>CM073581.1:86743568-87993568 GCA_037074715.1 Magnolia kwangsiensis
TGAATGGTTGCATCCAAGCTACCAATGGACACTAACATATTCAATATTTGTAAACACCCTCAATAAAAATGCAACCTTTAACAACAAATAACAATAGTGACAAAATCCTTTAAACCACTCTTCAACACAACATCTTTGTTTTAAGTGAAGACTTTCCACGCTTCTAAAAGACTCCAAATTTGACCCATTCAATTTTTCTTTATCAGCATGAATTTGATACAGTATTTATAAAAATCATTTATATATAAATAGTTGCATCTGAAGCTACCATATGGACATCAAAATATTCAATTTTTGTGAACACTCTTGATAAAAATGCAATCTTCAACAACAAATAACAACCCTAACAAAACTCTTGAAACCACAACGTCTTTGTTTTAATTGAATACTTTTAATGCTTTCAAAATACCCCTAAATTGGCTCATTTAGTTTTTCTTTATTAGTGTAAATTTGAAATAATGTTACAAAAATCTTTTACATTTGAACATTTGCATTCCAAACTACCACATGAACACTAAAATATTCACCTTTTGTAAACACCCTTAATGAAAATGCAATCTTCAACAATAAATAACAACTTTAACAAAATTAGTTAAACTACCTTTCGGCATGAACGTCTTTGTTTTAAGTGAAGCCTTTTCATGCTTCCAAAGACCCCTAAATTGACCTATTAGTTTTTCTTTATTATTAGTACATTTACATCTACTTCCTTGGAGTTGCCTAAACTATAAACCTAATGTTCCTTTTTATATTAAGGCGCATGCCTTTTCAACATTGCTTTTTCATAGAAGATTCTCATCTAAAGATTGATTAAGCAAAATCATATTAAAAAAAGCTATCTAACATTAGTTAAAGCTTTGTTGTCATGCAAATGACATCACCCAAAAAACTTTTTTTTTTCTTAATTTTCATCAAATACACATACATTACATTAAACTTAAAAAACCAACAAAAATTAGATTTTTTTTATTAATCTAAAGACAAAACAGCGATTCATGTCATACCTAATGACTATGATCCTACATGACAAGGTGGACCACCTCATTAAATCCTCTCACATTTGAATAGTTTTCAATATGAACACTCATCTATCTACACATCCCTAGTAATTCCATAGATTCATGGTTTTTGCTGATTTCCCTCCAATCAGTCTCATTATTTTAATCCACATTGTCTCCCTTTGATTGCCATAATGCCAAAAACTATAGTTAGGTGCGCCCATATCTGCCCTTAATTCATGCAAGCTTGTCGGAGGTGTTGTACATGGAAGGACATGGACCAACGTCATATGATTGAAGGCATTGCATGGCCCACCTCACCAGCATGCATCTTCTGTTTAATTTCTAGCCGTTGTTTGATACTCATGTATTGGTGTAGATCCCAGTTGCATTTGATTAATGGGGAGGAGTTCTAAGCATGCTTAGCTGTATATGGGATTTCACCAGATTGAGGTCATTTGTTTAAGTACAATTTGCCAAATGTTACACATGGTTGTTTTTTTTTTTTTTTTAAATGACTACATGCCCTTTGACTGGTCCACTTATGTTGTGGGACCCATTGGTGAATGATGATCACTTGAGCATGGGGTCCACCTTGATGTGTGAGTTCTATGCAAGCTGTTCATTAGAGGTTCTCTGTGTTAGGCCTAGATCGATCCCAAAAATCCAGGATGATCTATGACTTAGGTGGGCCACACTAGAAGGAACGATGGGAGCATGGATAATATGGGTTTACAATAGCGTATGTATGTCATCCGACCCAGTCATCAGGTGGGCCCCACCAAGATATAGGGGCACGGCGAATCGCAAAACTCAGGTGGTCAATATGTGTATGCTCGTGCACAGGGAAAGATGGCCCCCACCATAATGTATGTTGGACATCCACACCATCGATTAAATTCACCCTTCCATGGTGGGTCATGAATCTAAAAATCAAGCCAATCCATGACTTAGATAGTCTACATCATAGATAACAGTTGAAAGTGGATGCCCACCTAGTGAAACCTTTCTTATTATTTATAAGGCCAATGGAGATGTGGTTCACACATCTAATCCATTCATCATGTGTGTCCCACTTGGATAAAGTTTCTCACGAAATTTCAGGCAATTCCAAAACTCAGGTGGGCCCCATCAAGTGATTTTAATTTTTTTCATATTGTGTGGCACACTTGAGTTCCACGTACGGCTGATTTTTTATGACATCCGTTAATCTAAAAATGACCCACCAAATGCACAGTGTGAATGTTCAGCACACATCATAGTGGGGCCCACAGAGCTAGACATCATGAGAACATATTTTCTCATACACAAAGCTGTCGAACGTATGTGATCATCCGAGCATGGTGTGGACCACACCTATCTGGACGAATCAAAGTGCATGTGAGCATCTTTGGACAAGATTAGTAAGACTGTTAGTTTTAAAACTAACCTCGAATCCTGCACTAGACAGCCTCCATCTCCCTGGCTTCTTCTTGGAAGATTGTTTGCCACTGCTCCATCTCATTCATTTCCATCTTCCACGTCATCCTGTGGTGGCTGAAGCCCGACCGTCGAATGACAGTTGTCGTTGGGCATCCCCTCTCTGTCAAGACGTGCCACTGCACATCTATCAAGACCATCCAAATCGTTGGATGATCCTAACCGTTGGATCATTGTCCATCTATAATGAACGTATAAAGATCTTCCAATCCGTAGAATCTTTTGGCTGAGTGGGTAAGCTTGCGATTTTGGGTGTCGCTGGCACGTGTACACGTGTGAGCTATCAGTCACCAGTCACCACCATTTAAGAAGTAGTTTAAAAATGCAACAGCTGACTAGTAAGTAGTGTCTCCCTATCAGCTTATCTTTCTCTATCTCTCAAAATCATTCACGTGGAGGTCACGTGATGGATGCCAATCTGGGTAATAGAAGGGTAAGCCCATCACATGGGAAGGCTTCAATAATCATGAGAAGCAAAAGAGACAAAAGTTGGGTGTATGTGATGGTGTGGACAGACATTAATAAATGTACAACTTAGCTCCATTTCCTTAACTACCCAAATCCCATTTAATACAAGAAATATATATGTGATGACACCATTCATTTCTGGTACATGAATGACAATCAACAATAGATGAGGCTAAAACAGGATCCCTGGCCCACCTATGCATGGCCATGCACCATATATGTTCCTCTACTCTTCAATTCTACATATACATGCATGCACCCTCATATATATATATAAGGAAAATTCAAGTCTGGCCCACCAACATATATATATATATATATATATGTTGATCAAGTGGGCCACACATGAACCAAGAAATAAACATTTTAGAGGAATGAAATCAATGGTCACCATTCAAATAAATTATATACCATCATTTATGGTTTTGTGTTGCTGGCATCGAACGTTTGTGTTTGATCTTTTGTATTGGATGAGAGTCTTATTGAAAATTGATTGGGCCACAACTTCAAGGGCAAGACCACTTAGGCCCAGCGGGGTATTGCAACCCGGCCCATTAACACCTTGACCTTCCATGTATTACACCTTATATATGTTTATGAGGGGTGCGTGTGTATTTACATACATATACACTCACATTTGCATAGCTACGGTGTTCTATGATGACCGTGCTTTGGATCACGAGGGTTGTTTGTTGTGCAATACCTGACAGTTGGCAGTGGATCTATGTATCTGGACCGTCCAACTGGCATGTTGTATCCATCGATGACATTCATACGGCTAGGATTGTCAATTTGGTTTAATTTCTAGTGAGGACTGTCCACAGATGGGGCCCACGAGATGGAGGGTCTGGATCCACTCCTCCCAGCTGCCGCGCATTAGATATTTGGCAATGAACGCGGTTTCCTGATGAAGGGTGCCACAGACAAAAGCTCCGGTTTTTTTGGAAGGAAATAATTGCCAACATATCATGCGTGCATGACATTCTAACCCATCCTAAAGGTGGGCCCCACCGTGAAGATATCCATTCAATAAGTGGGCGACGCACGTACTTTTGATCAGATTGGGCAAGGCTTCGGTGGATTCCAGTCCACGGTCCACCGAGCTGGGTGGATCCCTGACTTTGGGGCCTACCATGATGTACGTGCATTATATCCACTCTGTCCATCCGTTTTGAAAGCTCATTTCAGGGCATGACCCCAAAAATGAAGCAGAACCAAATATTAGGTAGAACACACCACAGAAAGGAGTGGTGATTGAATACCCACCACTAAAAAATCTTGGGGGCCACTGGAATTTTTATTTACCATCCAACCTGTTGATAAGGTCATAAAGATTTGGATGAAGGGACCACACAAATATCAGCTTGATCCAAAACTTTTGTGGCCCACAAGAAGCTATTAATGGTCAATCACCACTGCTTCCTGCGGTATGGTCCACCTGAGATTTGTATCTGCTTCATTTTCGGGATCATGCCCTAAATTAGCTTTCAAAACGGATGGACGGCGTGGATATAAGTCTCATACATTACAGTGAGCCCCATATTGAGGGATCCACCCACCTCTTGGATCCGGGAATCCACCAAAGCCGCACCCGATCAGATCGACAGCTGTCCATTTTCTTCTACAGTCTAGCCCACATGATGAGTAGATCACCGTTGTTTTAACCCTGAGGTGTTTTTCATGACAGGGCCAACCTTTATGGTCCAACTAGTTAATCTGATCGTCAGCGTATTTAAACAAGGAATATCACCTGTTTTACGCCCACCCAAGCTCTGTGAGGCCCACCATGTTTTATATGCAACATCCACTCTGTCTATCAGGTTCGATACTCGATTCTAGATTATGGAACAAAAATTCAGCCAGATCCATAAGTCAGATGGACCACGCCAAAGGACAAAATGGAATGGAATACCAACCATAGGTTTGTTTGTGGGGCCACCATGATGCGTATCTTTCATCAAACCCGTCAATCAGGTGTTACTCACGTGGATGAAGTAAAGATACAAAAATTATCCTGGTCCAAAACTCAGGCGAGCCACAACCTGAACTTGGAAGTTTTATGTAGCAATTTTACATTGTTCTCGTCGTG
Organism: Magnolia kwangsiensis; assembly: GCA_037074715.1. Lineage (NCBI taxonomy): Eukaryota > Viridiplantae > Streptophyta > Magnoliopsida > Magnoliales > Magnoliaceae > Magnolia > Magnolia kwangsiensis. The sequence continues at coordinate 86,748,603 of CM073581.1, forward strand.
TGGCCCATCTTCAATCGAGACTGTTCATTAGGTTAAATGCACATTTCATGAGCTGCCATGCAAACAGCACACCCCATTTGAGAAACGTTAACCATTTGACAAACAGACTTTAAAATAGACGGTCAAGATCATTTAGAAAATCGGACCTTGATACATCTATTTGTTAGGCAATTATAACCATCTCATCCATGGCTTGGAAAGAAGATGGCAGTAGAAAAATTAAGCCAAATCAAGGATGGATTGGATTATCCCATTAGTGCCACTTTTGCTTGGTAGCCTGTGAAAAGTGTTCTGGACCCAACCGACGGTTAAGATTGATCAATTGGATTGTCCAGGTGAACCAATGCAACTAGGGAGTATTATAACTTGTAAAGCTCCGAGAGCACTTAAGCATTTCTAAGAGAGATTCCAGCTAGTTGGCATGTGGGGCCCACCATGGTGTTTGTGAGATATCTCACCCGTCTAAGAAAGTTGTCCCATCATGAAAATGGAATTCGCCAAAAAATCATGTCGATCCAACGTTGAAATGTGATGCCCCACATGAAATGATAGTTGGATCAACCTAAATTTTGGGCACCCCATTTTTATAATGAGACAACCTTGTTGGATGGCGGAGATTAAACAAACATGGTGGGCCCCAGACCCTAACTATATAGGGAAAAGGTATTTTGAGGTGAGGTGTTCTATGGGCTTATCATGATATGTGAGGGACATAAATCTCATTAATCTTATGCACCCTTTCATGGTGAGCCATAGGCTTAAAAATCAAGCTAATCCATGACTTAGGTGGGCCATATCCACGAACAACAATTGAGAGTGGATGCTCACCGTTGAAACCTTTCTGATTGTATATAGGTCCAGTGAGATGTGGTTTAGACATCTGGCCCATCTATTGTGTGTCCCATTTAGATGAGGAGACACTAAATTTAAGGTCATTCCAAAACCGAAGTGGGCCCCATCAAGTGCTTTTAGATGTTTTAGGCATGATTTCCCATGATTTTAATTGATATGCCCAGCTAAGTTACAAATGCTACTGATTTTTTACACATCCCATAACCATGACCTAGAGGAGACCTACCAAATGCACTAAGTAGATGTCCATCACACATCACAGTCGACCTCATTATATATATATATATATATATATATATATATATATATATATATATATATATATATATATATACATGGCCCACCTGGTTTGTCAGAACAAATCCAAACCCAACCCTATTAATTTCAGGTTGACAAAACACAACTTTCTGAAACTTTCTGAGTTAGGTTCGGTCAGGTCGGGTTGACCTGAAACCTAACTTTCTGAGTTGGGTCCGGTCAGGTTGACAGATCAGGTCAAGTTGTCGCAGCCCTATACAGTGCCATCACACAACTGACATTGGTTTGAAAATAATAGCTCTGATTTTTGTCATCTACATTGGTTGTTTCTTTTGTGGGCTGTAGGATGCTTTCATAAAACCATTCACAATATTTTCATTTCCTAATTTTGAACCTTTTGGTTTCACTGAGCTGGAGCCCATAGCTAGAGGTGGTAGCTGTGATAATGGGTCAGGTAAGCGTCAACCCGGTCCCACCAACCCTTGTAGCAATCTGCCTTCAGTTATAGGCCAGAGCCTGCCCATTAACATTATAAACAGGCCTGCTGGTGCTCAGGTGGGTCAAAATGTTTATTGATCCAGCTTCAAAATCAAGACCATAACTGACCCACTGGCCGCTATCAAAGAAGTCAGAGGTGGGTCCCTGTCATCCCCATCCACCATCCTCTATGTCCCAGGCACCCAGAACACCCCTCTACGTATCTTATGCCGGAGGTCATCAATTTGAAAGTCAAGCAGCCGTAAAGGCTCAAGCCCACCAATCTCAGGCCACGTGGGCTGACTTGGCCCCTTGCCGCTCCCAAATATACTGGTGGGATCGCCTCCTAATCAAACATAATATCAAGGGTTAAAATTTTGGGGCACAGTATTGGCCTGAAACACAATGTCAATGCTGGTCAGAAACAGTGGTCGATGAAATGTCGTGTGGCACACACTACCACTAGCGCGCTACATTGGCACAACTGCAGTGAATCACCCCTTCAATCTCTTACTCCAAAATCACTAAACAACATTTCTCACCATGATTCTAGAAAATGTGGTAGCATATACATAAACCATAATCAACATTTCAATGTTACAAAACATATACAAGCACACATACTATACTGTTGATGGAAGGTATGCAAACCGCCAGACGAACAGGCAGCAAGTTCAAGTTCTCGATGCATACTGCAACTGCCACAAAGTGGGCCACAACAAATGTTAGGAAACGGTTAGATCTGATGCTGCATTTGCAGTTGGAAGGGCCCCAATCTCCTCCCACCGGCCTGTAGAGTCACTGGAATTTTACATAAATACATCGAATGACCTCAAATATTCAGAATTCAGAAGAACGCATAAAAAAGCCTTTTAGTCGATTGATGAGAGCATTTAAATTGCAAAGGGAGCTGAGTTCAGGTGGTATATGATCGTCAGACCAAGGATATTTATGGTTTCCTCAGGTCCTGAAGTGGTTGACTCGCAAGAGTTTCAACACGAGGTCATGGATTCGAGTACCCATTGTGGTGAAATCCCACTGTGGTGTGAGCGTGCAGGTGTGTGTGCATGTTAAAAAATTCAGATCATTGATCCCATGAGCCCCACGCTGGATGGGCCACGCTCCAAAATTGTAGATCTTATCCCAGGATCAGCATCCAGAATGTCAAAAGTTGAGGAGAAAAAAATCCAGAAACAACCCAAAGATTGTATACATCATGATCTTACAATCTGGAATACTTTTGGGGCATGGTCCATCCACTGCAGGACCCATTACATCAACAATCTCGACTGTAGAATCAGCACTTACAGGAACCCAGGTCATGAGTATACCAAGGGCTGAAAATCATCTAATTACTCCAGAATTCACATCATATTACAGAGCTAGAACCTGTTTAGGATGTATACCATGAATTAATTGCTGAATACATCACCCCACATGTTCTGAATATTTGGAATTTGCATATTCAACTTCCTCATAGCATATTAGAAAAGAATCAAAGAGTGGTAGAATTTATGATATATTATATCACTGAAGCAACATTTTCTCTGATAGATTCAGTTCTAAGAATCCAAACTTGAAAGAGGACATACCGTGGTTAGAAATATCCAGTTCCATCTTCTCCAATGCATAGCTCCGACATTTTGAATTCTTCCAACTTGTAAATCTTCAGAACACTGCAGAACAATGGCAGTGTTGGAAACCTCCAAAGAATCATTGTTACATGATGTACATAAACTGAAACAAGGATATGCACAGTATACCCAAGTTTTCATTTTATAAGTGGGGCCCATGGTTAAATGATCCACTCATCTGTCAGATAGGCCACATGCATGTACCACACCCCAAATTGGAGAATAATATAGCCATTGAATTTTTGCCTTTTTTTCAGTTGAATGTGGACTGTTGCTGTTTTATCTTTAACCGTCTATTTGCAAGGAATCATTGGTGAGTATATGGCCATAGTGATGACTGGTAAAATAGGACTCAGAAAGTGAACCCAAATAGCTGGACAAGGTTATGATGGTGGTAGTGGTGAGCTGTCAATTTGCAAGCCACCAGTCAAAGGGTCAGGATTGTCCCATTAAGGAGATCTTCAGGCATGGTTTATTGACTGTGGCACCCATCTAATGACTCATCTAGACCACTGAAGCATAGCCTGCATGGCCCAACTTGCAAACTGAAAACCAGAGGATGCCATGCATACTCTCGGGTAGAGAATCATACACTTCCTCCATTGACATTATTACTTGAACAGAATTATAAGGGCCTGATGCATCGGTGACACGTCAGGATGTAAAATGTGTCCTGATGTGCCAGTCTCTGCGTATCCATGATTAGGAAAACTGTTGACCTGGTGAGCCCTGTCATGGATAGGGGATGCCAGAACAATCTCTAAGACTGGACAATCCTACCCCTTTTTATCAATAGGAGATATGAAGGTTTTATCTCCACACTAAAAGTAGTCAGTTCAGAAAAACTGGCAACAATCCATAAGAAGTAAAGATGAATGGTTGGAATTATTCAATCTTCATCACTCTTGGGCATCCATGATGGGAACACATCAGATCAGCAACCAGATCACCAAACCAAGGACCACAGTCATACAGAATTGGCCAATCAGGAACTAATCAGATACCGATGCATGTCATTGTAAAGTCCGTTATATCATTGACCAGTATATGATCTCATTTCAAATGATTCAGTTCACCCCTACAAATTGAGAAGAAATAAAAACCGACATGGATAACATCAGAAAATAGTTTTCTACAGACCGACAATATGCAGGACGGCACTCTGGAATCATCATTCTTGAGATCATCAATCTTGACTTTATCATAAAGCAGTGTTGTACTGTCAGCTACTCCACCTGTACAAGCACATGTCCAAAATGAAATCAGAACTATGGAAGAAAAGTAATGGCACAAGGTGGCAATTATTCAGATTCCCAAGCTCAGAAAATGGTTTTCCTTATTTTAGTACTAGGGTACTCCATAGTAAAATAGAAAATTTTCAATGCCACTGCTTCACTGTAATGAGAGTAGAGCAATAGTTAGAACTTGGCTGAGATGGGGAATAAGAGAATGAATGAAAAAAAAAAAAAAAATGCCAACAAAGTTGAAAAGAATGATAGAATGTCATAACAGCCAGCAAGCTAAAAGAAAAACAAATACTGCAGCTAAAAGGTTTCAATAAAGCTGGAGAAAACAGGTCAGAAGAGAGTTGAGATACAAGAACCTCACATCTCTAGACGTGTAAGTTGGCGAGTGAGTCAGCAAACTGCATTTCACAAAATGCATGGAACTCGAGTTCCATCATCTTGAAACTTATTTAAGATTTAAGTATGCATAGTTTTCTTATGGAAGTGGACATGCTGCTAAGCAGTAGCATTTACATCAGCACTAGTAACATGGCCACAGAATTGAAAAGGGACAAGAAGTCCAACATCAGAAAGATGGACCTGAGGCAATACAAGCACAGAAGAGTGCAGGCTCAGAACTTCCCTTGCATTGGCTGCTGCATATTCATCCAAGTAATGACCAACAAACTTAGAAAGAGGGAAAATCTGGTAGTCAAGCAGCAACATCAGGTCGACTAGCACAGTTAAAATATTGCAGTCATGAAATCAATACTAAGACCATATTGAACTACATTTTGTTCCAAATATCCAACTTCCTCAATATAAAGTTCCCAGTCATGCAACTGCATCACGTCAAATGACATTATGTACACTCCCAAGTTCAAGAATGCAAATTCCATCATTCCCAGCTCGGTAGGGAAAAGAAGAGTTGTTTTTTTTTAATGACGACAGGGTGTCCCCGCCCCTTTTATTAAGGGAGAAGATGAGATTTATCATGCCTAGTAGATAAAATATAAAAGCAGTCATTGTGATCCCTTTATTACATGTGGCCTCATGAAGTCATAGTCAACTTCCACATGTTTGTGAATTTGCAGCAATGTCGTCGCACTTAGGGCATGTTTGGCTACATGGAATCCAAAGCAAAAAAAAAAAAAAAAAAAAAACAATGGTTCAATGATGATTTCCATGAGAACTATTGAAACATGGATTCTGATTTTGAGTCCTTGTTTGGGTAGCAAGTGGAAATATCTTATTCCTCTCACGATACTCACCTGGTTTCTAGTGCCCAAAATCCAAATTGTGGAAACATATAATGATTGCTTGGTGGAATCCACCATTTTCTTTGCTATCCAAACAACACATATCATTGCATCAAAGCAAAACCCTTTTCCTTCTCCGCTGCTTGCCATGGAATCCATGATTTCCAAACACGGCGTTAGATTATCATAATACAACTTTCCTTTTTTGACCAGGTGGAATTGACATTCTTATTAACGCAAAAAAATAAATAAATAAATAAAATAAAATAAAATAAAATAAAATAGGAGGGGAGGTTCGGGAGCGCTTAAAGGAAACGAGTCTTACTTGGGAAAGGGCTTTGGCATTTGGCAGTAGGGAAAATCATCTAACCAAGAAGCTGTTGGAACTCCCCCTCTTTCTACTAACAAAGTGGTGCATGGAATGTGTAGGAGATGTGTGAGTGTGTTTGTTTGTATTAGGTGCAGCTGCGGAGTACCATACAATACTTATAAATAAGAGTTTTAAGGGTAGAGAGAGATTAGGCTCTCTAATCCCCTTTTCTTCTCCCCTCTTTTTCTTTCTTCTTTCCTACCATGAATTTCATCATGGTGTATCAGAGCAAGACATGAGTTAAGAAGTGATCTTTTCCTACCTTCTTTTTTTTCTCTCCTCTTCCCCTTTCCTTTTTCATTTGTTTTACCTTCTCTTCTTTTCCCTGCCTTCCATACTTCTTCTCCTTCTTGCATTTGCTAGCATCCCCCAACCCAACCGCAGCCAGTGGCCCAACCACTAGCCACAAGCAGCAACCCCCCAGGTCCTCTAGACCCAACTAGCAGCCCTGCCAGAACCTCCAAGACCATTGGATCGTCTATTGTGTTGGATGAATGTTCCCTGAAAGGCAATCGGGCCTAGAGTACTAGATCTTGATCAATTGTGACCTTTTATTATGATTGGAATTAAGTCATCAGTGACTTGTTAATTTCTTGGTTCTATTATTAGCTGTGTGAAACTTGGCATTATATGTTTAATGTGCCACAGGAATTCCATTATAGAGTCTCTTTAGTAGGCACAAGGGGAAAGAATGAAACAGACAACTGCCCACAATGCTAAGGAAGAGTTACTGTACCACAGTTCCCTAAATGCCATAACCACTCCAGCAGGTTTGGAAGACCTGAGATTAGTTTTGTGGTTTTCCATGTGATGAGAAACCAGCGACGAGTTAGGATGTATAAATTCCACCATCAGCTACCTCGCTGTCTATGCCCTTCACTAGGCTTGGTTGAATATTTGCATTAGAGGATCACATCGAATCTCATAACCGAGAGGCCCATTATGATCGGATTTGATTGACTTTATCATACACCGGCTTTGACTAATCCATAGACCTGAGGTTACGCAAAGACTTCATAGTCCTATTGTGATGGCTTTGACACAGTTTTTGAGGTCACTTCAGTGGAAGACATTCGCATGTGATCGGGTGCATGCTTTAGGAATCATTAGAAGCCTAACGTGCACCAACATGGAATTCACTAGTTTTTCCGAGACTTAGCTTGTAGATAATTCTTATTGATCAGATCCTCCATCAAGTCTTATATTGATGAGCAGCACCTCAAATTGTTTTCAAAAGGTTTCTCAAACATATTTGACCAATGGATATTTTGATTTCACCATTAAAATGTTATTTAGCTTGATGGAAGCGAACTGAGAATTCTAATTTGTTTTAATTCTGAGAATGGAAATGTTGTGGATAGAAATCCAGTACTTTTTAATGACAACAATGGATCTTTTAGGGATCCACCTCAAGTGGTTGCATGGGATTTTGGGCCAAGAGTGGACACCACTGATAGTGGAAGGATTTGGCTGAATTTGGGAGCACAAAATAGGTAGGTTAACATAGTTTTGATGATGCAGGGCATACCGAAGTCTGTATGGGCAAGGGCTACTGAAAGTAGTACTCCAAGAGAAAAAGTCCAACCCTTCTCTTCATCCATCAATCAATCTATGTTGTCCACCTGTTGAACAGCTTTCTTAGATTTTCTCCAATCACAGCCCTATAGTGTGACTGAGAGAAGACTCAATAACCTTCCCTTTATTGGAGATGGATCGAGGAGAGACTTTCTTCATTGAAGAAGGAAAGGCACCAAATCTATGATAATCGGAGGACACGGACAATACATTTTTTATTATTAGAAATTTGATTTCATCTAGATGAGAACAGTATCTAATAAAATTAAAACCTAAAATTCTTAAAGTTATGATTCTATCTTTCACAATAATCCCAACATGTAGTCCGTTTTCAAATCTGGCCTGTATGCAATAAAATATGAGTGCTTGATATGGTTTGGCTTTTCTGATGACTCTGTACGTCAAATCTGAGCTGCAATAGTTGATTGGTTTTCTTTTATAATCAAACATGAGAGAAAGTGGTGATCAAAAGAACCACATGCAATAAGATCACCCTAGTAAAACTTGGTGGAAAGAACCATTTTGAGTGGCGTCAGTTGGCTAAAACGTTCATTGAGAACAGGAGGATATTAGAGTATATTATGGACTATAAAAAGGAGCCTGCTACAGATGATCCATCCCTTGACTATTGGAAAAGTGAGGCTATGACAGTAATATCATGGCTTCTTCACCCCGTGCAGCCCAACACTAGCTGAGGTTTATTGTTCTTAAAAACAACAAAAAGGATATGGGAAATCATTGCCAGGACATACTCTCAACAGGACAATCTGGCATGTGTTTAGCAATTGCACCATGAGGTCACAAACAAAGGAGAATTGATGGTCGAAGAATATTTTGCTGCAAAGCAACAAAAAGGGGACAAATTAGATCGTTGTCAGCCTGTAGCCTCCACTTTAGAAGATACCAAAAGAAGCTAAGCAAAAAAAAAGAATTTTTTGAGTTTCTCGTTAGTCTCCATTCTAACTTCGAGCTACATGGGCAAGTTCTATATCAGAGGTGAATAACCAGAGAGATACCTCTGGTAGACGAGTTCTACAATCCCAAAGAGACCGTTCCTCTTGGCTGGGTCCAAATCATTTCAAGGGGAGCCTCCAGTAAAAGGACAGCCCCAATACTTCCATGGGGTCATTGACAAAGAGAAACTCCATTGTACTTATGGGGGTCAAAGATATGTTCACGAGCAGTTCTCAGACTTCAATCCTCACTTGTGGCCAAAAGCAAAAAAGTGTTACCAACAACGTCACCATTGAGGGCGAGTAAAACCACTGTGCTGCTTCAAGCAGTCTTGCATCAAATCCAAAAGATCAAACCATAAATGATCTTCAACAACAAGAAGATTCTTAAAGCCTCCTATCCATCTGGAGCATTAAGCAACCAGGTATACTTGTTGCCGTTAATCATGGATTTTGGTCCCATCCCTGTCCATCCACAACATAGATCACTAACTCAGGTGCATGCAGGTGCTACATGTCACATGATTGGTAAGAAGGAAACTTTCATTTCATATTCTGCTACTTTTAGTCGACTTAAACATACTGATGGACCCCGTTTTTCAAGGCTGCTAGAAAAGGAGCCTATCAACTTTATTAGTTAGTGTTGTCATCTGCTATTCATGTTCCTTCACATCCGACTTGTTGTCAGTTAATGAACTTACAAAACAATTGAATTGTCAAGCCACATTTTTCTATCTCATTGAGTTATTCCAGACCTAACAACAAAGAGGATTGGTGACGGTCATGAAGATCTGGGGTTGTACTTATTCGACACTAGGACCACCTCGACTTCTTTGGTTTCCGAGTCAAGTTATGACTTATGAGTAATAAAGAGCATGTTAATCTATGGCACACTTGCTTGGATCATTTGTCTATCAAGTCTCCTAAGCTCCCAATAAGTTTGGGAATGATTTTTACTTTCAATGTGAAATTTGTCCATTGTCAAAACACTGTAAATCTTCATTTTCTCTATGTATTAATGAAAATAGAACTGTTTTAATTGAATTCATTTTGAGGAAACCTGCCCCAATTACCTTAGTTTTTTGTTACAAAAGCTTCAATCTTATTTGTTGGTGATTATTCTCATTTTACATGGGTTTATTTAATCAAAAGTAGGGATAAGATTGCTTTCATTGTTAAAAAGGTTCATAAGATGGTCCTTACTCAGTTTGCTGCTAAAATAAAAGTTTTTCAATCAGATGCTGCCAAGAAATACCTACATCATCACTAAACTACTTTTGTGAACATGGTGTAGAATTCCAAACTTCTTGTTCATACACCCACAACGGAATTGTGTTTGCTGACCAGAAGAACCTTCACTTGTTAGAGGTCTGGTGATCAATCGTAATAGGAATGTTAGTACCTAAAATCTATTGGGATACAGCAATTCTCTCTGCCGCCTATATGATTAATAGGATACAAACTCCTATTCTTGACAATAGTTATCCTTTAAAGTTTTTGAACCCAAACTTCCATTATTTTTCATCGCTCCCAAAACTTTGTTTTGTTCAAGCCTCAGGACCATAAAAAATAATAATAATAATAATAAGTTCAGTCCTCATGCAATACAATGTGTCTTCGTAAGTTACTCAAATACTCAAACGGCATAGAAGTGTTATAGTCCAATGACTAGAAAGAGGTGGCTTGCTAAGGATGTTACCTTCTTTGAGAATGTATCTCATCAGGGGCCACAACTGTTCGCCCATCTCATGATGATATATTTCCTCTCTTTGTCATTGTGGAGAGCCCAATGAGTTCTGTTAAGGAACAAACCAAGCCCTTGGAGAAGTTGTTAAAGGATCGTCCTTAAGAGTATTAAGGACTCTCATCAATCCTCCATTTAAGTTCCCTCATCTACTTCCAATTACCAATTGCTCTTCGAAAAGCAACGAAGTCATGTACTTCTCACCCAAGGAGATGATACCGCTATGCCATTAGAACCAAAATATGGTAGAGCCATATCGTTTTTAACTTTCAATCAGGATGGTACATCTAATGAGGCCTACTATGGATGAAAATTGATTCAAGATACACATAAGTCAGATGATCCTAGCCATCTAAGTAGTGGCCTTCAAATCAACGGCAGGAAAGAAAAATAGTTAATGGTCAACATTAAGTGTTGGAAAGTAAAGACAAGCTATGGTCATGGTCTTTTGATCAGTGTGATTTTTGAAATAGCATCCATCCATAATGAGGCGCACTAGTTGGACAGTTCAGATTGATGAATAACCTAGCCAGGTGTAATGCAGAGAGATAGCTCCACCATACTTTGGCTCTTCCAACTCTCCCGCATCATCTCCCCTCATCTAATCGGTAATTGTGTCCTATCGTCCAATCTCTCCTTCCTTTCAGGCATAGCTCCCCTCCTTATCTTCTGTTTCCGCTCCTCCTAATGTTGCAGATGCTCTAGCTGATTCTTAATGGAAAACAACTATGGAGGAAATTACAGCTCTAGAGAGACAAGGTATATGGTACTTTCTGGAGTTACCAGCAAAAAAGTATGTTGTCGGCCACCAAAGGGTGTACAACATCTAACATAAGCCCAATACGTTGATTGCCAAATACAAAGCCTGTCTCACGGAAAAGGAGTTCACTCAACAGTATGGTGTGGACTATCAGAAAATGTTTGCTCCAATAGCAAACTTAAATTCTGTATGGATTCTTCTTTCAGCAGCTGGATTTCATAATTGGCTCCATCCGCTAGATATGAAGAATGCATTTCTTCAGGGAGAGCTCATATCTAGCACCAAACAACCCTGACCGAACAGCCAAAATCTAGGCACCACAGAAATTCTGTTCATTGGCAAGGGAATCCAATGCCATTTTCCATTGAATTCCACATATCCACACACACCACCTATTAGTTTAGAGAGAAAACTGTGAACCACCATGGAAAAGAAAACAAATTCCACTGATGTGACAGTTTCAGGGGGAAATCAATTTCCTTTTCTTAGCTTTTCCTCGAAAACAAGTACAACCATTTCTCCAAGAAACCTATTAAAACAATTTCCTTGGTGGGAAAATGCCACGATGCTCAGATGTGACATTTAAAGTTGTCATTATTGCAGTTTTCCCTGGTTTAGGTAGATCTACCATTTCAAAATGGCAAAACATACAACGGGAATGGAAAAGGAAATGCACTTCTATGGAAATTCACATTGTTAAACAAGCATTGGAAATGGAAAATGATTTCCTTCTTTTCCCCTTACACCATTTCCACATTTTGGCATCACAATATCCATCATTATCATCAATTCATCATCATCAAAAAGTTATCCCAAGTCCCAACTAATTGGGGTCAGTTGCACGAATCTTGTTATGCCATTCCATTCTATCACTTATCATATCTTCAATTAAACCATAGGTCCTCAAGTCTTTTCTTACTGCATTCACCCGCGTCATTTTGGACCTTCCAGCCCTCGTGGAGAGGGATCTCCACAAACCGCTATTCTCTACGGCAAAGTGCCAGACCAATTTACCTAGGAGCGCATAGTTAACCAAATCAAGAAGTTTGATGCCTGCTCCTCCTTGGGAATAAGGGGAGCAAACCTCTTTCCAATTCGGATGGGGAAAATTCGTTGACGAGGATCCTCCCTGCCACAAGAAATCCCTGTGAAGCTTATCTATCTTGGACATGACAGATTTTGGAGATTAGAATAAATAAATACAAAATAGACAGGAAGGTTTGATAAGGAAGCCTTGATTAGCATTAATCTACCTCCAAGGGATAAGAGTTTGCACTTCCAAGCAGAAAGCTTTCTTTCCAGCCTCTCTAAAATTCTGTCCCAAAAGTGTAACAGAGGCTTACCCAGGCACAGAGGAAGACCAATATAGGAAGTGGAGAGATCCTACTTTACAACCAAAAAGATTTGCCAGACGAGGTGTTCTCCGACAAGAGGTGAATCCCAAAGAGTTCACACTTCAACTTGTTAACCTTTAAACCATAGATTACCTCAAACCGGCAAATAGAAATACCTATAAAATCTATCCTATGATCTTCCGCTTCACAAAAAAGGAGTGTATCATCAGTGAACTGCAGATGGCAAATGCAAGACGGAAAATTCTCCACCAAGAATCCTTGAAACAGCACAGCTTCTTGTTAGCCAAACAGTAGGTACAGAATTGAAATGCCCTCCATGATGCAGACAAGATACTTAGGGCTAGAAACATGTTCATCAATGCCCGCAAAGATTTAGATGCCACGTGAAGTGTCAAGAAGAAAATACAATAAAAACCAAAACCTAAACCAAAAGAGGCATTGATGGATCATGGATGAATCTTCAAATGGACTAGCAGTTAGATTAGATGAATCAATGCATGAAACAATAGCAGGATTCACTGAAGATTTATTGGATGGATCAGTAGATAGATTGATGATTGGATCAGAAGAGGGATCAGTGGAGGGATCTACAGATAGGTCAGAGGACAAATCAAGAAACCAATCTATAGCTGCATTGACAAAACAAGTTTACAACCAAATTAGAAAGAAAAAAATATCCTGATGGAGTGCCTATCAAAGCATGTAACACACCTAATGCACGGAATCAAGAAAACAGTTCAAAGATCAATGAAGAATCGCAAGACAGAATGACAATCGGAGGCCCATGAGAAGGCCACAAGAGTGATGACAGACGATGGATTGGGATTAGGAAGGATTCATGCCGATACAAAGAGCCTACATCAGCAACTCTGGCTGAAGCTGACAATAAAACAATATAATAAGGTGGGCCATGCCAATGGATGTGTATGGAAATCATTCAAAGCTGAGTTCTTCCAATGCGGGAGGGAGTGATGCAAACCCAAGAGTGGGGCCCACATCTTGCTCGGACGGTTATGTTGTCCAACATGAGCAATTGATCAGTTAGTGGAGACCACACATGTAGTCAAACTGCGGAACTACCAGTCCATAGGTTTAGTCTTTGAGTTCTTTAGTAAGTTTATTATTTAATTAGTTGTTAAAGTTAGAGCTAGGGCTTGCTCGATAAGTTTCTGTTTCTTATTTTCCGTGTTGTGGACTGCATTTCTCGCACCAAGATATCTAAATGACAGGAAATTGGTTACGTTTGAACTTTGAAGGCCCTGAGTTAGCATTCAAATGAACCTAAAATCGTGCATTTCTGACATCGATTGAGATTTTTTGAGAGAGTATGACCCATTCACAGAGGGCTCGTGTGTCAATGATGGGATTTAGGAATATTGTAGTCATTTTTAATATCGTACTGATGCAGGACAATTAACCACTTGCTCTAAAAGCTCAAACTATTAGAGTATGGCGAATTAATCCATTTATCTCATAGCCCAGGCCCCACATCTCATGGGTTAGGACCTCGGCCAAACTCCCCTCGTGGGCCCCAAATCACATGGGTACCGCCTCACATGAGCCGCCCACCCCAAGTGTGTCCCCGTATCCCACAGGCTACCCCACTCGAGCCCTGTGTGAAATACGCATTAATCACCCCCGATGAAGAGTCTCGAACACGAGACCTCCCCTGTGAGCCCCGCCTACCCCGAGTGTGCCCATGCATCCCACAAGCAACCCCACTTGTGCCCGGTGTGAAAATACCCCTACATTAATCACCTCTGGTGAGGAGTCTCGAACACGAGACCTCCCACTCTAATACCAATTTAATACAGGACAATTAACCACTTGCTCCAAAAGCTCAAACTGTTAAAGCATGGCGAATTAATCCATTTATCTCATAGCTCAAGCCCTACATCTCATGAGTTAGGACCTCGACCGAACCCCCCTCATGGGCCCCAAATCACATGGGTACCGCCTCACACAGGCCGCCCACCCCGAGTGTATCCCCGCATCCCACAGGCTACCCCATTCGAGCCCAAAGTGAAATATGCATTAATCACCCCTGGTGAGGAGTCTCGAACACGAGACCTCCCCTGTGGGTCCCGCCCATCCCGAGTGTGCCCCTGCATCCCACAGGCGACCCCACTCGAGCCCGGTGTGAAAATGCCCCTGCATTAAGTACTGAACTTGATGGTTGGGATCATAATTAATGAATAGATTAGGACTTATTTTGTTTCAGGAAGAGTATATTATATATACATGTAAAAGACTCTTGTGAAAGATTGAATGAAAATTTAAAGTTTATATGCATAAACAGATACTCTTGCTGAGCAATCCCTCAAAATCCATTGGGTGATGCTCAATACACGCATGTCATGATACTACACTCATACAAAGTTTAATGATTGGTACCTGACTAGTATAATGCTACTAATTACTGAATGGTGCAATGCCATCCAATTTGTGCATCTCATCCAGCATCAAAGTGAAAAGAAAAGGTTATTATATTTATTACAGCAAATATACACATGCATACTTCGATTATAGACGTGGAGAATGTGCAGCATAATCCAAATGATTGGCCCTACTAAGGATGGAGCATATCTCTTATATCAGATTGATTGGATGATCCTAACCTCTTATTTTTGTAGATAATACAAATATATCCCTCATAGTAAAATTATAGAAAAAAAATATAAAGAACTATTGAACACCCATACTGTATCAGATCCTTGCTTCCTCTGATTCCAAAATTTGGATCGATGTATCGGATCCTTCCCATACCACCTATTCTAGTATCTGGGTAACATAGGGATAGCCTTCTCTTTCCTTGGTCATTCTTGAAGCATTACTTGTACCTTCTGTGCTATTCTGACATTTCTATTTACATCTTTATTGCGTTTTGAATGATGGGTTAGCAAAATTTTCCTTCTTTGTGCAATTGTTAGGTCTTTATTCCTAAGGGTCTGCTCTTGATGGTCTTCACCCATTTGATTGTGTGGGATGCTGGTAGCACTATAACCTCTTTGGTGTTTGTTCTTTGAGCAACTACAGGCAATTCAGCTTCCTTTTGCTTCCCATCAAACTCTATTGCAACATAAACCCTCCCTATTTTACTTTCATGATAATCATGTATTGTTGTTTTCAGGAGAAGTTGAGTATCCAAACACAAACCTGTAAACTGTCAGCCAATCATGGGGTGGTCATGCCTATGATTTAACTTGAGTTAAAAATTGGAGTCCATGTTTTGGAGAGGTGATGGGTTTCTACCATGAACTGTGATATAGTCAATGTTTTAACGACGATATCGGCCGATATATCCCCCGATATATCTTGTATATGTGCGATACGAAATGCACAGGTAGTGCCAATATATCCCACATGTTTGATCCGGTGAGCATTTTCAATTTCTAATCCCTTTTTTTGTTGTTAAATCAATGTCAAATGGTTATAAATCCATTGGTTCTTCATGTTTTGCATGAAAAATCTTAAAGCTTTGATTTTGATATCCATTGGTTCTTAATGTTCTCCATGTATTTTTCAAATTTTTCCTTCAATCGGTTATCAATTAAGACTAATTTCGAAGTATCTACGAGTATTTGATGAAATGGTCATCACATACACTCTAATTTCTAAATTTGAGTGTAGGTGATCTGATTTGAGGAAAATTAGGGAAAATTTTTAATTTCCTCAATTTCTTCCAAATTGCTTGCAATGTTGCACTCTAAACATGACATCAAGCATATATGAGGGTTAATCTATTGATTATTATGTCCTTGTCAATTTTCAAAAAATAAAAATCTTGTTTAACAAAAAATTAATATTAAAAAATTATTAAAATATTAATTTTAAAAAAAAAATTCCCTTCCACCAGCTATCCATTGAGACTAATTTTGAAGTATTTAGAAGTGTTTGATGAAATGATCATCACATATACTCTAAATGTTATACATTCAATGTAAATATAGTTGCATTAGTTCAGTCAGACAACGCATAGCTTAGGAACCTATACAAAGGAAACCTATTATGTGCACTTCTTTTTTGAGATGTTATTATTTAAAAGTGTGTATTAAGGCCTTTTTTTAACAATCCCTAAAGTTTCGTTGAAAAATTCAACAATTTTCCCCATGTTTCCCAAAAAGTGCAATAAATTACCCGATACAAACGACATATCACGTGCGATAACCGATATGTATTTGTATCCCCACTTCCCAAGGATGCGATACGTAACGTGATACCAATATTTCGAACGCTGGATATAGTTAAAGCTAAACATTTGCCATTTGGCCCATTCATACCAATGGAGAAGATTCTCACTTTTTTTTTGTTTGTTTGTTTTTTTTTTTTGTGTGTGTGAAGGATTCTCACTAATTCTCATAATGGAGAAGATTCATAACATTTTTCTACACATTCTCACTAATGCCTCTGTTAGGTTTTCAATTATTTGATTTGACAGCTAGAAGAGAGATTATAATTTGGAATTGAGCACCACTCATATTATGCCATAGTTGCAATTTCTCAGCCACATTTGCTCCCTGTACTCCTAAAAATTGCCATCCACTGAGTTCAATTTAAAGTCCTCTAACCATTTAGTCCATTCTAAGCTTTCAAAGATTCATACTATGGATAAGCCTAGCCGATCTTTCACTGAGAAGTGTTGCAATGACAAAAACAGCAACCCTAACACTAATCCATCACATTATTTCCAAACGTAAAATCGAGTATAAGCCTCAACACTGGCCTGGAATGATGAGAACTTTGTAATGCACGGGGATTGAAATAAATGCCAGTGGGTAACGAAATGAGCAGATATGGAGTCGCTGAGGAGAAGGTTTAAAAAGAAAACCTTTCAAGCATCTACATATCAAGCCGACAGAGGATCCTTGACAAGGTTCTGTTTTCACTGTATTCAACCCAACATGCATCACAGGCTCACAACTGGCCTGAAATAGGAGTTTAAGGAATTAATAACAGCAATTGATTGTCAAAATTTCAATTCACAGGGAACTGGATGCAAATATTGCCACAAGGTTTACAATGACAAACCCCACCATCATCTTGAGGCCTTTGGAAGCAAGGTGTAAAAGCCTCCAACTTCAGCCCTGGAAAATGCAGGGGAAGCATCAATAATATCCTCAAAATGATAATTCCTTGCACAGCCAAATGGTATGGAGGAAATAAAATATTTGGAAACGGATCCAGTGCAGCATATTTATAAACAACTAAAGAGCATGGAAGAGTTGCACATTACTAATTCAAGTAATGTTGTAAATTCCATATTAGCTGAACATAAAGATAAAAGATGAGAATAAAATGAACCAAAATGATTCTATTAGCCATTGGCTCTACAATACATCCTAAATATCACGGAATTTTTGGGTTTGAGCTTGTAGCTCAATCGTAGACATGGCATGTGTC
Source organism: Magnolia kwangsiensis (assembly GCA_037074715.1). Classification (NCBI taxonomy): domain Eukaryota; kingdom Viridiplantae; phylum Streptophyta; class Magnoliopsida; order Magnoliales; family Magnoliaceae; genus Magnolia; species Magnolia kwangsiensis. The sequence goes on from CM073581.1 coordinate 86,766,466, forward strand.
AAAATCAAGGTCTCAAGTTCGAGCCTACCTTACCTCTATGTACGTATGAACGTACATACATATATCATGAAATTTTTAAATGCTATCTGTGAATATCTGTGACCAACCACAAGCACTCTATGCAAAGAATCACATCTTTTGCAAATCAAATAACCACTCTGGCAAGGAGGTAGATGAAAAATAATTGCATCATTACCAATGTATGCACAAAACAAGGCATTTGGCCATTATGATGAAGCTTATGTGAATAAAGTATAAGAATATCATAAATGGCCAACTTCCTTGGAGCAGACATTTTCAATGGAAGCAAAGTATCTATTTCTTAAAGATCAGACAATTTTATATACCTTTTTTCCTTTTTTACTTTTTTTTCTTGAGAAATGGGCCAACTCCCCTTTTTTTACCTTTACAGGGATATGCTTTAGGGACGCAGTGGTTGGGGTTAGGGTAAAATCTTTTGTTTTGGAATAGGCTTCATGTATAAAGTCCTTCGAGGATTGTAATTTAGATTTTTTGCTTTGCTTGCAGTTTGTTCCATCAACTCAGCACCTTTTCAAGAAAGTTCTCTTTACCCTTTAAAACAAAAAACAAAAAACAGTAGTACCTTGAAACATGACAGCTGCATAAATTGAGGTGTTTAGATTAAGAGCATACTCTGGGATGAATTCGATTTCCATGGCAATTGTGTTTGTGGCTTTTTGTGTAAAAAAGTAACTGTGGAATTCAATTTCCATTACCAAGGTTTTACTCAAAAAACATGGATATCAATTTCTCCCAAAAAGAAGTCTTAAATGTTGATTTCCAAGATTATGAGAGATGACTTTCACGCTTCGACTGATGATTGTTTAACGTTTCCATGTAAAATTGCACTCTAGACCAAACAATAGAAATTATTGTTGGATTACAGAATCTTCCATTCACTGAGGATTCCATAGGATGTACCAATTAAATTATCAACTTATGCTGCACCTTGATTAAAAGGAGCAATTGATACATGAGCATGGCAACAACTTTAATAGGAGTGATTAAATAATAATACAATCCCATAGAGAACTGAGACCGAAAAAAATAATAGTGATAATAGCAATAACATCAGGATGACATCTGGAATCCTTTAAGGGCAAGATACTTCATTTCTTTTGAAGAGTATATGATACAGATGTTTCTCAGCCACAGTAATTCACTGTTCAAGCAACCCACAGATTGAATACCCAAAATAGAAGCTACAAGACAAAACAATTCATTCTGCTTCTTACAATGCAGTGGGAACATTAAAGCAAAGGAAAAGATTCTACTTGGAAAAAGGGATTAAAAAATATGGTAGCCTGGTAGTTGCAATCCAGCTATCTAATAGCAAGTTCTGTTTCAGTAGAAACTAAGTTCCTTAGCTCCAACAGATGTTCATCGTTTGAAATGTGGAGCATAAGGCGGAGATTTGTCATCATTGCTTCTTGTTCCCAACTTAAGGGCCCAGAAGCATATAATGCTTCCATAGTTGAACGGTAGGCATGCAACTCTAACACATGAATTTCTGTTGTGAAATTGTCTCTTGTGCGAAAAGAGCATTTTCCTCCACACTCCCTCCCACTAGAAGATTCGGTGTCATCGGGATGACTATCCGAATCTTCACTAAGATCTGGTATAAAACGATGGTGTAATATATAAGGAACATTAGTACTACCACAACTAGCGACAGAGCATGCAATATTCTCTGCATCATGATATTCTAAGCTTCTTGGAGTATAACATCTGTCGTCAGCAGTTGTTTTTCCTCTCTCTGTGTAGATTTCAGAAAATCCAATCGTTCTGTTGTTAAAGGAAGCATGCATGTATTTTTCACCCAACATTGTTCGTGGGGAAGCAACAGCATCTACCTTCTCCAAAAATGGGGATGGATGCCCTAGAACCAGTCTCTGACAACTGCCTTCTTTCCCAATTGCTCTTATTTTTTGGCGAGGTCCTGCGTGTGCTTCAACATGAGACGAGCAAATATTTGACCTCTTCTTCTGGGAACCAATGTTATTCTCATTCTGCAAATGGTCATCTCCAACACGAGCTTTCCACTTTACATCTGGCAGCAACACTTGGCAGCTTCGCTTCTGAGAATCTGCTCCTGGAGACTGATTATCAGCTTTGCCATGTTCACAATTTCTAGAATCCTGCATGTGTATAAGAAAGGATCGGTCAATCTAATAAGGCTCAACACTCAGAAGGAATGCTTCTTTTATTGGCTTTATAAGTATCCAAATAGTAAATATAGTAGATGGTCAACTTAGCTAACAGTGGGGTGTGTGTACTACCGTGATAACCAATAAAAATAAAATAAAATAAATTTTTATTAAAAAAAAAAAAAAAAGAAGAAGAAGAAGAAGCTAGAGCAGAACATGGAAGCAATTATGAGATCTCAGCTGCTTGGGAAAAATCATGAACAAGCCGACTCAGTCAACAAACAACTGAGCCGGTTCTCAAATGTTTTAATACTATGATGTCATTATTAACAAGAGTTTACATCAACATTAAAAATTCAAACCTTTTTTTTTTTTTTTTGAATAAAAGTAACCATTTAGAACTAACTTTTCAGGGGGGGGGAATTATAAATAGTAGTTCAAACCATTTAAAACTAACTTTACAAGAATAAGAGAACAGGTAATGAAAAATTGGAAACAGAATGTAATGAAATTACCTTTCCGATTACCACCCATTGATTATCCACCCAAGATTGCCGCACCCTAACATCGGATTTGAGCACTTTGAACTCTTGGGAAGACCCAAGGAGTCTAACAAAGTAGTACCGCCCTTTGCTGACCACCTTCAAGACTTCAGCAATTTTCCAGGAGTAATTGTCAAACACCTCCACAACGTCCCTGCACACCCAGATTTCCGGGCCACTCACAAGTGGCGGGCAAGGCCGCATGGCCTTTCTAGACACTCTTTCCAGGGTCCCATCACTGCTACCACTTGGTGACCTGTCATACCTAACAATGTAGTTATGCCCATTTCCCGATATAATCTCGGCACACCACCAGGACCCGGAAGGCACATCCCTTCTGTTAAAGACCTCTACTTTATTCCCCTTCCTGAATCTCATGATTTGTAATATCAAATGCCTACAATCCAACCTGAAATAAAAGAAATTACAGATTAAGAAAGTGCATCAAATACCAAACAAACAGTAGATATATCCTACTATCGTATAAATGAAATAGAGAATGCTTCAAACAGAGAAAATCGACCCCAAATAAATCAAAAATCTGACACAAATTCCTTTACCAACTCTTAACATCCCCCCCCCCCCCCCCAAAAAAAAAGAGAGAGAGAGAGATTTCTATCCAATTATCACCCACAAATCAAGATTCTAGCAGCAACACAATATATATACACAAATTCCTTTACCAACTCTTAACATCCCCCCCCCCCCCCCCCCCCCCCCCCAAAAAAAAAAAGAGAGAGAGAGATTTCTATCCAATTATCACCCACAAATCAAGATTCTAGCAGCAACACAATATATATATATATATATATATATATATATATATATATATATATATATATATATATATATATATATATATATATCAGAAATTTCTACAAACAGTACACATTAGAAACAAACCCTGGAAATAAATTGACAAATAAGGAGTCCACTAATCAATGTTCCGTGCAAGATAAGACATGTGTCGCAGTAATCTGATGTCCGGACCATTCATCAAGTGGGTCCCACCTTATATGGCCCACTGAAGAAAAACGGCAACCCAGATTCAACGATCCTACCCATTCTTTTAATGGACTTCTCCAGTCCACTGCTTGACCGCTTGGATCATCCTTTCTACCAACCCAATTTGCAGGATCAGTTCCAAAAGACCAATATCATCGATAGCAGAGATTAACCGCTGCAGCTTATCCATGTCACGGCCAACCAGATGAACGGTTCAGATCACCAACTGTTACGAACATGTTCGATTCTCGTCCAACTTTCCTCTTCCTCATATAGTAAATATCAAATCTATGGTTTTTTTTTCCTGAAATTCCTCAATAAAAGACTATAAAAATAGAAAAATCCAGACAAAAAAATAAATCTAATAAAAATCTCAAAAAGAAAAGAAAAAAATCAAAACCCTTGAAAAATCAAGATCATATACTCACTCACAGTAGATTCATTCTACATAGCATTAAGAACATGATTATCCAATTTCCAACAAATAAAACCACAAATATTCCCCAAAAAAATCACCAAACCCTAAATAATCTGGAAAAAAAAAAATCAACGAAACCCTAAAACACCCAAATGCAATCCAACTCCCATTAATAGCATATTAAAATTTTTATAAAAAAAATACGAAAAAAACTTAATAATCCCACAAAATTCCAAAAAAAAATATTACACGTAAAAAAAAAAAAAAAAAATTAAACTTTAGATGAATAGCCTTGAATTACCAAACAAAATCACAGGGAATATATGAAATTTGAATAGCTTTTGAAAACTAAAATTACATCGAATAATAGAGAAAATTTGGAAGAGATTTTACTGACCTTTTTCAGGATTTTGCGTCTTCGAACGTCCGATCGAGGAATTTTCTTTTGTTTTCTCCGTTTTTTCTGTTATTGAAATTACGAGAATTTTGAAAGAAAATAGAAAATATAGGAAAAATAAACGACGTAGAAATCCTCTCTTGAAATTTTATTAAATTGGGTTTTGGCGTGTTTTTCAAGTCCGCCCTTTTATATTAGATCGATGTTTCCTCTTAATCCTGAAAGCTTTAATGTGCGCTTGGCGTGCGCTGTGCACGCTTTAACACCTTTGGGTTTGGGTTTGGGTTTGGGAGAGGATTCGGTGTTTATCCGGGTACTCCCACTACCCTTACCTTGGGGCCCACCTTGATGGTTTTTTGTATATCCACGCCGTCCATCTGTTTTTCCAGACCATTTTAGTTTATGGGCTAAAAAAATCAGGCATATCTAATTCTTAGGTGGACCGCATCTCAAGAAACAACAGTGATTGAATGCCCACAAATAAAAACTTCCTAGGGCCAAACTTAAGCAGACATGTAATTTCTATTTTCCATCCAACCCGTTGATAAAGTTAAAAAGATATGTATTAATAGAAAATACAAATATCAGGTAGATCTAAACTATTGTGGCCTACGAAAAGCTTTTAACAGTCATTCGCCACTTTTTTCAGTGGTATGCTCCACCAGAGATTTGGATCTCCGTAATGTTTTTAAATAACGTCCTAAAATGAATTGAAAAAACAGGTGGAAAGAGTAGATATACAACAAATCCATCAAGGTGGGCCCCACACGTCGACGGGAACAACACTGAGGTCTTACCGGGGTAACACCTAATCCGTTATTCCGGGTTTCCGTCGATGTAACTCAATCTGAGCCGTCCGAATGCACGGTTTTACTGTAGATGGGTAGTCGTTCAAAAATCACAATGAATGGATGATTAAAACCGGCCTGTTGGTGGGACGGTATGGATGGCCATTTATTGATTTATGTCCCATCTATATTTGGTCATGGTAATTGAACGGTTTGGATTTACGTGCGTACGAGTCAGGTGTGGAGTGGTGCATGAGTACGGTTGTTATATTTGCCGGCCTGACAGATTACTATGCCTAGTTGCAATCGGACTGTCTGTGGGAAAGGTTTGCTAATCCACACGTGCCCGGACACGTAGGTGGGCGTGCCATATAGGGTAGTGTGCAATATCCAAGCCGTTCATCTGATGGGTCTGATTGTGGAGGAATACATGCTGATCCACACAGTAACTGACGGTCCGGATTTTAGTTTCTAAAACTGGGCCGCGATTCTGTGATCCAGACCGTTGGTCTGGTGGGACCAATTGTGGATGGACGATGCCCCATATTACTTCTGCATTGGAAGATCCTGACCATCAATCTTGACTTTTTTTTGTCACTGAATTTGGATCCATGGTGTAGTTCTTCTTAACCATCTATTTGTAGGCTACAAAAGTGAAAGGTTAGGATTCTCCTCTTAGGAAAGAAACCTGGGCAGAATGCTATTTGGACGGTAAATCAGGCTTGCCTGGTCATCAAGTGGGCCCCCATATTGTATCAAAAAAATGTATGGTTGAAATGATGGCCACTGTCTACATTCAATATATGCATGCGATCCATTCCACAAGTGGACCATCCTGATTATCGGAGCATGGAACATACACGACGGGACCTGCCTAAAGAACGGCTTGGATCTCACACGGTATGCATTTTGGTACGTGCACAAGAGCCGGTTTTCATATTACTGGGATGTATTCAGTCAGGAAATTCAATGGGTTGGATTCTGTTGCATGGAATGATCAAGGTCACATCTGCAATTTGATGGGCCCAGATGTACGTGTGGGACCATCCTATTGGAAATCCGAACCGTTGACGTGGTGGATCATCTTGGAAGAACTCCAAACATCTCACCCATTGGATTATCCTAATCTAACCGTTCCACTGAGCGTATCTTCTCACATTCAAGTGTGGAATATTCTGGTTGTGATTGTACCTTTTCAGGCCATAAATCAGATTTCTAGGATATCTTGCAGTGCAGTGCCCATCATGTGATGAGGCCCACCAGATTGTTGGTACCTGTACTTGCTCGAACATTATGAGAACTTATCAGATACAGGCGTGGGCCACTCCTGGATCTGATCTGACTGAGAATTGGAATCAATCACAACCGACGATCTGACCCAGCGTACAGGTGTGGCCCACAAATTGAGAAGATCAGCCTCATTTTCGGCAAGTATGATCTTCCATTTTTGCAGTTCATTCCAGCGCATCAGCCCAAACTGAGCATATCCAAATATCAGGTCGACCAAACCACAAAAATAGTTTTTGTTTTCATAGGGCTATAAAAGTTTGAATGAAGCTGGTATTTGTGTTTTCTTTTATCTAAGTTAGCGGTGGTTATTCAATAACCACTGTTTAACCGCAGTGTCACCTGGGAGTTATATCAATCTTATTTTTGGTCCAATGAATCTAAAATAAGCTAATAGAATAAATGGACAGAGATAAAACATATACATTGGGCCTGCGGTACCGACCAGTACCTAAATGTCAGTTGGACCACACCACTGCAAAACGTGGCGAATGACCATTAAAAGCTTTTTGAAGGCCACAATAATTTTAGACAAAGATTATATCATTATTTTCTCTTCATACAGTTATTTTTACATTATCAAAGGGTTGGATGGAAAATAAAGTGGGCTCTTGTATATTTTTAATGGTGGACATTCAATTACTATTGCTTAGTCAGGTGTAGTCCACCTGAGATTAATATCTTGTTAATTTTTTGGATCACATTCTAAAAAGGGCTGAAAAAACGGAGGGACGGAGTGGATATACATAAAATAATAAATGTGGGCCCCACATTAAGAGTAATACCCACTTATGTGTTACTCGGGTAACACCTAATCCACTCCCGTACGGTACTGCAGTTTGTTGTGGCCCTGGTACCGTTGCCTGTACGTGATCCTATATCTATCTGTCATAAACCGTCGCTGCTAGACAGGGAAAATTTGGAATAAGAAACGAGACACCAGAGGTTTGCCCTGAAAGAGTAAATGAAATCTGAGCCGTTGCTGCATGCTCACCGTCTTATGGACGGTGATGATCTCTGATCAGAGAGATCTTTTCATATGTCCCATTCAGTGGGTCCTTCTAGATGGAACACCACACGTACTCTTACCCTCTAATCTAATGGATACCGTAAAAATCAATTATTTGGACCGTTCATACGTTGTTCTCCACCGTTGATGCAATACTAGATGATCCTACTGGCCCTGTTGGTGGGCCTCGTCCTGTTCAATGCTAGGGGTTGCTCATATTCATTCTTCGATTCATATTGGATGGCTAAGATTGATTTTTCTTATTTCTCGTCGGTAGGTAAGCTAGCTAGCACTTCACATCCCGGCGACCCAATGAGCATGGGGTTAAATTACCAAAAACCTCTCGACAAAAATAATTTGGATGGAAAACCCCCTACGCACATTTCATTCATGGAAAACCCCTCGAACTTTTCTTTCGAGTAGCAACCCGGCAGTCAGACGCCCGATCCGCCCAACATGGCACGTGCAAGGACGATCTTAAAGCATATTCGCCCAACACGGCACAGGTGTGGCCAATCTAAGCCATTCATTAGGTAGTCTGCACCAAATGATAGTACACTCATCAAGTGAGTCGCACGCATGTGGTGAATTTGGACTACTTTTTCCAACCGTTCATTTTTCTTATACACGTGTCTGTTTGATTAGTGGACCAATATCAGTTTTTGGTAAAGGCATATACGTATTGTAGACTGATGATGAATGGCCATGATCTGTTATGGTCCAGAAATGAAATTTTGTAATCATTACACTAAGTAACCTTTCGGCGGTGATTAAAAGAGGTTGAGATGAAAAACAACCAAACCAACGGTCCTGATTCAAGTGTCTGTGAATCAGGATTTATAGATTGCTCATCCCGAACTTTGGATGGTTTGAGTTCGTACCTACCACCCCTCACGTTCTAGGACACGGATCAGCACCACCCCAGTGGTGGTGTGTCAATGTGTTGGCCGCTGTCGGCGCCAACCTGATATATTTTTATTATATCGAAGCCGTCCATCCTTCTTTTTTTCCCCTCATATTATGATAGAAAAACAAAAATGAAGCAGATCTAAAGTTGATCCGGACCACACAACAGGAAGCAGTGGTGATCGAATGCCCACTATTAAAAATTTATTGGGCGCCACCAAAGTTTTAGATCAGGTTGATATTTGTATTTTCCCTTCATCCAGGTCTGATTGACCTTATCAACAGGTTTAATAACAAAAAAACATCAACGTGGCCCTAGAAAGGTTTCAATGGCAGATGCCATTATCCCGACTCTTTCCTTTGGTGTGGTCCACTTGAGCTTCCTATCTTCTTCATTTTTTGGTCAACGTATAAAATGATCTGAAAAAATGTATGGACGGCGTGGATATATAAAACATAATAAAAAAATCAAGTTGGGCCCTATGGCCTAACAGATCGACACATCACCTAATCCGCGTCCCCCGTTCTGCGAGAGCACATATATAGAAACTCTACTCCCTATGATCATCTGCTAACATAGCACGTGTTAGAGATCTAAGCCACCGACATGTATCTGTGTTGAATCTGGACCGTTGGATCTTTTTCACGCCATCTATTGTCCTCATACAATTCTGATCTACTAAACAATGGAAGAGTGTTCTTTTTGCGTCAGGACGTAGCCACAATATACACTACGTAATGAATAGCCTGCACGTATGACACTTGTGCCGCAGGAGCACGTGCGCGCAGACACGTCCACGGTACGCTACAATCGTTGGGAACGGAATCCTTACGCAGCACGTAAAACACCCGAGCTCAGTGGGTGCACCATATTTCCTGTATTAAATCCACTCCGTCCATCAGGTGTACTCCTACATCCTAGACCCTGAGGCCAAAAATCAGCCAGCTAAAGAACTCAGATGGACTGCACCACAGGGAACAATGAGAATGAGATGCTTACCAATAGGTTCATGTTTAGGGCTACCATGGTGTATATCTTTCATCAAGACCGTTCATTGTGTGTGTATCACATGGATAAAGAGAATATACTAAAAAAAAAAAAAAAAAAAAACCTGATAAAAAAATTTTGGGCCATGAACGTAGAGATTTTAAGCACAATCTAGCATTCTTTACATTGGTGTGAAACTTCTGTTTTTTTAAAACAGATTTATATTTTTCATGGACCGTAAACATAAGGTTTCTCTCTTAATGGACGGAGTGGATTCACATATAAAACAAGATGTCCCACGGAATTAGGTGTTTTACGCGCTGCGTAGAACCGGTGTTAGAGATAATCTCTGGCCTGATTTTTTGGGTACACAGAAGGAGATTGATGAGCGCATCATCCGGTTTTCATGTTACCGCTTTCACCTCGAGTATCCTTTCAGTTTGTACTGTAACCGTTGAATGGGGGACGGGTTGGGAGATCTGAATCGTCCATGTGATGGGCCCAACCATTAGTAGTTGCTTCCTTGAAAATAATTAAGATCGAGAGAATTTGAACTTTCAATTAATGTCTCACAAAAAAGAAAAAAGAAAAAAAAGATTACGAGACCGACAATATTCAAAGGAAGCAACTACTAATAGGCCCAACCATTAGTAGTTGCTTCCTTGAAAATAATTAAGAAAGAATTTGAACTTTCAATTAATGTCTCACAAAAAAAAAAGACAATGAAACCGTCAATATTCAAAGGAAAATAATCAAATGATACAGGGCTTAAATTTTGCTACGATAGATGTTTTCTTCTTATTTTCTCTCATCCATGTGAGTCCCACAATTATTAACGGTCTAGATCACTGAAAAATTACCATATATCCAACGGCTATGGCCTTCCTGTCTATAACAATACTTTCTGGCGCATTGCAGCAAACCACCCCATTCAATGCTTTAGCTTTCCAAGCAACGTGAAGGGTAAAAATAGAATTTCAGTTGTTTAACTTCAGTTGGAGTTTGAAACGGACATCTCCTCGCAGCGTAGCCGTTTTTCTGTAACAAAATATTCGGACAGGGAGTTTTATTGAGATGTATATAAACAACTGGTTTAGCGCTTAATATTGATTTTTAGGGGGCTTTTGGTAATTTATCCTATCCCGACGGGTCCATATGATCAATGGTCTAAATAATGGAATGACAGATGACCATTTTTTGAAATAAATAATTATAGTAAAATGAAAAAGCCTTTGATACTATAAATGGACGGTTGAAGAGGAACCATCTAACATTCTAAAGTCCATTCGTATGATTGGGATGTCTAAGATTATCGGGTCAATGCAATTTTCCGCTTGCGGCCCCATCTTTGGTGGGATGCGCAATATGGATGGTTCCGATCAGCGTAGATCTGTGAGGAATGTACAATAGAGATGCATGTGAGCATCACACCTTTGATAATAGGCCGAAGTATGCTATAGTATCCAATTTCTCATGTGCTAGATCAGACCGTCCATGAAGTGTGGCCCGCCATGAACAAATGAATGGTGAGAAAAATTCAAAAAATAATATTTATTCAACGTCCATGCAAGGCTAACCTGACGTGTGATCATCCCATATCTGGGCCAGCCCACGTTCGCGGTGGGCCTCACCTGATAAATTTCAGGAATGTCAAACAAATAATGGAAATTGGGTGCACCGTAGATTGCCAGAGACTCGTGTTTGGTGAGGAGAAATGCTGTGGAGCACTGTAAGTTATAGGGATGTGGATTAGGTGGTGATGATCTCACCACCCTCAGCTCCAGTGGATCCCTGACTGTGGGGCCTATAGTGAAGTGTATGCCTCACATCCACACCGTACATTCATTTTGAAAGCTCATTTTAGAGCATGATGCAAAAAATGAAGCCAGCCCAAATCTCGATTGGACCACAAAACAGGGAACAGTGATGATTGAATATCCACAATTAAAAACTTCTTGGAGGCCAGCATAATGTTTATTTGCCGTCTAATCTATTAATGAGGTCATGAAGACCTAGATGAAGGGTGTTAGGAAATGATAGGCTCGAGATACCTACCTCAACCCCCACAAACAACACAGGCGCAAGGAACGATAACCTTGGTAGCCTTATCCGCCCATTCCCTATTGTGACCAAGGGGACATGGACGTGAACTCAAACCTCGACCTCTGCTACCAACTAAGCCGCAACCACCTTGGTTGCCGAGCTGAGGTCTCACATTGGCCCTGGATGATGACTTTGCTTCCCTACCTCGGTCAACTGTTCCAGAGGCATTAGTCTCAACCAATGAGTTGGAGGTTGGTTTCGACTACCAAATACGGCCTTCTCGAATACCGACTCACCAAAAGTTGCTTTGTAATCAGAAATGACCCACTCACCAATAATCAGAAATAATAACTTCCGCAAGATCCTCGTTGGGAATCACACTGATGAGAAATCTCTTGCACCATGCACACCTACATACATGGTAGATTCATTACTATGTATAAAAAATGCCTTAAATGAGTATAACTTAGAGAATACTTCCTAATGGTTAGGAGATATAATGGTCATAAATGACTAGTTATCTAGATTTTAAAATTTACAATATTTTTCATATTTGTTGGCACTTTTCTCTTCCAAATTTATTTTTAAATTATACTAATGTAAATTTTAACCAATCTTAGCTTGAATCTGAGAATCAAAACAATTTATTATGAGAATCTTGGTAAATCAAAGTTCATTTCACCATTTTTTAGGAAAAAAAATAAATTAATAGGTATTTATACCTTTTTTGAATATCTCTTGTTATGATTGAATATAATATGTTATTCAAATTAGAACATATCAATGTACATTGTACAAATTATGCAACTAATTTTCTTTTTTTTTTTTTTGTATTTTTAAATTTTTAGACAATTTTCAACCTAATTTTAAAATTTATGGAAAAAAAAATTTTCAATTTTTGTTTGTTTTAATGGTTGAATGTAATGTGTTAATTACTGTAAAACATATAAGTGTGCTTTTAACAAATTATGCAACTAAATTTTTTTATATTTTAAAAATTTTCAAATTATTTTCAACCTATTTTATAAAATTTATGAAAAATATTTTTTTTCAATATTTATATGTTTTAATGGTTGAATATGATGTATTAATCATGGAAGAACATATAAATGTGCTTTTAACAGATTATGCAATTGATTTTTTATTTTATTTTTTTTTGTAATTTTATAATTTTGAATTATTTTTAATCAATTTTAAAATTTTTGAAAAAAATAATTTTTAATCTATTTATATTTTAATGGTAAAACATGATGTGTTAATCATAATCATGATAGAACATATAAATGTGACTTTTATAGATAATGTAGCTGATTTCTATTTTTTTGTATTTTTGTATTTTTGAATTATTTTTAATCGATATTAAAAAATTTAAAAAAATTATTTTTTTTCAATCTTTTTTGATTTGAATGGTTGAATATGATGTGTTGATCATATTATAACATATAAACGTGATTTTTATATATAATGCCACCGATTTTCTATCTTTTTATATTTGTTTTATTTTTAAACTATTTTTTTATCCATTTTTAAAATTTAGGAAAATTATTTTTTAATTGTTTTCTATTTTGATGATTGAATATGATATATTAATCATAATCAAACATATAAATGTGTTTTTTTATAGATTATGCAATTGATTTTTTAATATATTTTTAAATTTTCAAATTAATTTCAGTTGATTTTTATAAATTAAAAAAAAAATCTTTTTTTTTTTTTTTTTTGTTGTTGAATGGTTGAATAAGATGTGGTATTAATATACGATCTCATGATGTGTTTGAATATCATATTGTCATTATTTATTCATTTATTTTTATTTTATTATTTTGAATTTGTGACTTTATGTTTATATTTTTTTATATTTTGGGCAGATTTTGAAGCTTCATAATTTAATACTAAACTTTTATTTATTGATAAGATTTATAAGTTAAAACTTTATTTCCTTAATGTATTTACATTTACAAGTTTTGATATTTAATTAATTAAGTCTCTTATAAAAACTGTATTTAAATTTAGATAATTGAGTAGACTCTTGCATATGTCATATTTAGCTAATAACATGTATGAGTCTAGCTAATAAGGAATTAGAAATGAGGATATTGGATAGCAATATTGTCAAATGGTAGGTAGTAGTAGAAACCAAATGAAGTACAAATGTTATGTTGGAATTGCGCGACCTATATAACATTTGGCACATCGAAATGGTCAAGTTGCAGGATTTATTATAGTATTAAAAGAGACAGTGATCTTGATGCAAGTTAGTCTAGATGAGTTAAATGGGAAAAAAATTGTTGTGCATAAGTAGAATAATAAGATCCTGAACGTGACCCAACAAGAGATGTTTGGTCTTGAATATATGGGCGTTCGTGATGAAGATACTATTAATAAAGATGAAATTTTAGATCAAAAAATAATTATAATTAGAAGAGAGCTTGCGCCTTGCATGTAAAAAGAAAGAGTGTCAGCGCATGTTCTACATAAAGGGGTCTATATGTAATATAAGGGGCAGTGGAAGTAGGAGTGAGAGTGTATATTGGAGCACAACTGCATCTACTAGTGGGGGTAGGTTGGGTGGATTATGACGCATGTTTGACAGCAGATAAGAGACATCTTTATGTGAAGCCCCTATAGATGTGGATGTGGAAAAAGTAAATAAGCATAGGAGATCTTCTGTTGATCCGATTCTGACTATAAAAGAATCAACTAAACAAAATAAGATAAAACAAATGTGAAGTAAAACTTCCATTAAGAAGCTCGGTAGGACAACAACAAAGTTATTTATATATGTCAACATATTACATAATGCAGCCAATTCATTGTATTTTTACGTGGTAATTGATGCAACAACAGAGGCATACGAATAAATTAAAGCTCTCATGACCATAGAGATTAGGGGAAATGAATAGATGTAGAGTATACAAAAGTGAAAGCATGTGTAGTCACCTTTAAACTCATATGACAGGCCAGAGGATGCACGTTCATTTATAATAATTGAACTGGCCTAACAAGACTCAACACGATCATGTGTGATAGTTGAACTGGCTTAACAAGACACGACAGATAACGAAACAACACATAAGATTATAGGACAAAAATTACTGTTAAAAAGATCATATTCATTTAAGTCACAATGTGATGTTTATTGTTATTATTCTTATATTGAAAGACATTAGGAAGAATAATAGTATTAAGAAAATGACCGAAATGGCAAGAGAAGTGATGCATTTATTTACAACTATAATCAAGTGGTTGTAATAATGAGAAATTTTACGAAGGGACGAGAGTTTCTTAGGCCTACAACAACTAGATTTATAACTCTGTATCCCTGTATAGTTTGTACCAGCATAGAAAAAGTTGAGTGAAATATTTACTTCCCAAGATTAGCTCAACACAAAACATGGAAAAAATAAATCGGGGACGCCAATTGATGTTGTGAACACCGTAAGAGACGACAAATATTGGAATAAGGTCCAGAAGATCCTAAAAGTAATGGAGTCACAAATGAAGGTATTCTTTCTTATTGAAATTGACAAAGCACATACCATGGCTTTCCTCTACAATGTCATGGATAATGTGAATTTGTCATTTAACGTGACTGTCTAAGCTGGGAGTATTTATAACGCCCTGAAAATTAGGGTTCGTGCATATTCTCGACTCCCAAGTTTCTGGGTATTACTTATAATCAATTTTTATTATTTTATGATTAATTAGGTTTAAATGCACAGCATGAAATTACTTGAAACATGAATCACAATTCACAGCTAGTCTACTGTAATAAAAAAGGCTAATTGTTTACAAGTTCAAAAATTATAACTATGGGTCGCACATGGCGTTGCCCAATAAAAGTATAAAAAAATAAAAAAATGGCCTGTCCAAAAGAATGAATTGCCAAGTCCCTTACTTAGCAATCTAAGTCCGCCCGCAAAACTAGGGCGAGCTGCCCATCAACTGGAAATAGGACAACTTGTCCCCCACATCCAGACTCGCGCCATCATGCTCCTCGTACTTTGTGTCACCTGCATGTACTAAAGAGTATAGTTAGTGTTTTAAAACACCATCCCAGAGTGGGAGTGAGTGATCAATTCGGTGGGTGTTATTAATTTTAAGTTACAACAGACATCAATTAAATTATGGATTTAATGAAAGGCAATATATTCATAAAAACTAACTAATCTTATTAATGCATGTGCATGTATAATGATATGATGCATGCCCTCACAACAACACTTCCTTGAGCGACTCCATCTAACGATCGTATATGACCAACAATCCTTCATTGCGACCTCGACTGCTGAGTCGTCACCCTAACTAGTGCGATGCATGAATAATATTAACCGAGTATTTAATTAATTCTATTTATCCAGTAGATTGAGAAAACTAGTACATCCCACGTATCAATGCCCTCAATTAGTTGCGAAGCCTAGGCCCCTCAACATGCGAGGTCAGGGCTCCGCGATCTTTGATCCCGTCGGATTCTCCATTCTCGACTTCAAGCACATGAGGAGTACTAAGAAAAGAGATCGCTCGAGGTCACTACGGGGAGGCTCGTTACCCCAGCGTAGGCTGACAGCTCAACCACAGTGTCTCATTCTACCATGTTGGGCTCACGAGTCGGTGGATCAGCTCCAATTGGTTATCAATGGGCTACTACGGTTGTAGAGTTTTCAGGTTCCATACAGATGTGAGCAAACAAGGTTAACAAATAAAGTTAGTCAGTAAGTAGACTAGGCCACGCGAATTCAGGTGAGTATATGACAAACGACATCGGGTATGAGTGACCCATGTAGTAGAACTACTGCTGCTCATACACACCCACTCAAATCCACAGGTTTTGTCTCAGGATAGTCCTACCAACGGGACCACCTGCACTCTCCTCATGTTCCTGACCAACCCAAAGGTTTGATGGTAATCCACAACATGCTAACGGTTAGAGTCATCAACTAACATAAGCAATACCATGCATTCATATTTCCTAACATACAATTCAGATTTTTCCTATAAAGCAAGCTAACAATATTATGAAACAAAGGTACATGTGTCGTGTGTGGGTTAGTAAGGAAGCTAAGCATAACAAGCCATGAACATGCAATCATCCATTTATACCAAATCATATGAGAGGCAACAAACATTCCCTAACTATTCTGTGTAAATTGAGAGGATCAAGGATAAGGTCTTTCTTAGGTTTCTTCTAAATTCTCCAAATACATCATCTGAGCAATCAAAATTATTAGATTCGTAATAAAATTGGTGTTAGGCCACCTAAGGATAATAGTCCGCACCTACAGATAGTAGAAGACTTGAAAAACGACCTAGGAACGCCGAACTCGGTGTGAATTAGTCGGAATCCTAAGACAATGTACTTGTATGTTAGAATCTCATGTGAATCCGCCCTCAACATGAGAGATTTTTAAGAGATGAGGGTTTTATCTACTCAATCGGTGGAGAGGGGCTCTTCCGATTGTGGGTGAAGGATTTGTTGAGGAAGATGTGAGGAGTTACAAGAATTGGTCTCCTTTGGGCCCCACTAGAGCTATGACCTACCTTCTCTCTTCTTCACTCTCTCTTCATCTCTTCTTCCTTTCTTCTTTCTCTATTTTCTCTCTTCTCTCTTTCCTTTTTATAGGGCAAAATCGTATGGGGAGAAGGGTGCCCAAAAGAAACCCATTTTATAATGTCAGATTTGGTGCAAATGGCCTCAAGTGTTGAGTTTAATCTATACTAACCCTATGGGAGGATTTTTCTAGCCTCTAAGGCCCACTATGGGGTGTACAAGTCGATATACACCATAAGATAGTTAGTCCTAATGATAATCTACGTTGGATACGATCGGCCCGACATTTGTATGTGTTAATCAACGGATATGATTAGAAGTCTGTTTAACGATCAATCGGGGCCGCGGCTATATGGATATGAGCAGAAAAATATCCTTACTCCACTTGTGAAGTTTGGTTGCAAATCGACGATCCGAAACTCTCAACTTTGCATAAGAGTGGACGACCCAATTCACTAGTTTTAGCTTCTTCTTTTAGGGTATTTGTACTTCTTATGCACTCGTCCTTTGGCTCAAGTTGAGCGGTTCTGGACCATTCCCAGGTTCGACTCTCGCGATGAATGTCAACCCAGTAAGACGGATATTACTCTATAATTTTGTAACTAGTGACCCACCAACGAGCAGTCTAGAGCTTGTTCAGGAAATCAGGGCATTTCTAGAATGAATTAGGCATTGAGATTTCTTATGGGAGATGATTATGGTTTGGATTAACTATGTTCATACTGTGACCTATTTATAACTAGTGAAAGTGGAGATTTAGTCATGATTACTCTAAACTGTCGATTTTAGGCTGAAAGAGTAACGGGGTTGATTTGATCTATTAGTCAAGATCCGGGCCTTATCTAATTCAGCCCCGGTTAGATCTTTAATTTAATCATGATTGTCTTGATTAGTTAGCAATGGGTCGGTTAGATTTGAGTCCTATGTAAGTAAGTCATGGGGTTACACCTGATGTTCAAGTGATTGGGTGGATTCGTTGGCTTTCCACAGTTGATTAATTTAATTTGTGCAATTCTTTACTGGTTTCACCCTTGTATATACTAACATTGAATGTTGATAGTCATTAAGTGATATTATAAGTTAATTACATGAAAAAAAAATTCAAGGATATTTAGAAATCTAAAACAGTGAAAATTTAGGATGTTTTAGTATTACTAGAAGATAATTAATAAGAAATGGACAAAACAGTTCCATTACGATTTTCATGCAAAATGTTACTACATAAATCGTAAGTACAAATATACTCAATCATTTGTTGTAGATGATGAGGTTCACGTCGGACTAAATAATATGATAAAAAAATTAGAGCCTAACTTATATTTATAAATAAGAACGTTTAATAAATTAGATACATTTGAAAATTATCATGGTATATAAAGCCCTGAAAATTAGGGGTCGTGCATGCTCTCGACTCTCAAGTTCCCGGGTATCACTTATATCAAATTTTACTGTTTTATGTTTAATCATGTTTAAATGCGCAGCATGAAATCACTTGAATCATGAATCACCATTCACAACTAGTCTACTTGTAACACCCTGAAAATCGGGGGGTCGTGTATAAACTCAACTCCCGAGTTCCAGACCGTCACTTATGCAACAAAAATGATTATGATTCAATGTTGTCTGAGTTAAAGCATTCACATGAGTAAAAAGTATACCAAAACTATAATTCATACTCCAGATCCAGTGATAAAAGCAAGCGGAAGACTAAAGCATATATATATCACTGTATGGAAAAACAAAGTAGATCTCAACTGTCTCCAAAGTATGAATACATCTCTGAGTCTCATATACATGTAAATAACAAAAATCAAATGTCAAAATAGTCCCACTGAGAAGTCCCGCCAATCCAGGCCACCTAAGCAAAGCTGTCGTGGTACTGCATGTATGAGAACTCGTCCTGGTCCTCATCATAGTCCGGCTCTACCTCCTGAATCGCTGCCTCACCTGCATCTAAGACAAGGTCTGGTGGGTGTTGCAAACACCATCCCGTAACGTGGGAGTGAGTAGCTAACTCAGTGAAATAATAGAGCAAGGATTAGCATGTTCTCAAATCAATCATGCGATAATAGTAAAGCAGTAAATCAAACAATCCTAAAACTGTTGTTAATGCAATATGACATGACATGATGGATGCCCTCACCGATATTCTCCCTCATACGGTACCATCTTCGTCCGCGGCATGCTTGCGTACCGTTCAGTGCTCCACATCTTCCAGGCACATGCAATGTAATGGTGATATGATTACCGAGTTATTATTAGTCCATTCAAACAGCAGGATTAGAAAACTAAGGTACTTTCCTTATATCAATCCCAACACAGATCCTGTCTAGGGTCGTCACTCCTAGTAATCTCATACGTTGTATATTTTGTAGGTCGCTGCAAGGGCTGTCAGGGCTGTTGCTTGCACTCGTTACACCGCTCCCCCATCACCTTATCAATACAGGCCTACTGTACTCTCACTGCTACGGAAGGGTCGTCGCCTTCTGTAGACTCAGAATACACTCCGGTCACTACAAAGGACTCGTCGCCTGATCAGTGTAGGCCGACAGCAAGAATATAGTGTCCCATACCACCATAATCTGCTCACGAGGCAAAGGTGCTCACTGGTCACTACGGAGAGGTTTGTGGCCCCAGCGTAAGCCAACAGCTCGACCACGGTATCCCATACCACCATGCCCGGCTCATGAGTCTTCGTGGATCAAGGTACCATGGTTGACAGGGTTTACAATGGTAAGTTCAGTACCCTAGGTTCAAGCAGTTATGACTCATACAAGGTGAACATACAACGGCCAGTCGGGTTACTTGACGGGCTCAACTAGCACGAGCGCATCTCAAGTCGAACGACATGAAGTGCATAAAACACCTCGTGTGGCCTAACCACTGCCGCCAACTCCAAAACACGGCTCGCGTTCATCGACGCGTCGTTCGTGGCAAAGATAGGCCAACCACGAACTTGCTCGGTTGCCAACTGCCTGGACTAGGTATAGTCCCAAACAATTATGAATCCACATCAGCAATCATGTAAGAGTATTGAAAATGAAATACAACAATGTGAGCATGTTAAAACATGTTATAACATACAACTTAAGTA
The DNA here is from genome assembly GCA_037074715.1 of Magnolia kwangsiensis. NCBI lineage: Eukaryota > Viridiplantae > Streptophyta > Magnoliopsida > Magnoliales > Magnoliaceae > Magnolia > Magnolia kwangsiensis. The sequence continues at coordinate 86,786,659 of CM073581.1, forward strand.
AATCTTCCAACGCATGCATTTCACGCATATAATGAAATCATGCATATAGCCAACATGTAGGAAATCATTTACATCAGCATATTAATTAAGAAATCAATCTCAAACTAATTCATAACACCATTTAATTCAATACATACTAGTACAAGCATTTATACAAACACTTACACTACACACTTAAGTCTACATATAGTATGTCGACTCAAAGTGCGCATTTAGGCGAATCTCTTCACCAAACTAATTATGCACGTATTCCTAGTATCCTAATACGACAAGAAGCCATGTCAATCACATCAGCAAATTATGGATGAAAACAGTATTTCCTACAAATGACTAAAATTCCCTAAATCTCATATTCTTCGTCTGTTTACGAAACAAGAAACGAACGGCATGTTGTACATGTCAAACGGCGTTGCCGTCGATAATCTACTATTAAACGACATTGAAAGCGTTGGAAACAGTCAATCAAAGCGTCTAAAATCCGCACCTTTTCTCCTAAAAGCGTATCAATTCGAACGGAGCGTATACGCTTCGTCTACGGCGAATAGGCTACCTAATTTACAAGATGCATCAGCTATCATGCTATGGAAACTAAGGAACCTCAAATCAGTAACTATTTAGGGTATTTTCTTACCTAGAAATGCGGTGAAATCACCGACAAAGTGATTGAGGTGCGTTGCTTAATCACGTGCAACAGGTGGCACAAGCGGCAGGAAATTTCCTTCCACTCACTCTCACAAACTCTCACTTTCTCTCTCACTCTTGCTAGGGTTTCTAGCAAATTTGGATGGGTGAGAGGAGTGAGGGTTTCAAGCCCTTTTATAAGCCCAAACATGTCCAAAATAGGCTTAGGAACAATGTTTACTTGATACCTAACCACATCGGGGCTGTTTCGGTCCAAAAGACCATTTCTGGTGGTCCCCTGGCCGAACGCGATCGGACTTAAGTTCACACATGTCAGATGTCGCTCACATCCCGTTTTCAGACCAGTAGTGCTCGTAGATCGCACGTGGCGGTCCAGTTTTAGTTCAGCGGTCACCGCACATAGATCAGGTCTGCAAGTCTCATGATATGAAATAGAAATTTTTTATGATCCGAGGGTATAATTTGGCTGAATTTTGACGGTCAGAACGCTTAATAATAACGCGTCAAGTCGTGTGCCAGATTTGAATTTCAAATTCCAAATCTAACCCTATTCTCACTCTCTTCAGTCCACGCTCAATGAAATAGCCTGCGAATGTCGGTTGGACTTGATTTTCGAAATGATTGTCAAGTCCAACAAGGCGGTTCTAACGGTCTAAGATTGTAGGTATCGAACTTTCGACGCGCGGTATAGATCCAATACAAAGTTTCAAAGAGGTCCAGAGAACAAACCGGTTTAGAGTTTGATCCGAGGTTTTAGAGTATTATAGCGTCATTGGTTCTACTCATTTTGGGTCTTGTAGAACGTATTTAAAGTGATCAGGGACTATTTTACAGCTACTCTAGCGTTGCGCTAGCTAATTTACACTTATTTTCTAAAGGAATTAATCCTACGCGATTTCTGGCCGAGTTGGTACTCGAGTCCAAGTATGGATTTTTCCTGGGCGTTACACTACTGGTATGGGAATGACAAAATATACAAGTCCAAAAAAAATATAATCATGGGTTGCACAAAGCGTTACCAACAAAATCATAAAAATATGTCCAAAAGAATGATGAGCAGGGTCCAACACCCAGCGATTAAAGGTCTGTCTACTACCGATGGAGAACCGTCTATCAACTGGAAGTAGTATAGCTCGTCCTCCTCATCAAGACTTGCGCCGTCAGGTTCCTCATACTCTATGTCACCTGCAACTACGGGAGAGTCTGGTTGATGTTTTAAAACACCGTCCCAGAGTGGGAGTGATTGATCAACTCAGTGGGTGCTATTAATCTTAAGTTACAACAAACATCAATTTTATTATGAATTTAATGAAAGGCAAACATCCATAAATCATTAACTAATCTTATTAATGCATATGCATGAAGAAATGATATGATGTATGACATCGCCACAACACTCCCTTGAGCGACTCCGTCTAACGATCGCATATGACTAGCACTCCCTTATTGCGACCTCAACTACCGAGTCGATAAATTATAACTAATGTAATGCATAAATAATGTTAACCGAGTATTTAGTTAATTCTGTTCATCCAACAGATTGAAGAAACTGATACACCTCACGATATCAATGCCCTTAACTAGTTGCGAGGCCAGGGTATAAGACCTGTATCCTAGTCCGTACTGTTCCGTCAACTCCCACGATCCTTCCTATAGAATTTTGACAACCTGCAACTGATAATCGATATTTCCGCGAGAACCTAAGTCATATCTTATACATTCAAGTTGGCTTAATTCGAAACTTGTACCATTGCGACCGCACAGTTGCCGTGACTCATGTACCGATCCGATACCCTAACTAAGAGATGTGAACAGGCATTTATTTTGAGAAAACGCCGCGCGTTTATAATTTCAAGAGAATCTCTACAACATGTCTCATCAATCCATCAATCAATCAATCACTCCATCAATCACTTTATGTCAAGTACACATCACCTTTCACCCCATCCCCAAGCAACCACTAAAGTCAACTCTTTCTCACCCTCTCTCTTACACCACCTTACATGTCAAGTACCACATCCATCACTCACCTCACCCTTTCACCCATCACACCCATCCCTCATCTCTCTTACAACTCTCTCTCTCTCATTTTCCAACACATTCCCAAGCAAGCAAGAGAGAACCCACGTCTAAGCTCTTCCCATGGAGAGAAAAGTGCATTTGTGAGGCCTACTTTTTCATCCCAAAAGCTCTAATCCTAGCCATCCATTTCCCATCTCCACCATCAAAGTGAAGCTATAGGAGACCGATTTTTCAACGGACCGAGAAGATCAAGTGGTAGGTGCTTCCATGCTTAGTTTTTCATATTTTTAAGATGGGCCAAGTGAGGCCTACTGATCAATGGTATGGATCTCACTTTGGACCCTAGGATGTGACCAATGGCCCATCTCAATCATCAATATCATTCCATGATGGGGCCATTCTCCATGGACCCCATCATGATGTTTAATACTAGTTTGAAAGAGGTCATCTAGACCATTTTATTTGTGTGGAGAAAGGATCTCCACCGTAGATCTTTGATTTTATGGGCCCACATGTAATGAGACCCACTTGATTTGTGATGTAGATCATGGAACGGAGGGCCCATAAGGTCGGGGTCCCTCCATCACACGCGTGTCCCACTCTATCTCTCTCTCCCTCTCTTTTCATTTATTTATTTATTTTTGTTTTGTGTGTGTGATGTAATGGTCGTGTGGCCTACTTGGATGGACCCCACCATTAGGTATGTATTGACCAAGCCATCTAAAAGTGGGGCCCATCTTATAAGTATTGTACTCATATCATCCATCATGTGGTGGCCCACCTAAATAGGGCCCACCTTGAATATGTTGATAAACTCAAAACGTCCAGCATCCAGACACTGCTGGACTTAAAGCATAAAGGAGCTTGGCCTTCCAAGCATTTGAGAAGGGTCATTCACATAGGCCCCACCTTGATGTATGTATTCAATCAAAGCCGTCCATCCTCTTTCCCAACTCATTTTAGGCGTTGAGCTGAAAAATGAGGATGATCCAAGTATTTAGTGGGTCATGGTTTTAAAAACATTACCATTACCATTGAAACCTTTCCAGATTTTTTTTACACGTTGGAAAAGGGCCGATATTGGTCTTGATAGATTCGTTTTGGGCAGTGGAATCTAATGACTGGAGTAGATGCTCCTAATGCGGGCTCCACATAAGAAAAACCCTAGAAAATGGTTCAAAAAAAAATACATAAGCAGCAGCTCGTTGCTGCTGTGTCAGAGGGCTGGCCGCGCCAGCGGCAGGCGAGCGAACGGACAGAGGCAGACCCATGGCTCCAGCCGTGGGCCCCACCTTGATGTTTATTTGCCATCTAAGCCGTCCATATGGTGGGTCCCTACCTTAAGTAGGCCCCATCCAAAAATTGGCTTGATCCAGATCTCAGGTGGCCCACACCACAAGAAACAGTAGTGATTGAACTCTACCATTGAAATCCTTTTTGGGGCCCATAGAAGTTTTGGATCAAGCTGAAATTTGTTTTTCCTCCTCACCCAGGTCTCTGTGACCTTATCAACAGGTTGGATGGTAATTAAACATTATGGTGGGCCCCCCACGTGGGACCCACAGTGATTTATGTGTTTTATACCACCATCCAGGCGGCCTGGACGGTGGAGCCTACCATGGTATATGTGTTTCCCCCACTCCATCCGTCCCTGGCTTGGGAATGAATCCTGTCCAGAAAGCTAGTGGGCCACCACGTGGACCTCACCAGGATGCATGTGTTCATCTGCCCCGTCCATCTAGACGGTGCCCTGTGCAACCCCACCACGATGCTTGTGTTGCACCCCAACCGTCAATCCACTTTGCAAGCTCATTTTAAGGCATGAGCTTAAGAATGAGTCAGATCCGTGGTTCAAGTGGGTCCCACCACTATTATTTGAAGTGAGGATCGGTTGATCCTTTGACATGATTCATATATATATATATATATACATTTGTGGTCATTCATTGAGGCCCACCTTAGTGCACATATAAGGCCCATGGGATTAGGCCCATTTGACACATATAAGGCCCATGGTATTAGGCCCATTTGACATATATAAGGCCCATGAGATCAGGCCCATTTGACATACATAAGGTCCATGAGATTAGGCCTATTTGACATATATAAGGCCCATGGTATTAGGCTCACTTGGCATATATTAGACCCATTTTGATATATTCAAAGGCCCATGGGTTATGGCACATTGCAATGTACATAAGGTCTGTTGGTGAGGCCCATTAATGTGGCCCATTTGATGAATGAAAGGCCCATGTGATACGACCCATTTGATGTATTTAAGGCCCAATGGGAGTTACCTAAGGTCCATTGCAATGTGTGATTCCTCCATGGTTGTGTAATGATGTTTTATGACGAGATGTGCCTAGGGAACAATGATGGTTTGACGTCCACATTGTAAGAACAATGTTGGTTAAATGTCTGCATTGTAACTCTCCTTAAGGCCCATTGATAGGCCCATACTCGTTAACATTTGTCACTTTATAACATGCTTAGTATAATCTCATGACTCATGCCCATACGCATCATATGTATGCTTGAAATGAGTAGTGACTGATCATAGCATACGCCATTGGGCAGACCACTTATGGGACTCGTTATAAGATAGAGTGCCCCACATGATAGCGCAGTATACGCTAGATTGCTGCATGATTTGATGGTGTGATTCATGCATCTCGCATATATGTGACTTGATCACTGCACGCCCTAACGACATCAGGGTCGTGGCTCCACAAGTATATCGTGGATGGCCGTATTAGATACCGAAAATACTTTGTTCTAGCACTGTGGGCACTTAAAATATCCTTGGGTGAAAATTTCAAAACCTTTTTAGTACCAGAAAATGCTCCAACTTCTAGGCCGAGTGAATACACGAGGGCCCGAGTGCCGAATATCAGTAGGCCGCATCTCCCACTGTGTCGTGATCGGTTGGAAGGGGGTGTCGCCTTATCTGCCTGAGTGAGGGGGCTATAAACTATGCTGAGTTTAACTAGCTCACAAATGAGTCCGCTATCGACGAGCCGGGTAAGTATTGACGGACTACTGGTCAGGAGGATAGTGAGGTCTATTCCGCTTGCTTGACTGTGCAGTTAGGGAGGTGGCAGTCACTGCGAAGTGTATTAGACCCCGGTGATATCTAGAGAGGAATTGTACTGATATGTGTACTTGATGAGTATCGACTTACTTGGATTGTACTTCGCATATGACATTCGGCTACGTAGGCCTCGCATTGCATCGGTGTGGCCGATGACATTCATGTCTCGCATCGCATGGCCTTGGTATGGCCGACAGCATTCATTCCTTGCATCACATAGCTTTGGTACAACTGATAGCATTCATGGACTTACCGTAGGTTTCCGCATTACTCTGATATTATATACTTGGTACTTACCTTACGCACACACTTACACCACCCTCTAAGCTTTTGTAAGCTTATGCACGACCGTTGCGTACAGGTAGCGTTGGACAGCAGCAGCGCTGAGGCAGGAGCGCGTATTAGGTCATTTTAGAGTTTTTGATTACCTTGTATTTTTTTTTATATTGTACTTAAAGTTTTTGATATACTGGGTATGTGGTGATGTTGTTTTGTGACTTGGTTATGCATGTGGTTATGTTCTATTATAAAAAAAATTCATTATGAAAATCCTCCTTGTAGGATTTTAGGATCGGAATCTGGCATATGATTGTCAGGAGCCGAGAATGGGGCACTATAGAGGTTGTCGATACTAGATTCGACAATCGAGATTCCTGTGAATCCGATTTTCAGGTTTGGGGCGTGACAGAAGTTGGTATCAGAGCATAACTTGGGAATACTTGAGGATCACATCACATATCTACTATAAATAGGTTTCGAGTCCGAATGACTTAGCGATTTTTCGACATAGACCCTTAACATTTATGCCTTCGAGAATTCTCAAGGTTAATAGGCCATTGTTCATTCCTGTAGGACATTATGGCTAAAAGAGCGACCCGAGCGAATCCCGCTCCACCACCTGTGACTCTCGCACCACCACCTGCAGCTCCCACTTTACCACCTGCTACTCCTGCTCCACCACCAGATATTCCTGCCTTCCAGCCTGAGGATGTCACTCCTTTACCTGAGACCGGTGCGGATCCGACCGTACCTATGAGTGCTACTCAGCTATAGCAGATTTTACAGGCGATGACTGTTATTCTTTAGGGGCAGAGCAGGTGTCCCACTGTTACACCAGTCGAGGCTGAGCAGGAGTGTACGAGTGTCCTTCTCAAGGATTTCTGACAGTACGATCCTCCACATTTTCGGGGTGAGCCAAACCCTACTGCTGCAGAGATATGGTGCTACGAGGTGGAGAAGATATTCGACACCATGAGATGTATTACCTAACAGCAAGTTTCATTAGTCGTATTTCTTCTACAGGGTGAGGCTCAATATTGGTAGGCATCTATGGCCCGATCAGTAGGGCTGATTTCGAGTGGACCTGGGAGAACTTTGTAGACCGGTTTGACGGGAAGTTCTTTCCCGAGCATGTGAGACAGCAGCGCGCACTAGAGTTTGAGCCGCTGGTCCAGGGAGACATGATAGTGTCCCGGTATGAGGCTCGGTTCATCGCACTATCTAGATTCGTGACGTATCTTGTTGACGATGAGGGGCGGAAGGCTCGCCGTTTTGAGAACGGGTTGCGTCCTGCCCTCCGGAGTCGTGTGATCCGACACATGCTTCTAACATTTGAGCAGATAGTGGAGAGAGCCTTGATATATGAGACAGATTGGGCTGGTGTGCAGAGAGCCTGTGATCAGAGGGGAGATCAGAAGAAGAAGGCACCCTCTAGTAGTTCCTATCAGCACCATCGTTCACAGCAGCGGTGCACGACCCGCCCAGCATTCTGAGCACCAACAGTACCCCCAGCACCACCTTCGGGACCATTTACATGTACTTACTTTGGATGCGGTCGGACAGGACATCATAGGCATGAGTGTCCCCATCCGCAGCATCAGCAGCAGCCCAGGGCACCTCATCCACCTCCACGATAGCCACTAAAGCAGTAGCGACCGCAACACCAGCCTCCCGTACCTCTCCCACAGCAGCAGAGGCAGCAGGTTAGGCCCTCACAGCGACCAAAACAGCAGTAAAGACCTCAGAGGGGACCTGCACCTCCCCAGCAGGCTCAGCGCAGATTTTATGCTGCCCAGCAGGAACCTGAATCATCAGGAGGGGTCGTCGAGGGTACTTTTTCTATTTCTGCATGCATTGCATGTATATTATTTGATTCTGCTGTATCGCATTCATTTTTCACTGATGATTTCTACCGATCGACCAGTTTGCCATTAGAGTCTGCCCGTCAGGGTTTGGTAGTATCGATGCCCTTAGGCAAGACCGTAGTGTTGGGCCGATTTTGCGCATCTTGCCCCATTTTGATTAGGGATATCTTTTTACCGGCTGATATTTTTGCTTTGCCAATGTCCAAGTTTGATGTTATCCTGGGCATGAATTGGCTCACCGAGTACTACGCCGGCTGATATTTTCACCAGAGTTTCAGTTTGTTACCGAGCTCAGAGGAAGGCAGCTTTCTTGCCTATTATCGTGTACCGTTGAGGAGTCAGCTGCTTTGAGTATCGACCAACTGCCTATCATTTATGGTTTTTTTGATGTGTTCCAGGAGATTCCGGGATTATCACCTCGTCGGCACACTGAGTTTCAGATTGATTTGTGTCTGGTACCTCACTTATCTCGAAGGCCCTGTATAGTATGGCACCGTTGGAGTTACGAGAACTGCAAAAGCAGTTGGAACGAGTTGCGTGAGCTAGGCTTTATTCGTCCGAGCAGTTCACCGTGGGGAGCGTCAGTACTCTTTGTGAAGAAAAAAGATGACTCGTTGAGGCTTTGCGTAGATTACCGTTGTAAGACCCGTATCTTGGTCCGTACCTTTCCGTACACTTCCGCGGTCGTATCGGTCGAATTCCGGCAACCTTCGACCCTTAAACGATATCGACGCGCGACCCTGATTCATGTGCCGACAACCCGAGTCGACTCAACTCGCGACCAATACCATAGCGACCGCGCCGTCGTTGCGGTTCCGATACCGAGACTCGCGCGCCGAGGCGATAACCTGGTTAAGAGATATGGGCCAACGTTCGGTGCGAGAAAAAGACGCGTGTTGTGAAAATCAAGAGAATCTCTACGATGTGTCACATCAATCACATCAATCCCATCAATCAATCCATCACATGTCAAGTACACATCACTTTCATCCCTTTTCCTAAGCAACCACAAAAGTCTTCACCACCCATACCTATCTTACACAAAAAGCTACAAAAGTCTTCACCACCCATACCTCTCTTACACAAAAGCCAAAAAAGTCAAGTTTTTCTTACACAACCATCACTCGCCCATCCATCCATCACTCTCTCCCTTTACATGACTCTCTCTCTTTCTCTCTTTCTCATTTCAAAAATTCCAAAGTAACAAGGGTCCATACGTATGGAATTTCTCCAAATTCCCAAGCTCCAAGTGGCCCACCTTCCTACCCCAAAATCTTCCATCTCAACCCTCCATTCTTCATCTTAACCATTAAAGTTGAAGCTAAGGTGCCAAGGAACCCCTAGGAGCGAGAAGATCGGACGGTGGGTGCCTCTATAGGGTAGTTTTACTGGATTTTATGGTGGACCAAGTGAGGCCCACCGATCCATGGTGTGGATCTCACTTGGGACCCTTATTTGTGGCCGATGGACCACTTGGATCATCATGATCATTACATGATGGGGCCATTCTCCATGGACCCCATCATGATGTTTATTTTCATTTAGAAAGGTCATCTAGACCGTCCATATCGGTGGAGAATGGATCTCCACCGTTGATTTACATTTTCAATGGTCCCATGTGCAAGGGATCCATTTATTGTATAATTTTCTTATAAGGGAGGGTCCATAATGTCGGGGTCCCTCCATCACAAGTCGTGTCCCACTCTCCATGTCTTTCTTTCTCTTTTATTTTATTTTATTTTATTTTTTGCTATAGGATGGTGGCCCACTTGAATGGATCCCACCTTGATGTAATTTTTATTCAAGTGGGGCCCACCTTGGACATTGAGCCCATGACACCCATCAGTGGTGGCCCACTCCATCAGGGCCCACACTCAAAAATAAAAAATATATAAGACCGTCCAGCGTCTGGGACGCTGGACGTTTCAACAGAAGGAGGAAAAAAAAGGAAGAAAGAAAAAGGAAGGGACTTGGGTGGTTCCCTTGCGTAGGCCCTACCCTGATGTTTATGTCCGATCCAAGCCATCCATCTTCTTACCCATGACATTTTAGCCGTTGGGTAGAAGTTTGGAGCTGATCCAATCACCTGCTGGGCCATAGCGCCAAATATTGCGTCCTCACCATTTAAATGCTATTTCTTGTGTTATTTCACTTTTCAAGCGTTAAAAAATTTCAAACTCTGGACTCATTTGGACGGCCTCGGGCCACTGATCGCAATGGCCGGGGCGGATTTCATTTTAGCGGGCCCCACACGTGAAAAATCCCCGAAAAACAGTTTTTTTCCCAAAATTCAAAAATTCATGAGGCAGCCTCTGCCTCCTGCGTCAGCGGGCAGCACCTGCACGCAGGCGCGTGCAGGCCTTGAAACGGGCGGACATGGGGGGGCCCACGGCCCTGCGTGTGGGCCCCACTATAATGTTTTTTTGCCATCCAACTTGGTCATGAGGTGGGCCACCCCAGTGGCGGGCACCCCTCCAAAAATGAAACAGATCCAAAACTCAGGTGACCCACACCAAGTGAAACAGTGTGAATTGAATTTTACCATTAAAAATATTTTTGGGCCCACTGTAGTATTGGATTAAGCTGAAATTTATGTTTTCCCTTCATCTAGGTCCAAAGGACCTTGTGAACGGTTGGATTTTAAATGAACATTTCTGGTGGGCCCCACATGGGGGCCACCATGATATTTATATATTCTTTTAGGCCACCGTCCAGTGGACAGTGGCGCCCATGCATGCGCATGTCCAGGCCGTCCAGGGCCTGGACGTTTCATTTTCTTTAAATTTAATTATATTAATATAGTATATCTTGTTATATGAATATATAATATAATATTACATTTTATATCATATGGGTTAGGCCCATTTGGTTTGCAATAGGCCTATGGGCTAGGTCCATTTGTATCACAAAAGGCCTATGGGCTAGTCCCATTTAAATTATGAAATGCCTATGGGCTAGGCCCATTTGATTCATTTAAGGCTCAAGAACTTGGGCCCACTTGATATGTAAAGCCTATGGGCTTAACTTGATATTTAAGGCCTATGGGTTTAGGCCCAATGGATATGATCTAAGGCCATGTGACTAGGCCATTTGATGTACTTCTAGGCCCATAAAATTGGACCTATTTATTGCATTCTTAAAGCCCATGGAAGTGGACCCATTTGTTATATTGTAAGACCCATGGGACTACACCCATTTGATTATAAAAGGGTCCATGGGATTAGGCCCACTTTGATATGCATGCAAGCTCATGGATTAGGCCCATTTGAATTGTTTAAGGCCTAGGGATTTAGGCCCATTCAACTCATATAAGGCCTCTGGGTTGAGGCCCATTTGATATACATTTGGGGGCCCAATTGGTGTGGCCCATTTGATACATATTAGACTCATGTGACTAGGTCTAATTGATGCAATCCAAGGCCCACGGGTTTTGACCCATTGCAATGCACATAAGACCCATTGGTGTGGCCCATTTATGTGGCCCATCTGATGAATAAAAGGCCCATAAGCTATGGCCCATTTGATATATATGTAAGGCCCAATAGGAGGAACCTAAGGTCCATTGCAATGTGTAAACCCAATACCGATTATGTAGCGATGTTTAAGAAGATCGTACCTGGGATGCAATGTTGGTTTGACGTCCACATTGCGAGTGTAATGCTGGTTGGATGTCCACATTACGACTCTCCTTGGGGCCCATTACTGAGCCGTACTTATTGTGTATAGGCCGTCCAGGCCCATCTGCATCGTGAGATAGTTCATTTTATTATAACATGTTTAGTGCAGTTCCATGACTCATGATCATACGCATCATATGTATGCTTGACGTGAGAATTGTCTGATCATAGCATTTGCCTTCGGGCAGGTTGTTTATGGGCTCCCGGTTAGGCGGTGTTGCCCTACATGAGCGCACGATATGCGCAGGATTGATTGCATGACTGGATAGCATGATTCATGCATTCCGCATTTGTGTGACATGGTTATTGTACGCCCTAGCGACACCAGGGTCATAGCTTCCACAGACGCATCATGGTTGGCAGGATTGGATACTGAAAATCATGTTCTATATGGGGTGCTATTGATATCCCTAGGTGAAAGTCCCTAAACCCTTATGGTACCAAGAGGTTGCTCCAACGTCTAGACCGAGTGGGTAGATGAGCACTGAGTGCCGATTACCAGACGGTTACGCTCTCCACTGTGTCGTGGTCGGTTGAAAGGGGGTGCGGCCTTACCCGCCCGAGAGTAGGGGGCAATGCTAGGCTGAGTTTGACCAGCTCGAGGAATGGGTCCGCTATCGACGAGTCACGCCCGATATTGGTAGACGGATAGTGTGGTCTCTTCCACTTACCTTATTGTGCGCGATGTGGCGGCAATCTGGTTTAGAGTGTATTAGACTCCGGTGATATTCCATACTTTGAGCTGTATTGATGTGTGGACATAAATAAGAATCTGTATGCTTGAGTTGCAATGTACATCGCATGGCCTTGGGTTGGCCGATACCATTCATGTCTTGCATCGCATAAGCCTTGGTACGACTCATGATATTACGGTTCCATCTGCATATTCTGCATTACTCTGTCATTGCATGATCATATTACTACCTTGCGCACACACTTTCACCACCCTCTAAGCTTTCTGTAAGCTTATGCACGACCGTTGCGTGCAGGTGACGTTGGATCGCAGCAGCGCTGAGGCAGTAGCACGTTGCAGAACATTTTGGAGTCTTTGTTCCTTACCATTATATTTCTCTTTATGCTCATTGTACTTGTAAAGTTTTTTATCATAGTGAAAATGTAATGGAGTTCTTGGTTGTTGTTTGTGGGTTATGCCTTTGGTTATGCTTATTACGAATCAAACTGGTATTTAAAATCCTCCTCGTAGCATCCCAGGATCGGAACCTGGCGAATGAGAGCTAGGAGCCGAGAATGGGGTTCTACGGAGGCTGTCGGCGCCAAATTCGGTGATCAAAAATTTTGTGAGCCTGGTTTTCGAGTTTGGGACGTGACAACCGTGAGCTCAACAAGATCACAATCAAGAGCAAGTACCCGCTCCCGAGGATCGATGACTTGTTTGATCAGCTGCAAGAGGTACAGTTCTTTTTGAAGATAGACTTGCGGTCCGGTTATCATCAGGTTTCAGGTTCGAGATGAGGATATCCAGAAGACAGCCTTCAGGACGTGCTACGGTCATTTTGAGTTCCAGGTCATGTCCTTCGGACTGACCAATGCGCCCGTAGTATTCATGCAGTTGATGAACGAGGTCTTCCATCCGTATCTCGATCAGTTCGTTGTGGTGTTCATCGACGACATTCTGATATATTCGAGGACCCGTGAGGAGCATGAGCGGCATCTGGAGATTACCTTATAGACCCTCCGTGCACACCAGCTTTACTCGAAGCTGGAGAAGTGCGAGTTCTGGTAGGAGGAGGTGAAGTTCCTCTGCATATAGTGACGAGGTAGGGTGTCGCAGTGGACCCCTCAAAGATTGATGTTGTGCGTCAGTGGGACCAGCCCACGAACGCATCCGAGATCCGCAGTTTCCTTAGTTTGGCGGGCTACTACCGACATTTTATTGAGGAATTCTCTCGTATTGGAGCCCCGTTGACCAGGTTGACCCGAAAGGGTGCTGAGTTTGTTTGGAGCGATGCTTGTGAATAGGCATTTATGGAGTTGTAGGACCACCTTACGTCTGCTCCTGTCCTCACTCTTCCCTCTGGGTGTGATGGATTTGTTGTATTTACCGATGCCTCATAAGTTGGCTTAGGTGTTGTCCTGATGCAGCACTGGAAGCCGGTGGCTTATGCGTCCCGTCAGCTCAAGGTCCATGAGCTGAACTACCCCACGCAACATCTGGAGCTGGCAGCGGTTGTTTTTGCACTGAAGGTGTGGAGGCACTATCTTTATGGGGTGAGATTCGAGCTCTTTTCCGACCATAAGAGCTTAAAGTATTTGTTCTCTCAGTCCGAGCTGAATATGAGGCAGAGGTGTTGGATGGAACTCCTGAAGGACTACTACTTTGATCTTCAGTACCACCCAGGCAAGACGAACGTAGTGGCAGATGCCCTCAGCCGTCAGTCACGAGGCTTGGTGGCGCATATGATGATTCGGAGTGGAGGATGCTCGAGGATATAACAGAGTATGACTTCGAGTTTGGTCTGCAGTCATCTATTGTTCAGCTATCGAACTTGTCGATTCAACCCTTTCTTGTTACAAGGGTGATCTTGGCTAAGCAAATAGACGAGTCGTTACAGGATTACCGAGCAGAGGAAGTATCTGAGAGTCAGACGGATTGACAGATTGGTTCTGATGGTGGACTTCGCTTCAGAGGCCGATTATGTGTCCCGGATATTCCTGAGTTACGCCGAGATCTTATGACCGAGGCACATCGATCGCATTTCTCTATCCACCCTGGCTCGACGAAGATGTATCGCGATATGAGGCGTTAGTATTTTTGGGCGAGGATGAAGCTCCAGATAGTCAGTTTTGTAGCCCAGTGTGACACCTGCCATCGTGTCAAGGCCGATCATCAGAGACCCCCTGGTCTATTGCAGCCGTTGAGCGTCCCGATGCGGAAGTGGGAGCATATATCTACCGATTTTGTCATGAATTTACCGAGGACTCAGCACGGTCATGATGCTATCTAGGTTGTTGTGGACCGTCTAACGAAGTCAGCACATTTTCTTACGATTCGTGAGACTTGGCATACATATCGGCTCGCCAAGAAGTTTGTTGATGAGATCATGAGATTGCACGGTGTTTCTGTCTCGATTGTTTCAGACCGAGATCCGAGGTTCACATCTCAATTTTGGAGGAGATTTCAGAGAGCGATGGGCACTGAGTTGCAGCTCAGCACCGCGTATCATCTGCAGATCGATGGGCAGACTAAAAGGATCAACCAGATCCTTGAGGATATGCTTCGGGCTTGCGCGATTGATTTCTCGGGTAGTTGGGATGAGCACCTGCGATTAGCTGAGTTCGTGTATAATAACAACTATCAGGAGACCATTGGAATGACTCCTTTTGAGGTATTATACGGCAGACCATGCAGATCTCCGAGTTGTTGGACCGAGGTTGGAGAGCGACGTCTCCTAGGTCCCGAGCTTGTGCTGCAGACGTCAGAGGCTATTGACATCATCAGGCAGAGGATGCGCACAGCTCAGAGCCGGCAGAAGAGTTTTACTGATCGTCGGCGTCGTCCTTTAGAGTTTGCAGTTGGGAATCATGTATATCTCAAGGTCTCACCCTTGAAGGGTGTGGTTCGTCTTAGAGCGAAGGGCAAGCTTGCCCCGAGATTCATAGGACCTTTTGAGATCACTAGGCGCATTGGAACCGTGGCCTATCGGCTTGCCTTTCCATCGCAATTGTCTGGCGTCCACAACATCTTTCATGTCTCTATGTTGAGGAAGTATGGGTCAGACATCGTGCCTGTTATTGATTGACAGCCGTTGGAGGTTCGTGAGGACGCTTCTAACATTGAGCAGCCAGTTCGTATTCTCGATCGGAAGGATCAGGTCCTCAGAACCAAGGTCACTCCCATGGTGAATGTGCAGTGGAGCCATCATAATGTGGATGAGGCATCTTGGGAGCGCGAGGCAAAGATCCATGAGCGTTATCCCCATCTTTTCGATGATTGATTGTATGATGTATTATGTCTTGATTATATATGACGTCATATTTTCTATTCCCACATGAGTTATGTCTTAGCTACAATGGTAGTATAAATTTCGAGGATGAAATTTTTATTAGGTGGGGAGAGCTGTAAGACCTGTATCCTAGTCCGTACTGTTCCATCAACTCCCGGGATCCTTCCTGTCGAATTCTGGCAACCTGCGACTGATAATCAATGTTTTCGCGAGAACCTAAGTCGTATCTTATACATTCGAGTCGGCTTAATCCGAGACTTGTACCATTGCGATCGCACAGTCGCCGCGGTTCCAACGCCGTAACTCATGTACCGATCCGATACCCTGACTAAGAGATGTAAGCCGGCGTTTATTTCGAGAAAACGTCGCACGTTTACAATCCAAGAGAATCTCTACAACATGTCTCATCAATTCATCAATCAATTAATCACTCCATCAATCCATCAATCACTTTATGTCAAGTACACATCACCTTTCACCCCATCCCCAAGCAACTACTAAAGTCAACTCTTTCTCACCCTCTCTCTTACACCACCTTACATGTCAAGTATCACATCCATCACTCACCTCACCCTTTCACCCATCACACCCATCCCTCATCTCTCTTACAACTCTCTCTCTCTCTCTCTCTCTCTCTCTCTCTCTCTCTCTCATTTTCCAACACATTCCCAAGCAAGCAAGAGAGAACTCACGTCCAAGCTCTTCCCATGGAGAGAAAAGTGCATTTGTGAGGCCTAATTTTTCATCCCAAAAGCTCTAATCCTAGCCATCCATTTCTCATCTCCACCATCAAAGTGAAGCTTTGAGAGACCGGCTTTCCAACGGACCAAGAAGTTCAAGTGGTAGGTGCTTCCATAGCTTAGTTTTTCATATTTTTAAGATGGGCCAAGTGAGGCCTACTGATCAATGGTATGGATCTCACTTTGGACCCTAGGATGTGGTCGATGGCCCATCTCGATCATCAATATCATTACATGATGGGGCCATTCTCCATGGACCCCATCATGATGTTTAATACTAGTTTGAAAGAGGTCATCTAGACCATTTTATTTGGGTGGAGAAAGGATCTCCACTATAGATCTTTGATTTTATGGGCTCACATGTAATGGGACCCACTTGATTTGGAACGGAGGGCCCATAGTGTCGGGGTCCCTCCATCACACGCGTGTCCGACTCTATCTCTCTCTCCCTCTCTTTTCATTTATTTATTTATTTTTATTTTGTGTGTGTGATGTAATTGTAACAACCCGACTTTTCAGAACCCGAGTACACGACCCGTTTCCCAAAAAGCCAGGTATTAACCTTAAAGGATGGTCAAATTTGAGTATAGATTTTTTTTTTTTTCATCAGAGTAAGCAAATGAGCGTAGTGTGGACAAGTCGACATAAAGAAAAATTTCATTATCATTCAAGTATAAAAGAAGCTGCCCATAATGAGTTATACAAACCAATGTCTCTGAATTTATCAAATACAAGATTTACAAGAATTAATACATGAAGAATAGTAAAAAGCATGTAAATATAAGCCGCAAGATCACGCGGCTCCTCCAGGAAAATAGAGTCATGCATCCCTGGTAATCATACCCTGCTCCTCATCAAGTCTGAACATACACATCACTTAAGCCACCTGTACTACATGTACGGTTGTATATTTGATGGATGAGTGGCCAACTCAGTGTGAATTCCCCTCAAGATTACACACCGCCACATTAGGTAAGAAATAGTATAAAATATTCATACAATCAAAACAGAGTAAATGCAGTCTTATTAGGTGCATGGATGTATGAATGCAATCATCGTCCCAGGGATGCTCATCCATGCGGACAGTGGGCCATCACCCATGTAATCATCGAACCTGGGAAACATCATCTAGTCGGAATCATCGAACCTGGGGAAACATCACCCAGTCGAAATAATACGTGCCATGTATGCATAATTAGCCAAGTCATTATTAGTCCATTTATAACCAGCCAATTTAGATAAGCTCAAAGGTCACTACGGGGAGCACATGGCCCAGCGTAGGCCGACACCTTGGGCATAGTGTCCCATTACCACCATCCTCGGCTCATGAGGCTCCATCTTAGGATGTTTAATGGAAACCTATCGACTAGTGGCCAATCATATTAAAGTATATAGGGCTTACCATAGCATGGTTGCACGGTATAAAATATCGAACCCATATAGGGAAAATATCAGAATAAAGCCACATAAGGCGATATCAAACAAGCCACATAGGGCAATTATCAAAATAGGCCTCATAGGGCGAGTATCAAAACCATACGATAAAAGACCATCCTTGAAAACCATTGGACACAACAACCTTGGATGGTAGGCCCACATCCATGATCCATTTAGACCATCACTCAATAACTACTAAGCCGAAGGTCCATTTTAATCACAACCAGTCGGGTTACATCCCAAGTATGAGTGTACATTTATAAGTGGGGGTTCCCCACTATGTACCAATTTAAAGTCCAGAAGTAATCCATAAATAATTCATGAACAATTATACATGATGAACATTAAGCATATAATATAGCAATTCAATTCTAACAGTTAACACATGTGATTATAAGAGAGAGATATCAATGTAAATAAAAACTATGATTTAAGCTAATGAGAAGATGGAAAGCTCAAGGGGAAGAATCATCACCTTATACTTTGAATCGTCTTCTAGTGTCGCTAAGTACTTGTGCCCTTAGAATTGTATCCTACCACAAATCATGAACTTGTATAATTAGGTCCAAGTTCTAATCACTACCTAGGGTTTAAGATCATGGCCTAGGGTTTGAATCATTTATCTTAAGGTTTAGTCTTAAATTTAGTTTCTAGGATTTGAACTCTGGTTGGTGTATTAGTTACCATTTAACGTTAATGATATAACTATTATCTGTGACCATGGTATTAATCCGTATTACAATTAAAGTAAAATGGTACAACCTATTATTAGAGGTAATATTTTCAAGCGATGGATACCATGCTAATATCACTAAAGATAGTTTCATTTATAATAACTATTATTAGCGTAACATGATAATGGTGATCATTTTGATGATAGTTAATACTATGACCTACTATCATGATAATATTTAAGAGTAATGGATATAAATTTTTAATAATTGTAATTTTGTTTAATATAGCTAGTATTAGCGTAAGTAGCCCATTAATGGTTAATCATGGTTAAGGTCTTAGCCTAGGGTTTAGATTGCCTAAGTTTACGGTTCCATCCCAAAGTCTGGTCCTAAACTTAGATCGTAGGATTTGAATGCTAACTTATGTAAAGTCAATTATCATGTTAATTTATAATTATAACATAATTATTAATATTACTGATAGAATTAATATTAGTTAATCATGGCAATAATAGTCATTATGATTAGTACAATCTACTATCCCAAACAAATATCTAGGATGATGAATAAAAATATTACCATTTAATAATTACAATTTATTTATAACAACTAGTCCTAGCATAATGATCTACTAATGGCTAACCATGGTTAGTATTAATAATCCTAATAACAACAATGGTTACAAATGATAATAGTGCATCAAAGCAAGACTAGATTAGGGAAGAAAAGATGACCCATCTTGATGACTCGGATCAAGTCGAGTTGACTCGGCACAACACCAACACCACAACTCATTCTCTCACTCACTCCTTCTCTCCTTTCTCTTTTTTCTTTTCTTCTTTCCACCATTGTCCAGCAACAGTGCTGAGGCTAGGCCCACAAATGGTGCAACTCAGCGAGTTGCCCCAACGAATCGCAACTCGGCACCCTGCACTCATCCTCCTACCCCTCCTCTTCTTTCTTTCTCTCCTCTCTTTCATTTTCTTCCATACGCCAGCAGGCTACTGGGACTACCAGACCCGACCTAACTGGGCAGGCCTAACTCGACCCTGCTGGACTCGCTTCCAGCTGAGTCAACTCAACATCCAACCAGCCCGATTCAAACTTCCTTCTTCCTCTTTTCCTTCTCACTTTGCTTCCATTTCTTTCTTCTCCTCTCTGACCCCCACACCAGCAGGGTTGCGGGACCAAGCCCAACCAGCGGTGAGCACCAGCGAGGCTGTTGGCATGGTGCAACAGCCGCAGCCTCACCTCTCACCCTCATTCTTTTTCTTTCTTTCTTCTTCTATTTTCTTTCTCTACCTCACTCTCTTCTGTGACGTCCTAAAACCTTTGGACCGAGACAGATTCGAAATCAGGTGGTGCGGATCACATGGTAGCAACGACATTGTCGAGGAAGATGATTGAGCTCCAATGGCAGGTCTTGAACGGAGGCTTCCACCTCCAATCCGCTCCCTACAAATGCTTCATATGGGTCCTAGAAAGTTTCCAGATAAGCTCTTTCAAAGCTTGGAGAAGCTTTGGTCGGTGGGTTTTCTAACAGAAGGAAACGATGGGTCTTTCTCTCAGGCGGCTGCAATAACCAAAGGAAGGCCCGTTGCTATTAGATCGTGCTGCCTTTTATCATGCCCTAGACTCCTTTAGAGTCGTTGGATCAGGAATGGACGAACTAGATCCGATCTGGTGAAAACAGTTTTTCCCAAACGGTGGGTAGAAACTAAAACCCGTCTGGTTTTCCTAGGACTCCCTAAGAAAATCGGATGGCCGAGATCTTTCCTAAATAGAAGGCTGGGATTAGAGGATAAGGGCAGACATGGATCGCTGAGCTGGATGGAAGACAAGTTTCCATTTTCGAAAACGTTGTCTTTGTAGGTCATGTTTGGGTCGAAGATGGTGCACGTGCACACGTTCAAAAATACGTGGAAAAGGGTAGGTTTTGGTTGGGCCTATGCCATGCACACGATGGACGGACTAGATCGTCCATATGATCTAAGATGGTGGACCATAGTGCGTCCCACACGGACGCAGTTAGTCTGCCAGCGAAAACAGAGAGAGAGAGAGAGAGAGAGAGAGAGAGAGAGAAATCTCTCTTTTTAGAGAGACAACGGATCAGCACGCCTGACCGAGCCTCTTGGCTCAGTGCACGGCGCGTGCATGCCCCAGGTGCACGTGCAACGCATGTGTGGGATCCATCGTGATGTTTGGATGAAATCCACACCGTCCATTCCACTTGGAAGACTAAATCAGAGCCCCAGACCAAGGATGGGGCAGATCAAAAGTTTGGGTGGGCCATACTCTCAACTATAAGCTCTAATTGAGGGTTTATATTGAATTGGTGGTCAGATCATTCCTAGATTGGATGACAACGGTCAAAAAACCCTAATAACACAGGGCCCCTCAACACGCGAGGCCAAGACCTTGCGATCCTTGATGCCATCAGGTTCTCCATCTCCGATTTCAAGCACATGGGGAGTGCTGGTAAAGGGATCGTTCACGGTCATTATGAGGAGGCTTGTCACTCCAGCGTAGGCTAATAGCTTAGACACGGTGTCCCATTACACTATGTCCGGCTCTCGAGATGGTGGATTAGTTTCAAATGGTTATCAATGGGCTTTAGTGGGCGAAGGGTGTTCCAGGCTCCATTCAAGCCTGAGCAGACATGGTTAACAAATATGGTTAGTCAGTAAGTGAACTAAACCATGCGAGTCTAAGCGGGTGCATGACGGACAACATCGAGTACAAGCGACCCATGTAGTCCAACTATTGTCGCCCGTTCGCACTTGCCCAAATCCACGGGTTTAGCCTCAGGATAATCCTACCAATGGAACCACCTTCACTCCCTCAGTTTCCTGACCAACCTAGGGATTTAATGGTATTCCATAACACTTCAACAATTCATGGTTTATCATCTAAACTCAAGTAATGTCATGCTCTCATACATCAACATAAGAATTCAGATTTTTCTATAAATGCAAATCCTAACAATATTATTAAATGAATGTGCACGTGTGTTGTGGGGGTTAGCAGAGGCATCAAGAGCTATAAATCATTTCAAGCACCAACATGCAACAAGGAGTAATGCTAGTATAACATACATCGAGGACTTATGCGAGCACACATACTATACATTAAGGATTAATGGGACATACAAACCATAAGGAATCATCACATAAGAATCAAGCAATAAATGAACATGCATTCACCAAATTCATGCCCAATCATGTTAATGAACAACAAGCAATACATAATCATTTCATATCATTTGGGAAATCTATCATGTAGGGTTTAGGTAGGATTTCTCTAGATTATCCAAATCCTTCACCAAACAATCATAATCATTAGATTCATACTAAATTTGGTGTTAGGATACTTAAGAATAATAGTCTGCACCTTAAGAGGAGATTTCCATTCTTTGAGATCTTAGGGTTTGGAGATTTGGGTAAAACCATTAATTCCTAAATCAAAATCAAGAAAGATAATATTAATGCCTAGAAATCTACATTAAGTTGCTCTATTAAAGAGAAAATATACCATTCTTACCTTTGTTTCTTGGCATGAGTGGGTTTGGTTGAGGTTTTGTAGTAGCCACCGGTTTAGTTGAAGAAATACCAACCCTGCAAGCATCAAGATTTTCCTCACCCACACAAACACTTTCTCCCTTATCTTTTTCTTCATATTCTCTACATCTCTTTTGCTCTTTCTCTTCTCCTCCACCCAAAGTAGGGCATGAAATTTGTATGGGAGAAGGGAGTGCCTAAATGAGACCCTTTTATAATGCTAGATTTGGTGTAAATAGCCCCAAGGGCTAGGTTTTTACTATACTAGACCTATGGGAGGGTCTTTCTAAGCTCTAGGGCCCTGTACATATTGATATACATCGTAGGATAGTTAGCCCTAATGATGATATACCTATGAATATTATCGGCCTGCCATTTGGATGCGCCGAACGACAGATATGATTAGAAGTTTGTTCAATGGTCACCGATAGTCGATCAGGGCCGCGGTTATACAGATATGAGTAGGAAAATATCCTTACTCCATGGGTAAAGTTTGGTCGTAAACCAACAGTCCGAAATCTTCAACTTTGCATAAGAGTGGACGACCCAATTTACTTAAGTTTCAGTTCATTCATTTAGGGTATTTGCACTTCTCATCCACTCGTCCTTTAGTCCAAAGTTAAGCGGTTCTGGACAGCACCCAGGTCCGACTCCCGCGATGGACGTCAAGCCCAGTAAGATGGA
The DNA here is from genome assembly GCA_037074715.1 of Magnolia kwangsiensis. Lineage (NCBI taxonomy): Eukaryota > Viridiplantae > Streptophyta > Magnoliopsida > Magnoliales > Magnoliaceae > Magnolia > Magnolia kwangsiensis. The sequence continues at coordinate 86,809,292 of CM073581.1, forward strand.
TATTATCCTATAGTTTTGGAACTAGTGCCCTACCAACGAGCGGTTTAAAGCTTATTTGAGAAATCGGGGCATTTCTGGAATGAATTAGGTATTGAGATTTCTCGTGGGTAAGGATTAAGATTTGGATTAACTATGTTCATAGTGTGGCCTATTTATAACTAGTAAAAGTGGAGATTTGGTCATAATTACTCTAAACCGTTGGTTTTAGGGTAAAAGAGTAACGGGGTTGATCTGGTTTATTATTCAAGATCCGGGCCTTATCTGACTCCGCCCCGTTTAGTTCTTTAATTTAGTGAAGATAGTCTCGATTAGTTTGTGATGGGTTGGTTAGATTTGGGTCCTATGTGAGTAAATCATGGGGCTACACCTGATGTTCAAGTGATCGGGCGGATTCGTTGATTTTCTACAGTTGATTAATCAAACTGGTGCGGTTCTTTACTGGTACCACCTTTGTATATACTAACATTAAGTGTTAATGGTCATTAAGTGATATTATAAGTTAATTACACGAAAAAAATTTCAAGAATTTTTGGAAATCCAAAACAGTGAAAATCTAGGATGTTACATGGTAGCTTTGGGGATACTCTTTCATAACATGCATCATCTAGGTTGTAACTAACTAAATGGTGGACGAATTTCGGACAGAGTGTGAATGCTCTCCAAAAAATATAATAAGGATTTTGAGATAGGCAATATCTTCCTCTAGCTAAAAAAAATCAAAGTTGTTTTACACTTATTCATTCGAATAATAAGAATATGTTGCGGATTAGGACGTTAAATAGACTTGTTATCATGTACTGTAATATAAATCTAAGAATGCGGCGACATCATAAGAGCATTAGCATTAGTAGTGATATGGATTATTGTCTAATAAACTTTGATAATATTTATGATGAGGATGAGCCGCTTCTATATTAGTTGGAAGTAGGAAAAAATAGATAAAAAATGATAGTGAATAATTGAAGGTTAATGACCTAATAATACGCACGACATAGCAAGAGAGTCGTGCAGTTGTATTGGACCCAGAAAAAGTGGTGGATTCCGTACAATATCTGACTTAATGGAAGAGTATGAGTAATAGTAGTAGTGAGGAGACCGACACAAATGATCATGATGGTGGTCTTAATGACGCACCTGATGTTGATCCTACTTTTAATGTTGCTCAACCCACCACACAATCATCTACATATCGCGAGCTCGATGAGCATCGACGGGGTACACGAGGTCGAACTTATGAGTATAAAGAGTCACGATACAACTGGTAAAAGGAGATTGATTCTAATGGTGCATCAGCATGTCTGGAACATTAATAGGACTATAGTTATGATCCCGGGCATTATGGGTATTCTTATGGCTAATGAGATTATACAAAGCCTGTTCTGCTGTATTCATGTTGGAGTAGTCCTCCTAATCCACCATATGATTATAGATTTTCATATTCAAATTCTATTTTTTTATCATATAACATACATTCTCAATCTCATTAGTCTGAGTACGGGCAATAGTATAGCTATTTGACGAGCACTAATGGATATCCTTACTTGGGGTCATAGTCGTTGCTTAGTTAGGATCAAACAAACTTGATGATGACGAATACATGAAGGTCGAGCAAGCACAATAAAGACTATTTTCATTTTATTAGTGACTCGCGAGTATAATTTTTTAAATATTAATTACTTTTAAGATAAGTATTTTTATACCCATCACTCACACATTCATCAAGCAAGCACACACTTAATATTGTCAAACTTATATTTAAAATAACTCTTATGACAAACAATCAAGTAATCCTTGATCAAGTTGCTTATATGGGAGTAAATTAAATATTTCAAAAAATAATAATAATAAATAAAATCTTAAGGATGATAAAACAAGAATCACAGCTTCACATGATAAGATAAGTTTTTGACATGTTGAAGACTGTAAATAAAATGAACATTGTAATTTATGCAAGTCCTCAAGTATGATATTGTAACACCCCGAATTTTTTGCCAACCTGGAATTAAACGTCCTTAGGCAATGGGTCAACCATTTCACTCTCAATGATCAATCTCATCTGGAGTATGATATGCTGTTTTGGCTTAATCTCAATCTTGTTTAATGTCATTTTACAGACAACATGCATTTATCATTATCTATATTGCATAAGTGACGTTCTGGAACTCGGGAGTTGGATTTCTACCCTACCCTCGATTTTCGGGGTGTTATATATATATATATATATATATATATATATATATATATATATATATATATATATATATATATATATATATATATATATATATATATCATTAGTGAGTAACACTTACCTGTACACCTTCTTACGTGAGCACCCGTGTGCACCTTTACACACGTGTCTTAGACATAAAATTTGAATGATTCATGTGATGCGGCACTACTTGAGCCCAACACAAAACTTTGGTGGGCCATGGCAGAAGGAAACAATTTTCTCGCTTAATTCACATTTCTCTTTTTTATGGCCTATTAGAGTTTTGGATCAGACTGAAAGTTAGGCTTGTGAGGTTTGGTATTAGATAATTAAAAAATTAAATCTATAAATTTTACAATTAATTCTAAGTTATTAGGTTTATAAATTCATTAGATAATTCGATATAACTTTTTTATCAAGGAGTTGACTACTATACCACCATAAATATATGTTCAAAATTATAAATGAATGCATATTTAAAATAATTTGAATATAATTTTTTTTTTTTAAACTTTTTTTGACAAAAACTTAATTATTATTGGGATGGTATGAACCGTTGCGGAGTTATAACAGCCAATATAACCCCTAACGGTACCAGTAACAATGGGCACCATCACGCACGTACATTAAGATAGACCTTATAGTTAGGATCGACCTACCTTGAAATCCATCGAAGCCACAACCGACCTTCTTTAGTAGTGCAACAATGCAACGAGGTTTGATTGATGAGTAGATTCCATGCTGGCCATCATCAACAGTGTAATGACGCAAAGTGATTTGATTGATGGGGTTGTGTTGTATGTTGTCAAAGATGAGCTCAGCTTTTTTTTTTTTATCAAGGTTTTTCAATACCATTTGGCTCATCTCTGACGGCATATTACCCATCCATCAAATTTTCTCATGTCACATCATCACACCATCACTAATAGTGATATGTTCTACCTAATCGGCATCTGAAATATAACTGACATCAATTCACTTGGACAGTCCAATGAATTAATCAACAGTGTCAGCAAACTTCATGAACTATCATGAAATATAGCCACTCTATTTTCAAACCATGAATGGGATGGTAACAATATTTTTAGAAGAAAAATGATTATGCTTAACTAATTCATGATGATTAACAACAAAGAGGCATGGATAGGTTACTATATATCGCAGCTCAAACAGGTAGGGACTTTGAATGGCCACTGCGATGCACAGGCTTTATTTATACTGCCCATTTATTTTTTCTTATCAATTTTAGAGCACGAGGTAAAAAATGAGGCAAGTATATAACTTGATCTTTTTGAAAATTTTTCAATCTCATTTAGCCGAATTTATCTCTCTCTCTTTCGTTTTTTCACACACATGCGCACACACCCCACACCATAGTGAAATTTCACCACCTATGGGTACCCAAACCCTTAACCAAGTGTTAAAACTCATGAAAGTCTATCACCGGAGCAAGAGTAAAGACCCTCATTTGGCTTATCTCTGGCAGCGTTCAATGGCCAATCAAATCTTCTCATGTCACATCATCACACCATCACTAATGTTGGTGAGGGTCCACTACTTTATTGGCATCTAAGATATAGCTTGCGTCAGTTCACTTAGACAGTCAAATGCATTAATCTATGATGTCATAATGCTGAGAACAAAGTTCATTGACTAACGTGAAAAATAACTATATTTCTTTTAAACAATGGAGGAGATGGTTACGTTTTCGGAGAAAAATGAATCTGCTGAACCAATCCGTGACGATTTATACCAAAGGAGAACGGATTGGGCCATTCGCTGGAATAGGACAGGGCTTTCGAGGGACCAACATGATGTATGGGCTTTATCCATACCATTTATATATTTTTAAATGTCATTTTATGATATAAGGAAAAAATGAGGTGAATTCATGGCTTAAGTGGACCACACCATAGGAAGCAAAATGATAATGACACCCATTATTGGAACCTTCCCTGGGCCTATGTTGATGGTTAATTGCTATCTAGGCTGTTCATAAGGTCACACAGATCCGGATGAAGGAAAAACACAAATATCAGCTTGATCTTAAGCTTCTTTGGGCCCTTCAGAACATTTCAACTGCAGGAGTTTAATAACCACCATGTGGTCCACTTAAGCCTTGCAACTGCCTCTTTTTTTTAGCCTGTTTCTTAAAATGACTTTTAAAAAAAAATGGATGGATGGTACGAATAAAATGCAAACATAAAAGTGACCCTCAAAGCCCCTATCCGTTATTAGCTAGGGAGGCGCGGACAGTATCCAAGTCGCACCCATAACAAATAAGTACAAATGATCCTGACCGTACATGTTCAAGGCTATTGTTAAAATTTTTTTAGTTTATTACCATGAAATATGATGGACCTGATGAATAGTCTAAATCAATAAATTGGACTGATCCTGACCGTACATGTTCAAGGCCATTGTTAAAATGTTTAATACTTTCTAGTTCATTTCCATGTTTTCATTGTAGACTATGAAATATGATGGACCTGATGAATAGTCTAGATCAATAAGTTAGACTGTCCAAGCATCCCAGTGAAACTAAGAGCACTATATCTTTCAGTGCTCTGAAGCACCAGAGAATATCTATTTAAATTCCTGCCCTGGGAACGCAGGAGTTTAATAACCACCATGTGGTCCACTTGAGCCTTGCAACTGCCTTATTTTTTTAGCCTGTTTCTTAAAATGAGTTTTTTTAAAAAAATGGTTGGACAGTATGGATAAAATGCAAACATAAAGGTGATCCTCAACGCCCCTGTCCGTTATTAGCTAGGGAGGCGCGGACAATAACTATTTCACACCCATAACAAATAGGTACAAATGATCCTGACCATACATGTTCAAGGCTATTGTTCAAATGTTTAATACTTTTTAATTTATTTCCATATTTCCATGGTAAACCATGAAATGTGATGGACCTGATGAACATTTTAGATCAATAAATTGGACTGTCCAAGCATCCCAGTGAAACTAAGAGCACTATAACTTTCGGTGCTCTAAAGCACCAGATAATATCTCTTTAAATTCCTGCACTGGGAATGCAGTGGGGCCATTAGGATTTTTGTGAGAAATCCTCACCGTCCATCTGATTTGTGAGTTCATTTTAGGACATAAAGATAAAACTGAACTGTATCTAATGCTCAAATGAGTTGAAAACATGATAATTGAATGTTCACTGTTGAAATATTCATGGGGGGCCACAGAAGTTTTGAATCATTGAATTTTCCTAACTACCTTTTCCTTTAATATGTCCACTTGAGTCTTGAATGGTGTTCAGTTTTGGTCTAATTCCCTAAAACAGGTGGACAGGTAGATTCCTGAAAAACATAATGGTGGGCCCACCTAAGTTCCCATCGCAGGAACTACCTGCAACAGGCTTTCGCAGGTGGTTGGTGCTCTGTGGGCCCCAGTATAATATATGTATTTCATCCATGTTGTTGATCTATTTTTATATATTATTTTATGATATGAGACTGAAAACGAGGTATATCCTAATTTCAAATAGACCACATTACAGGAAATAGTGTTGAATGAGCGTCGACCATTAAAAACATTTTAAGGGCCATAGAAGTTTTGGATCAAGCTGTTTTTTGTTTTGTCACTTGACCGGTGCCTAAATGACATAATTAACAGATTGGATTTCAAATAAACAGTACAGTGGGCCTTAGGATGATTTTAATGGCAGATATCTAATCACTATTGTTTTCAAGTGGTGTGGTCCACCTGAGATTTATATACCTCTCATTTTTGGGATCAAACCCTAAAATGAGTAGAAAAATGGATGAACACACATACATTATGGTGGGCTCCATAGAGCACCAGCCACTAGCCACTGGGCTCTTGGCAGGGGGAGTGGCCAATCCTTTCCCCTCCCTTGGCAACATCCGTTGGCTGGTGGATGGTGCTTTGTGCCCCAACATGATGTATGTGTTTCATTTATCCATTTTTACTCATCATTTTAGGGCTTGATTTCAAAAATTAGATAGATATAAATCTCATGTGAACCACACCATAGGAAAATAATAGTGAATGGATATCCACCATTAAAATACTCATAAGGCCCATTGTACTGTTTATTTAAATTAAATTCTATTGATTAAGCCATACAGGTCGAGATGAAAGGAAAAAACAAAGGTTAGCTTGATCCAAAACTTTTATAGCCCCAAAAGGTGTTTAATGGTCTTTGCTCATTCAACACCGTTTCCTGTAACATGGTCTACTCGAGATTTAGATATATCTCTTTTTTTTTTTCTAATTTAACAGAATGATCTGAAAAAAATGAAAGGATGGCATGGATGAAACACATACAATATATTGTGGCCAAAAACACTAACCACCAGCCATTGGCTGGTGTCAGGAGTAGCCAATCCGTTCCCTTTCAGTACTCGTTTTCATACGGACGCTGGTTGCCTGCCATGTAACAAAGAACTATGTGAGGCTCACCGTGATGTACATCTGACATCTATTCCGTCCATCAATTTCTACTGATAATTTTAGGATGTAATCCCTACCGTAGATCCAAAACTCAAGTGTACAAAACCACACGAAACAAAGAGGTTGGTGACGCCTGCCATTGAAACCTTCCTAGGGCCCACCGTGATCTTTATATGCCATCAAATCCGTTCGTAAGGTTAAGGAGACGAGCAACAGGAGGTAGAAAAAACACAAATAGCATCCTTCCCAAGCGAAACACAAATATCGCCCATGGTTGTGAAATCCCACGGCGTGAGTGGTGTGCGTGTGTAAAAGGTTTAAATGGTTGGTGTAGCTTACTTGAGTTTTGGATCTGGCCCGTGCTTTTTAGATCATGTCCGGGTATGCGCCACGAAAATCCCTGTGGCTCCAACAGGACTTTGGGTTACACACAACTGGCATACTCTTTATACGCTATGATCGGTTTGCAGAAAATAATGGAAATTTCGTTGTAGAATTCCACGGATAAACATGGATTAATGTGAGTGAGAGAGATGGGGCCCAGGATATCCTGACGTTGTTAGGTCCAAGCCGTTCATTAGGTGGGCACCAAGATGCGAATGTGTGGGCCCAAGAATCAGGTTGGCCCACTCATAAAGTGGGGTCACACTGTAAGAAATAAATGGATGATTAACGGTTCACATTTCATGCGTAGCCATTGCCCCACCTAATAAGCAGGCCCACCCTTTCCTTTTAGAACTCAAATCGTCTGCAACACCTGTTGTTGGGGGCGTATCCAACAAAAAAGCTGTGGGGCCCACCGTTATGTGCGTTCCACATCCACTCCGAACATCATTTCAGTCACCTCGTGTTAGAACGTGACCCCAAAAAGTTAGAAGCATCAGTACTCAGGTGGGCCACACCACAGGAACAGTGGGGTTGGAACCCCCACCATTTAATCCGAAACATTCATGGGATCCACTTAGATGTTTATATGCCATCTGAGCCCTTCATCAGGTGAGCCCCACCAAAGTGAAGGAAAAAAGGAAAATGATGGACGGTGAGGATCACTATCCACATGAGTCTCGAATCGGCCTGAGTTTTGACCAACGTCCTAATATGAGCTGGCACAAATGATGGACGGTGCGGATTTCACACAAACATCACGGTGGTCCCACAGAACACAGACCTGCAACAAGTGTTGTAGAGGATTCCCATCAGTTCTTGGGCCAGGGCCGCTACACGTGACGGGGTGATACGTTCCTGGTCATCTGCAAAAGTATCCTGAACGCGTGGAAGATTCTAAACCGTTCAGTTTACGTCTGTCACTGTGGACGGCTGATGCCACAGAAATCCCGTACGCTGGAAGACTCGGATTCCTCTGTCAGTTGCCACCAAATGAACGGTCAGGATAAATGCAGCATTAGTCCAAATTTGGCAAAAGTCAGAGCACCACCGTTTAGCAACAGTCAGAGTCGTCCTGACCGTTTGATTCTCAGCAACAAATATCCAGACGAGGCTATGGTTTAGTGATCCAGACCGTTGATCTTCTGGGGCCCACCGTCGATGTGGACACAATATCTCCCAGATTTGAGGTTCAGGCAGAACCTTCTGGTTAGTACCATACGAATAAACGGTTAAGATGAAGATAAGATCAACGGTCTGGATGAACGAAACATGGCCCCACTTGTACAAAATGCGTACATAGGTATTCCCATTCTGATGCACCTGGACAGTTATTATTCCTCCTGTCTCTTCTTCACATTTCCATTAATACCCTTTGGAATCTTTCTAGCAATCCTAGCTGGACACAAAAGACTCAACATGTCGGATCTAGACGGTTCATCTTACGATATAGAGCCAATCACTCAAAATTCAAATTGATCGGACAATCCTAGCCGTTCGATAGCAAGGTGCTACCGAGTTAGGGTTAATTAACGGGCAAAAGCCCACGGAGTAAAAAGCACTTGCTTGCTATAATATAACAATATGGAAGAACATCTAACACGCAACTAGCTGTACATGAAAGAATCGTGCAACTAACTGCCTAACCATGGTACGTGCATGAGATCCAACCCGTCCAGAAGGATCGCCTCACTGAAAATGAGACACCCAAAAAGAATCAGGCCGATCAAATCATGTGGCCCACCACTTGATTTTGTAGGTTTTTGGGTGGTTGTCCGTTGTTTTCTGTGGCATGGCTCACCTAATGATGGAACCTGCCTGACCTTTTGGGGCACTCCATTTCCTGTGGGGGGAACCATGCCGGGCTGATTAGATGATATAGACAAACCATAGCGGGCCCCACACTAATCTAGCTGCACGAATGTCTCATCTAGAGCTGGTTGCGTGTGAGACGTTCCTCTTTTAACGGAGGTTTGTTGGCTCCACGTACGTCATGCGTTCTACACGTGCACAGGCTAACCTGGGATTTGTCTAAAGAATCAGATCCATGTATCAGGTGGGACCCACCACATAGATCATTTGGCTAAAAGATCGGGCCAATCAACTGTTAGGTAGGCTATACGTGTATTTAAAAGAATGGACAGTCGAATAAAATTTGAAATTATTTTGTAGACCGTCCATCACTTCCATACGGATTCAAAATTTTGCAGCCTAATCTAATAAGTTTTTAGCCAACCTGATCTTTCAGGGTGCGGATTAGGTGCGGCCCTTACCGTGAGGCCCACCTTGATGTCTGTATTCTATAGCCAAGCAATGACTCAAATCTAATACTCAGGTGGACCATACCATAGGCAATAGTGGTGAATATCATGGGAACCTTGGGTGGGCTATAGAAAGATTTCAAAGGTAGGCGTTCATTCATCACTGTATTTTTCATGACGTGTGCCCAAACTCCTTTTTTACAGGCATTTATTGACCAATGATAAGCTACTTTATGTCGTATTGTGTGCATGATAATGCTGAAATCTTACTCGCATTTTCGCCCATTATCCTCCAACCACAAATAACGTACCAAAAGTAAAGTGATGCAATACTGTATGATTTTTTTGATGAAACATCAAGTGATGAATGACACATAGCTTAATTCTTATGATACGTGTGACTGCTGCAACGCCCATAAAAAGTTTATAAAAGACCCGTTGAGATAGAGATCATATTACAAATATGGATATGCTCGGTATACCAATCTTTCATAACCTTTTAGAAATAAGAGATTTTACTAAAGATGTTCAGTGCTCTCACAACGATTATTAAAATTCAGATATTGGATCAACTTTGGAGTAGATGAGAACTAAGACTGATCCTATCAGATTGAGGAATCTCCGCAGCCACACTAACAAGAGATTTGAAAATGATTAATATCTTTTAAGCTAAGTAGGGAATAATTAGAAAATAATTATGCATCATGGTTGTTGAGAATCTTGAATGAACAAGGAAATTCAACAAGAATTTTACCAAGGAGAATGCGAGCTCTAGGTGCACTCCAAACACAATCTATCTCTATAGTACAATCATACTTTTCTTAGTTTTATTTTTAATATCTTTATTTTTGTCCAACCACATTGCATAACATTTGAGACTTAGGTTAGATTAAATCTCTAGTGTCCATTACTCTTATGCAGTATGTTTAGGAGTAGCATAAATATTCATGACCTTCCTTTGTCGGATCTTGATCAACTGAATCCTTATTTAAAAGATTAAACCTCTTAGTAACATCCACTGGCCATTTGCTTTAATCGTCTATCTATATGAGCAATTTGTGTATTTGTCTTTCATTTTATTTTTCTACTTTAGTTTATTTATCAATTATACTGAGCATCAATTATATATGAATGAAATTGGCATTATTTTTAAAATTTTAGCTTTAAATTTGTTTATCTTCATTCTGTTAAGAAATACAATGGTTGTAATTATCGGTAAAAGAAAAGTCTTAAACATAAGATAAAAAGGAATCTATTTAGAGTGACTAAACCTCACCCTTCTACAAATCATCATCGTCGACTGGTGGTTAAGAGAGTGGTCAAATAATTAGATTCGATCTTAATTGGTCCATTTCAGCGTGGGGGCACCAACGTTCAATTAAACTTGGGTCGAGTATAACTTTGGCATGCCCGCACTGTAACATCTCGGATTTTCACTGTTTTGGATTTTCAAAAATCCTTGATTTTTTTTAAAAAAATTAATTAACTTATAATATCACTTAATGATCATTAGCACTCAATGTTAGTTTATACAAGGGTGAAACTAGTAAAGGACCGCACAAGTTAAATTAATCAACTGTAGGAAGCCAACGTAACTGTCTGATCACTTGAACATCAGGTGTAGCCTCATGATTCACTCACATAGGACCCAAATTTAACCAACTCATCGCTAACTAATCAAGAAAATCATGACTCAATTAAAGATCTAACCGAGGCCAAACCAGATAAGGACTGGATCTTGACTAATAGACCAAATCAACCCCGTTACTCTTTTATCCTAAAACCGACGGTTTAGAGTGATTATGACTAAATCTTCAATTTCACTAGTTATACATAGGCCACACTTTGAACATAGTTAATCCAAACCCTAATCATCGCCCACGAGAAAAACTAATGTCTATCTCACTGGGCTTATTGTCCATCGCCGACCACGGACTCAGTGGATGCCCAAAAATTAATTATTCGCGTCGTTCCAGCGGCACTTGCCAAATGCAACTCACCCAAGGCCAGGATTGAAATCTGGCACGTGTAAATGAAACTGAGATATAAGACATTTCAGCCGTCAGATTACTTCTAAATTTACGGTGGAGGCCTAATGTATTTTCTTACGCCCACCCACAAAATCTGGGACCCGATCGTGGAACAGTGACCGTTGATCACAAATCGAACCTGTACGACTAAACCCCATATTCGATCTTTTCTAAATTTTTCATGGCCCTTCATCGGGTCATGGAAAATCTATCCTACGATGTATACTAATATGTACACCCCATAATGGGCCCTAGTCTTAGAAAGACCTTCCCATAGGTCTAATATAGTGAAAACCTAGCCCTTTGGGCCATTTACACCAAATATGACATTATAAAAGGGCTTCATTTGGGCACCCCCTCTCCCCATACGATTTTGCCCTAGAGAAGGAAAGAGACAAGAGAGAAAAGGGAGAAAGAAGAAAGGAAAGAGAGAAGAGAGAAAAGGGAGAAAGAAGAAAGGAAAGAGAGAGGAAAAAGAGAATGAAGGAGGGTGTTGGTGGTGGTGGGGCCCAAGGAAACTCAACCTTGTAACTTCCTACCCCTTCTCCAAAGGAAGCCCTTCACCACAATCGCAAGAATCATTCCATTGAGCACTTAGGTAAATCTCTCACCCATTTTTTCTTGAAACCCTTGTGTTGAGAAGAGATTGTCATGTATTCCTAACACGAAATTTCTTGCTTTAGGTATTCCGGTCGATCGACCCCAAATCCACACTCCTAGGTCGTTTTTCAAGTCTTCAACGATTCATAGGTGCGGACTATTGTTCTTAAGTGGCCTAACACTAATTTTAGTATGAGTTTAATAATTTTGTTTGATTGGATGATACATTTGAAGAATCTAGACAAACCTACGGAAGACCCTACCCTTGATCCTATCGATTCACGTAGAATGGTTATGGAATGTTGTTGGCTTTCATATGATTTGGTAAAAATGGATGATTGCATATACTTGTCTTATTTGGTTCTCATATGATGTTGCCTCATAGTATGTATGATCCATTAATTCTTGTGTAATTTGGTTCTATTAGGTATAAGAAGTGCTTAGCTTCCTCACTAACCCACACAAAATACATGCACTCTTATTTCATGACATTGACAGCTTTGCTTGATAAGAAAATCTAAATTGTATGTTGAGAAAATATGAAACATGATATTGTTCATGCTAGATGATGCATTGATAGTTGACATGTTATGAGTCACCTCCTAAACCCTTGGGTTGGTCAGTAATTTGAGAAGAGTGAAGGCGACCCCGTTGGTAGAACCGCCTTGAAACTAAACCCATGGATATGGGTGAGTGCGTGTGGGCGACAGTAGTTAGACTACATGGGGCACTTGCACCTAATGTCGTTCTACCACGTATTTGCCTTGACTCGTGCGGTCTCGTCTACTGTCTGACCAACCTTGTTTGTTAACCCCATTTGCTCACACCTATAAGGAACCTGAAACACCCTACAACCGTTGTAGTCTATAAATAACCAATTGAATTTGGTCCACAGCCTCGTGAGCCGGACATGGTGGAATAGGAAACTGTGTCCGAGCTGTCGGCCTACGCTGGGGTGTCACGTCACTCCATAGTGACCGCGAGAGATCCCTTTCTCTCGGCACTCCCCATGTGCTTGAAGTCGAGGATGGGGAACCCGACAGGATCAAGGACCTCGGGGTCTAGGCCTCATATATTTGAGAGTCTTGGCCTCGCAATCAGCTTAAGGTATTGATACGTGGGGTGTATCAGATTTCCTAACCTGCTGGATGAATGAACTTAACTAATAACTCAGCTAATACGATCGCATTGTATCGCATTAGTTAGGGTGGTGACTCGGAAGTCGAGGTCGCTCTGAGAGAGTGTTGACATACGCGATCGTTAGACAGAGTCGCTCAAGGGAGCATTGTGGCGAGGGCATACATCATATCATCTAGTATGCATGCACATTAATAAGATTAGTTAGATGGTTATGATTAACTGCTTTTCATTAAGATTATATTATAATTGATGCTTGTGATAACTTAAGATTAATAGCACCCACTGAGTCGATCACTCACTCCCACTCTGATACGGTATTTTAAAACACCACTCAGACCCTTCAGTAGCTGTAGGTAGTACTGAGTTCAACGAGCCGTGCAGCGCGAGCTTAGACGAGGAGGATGAGTTGTCCTACTTTCAGTTGATGGACGGCTCCCTAGCGGCGTGATAGGGATGGCTGAGTAGTGGATTCAGATCTACTCTTTTGGACATGATATTTTTTATGATTTTGTTAGGCAACGCCTTGTGCACCCCTTTTATATTCTTTTGGACCTGTATATATTGATCTCTTTCATTTCAGTAGACTAGTTGTGGTTTAGTTTCATGCTCCAAGTAATTTCAGACTGCGCATTTAAACCTGATTAAACGCATAGTAATGAAAATCGGTTATAAGTGACACTCGGGAACTGGGGAGTCGAATCTATGCACGACTCCCGATTTTTCGGGGCGTTACACGCACTTTCCCAATCGCACACGTTAACTGAATATAAGCCATCACTAACACATGTGGACTCTGTTTTATTGAATTTCACAAACAACATGATCCACTTGAATTTTGGATTTTCAAATAGCATGGATATATAGTAAATACATTAACCTGTTTTGTTTAGTACATGGGCTTAGATGGGATTATGTGGGATGGAATTGCATTTGCTCCCATGCAAATTTCATCCGGCGTTTGGGGAGAGGATGAAAAGTGTTGGGATTAGGTGGGATGGAATTGCATTTGGTATCATGCAAGATTTTCGGTAGATTTTGAAATCCACCACATATGTGGGCCCCACATTGATGCAGGTGTTTTATCCATGCCATCTATCCATATATTCCATTTACACGTGACATTCTAGTTATACACATGTACAAGTGACAAATATTTATTGTGAACTTGGTTCGTTGATTACAATTCCATGATCCACCAAAGATGGTTTGGCTTAATCTAATATTTTTCCGCTCTTATAACCGATTTTCATTACTATGCGTTTAATTAGAATTAGGTGTCCAAAATATAATGAAATTTCTAGACATACAATAACTATGCAATAATAGTGTTAATCTCATCTAATACAATTCCATACTATTTAATCCCATGACCAAACTGGCCCTAAGATGGGCCCCATAGTAAGGGTCACACCATCTTGGGTGAGGCCGGGCCATACTTAATCCGCTCTTGATCTTTTTATCCAAATTATTTAACACATTTGTCCCACTAGATACATAGCTCTAATATTGTAGATGAGTATTGGGTTGTAGGAATTTTTGAATCTATAAATCCATAATTATGAAAATTCAAAATTAAAATTAATTATAAAAAGAAATTAAAACATATTTAGAAATTTGAATACGGAGGAATTTAGAAAACTTATTTGAATTGAAGTCTGACGAAAGTCAATTGGCTTGAAATTGATTTGTCATCCTTTGGACGATGTCCGTAGTGCAATATGAATATTGGATAATAAATCTTCAAGACACCCTCGAACGTTTTTTTATCACACTAGCGCACTCGATGCGCGAAGACTCGAACCATCATTGTATGTCTAATCCGAAAACTAAACCAAACGAAATCGTTGCAAATATTCGAAGTGAGAGAGAGCTGAAAGATTGAACTTAATCAAAATTCGAAATCAGAAAAATCAGTTACATAAACTTCAAAGGTTGCCTCAAATGGGTGTGTACACACCCCTGCCAACAGTCATGGTTGTTGAGTTTTTTTTTTTTTTTTTTTTTATAATCTTTTTAGTTTTTGGCTCTGTCAAAAATACAAAACAAATAAAAAAAAACTTTTAAATTTGCAAATATAGTCGTGCATGAATATCACACTATACCGCCACAGCCCAGCTCGACACATGTGTATGGTTCATGGCATAGATTGAAGCCGATGGCATAACCCCTTAAACAACCAAAATTACATACTCCCCGAAAGGGGCCAAAACCCTATGCAAATTTTTCTTATTATAAACTAAAAGTTTTTTTTACTGCCTATCATATGTGAGATTAAAACCATACCACTATGAGACAAAATGACTTTATTACTTTTTTGAAAATTTAAAGGGATTTTTTTTTTCAAATCATTTGAAATTATTTATTTATTTTGAAATACCAAAAATATAACACAGGTTAGCACATGTGTCCACATGTAAAGGGATGTGGATTGCTTGCTAAAGCTTTTCTTAGGAGCTTCTAGCAATAAGAAGCTAAGCAAGGCTGACATAGGGATGAACGTGATGAGGTCGATCACCACCTTCCTCAAGGATAACTACTCCGAATCCATGGAATTTCTCTGGAGTCTTCACAGAGGCTTCACAAATCCACGAGAAAGAAAACAAGCAAACTAGAGAAATTGATTAGTGAATGAAATAAACGAGTTCACAACCCTTTAAATAGGGATACCAAACGATGGAAGAGAAATCAGAAGCAAACTACAGCTAAAACTCTTAAAATTCGCAACTTACTATAAATAATAAACTTACTATTTATAGACGGTCGTGATGTCTACTAGTACGCAAGGTTTTCGGCCAAAAATAATAAGTGTCCTATTTGGCTTCACCAAATTGTTCTCCTAATTATTCTAAGCTCTTTTCAAGTTGGGCACAACTCCTAAAGCCCGACAGATGAAGAGTTATAATCAAACTAAAACTTACTATTTACAGTAAAAACAGAATTAAACTAGGGTAACGGTAGATATTTTGCAAATCCAGCTTGTGCAACCCGGCTAGCGTGGTTAGTTGGCTAATGTAGCTCGTTTTACCCCCAAATCATATATTTTATGCCCGATAACTTATTCCGGATCGTGAGATACGCTCAATCTAAGGTCCGACGGTCCAGATTGCTTCTGTGGTCAATTGAGCCTTTTCTAATCCATCTTGGCCATGAAACTATCCCTGACCCGCTCTACATCAGGGGCCCACCATGATGTTTGTGAGAAATTCACCTTATTCATCCATTTTTTGTAGATCATGTTAGTACATGGGGCTAAAAATTGAGGCCGAAAATTAAAGTGGGCGAACAATAAGAAACAATGAGAAAAGCCATAGAGGTTTTGGATCAGTCCAACAATTATATTTTTCATTTTTCTCCCCAAAAATGATCTTATTAATAGTATTGATGGCATGTAAACATCACGGTAGAGCCTTAAGGAGCTTTCAGCTGTAGGCATTTCCCTACACACATTTTCCTATTATCCAACTTGAGTTTTTGATCTCCCTCATTTTGGCTCAAATCTAACATGAAAACCAGATGGATGGAAAGGATTTCTTAAAAACCATTTAAGTGGGCCTCACCTAGCTTCCTGAAAGTTCTTTTCAAAGGCTTGGGAAGGCAATTAGAGGGGAGCCGATTAGGCCCGGCCTCACCCAATAAATTGCAGCCCTTGCCACGGAGTATATATGTATTATTTTATATCCACGCTGTTCATTCATTTTCCAATACCAATGCAGGATAACAGAAGAAGAAAAAAGAAAAAAAAAAAAACCCGGTTGATCGTAGGTGATTGAATGCCTTACTATTAAAAACTTTCTAAGGGTCCACTGTAATTTTTTTTTTTAATTATTATTTCATCTAACCTGTTAATAAGGTCACATAAGGGAGAAAAACAAATATTAGATTGATCCAAAACTTTTGTAGCCCATTAATGGATAATCACTACTCTTTTCTATGGTATGGCCCACCTGAGAACGGAAATTATTTCATTTTTTTGGTTCATGCCTTGAATTAATCTTAAAAAAAATGGATGGATGGCGTGGATATAGAATACATACATCAAAGTGGCCCCACAGTAAGGGCTGCACCATCTTGGGTGAGGCTGGGGCGCACATGATCCGCTCCCAATCTTTAATCCAAATGATCTAACACGTCTGTCCCACCTGATACACGGCTCTGATGTCCTAAGCGAGTGCCAGGTTAGCATGTGTGTCCACATGTAGAGGCGTGTGTTCAGCTAGCAAAGTCTCACGACCTGTTTTGTCATTTAACAGAAAAAGGCGATCTGTATTCAATATTTGCAGAAAAAGGAAAAAGGAAATGGGAATAAAGTTGGATCGGCTGTTCTTCAGTTCAGCTAAAAACATCAGATGAGTTGCTTTCATAAAACTGAATATGCCCCTACTAACAACTTTACCAAACTTTCGTATCAAACCGACACACGTGTCAACTCTCTCACGTGTAAGGGTGGATTAGGTGCGGTCGTGACCATCGGCCCATCTTGATGAATGTATTGTATATCCATGCTGTTCATCTCTTTTTCCAGAGCATTTTATGGCATGAGCCCAAAAATTAAGCAGACCCACATATCAGGTGGGCCACACCATAGGAAATAGTGATAATTGAACACCTACCATTAAAACTTCCTAGCGCCCACCATAATGTTTATTTTTCATCGAACCTGTTGATAAGGTCACACAGACCTGGATGAAAGGAAAAAGCAAATCTCATCTTGATCCAAAACATTTGTGTCTCACAATAAGTTTTTAATGGCCGATCACCACTGTTTCCTCTGTTGTGGTCCACCTATAATTTGGATTTGCTTCATTTTTTGGTTCATCCAAAATGAGTTTGAAAAATGGATGGACGGCGTGGATATACAATATACTCATCAAGGTGGGTTCCACAGTCAAGACCTCACCATGTTATGTTAGGTGTCCGGTCCAACACCGCCAAACTAATTGTATCCCTTTTCATTGGATGTGGTTTTGAAATGACCAAAATGCTCTCACTATAGATGAAAAGACAAAAAGTTCCCTCCACTTTCATGATGTATGCAATACTTGATGAACGGTTAGAAACTTTGACATGTGTGATGTGTCCACCCATCTCTAAGCCATGTTCGGCTCTTTCATACAGAATTACAAAATGTTTAAAGTAGCTTAAAAGCATATCTCACAATACCTTGCTTGAAGATGGATAAAACCTTCCAATTATACAAGGATTCAATTAAGCCTACCTCAATTCAGTCTTCTAATGAGCTGTGCCCAAAACAAGTAGAAAAGAATGAAATATAAGTTTTAAGTGGTTCAAGTACTTCTATATCTGTTCTTATAAAAGGAGACTATGTAATTAATAAAATGAATAGTTCCAATGAATGATTATTAGATCCTTAATAACTTGTCATTTATGTCATTGGTCTTGAGGCTTAATGGATAGGTCCATCTATAAGAGAGCCAAGAATAACTACTTAGAAACCATGGAGCTTCTGTAGACTCTTCCTATAGACTTATTGTATTCAGAGGAAATAACAGATGGCAAGTAATATGAGAGAAATTAGAAGCAAACTATTACTAAGAGCCTGTTTGTTAAGGTTGAATTTTTGTACTTAACACAAAATTCTGAAAATATTCCGGTGCTTGTTAACCCATGAGAAGGAATGTACTCCAATTGAAAATTTTCAGTAATGGGAGTCTAATTTAATGGGGAATGGATAATGCACTCTGTGATTATTATTTTTTTAATTCAAAATTATCTTTTGAGAGAGATTTTCTCCCTTACATGGTATACATCCTAACTTTTAATATGGGGCACTTCTCTAAGCCCACCATGATAAATGTGTTTCATCCATTCCATTCATCCATTTTTGAAGATCATTTTAGGGCTCGATACCAAAAACGAGAGGAATATAAATCTCAAGTGGACCACACCATGGGAAAAAAAATAGTGACTGGATATCCACCATTAAAATTCTCCTAAGGCCCAAAGTACTTTTTATTTGACATACAATCTGTTGATTAGGTCATATAGACCCAGATGAGTGGAAAAAACAAAGATCAGCTTGATCCAAAACTTTTAAGGCCCCCAAAAATTTTTTAATGGTTGAAGTTCATTCAAAACTATTTTCCTGTAATGTGGTCCACTTGAGATTGGGATATACCTCATTTTCGGTCTCATACCATAAAATGACCTAGAAACACAGATGGACGGCATGGATGAAAGACATACATCATGGTGGGTCCTACATATACGTAATGTTGGATGAAACACGTACATCTGTTTCCACGGACGCGGATCGGATACTGAGCGGTTGAGCAGCAAGACTTGCTACTGAAGTGACGTCACCAAGTTATGTGGGGCCCATCATGATGTATGTCTTGTATCCACGCCGTCCATCCATTTGGAAATAAAATTTTAGGTAAAGGATCAAGGAATGAGTTAAATCTAAAGCTCCAGTGGACCTCACCATAGAAAACAGTGGGGAGAGTGACGTCCACTGTTAAAAACTTAAATAGGCCACAAAAGTTTTTGATCAAGCTGATATTTGTTTTTTCCCTTCTTTCATGTCTGTGTTAACTTGTGAACAGGTTGGATTTTAAATAAAAATCACAGTTAGCATTAGGAAGGTTTTGATGGTACCACTGATTTTTTTTTTTATGGTGGGGTCAACTACATATTTGGATCTACCTCATTCTTTAATTCATGCCCTAAAATTAAATCTCCAAATAGATGGGCGGTGTAGATAAAGGACATATATCATAGTGGGGCCCACATACATCACAGTGGTCCGACAGAACTTGGTGATGTCACTTCGGTAGAGAATCTCGGTATTCAACCCTTAAGTAGCTAATCCGTATCAAGTAGAATGCGGATTGGCTGGTGTACTCAGTAAGTTATGTGGGTCCCATCATGAGGTATGTGTTATATCCAAACTGTCCATTTATTTGGCGAGCTCATGTTAAGGCTTGAGACGAAAAGAAGACATCCAACTATCAAGGTGGGCTTTATCTGAAGGTTTTGTTGCTACTTGTACTCAACGCTGCACATGACACATAGTTACAATCTTCCTGCTAAGAGGAATTGAGGGCATTATGAATAATGATGTTTTAGTTTTTTATTAAGTATTTTAGTTTATTTGAATTAAATATAATAATTTTATTTTCATTTAATAAAAAATAATTTCTTTATAATATAAATCATTTTCAAACTGGAGATAGAGGCAAATGTGTCAAATTAACATATTTCAGCCAATAGTTCTTTCAATTTCAATACTTAATTTTCAGACTTCAATCATAATTATCAAACAAGTTTTTTTACTTCAAGTTTCAAATTCGGTCTTTAGAATTCACATTTAACAAACGGGGCCTAAAACTCCTAAAATTCACAACTTACTAGTTCTACTCCAAAATCATATATTTTACGCCCGAATTGTGAGATACGCCCAATTTAAAGTCCGACAGTGTAGATTCGGCCAAAAATAGTAAATGTCCTATTTGGCTTCACCAAGTTGTTCTCCTAATTATTCTAAGCTCGCCCAACTCCTAAAGCCCAATGGATGAAAAGTTATAATCAAACTAGAACTAACTATTTATAGTAAAAATGGAATTAAAATGAGAAAACGATCATAAATTTGGGGGTAGTTCGCAAATCCAGCTTGTGCAACCCGGCGTGGGTTGGGTGGCTAAAGTAACTCGTCCAACCCCAAAATCATATATTTTACATATATTTTACGCTCGATAACTCATTCCAGATTGTGAGATACGCCCAATTTAAGGTCCGACGGTTCGAATCACTTCTACCGTCGACCAAGCCTTTTCTGATCCATCTTGGCCATGAAACTATCCACGACCTGCTCTACATCATGATGCCTTACACCTTACTAGATCACCATTTACTTTAATGAAATCTTAAGTAATAGCTTTATGCATATACCAAAAACCAAGTGCCTCCAAACATGGAACAATAAAAAAATTTGCAAGTCCCTGGTTACCATAGATCATCCAAAAATTAAAAATTCCAAAAGATGAACCATGGACTGTATTTGTATTAAAAAAATAACTGGATGGCTTAAAAAATGGTGCAGACCCGAGCGCGGCAAATCTAGTCAATGGCATGGATCTCCTACATTTGGGGAAAATACTGATGCACTATCCCTTATTCAGATTTCTCTCAAAATGGTTAGCTGTTATAAGAAATGCCACAATCATGCAAAAGATCACTTGAGTGAATCATTGAGAAGAACCAAATTGCAAAGAACCATTCTTAATTTGCATCAAAGCTCCAGAAAGTATCATTTAGAGATAACATCATCATTTGCATCACAGCGGGCCACTTCAAAAACAAACAAGATGGCAAAGCAGGAAAGTTGAGATGGTCTCAATCTCTGATCATGAAATGAATTTCAGTTACAATCAAGAAATCAATTCCAATTACAAAGAATACTAGATTGCAGTAGTTTATCCGGACCTCTCATGAGGAAATCACCCTCATCAGAATTGAATGAACCAAATCAAAATGAGCTATACCATCTCCCTCCTAAACAAGAATAGAACCACCCTTAATTGGATTTTTTCTCAGAAGATCTTTCAGCATCATCATCCACAACCCGCTGTAACGGGCGAGAATCATCCTTGCGCATGGCCAGTGGTGACGCGGTCTCATTGCCATAACGGTCAGTTTTCAGCCCTGTGACGCTGGCAACAACTGAATCACCCTTATTCCCCAGATCCACTGCTGTATAACAAAAATAAAAAAGAACTGCCATGAAATTTAAACAAGAAAATGAATTGAATGCGATTCTTTTCCATCTCAGCGCATGTTTGGTTGCACAAATTCCATGAAATATCATGACATTTTGTACCAAATTAGACTGATTAATCATGAAATTTCATGATATTTGGTGCAATCAAACGCACCCGAAATTATCCAAATGAATTGTGCCATTGTTCAGACAAAATCAGGACTCCAAATCTTAAATCACTTGTGCCTGCTTTCTCTTTTCCCATCTTATGGATTGTCTTTTGAAACTGAAAATGGTCGAAAAAGAATAAACATGGAAGTTGTTCCTCTATAGCATGATATAATTGAAAAGCTTGTTACAAATGTCTAAGGCCATGTTTAATAGTATGAGTGAACTGAATTGCAATCACTCACATTTATCAAGAAGAAATGACAATAGTTAAGTGATGTTTTCTAGCATTCATAATCAGAAAGTAGCCCTCAAATTACAACTATGTTTCTTTGAAGTCCAACTTAATGTAATTGCAAATGCAAGGAAACTACAATTAGGATAGTGATTGCAATTCAATTTGAGAGTGCATCCAAACGTACTCTAAATCTTGGCATGTACTTGTTTGCCAAAAGATTTAGGATCTAGTATGTGACAAATAGTATAAACTAAAAATCACAACCCTACAATCCATCGACTCGTGTAATTTGGCAGTGGACCTAGACCATTCAATTAGTGGACCACCTGTTGGAAGAGTTGTAGGGCCAAAAATACACCAATTGGAAATTCATAACCATCTAATCCATCATTGATTTTAAGACAACCACAAAAAGTTTAGAGCAGTGTTGTAGAAATAACCAATTCCTGCAATTTTTTAACCATTGGCCCATCCATGAAGTGGCCGTCAGTTGGGCAGTTCAAATGATTGACACATTCACCAATCTTATCATTTGTTCAATCAATACCATTTACCAAACACAAATTGGATCCGCTTGTTGTAGAAAATATCAAGATTGAATAGTGTAGAGTCCTCATACTTTGCAGAATATTGTATTTCCTGACTTTGAGAAGTCAAAATTCACGTGAGTAAGACCAGAAAATAAGAAAAACAGAAGTAGAAGCCCAACAATCCACCATGTCATATCTTCCTTCAAAAGTGATATATATATATATATATATATATATATATATATATATATATATATATATATATATATATCAGTATTTTAAATAGCGAAGTTACATTTTTCCATTTTCAATAAAAATCAGTTCATCTTTTCAATGCTTTTAGTAAAATAACATAAGTAACCATATTAAATCAGTTTCGTTGTTCCTTCTTTATCTTTATACTTAATCATTGCCTTTTCTACTACTTCAGGTTGCATTTGGTTGCACTAAATATCATGAAATTTTGTTAATATCATGAAATTGATTAAAAATCTAAAAATATTGTGTAGCTTACGCTACACACTATGTAGTTTACATCTGCTACACACTATGTAGTTTACATCTCACGCTTCAAAGGAGTGAACGCTATATGCTATTCATGATTTTAAACACTATATATATAAGAAATTACAAGAATGAAGAAAGATAACTGAGAATTGGGTTCTATGAAATTTTATTTTAAAAAAAAAAAAAAAATCCACTTTCCACGTTCAAAGAGAACATTTAGAGAAAAATTTTGACACTCAGGCAGAGTGTGATGCAGGATATGCGGGCACTCAAAAAATTAATAAGAAATTGCATAAGCAGAATACAAGTAATTCAAATTAAACTGTTCAAAATATGGGTCCCGGCTTAGATTTATCATTCACAAAATTATGCTTATTTTGATTATCTACCAGACATTTACTGGACAGTCAAAAGTGAAAAGAATATCCAATTGTCATACTTCTACAAACAACTGTCCATGAAGTAGAAGCTATGATTATTCAAACAATCTGATTTTGGACTGTGACTTGGGGGCATCTGGAATTGCCCCACATGAGACATCAAGGTGCAATCCATTCCATTCATCAGACAGGTCCCATTGCGTAGATGAAGTGGCCAAAATGATCAGGCAGGTTCCATCTTCAATTGGACCACAAATGTATGAAAAATAGACTATTGAAAAACGAAGTCCAAATATTCTGAAATCGATGTACACGTGGTCCATGGCCCACCTAATGAGTTGATAGGGCTAACTTTCGGCCAGAAAACATGAGCCATGGGCCCACTTGTAGTGTAGAGATCTTGATCAGAAAGAAAATAATCATTCCCCCATTTTGCTTCTCTTAGACCAATAACCTTAGATGAATAAATTAAAATTATTTTATTTTTATTTTTTAAAAAAAGATTCTACAGGAAAAAAAAAAAAACAGATTCTTCTGTTACATCATTCAGAGAAAGAGAGATTAGGATAGATAGATAGATAGAATGGATCTTGAATAAAAGAAACTACACAAATTCATTCCCTTGATTTCTTTTTTTGAATTCTTTTGAAATCTTATTCTATCTTCCTATCAATCAAATTCTCTAAATACCAAAAACAGAGAAAAGATTTAAGAAAAGGCGAAAACGGAGAATTGGGTTATCGAGATCTTGTCATGATCATACCTGGGCGGGAGAAAAACCAGAGGATGATTGCGCATAAGATCAGAACCATCGGGATGATGTGGACCGCACTCTCGGCTGATCTGAGGCGGGAAGTCTCCTTCTTGCCGATGTCAGAGAGTGGATTGTACGTCGGAAGCTGATCGATCTCGACCGCCTTGAAGCCTGGCGATCCTTTGATTTGTGGAGACATGCTCACGAAGAATTCATCGGAGGCTCGAGACGTGCTCCCCGACCGATGCATCTTCACAGATAACAGGAAGAACAAAGCAAGAAGAACAAGAAGATTACAGAGGAGAGAGAGAGAGAGATTACTGAGGAGAGGGAGAGGGAGAGGGAGAGGGTGAGGGGTTTTGGTTTGAATGGATTCCGAGGGAGGAAAGGGAATTTGGATTTCAGAGTTGAAAAGATCGTTCTTTTTCTTGGATTTCAGAGTCAACCTACAACGTTTGTATGTGGGCTTTTCCGTACATAGGTTTTCATTTTACCGACAGCGTGTTACTTGTGTAGAGCATCCCATCCGTCAAAATGGTGGGCCGGATTTTAAGATATATGGAGGATGTTACGAGCAGTCGAATCATTAGCTGGGTTAATACCGTAGATTGAGTCAGATCATCGGCTCACATAGATTTTGATGGTGTGGCCCATCCGATCAGGGACCAAACTGGATTTTATGATGATCTGTGTGGTTCGGATCACATTTTTTACGGCTTGGATGCTTTATACATCTGACAGGTTGTTGTGAAAGACACTGCTGTATGAGAATGTTCATATACAACGCTGTATGGAAACACTAACGGATCCGGCCTTTTCTTCCGGCCTGCGTGTCACGTGTGTAGAATATCTAGCCCGTGAAAATCGTGGCCACGTCATGATCTTCGAAGTGGGTTGGTGGTGACCCAAACACCACCGACATCCGTGATGACCGGACTCTGTTTGGCCGACCGAGATGTATGTGTTTGATCCACGACTATCAGTTTAATCCACTCATTCGATGGGCCACGCTAGTACACGAGTCATATCATCGGCTGTCCAATGATGTTTGGCCTTGCTCGATGTGTTGAACGGACCTGATTTTTACATCAGGTGTTCATCATGGCGTGGACCACATTTCTCACGGTTTGGATATTCTACACATGACGTGTTGGCGGGAAAAATGGATGCATTGGATGTTACATATTTAGAATTAATCCCATCCGTAGAAACGATGAGACCCAACATGATGATTATCCTCTTCAAAAATAAGGCTAATCAACTCATCAGGTGGGCCATAAAGTACACTAGGTCATTCCATCGGTTATAAAATTGGATTTTGTGTCCCCTCTATATGCCTATCAGTCTAATTTTCAACCAGATGATCATCATAGTCTGGCCCACATTTATGCACGGATAGGATCATCGATATATATTAAAATTGGCAGTAAAAAAATGGATGTATTATAACTTGTGACCCGTTGATCTGGTCATTACGCGTTTTTGAATAAGGAATGCAATTCCCATTTCCCACGCGCTCAAGCGCCAAACAGAAACGCAAAACGTGTATTGGATCTGAGACGTTAATCAGATGATTATTTCAAGAGTATCTACTATTGTAAAAATTAATCTGGCCCACTGATCATTTTACACGGTGTAAATTGAATGTCCAACGCTTATTAATATTTTCCTAACCGTTAATTGACCTGTACGGTTCTGCTCCTATTTATAGCTTGACCAGACTGAATTTTGTATCTACAGATATCCATTATAAAAAAAATAATAATAATACATGAACGGTGTGGATGTCACACGAACATGTGAAGTTCCAATTGTGTTGCGTTTATGTCCTGCGCTTGAAAATGTCGCGTCTTTAAATACCAATCCCTCTTGAAAAGAGAATCTGTTTGTTGTTGTACGACCGCTTTGTCTGCTGAGCTCTTCTCCTTGTTTAAAGTTTTCGAGAGTTCTGATTGGTTTAGAACTCTCGCGGTGGATTCTCTCTCGAGGAGTTAATCACAAGATCCTATACCGTTAGATATGTACAGTGCAGCCCATGTTTCATGATCTAGACCGTTGTATCTGTTAGGATCCACCGTGGATCGACCATGCAAAATTATTGCTCGTAGGATATGAGACCTGAACATAGGCAGTTGAGTAGAGATATTATAATGCAGCGATCCAATAGGAAGAAGAAAAAAAAAAAAAAAGGACCAACCATTGCTAGTTAAGATGTGGACCGGGTCACTAGGATTTATCCATGTGGGGGCCACTTTGATGTAAGGTGTTTTATTCAAACCATTCATATGTTTTTCCATGATCACCTAATGGATCCGCCATGCTACTCATGCTCGAGTGTGCACAGCCTAACTCGGTTATTTTAATCTCTAAAACTTTTAAGTAAGAGTATCATATCCTTTTACTTATAAATCATACATTTTCTTTTCTCATTTTCAAAACGAAAACGAATTTCCAAAGTTTTAGGTTTTTTTCTTTTAAAACCAAATTTCAACACAAATGTTTACTTCATCCAAAACTTTCGTAAACTCAGGTAGTTTTCCGGGGTGATTAAATCACCAGGTCTTTGTAGTGTAATTCACTTTTTTTTTTTTAATTGTTACACACGTACACATACCCCCACACACTCACACCACAGTGGGCTTTCACCACATATGGATACTCGAATCTTTGACTGAGTGTTAAAACTCCCGAGAATCAACCACTAGAGCAAGAGCAAGGATCCATCTGTGGTGTAATTCAATTGAGTTGTGAATCTGGCTCGATTTTAAGCCCACTCCCTACAGTGATTGGTAAAACTGATGGACTGCGTAGACAAGGCAAGGTCCCTTACCAATATGCTAGATTTTCAAACCATTCCAACATGTTAGATTTTCAGTACATGGTCGATCACTGAACCATGGGCGTCCCTTTCCAAGTGGGATGTGAATTCGCCGGTCACACAATCAGGACGCTGCTAGCTGGTATTAAAGTTTAGTGGGCTCCACCATGATGTATGTGTTATATCGGCATTGTTTATCTATTTTCTCATCTCATTTATTTTAGGTTATGATAAAAAATAATAAGAAGAAGAATTAAACACTTCCAGCTGAAAACTTTATGCGGTTTTTAAATGCTGACATTCAACCAAAACGGTTTTCCCTAACATGGTCCACCTGAGATTTGGGTCTGACTCATTTTTTAAAATGAACCGTAAAAATGGATGGATGATGTGGATAAAAAGCATACAGTTGCGGATTGCCTCCTACCCCCACCGGGAGAGGGCTCCGTGGGGTGCACTGTGATATAAGTGTTTTATCCCCCCTGTGGGGCGCACTGTGATATAAGTGTTTCATCCATGCTCTTTTTTGCAAATCATTTTAACATATAATCTTAAAAATGAGATAGGTCCAAAGATTAGGTGAATCACAGGGTGGGGATTGAATGTACAGTATTAAAAATTTCTTGGGAGCCAGTGAAGTTTTGGATCAGGCTAATATTTGTTTTTTCACTTCAACCACGTTTACATGACCTCATTAATAAGTTGAATGGTAAAAAAAACATCATAGGCCCTTAGAAAGATTTCAACGGTGGGTGTCATTATCACTGCAGCTTCCTTTAGTGTGGTCCACTAAAGTTGTTTACTGACTACATTTTTAGTATCATACATTAGAATGATACGAGAAAAATGATGAACCGCGTGAATAAAATACTTACATTACCGTAGGCCCCACGGAGCCCTGCCCGTATGTACTACCATCGCGACGGGGTTGGATGCAATCCGCATCTAAAAGCATACATCGTGGTGCGGCCCACGGAACATAGACTCCGGCTAGCTTCGTGGGTTCGGATCACTAGCTAGCCAAACCACGTCCTGTCATGTGCTGAGTATATCCTCTATTTATGTTTGGTAGAAATTGGGCCCACTATTTAGAACCCCATCCTAGCCACCCAAATATTTGCCATTTTTTTTTTGGTTGAATCTGGACCGTTGTATTTCTTTCTTTAACAATTTGTTCAGAAGCCTGCACCGTCTTAGAGGCATTATGCCACAAAAATTCCATCTTAGAATATCCTAGCCGTACAATCTTTGGTCCCTTTGTTTCTATTTTGAATTCTTCGAGATTACACACACCTTCTTGGAAAGTTTGAGTCTCCCACGGGTACGTAGAGTCTACCTTTATGTTTGAAAAATTGACCGTATTGGGCTCAAATTTTGAGTCAATTACCTAAAAAGTCACGACGTTCCATATATCTCAAGAGTAGCCTTCTAACAACATTTAAAGATTATTTTGGATGCAATGCCCCTTGTCCTTGGTTCAGGAGTTGTACGGTCCGGGGTGAAAAAAAAGTTACTTTCCATTTCAATTCCCAAAAAAATGATGGATTGACAACTCTAGCCTATGAGCCCCACCATGCATGTTTTTCATCCATGCCGCCTCTATATTTTTTTCAGATCATTTTATGGTATGAGACTAAAAATGAGGTATATCCCAATCTCAACTGGACCACATTACAGGAAATGGTGTTGAATGAGTGTAGACCATTAAAAACTTTTTGGGGGCCATAAATGTTTTGGATCAAGTTGATCTTTATTTTTTTTATTCATCTATGTCTATACGACCTAATCAACAGATTGGATATTAAATAAACAGTATAGTGGGCCTTAGGAGGATTTTAATGGTTGGTATCCAAGCACTATTATTTTCCTGTATTGTGGTCATCCACGATCCATGCAACATGCTAACCCCGACTTATATAACATGACAACAATGACCCATGCAAGCAACAATCCATATGGGGCCACATTAATGTATGTGTATAATCTATGCTGCATATCATTTATGTCATGTCATTTTAGGGGGGGCCCAAATATCAGCCTGATCCGATGCTCGTATGAGCCACAAAATAGAAAATAATGGTGACTATAGAAGCTTTTCAACTTACTATGATGCTTATTAGAAGTAGATACTACTCAAGTCAGGACTTTTTGAGCCCACAGGCCACAACAAGCTAGGCGACAACGTGGATGGTTCGGATCATCCCATTGTGGGCCTAAAGTTATAGTACCAATGGTTTAATAGAAAAGAAAGTGAGCATGTCATCAACCAACTCGTTGTGGGCCCAAAAAGTCTTAACTTGGGCAATATCCACTTCTAACAAACATCATATTGAGTCTGAAAAGTTTCAAGAGTGGGTGCCACTGTCACTATTATTTTCTATTATGTGGCTCGCGTGAGCACTGGATTAAGCTGATATTTGGGCTCTAGTCCTAAAATGACACGGCAAAAAGGATGGGCGACATAAATTGTACACATACATTAATGTGAGCCTTGATGTATGGTCAAATTCTCAGGTCATGGTTATAATGCAGCACAAGATGTGGTTGTAACGTGATAAAGGTTGTAGTTTTCATGGGTCGTGGTTGTCATGTGATATGGGTCACGATTATCATGTTATATGGGTCGTAGTTGTCATAGGTCATAGTTATCATGGATCGTAGTTATCGTATTATATGGGTCGTAGTTGTCATGGGTTATAGTTGTCGTGTTATATGGGTCGTGATTCTCATGTAATATGGGTCACGGTTATTACATGTTTACTTCCTTTACTATTAAATGAAAGGATAGTCATTGGTACAATATACTAAGGCGCACAATGGCATAATCCGTTCCGTCCACCTTGTCGGCTTGCTTGTCATGGGCTCAAAAAGTCTTGACTTGGGCAGTGTCCACTTCTAATGAATATTACAATGAGCTTGAAAAGTTTCAATAGTGAGTTCCATTGTCACAATTATTTCTATTATGTGGTCCACTTGAGCTTTAAATAAGGTTAATATTTGGGCTCTAATCTTAAAATGACATGATAAAAAGAATGAGCGACATGGATTATATACAAATATCTATGTCAGTCCCACTAGTTTAGTCCTTGTCCACATCCAAAAAAGATTTTCATACACATTACTTTCTTGGCTTTAAATGTAAAGTAATTTTTTCTCTCTCTTTTTTCTAAAAAACTATACAATTACTAACAAAAATAAGAACATTTTGATCCAAGTAATTTTTTGGCATAAGGCAACTCCTAGCCTAGTAGCTTTCTAGGTAATTTGCCCAAGCCACGGGGTACTCAATTTTCCTTCACAGGATTTCGGTTTTCAGTTTGACTGCAAGTGAATTGCACGTGCAACGTGCCCATGGAATTTTATATATATATATACACACACGTACGAACCGGTTCGCATGCGAGCGTTCCGCTATATAAGTCATGCTTCCCTGCACACATACGCACGTATGCACCTTTTCACACGTGCCATGTGTGTCTAATCTGAACGGTTCATGTGATGTGGAATTCCATGAAACACAATATGACAAATTTTTACCCCAATATAAAATTCTGGTGGGCCATAGTAAAGAGAAATGCAAATCAAGGGAGGAAACTGTTTTCGTTTTTCATGGCCCATAAAGTTTTAGATCAAAGTAAAACTTCGGTCTGAAAGGTTTCACGAGGTGCTGCTTCACATGAACGGTTCCGATTTTGGATCCACATCACGTATGATGGGTTTTCAAAAAAGTTGGTACGTAGTACGTAGGAACCGGTTCGCAGGTCAGCGTTCCGCTCTATATATATATATATATATATATATATATATATATATATATATATATATAACACTTAATTGACCAATGAAGGATATACCATGTATGATGTGCTCAACGCATCCGTACGTCTAGTTGGACACAAGGAAAGTGACCTAGTCAACAAGGGCAGTGGAGCCCACAAAAGTGTGTCATGTGGCCGCGATAACAAAGACCGGAACCCTCTGCAACGCGTATCTTACGCAGCTAAAAAACCCATGCGTGTGGGTCCCACCATGTTGTATACGTGAAATCTGCCTGGGGTAAAAAATGATCTGAGATCCACTACTCAGGTGGCGCACAACGTAAAGAACGGTGGGGATGGGATGCCAACCGTAGGTTTGTGCGTGGGGCCACCAAGGTGTGTTTCTTCCATCAAAACCGTTAAGTAGGTGCAACTCATCAGGATGAAGTGAAAAGAAATGTTAGTGGGCCACACCATGTGCACTTAAGAGGTTTTAGTAGCAATTTTACATTTGTGTGGCCCATGAGAGTTTTTATAGTTATGATCTTTAATTTCTGAGAATTATCGTTGTGATGTTTGGGATGTACGGTTCAAATAATGATTATTTCCTGATCGACGGAGTGGATTTACATATAAAACGTGGTGGGCACAGCTGGAGTATTTTACTCAGCTGTTTCAGTGTTGCAGACGATTCCAGTCGGCAGTAAGAACCATGTTGACGCGCCAGGAGTCCACGTGGCAGTTCCCATTGTATAGGGGCCAGTTGCAAGAATCAGATTATTGGAAGGAATGACTCATAACACGTGGCAATTTTGGGTTGGCCGTCTACAAGGTGGACCCCACTGTGGAAGAGCCAAATGGAAAGTTGCATTGCCGAACCATTTGCAATGGCCTGCCTTCACACGTTTTCCACGCGGCACGTGTGTGTTAGCCAATAGTTACTGGACGGTTCTCTATGGCCCCACTATTATGTATGTGTTTTATCTTCTCCGTCCTTCTATTTGATCTGAACCATTTCAGGCACGATGCAAAAAATGAGACAGATCTAAATCTCAAGTGGACCACACCACGAGAAAACAGTTGTGACTAAACTCACACCATTAAAAACTTCCTGGGACTGACTGTAATGTTTATTTGCCATCTAACCTGTTGATGGATGTTGGAAAACACAAATATCCGCTAAGAAGATTTTAGATTTTAATGGTGAGCGTTCAGTCACTACTGTTTCCTGTGTGGTCCACATGAGATTTGGATCTGCATAATTTTTGGGCTCATGCCCTAAAATGATAATGGATAGACGGCGTGGATAGCACACATACATCAATGGTGGGGTCACAGAGCACCGTCCAGTATCTACAGTAGCAATCCGGGACGCCGATTGCGTCCTACCCCCGACCGCCTCTAGCCGGGCAGTTCTGTGGGCGGGTCCACCTAGATGTATCTTTTTATCCAAGCCGTCCAACTCTTTTCTCTTATGATTTGAAGTCATTAGCACAAAAATGAGGTAGCTCCGACGCTCAAATGGACTACACCAAAGACTCTTGCATTTAATGCAACTGACATTTAATGATTTGTGCATTTAATGCAATCAAACTTATTAATTGGTGTGGTCCTCTCGAGAGTTGGGTCTAACTCATATTCGTGTTCCTGTCTTAAAATGACGTTTACAAAGGAATGGACGGCTTAGATAAACAGATACATCAGGGTGGGCCCGCCCACAGAACTGCCCGTCCGAGGCTAGAGACGGGCGGATTGCGTCCTATCGAGTACATACATGTAGAGTCAACGTACGCCGATCCAAATAGGGAAGCGGATTGGCTGGTGTACCTCGCACCAGTTGTACAGCAGGTGTACCTCAGAAATTTTTCTGAAGCTGATCTTGAGGTATAAGGTATGTGTTATATCAAAACAGTTAATCCATTTGGCGAGCTAGCCTCAAGGCTTGAGGTGAAAAATAAGACAGCTCTAACGGACCACACCCCAAAAAGTAATGGGGGATTAAACGTCTACCATTGAAACCTTTTTTGGGTCACGGAAGTTTTAGATCAACATAAAATTTATCATTCCTACATCTATCTGTAGCGTGGTCCATATGATATTTGAATAGGGTTCAACTTTTTATATATATATATATATATAATGCTTTAAAATGATCTTTCAAAATAGATGAGCTATATAAATATAATAAATAAATCACCGTAGGGCCATGTATCTTTGATCTCCTTTATACCGTTTGCGCAACTTGGAGCGTCAGTGTTAGTCTTACGACGAGTACCTACACCAGCTCTGTAGCTGGTCTGAGGTACACCAGCCAATTCGCTTCCACAGATGATGGAAGTGGACACACCAGCTCGTTGTTGTATCGACGTTAATAAGTTTCATGGGTATGCTCATGAGGTATATGTTATAATCATCTTAAGGCTTGGGATTAAAAATAAGACAAACCTGGCTATCAAGTAGACTACAATGGAAAAGTTGTAGTAGGGTATTAAACATCAACCATTAAAACTCTTTTTGAAGTCTCGGAAGTTTTGAATCAATATAAATTTTATTTTTCCTCTTCATTAAAGTTTTTGTGAGCTTATGAACATATTTGAGGGAAAATATATGTTGTGGTGGGCTTTATAAATTATTTAACGGTGAAATTCATTATTGCCGTTGCTATTGGTGGTGTGGTCTAGAGATGATCTTTGGATATGATTCATTTTTTCGATAATGCTCCAAAATGATTTCTAAAAATATATGACCGATGCATATATAATAAATACATCAAGGTGGGGTCATGTAACTTTGATCTCATTTGAACCGTTCGTACAACTCAGAGCTTTGAAGAGCGTCAGTGCTCGTCTTCGCACTACAGCTATATAGCTGGTGACTGGTACACCAGCCAATTCCCTTCCCCAAATAGTTGGTCTGATAAGATTCATGGCTGATAAGGACTCCCTTTAAAATATTCAACATTAAACGATCCAACCCTTACAGTCAAAGCAGATAGGGGCAGTAATGGAGACGGTCCATATTCAGAGGAAAACACTCCAATATATTAGAGAGCTGAAATATTATTTACATGGGATATTTTGGGATGTTTCCTGTCCACATCATTTTAACGGTTTGGATCATTGAAACATGTCCCAGCATGTCAGTAATCAGGCACGTCAACAAATAGTACGTTTGTGGATGAGTACGTATAATTCCGCTATTGCTAGAACGATAAATACAGGGAGGTAAACATCGGTGCTACATACACCATCTTCAGTATATATAAAAAATTCGTTCTGTCTCGAGTTACATTGTCCACGATGTATGTGTCTAATCCCATTTTGCCAGTTCATTTGAGGGCATGGGCCCAAAATTAAAGCATTTCCAAAGCTCAAGTGAACCATACCACAGGAAACAGTGGGATAATGACTTTCTTATGGGGTAATGACGTCCAACGTTGAAATTAGAGGTGGGCATCTAGTTGAGTTGGACCGAGTTAGCTCCAACTCAACTTGATCCAGTATTGTGAAAACTTGACCCGAACTTGATCCGACTCAAGACAGAGTCTAGCAGGCCTAGCTCGAAACCAAGTCGAATCGAGTTGGGTACAATTCCGATTGGCCCAGAGATGTAACACAGCGAGCCAGGCCAATCAGAGTCATCCATTGTAATTAAAATAATAATATAAATAAATAAATACATGAAAAATTGAGCTTGAGAATAGGCTGGGTAGCCGAACCGATGCTACTGTGCGGACGAGTGGAGGAGAGAGAGAGAGAAGCGGAAGGGGAGCTCGAAGCTGGACAGGTGCTACTCAGCTATTGTGCGGATGTATGTATGTGTGTGTGTGTGTGTGTGTGTGTGAGAGAGAGAGAGAGAGAGAGAGAGAAGAGGAGCACGAATCTGGACTGGTGCTGTCGTGTGAACGAGTGGAGGAGAAAGAGGAGCTCGAAGCCGGAAGGGTGCCGGAGTAGGGGACGTCGAGATCGAGTTGGGTGCAACAACCGGCTGCTAGGGTTACAGTAGAGAGGGGAATGAGTTTTTTATTTCATATATATAGTACCCAATTCCGGTCCAAGTCAAGTTTCGGGTCGGATCGGATCCAACCAGATCGGATTTCGGATTGGATCGGATTACTACATGACCCAAACTCGACTCAATCAGGATTCGGATCAGGGTGGGTCTATTACATCCGAACCCGATCTTGCCATTTGGTTCGAGTCAAGTCGGATCTGACCGAGTTGGATGAGTCAGGTCCTGCCAACTCTAGTTGAAACCTTCCTATAGCCCATAATTATGTTTATTTGTCATCCAACATGTTCATAAGGTCATACAAACGTGGATAAAGTATAAACACAAAATACAGCTTGATCCAAAACTTCTGTGGTGCCCAAGAAGTTTCCATCGGTAAGCATCTATTTCCTGTGGTGTGGTCCACTTGAGTTTTGGATATGCTTCGATTTTGAGCTCATGCCCTAAAATGAGTTGGAAAAATAAATGGACGATGTAGATAAGACACATTCATCACAGTGGGGACCCACAGAGTTTACTCAGTCCACAACGAGCGTAGCCGTTTATTCTACAATTGCCGGGCGTGGAGCTAATCCATAGGGGTGTCAATGGGCCGGGCTCAGGCCTTAAAAATCAGAATTTCAAATAGGCCCAGCTCGACGGTCGGCCATGAAACAGATCGAAATCCGAGCCAAGGCCCATTGACAGCCCTACTAATCAGGATGTGTGCATGACAAACCTATCTATCAGGTCCTCCCTCAACAATAGTTGAATGCCTCAGAAATCACGCCAATCCAACCATCATGTGGGCCACCGCGTTGCTTTGGAGGTTTTTGAATGTTGTCCTTTTTTTCTGTGCTGGGGCCTACCATGTTGTGCATATGCAATCCAACTTGTGAATCATGTGAGCCGTACCATGCTGATGGGCTCAGGCTTGTATGATCATTTGGTGGGCCACATCATAGAAACGATGTATAAAGATCCAAAAACCTCCAAATTCACATGGTAGCTATACTTGAAGAAAAATCTTGATTCCACAAGGACTTGAGGCAAACCAGCCTCATTTGCAACCCCAACAACATAAACACCGGTAGAATGGATATTTAAGCCCACAAATCACTGCATTAAGAGATATGACATGAATGCCGAAAACCCAACCCTCAGAAAACAGATTAGTCCTAACCTACCTATCAAGAACAGAGCAGAACAGACATGATCATTCCCCTGGTCTTCAGTTTGTACAAGTTGGGCAAATGGTTAGCCGATCCCTAACACTGGCCTGATTGATCCCGCCATGGATGGCCTATGCCCCAAAAATTTCTTCCAAATGACAATCATAACCATTGACAGTTTCAAATGAAATACAGCAACCATCCACATTCAACTGAGCCCCAGACCCAAGGATACTATAAATATTCTCAGGTCACGGGTCATACAGTTCCTCGGAGTGGGTTTCAGATGGAGTTGAACCTTGTACACAGGCAATCATGACAGTTCGGAGAATAGATACCTGAGCAAGGCAGCCACCACTGCCACACTTAGACTGTTCCCCAGCAAAGAATACCTGCAGAGAAACAAATGCATCCTAGATGGATTAACAGCTATTCACGTTCTCCACCATTTCTGCATAAGTATGGCATGCATGTTTGTCAATCCAGACCGTCCAGGTCATGGGGCATTTCCAATGTGGATGGAGCAAGTCCCAAATCACATTGCTTGAATGGTCCTAACCATCCAGTTGGTAGTGCATCAATTTGACAGGTAAAAGAAAATAGTTACCAGTCCAAATTCAATGTCCATTATCAGAAGTAAATATGATTCTCATCATTTTTCAGTCCATGCTCAATCGGCAAGGAAGCAAATTTGGGCAATTACAAATTGACGTGAGTGTGCAACATGCATCTGGTGACTGGTCGCCATTTAAGAAATGGAAAAAACAGAATTAGTAGTAGTCTAGCCAAGCCCTAAGAAACATGTTTTTTCACCTTCAAACTAGTCTGCTGGAAGCTATGGGATCTATGGTGGGAAATTGAAACTCCAAGCCTAGTTTTATTAGGGTTCAGGAAATGATGGCTAGAAGAGTAGGATTCTGAAGTCCACTCACCCAACGCATGCCAATGTGGAGTATGTAAGATCCAAGCCGTTCATCAGATGCACACCACTGTGTATGTGCTGTGGCCCAAAAATCAGGCCAGTCCAGTCATCTAGCAGGCCAGGTGTATATGGAAAAAATACTCAGTGATCACTATTAGATGTGCACATGGCCTACCAAGTGACCAGACCAGTATGACATTCGGGCCATGTTGCATAGGCAGTGGAGCCCACCTGATTGATGGACCAGATCTCATGCATTATGTTGAGAGTGGCACTAGAGATCCTCCTCTAATCCACGTGGCCTTAGTAGGACTCCAGGGTTATTTCAGAATTGTCACGGTTAATTGATATTGCAGATAAAAGTTTAGTTACCATTTTCCCAAGCCAGAAAGTGTTGAAAAGAACATTTAAACTAAAAAGCCATAATGAAAAATGCACTGTAGAAATAGGAAGAGCAAAAGAAGTGCAAGCACTTTGGGTTTGAATAAAGGTTTTCCTTTGTATTACAGGTTTTATACTAGTTTAAACGATAGCTTTTCAGTGATGTCTTGGTTTAACAACCAAAAGTATGAAGCAGTGAACATCAGCTCAGAAGTTAGTCCTTGGATCACTGAGGTTGACTCATCCAAGTAGTAATGACTCTCCCAGGACAATAAAAGATTACTAGAAAAAATGAAGAAAAAGAAGTTTGGGAGATGGAAAAAAGGAAAGGAAAAACAAGTGTTTTTAAATGTGTGGATGTGAGAAAGAAATAACAGTAGACGTACCCAAGGGTTTGGATGTAAAGACAACAGAGAATGACAAGAAAGAAAGAGTTCTGTTACTATAAGTGTTTCATATTTATTTTTATTTCTTATTTTTGGAAGGATAATGCATCATTCTGAGTGGTTAGTCAGAGGGGCATGAAAGGAGTGCTTAAAATCACTAAAGCACAAAACTGCCTTGATGATGGATTTGCTGGTTTTATCAAGGATAGAGAGAAGAAGAAGAGGGGGGAAAAAAACTACCAAGTTTCTCTGACTCGGGCTCAGATCCTAACCCAACTAATAAAGAACATGCTAAAGAATGGCTCGTGTGAGTCCCATCTCAAGGAACTTGGGGAGCAAATGCCAACATAAACCAAGTGAGAGATTCAAGAA
The DNA here is from genome assembly GCA_037074715.1 of Magnolia kwangsiensis. Taxonomy (NCBI): domain Eukaryota; kingdom Viridiplantae; phylum Streptophyta; class Magnoliopsida; order Magnoliales; family Magnoliaceae; genus Magnolia; species Magnolia kwangsiensis. The sequence goes on from CM073581.1 coordinate 86,847,445, forward strand.
GCTGATCAAGTGCAGCCATCATGTAGATATGCTGAACCAAACAAAAGTTGAGACCGGTCCAGTAATCTCAAGGAATTTGGGGAACAAATGCCAACATAAACTGCATGAGAGATTCAAGAAGCTGATCAAGTGCAGCCATCATGTAGATATGCTGAACCAAACAAAAGTTGAGACCGGTCCAGTAATCAGGTGAGACACGTACGAAAAAGGAATGGACAGTAAAAAATTTCCCCAACTTCCACATGCAATGTACATATCTAGTCCATGAGATGAACGAACCAGCCTGTTTCTTTGGACATGGGCATCTCCACAGTATGGCCCTCCTGCTGAGTGGTTTGGATCTCTTACACAAGTGCCACATGCACATGTTGGTACAAGTCCCTTGAAATGGGAATCATGCTTCCCGTTGGCATTTCTGAACCCATTAGCTCAATGAGTTGCCAGTCCTAATGACAGCTCTTGCACATTTCCTTGTAGATTTCTTTGAAGTCACTGTTGCATCTATGATGTTCATCCATTCCTATCCTATCACTAACATGATAAAAGCATTAAAGACAACTCACCGTTGTCTAAGGCTTATGTGTTGCGGGAAGTGGAAATCCTCTGGGAATGAATGCAGATTGGCCACCTGAAGATCAAAGGAATTTGGCATAATAAACAAGAAATTGCAGGTGGCAACCACCAGTATGCATTGAACCATTGGAGAAGATCCTGTACCCAACAAAAGCAATAAGAATGCGCCCAAATCTCTCACTATCCATTCTAGTGCGCAGAAATCTCTATGCACATTCAAAGTGGGACCACGTCCAATTTTTAGTGGCAGCAGGAATCCTAATGAACATTAATTGATGGACACTAAGAGATTTGGGAACCCCTCCATTGGGAATGCACTAAAAGTATATATACCTCTCGAGGGGTGAAATATCTGAGACGAAGGCCCTTAAGTGAAGTAACTTGAGCATTCCTTGGAAGTGATTCATCATTCTATAGATTGTACCCAAGAAAAAATAACTCCAGAAGGTTAATAAGTACTCCAGCAAATATGAACTGAGAACTGTACTGAAACAATGGTATTGGAAGTTCAATTTCAAGAAAGAAAAACATTCGCAATACATAGAACAAAACTCATTATTCATGTCGCAATAAAATAAACCATTGGCGCATAAGAAGAACAAGTATCCTACTTGAGTAGTCGCCAAAAGGGAGCCAGTACCCTTCACATACCGGTAGTAGCTTTTGGTAAAACAACAGCAGCGCTTGGAATCAGGGTGCACAATATCTGTTTCTTTTAAGGATTCCATTCCAAAGAAAAGGGAAGAAAGATCATAGATTACGTTTGTGTGTGTGTGTAGAGAGGGGGGGATTTTTTAAGCTCCCTCTTTACATGTGATACATGGCCCAAATGCCCCATGCATGCCAGGTTGGTATATGCAGCTGCATGTACGTGTTAGAGGTGCATGTGAGCTTGGAGAAGCTCAGGAGAATATGACATGAAAAGATAACTGACACAATAACATGCTCATGAAAGAAATAAGGATACCCATCGCACTTCCCCACCGGTCGATCAAGCTTGACGGAACAGCATATTGGTCCAAGGAACTACCACCAGAACCATTTTCTTCATCACTTTCCTTGGCATTTGTAGCAATGTCCTCCAAGACTGGATGTATGCTTTCATCTAGAGCACAAAAAATTGAAAACTTCCAATAGAAATGTGGCCATATGTGGCTTCCCAAAGACTGTATAAACATCAGACTTACAGGATAAATCTGATTCTGCCTTTCCCAACTGACTGTCAGAAGAGAACCTGGTTTCAAGGAAGTTTTTTATTGGTTCACAAGATAAGTCTGATATTTCCCGTCCTTCATCTGGGTGATTAAGTTCATCTGTCCATGCACTCTTCTCACGTGCCAAGAGGGGAGAGGGTGTCCAAAGCAGCAGGTTATCAAGGGATGGGTTTTGAAATGATGAAGGCTTCCTCTTCGCCTATAAAGTAAATAAATGAAGGATGTAAGACATTTGAGCAATAGAAAAATGAGCAGAACAGCTGACAGTGGCAAAAAAAAAAAAAAGTATATCAACAAGTGAATAAATGTAAAGTACTTTTACACACACCTTGTAGAACACCAAGGAGAGAAAAATTAATAACTGTAGAGAATCGTAAGCCACAATAATTGCCTAATTTGAAAAAGCTTGTCGCCAAACCTCACCACTAAACTATTGACAAAACAACTGTTGGCTGATTGCAGTTCGTATCAGTTCAGGTTCAACTCATAGTTCGCAATTCATCAATCTGACAGTCACCCCATCTCAGAGAAAAAAAGGAAGGAAAATAAAAAAAAGGACAACTGTAGAGAAAATATAAGAAATAACAATTGTCTAATTTGGAAAGGCTTGCTGCAGAACACCACTATGCTATTGACAAAACAACCATTCTCTGACCGCAGTTCATATCAGTTCAGGTTCAACTCATAGTTCATAGCTCATAAATCTGTCAGCTTTCCCATCTCATTGAGTTAGGGGTTTTATCTTCCAAGTAAATTCGCTTATTTGATATTAGTTCACTCAGTTTGTATCCATTAGTTCTCATTCATAGGTCAGGTACCATAACCAGGAGAAAGTAATAGAAATTGCAAAGAACAAAACAAAGACCAGAACCCATCACAAAATAAGTAATAACTAGAGACAGTTCACAATAGACAAGAAAAATTGAAAGCTTTATAAGTTCCATAAAGGGAGGAAAAGAGAAGAAAATTATGGCAAAGTCTGTCCATAAACACAATAAACCACCTATATAAACGTCGCTTAAGATCCTAAAAGTTGCCACAAAATCCAGCCATCAATCATCCTCTAATCCTAGCCATTCATTTACAAAGCACAGTTTCAAACCATTTCAAAGCCTGTAGACCATAGTGGCAGCAATTAGGAGTCTCCCAAAGATAGAAAGTTGGTCTAACAGTAGACTTTCTAAAAACCAATTGGAGTCCCCCAAAAAACCCATAAATCCCATAAAGTTTCTATGTTCTAGCGTCCTGAACTACAATTGAGAAGATAGTGACATGGACCTCTAGATTTAACTGATCTGTCACCTTGCAAGTCATCTTGTTAATACTTCAAACCAGCTCATACGATGGAAATTCAGCATTCCTTGAGAAAATACTGTGAAATATGGCCCATATTAAAAGTGTGAATTTACCAATTCCAAAAGACAAACTTTGAGAGCTCAAGGTTTGAACTTAATTCACCCTTATCTGCACCCACTAAAACTCACAGGAGTAGAACTGTGAATATGGTTTGGCAACTTTGTTTACCATGCAATAAACAATTAATTATTGCAGAAATATGGCAGATGCACCCAGTAAGTTCATTGACTGACAAGACAGCAAATTTGGATGAATAGGAAAGAAGAGAACCACAAGTTTTATACTATTGATTGCAATATAGATAATCTGTGAATTCTGGCCCAAAAATCGGCAAGCAGAATTATGGTAGAGTTGTCTTTTCTTTTTTTTCTTTTTTCCTTAGCCGAGAATCTTATAACTGACCCATAATAGGAAGACTGGAACTAACATCCTAAGATGACGGGTATCTTGGATATTACTGATGGCTGCTCCATTGTTAACTCTTCCTACTACTTGAGGCCAAAAAAAAAAAAAAACGCCATGTTCTAACTAGAGAAGACATTGAGTCTCAAGTCAACGATCTATTTAGATTAGCTTCAGAACAACAATGTGATCCAAGCCAGCAAAGCTCCAACAATTCAATAAAGTTGCAACCTAGTCCAAATACAAACACAAAATCTATCATAACCGAACCAAGGTTTAGAAAGCTAAAAATACAAACAGGAATCAGTGAGGCCCCTAGACTGGGTTGAATTGTAAGTTTAGGGAATTCAACCTTTTCAATGAATTTGTTGAACATGTTATTAGATATTTGAAAGTCAATAGCAGTAAACCACAAACCAGTATACCAAAAGAGTGAGATTTTGTTCACAATAAAAAAGTTATGGATAGGATTTTGATCACAAATGAACAATTTAATTCGAGGAAAAGATCAGATCCAGTGGTTCTTTGCAACGTGGATACGGCAAAAGTCTACGATTGTGTACATTGTTCCTTCCTAACGTACATATTGCAAGGAATGGGATTTGGACACAAATCGGTGGTGTAGATCAAGGGTTGTATAATGTTGCCAAAAAAAATTATTTTAACAAATTGGTCAATTAAAGTCTATTTTTAAAGTTTGAGAGGTTTGATTCAACAAGACCCCCTTACCTCCGTTTCTATTCTCAATAATAGTGAAGACTTAAGTAAGCTCATAACAAAAGCTATGGAGGGGGGATTACTTTGATGTTTTGGTGGCAGTTCCTAGAGCATCAACCAAATAACATCTTCAATTCACCGACGACACCTTTCAATTTTGTGAGTCTTCCTTTGATCAAATTGAAGTGTTTTGAAGAATTATCTGCTGCATCAAAGCTGTGTTTGCATTGAGAGTCAATTTCAGCAAGAGCCCCCTTGCTCGGTGGCAAAAGAATCCTCTGTTATGGTGATTGCATGGGTGGAAGGCAGTTTCACTTCCTTTAAAATATCTAGGACTCCCTCTACTTGACAATTTGATGGTGGAGACAACACGGCACCTAGTGATTGAAAGACTTTAAAAGAAACTGGCTTCGTGGAAGAGATCCTGCATTTCTCTCTTTGATCACATTACACTTATTAGAGCCACACTGACAACTCTTCCTGCTCCCGCATCTCTCTATTCAAAATTCTGGCCAAGGTCACCGAGAAGCTGAAAAAACTTCGAAGGGACTTTATCTGGAAATGGAGGGATTTCCACCTTATCAAATGGAAAGATGTTAAATAAAAATCAAGGGGGGAAAAGGACTCAAGAGAATAATAGAAAAATTGGGCCTTGCAAGATGTTGGTGGAGGTTTGGTATTAAACGCAGTGCCCAATGGGAAACAGTTATTGCCAGGAAAATTGGAGAAAATGTGTGGGATGGATCCTGGAAGGTGTTATGAGAGGGAGAGGGTCTTTCATTTGGGGCTATATCCAAGCCTGGGGATGGATCGAGATGGTTTAGGGAAGGGAGTAAGATTCAAAGTTAGAGACAAGATTCACTTTTTGGAAGACTATTGATTGGAGAAGTCAAGCTTGCAAGTTGATTCTTGACATTATACTCCATTAGAGAGAAAAAAAATCCAGTAAAGGAATGTTGTGAAATTGCACAGGTCAAAGAGGCATGGAACCCTGTTCTCAGAATGAACCTTTGGGCCTTTGATCTTGAGGATCTGGATACTCTCCTTAGGTCATTAGATGAAGTTTACCTACCTAGAAATGGGGTAGATTGGCAAACCCGAGCTCCCACTTCTCATGGAAAATTTTCAACCAAAATTCCATATATCCCAGTGTCCTTGAGAGGGCAACAACCCACATTGGGGATCCTATGTCATGCCTTGTGTAGAAGCATTCAGTTGAATTGCAGTGACCAGCAAGACCTTCACTTTGAATAACTTAACACTTGTTCCACTTCTTCTTTCCTTTTCTTTAGGAGTTATTTTCCCATGCTAGCAATAACGTCGTTTTGAATAACATACACCTTGCTACAAAAAATGGAACTACTTTTCTAACATGTGTTTTATGAGTTGGAAAATGCATAGTTGATTGATCATATTTTACTTCAGTTCTATTTCTACGTGGCGAGGGATATTTGGGCTTTATTTTCCCTTGGTGGATCTCATGAAGGGTTGGTTAGGCAGCCCTTTTAAGATACGGAGTATGAAATTATGGAAGGCTCTTCGTCTTGCTATTATGTAGGACATGGAAGGACAGAAATAGTAGAATCTTGAAAAGCCAATCTGGACCCTACCAACTTGAAGTAGGACACATTAAGTCCGTTCTAGCAAGTTGGGCTAGCATCACCAAAAAATTCAAAGGGTTAAGGATTGCAGACATTTGGTGCAATTGCTTTGAAGTTATTCTTTTCTTTTATTTTCCTTCTTCTTCTTCTTCTTCTTTTTATTGGCAGTTTTAAGTTATTCATGACAATCCACCTATAAAAAGACACTACCCGTATACCACCTACCCCCGATTGATGGAAGTTATTTGCGAAACACGGCAATTTCTGGTATTAGTAGTGGGTGATCCATGATCAACAAGGGGCTGGCAAAATGTCATTTTCAGGCTGGATTTGGAGATGCAAGTCAAAGTGGGCATTTCGCTTTTCAAGGATCGCTTTCTCTAGGTATCTCATCATTGATGTTACTGCTTATGTTTCTGGAAGTTGCCTGGCTCCATAGAAGGCCTTCCTTGTAAATTAGATCTTATTTAGTCCGCCTTATTTGCAGGTTAAGTTTAGCCATTTCTAAGATATGCTAAGCTTCTTGCTTACTCGCTAGCGTAGGGTGCCTCTAGGAACAATCTCCTTGTTTCTGATCATTATACATCGTGCTAATGGATTGTTGTATATTTTGTTTCCTTTAATAAAACATTCATTATTCAATAAAGAGAAACATGAGGAAAATGGATTACCAGGCAAAAGTATCGAGGTCTAGAATATGGTACACCAAACTGCAATGGGCTCAAGATAAATTCCTGCATAACAAAACCAGTTTTGACCAAAACTTCCACCATCTGTTTATGTGTATCCGATGTCTGCAGCAGAAGAGAGGGGAGAAATACTACATTCAGAATATTCTGCAATATATATATATATATATATATATATATTCATGGGGCAAAACAACATCCAGTTCAAATGTTCAATAATTCATCATACAGACCTCAAATCCAACAACATTCTCCACAAACAGCAAGAGTGGGGGTCTCAACGTATATGGGATAAGTTCAAGTATCCTGAGAAAGGAAGATGCCCGAGCATCCTCAGAATCCTTTTGGAGACCTAGAAACAAAACAATAGCACTTTAGAACAAGAAGCAAAGCATTTGTGCTGTAATTTTCACAGATCTTGAAGGATTTAACATACGGGCTATAAAGATGAACCTTGCCGTGTATACGGTTGGCATGGAGGAGACAGCAGCCAAGCATCCGCTCCATATTTGTCTAGTTCAGATGCAGTGAGGCTTTGGATGTTACCCTAGACCCACCCACCAGAAGATCACATCTATGGTTAAAACTTCGGGGCATTATATACTAAATATGGAATCCAAAAAACAACAAAAACAAAGAGCACAGGGGTCATAAGGAATTTTCACTCTCTGAACACATGAGTGCAACAGATCAAACAGTATTCTATCTGGTGAAGGACGAGTAATGTGAACTGAAATTTTCGTCCATGATGCTGATGAATATTCTATGAGTTAACTCTGTTATATGTTCAAGAAAAAATATGACCTTATTCACACCACAGCACATTTCCATGGACTATAATACAGCCAAGGCCTTTGCGTTCTGATGCATACTTTACTGAATTTGAAAGATTTGGACCTTTATCAAAATCACGCATGTCATTTATTCTCTAGAGCAACCATAAAATCTTATGAAGATAATAAGAGATGATATTCTCCTAAAATAGAAATGTCTGTAAGGTTGACACTTTCAAATTTGAATCATCTTGACCGAATTTCATTTCTTTGCAAGACATAAAATTCAGCTGTGCATTCTTATCAAGTTCCATTGTTGTAAAATTTATTTAAAGGAAAGGGGTTGCTGGATAGATATGGTGTGGATGCAAAAACAACACTGCGGAGTATATTACTTGGGGAGTACGATAATAAGTCTGTATATCATATATCGTGGTATAATAGAGAGATAAGAATACCAAATTTATGAAATAAGGGAAAAAAAAAAAAAAACTTGGTAACTTGATATTCATACATTTTATAGGTACAGGTACAGAGGGATAGAGGGTCAATGCATGTTGATACCATATACTAGGATGGCAAGAACCCTTTTTATCAGCATAAGAAAAATCCGCACAACATGATTTAGGAAATGATTAAGGAAGAATGCTAATTTTCCAACAAAGGAAAAATCTATATTCTGGAATGGTGGAGAGGAAAAGAGGACGAAAAACACTTTTCTCCCAAGTTCCTAACAATAGAGAAAGCCATATGCTATAGTAGAGAAGACTGATGCCTTTTTTTGACAACATCAACATATTTATGTGACAAATAGAATGAATGTCTATCCCCAACATAAGAACAACCTTTTATTATGCCGTGTTTTATGTACATTGTCATGTGAGTTTAGTCCCACGGATGATAAATATGGGAGAGTGGGGTTGCAACTTGCAACTACTATCTATACAAAGGAGCTTGATGCTGGCAATTGAGCAGATGGCAATGAAAGTGCCCTAGTTTGTCAATTAGTGTGAGTGTTGAGTCAGCTAGACAAAGAAGCTCCACAGGAAGATCAATCAACCATCTGCCTCAACCAAATGTGTGCCCGAACTCGCCACGGGTAAATCTAAGCCTCACATCCCATGTCCCAAAACACCATGTAATTATAACCCTTAATATTGATTAAAATATCACAGGGTTTTGGGGGTTAGAAAACTTTTTAAACTTCTAAAAAATTTCTAAGTTTTCTACCTCTGTCGATTTATTGATAGACTGATCGATATAATCGAGAAGTGTTGTCGATGTCCTCAATGCTCAATCGATACTATCGAAATGAGGACAAAAGTTGTCTAGCAACCGCATATACTTCTGGACGGAATTATCGATGTATCGATAGCTGTATCGATATCAATGAAATTTGAATCTCGAGTCTATCGAAGTTGGCTCGATAAAATCGACAACAGAGATTTTGTGTTCCTGTTTTTCTAAAGAAAATCATAAAATCTTCGATATATCGAAGTTCTAATCGATATCCTCGGAATTCAAATTTTTACGATATTGATAGGCCTTCGATGATATCGATCTTGGACACAGTTAACCAGCATATTTTCAGGTGGTTTTTATCTTGGATCAAGGGTCATTCGATAGAATCGATATTCAAATATCGATGATATCGAAGCTATGTCGATTGCATCGAGAATGGACATAAACTGTCCAGCAAGCTTAACTGGAAAATCCTTGTGATTTATCGATGCATCGACACGACTACCGATATCATCAACGTTCAAATTCCGATGATATCGAGTGTACCTCGATCATGTCTTTTGACCTGAAATATTTCAAAGACAAGTCTCTCTCATTTTTCAAAAGTCGAGGAATCGATCCTCGTGTCAATGAAATCGGAGTTCGAAATTCGATGACATCAACAAAGGTTCGATTCCCTCGACCATCTAGCAAAATTTTTCAAAAGCGTTTAACATTTGAGTTTGTGTCATCGAGCGGCCAGTCAATGCAATCGAGAGTATACGCTCAATGATATCGAACTCTGTCATAAATGTGACCGTTTTATATCCGTTGGAACCTTTTGTCTATTTATAGAGAGCTTGTCCTTAGTTGCTGGTAGAGAAAGAAGAGAGTGCTTTTGAGTGTTTAACCTTAGATCACATACCCAAAGCCCTTTCTCTCATGCCGCATTCAAGGATCCTCCAGCTACCACCTTAATGGAAAATCATTAAGTTGGGATGCCTTGAATGCATAAATGATTGGAATCACTCTATTTCCCTTATAGGAAAACTTTCAATAGAGTAGGATTTCATTAGAACCTTGACCCAACACGTCGCTATATATTGGTACATCTTCTGAGTTGCAGTTTAAGGAAGCAGAAGATTCTTCATCAACAAAAGAGGAGATCTTCGACGACACGCTAAATGGGGCTCATCTACTTATCTGTTAGTCATTAGAGTCCAGATGACCCTTGTGATTATTCCTTTGTAGGATTGGGTCTAAGGTGTTTCTCACCCCTTGCAAGTCCTCTAGGAGGCCTCCGGTGGGAGTGTGCAAGGTGTGTGCGTTGTGTTAACCCTTGCTCTGTGGAGAGCATAAACAATTAGGGCCATGTAGAAGGTCCTTGGCCAGTGTACCTAAAAGTGGGTGCTTTGTGTTGACCCTTGCTCGTGAGAGCATAAATGTGAGAGGTTCCTTGTGTGGATCCTTGGCCAGTGTGCCTAAAATCGGATGTTATGTGTTGTCCCTTGCTCGTGGGAGCATAAACTGTCAGCCTAAGTGTAGGTTGTACTGGTTAGAGGTTAACCTAATTTAAAACCTCCGGTTTGAGGTGAACCTGATTTAAAACCTCCGGTTTGAAGTGAACCAGTTATGAAACCTCCTTAGTGAAATCTGGTACACTCAAGGGTTGAGTGCGGTTGCCAGGAGTGGAATAGACAAGTAGTCGAACCACTATAAAAATGACTGTATTTGAGATTGCTATTGTCTTCCATTAGTTATGTGATTTCCTTAAGCATTTTCATATTTAATTATTTAAGATCACATCTCACATACACATAGTCATATCCATCATAAACTAATCTGCATATTGTTCATCTCTCAAATAGTTTGTGATTGGATCCTCTACCGGGCTTGGAAGCCAGTAGAGTTACTTTTGAAGAAATCATGATTCATGCATATTTACTCAAGACAAGTTTGATAGGATTTTTAATAAACCATAAAATTTTATAAGAGTCTTATTCACCCCCCTCTAGGACATATTGGCATATTCCTACTTCAACTAAAGCGGTCATTACTACAATTTCAGGCAACCCCAAACGGGGCCACTTGCCCCTACACATGAGAGGAAGAAAAGGGTATAGAGGGAGAGCGAGGCAGTGGCCCTTCCCTATATATACGCCCTCTCGCTCTCTCCACTAACACCCTCTTCCTCAAATCCTTAAGCACCTACACGCTATAAACTGCGTAGACACACCTCCCCCTCTATCTAGGGGACTGCGTACCCACACCTCCATTTAATGGACTGTGCACTTGTGCCTCCAACAAGTGGATTGCATACCCGTGCCTCCATCTAGTGGACTGTGCATTCGCCCCCCAATGGACTACCACTCACCCTCTCTGTTTTACTAAGAGGTAAGAGAAGGAAGAGATGAGACATGTAACATGGAGCCCGTCCACTCGCATTTGATCAGGACCATGTCGTCAGCATACCACCTTTGTCATCGGATCGGGTGAATTGGCTTGTCTCCTGCATGTGGTTGATTTGAGCGGGCCACTACATTCCATGTTTTGGTTCCCTGAATTGGTCATGTAATCGTGTTGCTCAGTTCATAATAATAACAATAACATAAAATATAACGTGTCACGTCATCTACATGCCCCCATTAGTGGTAACAAAGCCACGATTAACACAATTCTGATGAGACAGCACAATGAAGTGGGTTACTGATGCAAGTCTTCATTATCCTGTGCAAAAAGTTTGCACCACATGATAATATGCAGCGAATGCCATACTCGTAGATTTCGTGGCATACAAGTAGTGCTGTCACACACAAACCTACAATGCCGTTACATTACTATATTTATGTGTCAAAAATACTTATTGTCAATGTCACCTGATTATTGCCATGGAGGGATTCCTTTATTGCCTTTGACTTTGATTACTTCTACCATGCCCAATCAAGTAAGTGGAACTTTTATACCAGACTGAAAATGACCACATTGCACTTGTACCAATTGGTTTGTGTGATGACAATTTGGATTATTTTGAACCACCGACGATGATTCCGCATGAACATTATTACACTTAAGTATCTCATATGTGCTTTCCGATTGACTAATACAAGACCCTCTCTCACCTGATGTAGTGACAAGAAATGGCATCCAAATCAGTTGTGGCCAATCTCTTAAAATAAGAGATTTTTTTTTTTTGAAGAGGTAACTTAAAATTTATTAAGAAACCACAAAGTGGGAAAGAATACAAGAAATGAAGGGCAAAATCGAGAAGAAAGATCAGCGTGCGACGTTGATTTTACATATAAAGCCCAATCTAAAATAGCTTATATGATCAGACATATGATTGTCCCCCATCGAATAGTCCTTGTTTTGGAAGCAATGACTTTTTCGAGCTCTCCAACTATACCACAAAACCCCCATCACCACCAGCCTCCAAATTGTTTTTATGAACTTACCCCCACCACCTCCATGCCAGGCCCACAAAAGTTTGACAGCCGACCCGGGCATTAGCCAAGAAATGTGAAAAATATTAAAGAAGTGATCCCACACCCTGCGAGCAAAAAGACAATGGATAAAGAAAATGGACTCTGCATCTCTCACGCACATCAAACAGATATTTGGGAGAATAAGAGATCATCTTTGTAGGTTTTCTTCCTACAAGCCACACGAAAACCGCAATCCTTGGAGGCGCTCCATAGAACCATTGATAGAAAGGGAAAGAATAGGCAAAAGCGGCTTAGACATCAACTCGTAGAAAGAGTGCACAGAAAAACGACCAGAATTATGCACTTTCCAAACCAACGAGTCTTCATCAGGATATGAAGGCGAATAAACCTTTGGGAAAGCAAGCACAAAAAGGAGTTCTTCAAATTCGTCGTCCGAAAGATTTCGCCTACAAAGAGGAGACCAAACAATAGATCCGTCAATAAATGGGTAGCAATGGTCAATCAATCATGATGAATTGGCCAGAAGCAACGCGGGCCAATCTTGGAAAGAGATGAATTAACGGTCTATCACCGCACCAATTGTCAAGCCAGAAGTGAATACGATTTCCCCTTTCCAAAGAGAAGGAAATTCCCTTGCAGAAAAGGTGCTCGGTGGCGACAATGGCATTCTAAACAGAGGAAGCATGATAAAGGAACGAAGGTCTAGTGCTTTAGTCACCCGTTTGAGTTCCATATTTGGAGACAAGAAGCTCTCTCCACAATTTTCTTACTTCAGAGCCGAACCTCCAATGCCATTTTCCAAGAAGCACATCGTTCATGAGAGCCAAACTTTTCAAACTTGCTTCTCTCTCGGAAATCGGCTTGCGCACTTCATCCTAATTAAGCAAAATGAAATTTCCTTTTATCTTCAGACCCTTTCCATAAGAAATTTGTCCTCATTTTATAGAGTCTAAGCAGAACCGATCTTGGGCATTTGAAGAGAGACAAAAAGTAAACAGGCATGTTAGATAATGCCGATTTGAGAAGAGACATACGACCTCCCAAAGAAAGATAGCGATGCTTCCAAGATGATAGTTTTCTTTCAACTCTCTCAATGACCTTGTCCCATAAATGAATCGCTGGTTTTCCAATGCAAAGAGGGAGGCCAAGGTAAGAAGATGGGAAGGAACCACTCTTACACCCAAAAACATTTGCTAGCCCGTGGAGGTCATCATTCAAGATATGAATTCCTAGCATTTCGCTTTTAGAAATATTGATACTAAGGTCGGACACCGCCTCAAAGCAGACAACGATTTTCTAGAGGTTATCAACCGAAGAGAAATCTGCATCGCAAAAGAGAGTCGTGTCATCCGCATATTGAAGATGACTAACAAGGACACCTGCCTTTGCCACCTTGAAGTCATAAATAAGTTTGTTCTCCTCAGCCCTATAAAAGCATTCTACTAAAGGCTTCCTCAATAACCACAAATAGATATGAAGATAAAGGGTCACCCTGTCTAATACTGTAGGAGGCTTTGAAGTAACCAAAAGATGAGCCATTGATGAGGATAGAGAAATATGGAGATTGAGTACAGGATTGGATCCAACCTCTCCATTTAGAGTCGCAGCTAAGCCTATCAAGCATATAGTCCAAGAATCCCCAATCTACGTGATCATAGGCCTTCCCAATATCTAACTTGCAAACAATTTTGCTCTTCCCTTCTCTCTGTCTTGAGTTGGTGAATTCATGGACTATGAGAACAGAATTAAGATTATGCCTATCAGCTATGAAAGCACCCTGATATTCCGAAATGACTGACGATAGAACTTTCCTGAATCTTAGGGCCAAAATTTTGGCAAGGATTTCATAAGGGCTCCCAATTACACTTATAGGTGTAAAATATTTCAACGATCCGACCCTTCAAGCCTTGGAATGAGCGCGACCACCAAGATCCCTCGAAAGATTACCTCGAGCATGAAATCCAATAAAGAAGGCCATGACATCGCTACCAACCGTAGACCAAAATTTCTGAAAGAATAAGACCGGAAAACCATCGGGGTCAGGGCCCTTGTTGCCGCAATCAAGTCAATGACCATTTTAACCTCATCTTCTGAGAAAGGTTGTTCAAGAGATTCGGAATCATTTAGAGAGAGACGATAGAAAAAAGATTGTCCAACACCTCCAATGCTCGCAAGAGATAAAATTCCTATAAAAGCAAACAATGGCGTCGCAAATTTGATCCTTATTCGTGGTTCTAGAACCATTTACCACCAAGGAATTGATTCTATTTATTCAAACTTGAGCACTAGCCATACTGTGAAAGAATTGTATATTTTTATCACCAGCCTTTAACCATAACATTCTAGAGTGTTGACGTCATTTGATTTCCTCCTCCTTAGAGAAAGAGTTGTACTTAGCTTTCAACTTTGGTCTCTCAGTTCTTTCCTCTTTTGATAGGAGGCCTGATTCTTCTTTCAAATCAAATGCATGAATTTTGTCTAAAATAGCTTCAAACTCTACTTCTCTTGCACCCAGCACCTCTTTTCTCCATAGTTTATGATGGGGACAACATGTGCACACGCACATGCATACCACCCCCCCTACGCATGTACGTAAGCAAAAGGAGGGCCCCATCATCGATCTGGCTCGATGGCGATGTCCAGGGAGGGCCTCTTAGTTAGAAGACAACTTTTGGTTCAAAAGGGTGGGCCCGATAGTCAAGAAAAGCCCATCATGGGATCTCATGATCGTGGCCCACTTGTCGGATTGATGTCATATTTTAGGTTTTACTTATTGTTATTATTTAGAACATCGTGAACACTTTGAATTTCTTTATTTGGTTTTAATTTTAGTTTACTTCACCGCCAAGTAATAGGTTACGCACATTGTGCAAGTTTTGGGTATAGGATTTTTCCTATAAATAGGCACCCTTTGTAGTTCTTTTCATTGATTGAAGATTAATAAAAATTCTGCGTTTTCCTACTCTCTGAGTTGTGAAGCCTAATTGGGTGCGAAGCCCTCCCTTCATCGAAGGGTTAACTACCGTGGTGCAAAGCCACATCGACCCCGATTCACCCATCCTCCATCATCTTCTTTTCCATCTTTCACCACCATCCATACTTCGAATTCGTCCCTTTTGTTGCATCAAATTTCTTCATTACAGCAGATTTTCAGGTTTCGACCCGCCGGCGAGTTGAAACTTCGGCGGAGCACCACGCACAAACCGTACATCGGATCGAGCTGATATTTGGGGGTTTTGGAGTCCATCCCTGGCTGACCAGGGCCAAGGTGGCCTTTTTCTGAATAGTGGGCCCCACACGTGCGGCCGTGATCACACGCACGAGCGTTTGGGCCATTGTTGCTGTCCGCGCGTGGGAAGTGTCTTTCAGTTCAGGTTTTCTTCTTATTTTACCCTTTCATACCAGTTTTTCATAAACCCTAACCCTAGATCGCATTATCCTTAATTTATTTGCCTCTTTTCTCACCCTAGGGTTCCCCGAATTGGAATTTCTGAATCCCTTGGATTAAGGGCTGATTACTATGCATGTGTGGGTGATTATTTCTTATCTTTGAGTGTCGTTTGGTTTATAATTTTTATTGATCCAGCCCTATCATGTGTAGGCCTGGACCCGCATAGATTCCCCTTAATTGAATGTTTGGACTTTCATGTGGGATATGGAATTTGTGTAATTGTTTATGAACTAACGTGATCTTAAGCCTGAAATCTTGCATATCACATTTAATTTTCATGTCCTGCATCAGTTTAATTCTTGCTTTTAGCAACCTGAGCTTGTAGCCCAATCTGAATTTTGCATAACCTTCAACTTCAAAAGAAGACCACCATTCCGATATCAATTCCTTGAAACCATCTATTTCCAGCCAAGCTGCATTGAATCTGAACGAACATGGACCCCAATTTTCAGTTTTTACTTCCAAAAGAATTGGTCTATGGTCTGAAATGATTCTCAGTAGGCCCCGTTGAGAGACTAAAACAAAATTTGTCAATCCAATTTTTGGAGAGAAGAAATATATCTAGTCTTGAGAGAGTGGCTTCTAATTGGTTGTTAGACCAAGTGAATTTAGCACCTTTGAGGGGGGTGGGGAGGGGGTCTATAAGATCATGACACATGATCCAATCAGAAAATTACGCCATGTTTCTGGTCATCCGACCCCCTTTTGATTTTTCATAGGAAAAACGAACAACATTGAAGTCACCGCCGATACACCACAAGAGATCCTATTTTTGCCGGACAGAAGAAACCTCCGTCCACATCTGATCACACATAGAGGGAGAACAGGGACCATATACAACAGTGAAAACCCAAGAAAAAACCGAAGCATAATTTTGGAGAACCACCGATATTGAGAACGAACCAACAACGCTATCAAGTAATTTTCAAGCAACAATAATTCCCCCCGCAATTCTGGAAGCGTTCAAAGTGATCTAGTCGAAATTTGAAATACCCCAAATAGAATTTGACATAGCTCTATCCACTAATTGCAGCTTAGTTTCCTGAAGAGATGGAATCTTCGCTTTGGACTTTCTGCAGATCTTTTCAACTTGGGCTCTCTTCAGCTTGTCGCCCAAACCCCCTAATATTCCATGAGAGAACTAACATTGTTCAAAACTCTGCCCGACTTCACCATTTTGTGGCTGATTCGCGATTTTCCCACTGGAGAACGGTAACACACGTTTCTGAGGGGATAAGTGAGGCACACAAGTGGATGAAAACACAAGTGTGAGGTCGAGATTCAAACCCTCGCCAGGTGTCTCTAGTCGGGCAGCCAGATGGGTGACAGACGGACACGTGTTTGTTGAAGAGACAATCTTATCTTCCACATTAAGTGCAAAGTTTGAAATTTCCAAGTCGGACCTTGAATCAGGGCTAGTCTGAAGCAAATCCTTTTCCATCGCAAGTTTCTCCCCATGCCACGAGTCACGAACCACGGGTGGAGGCTAAGCTAGCCTTACAGCTGGATCCAAGCCTAACCCAACATCAAGGATCGGGTTCAAGGCTCTAAAACGTTGTGGGCTCAGGCAGGAACAAAGATTTTCCCTCCAACAAAGCACCGAATGCCATTTTGCACAATCATGTCCACCCAATTCCCATCTACCTGTAATCCATCTTCCATTTGCTGACATGCGTTCGAGGAAATTTCCATTGTGTGGAGGGAGTTTGGAAAAGTTGCACCTTTGTCGACATAGCAACGGTGCTTCGCTAAAGATCTTCTTCCTACTCTTATATTCCAGATTTCTCCCCATCTTTCAGGGATTCCCCGAGAATCTTCCCTCGGGATTTTCAAATCCAATATCTCTTCTTCGACGATCACTTTGATAGCATCAGGGATTGCAAGGTTTCTTTTCTTCTTGATACATAGACGAGCTACCCCTACTTATTCCCTTTTGTTTGTCGTCGAATCAATGGCAACCAATTCGCCCAAACAAGATCCTATTACAAGAAAAATATCCTGAAACCAAAGTTCCGTAGGGATTCCCCAAACTAAAACCAAAATAGTCTCCCTTCCAAAGAACGTGCTCTTCGACCATCTTTTAATTCTTGTAACAGGACCTTTTAAGAACATTTTCCTACCATTAACACTTTATTAAAGCTTTCCTCTGTTTTGAAGTTGATCCAGACCTCAGCAAGCTCAATGGGTTTCATAGAGAACTCCATTTGCGAAATACCAACTCCAACAAGTCACCCTTGTATTTGATCTAAAGAAGCTCCAATAGTAATCTCTACCGGTAAAAACCGCCGCAAAGTATTAAGCGATTTCTTGATGACCTCTGATATGACGTGGAGTGTCGGTATGTCGTTGGTGGTGTCTGTTCATATCCATTTTATCTTATCAACTTCCTCGCTAACAGGAGAGAAATTTGACAGGAACAATTTTGATATTTGGCGCATATCTATCAAGATTAGATGAAGAAAATATGTACATGTAAAAAACTGTTAAGAGAGGACCGAAGATTGAAAATGGAGACATTTCGATGAATAACCTAAATCTTGCGCAATAGAAATACCAAAAAAAAAAGGAGACAAACAATGGAACAATTAAAAATATTCTTCTTAATTCTGTGCACAAATATTCGACCCCCACGTATGAAATCTATGAGATAGCAAAGGATATGTGAAACTCCTTAGTTGAGTCCTATGCCTAAATATCAGACGCCAAGATCAAGACAACGCAAATGGAATTTGATGCATATAGGATGCCAATTAAATGTTCCATCAATGACCATATTAGAAAAATGGAACAGATGATGACGGAGTTGTGAAAAATAGGCTTCGTTTTGCAGAAAATCATTGTAATGTTTTGATCTCTACCAAATTCACGGTCCCCCATAAAAAGACATCTTAAATCATAAGGAAGCAATCAAGACTTTTAAAGACTTAGCACATCATTTGAAACATGAAAGTGAATTCAAGGTTACACAATGTAGTCTTTATTATCAGAAGAAAGATGTCCAATCAAAGAAAAGGTTTAGGAAATCAGTCAAACAAAGTGCTCCTATTAATTGATCCAATTTACCCCATCGTCCATATCCATCCCATTCCCAATAATTATCACCCCAATATCAACCATAACCACCTTAAAACTGACTATATCCACCCACTATTTTAAATATCGACGATATCGGCCAATATATCCCACAATATATCTTGTATCCCACCGGTGCAATACAAAACACACAAGTAGTGCGATATATCCCACATGTTCGATCTAGTGAGCATTTTCAAATTTCGATGCTCTTATTTTCTGTAAATCATGTTCAATTAGTGTCGGATTGTTACAAATTCATGATTTTTCATGCAGTGGATTGGGAGCTTCGATTTCAAGATTTGGAGGAGATGGGCCGAGTTGTGAAAATTTTTTTTTAAATAACCAAAATTTCTCAATTTCTCGCAAATCGTTTGCAATCTTTGTGTTCAAACATCACATCAAACATGTTTGTAACCTAATCTAGTAATTCTTCCTTTGCTTTGAATGTCTTGCTTGTGTTTCCACTCGTCTTCTTACATTTATAAATTATACGATAGACATGCATAGATTAGGATCCCATACAAAGAAAACCTATTGTGTGTATTTATTTTTTGTGATGTTTTGATTTATAAGTGTGTATTGATGTCTTTTTTAATAATCACTGAAGTTTCATTGAAAAATTCAACCAATTTCCCAATGTTTCCCCATGTTTCCAACAATAGCGATACATTACACGATACAACCGATATATCCCATGCAATAACCAATACGTATCTGTATCCCAAGAATGCGATACGTAACGCGATGCCGATATTTCGAACACTGTATCCACCTAGATATCATCCCGTAAACATCCACAACTACTGCGGCCTGTTGATTCTGATTTACGAAAAAGAAACAAGGAAAAGAAGGAAATAAAAAAAGAACCATTGCAACCCCGTAACATGTATATAGAACCCATGCAACCTAGGAGAAATAATAAGAAAAGACGAGGATAATGTGATGGTTCCTGTTTTTGTATGAAAAATAAGGCCATTGGGCCAAGTCCTGCTCCAAACATAAAATGATAATTTTTCCTCCACTTGTTAGTTGTGTTTACATAAAAGGGTTGGTAATTGACCTAAACTTTAAAGAATTGATTGTGGATTCAAGGGGAACAAGACATTTGACAAAAGACATAAAAGGCCCTGAGGATTTTCAAACTAGCCCACTTGGAAGTCACAAGTTGTACATGGGAAACAATGCATCGGAGGTCATAATCGGAGTTGGAGCATATTGTCTCGAGTCAAGGATGAGACATTCTCTGCTATTTAAATACACTCTTTTTGCTCTTAGGATGGGAGGAAATCTTAGAATTTTAATGACAGATCTTGTAAAGAAGAACAATGTAATACTTGCTTGAGGTAAGTTATCAAGAGATTTGTTAAACTAAAAGTTGTAAATAATTTCTCATCCATACCAAGCAGCTCGTCTTTTATTGGTATGTTCGATGCTAGTATTGTATTCGAATATATTACGTGGCATAACAGATTAGAACATATAGGAAAGGATTGAATGATCATGTTAGCGTGAGATGAATTACTAGGAACATTGACAAGAGTAGATTTGCCCTTCTGTGAATATTGTGCCAGGAAAAGCAACTAGAAAACCATTACCTAAAGTAGCTAGATCTAAATAACTTTTGCAGATTATACGCAGTGATATACAAAGAAAAATCATGCTTGGAAGTTAGTCAATCTTCAGCGAACCATAAAGCAATTGTAAATAAGTGGATATTCAAAAGTAAGAGAAAGCGTATGATTTAGTTGATAAGTATAAAGCTCATTTGGTAGCAAAAGGTTTTATGTAAATTGGATAGAGATGCTTTCATAAGTTCAGGCAACGCCCCAAGGAGAGGTAGCAGTTGTTCCACTTAGACAACATCATCTCCACCTTAGGAAACTATATGGTCAATAATCTTAACTAATTCCTCATTTTCGCCTATTGTTACTAAAATTGCACTCCATATACTCTGTTTTAATTCAACTAATTTTAAATCCTTTAGATTCTAAAACATCCCTCCATAAATCTAGTTTTGTGTTTACGCCATCCCTTGTCTTGTCAATAAAAACCATGTCATCTACAAACAACATACACCATGAGGTCTCTTCCTACAAATGCATGGTTAACTCATCTATAACCAATGCAAAAAGGTAATTGCTCGATGCAGACCCCTAGTGTAAGCCTACAGTAATTAAGAACTCACTTGTCATGGCTTGTATAGAGCCAAGTTATGAGTTATTGACCCAGTGCTCACGTGCTTTAGGTAGGACCTATATTTAATGAGGTTAGGATTTGTTGAGCCAGTATTCACGCACTTTAGGCCAGACCTGCACATTGTAGACCAGACATATACCCAATAATGTCTACTTTGCAGCATAGGTGAGCGACCACGTGATCTGAGTGTTGAGTTGGACTCCGTTGCAAAACCGATTGGTATGCCGGTGCCTAATTCAATCTAATTAGTGCATTGTGCGAGTAGGCTGGTCTCATAGGTAACAATTGTGCCCTCAACTACCCACCTTTGCGTACAAGGAGCTGAGATGGATTGTCGCTACTTTGGTGTACAATATGAAGGTCACGATTGATTTGGTTATTCTTAGGAAAGTGGCTTAGTCGATTCCAAATTGCGTAGTTGCATGTGAAAGACCCCTTGGCAGTGAGCCAGTGACACAGGGTGTCCAAGACCATAATTGCGCACTTTAAGACTTATCCACCGCATAAGATGATTTACAAATTGTTTCTTAAAATTATGTCTAAATAATTTCCTTTTCAAAAAACTTCAAAAATGTTTGCAAACAATTTGTGATTTGAACTCAATAAAGCGCATATGCTGACAGAGCAATCCTATCGACAGTTATCTTAATCAGGTGTTGTCATGAAGGTCTGGGGCAGGCCTTGGACAGCTTAGGAGGTCGTGTGCTAGTGTGGCAGTCGCTTAGCATAAAGACACCTATGACTGGAGACACTTGAATCACGGCTGATCCCACGTCCTCGATTCTTTTTCCATGTATCTGATGGCAGTAGACATTGCTTAGGCGAACTAGAAAAGCTGTGTCCCCGACAACAGGGCTGAGTTGGAGATGTTGGAAACAGGGCAGATGGCAACCCCTAGTGGGGCCATCTGCCCCTACACGTGGCCCGAAGAAAAGGATATGGGGGAGAGAGAGGCAATGGCTTCTTCTTCTCCTCCTCCTCCTCCTCCTCCTCTCTCCACTTTAAAATCTGAAATAGCGGTGAAGACCGCTTGAGTTGAAGTAGGAATATGCCAATATGTCCTAGAGGGGGGTGAATAGGATTTTTAAAAGTTTTTATGATTTATTAAAATATCCTTATCACACTAATCATATCACAGAATGCAGATTAGGATTACTCAAAATTAACTCTACTGGCTTCAAGCCTGGTAGAGGATCCAATCACAAACTATTCAAAAAGGCAAACAATTTATAGATAAGATTGTAATGGATATGACTGTGTGAGTGTATAAGATGTGAATTCAGGTAAACAAATATAAAGGCATGTAAGGAAATCACATAAATGAAAGACAATACCAATCTCAAACACAGTCATTTTATAGTGGTTCGACTACTTGTCTACTCCACTACCGGCTTCCACACTCAACCCTTGAGTGACCGGATTTCACTAAGGAGGTATCGATTGTATCGACTGACCTCTCGATGATACAAACTCAAATGTCATTTCGCTTTTTGAAAACCTTTCGCCAACTGGTCGATGGGATCGAGACACACATCGATGTTATCGGATTTCAAACTCCGATTCCATCGAGAGAGACATCGATCTATAGATAGGTGAAAACAAGAGAGACACGCCTTGAAGAATTTCAGGTTCTACAGATATGATCGGGGAACAGTCATGTCATCGGAATTTGTATATCGATGATATCGGAGACCTTGTCGATGGGATCGATAAATCGTATAGATTTACCTATAAGCTTGTTGGACGGTTTGTGTCCGGTCTCGATTCAATCGACCAGGTATCGATATGATCGAGATATGAATATCGATTTATCGACTGGCCCCCCGATCAACATTAAAAACAACCTGAAATTTATGCTGGAAGAAACATGCGCCCACTATCAATATGATCGACTGACTTCCAATATGATCGGTATTTGAGTTCAGATTGAATCGGATAGACATCGATATATCGAAGCACATAGAAGTTTTCTTTAGAAAAACAGGGGCGTCGGAAAACTGCTGTCGATATTATCGATCCTCTTCCGATAGGATCGATATTCGAATATCGATGATATCGACTGAACCGTCGATATATCGATAAATCATCCAAATGAAAGTTTTGATTGCTGGACATTTTATGTCCTCACTCGATTGTATCAATTGAGATGCCGAGGACATCGACAGAGCAGGTCAATCATATCGAAAATAGAATCAATATAATCGACAGGGTAAGAAAAACTTAAAGATTTTCCTGTTTGGTAAAAAGTTTTCTTAACCTAAAACCCTAAGATGTTTTACTTATTTTTAAGGGTTTTAATCACCTGGTGTTTTAGGACATGGGATGTGAGGCTATGATTTACCTATGGGGAACTTCCACACATCCAGTCGAGGCATACACTTGACTTGATCTTCTTGTTAGGCGTTGTCGTCCGACTGACTCAACAAACACCGTAATTGACAAACCAGGGCACTTGTAGGTGCACTTTCAATCTCCCCCTTTGTCAATTACGTGACAAAAAATACCCAAAACACCCTAGGAAAATATCTAGACAGATACATCCTAAATTGTGTGTACATGCATTAACACAATTTTACAAATTCTAAAACACCCATGTACACACTAGTAATTTCTCCCCCGTACTTCAAAAACTCCCCCTGCCTTGTTGCGATTGCTCCCCCTGACACCTGTAACATAGAAGAACACAAATATCCAAATTTTCACAAGGGTGTTTGTAATTTTTCTCCCCCTTTCTGTCAGTCATTGACAAAGATATAGTAAATGATATTGACTAAATACGTGAAGCATATGCGAGAACCATAATCAGATAGATGCATAGAAATAAAACAGTGGAAAGCATACATCATGAGCAGACAGTAGGGATTTAATAAAGCATTGAAGGCATAAGATAAACATGCAATCTATAATCCCAAAACTTCATTAAACTAGGGAGGCATAAATTCAAATGGCAGGAAGATAAGAACTAG
Source organism: Magnolia kwangsiensis (assembly GCA_037074715.1). Lineage (NCBI taxonomy): Eukaryota > Viridiplantae > Streptophyta > Magnoliopsida > Magnoliales > Magnoliaceae > Magnolia > Magnolia kwangsiensis. The sequence continues at coordinate 86,871,122 of CM073581.1, forward strand.
AGTCAGCCATAGACAAAATAAACTGCCCAAGATTAGCAGAAATATCCAATACTGCCCCAGACAGCAGTATCTTAATCATCCTACAAAATAAAATATCAGCCTAAGGTAGGGATACCCAAAACAAGCAAGCAGAGATAGATGCAAAATCAGGTATTTTATAACTGGACACACAACTTCATCAGAACTGTCTCCTTTTTAGCACATAGAAGGTCCGCCAATCGTTAGTAACTCAAGAATCTGCTGCACAGAGTGTTGGAGAGCTTCCATCCTATTTTCTATTCCTGATAGTCGTTGTTCGCAGTGTTGAAGTCGCTCATTAATTCCAGTGAAATTGTTCAAAAATTGACGCTCAAACACATGACGTTGACGATTTGTGACAGAAGCAGGACTAAATTTAGGAGTTCTATTGGACCCCCAGAGGGTTTCTTCATTAGGCATGGGATCACTATCTTTAACAGGCGGAGAAATCTTAGTATGCGATGAGACAGAGACATACACTTGTTGCGCTACATCATGGTCGAACCAAACTTCAGGATTTACCTTATCAGTTGTTTCCGGCAGACCTGCGCAGTGTGCGAGCTTGCAGATAAGAGATGAAAAAGGCAGAAATTCAAGATGGTCACTTCTAATTACCTTTATTAACTGGTCTAATATGAAAGTCGGTACTCGGTAAGCATACAGGGATCTCTTGATAGACATCATACAGAATATTGAGTGCAACGGGACTCAGGTATGTGTCATTTGCATCACATGGGTACACATTCATGCTGAAAATACTGTGAAGGAGTCGAAACAAGATTCCTAGGTATTTTACTGGAAGAATATTGCTATCATTTCTAGGAATTGTCATACCCTGGCACAGTGCTTGTGTAATTTTCACCCATTTATCCAAATCGTTTAGATTTCTACTAGTGACAGGGATTTGTGTCACTTCAATGTGTAGAACATGACCAAGGACTGATGGAGTAATGTGCTTGGTGTGTTGCATGAATTTTGGACATATGCAAGGTGGGTAATCTTGGACAACACGGCAACAGTTGAAGAACTGTTGGATCATCTCAAACTGATATGGGCCGCCCATATTAAACATATTCTTCCATCCTATGGTCTCCATCATGGGATCCACTTCATAGGGTTTGACAGTACTAATGAGAATAGTAAGATCGACTATCGTGACTTGTTCCCAGTCTGACTGATTTTGAGGTGGTCTAGAATATTTCTTTCTTATTCTTGGAAGATTTTACGGATGAGAGAGCCTTACCTTTTCCTTTAATCATCTTTCTTGTGTCACTTGGATGCTGAGATTTCATTAAGACTTCGAGCAGATCAACCAAAAGAACTGACCAGGGCAGAGAGATACGACTTGCTATTGAGACATGAAAAATTTCCTTTCAATCACCCTTTTATTTAGGCGCCCATCTGTCGATCATATCGATAATTTGTTCGATGTTATCGAGGAGCTGTTGATCGATTATATCGATTTTGTCTCAGATGTCATCAACGATCATACAACTTTTCGCATTCTGAAATGTCGTCGATATTATCGACTCTTGATCGATGTAATCGAAAGATCATATCCAAGGTGAATGATTTTCTGGGTTCAAAATTCAAATGACTTTGCAAGGATACCCCTAGGATTTCTAAGAAACAATGATGTTCTTCTATAATGTATATAATAATTGACTGTTTAAAAAAATGGAACCTTAGGTATTTAATTTAAGGCTTAGCAAAACTGCATCATTTCAGCTTCGATGCATAACCTGGACCAGTTTCTTCCCACTCAAGTGATTCTCAAAATCACTCCTTCCTTTACAATAATGTAGCAGTGGTTATTTGTACGACAACCCTTAATTACTAATTTTCTTGATTGATCTCGGATCTCACATTATTCTTTGTTGAATTCTACCACATGCCCATTATCACAAATCTGAGATATGCTTAGGAGATTATGTGCTAAACCTTTTATGCAAAAAGCATTCTCATTTTTAAACAAATTGATTCTTTCTATGATTTCCTGTCCAATTACTTCAGCAGTGGTTCCATCTCCATAGGTGACTACCCCTTTGTGAAGATCCTTATAGTTTGAAAGGAGAGATTTGTCACCTGTAACATGTCTTGAGCACCCACTGTCTGGTACCATTTAGCCATATTGCCTGATAAATGATCTGATTGAGTAACAAGGCAATTTGTCTTTTCCTTAATCACCCACTTTGTGACAGGAGCTTTCTTCCTGTCAGATATGAATGGTGATAGTAGTATATATCCTTTGTTCATCACATCCTTTGAATCACCAATCGTCTGATAAGCCGGAGTTTTGGCTTTGTTGGAAATATCAATTTTTCCATGTACTCCATATTTAGTCTTTATTCCAGCTCTTTCATATCCCAAGCCATATTTGTTGTTTCCAGATTTTTCCATACCTATAAGTTTTTCTAACTTTTCACCGCTCTGGGAAAATTTACAATTTAGTTGGGATATTTTCCAAGATTCTTCTAGTTCATTTTGAAGTGAATGGTTTTTATTTTGAAGGATCAGGTGTTCCTCATTTAGAGCTTTGACTTGTTTCTTTAATTTTTCTGACTTAGATTTCAAGGAAATGTTAGTTCTTTTAAGTCTATCATTATCTGAGTGACATTGCTGCAAATCAGTAATAAGATGAGTATTAATATTTGAGGCTTTATCCATATCTATTTGCAGCAATTCCTTTTTGTTCTCAACTATTCCAAGTCTCTTGACAATATTAACGCTATGGATGTAAAGTTGATTGTAAGCGTCTTGTAATTCATTTTTCTTTTTATCTTCTTCTTCTTCAAATTCCTCATTGTCAAATCAAAATGATTCAGTGGCTTGCTGTTCTTTCTCAGGTTCAGTTGAAATGATCGAAGTAGTGGAGACCATGAGAATTTTCAATGATTTCTGATCTCCATCACTTCCTGAGTCAATATTCTCTGAATTTGACTCCTCTGTATCATCCCATGTGGCAGCCATCGCCTTGCCATTGGTTTTTCTGTTCAGGCATTCGGTAGATAGGTGTCCATACTCATGACAGGCATAACATTGTGGTTCTTTGTTTATTTTCCCAAATTTGTCTGTAGGAGGTTTGTCATCCACCTTTCTACCTCTAGAGGGGCGGCCGCGCCTTTGAAAGAATCTTCTGAATCTTTGTGCCAGCAGAGCCACTTCCTCATCTTCATCTTCTTTTTCACTCTCACTGTCCTCATGTTTTGCTTTCTTCGAGGTTTTTAGGACTGTTTTTGAATTTTTGGGGTTGTGTGAAGTGTAGTTCAAAAGTTTGTAGGGAACCTACTAGTTCTTCTACTTTCATCTCATCAATATTCCTACACTCCTCAATTGTTGTTACTTTGGGATTAAACCGTTCCGGTAGGGATCGTAAGATTTTCCTACATATTTTACGTGCCGGAACCTTCTCTCCCAATCCACCCATAGAGTTGCAAATGATATTCAATTTAGTGAAAAACTCCATAAATGTCTCATGCTCTTCCATCCTGAGATTTTCAAACTGTGAAGTTAAGAGTTGTAGTTTAGATCTCTTCACAGTGCTTGTGCCTTCATGGGTTGTTTGCAATAAGTCTCATGCTTCTTTAGAAGTCTCACACATACTTATCTGATTGAAAATATCTTCGAACACGGTACAGTAGATGGCGTTTATTATTTTTGCTTCAGCATTTCGCTGTTCTTTGTCAAACACCGTCCACTTTTCATTAAGTTTGGGTTTAGTGATTGTGGTTTCATTTTCAAGTACTATTTGTTCAGATGGTACCACATATCCTTTTTCAACTACATCTCAAACTTCATGATCCAAAGATCTCAGGAAGTAATGCATTCTAGCCTTCCAGTAAGAATAATTTGAACCATCAAATATTGGAGGTCTAGTGACAGATGAGCCCTCTCCTTTGGCCATATTTCTACTTCAGTCAAGATCACTCTCTAGGCGGTGAAGCCCTTAAAGAGAGACCCGCTCTGATACTAATTGAAATAGCGGTGAAGACCGCTTGAGTTGAAGTAGGAATATGCCAATATGTCCTAGAGGGGGGTGAATAGGATTTTTAAAAGTTTTTATGATTTATTAAAATATCCTTATCACACTAATCCTATCACAGAGTGCAGATTAGGATTACTCAAAATTAACTCTACTGGCTTCCAAGTCTGGTAAAGGATCCAATCACAAACTATTCAAAAAGGCAAACAATTTATACATAAGATTGTGATGGATATGACTGTGTGAGTGTATAAGATGTGAATTCAAGTAAACAAATATAAAGGCATGTAAAGAAATCACATAAATGAAAGACAATACCAATCTCAAACACAGTCATTTTATAGTGGTTCGACTACTTGTCTACTCCACTACCGGCTTCCACACTCAACCCTTGAGTGACCGGATTTCACTAAGGAGGTTTCTCATGGTTCACATCAAACCTAAGGTTTTAAATCAGGTTCACCTTCAACCTTTACAGAGGTTTCTATTCGGTTCACTTCAAACCCTGGAGTTTTGCTGGCGCACTCCTAACCAGATGTTTGTGCCCACACAGAGCAAGGGTCCACACAACGCACCCGGATGTTTATGCCCACACAGAGCAAGGGTCCACACAACGCACCCAGATGTTTACTCTCCACAGTGCAAGGGTCCACACAACGCACCCCGCACGTACACTCCCGTCGGAGGCCTCCTTTGAAGACTTCAAATGGTGAGCAACACCTACGACCCAATCCTAAAAAGGAATGATCATAAATGTCCTCTGGACTCTAAATACTTACAAATAAGTTGATGAGTCCCTTTTAGCGCAGTGTGAAGATCTCCTTCTTGTTGATGAAGAGTCATCAGCTCCCTTGATCCGCAACACAAAGATATACCTATACCAAGCTCTAGGTTGGGTCAGGGTTATGATGGAATTCCACTCTCTAAAGATTTTCCTATAAGGAAGATAAGAGTGGTTCCAATCATCTATGCATTCAAGGTATCTCAGCTTAATGATTTGCCATTAAGGTAGTAGCTGAAGGATCCTTGAATGCGGAAGTTCATTCCCCAATCCACTCTTTTGAATATCAATGATAAGGGTGGATTGGAGGATGAACTCCCTGAGAGAAAGGGCTTAAGATAAATGATATGAAGTTTAAAACACTCAAAAGCACTCTCTACTTTCTCTACCAGCAATAAAGACTAATCTCTCTATATATAGGCAAAAGGTTCCAACGGATATAAAACGGTCACATTTATGACAAAGTTCGATATCATCGAGAAAGGGTTGATATGATCGAGCGTATACCATCGATTGTATCGACTGACCTCTCGATGATACAAACTCAAATGTCATTTCGCTTTTTGGAAACCTTTCGCCAACTGGTCAATAGGATCGAGACACATCGATGTTATCGGATTTCGAACTCCGATTCCATCGAGAGAGACATCGATCTATCGACAGGTGAAAATAAGAGAGACACCTTGAAGAATTTCAGGTTCTACAGATATGATCGGGGAACAGTCGATGTCATCGGAATTAGTATATCGATGATATCAGAGACCTTGTCGATGGGATCGATAAATCATATAGATTTACCTATAAGCTTGCTGGACGGTTTGTGTCCGGTCTCGATCCAATCGACCAGGTATCGATATGATCGAGATATGAATATCAATTTATCAACTGGCCCCCCGATCAATATTAAAAATAACCTAAAATTTATGCTGGAAGAAACATGCGCCAACTATCGATATGATCGACCGACTTCCGAAATGATCGATATTTGAGTTCAAATTGAATCGGACATACATCGATATATCGAAGCACATAGAAGTTTTCTTTAGAAAAACAGGGGCGTCGGAAAACTGTCTGTCGATATTATCGATCCTCTTCCAATAGGATCGATATTCGAATATCGATGATATCGACTGAACCGTCGATATATCGATAAATCGTCCAAATGAAAGTTTTGATTGCTAGACGTTTTATGTCCCCACTCGATTGTATCGATTGAGATGCCGAGGACATCGACAGAGCAGGTCGATCATATCGAAAATGGAATCGATATAATCGACAGGGTAAGAAAAACTCAAAGATTTTCCTGTTTGGTAAAAAGTTTTCTTAACCTAAAACCCTAAGATGTTTTACTTATTTTTAAGGATTTTAATCACATGGTGTTTTGGGACATGGGATGTGAGGCTATGATTTACCTATGGGGAGCTTCCACACATCCAGTTGAGGCAGGCACTTGACTTGATCTTCTTGTTAGGCGCTGTCGTCCGACTGACTCAACAAACACCAAAATTGACAAACCAGGGCACTTGTAGGTGCACTTTCAAAATCCACTCTTATATGTCATTTGAATGTTTTTTAATGAATTACTTCTCTAAACTATCTCAGTTGTGAATACACAATTACAAGATATAAACCATTTGCAGGCTATCCAAACATTGTCTAGTAAATCATTTAAAACTTAAGGGCCTGTTTGGATGCCTGTAAGTTGGGTAAGTGGGAAGTGACTTACAGGGAAGTCACTTACAAGTGGTGTTTGGGGGGAGAAAAATCACTTGTAAGTAACTTACAACCTGTAAGTCACTTACAAGCAAATCTACCAAAAAACTGCAGGGGGATGGGCGTGGGAAGTCACTTCCCTGAAAGTGACTTACAAGCTCAACGGTCAGATTTTTAAAAAGAGGAGAAGAGGGAGAAATGCACCAACCCACCAAATCTCTCTCCGTCTCTGCAATCTCTCGCTGCAGTAACCGCCTTCCGTCTCTTCTCCTCCTAAAACGGTAGGGTTTCATCTACCCTTTTTTTCTCCTTTGAAAACGGGAGTAGTTTGACGTTGCTCTATAAGGCACGCTGGCGTCCAAACAGTCAGTTATATGCACCTGCGCACGTGCGCATTTTTTCACACGTGTCATGGGCCTCTAATCCAAACAGACCATGTGATGCAGCATCCCATGAAACCGTTAGGGACTGTGGCCTGTGGTTAGTGATCCTGTAGATCATTTATTTGGTTGGTCTCACCGTCTGTGGCCTGTGGTTGTTGATCCTGTGATGTACTCACAGCATTGGTGAATCTCTTAGATTGCACAGTTGAAATGCAAGTAATTTAACGATCTACATCAATGTTGGTGAATCTCTTAGATCCTGAGCATCAAACTCCTCGTTAGAGAATGAGAAAAACTTTGATGATAGAGTAGGATTGATGATATGCTGGCCCTTGGAAATTACATCAGATTGCACAGTTGGATTGATTGCAAGTAATTTAATTATTAGATTTTCTATTAATGTTTTTAAGTTTATTCTCAATGCTTAAATTGAGTTATTACTCCATATTATAGATATTTTGAATTCATGGGCTCACTTTTATAGCCCACTTGATGATTGGTTTAGCTTAATAATTATCTCAAATATTCATCTTGATGGGCTTAACAAAATAATATATTTGATCCCATGTTTTTTTATATGATTATAACATTTTAAAACGATTCCGCAATCTAAGCTCTACTTGATGTGAATATGCAGCTTTCTACCTATAAGTAACTTACAGGTTATCCAAACAGAAAAACTAACTTACCTGTAAGTGACTTACAACTTACATCCAAACAGGTTACCTGTAAGTAACTTTCACCTGTAAGAGACTTACAGGTAAGTCACAACTTAAGGGCCTGTTTGGATGCCTGTAACTTTTTTAAGTTGTAAGTAAGTTACATGTAACTTACTTACAGGTGTAAGTTACAGGTAAACCTGTTTGGATGTAAGTTGTAACTTAGTTACAGGTAACTTTGTTTTTGTGTTTGGGTAATCGGTAACTTTGTTACAGGTAATACGTTGGATATTCACACTAGATAGAGTTTGAAATAGAGAATCGTTGAAAAATCAGATTGACACATAAAAAAGATTGGGATAAAATTATTCCATTTTATTAAGCCCATGTAAATGAATAGTTTGGCTGATTCTTAGGCTAAACTAATCAACATGTGGACCATAAAAATGGGCCCATGTTTTCAAAATGCTAGTAATGTGGGCAAAAAACTTGAGGTAACATATCTAAGCAAAAATTTTCATTTTCTTCACAAGATATGTTTACAATGCTTTAAAGGAAAGAAAGTAAAAAACAAATAATATCAAACTAAAGTAATCTATCTAGGAACCATGTTCTCCAACCATACATGCCTTTGGGCAGGGGATACACTATGAAGGAACTCATGTATAAGATTCAGCCGATCTAAAAGGAACCTAAAAGCCTTATACATCATATCTTCATCGATAGTTGTCATGTTCTCCAACTCCTCCCATAATTTCGTTGTCATAAGTGCAGCATCAGTTGCAGACTTTAGGGCAACAAATTTTTCTATTGACCCGCAAAGGCTATCAAATCTTTCTACGACAGTTGATCCGATAGTAGCCTTTTTTTTTCTTCAATGACCCTGGAGTTGAGGTTCCTGTAATCCTTTTACTAATTCCTCCAGATTGTTGAGTTTCAGATTGTGTCCCGTCCCAAAATGAAGAGTTCATGGGTGCAAATGGTGTATATGCATCAGAGTTAACTGGAGACAACTGAATATCATCAAAGGCATGAGTTGGCACGACATCTTCTTTATCAGGATCAGCCGGAGTTTGTGCATAACTCCCCGTGGCAGAATCGTCTCCGTATACAGACTCGAACTGCTTGAGCAGTGGGAATGGCTTATTTCTAATCTTTTTTATCTCAGGTTTTGCCTGTATTAACTCATTCCAAACCGTTGTTTCAGCAGTCACATATTTTCTTTCAACGTCCCAGCCAAATCCACTCTTGTTCAGCGCGAGCTTAATCAACAGATATTTGCTCTTCAACAGTCGTAATCGATTCCTGCAGTTGTCACTACTCACATGCACAGAAAATATTTCTTCCACCATTTTGCACACTTTGTTGATAATGACCTCTCTAAAAGCATTATCAGCTTTTCTGGCAATTGCAATTCTAAAATCTTTCCATCGCTTCTTCTCCCTTCTAACTATGACGGACTCATTCTCAAAATCGTCTTTATCCTCATTATCACTAGCTTCGAATTCTCCATTAATATCACCATTTGCGTACACATCTTCTCCCATATCGTCGTCAAGAGCAGCATTGACACAGAATCTATACATTGAAGAGCTTTTTAGCAACAAAAAAGAAAGAGACTACTCGAAAGCATCAAGAAACAAGAAGGCTTATTCAAAACAGAACAGCGTAAGGGAGCAAAGAACATGGCAAGTTGGAGCACATTCCCAGCTATAACAAACATAGCAATTTCGCCAGAATCAAGAGATTTAAGGAAAGGAAAGGTTACAAATAAAATCGAAGGTCACCAATGTTTTTTATCAAACTGATCTTTGTTTTGTTCCCTTCATCCAGGTCTTTATAACCTAATCAACAGCTTGGATTTGAAACAAACATTACAGTGGGCCCTACTAGTTTTTTAGTGGTGGACTTTTAATCGTTATTGTTTTCAGTGGTGTGGTCCACCTGAGATTTAGATATCCCTCGTTTTTGGAATCAAGCCCTAAAACGATCCAAAAGAATGGATGGATGGCATGGATAAAACAAATACAATATGGTGGGCCCCACAGATCATCTGCATTGGCCACGCCACCTCACCCAACTGCCTCCGTCAACGCAAAAGGAAAAAAATAAATAAATAAAGGAAAGAAAGGAAAACACAAACGACAGAAAGGGAGTTTCGTACCTTGCGGAAGCTCGATGGGAGAGGGAGAAGTCGACTGAGAGAGGGAGAAGGAGACTTGAGAGAGGAAAACGGAGGCGAGAGGGAGATGAAGACATTGGAAACGGATGGATGTTTATTTATACAGCAATGGCCACCAACCTTCTTCAATACAGAGCTCCGTTTCTCCCCAATGTCAGCATTGGAGCCCTCATTGCGCCGCATGTAGCCTGATAGACATCAATGGCCTCTTGTAGCCTCGCCTTCAATGGCCGCTTGTAGCCTTCAATGGCCCTTCGGCCTTCACTCCATCCGAGAAGGTAGGTACGACTTCTTCAATGCAGGTGCGATTCTTCCCAACCGATTTCATTTCAAAATTTTCGACCGTTACCTGTAACTTAGTTACAAGTAACTTGAAAAACGACTCCAGCGCTTGTAAGATTTTCGGCCCTTTCTCCTGTAACTTAGTTATAGGTTGAGAGAAAGTCACATGTGACTTTCCTCCCCCAAAGGCCAACTGTAACTAAGTCACCCGTAACTTACTTACATTTTATAAAAGTTACAGGCATCCAAACAGGCCCTAAAAGAACTTACAGGCATCCAAACAGACCCTAAACCCAAACAGACAGGCTGTAACAGACTGTAAATCATTTACAGCCTGTAAATCATTTACAACTTAAACCATTTACCACCAAACGACCCCTGGCTTCAAATCGGAGTTTTCATAAATAACGAAGAAAGAGATAGAGAGAGAGAGAGAGAGAGAGAGAGAGAGACCTGATGCGGGCGATGGCCGAAATTGAGTTCGTAGACGTCGTTAGCTCTGTTGTTGATGTCGAAAGCTTCCAATACTGTTGCTGGAATTCCAGCTTTCTGTACGGAATATCTCTGCAGAAGAAGGAGAGCAAGAGAGAGAGGATGAGGAATGGAATGCTGCTGATTTTTTTAAGAAGATTGAGAGAGAGTGAGAGATTTCCTATTTATAGCAATACCATGCCTCCGATGCCGCTGTAGAATTCGAGAATTTTCCATTGCTCGGTTTCATCTCTGTAAGGAGGCTTCTTCTCCATCGCTTGCGTCGAAGGAACGAGAAGAGGGTAGAAATCCAGAGACTTCTGACTTAGAGGTGCGTAATGCGCATCCGTTTGTGCTCTTGCGAGCGTGGGACGCGCCAACGATGCCCTACCCATGGTCACGTGACATGCGTGTGGCGAGCCCGGGTGCGTTCGTCAGCCCTCTCTCAAGGAACGCTGACAAGGGCTTGCAGCGGGCATCGGATCCGGCCCGTGGAAAAAAGAAAAACCTTGATACTACGGTAGACCGTGTGACGGTTGAGACGCAGGAGCTAATGAATTGGAAGTGCGATAGGAGAGCATCTCGAACTACACTGTATCATGAAAGGTGAGTCATAGCCTTAGATAATCGTTTGGCTAGTGCTTCCGACGGTCCAGATGAAAAATGGCCCCGGGTTCGTATTCATCAGACGAGTGTAAAAATCAGGTTACTCCTTACTAGTGGAATTCATCGTAAAAGTGTAATAAGACCTCGTTTGCACCGTGGATTTGAAATACCCTGGATTAGAATTTCTCTTTATTTGAAATGCCCTAGATTTGAAATCTTCAAATTATTTGTTACCCTGTATTTAAAATCCCCGGTAATTCAAAAGGAACACGGAGGTTTGAATTTAATTATTAAATTAACTTTAATATTCTTAAATAGTGTATGCATGTAATGTTTGACACAATAAGTATACTAAGCATATTGAAATACATACATTTAGCCCAAAACGATGAAATTTGGATGAGCCACAAGTATAGTTTTATATCTAAGTGACTAATAAATGATTTTTAATTGTTGATTTACATGAATAATGTTTGGACCGCACGAATCATCGTATTAAAGTAATTTCAATGATGCATTTGATAATATGATTATTTTGAAATATCATGAGTGGGCCACGTGACCAATAGATTATTAGCCTAGTGTCACACAAGTTATGCCTGCAACTCATGGGGAGATTTTAGATGTAATCATAGCTTCCTCTTGAATTTCAAACCCTCTTTGTGGAGAGCAGATTAGGTAAGATGGTACAGCCCTTGCAGTGGGTAATTAACCATAGGGCCCATCTTGATGTTTATATGTATATATCCATATTGTCCATTTGCTTTTTAATATCATTTTAGGGCATTATCCCAAAAATGAAGTAGATTCAATCATAAGGTAGACCATACCATAGGAAAAAAATGATAACTAATTGTGTGTGTGTTGGGGGGGGGGGGGGGGGGGAGGTGGCTATATGCAATCGGCCTCGTGGGAACTTCCCATGAGGTTGAGTTGTTTGGGCCCCATCATGATGTGTGTCGAACATCAACACCGTGCATTTGATGGGTCTCCTATCCCAAAAATCAACCGTATACAAAATTTAGGTGGGTCATATCATATAAAATCACGTGAAAACATGCCTACAACATATAAAAGCACTTGGTGGGGCCCACATAAAATTTGGATGCGTCATCCAAGTGGGACACACGTAATGAATGGGCTGGATTTGTGAAACACATCTCAATGGGCCAAAAGATGATTATGAATGTTTTAATGGGAAGGTAACCCCTCTCAACTATTGTATATGGTGTGGCCCACACAAGTCATGAATTTACTTGATTTTTAAGCCCAAGGGCCACCATGGAATGATACATCTGATTGATGGTGTTGATGTTCGACACGCATCATGTTGGGGACCACATGGCTCGACCTCATGGAAAGTTTCCATCGGTCAACCGCTAGGAACCATTGTGTGTGTGTGTAAGGTGGGCCCCATGGTAAGGGTTGCATTGTCCTTAGTGAGGTCGGGGTCTTACCTAATTAGCTCTCCTCTTTTGAGGGGAATTTGATTTGAAATTTCTGAATTTAAAATCTCCAATTACTTTATGGTGCCAAATAGATAGGGAATTTGAAATCTCCCACGGTCCCAAACAATACCTAAGGTCACTCTTTTTTTTTCTTCTTCTTATTTGAGATTCAGGGTATTGAAATTGGAGCATGGCCTAATCCAGGTCTGTGTGACCTTATCAACAGGTTGGATGGCAACTAAACATTACACTGGGCAAAATGTTGAGCCCTAGGAAGTTTTCAATGGTGGCCATTCAATCACTACTATTTTTTAGGTTGTCCAATTGAAATTTGGATCTGCTTCATTGTTGGGTTCCAACCTTAAAATGATATGGAAAAATGGATGGAAGGCACGGATATACAATAAATACATAATTGTGGCCCATGGTCCAGGCCAAACGGTATTGGGTGAGACCAGGTCTCACCTAATCCACTCCAATGAGGGTGAACGGGGGCTGCGTCATTTTCGACTCATTCACGGAGCCAGAGAGCAGGTGATTGAATATGAAGTTGGGAACACAATCAGTTTGCACTGGGAAGACATTTACAGTAACTTTAATAAAGTGTTTGCATTCTTTCTTCTTTTGTAATAATACATTATAACCATTTTTAACAATATAGTAGAATTTTTTTTTTGTCCATCAAATAAAGAGAAAAGCATTTGCTTTTGATGTGATATTTTAAATGGTTAGTGTTTATTTATATTTACTTAGGCCCCGTTTGTTAAATCTGAAGTCTAAAAACCAAATCTAAAATTTGAAGCTTAAGTTTGAAATCTAAAGTAAAAAATAATTATAGCTAAAGTCTAAAACTTGAGTACTGGATCTAAAACCTATTGTTTGTTAACAAACATCTTAAATGTCTTAAATATGTCATTTTGACACATTTGTCCTTATCTCTCTTTTGAAAATGTTTTATATTATAAAGAAATTATTTTTTATTAAATGAAAATAAATCATTATATTTAATTCAAATAAACTAAAATATCATCATAAGCCCTCGATTCCTCTTAGCAAGAAGATTGTCACCATGTATTGTATAGGATTGAATACCAGTAGTAACAAAACCTTCAAATAAGGCCCACCTTATTTTTATAAGCCATCCAAATGGTTTATAAGGTCATTCCCAAATGGTTGAAGTGAAAACATATTGATCAAAAACTTCCGTGGTCTATTTAAGTTTATTTTCCATTAATATGTTCATAAGGTCACAAATACATGTACGAAGAGAAAGAAAAAATAAAATAAAATCATATTGATCCAAAACTACAGTGACCCGAAAAAGGGTTTCAATGGTAGACGTTCAATCCCCCACTGCTTTTTGCAGCTTATTTTTCGTCTCAAGCTTTAATACGAGCTGGCAAAATGGATGAATGGTTTGAATATAACACATACCCCATGATGGGACCCATGAAACTTGTTGATGTCAATATAGCAGCTATATAGCTCGTGTCAATCCGCATCCTACTTGGATGCGGATTAGCTACTGACAGGTTGCCTAGCGAGATTCCTTACGGAAGTGACATCATCAAGTTCCGTGGGCCCATTATAATGTATGTGCTTTATCTACACTATCCATCTATTTGGATATTTAATTTTAGAGCATTAGTTAAAGAACGAGGCAAATCCAAATATGTAGTTGACCCCACCACAAAAAGCAGTGGCCAAATTGATGCCTACTGTTGAAACCTTCCTAAGGCTCGCCGTGATTTTTATTTGAAATCCAACCTGTTCACAAGTTAACACGAACATGAAAGAAGGGAAAAAACAAATATCAACTTGATCAAAAACTTTTGTGGCCTATTAAAGTTTTTAATGATGGGCGTCACTCTCCCCACTGTTTTCTTTGGTGAGGTCCACTAGAGCTTTGGATTTGACTTATTCTTTTGATCTTTATCTAAAATTATATTTCTAAATGGATGGACGGTGTAGTTACAAAACATACATCATAATGGGGCCCACATAATTTGGTGACGTAACTTTAATGGCCTGTTGAAAAGATGCCGGGTAAAACGTGGCGTATACAGATACAGTGGTAAATTTCTCTTAGGTTTGGGAAACGGACTGGCTACTCCCCTTTCACCAGCCAATGGCTGATGGTCGGTGTTATCTGCGCCCCACCATGATGTATGTGTTTCATTCATGCCGTCCATCTATGTTTCTAGATCATTTTATGGTATGAAACCAAAAATGAGGTATATCCCAATCTCAAGTGGACCACACTATAGGAAAACAATATTGAATGAACATCGACCGTTAAAAACTTTTTTGGGGCCATAAAAGTTTTAGATCAAGCTGATCTTTGTTTTTTCCATTCATCTAGGTCTATATGACCTAATCAACATATTGGATGTCAAATAAACAGTACATTGGGCCTTATGAGGATTTTAATGGTGGATATCCAATCACTATTGTTTGTCTGTGGTATGGTAAATTTATATTCCTCTCATTTTTGGTCTCAAACCCTAAAATGATCTTTAAAAATAGATGAATGAAATGGATGAAACACATACATCATGGTGGGGCGTAAAGAAGTTTCACCAATTAAAAGTTAATTTTATATTGTGCAAAGAAATTAAAGAGAAAAAATTGGCCTAATAACTTGAAAAGGGGTAATTTTGGAAGCAAAATATTTATTTAATGAAAAATTTATTGAGCGCATTCAACATTCACCATTAAGCCAGACTCCTATCACGGAAAGAATTCAATGAAAAACCGCTTAGCGCTTTCCTTCTTTCGTGTTAACGATGCATTAACAAATACCACTAAGCAAGGAACATTTTTCCAATTCCGCATTAAATACAAAAATTCAGCGTTAACAAATAGGCCTTTACTCTCATATCTCTTCAATCAAAACCATACCATATACCATAGCACATTAAATCATCCATGGCTATGTATAGAGAGATACGTAGAAAGTTGCGAATTAGTTTATGCATGGCGAGTTTATAAATACATACCCGACCATTAACTCACACTAGCCAAACCATCTGCCCTGATTGAGCATTTGACCCAACCTAGGCTTCAACCATGTTTATGAGGGTGAAGCTAGTTCCTCCCCCATCTTTAAATAGAATTGAAATATGGACCTAAATTACATATGAACATGGTTTGGGCACCCATTGATAAACCTACTTCAATGGAACACAAAATGCATGCTCGGTTCAAATGATTAGGTGGGTGCATCAAAGCTTGCATGTAGCTGAAATGCCAAGCCAGTTCACTTGTCAGATTGGCCACGTATGCACCCAAAATGTATTGCAAATAGGTAATAATTATTTCCCTATGTGATTAGGCATTGCTATGAATGCTTGATTTGACACATACTTTTTTTTAGGTCTATAACAGATGACACTGCCAAATATATGTAGGGCCCACCATGATGTATGTGTCTTATCCACACCGTCCGCCCACTGAATTTAGTACTTCACCAAAAACATGAGGCTGATACAAAGCTCAAGTGAACCACACCACAAGATTTAGGGAATCGAACATCTACTATTAAATACTTATCAGTGTCATTGTTTCCTTTAGTGTGAGGCCACTTGAGTGTTGGATTAGCCTAATTTTTCGGCTCATCCCTCAAAATGTTATGCTAAAATGGATGGACAACACAAATATATCATATATATCATGGTAGGGCCTAAAAATTTGAATCAATCTTTTTTATTCAGTTTTCGAATCAGAAATGCATTGCGTTTTCAAACCGGTGGAAGAGTAATAATTACTAATTCCTAAGGCATTTACATATGATTTGGAAAATCAAACAAGCCCTTGGTTTGTAAGAGAAAATGCATTGCATGATTAATGAGGTTTTCTTGAATACATCCCAATGTATTACGGCATATATGCATCGACTCTGGTGATTGGATTCGAGCCTTTCTCGATGGCACAAACTGTATATTTGATGGTGTTTCCTTTAGATGAGGAATGAGGAAAAAAAAACAAAATTCATATATTGAATATTCCGATCAATTGATTGTATTAGGTTTATGATTGAAAGCAAAAGAAATAAGTTACTTGAGGGTTGAAATATTCCAATCCAAGTTTTTATGTGTTGTCTTTCTACCATAGGAAGCCATACTTGTCATATAAATGACTTAGATCATTGGAAGATAACCTAGATTCAAATGTTAGAGTCTGAAATAACTAACCTAGGCTTATATGTGTCGTCTTTCCACCATACAAGGCAAGACTTGTCATATAAACAATTTGGATAGTTATAAGATGATCTATATTAAAATGGGATAATAATTTGTTGTCAGACGTTAAGTCTTCAACTTTCTGGGGATGCTCGACCGGTCGAGTGAGCCGCTCAACTAGTTGAGCACCGCTCGACCCAAAGTCCAACGAGCTCGGTTTTTTTGGTATCCAGGCTACTCGACCAATCGAGGGGATGGCTCGACCGATTGAGCGGATTGCTCGACCAGTCGAGGCCCTCATTCGACCAATTAAGGTTACGCAGATCCTACGTGAACTGCGTAAATTTGAGGCAGTTTTCGAACTTTTCCAGACTAGGCGCGTAAGTGGAGTTTCCTAAACTATAAATAGGAGTCCTCATGGTTATTCTAAGGCATTCTAAAGCTTTATAAAAGTTTTCGAAGGGTGTAGCAAGGGCGAAATTCAAGGTTATTCGAATCGGCTCAAATCCCCAACAAGTGGTATCAGAGCAATCATTGGGGCACGGATCTAAATCTGCAGGATTAGTAGTAATGGGAAACGGCAAGTTTGATATTGAGAAGTACTCAGGTAAAAATAATTTTAAGTTATGAAAAGTTAAGATGATTTGCATGTTAACCAAGCAAGGCGAGATTAAGGCTCTTGAGAAGCAGAAATCTACCATCAAAGATGATGAATGGGAAAACCTTGACAGTAATACTTTAGACTCTATCCGTTTATGTCTCACGAATGAGGTTCTCTATAATGTTTCGAGGGAGAAAACTGCGACTAGTTTGTAGGTGAAGTTAGAGAACATCTATGCAAATAAGTCCTCTGAAAATTGCCTACACTTGAGGCTACAGTGTTATACCTTTAAGATGGCAGAGGGTAGAGATCTAGAAGCCCATATCAGCAATTTTAATAAGTTGATGTGCAAATTGTTGGATATGGAGGAAGTGGTCAAAGATGATGAACATGCATGTATATTGTTGAATTCTCTTCCAGGACATAATTTGCACTGCAAATAAAATCCCAAGTGTTGACACCGTTATCTCAACCCTTCAAGGGAAGGCTATGAGAAAGTTAAACGGTGACATAGGGGCATCTTCCGATGAACTGATTACGAGGGACAGAGATTCTGAGCAAGGTAAAGGATCTTCAATACCTAGATCCAAATTCAAAGGCAGGGGTAAAAGAAAATAAAAATGTTGGAATTGTGAGTTATCTGAACACATAAAGAAGGATTGTAAAAATCCTAAAATGAAGAAAGAAAATTCAGCAGCTTCTTTTAAGGAGGCCAATGTGGTCACATCTGATGAAGAATCAAGTGATAGTGATGTTTTGTCTGTTTCCATGATTGGTCACTTACACAACAATCATAAAGATGAGTGGATACTTAACACATGAGCATCTTATCACGTGACTCCTCATCGAAGTTGGTTTACCAATTACAAGGAATGTGATAATGGACAGGCTTTTATGGGTAATGACAATGCCTGTAATGTTGTGGCTATTGGTACAATAAGCATCAAGATGTTTGATGGGATAGAGCATACCTTGACTGACGTCAGGCATGTTCCTAATATGAAGAAAAGTCTGATTTCTCTCGATGCACTTAAGGCTATAGGGTGCAAGTTCACCGATATTAATGGTGTCCTTTAAGTTTTAAAAATGGCACTCATGGCTATGAGAGCGTAGAGGCACGAAAACCTTTACAGGTCGATTGAGAGCACTTCAGCAGGTGGAATAGCTATTACAGACTCCATGTCTCTACGTATGCGACATGCTTGTTTGGTCCACATAAGCGAACGAGGCATGAAGGTACTTTTTGATCGATGTTTAATTCCGGCTTCTAAAAATTTTGATTTAGATATATGTGAGCATTGTATATATATTAAACAATATAGACTGTCTTTTAAATCTTAAAAATATGTTTCTAAGGGAGTGCTTGATTATATGCACTTGGACGTATGGGGGATGTAAGCCCCGTATCATAGACCGTACCACTTCATAGACTTTTGCGGTCTTACCGGTCGAATTTCGACAACCTTCGACCCTTAATCAATATTTGCGTGCGACCCTGATTCGTATGCTGTCAATCCATATCGACTCAACCCAAGACCTTTACCATAGCGACCACTCCATCGTTGCGGTTTCGATACCGCGACTCGCGCGCTGAGGTGATACCCTGGTCTGGAGATATGGGTCAGCGTTCGGTGTGAGGAAAACGCCGCGAGTTGTGAAACTCAAGAAAATCTCCACGACTTGTCACATCAATCCCATCAATCAATCAAATCCCATCACATCTCATGTCAAGTACACATCACTTTTCACCCTTTCCCAAGCAAGCCACAAAAGCCTAAAAGTTCTTACAAGCTCATACCTTTCTTACAGAAAATGCCTCTGAAGTCAAAAAGTTCTTACACCACCCATACTTTTCTTACACAAATGGCCACAAAAGTCAAAAATTTCTTACACCCATCACCACCACATCCATCACTCCATCACCCATCTATCTATCTCTCTCTTTATAACTCTCTCTCTCATTTTCAAACTCAAATCCAAGCAAGAGAAACTCCATACGTATGAGCCTCTCCCTCTCTTTCAAGAGCCACAAGTGTGGCCCACCTTTCCATCCCAAGATCTCCCATCCTAGCCATCCATTCCTCATCTCCTCCATTGAAATCAAAGCTAAGGTGCTAAGGAACCCATAGGAGCAAGAAGATTGAACAGTGGGTGTTAGATAATAGTAGTTTTTCATATTTTTAAGATAGACCAAGTGAGGCCAACCGATCAATGGTTTGGATCTCATTTGGGACCCTAAGATATGGTCGATGGCCCACTAGGATCATCATGATCATTCCATGATAGGGCCATTCTCCAAGGACCCCATCATGATGTTTATTTACTTACATTAAAAAGGTCATCTAGATTGTCCATATTGGTGGGGAAAGGATCTCCACCATTGATTTCGATTTTGGTGGTCCCATGTGTAGAGGGATTCATTTGATGTATGATTTTTACAAGGGAGGGCTCATAGTGGTGGAGTCCTCCATCACAAGCGTGTCCCACTCTCTATCTCTCTCTCTCTATTTCATTTTTTTTTTTAGATCATGATATGGTCGTGTGGCCTACTTGAATGGACCCCATCATGAGCCATGTATTCTATCTGAACCATCTACATGTGGGGCCCACCTTATATGTATTGTACCCATACCATCCATCATTGGTGGCCCACGTGTACAGCCACTTGAAGTATATAGTCATCCAGCGTTCATGGAAAGATAAATACATGCTTGTTTTTAAGACTATGAGGTGGCCCACTCACATAGGCCCCACCTTGATGTGTGTTCAATCCATGCCGTCCATTCCTTTCACCAACTCATTTTAGGCGTTGAGCCAGAAAATGAGATTGATCGGAGCATCTATTGGGCCATAACTTTGTAAATAGTGATCTCCACCATCTAAAGTTCTCCAGATATTTTTTATATGCTGAAAAATGTCTAATATTAAACTCATTGGGCTTGTTTTGAGCCACAGAATATAATGGACGGATTGGATTTACTTGATGAGGGCCCCACCTGTGAAAAACCAAATGAATTGGATTTTAAAAAAATGCAATGCATAAGGGGCAGCAGGCGCTGCCCCCTCTAACATAGCAGCAGGGCAGAAGGACAGCCACCCACGGCTCCAGTCGTGGGCCTCACCATGATGTATATTTTACATCCACGCCGTTCATGAGGTGGGCCACCCCCAGTAGTGGGCCCCCTCCAAATTTCAGTCCCATCCACATCTCAGGTGGCCCACACCATAAGAAATACTGGGATAGGGTGGCTGCCTTTAAAGTTATTTCTGGGCCCATAGAAGTTTTGAATGAAGATGAAATTTGTGTTTTTGCTTTCACTCAGGTCTGTATGACCTTGTCAACGGTTTGGATGGCATTTAAACATGGTGGTGGACCCCACGTGGAGCCCACAATGATGTATGTTTTATCTCCACCGTCTGCCTGGACGGTGGAGTCGCTGATGCATGTGTTATATTCATACGGTTAATTGACAGTGGGGCCCACCATGATGCATGTGTTGCATCCAGTCTGTCCACCCATTTTAAAACTCATTACAATTTACATGAGCTAGAGAATGAGTCAGATCTTTAACTCAGGTGGACCCCCCACCGTGATACATGCGTTGAGTCCAAACCGTCCATCCACTTGGAAATTTCTTAGGACCCATGGTTTGAGGCCCATCTTAATTTAATTGTGGTCGTCCATTGAGGCCCACCTTGGTATTTATAAGGCCCATGAGATGGGGCTCATATTGTGGTATTTGTGGCCATTGAAGTGACCTATATGATATGAATATAATGCCCATAGGATTAGACACATTTTGATGTATTCTAAGGCCCACGGGATTGGGCCCATTTGATGTTTTTGGGGCCCATGGGTTAAGGCCCATTGAGATGTACTAGGGCCTATGGGTTGAGGCCCATTTAATGTACATATGGGGACCAATTGGTGTGGCCCATTTGTTTCATATAAGACCCATGAGATTGAGCTCATTTGATGCAATCTAAGGCCCATGAGTTTTGACCCATTGCAATGCACATAAGGCCCATTGGCGCGGCCCATTGATGTGGCCCACTTGATGAACATAAGGCCCATATGATATGGCCCATTTGATGAACATAAGGCCCATATGATATGGGGTGTACCTAAGGTCCATTGCAATGTGTGATCCCAATACGAATTATGTAATGATGCTTACGACGATCGTGCCTTGAGAGCAATGTTGGTTTGACGTCCACATTGCGAGTATAATGTTGGTTGGATATCCACATTACGACTCTCCCTAGGGCCCATTGTTAGGCCCGTACTTATTTTGAATAGGCCGTCTATGCCCATTTGCGTTGTAAGGATAGTGTATTACTTTATAACATGACTCATGATCATACGCATCATATGTATGCTTGGTATGAGAAGTGACTGATCATATCATATGCCTTCGGGCAGATTGTTTATGGGACCCCGATCAGGCGGTGTTGCCCTACATGAGCACACGATACACGCAGGATTTGCTGCATGATTGGATAGTGTGATTCATGCATTTCGCATTGTGTGATATGGTTACTGTACGCCCTAGCGACATCGGGGTCGTAGCCTCCACAGACGCATCGTGGTTGGCAGGACCGGATACTGAAATTTTTTTCTATATGGGGTGCTATAAATATTCCTGGGTGAAAGTCTCTAAACCCTTATGGTACCAAGAGGTTGCTCCAACGTCTACACCGAGTGGGTACAAGAGCGTCGAGTGCCGATTACCATACGGTTGTGCTTTCCACTGTGTCGTGGTTGGTTGGAAGGGGGTGCGGCCTTACCCGCCCGAGTGTATGGGGCAATGCTAGGCTAAGTCTGACCAGCTCGAGGAATAGGTCCGCTATCGACGAGTCGAGCCCGATATTGGCAGACGGATAGTGAGGTCGCTTCCACTTACCTTATTACGCTCGATGAGGCGGCGATCTGGTTTAGAGTGTACTAGACCCCGGTGATATCCCATATTTGAGCTGTATTGATATGTGGACTTAAATGAGGATTGTATGCTTGACTTGCATCTTTCATCGCATAGCCCTGGTATGGCCGACATCATTCATGCTTTACATCGCATAGCCTTGGTACGACTGACGGTATTTATGGATCTATCGGTATATTCCACATTACTCTGATATTGCATGATCATATTACTACTTTACGGACACACTTTCACCACCCTCTAAGCTTTCTATAAGCTTATGCATGACAGTTGTGTGCAGGTGACGTTGGATCGCAGCAGCGCTGAGGCTTGAGCACGCAGCAGATTATTTTAGAGCTTTTGGTCTATTATCATTGTATTTCCCGTTATGCTCATTGTACTTGTAAAGTTTTTGATCATAGCGAAAATGTAATGGAGTTTTTGGTTGTTGTTTGTGGATTATGTCTTTGGTTATGCTTATTTACGAATCAAACTGACGTTGAAAATCCTCCTCGTAGCATCCCAGGATCGGAACCTGACGAATAGGCGCTGTGAGTCGAGAATGGAGTTCTACGGAGGCTGTCGGCGCCGGATTCGGCGATCGAGAATTTTGTGAGCCCGGTTCCGAGTTTGAGGCGTGACAGGGGCTATCGCTAGAAGTTTCCATTGGGAGGTCGTCATGGTTTATTTTATTAACTGACGACTGCTCCAGGAAAGTTTCGGCTTACTTCATGAAACGTAAATTTCAAGTTTTCACCATATTCAAGTAATGAAAGGCAATGATGGAAAAACAGTTAGGACGAAAAATAAAGGTTTTAATGACGAAAAAAGTGCGTCACACGCCTGAACAAAACGGTGTGACTGGGCGAATGAATCAGACTCTCCTGGAGAGGGCCAAATGCATGTTAAGTAATGCTGCATTGGGCAAGGACTTATAGACTGAGGTCGTTAACACGGCTTGTTATTTGGTAAACGATCTCCTTCAACGACAATTGAATGCAGAATCCCAGAGGAAGTATGGAGTTGTCAAAAAATCGACTACTCATATTTATGCATATTTGGTCATGAAGCTTATTCTCATGTACTATCAGTTGAGAGAGATAAGCTAGATCATATAACCAAAAAGTATATCTTTGTTGGCTATGGCATTGGTATGAAAGGTTACAGGTTATTCGACAAAGTCCTACGTAAGGTCATCACTAGCTGTAACGTGAGATTTAATGAAAGTTTCCTATTTCACAAAAATGATCAAAAGGAGCAAAAGGAACCAGAAAGGGTAATCATAGATGTTTAGATTGATACAGATAATACTCAGGCAGAGACAAATGCAAAGACAGAGGTACAGGATCGGGTGGAGCAGCCACCTGTAAGAAGGAATCCACCGTGTGATCGCAGGTTACCGGCAATATATAGAGACGACTCTAATATTGCATATGCTCTCATTACAGATGAGGGAGACTCGTCTGCTATTTAAGAAGCTCTTGATGAACCTGATGCAGAAAAGTGGAAGGCGGCTATGGACGATGAGATGAACTCGTTGCACAAAAATCACACATGGGAGCTGGTGGAGCTTCCTGTGGGCCAAAAAATAATCAGGTGCAAGTAGTTATTCAAAACAAAACAGGATAGATACAAAGCAAAGTTGGTAGCGAAGGGTTATGCTCAGAGAGAAGGAATCGACTTCACTGAGATATTCAGGTCGGTGGTTAAGTAGGTATCTATCAGATTCGTGTTGGCATTGGTTGCCCAATACGATCTCGAGCTGAAATGGATGGATGTGAAAACTGCATTCTTGCACAGAAAATTAGAAGAACAGATCTATATGAAGCAACCAGATGGCTATGAAGTTAAAGGGGCAGAGAAAAAGGTTTGTAAGTTAATGAGGTCGTTGTACGGCATGAAACAGTTGGCTAGACATTGATATAAAAAATTTAACTATTTCATGGTGAATCAGAAATTTACTCGGAGTGAATACGATCACTGTGTCTATTACAAAACATTAAGTAATGAAAAAATCATTATCCTAATGCTTATGTTGATGATATGTTGATCGTTTGTCATGATATGTCTGAAATCAACGTACTGAATACTTGGTTATCAGGGACATTCAAGATGAAAGATCAGGAGGATATAAAGAGAGTTCTCAATATAGATATTCATAGATATAGAAAGAGGAGCAAGCTTTGGTTATCATAAGCAGAATACCTTGAAAAGGTATTGATCAAGTATGGGATAGATAAGGCAAAGCCGGTGAGCGTTCCCCACGCGGCTCACTTCAACCTTTCCTCAAAACAATGTCCTAAATCTAATGAGGAAAAACAGGTTATGTCCATGTGTCCTATTCGAATGTGGTTGGCAGTTTAATGTATGTTATGGTCTGTACAAGACCGGATATTTCACAGGCAGTCGGTGTTGTGAGCAGATACATGTCAAACCCCGGTAAGCAACATTGGGATGCGATGAAATGGTTACTTCGATACATTTGAGGTACGAAAGACTGCGTCTTAACTTTTGGGAAGATAGGAACAAAGTTGGCAGGGTACGTGAATTCCGACTACGCAGGTAGTATAGATTTCAGGAAGTCTACTTTAAGATACTCATTTGTACTATCGGGTGGAGCAATCAATTGGATGTCGAAACTTTAGTCTGTAGTGACTCTTTTCATAACTGAAGCAAAATATATAGCAGTGACGAAAGCGTTTAAAGAAGGTGTTTGGCTCAAAGGCATGATAAATCAGTTGGGACTTCAACAAGAGGCTGTGTCAGTTAATTGTGATAGTGAGAACGCTATAAATTTGGCTAAAAATTATGTTTATCACTCATGTACTAAACACATTGATGTTCATCACCACTTTATTCGACAGGTGCTTGAGGAATGAGGCATAACACTAGAGAAGATTCATACCAACAGATATGCTCACTAAAGTCGTTCCTACAAAGAAGTTCAAGTTATGTGCAACTTCTCTAGGCTTGGCGATGGCATAAAAGAATGACGAAGTGTGCACGAAAAGTATTGATAGAAGTTATGAGGCAAAGATAAGAGAAGTGGTCAAATAGCTACACGGTTGAATGTTGAAGACTTGGTGAAGATTGTTGTCAGACGCTAAGTCTTCAACTTTCTGAGGTTGTTAAGTCTTTAGCTTTCAGGGGTTGCTCGACCGGTCGAGAGCTTAGTTCGACTTAAAGTCCAGCGAGCTCAGTTTTTTTGGTGTCCGGGCTGCTCAACCGGTCGAGGGGATGGCTCGACCGGTCGAGCGGGTTGCTCGACCAGTCGAGGCCCTCCTTCGACCAATCATGGTTACGCAGATCTTGCGTGGGCTATGTAAATTTGAGGCAGTTTTCGAACTATTTCAGATTAGGTGCATAAGTGGAGTTTCCTAACACTACAAGAAAAGGGGGCTTTAGCCTCAGTTCAAAACAGTGGCTAAAAATGTTAAAAACTGAGCCAAAAGCCTTTAGCATCAATTTTGCCTCAGTTATCCAAACCGAGGTTAAAACCCCCGTGGCTAAAGGCTTTAGCCTCAGTTTTAGCAACCGAGGCTAAAATAACTTTTATAGCCTCAGTTCTTTAAATGAGGCTAAAAGAACCTTTTTAGCTTCGGTTTTTACGAAATGAGGCTAAATCAAAATTTTAGCCTCAATTGCCTCCAACCGAAGCTAAATCTATATTTAACCTCGGTTCTCAACAACCGAGGCTAAATCCTTTAGCCACGGGAATTTCAGCCTTAGTTCTTAACAACCGAGGCTAAATCCAAGCCTCAGTTACAATTTGAGGCTAAAAATGTTTAATTTTTTTAAATATTTATTTAAACTACTAATCCATTCATTCAATCCACTCATGAAAGCCATAATACCAACAAAATAGTTAACAACAGTCAACTTAAAGTTTTCAAAACAAACTGTTACACAACATTAGGTTCCACAAATATTTATATTCTTCTCTCTTCTATAATCTCTCTTTTTCTTTTTCTTTGACTTTTCCTGTATCTGTTTTAAATCATCCGGTCTTTTATTGACATTTCTTTCATCTGGAAGCTCTTATAAAAGGCTTTCTATAGCAGCATCAGATTTCTCTTGTGCATCTTTACCTGCGAGATCCTCCAAATGTTCCTGCCAAAGGAAGATAACCACCAACGACATTCAAACTCAACCTCAATGTAACGATTAAACTAAATCAATACGGACCCGCAAGAACTTCTTCACTAGGAATAACATAATTCCCCGGTAATCAATGGCAGAGATGGCCTCAAGCTCACGTTCCAACTGCTGCATGGCAGCAAGCTTCTGCATAATCATTGCATCATAGCTACCCATCTGCAGGACAGCAACCTACTAATGAGCCTTCACTAAAATGCCATTTCTGTATTAAATATTTAACTAGAAAAAACTAACCTCCTTATATGAAGGCTGCTTTTGATTTTCGATTATGTCTAATACAACATTAGGTTGCGAATTAGGCAACCCAAGAGTTGTGCACTTTCTTCTCTGCATTTGCCATCTGCATTGCTTAAATAGCAAGAGAAAAGTTGTGATCTGAACATTTCAAAGATAATGATGTGAAACAAATAAAAGGGCATCCATTTCCCCAAATCAATAATATTATTGGCAAGTAGATATCTTTCAGATTACCTTTGCTCAAGATGCATCAACAATTGTATGATATGGCGACGAAGTGCAGGCAGAACATATGCTGGATTCTTTTCAGACAATCTGCCAGCAACTGATATAGCAAACTCTCGAACATCAAAATCCTATGACATGGAAAAGAAGAAAAGAAAAAAGATAGTGAACATGCCCCTATGTTCATAAACATTTTTCAAATAAAGATAACAATTCAAATGCTCATAGAAGAGTCGTTGGCAGGCCGTGCCAAAAATTATACCTCATCATTTAAAGCAACAAAGATAGCACTAAAACTATCAGCCTGTGCCAAAAATTTATCGAAACCTCCATTTCCATGCAGAGATAGAAAGACTGACTGACGAACACTAACATCAGCATCTGCCAACTTGTCATCTAGCAACATGTCCTGTCAATATACCACTTGTGGAGGAAACGCGTACCATGAAAATAGTAGGCCCCACCATGAAGATCATCTGACAGAAAAATCAGTCATCCTCTCATCACGTGGGCCACAGCATTTGAATTAATGAACAACTGATGGTCTTACTCAAGATAAAGTTGTGACCACCTGAAGGAAGGACCAGACTAATTTTGGTTTCAGGTGATCTTCATGGTTGGTCCTGCCAATTGCATGGACCTGATCTACTACACAAGTGGCACGTTAGTGGGAAAGATGAGGCTGGACATCAGCTAGCATATACTTCTGGCTTTATGTGATCAGTTATCTTACATTATATATACACAAGGTGAAGAGCGATGTCGTCATGGGTGGAACTTTCATGCTCAAGATGCCTGGCCCATTACATAGAGGTCAAGCTCAAACCACCACATACAGTTGCAGTCCCCGTTGTTTAAATATCCACTACACTAACCCGGATATGCAGCATATGATCTTTTATAGTTTCATACGCTAACATAAACAGCCTCTTCAGTATCAGGTCCTACACAAAAAGGATGCACCTTGACATTCACCATTAGGCAAACAGATGCAAACACCAAAATTATAGGGATCCATCCTTTAGAATCTTTATAAGAGAAAAAAAAAAAATTTGTTTCAACAGAGATCAGTACATTGCATGAATATATAAAAATCTCTGCAATTATGATGGCCGTTGTGTGCGCTGAGGTAGAAAAAAGCAAGCAAGTTGAGCTAACATGATGGTGATAATAAATAACTCAAGAATGCCATTGAATCTCATAACCTGTGTAAATGATTTGAACCCATTTATTTGGTAGAAAAATGCCCGTCACATGCATTTCGATATTTTTTTCCCCTCATGTTCTATTTTCCTAGCCAGCTCAATTGATCCCACCCTACTTTCCTGTGATAAGATGAGCATGACCTGGATTTCTCTTAATCCAGTTCACCACAGGAGGGCAGGGAACTTCCAAGTTAATTGGCCTTTTATTCATGAGAATTACTAATTCATATTGTATCCTCAGTTATCCAACATCTCAATACAAGGACTTGCTCCTGAAGGGTATGAAAAGGGAAAATGATGACCCTGTTACAAAAACACAGCCATTTAAAATAATGGGAAAATGATGTCCCACTTTACCTTTGGTCATTGAAATCTTGGAGAAAGGCTCTCCTCTTCTCGGATGAACATGCCCCGGTGCCAAAATACGAGGAGACCGCGTCCATCAGCACTATGGTTTGAGCCCAAGTGAGCCGCTGTGTGGCCTAGACAACCATACACAATGGAAAAGACAGACAAAGAATGAACATAGAATTCATGCCAGACATGAATTTCCTCAACCAAGGAATAGAGAGGTAAGGAAAAGGAAGAAGAGAGGATAGAGATCCGACCTCTAATTGACCAATCCAATCTATGGTAGGGATTGATTCATGGTAAAATGAAGTGCAACAACCTAAAAAAAAAAACAAAGAAAGGGAAAAAAGAAAAAGAAATAGGAAAAAAAAAAAGTTGCAAGTTGCAACCCACCCGATGACAGATTGCTTTAGAAATATGTAGATCATATATTTGAGGAATGCAACAACCCGGTGCCAAATTAATTCATGGGATACTAAACACAATGAACATATAAGAGAGAGGTCATACTTTTCGTATGAGGAGAACCACTAACCATCCATATCACTCTCTGGCTGACTTGAAAGATCCATTCTTAGTCAGCAACTGCATTCCTCAGATTATTATCAATCCAGACAAGAGATCCATTATAACACGATAATTACTAAACATTCATATCTGTGATGCCCGATGCGTTAAGGCTAAGATTTTAAACAATGCTAGTTGGGAAAAATGAAATAAAATGAGGTAATGTTGATTCTTGATATACCCGCGAGTACAGAAAGTTTCAAACTCTTCAGAACGCGCAACCTCTTCACCATAGTTACAAACATGCTGCCAAATGTTATGAAAAGATTAGGAAACTTCATTTTGATTTATATTTTGCAATTTTCAACATTTTGATTATTCATTGCATATGACATTTGAGACAATGAATCATCGATCACGAATGTTCGATCCATACCACTATTTAGCAGGCCAGGATGCAAAATCACAGTAATTGGATGATGCATATCAACAAGCCTTAACTCAAAACAAATGAATGGGAAAACATCAGATAAATATACCACACATTGAATTCCTAAGGATAATAACCGGTTTTTGGAGGTTGAGTAAGTATTTCTTTTCATAATTCCAGGTGCTCCGCACAACTAAAACTATTAACAAAGAAGCTACTATTTGTGTAGATTCCTCTAACACCTCTACCCACTGGGGATTCTCCTTTATGAAATTCCGTTACAACTAAAACTATTAACAAAGAAGCTACTATTTGCCAGCATTTGGTTTGGTTACTAGAAACTATATGTAATGCCTTGTTACTCTAGTGGAGATCATGCCATCCATCCACATTGCCACTGTAGTGGAAGAGAATAATTGTAAAATTCTATGACCAAAAAAAAAAAAAAAAACTGAATTCCCTGAAATTAGATGAAAACTGGTTTGCTCAAATGTACATGAAAATGGATGAGAAATATTACCTTCTGAACAATGGCATCCACATTTTTTCTTTTGATTAATACCATCAGGAATTGCCAATAGGTTCACTATATATCTTTAACCCCTTCTTGTTGCATTTCTCTAAAGAGATATATAGCGCCACAAGCATGCCCCTCCATGTGCAGTGACAAGTGCCACCTTCCCATGTAAATTAGACATCCAAACCATGTATCAGGTGGGAACTACCTGGCAGATCATTTAGCCAACAGGCTGTTTAATCATAGGACGCATGTAAGAAAACAAATGGACAATCTTAAAAAACCTGCAAGCTCTCTCTACTCCATTCTTTCTTCTTTTCTTTTTTTTTTGTACATATGGCCTACCTGATAGTCAAACAAACTGAATTTTTTTTTGGGCACAACACGAAGTAAAGGATAAGTGAAAGCTACCAAGAATTTTACGTAGTTCCTTTGCAGTACAAGTTGCCTGTACTTGTCCAACCTGAATTTTCCTTTGTATATTTATTAAATCTTCGAGGCTAGAGTATGTTTGAGTTTTCATAATTTTCCATTTCTAGGAGTAGATAATCCTAACAGGTTCTGCAAATCTATAACACTTAAATAAAGAAAGATATATCAAAGTGCCAACAATGAGAATAAAATTGCTTATAAAATAAGAGCAGCAAAGGGAGTACATGCATTACCCAAAATTTCCTCTCTTTTTATTGATATCTATGAAAATTTCTTTAGGCCCTAAGTTCTTCAGCCTCTACTGGGTTGCTCACTTGTACCACTAAATGCTAAAATCTTTAGGCCAATTCACAGACTAGCCTTCATTCTTTGTTATACCTATGACAAGTCTTGCGGTATGAATTGCTGATTCATGCCATAAAAATTTGAGGATGTCATTCATTGCACATGTGAGAAATCTGATTCACTCACCGTGCAAGAGACCTCGTACTCATGTGACACATGTATGGCTGAGAGCGGCCTAATTTTTTGTCTAGGAAATGATGAATGATCACATAATTAAGTTCCAAGGTATGGTAGTTACTGTAATCTTTGAGTTGTGTTGAGCATACCCTGATTTATGAGTATCATACAACCCATCCCTTGGATGAGACCCATGTTAGTTATAAATAATCATGGTGGTCCCACACAACTCTAATGCATGGTAATTACAATACGTGGAAATGTATGTGAGGTGGAGACACACTGAAACTATGCCCCAACCCAAAAACCATGTTGATGGACTCATCAAGTAAGGAACACCATGAGGATGCGAGGCCCTAAAATTCAAAATTGGATTGCATGCTAAGTAATGAGTAACCTATGTGGGGGCCCACCATGATGTATGTGTCATATCCACGCTCTGGAAAGTTCCTATATAAGATCTAAAAACATATTCATCCCTTAGCTATGATTTTTCATAAATGTTAGATCTACCAGACAGAAACCCAAATCAGATCCAATTCCAAAACCAAAAAAGACATATCAGAAAAATCAACATCCTCCCAACATAGAATCCAATGTCATAAGGAGAGAGAGAGAGAGAGAGAGAGAGAGAGAGATGATACCGAGATTGGCGTGTTCCGACGAGATGGAGGGCCACAACCAAGAGCTCAGCGTCTTCAATCAAATGTGGGAAAGAGAGATCGAGAGAGGCCGGAGAGGGAAATAGAGATTGAGAGACACCGCGCGCGCCGGGTGGATGGAGAGAGAGAGAGAGAGAGAGAGAGAGAGTACATCCATTGATAATGCCAGAGATCTAAGGCTTTTCTACAGAAGGAAAAATGAGGTGAAGATTTGATGATTTGAAGAGAAGCGAAAGCGATCGAGGTCCATCGATTTCCTGTTTTCCTCATTCTCCAAATACAGAAACGAACAAAACCCAAGTAATTCCAACCAAAGCCCTAGTTACGAAACCCTAATTCTTTCCTTTTCCCAGACAAAACCAAATCAGACGAGATCAGAATTGGAAATCGGATAGAAAACCGGAATCGAACTCTATCGATCGATTTCGACGAAGAATGCACGAAAATCTGCAGAAATCGGTCGAGATCTGGTCATTTTCGGCGATCCCAACCTCGATCGGGCGAGCAAAAAGGCAAGATTTAAACAATCTAGGGTTTATAGATGAAAATCTGTGGAATGTATATAGAAACAAAGAAATTACGAGAGAAGAATGGGACCTGAAACTTTGTTCTTGTGGAAATTATCAGATATTAGGGAGATTTGATCACCTAGAAAGAGAACAAAGATCTCTCTCGCTCGCTCGGACAACGAGTGAGAAAAGGAGTCGGGAAAAAAGCAGCGCGCCCGTCGAATTTATATTTCGGAAGTAGACTTTTAACCTCGGTTCTATGCAACTGAGGTTAAAAAGTAAACGTTTGGCCTCCGTTCCTATCCAACCGAGGTTAAAATGTCTGATTTCATTTGAAATTTTATTTTTTTTTCAGAATTTTTAATTATTTTAAATTTCTCAATTTTAAAAGAATTTCTAATTTTTTTAAGATTCTCAGATTCAAAATTCTTAATTTTTTTCAAAAATTTCAAAAATTTTCAAAATTCTTAATTTTTTAAAAATCTCAATTTAAAAAACAAAATCATACTTTTTCATAATTATCATTTTTTTATTCTTAATTTTTCAAAAAAAATTCTTAATTTTTTAAAAGTACTCAATTTTTAAAAAAATTCTTAGTTCTTAAAAAATTCAAAATTCAAATCTTTTTCAAAACTTTCAATTTTTTTCCAATTGTCTCCATTTTTTTCAAAATTCTCAATTCTTTCACAATTATCAAAAAATTTAAAAATTACTAATTCTTTCAATATTCTCAATTTTATTTTTTTAATATGCTTAAATGTAGACTTTTGGCCTCAGTTCTTATGCAACGGAGGCTAAAAAGTAGACTTTTGGCCTCGGTTCCCATGTAACTGAGGTTAAAAAGTAAACTTTTCACCTTGGTTCCTATGCAACTGAGGCTAAAATGTAGACTTTTCGCCTCGGTTCTTATGCAACTGAGGCTAAAAGGTAGACTTTTTACCTCAGTTCTTATGTAACTGAGGCTAAGAAGTAGACCTTTCGCCTCGATTCCTATGCAACTGAGGTTAAAAAGTAGACCTTTCGCCTCGATTCCTATGCAACTCAGGCTAAAAAGTAGATCTTTCGCCTCGATTCTTATGCAACTGAGGTTAAAAAGTAGACCTTTCGCCTCGGTTCTTATGCAACTGAGGCTAAAAAGTAGACTTTTCACCTCGGTTCCTATACAACTGAGGCTAAAAAGTAGATTTTTCACCTCGGTTCCTATGCAATTGAGGCTACAAATTAGACATTTCGCCTCGGTTCCTATGCAACTGAGGCTAAAAAGTAGACTTTTCGCCTTGATTCCTATGCAACTGAGGCTAAAAATTAGACCTTTCGCCTCGGTTCCTATGTAACTGAGGCTAAAAAGTAAACCTTTCACCTCAGTTACTATGCAACTGAGGCTAAAGTATAGACTTTTCACCTTAGTTCCTATGCAACTGAGGTTAAAATAAACCTTTCGCCTCGGTTCATATGCAACTGAGGCTAAAAAGTAAACCTTTGACCTCGGTTCCTATGTAATTGAGGCTAAAAAAGTAGACTTTTCGCTTCGGTTACTATGCAATTGAGGCTAAAAAGTAGACTTTTAGCCTCAGTTCCAAAGCAATTGAGGCAAAAAATGAACTTTTAGCCTCAATTCCATAGCAACTGAGGCTAAAAAATACATTTAGCCTTCATTTTTTCAACCGAGGCTACAAAATTGAGGCTAAAGGCCTACTTTCTTGTAGTGTAAACTATAAATAGGGGTCCTTAGGGTTATTCTAAGGCAGTCTGAAGCATTCTAAAAGTTTTTCAAAGGTTCCTAAAGGATTCTAGGGTTATTAAAGGGTGTAACAAGGGTGAGATTCGAGGTTGCTCGAATCGGGTAAGTACTCTCCCTTTTAGTTTCTATTTCATAGTGGACTTTTATCACTTTATGCCGTGGGTTTTTCCCGCAAGGATTTTCCACGTTAAATCTTTGTGTTCTCTTGTGATTGTTTGACGTTATTAGATTGTTATCCTATATCTAGATCTGTGTGATTCCGCAACTCAAATCCCCAACATAATCTACGTTTCGCACATCCAGCCCAATTCCATACTCAAACCAAGCCCAAATTCAGGTTTAAAATTAAGCTCGGAGCCAAGTCGCAAAATCCCAAGCTAATCCAAGATCAATCCTAAGCCAACTTAAGTCTAATTCCAAGCCATTCCCTAAGCTTAGCCGGCTTGGAAAAACTAAGCCAAACTCAAGATAAATTCAAGTCAAATTTGAGTTAAATTCAAAACCTGGTAAAAAGTAATTCTCAGCTTATTTTTCAAGCCAACCCCCTAAATGTCAATTTGCCCCTCTTCCCTTATCTCTTTACACCTAATGCCTCCCATCCGAACCAATGAGAAAGTGTCATGTGGCACTCCTTTTGTATCCACAAATCACTATCCTGCATATCACCTTTTACCCCAAACTTTCTAAAATCATGCAATTGCCACTCCCTCACCTATAAATGACCCCTCACCTCCTTCATTATCGACATACCAAAAAGAGAGAAGAGAGAGCTCCACTCACACCCTTCTTCCCCTTAGCCTTTAGCCATTAAGCCTGATCCAAGTCCCATTTCTTTCTCTCAACTAACTCTAGCCTTAGCCAAAGCCCCTAGTCATTTTCAAGCAGGTATCTATCAGATTTATGTTGTCATTGATTGCCCAACACAAATGGATGTAAATATTATTTTCCTACACGGGGAACTAGAAAAGCATAACTATATAAAGCTACTAAAATGGTTCGAAGTGCAAGGGGTATATAATAAGGTTTACAGGTTAAGGTGGTCATTGTATAGCATAAAATAATTGCATATGCAGTGGTATAAGAAATTTGATACTTTCATGGTGAGTTAGGAGTTGAGTGAATACGATCACTGTATCTACTTCAAGACATTAAGTGGTGGTGGATTTATTTTATTGGTATTGTATGTTGATGATATACTTATTATAACGCTCTGAAAATTAGGGGTCATGTATATACTCGACTCCCAAGTCCCCGGGTGTCATTTATAACTGATTTTACAAATTTACGTTTAATTAAACTTAAATGCACAGCATAGAATTACTTGGAACATGAAGCACAATCATAACTAGTTTACTGAAATGAAAGAGATTACTATATACAGGTCCAAAAGAATATAAATGGGTTGTACAAGGCGTTGCCTAACAAAATCACAAAAGGAATCATATCTCCAAAAGAATAGAGCTGAGTCCACTACTTAGCGATCCAAATCCCATCTACTGGTCCTACGGGGAACCGTCCATTAACTAGAAATAGGATAGTTCATCCTCCTCCTCGAGGCTCGCGTCGCTAGACTCCTCATACTCTGTATCACTTGCGTCTACGAGAGAGTCTGGTTGGTGTTTTAAAGTACCATCCCAGATTGGGAGTGAGTGATCAACTTAGTGGGTGCTATTAGTCTTAAGTTGCAATAAGTATCAATTATATTATGAACTTAATGAAAGACAATTATTCATAAACATATAACTAATCTTGTTACTATATATGCATGATGGATGATATAATGCATGCCCTCGCCACAACACTCCCTCAAGCGACTCCGTCTAACGATCTCATATGAACAACACTGCCTCTTCGTAACCTCGACTGCTGAGTTGTCAATCTAGCTAGTGCAATGTGATGGTAATGTTAGCTGAGTTCTTAATTAGTTCCATTTATCCAGTAGGTTGGGAAAACTAATACACCCCACGTATCAATGCCTTGAACTGGTTGCGAGGCCAAGGCTCCCCAATGTGTGAGGCCAAGGCTCCGCGATCCTTGATCCCATCAAGTTTCTCATCCCCAACTTCAAGCGCATGGGGAGTGCTACGAAAAGGGATCACTTGCGGTCATTACGGGGAGGTTCGTCACTCCAGCGTAGGCCGATATATAGCTCAGCCATAGTATCCCTTTCCACCATGTCTGGCTCACGAGTTAGTGGATCAGCTTCAATTGGTTATCAATGGGCTACAATGATTGTAGGGTATTTCAGGTTTCATACATATGTGAGTAAATAGGGTTAACAAACAAGGTTGGTCAGTAAATAGATTAGACCGCATAAATTCAGGCAAGTACGTGACAGACGAGATTGGGTGCGAGCAATCCATGTAGTATAACTACTGTCACCCATGCGCACTCACCCCAATCCATGGGTTAGCCTCAAGATAGTCCTATCAACGGAACCACCTTCGCTCTCCTCAAATTCCTGACCAACCCAAGGGTTTGGATGGTGATGCACAACATGTCAATTAACAGTTCTCATACTTCTCAACATACAATTCAAATTCTCCTAGCAAGCGAAGTTAAGAATATCATGAACAAGGTGCGCGTGTGTTGTGTGGGTTAGTGAGGAAGTTAAACACTTCATACATCTCATATAACCAAAATAAATAAGAATTAATAAATCATACATGCTATAAGGTGACATCATATGAGAAATCAAGCAAGACATAAATATGTAATCATCTGTTTATACCAAATCATGTGAAAGCCAAGAACAATATCATATGAGAAAATCAAACAAGACATACAATTCCATACAATTTTAAACAAACCAGACAATTCTTAGGTTTTCTCTAGATTCTCCAAATGCATCATCCAAGTAATTAAAATCATTAGACTTATACTACAATTGGTGCTAGGCTACCTAAGGATAATAGTCAACACCTATGGATCGTAGGAGACTTGAAAAATAACCTAGGAGTGCCGAACTCGGTGTTGATCGGCCGAAATTCTAAGACAATGTACTTGCATGTTATAATTCCATGTGAATCTTGTAATACCCGTATCTTAGACCGTACCATTCTGTTGGCTTCTGCGGTCCTACTGGTCGAATTTCGGCAATCCTCGACCCATATCCGACGTTTGCGCGCGATCCTAAGTCGAGTCCCGCATACCGAAGTCGGCTCGATCCAAAACTTATATCATAACGACCGCGCCGTTGTAACGATTCTAATGCCGTGACTCGCACACCGAACCGATACTCAGGCCAGGAGATGTGGGCTTGCGTTCATTCTGAAGAAACACCACGCGTTGCGAATTTCGAGGGAATCTCTATGACATGTCCCATCAATCAATGTCAAGTACACACCATGCCCTACGTACAAATAACTCATCCCTCCTTTTTCCATAAGTCAACTCTCTCTCTCTCCCCTCACCATTCCCCTTTACAAAATTTCAACCACAACCATTTTTTTTTTACAAATTTCAAACAAAATCTTACTTTCCCATCACTTTTTCTTACACCCACCACTCTATCTATCACTCTTAATATTCTCTTTCTCTCATTTACTCGAACACTCTCCCGAGCAACAATTCCATACGTCCAAGTTCTCTCCCTAAACATCAAGTGTGGCCCGCTTTCCCACCCCCTTATCTCTCATCTCCACCATTAAAACCCCATCAACCTCCATTAAAAGGCAAGTTAAAGAGCTTAAGAGCTTAAGGGAGTAAGGAGAAGGCCTAAAGGTGAGTGATCCACCATTAAATTTTGATTTTTAAAGGTCCACTTGTTGTGGGACTCACTTGATGAATGATATGTACAAGGGAGGGCCCGGTAGTGGCAGGGTCCCTTCCCTCCTCGTTTCTCTCTCTACCTCTCTCTCCCTCTTTCTATCTTGGATGTGTGGCCCACTATGATGTCAGGGTACATCTAGTCGTCCGTCTAATCCATGGACGTTGGATGTAGTTTGACTGGTATACCACACAACTATTTAGCTGCTACTGTCATGTGTCAGCGGATCTTATGGCCCACTAAATGGTGTAAAAGATCCACACCGTTCATTCTCTTAACGTGGACCCCACCATGGCAGTGTGCGGAGCCCACCATGATGCTTGTTCTATATCCATGCCATCCAGCGCGAGTGTGGCTAGCATGGAGTGCGTGAACTGACGTTGGATGCACTAACTAGCTAAGTGTTTTGGTGGGCCGCTACTACAAGCCCCACCTTGATGTATGTCCTTAATCCAAGCCGTCCATCCTTTTCCTTGGATTATTTTAAGCGTTGAGCCGAAGAATGAGGCCAATCTGATAATCAAACGGGCCATACCATAGGAAAATAGTGGTATTATTGTTAAAACCTACATTGATTCTTCCATTCGTCAAAAATACGTCGCATATTGGTCTCATTTGGTAGATCAGGGGCTGTAGAATCAAATGGCCGGGTCAGATTTCCTTAATGCTGGCTCCACCTATGAAAAACCATATGAATATTGATTTTTTTTAAAAAAAAACAAACATTTACAATAGTAGACATTGTTGTTGTCAGCATCTCTAACGCTACAGTAAGCAGCGTCCGCTGCTTTGCAAGCCGGCCAGTGGGCCCCGTCTTAGGCTCCACCATGATGTGGGTTGAGCATAAACACCGTGCATTTAATGGGGCCCCTTTTTAAGCAGTGGGCCCCCCAAAATTAGCCATATACGGAATGTCAGGTGGCCCACACAGCTGAAAGCAGTGTGGGATTAAACGTCTGCCATTAAAACCCTTTATGGGTCATAGAAGTTTTGTATCAATAAGAAATTTGTTTTTCTTCTCACCTGGGTCATGTGACCTCGTGAACAGGTTGGATGGAAAACAAACATTTTGGTGGGCCCCAGGTCCACGTGGCCTTATCAACAGGTTGGGTGGAAATAAACATCACAGTGGGCCCCCATGACTGTGTGATCTTGTCAACAAGCTGGGTGGAAAATAAACATTATGCATTGGACCCACTAATGTATGTATTGTAGTCCACACCTTCCATTAGTGTGGACTCCACCATGAGGTGTGTACTTCATCTATGTCATTCATCTTTATGGGACCCACCATGATGCATGTGTTACATCCAAACTGTCTAGCTAAAGATCATTTTTAAGGCTTGAGACTAAAAATAAGATAGATATATTTATCAAGTGGACCACACGAAAAAGTGAGGACTGAACGTGTACCATTGAAATCCCTTAGGAACTTTCATCAGATTGGATGGGAAATAAACGTTGTGGCGGGCCTTGGAAATTTTAATGGTGGAAAATCATTAACACCACTTATCTTTGGTGTGGCCCATTTGATATATATATATAAGGCCTATGTGATGCGGCCCATTTGATGTATTTGACTTGGCCCATTCAACTCAGCCCATTCGATTTGGGCCAGTTGATTCAGCCCCTTTGACTAGGCCCAATGTGATATATGCGACCATTGTTGAGGCCCACCTTGAATTGTATAAGGCTCATGGGTTATGGCCCATTGCAATGTACATAAAGCTCATTGGTGTGACTCATTGATACAACCCACTTGATGAACATAATGCCCATGTGATATGACCCATTTGATGTACTTAAGGCCCAATAGGATGTATTTAGGTCCATTGTAATGTGTGATTCCTCAATGATGTATATAATAATGTTTACAACGGGCAGTGCCTTGGGAAAAATGATGGTTTGACGTCCACATTGTATGGATGATGCTAGTTAAATGTCCGCATTGTCACTCTTCCTAAAGCCCATTGACAGGCCCATACCTGTAATGCGTAGGCCGTCTAGGCCCATCTTCGTTTTGATCAGAGCCCATCACTACATAACATGTATAGTATAGATCCATGATTTATGATCATATGCATCATATGTATGCCTGATATGAGAAGTGACT
Organism: Magnolia kwangsiensis; assembly: GCA_037074715.1. Taxonomy (NCBI): domain Eukaryota; kingdom Viridiplantae; phylum Streptophyta; class Magnoliopsida; order Magnoliales; family Magnoliaceae; genus Magnolia; species Magnolia kwangsiensis. Next base: position 86,910,666 of record CM073581.1, read on the forward strand.
GATCATAGCATATGCCTTCGGGCAGATCGTTTATGAGCTCCCTGATAGGCGGAGTTGCCCTACATGAGCGCGCGGTACGCGCAAGATTGTTGCATGTCTGGTAGTATGATTCATGTACTTGCATTCGTGTGATTGTGATTATTGTATGCCCTAGCGACATCAGGGCCATAGCCTCATAGACACATCGTGGGTGGATGGATTGGATACCGAAAATAATGTTACTAAGCATCAGGACGCCATAGATGTCTTCGGGTGAAAATTCCTAACCCGATGGTACCAGAGGTTGACTCCAACGTCGAGACCGAGTGGATATATGAGCACACAAAAGCTGAATACCAGGAGACCGTGTCTCCTACTGTGTCGTGATCGGTTGGAAAGGAGTGTAGCCTTACTTGCCTGAGGGTAGGAGGCAATACTAGGCTGAGTCTGACCAGCTCGTAAATAAGTCCGCTATCGATGTGCCAGATAGGTATTGACAAACTATTGGCCAGGCGGATAGTGAGGTTTCTTACGCTCACTTGGACTGTGCGGTCGGGAGAGCGGCAGTACCATTTAAAGTATACTAAATCCCGGTGATTATCCAGAATGAGAATTGTAATGATATTGATGAGCTGTATAAATAAGTGGATTTGAATTGACATGCTTAAGTTGCATCTTGTATCGCATGGTCTTGACATGGCCGATAGCATTCATATCTCTCACCCTATAGCCTTGGTACGGCTAATTGCATTCATGTACTCATCAGTATATTTTCGTATTACTCCGACCTTACATTCTGAGCACGCTTATATTGTGCACACACTTACACTACCCTCTAAGCTTTCTATAAGTTTATGCACGATTGATGCGTACAGGTGACGCCAGGACGCAGCTGTAGCATACAATCCATAGTTTGGAGCACACAGTCAAGCTTCTGGAGTTTCCTGTTATTTTTATTATCCCGTATTTATCTTTCATATGCATTGTACTCAAAAGTTTTTTAGTATAGTAGATTGTGTGATGATATTCTTGTAGTTATTATTCGTGAGTTATGCTTATGGTTATGCTCATTATGAATCAAATTGATGATTATAAATTCTCCTTGTAGCATCCCGGAACCTGACGTACGGGTGCCGTGAGCCGAGAATGTGGGACTATGGAGGCTGTCGGCGCCGGATTTGACGATCGAAAATTTTGTGAGCCCTGTTTCTAAGTTCGGGGTGTGACAAATCCACCCTCAGCATAAGGGATTTCTAAGAGATGAGGGTTTTACCTACTCAATCGGTGGAGAGGGGCTCTTCCGATTGTGGGTGAAGGATTTGTTGAAGAAGAGGTGAGGAGTTACAATAATCGGTCCCCTTTGGCCCCATTGGAGCTATAGCCTACCTTCTCTTTTCTTCACTCTCCCTTCCTCTCTTCTTCCTTTCTTCTTTCTCCAGCTTCTCTCTTCTCTCTTTCCTTTTTCTAGGGCAAAATCGTATGGGGAGAGGGGTGCCCAAAAGAAGCCCCTCTTATAATGCCAGATTTGGTGCAAATGGCCTCAAGTGTTGGGTTTTTACTATATAAGCTCTATGGGAGGATTTTTCTAGCCTATAGGGCCCACTATGAGGTGTACAAGTCGATATACACCGTATGATAGTTAACCCTAATGATGATTTACGTATGGATACGATCGGCCCGCCATTTGGATGTGTCAATCAACGGATATGATTGAAAGTCTGTTTAACGGTCACCGATGATCAATCGAGGCCGGGGCTATATGGATATGAGTAGGGAAATATCCTTACTCCATGTGTAAAGTTTGGTCACAAACCGACGGTCCGAAACTCTCAACTTTGCATAAGGGTGAACGACTCAATTCACTTAAGTTTCAGCTTCTTCCTTTAGAGTATTTGCACTTTTCATGCACTCGCCCTTTAGCTCAAGTTGAGCGATTTTGGACCGTTCCCAAGTTCGACTCCCGCGATGGACATCAAGCCTAGTAAGACAGACATTACTCTATAATTTTGTAACTAGTGGCCCACTAACAAGCGGTCTAGAGCTTGTTTGGAAAATCGGGGCATTTATGGAATAAATTAGGTATTGAGATTTCTCGTAGGCAATAATTAAGGTTTGGATTAACTATGTTCAAAGTGTGGCCTATTTATAACTAGTGAAAGTAGAGATTTAGTCATGATTGCTCTAAAACGTCGATTTTAGGCTGAAAGAGTAACGGGGTTGATTTGGTCTATTAGCTAAGATCCGGGCCTTATCTGACTTAGCCCCGGTTAAATCTTTAATTTAGTCATGATTGTCTTGATTAGTTAGCGATGAGTCGGTTAGAATTGGGTCATATGTGAGTAAATCACGGGACTACACCTAATGTTCAAGTGATCGGTAGATTCGTTGGCTTCCTACGATTGATTAATATAACTTGTGCGGTTCTTTACTAGTTTCACCCCTGTATATACTAGCATTGAGTGTTAATGTTTATTAAGTGATATTATAAGTTAATTATACAAAAAAATTAAGGATTTTTAGAAATCTAGGATGTTACACTCATCGTTAGTCAAAATATGTATAAAATTAATATATTAAAAACTTAATTATCAGGGACATTCAAAATGAAATATTTGTGAGTTGCAAAGAAGATTCTCAGCACCGATATACACAGATATGGGAAGAGGATTATGTTACAATTGTTTCACGCCGATTACCTTGAGAAGGTATTTATGAAGTTTGGGATAAACAATGCTAAACTAGTTAGCACACCCCATGCTACTCACACTCAGCTTTCTTCAAAGCAATGTCTCATTACTGATGAAGAAATGTAGATTATGTCCAGTATGCCTTATTCGAGCATAGTTGGTAGTTTGATGTATGCCATGATCTCAGAAGATATACCGACCGAGCTATAAGAAGGTCGGCATCGTCTTGTTGACCAAGCAGATCAAAAAGTCCTTATGATCTTATATTCTCATAGTCTTCAATCTCTTCATAGGACTGACCTTAGTCGTGCCAACCTTGGTTGCTCGACCTTTATGTTCAATCGGACGGTTGGCCTTTTCCTTGCTATTAGCTCAATGAGCTGTGCTAGGTCTCGGTCCAACCAACTCCTATGGGTCGGTCTATTTTTCCCATGAAAGTGCCCATTAAAACTCGATTTGACCAATAATTAATATCCAAGGTTTTGGTCTGCCTATTTACATCATGTGACAGGTAAGTCGTTTCCCATATAGTTAATCTGAAAGCAATGTATAGTATAGTTGCAATCTAAGTTGACTCACTGAGTCAGTCATCTTTTAATTATTCATCTATTTCCAGAAGTTTTTGTACAAAGAAAAACTTTAATTGTGAAAATTGTATTGGAACCATGGGCAAATCCTATCTGATTGGACCAATTCTAGCATGCAAATCCAATTTTGTTCATAATCGTTATATTGAATCAAATTTATAGCAGATTTTGTTATCTAGATGATAATCCTATAAAAATTCACACACATAAGCTATATATATAAGTGTTTTATCATCACAACAGGTAGGTGATTATTCTCTATTGGAAACTTCATAAATAATTATCTTATTTAAGTTAGAAATTGAGATATTCTCTAATTAGATTGAGCTGATGCAAATATTTTTTTCATTTAATATTATCCAATGTTGATAATGAATATTAATTATGTAAACATGAACACTATATCTGTCGTATTTTTTTTGTTACTGTATATGAAAATCTAAGTTAGCGTTAGATGCATCGTTATCGTAGTTTAAATTTGAATGAGTATAAACACTATTACCTTTAGACATTAATGCATGATATGAAATAAAATTGTCTATCTATTTGATGTTACTAATTTGATATGTTGTGTATGGTAAACATCATTGTTCAGAAATCTTAAATGGTGAATTGATATGTATGTTGTAAACTTATAAAATATGTCATATGTGAGCTATTTCAATTTAATGTAAATATTTAATGATTCTTACAGGTGATCTGCCCAGGGTCATTCCCAAAAAGATTGGCACGATATGAGTGCCCTGCCTAGGGTCTTTCCCAAAAGGATTAGCAAAGGTGTTATGCCCTAGGTGACTCCCTAAAAGGATCAGCACACGTGGGTGCATTACGATGGGCTTTTGTGCCTAAAAGGTTATATTGATGCTCTGTTGAGTGTCATACCCTTAAAGGATCAATACCGGTACTCTTTCATACGTCATTTCCTAAAAGAATCAGCACACATGGGTATTTTTTCCACTATTATTCTTAATATTTTAGAAAAGTTATGTTAAAACAGTTTATTCATTTTCTATTCATGAATGACTAATGATTAATTATAATTTTAAATCCAATGTTCGCCTTATTTTGATTGATATATCGGACTTACATTTAATAACATTTGTGAAGCTTTCAACTCGGGATTGATGCAATCTTATTGAATTGTCAACTCATTGTGTTTTAACCATTTCAGGTCGTGAATATTTTGAAGATGCCGGATACTACTATTAGTAGTGGGAACATTAGATGTGATTGGATGCATGTGATACATTATTATACATAGAATCGGTTTAATGTTATTTTAAAATTATGAATGTAATAAAGCTTTAAACTTGATTCAAAACTTTCTTAATTTAGGTTAAATTAAATAATTATACATCGATGTAGTAACATATTATGAAATTATTTATCTTAGCATATTATTTGAATTTTAAAATTTGTAGGATATGGTGGGAGGAAATGGAATGTATATTTACTATCATACTTTACCTTTGTCACAAGTCACATGTCTGAAATTCAGGTCCCGGATACCCTATTTGGATACTTGAATTATATATATATATATATATATATATATATATATATATATATATATATATATATATATATATATATATATATATATATATATATCATTTGACTCATACAAACATTAGACCGTTTAATTCAAACGCTTAGTGGGAAGATTGGGAAAAGTTTCCCTCAGTGCTAGGGGTGTACATCGAGTCGAACCGAGTCAAGTTGGCCTCAGCTTGACTTGGCTTGGCAACTAGCCAATTACAACTCGAACTCGACTCGGCTCGGTCCTCGAGCCTGACTGGCCAGCTCAGCCCAGTTCGAGCCGAGTTCACTATTGCAGCATTTTCACAAACACCTGAACTACACCTTCAAAATCTCACAGTATTTAAGACAGCAACAATGGTTTTATAGGTATTTTATTAAACACATTCTAAGCAACATAAAAATCAAGAAAAAAATGGTGTTGGTTTCATATACATAACTTTCTTACCACCAGCCATACTTCTTTGAGTCATTTCATCAAACACTTGGTGAGCAACATCAATATTAAAGTAACCGAGTCACCGAATTGCTTCAATTCGAGTTCGATTCAAGTCGAGTTGAGGCCAGCTTGAACTCGACCCGAACTCACTTTCGAGCTTACAAAATCAGATTGACTCAATTCGAACTCAGCTTCAAACCGAGTCGAATCGAGCTTTCTCGAGTTGAGTTGAGTGAGCTAACCGAGCTAGCTCGGTTCGTATACACCTCCACTCAGTGCATTCACAATGCAATTGTACTTTAATGTTGAGCATCCATCGCACCTTTGATGTGATCATGCATGATGTGGGCCCACCTTGATGTGGACCATTCATTATGTGGCGCCCCACCTTCCACATGAGTTGTTCATCACATGGGACCACCTTGGAGAGATTTCTCTCCTTCAAGTTTCAAGGACAAATGCACACATGTCTCTCTCAAATTGCTTATAAAATGAATCCCACACTCATTAACGAGAAGGGGGCCTAAAGAGAGTCCTGTTTTAATTTAAAATATCTCCAAAGTGATACAAAGAGTAATGACATGTCTGCGATATGAGATGGAGGCACAGACTCCGACTCTCTATTCTCTTAATCTCATATATTCCTTCAATTTCTTTTATTCTATTTCAAATTCAAAGCTAACCTAGTATTCTCGATTTGTCATTTTTCGGTCAGTATATTCCAACCCCATTGCTTTGAACACCCGAGGTACTGAGCTCTACTCTGACCTCACGTAAAGTATGCTCTATAATTGCATCTCATGAGAATCTATGTGTTCATTTTATTTTGCATACCTCTATAAAAAAAAAATCTCTTTTTCTACTGTTACCATTTCGTTTTCAATTTATATTTTGTAGTTTAGACGTCCAAAGATTATTATTTTACCGGAAGTTCTTTGAGTCCAATTTGAAAGCGTATAACCTGACAAAGTAGATATTGTGTTTTATACGGATAGTCTTTCTTTTCTATAACCGAGACCCTTACCCATAATCCATGACGCATACCTATCCAAGAGTCAGTCAAGCTAGGAATTCTTCAATCTTTCCAATCTTAGGGTGATTCCACATATTTTAGCCAATTGTGGATTCTTGAGCCTTTATTTTGGCTAGTAGTAACTCCAAAACAATGCTCAGTCAAGTCATTTTATTAATATTGTGAAAGATAGTGTACAACCTATAACCATATTAGATTATTACAAACCACACACTCCCTCGAGGCTCAGTGTATAGGGATACGAGCATATTACATGAGAGGTTACCAATGGCTTAACCTCTCTTCTCAACTCCTCCACATGGTTCGAGTATGGATGTCTTAGTTACGAGTTTCATTGGATTTGGCTACACTTCAGATTTAGGCCTTCACATGCTATCGCCTATATTAATTGAGCGTACAATATTCTATGTTTATGAAAGATATATGCTTTGTAACTTGCCAAATATCCAGATGTTGTTACATTAGATATATAAGTAAATTCTGGTCCTGTGTCTATCACCGCACATAATCATATATGCATACACACATACATATATCCATATATGTATAAAATATATTTGGGAAAAGGTTCCATGCAGTCGACCTGATGGGAACTTCCCGTGATGTCAAGTTGTGTAGGCGCCACCGTGATATATGTCAAACATCAACACCATGCATTCGATGGGTCCCATTTAAATTATGGGATATCCCAAAAATCGGCCATATACGAAACTCAGGTGGGCCATGTGTTGAGGTTTAAATATTGTATATTATCCCTTGTTTATTACTCGGTTTTATGAATATGATGATGCTTAATGTTCTATTTTAAACATGTTTGCATTGCAAGGTGAATTTAAGAGTTTGGATTGAAAATGATGCTAAAAGCATGGATTTAATACTCAAGAATCACCAAACCAATAATTAGATCTTAGAGGATAAAAAATGAAGAATGCACATGCCAAAAATTCAAGAAAACCAAGTAAGGAATGAATAAAATTGAAGACTTGAAGTAAAGAAAATGAACCCTAAAAACCTGCATCATTCGACTAGTTTAAGACCATATTCGACCAGTTGAAGGCTCGTGCTCGACCAGTTGAAGTTTTCTCGACTCGAACTCCAATGACAAAATCCTATAAATTCCCGTCATCCTCGACTAGTTGAAGTAGATCCTCGACCAGTCGAAGGTGACCCGCGATCAGTCGAAGGTTGTCCTCGACCAGTCTAAGGTTACATAGACAACACACGGATTGCATAAGCGGTTTCCAAAATTTTATAACTCAGTGCGAAAGTTCGAATTGCAAAACTATAAATAGGGGTCCCTAAGATGTTCATAGGCATATTTTAGGTTTTGAGGAGTGGAGCAAAAGCGTGAAGAAGCCATCGCCAAAAGTTTTTCTTTATTTTCCTTAATTGTTTTTATGCTTTTCTTGAGAGATTTTAGTTCAATCATGCCTATGGTTGACTAAACCTCTTTGATAAGGCTAAGAGGTGAAACTTGTAACGTGATGGGAGGTTTCTTTTACTTTGATTCATGTTTATGTTAAACCTTCTTTGATTTTAGTTTTATTTAAATGAATACTTTCAGTTCTTAATGATTTATTGTGACTCGAATTACAATAGATCTTCAGTAGCTTTAAATATTTTCTTTTCCTGATTTTGAGATTGTGAGATTGGTAGATCCTACTGTTAGCCATTGTCTCATAGGCATGGTTTGGTGATGGAATCTCTTCTAATTATCACAATTCTTCTTCATTAAGAATCAGGTCAAGAAAAATTCAGATTTATCTTAATTGTATATCTTCCAATTGGATAAGATAGGACTTCAATTTCAATCGTGTGACTTGAATCAAGTAAAAGAGCTCCTTGATCTCTACAAGTGGATCATTTGGAAACCCTAGTTCCCACTTTTGAATTGCTTTAATCACAATTACTTTCTCAATTGCTTCAGAATTAGATTCACGTATTATTCTATTTTTAGTTCTAGTTATTTTCATAATACGTACAAGTTTTAGTCCTCATGGATTTAACCTCGGTCTTACCGAGATTATTACTGCATCGCGACCCTACACTTGGGGTTGTGAACACCATATCATCTAAAATCATGTGAAGACATGCATAAAACATATAAAGGCAATCGGTGGGGCTCACCTGAAATTTCGATGCGTCTAAAACTTAGTTTGACCCCTCATTCAAGTGGGACACATAATGGATGGGTTGGATTTGTGAACCACATTTGGTAGGCTCAACAAATGATTATGAATATTTTAATAAAGGAAAACCCCTCTCAACTTTTGTTGTGGTGTGGCCCACACAGGTCATGAATTGACTTGATTTTTAAGCCCTAGGCCTAGTGCATCTGACTAATGGGGTGGATGTTCACACGCATCATGGTGGGCCCACACAACTCGACCTCATGGGAAGTTCCCATGAGCTTGACAGCATGGAACCTTTTCCCAACACATAAACACACACATAGAGGCCTACTCTCATGCACATCTCTTTTGGTGAGCACCCATGCACACCTTTTCAGGTGAGCAACATGTGTGTTGGGCACAAAATTCAATTAATCCATGTGATGTTGCCCCTAATGAAATCCCCCATCTCAAAATTTAGCCTGATTTAAAAACTCGGTGGGTCATAGCAAAGAGAGAAGCAAATCAAGGAATGAAACTAATTTTTTTTTTGCCATGGCCTACTAAAGTTTTGGATCAGGCTTAAATCTGAGCTTGGGAGGTTTGAATGGTTGTTGCATCACATGGACCATTTGAATTTGTTCCCAATACACGTATGCAAAGGTGCATTGGTGAGCATGTATACATACATATGTGTGTGTATATGTATGTACATATGGATGTACACATATATCTATCATTCTACTCATTTAACCATTATGCGGTAGATTCGAATGCTTAGTGGGTAGCTCAGGGAAAGTTTTCCTCGAGTTCACATTGCAACCGTATATTTAATGTCGTGCATTGCTCACCTTTGATATGACTGTGCATGATGTGGGCTCACCTTGATATGGACCATTCATCAAGTAGTGCCCCACCTTCAACACGTGATGCTCATCACATGAGACTACCTTAGAGAGTTTTTACTTCTTCAAGGTTGAAGGATAAAGCTTGGTACACATGGTGGTGGGTTGGGAAGCTCATTAAGCAATCTAGACATTTGTTTTTCTTTACACATGTGGACCACTTCCTAAATAAGCCATGAATGTTTGGAAAAAGTATATTCGCCTTGGGTACCGCCATATGAACGTCCTGGATCACGCTGAATCAGTCCCTAGATGGTTTGTATTAGGCGCTTGAAAATGGGGCGCATGGAATTGGCATTTCCCAGGTGAGGATGAACAACGCACATGGCCACTTTCGGGGATGCGGATTGCGTCCTACCCTCGCCCGAATGGTAATCCGTCCGGGTAGGGCTCTGCAGGGCCCACTGTGTTGTAAGTTTTTTATCCACGCTGTTAAATGCTTTTTTCCTATAATTTTAAGACATAAACCAAAAAATGAGGTAGGTCCAAGGCAGATTAGTAAATCCTACTGTTAGTCATTGTCTCATGGGCATGGTTTAGTGATGAAATCTCTTATAATTATCACAATTCTCCTCCATTAAGAATTGGGTCAATAAAAGTTTGGATTGATTTTAATTGCATATCTTCCAATTGGATAAGATAAGACTCAAATTTCAATCGTGTGACTTAAATCAAGTAAGAGAGCTCCCTGATCTCTATAAGTGGATCCTTTAGAGACCCTAGTTCCCACCTTTGAATTCTTAAGTGTTAATTACTGTAATCACATTTACTCTTTCAATTACTTTAAAATTAGATTAACGTATTATTATATTTATAGTTATAGTTATTTGCAGAATACATACAAGTTTTAGTCCTCATGGATTTGACCTCGGTCTTACCGAGATTATTACTATATCGCGACCTTATACTTGGGGTTGTGAATACCATATCATCTAAAATCATGTGAAGACATGCTCAAAACATATAAAGGCAATTGGTGGGGCCCACTTGAAATTTGGATGCGTCTAAAACTTGGTCTGACCCCTCATTCAAGTGGGACATACATAATGGATGGGCTGGATTTGTGAACCACATCTAGTAGGCCCAACAAATGATTATGAATAATTTAATAGAGGGAAACCCCTCTCAACTTTTGTTGTGGTGTGGCCCACACAGGTCACGAATTGACTTGACTTAATTTTTAAGCCCCAGGCCTAGTGCATCTGACTAATGGGATGGATGTTCGACACGTATCATGGTGGGCCCACACAACTCGACCTCATGGGAAGTTCCTATGAGCTCGATTGCATGGAACCTTTCCCCAACACGCACACAAAAAGAGGCCTGCTCTCTTGCACACCTCTTTTGGTGAGCACCTGTGCACACCTTTTCAGCTGAGCAACATGCATGTTGGGCACAAAATTCAATTAATCCATATGATGCACGCCCCAATGAAATCCCCCGGCCCAAAATTCAGCCTAATGCAAAAACTCGGTGGGTTATAGCAAAGAGAAAAGCAAATCAAGGAATGAAACTATTTTTTATTTGCCATGGCCTACTAAAGTTTCAGATCAAGATGAAATTTGAGCCTGGGAGGTTTGAAGGAGTGCTGCATCACATAGACCATTTAAATTTGTTCCCAAGACACATGTGCAAAGGTGCATTGGTGAGCATATATACATACATACATACATGTGTTATGTATGTACATATGTATGTACACATACATCTATCATTCCACTCATTTAACCATTATGCGGCCGATTCTAATCCTTAGTAGGTAGCATGGGGAAAGTTTTCCGCAAGTTCACACTGCAATCATATTTTAATGCTGTGCATCGTGCACCTTAGATATGATTGTGCATGATGTGGGCTTACCTTGATGCGGACTATTCATCGAGTAGTACACCTTCAACACGTGTTGTTGATTACATGAGACTACCTTAAAGAGTTTTTGCTTCTCTAAAGCTGAAGGATAAAGCTTGGTACACATGGTGGTGGGTTGCTCATCAAGCAGTCTAGACGTTTAGCTTTCTTAGCACGTGTGGACCACTTCGTAAATAAGCTATGAATGTTTAGTCAAAGTATATTCGCCTTGGGTACCACCATATGAACGTCCTGGTTCATGCCAAATCGGTCCCCAGGTGGTTTGTATCAGGCGCGGAAGCAGCTCTGCAGTAATAATCCTCACTGCTACAGCTTTTCTAAGATAAATAAACCTGGATGGATGGATAATAAAAATATCAGCTCTATTCAAAACTTTTGTAGCTCCTAATAAATTTTCAACGGTAAGATTTTAATCTCCATTGTATAGTCCACTTGAGCTTAGATCTACCTCATTTTTTGTCTTATGCCCTGAAATGATAGGAAAAATGGATGAAAGGTGTGGATAAAGCCTATACAATGGTGGTAAATCAAAGCTCATGCCCGTTCCTAACTGGAGACTGGTGTGGATCTCAACCTGTGTGGTCCTACAAGGGCTGTGTGGAGCCGCTATGATGTACACGTTTTATCCGTACTATCTATCTATTTTGAAGTATTATTTTATGACTTAAAGACAAAATAAGATAGATTTAAAGCTCAAGTGGACCACACAATAAAAAGTTGTGATTGAAAATTTTTTAGGAGCACAAAAGTTTTGAATCAAGCTTATATATATGTTTTTCCTTTGTATTATACGTGAACTTATTTCACAGGTTGGATCAAGGCTCAAGTAACCCACACCATTGAAAGTCACGAATATTAAAAGTCTACCATTAAAAACTTCTTAAGGAAGCGGATGGTTGTACATTTATGTTTTTGCTTCATACATGTGTATGTGAACTTATGACCAGGTTAGAGTAATGCTCAAGTGAACCACGCCACAATAAGATGTGGGGTTTAAAAGTTTACCACTGAAAACTTCTCAGGGCTAGCTCAGGAGCTTTGGATGAGGCTGATACTTGTGTTTTCCCTTCGTTGAGGTCTGTGCGGCTAATGAACCATCGTGGTCATGCTTTAAGATGATGTCTAACTAGGGGGAGGGCGTGGATAGAACACATACACTAAGGTATACTCTTGAGTAGCCTTGAAAGGACAGTCCTCTACCATAGTTATGTAGGCCCACCATGATGATCGATCTAGTGTAAAAATCTACTACATCCATCAGTTGAGGCATCTCATATTAGGACCCGATTCTAATAATCAGGCCAAGCCAAAACTCTGGTGGGCTACACTACAGGAAACAGTTGGGATAGTGACCTACACCATAGAAAACTTCCTGGGCCCACCATGCCGTTTATATGCCATCTGATTCATTGAACAGCTGACTTGTCCATGGATGGATATATGTGCCAAAAATCCCTGTTGATATAAAAATAAGGTGGGCCATCTCAGTTCACTTTAGAGGTTTTATTAGCCATTGTACATCATTCCTGTGATTTTTCCTACCTGATTTCTACCATGTCTTGCGAACACGAGGTTAGCGAAGCTTGGAAGGAGATAGTGTACTGGACAAACTCTGTAGAAACCACCTTAGATTATTTGTTTCATCGTGCTGTTCATCCGTTTTTTAGTACCTGACCTCAAAATTGAAGGATATCTGTCCATTTGTGTTTTTTAGATCCTTTTAAGCCAAAGCCTAAAAATGAAAGGTATTAGTACATCTGTTTTTCTAGATCTTTCTAAGGCTTGGGCCCAAAATTTAGAGGATATTAAAATGTCTACTGGACCACACTACAGAAATGTAGCAAGGATGATAATGTCCATAGTTGAAACCCTCTTAAGGCTTACATTGATGTTTGTTGTAGAGCTGGACATGAGTCGAGTTAGCTCGGTCAGCCCTTTTGACTCAATTCGGAAAAACTTGCCTCCTTGGTTTGAAATTAGATTAGAATTGAATTGAGTTAATTTTTCGAGCTTGAAAAAATTTTATGTTGAGTTCGAGCTTACTTGAGCTCGACTCAACTCGGATCAAACTTCAACTTGAATCGACTTGAATCAAATTGGCTCGATGACTCAATTATTTTAATATTGATGCTGCTCCCCTAGTGTTTTATGAAATGACTTAACAAAGTATTGTTTTGGGTGCTTATATTCTCCACAAGATTGTTGTTAGTGATGAATGAATACAAAATAAATCACTATTAAAAAAATACTTTACACTATAAAACTATCATCATATCTTGATTTTGATGTTGGTGTTTGATTAAATACTTGTAAAGTGTTGTTACTACTCTACACCATGTGAAAAATTGAATACACATTTCATGTGCATGAGAAAAACTTGAGGTGTTGACCAAATCAAACTAAATTTACTTCAAGCTGGGGTTAGCTCTTAGTTGAGTCAAGCCAACTTATACCAAGCTGAATTCAATTCAACTCGTGCAATTATATTTATTATTTCTATTCATTTGTCATCTAATCTGTTCACAAAGTTATACAAATGTGACGATGTAAAAATATAAATATTATCTCGATTCAAAATTTTCCGTCCTCCATTCATTTTTAATGGCAGGCACACAAAATTAACACTATTTCCTGTGATATGGTCTCACTTGGTTTTTATATCCAGCGGTATGGGAGTCATCAACTATAATGAGGGGGTAAAACCGATTGATGGGCGTGGATAAGACAAACATCGCGCTGGGCACCTTATTCAGTACGCTATACTATTCCGTACGCATACACACAACTCGGGTGCTGTGGGAATTTCCGTGCGCGGGCCATCCATGGCCGGACTCAACTTGCCAACGGTCCCGATTGCCTGAACAAAGGCCTCACACACAGCACCCGAAAGCTCGAGTCCATCCTCCGTCCGAGAATATGATAGAATAAATCCGGAAAGTTCCAAGGATGGTTTGGTCAATCCCATCCCAAAGCAGGGAGATTTTTGTAATTTCAGTTCAAAGTCGAAGGACCTAAGGTTTCCCAGCTAGGTTTTATTCCGACTCTCTATATCGTCATCTCCAGATATCTGTGGAGAGCAGCCGCAGCAGCTCCTTTCTGAGGTAAAAGCTAGGGTTTCGTTTTATTCATCATTTCCCTTTTTTCTTACCCCTCAAATTTCTGATATTTACATTCCTCTTCATTTCCTCTCTCGAATTTTCATTTCTCAATATCACAAGAACGGAAAAATCGTTTCGTTTTTTCGAGTTTTAATATCCAATTTTTTTTTTTTTTTTTTCTATAAATAGTTTCTTTTAATCTCTGCTACTGCGTCTGACCTTTTCCTGATAACATCTGAGAATAATACAATCTGTATGCATAGATGCATGCGTGTGTCTGTGGATGTGTATGTTGCATGTGTGTGTATGTATGTATGGATGTGTGAATGTATGTGATGTGTATGTATGTATGCGTGTGTGAATGTGTGTGGATGTGCAGGGTATATGTGTGTGTTTATGCATGTGCAGGTACATGTATGGTATGTATGTATGTGTTTATTCATGGGCATGTACGTATGTGTCTGTATGTGCGTGTGTATTTATACGAGCATGTATGTGGATGTGGATGTATGTACGAGGCATGGCTTACTTTTGGCAGTGTCAAGTCCACTGTGCATCGCGGTGCACTAAGCTGTTCATTGATCAGACCCCACTTGTCCGATCCACGTGCTTTTTCCTGTTTGCGTGGCACAGACCAGATGGTTAGGATCACACGATTGAGGTAAGTTTTGGCTGTGATTGCTCACTGTTGCCCACTGGGTTGGCAGTAAGACGGGGTGAGTCCATTTATGTACGGCTCAGCTCGGGCCTGTAATATTGTTCGTTTTCGGGCCTTTTGCTCAATCTTGAGGTCCGGCTGACAGTGGAATGTTGTGAGCCTAGGTTTTGCAATTTTTTTTAGGCCCGGTGGCCCCTTTACGACTAATTGGTGGGCAATGGGCATGGACTTGAAATTGAAGATTCTGTTAGTATACGGGCCAGGCCTAGGGTCTAAAGAGATCATTCATATTCATTTCTTATTGTAAAGCTGAGTTTTGGTTACTGAAGTATTATTAAGTTTGCGTCATCAGGTTATTGGTGATGCTCACTTGATTCTTGAACATACGCGATAGGAGAGAATGACCAAAAAGAAGAACCTTTTTGCCTTCTTAGACGTATCTATTGATGGAGATCCTGCTGAAAGAATGGTATTTGAGGTAATGTTCCTTTTTTTCACTTCATTGATTGAGATGACATTAGCATACAAGGCGCTAAGTGGCAGGCCTTTGTTTTCTTCTGGAAGTTCCAATATAAGTTTATTTTTCCTTCTTTAATTGTGGACTACTCACTTAACTTACTATGTGATTGATGGGTTTTACAGCTGTTTTTTGACATTGTTCCCAAGACCGCTGAGAATTTTCGAGCACTATGTACAGGTAACTTTATGATACGTTTATAGCTTTGCTTTTAAACACTTGTTAATGTGGAAATTTCATTTTTAAATATGCAAATTTGGAGGACTATGCAATGAGTATGCCTCATCCTATTGATCTAGGAATTACTTGGAAATTTGAACATCAAGGACTTTGTACGTTCCTACCCCCGTGGATGGATGAAACACCTCAAGAGAGAGAGAGAGAGAGAGAGAGGGGGGGGGGGTTGATTTCCTATTTACTCGTGTAAATAGAGGTAAATAAATGTAAATAAATCATCGCTATTCACAGCATGAAATGCAGCCCACCGCCCTTGTCACATTCACACTTGATTGACTTGGCAGTGAAACTGAGATGGAATTTTTAAAAAAAAAGATGGGCCCACCGTGATGTATGTATCTGATCCATGCCGTCCATCCGTTGTAATGGCTCATTTTAGTGATGGAGCCCAAAATTGAGGTACATCAAAAGTGCAAGTGGACCACATCACGAGAAACATGGGGAGTTAAATGGCTACCGTTGAAAATTTCTTGTGGGCCATAGAAGTTTTGGATCAAACTGATATTTGTGTTCTCCCTCCATCCATGTCTGTGTGACCATATTAGCAGGTTGGATCACAAATACACATCACTGCTAGACCTACAGATGGTCTCCCTTTCAACGGTGGACATCTTTATCCCCCCTTTCCTGTTGTGTGGTCCATTTTAACTTATAATCTACCTAAATTTTTTAGTTCATACCCTAAAATGATATAATAAAATGGATGAACGGTGTTGATTAGACACATACATCATGATGGGACCCATGGATTTCATCCACGCATGCTTGTCGGTTTTTAAAAAAGGCTACCTGAAAATTGAGGTGCAATTGTGAGGAGGTTTGCTTTTTTTTTTTTTTTTCCTTCCAAACAGGAAGAAATGATGATTATATCGTATTTACCACCAAATAGGAAAACAAACACCCCCTAAGAGTAGTTTTAGCATCGAGCACATATGTTGTTGCACTAACATCTTATTTGGTTCGCTCTTGTTTTGGAATGTTATTACCTACTTCCTTTATGCCGGAAAATAGCTTATTTTTTATGGTTTGTTACTGAACATGCATTAGAATTTGCACTCTCTTCTTGTTGCTTATTGTAACTATGCGATAGTGAAGATTTTTGAGCTCTGTGAAAGAGAATATATACTTATCAAAAGAGAATATACATATGGAATAATGCAGCTGAAGATATGCAGGCTATGAAAAATGTTGCACTATCCTACAGATTCATGGAGATGTGGGTGAGTGTATGGAGATGGTGCTACCTCTCTTTCTATGCACGACCAAATTTCTCTATACTCAATCATAAAGTGGAAGTCAGGGAGCTTCTACTGATTTGAGGTGACGGGAGAGGGTAATTGTGGAGAATATGGGGTACTATGGCCTTAGTTGAACAAAGTAGGAGCAAACCATGGGCATTCATTTCCCACCCATTCCCTAGAGCCAAAAACAACCCCCACTAATGGCATTCCTTTCCCAGGGGCTGGGTTCTTGGGAGCCAAATGATCCTTATAATAGTCCTCCATTGAAAACTTCTGGCTTGATGTGACTTCAAGCTTAACACTCAATTCTCATGCATCCAGAGAAGAAAAATGGATTATCTCCCCCCTTTCAGTTCTCGTTTTGTCTTTCATGTTTCGAAATGCGATACCCTTTACCTGGTTTAAGATTTGTTTGTTGTCTTGGAAATGCATGGTAAGCAGTAAGAAGTCACCTTTCATCATCATATCAAACTACTTTGGTATGCTGAAAATAACATGTCATCATTAAAGAATGTTATGCTGAAGCATCCTTCATTAAAATCTTAAGTCAATTAAAAAAAATGCAATTATGATTCTTGAAGTGAATTTTGAGTTTTTTTTTTTTAGATGGTAAATCTAACTTAAACTTGGTTGATTAATTTCTTTTGCAGGTGAAAAGGGAACTGGATTGACGACAGGAAAGCCCCTACACTACAAGGGATCCATTTTTCACCGCATAATTAAAGGCTTTATGGCTCAGGTATGTTCTTTAAAGCTTTCCTCTTTACACAGAAGGTTGCTATTGTAGAAATTTGGTTGATATCTGTGCTATTGCACTAATGTTTTCTGGTCAGCATGAGTTAGAAGTGATGGCTTTTGTCTTTTAGTCAGCTATCCTTGTTTATGCTGTAGGATACAGGGCTGATGGTCACGACTGCTTTTCTTGTGTGATTTTAAGGTTGTATTTTACTATGTTGTCCATCCTCAGAATTTTACTAAGATTCACCCTACCCAAACGAGTTCTGTATGAATATTTTGCTCTCTGTTTATTAGTTTATTGACGAGTGGTGTTCATGTGGCAGGGTGGCGATTTCTCGAAGCGAGATGGTATGTATTTCCACGTCAAGCCTTCTATTTTCTTCTGGAAGCATTTGTTTATCTTTAGAATTGATTCAAATGCAGACTTCTTGCTAATTATGCTGAGATAATGTGGGTGGGCACTTGAATTGTCTGTAGCATGTAACATTCAATAAGTGGGAATACTATATATATTGACATTTCATGAACATTGTCATAAACAATTTAGAATTAGTTTGATTGTACTTTTGATCCCCCCCCTCCTAAAAAGAAGAAGAAGAAGAAGAAGCTCGGTTCAAACTTGGTATCTGAATGTTTAAAGCTAAGGTTTTCTACCATGGAAACATGGGTTCGAACCTACCTTAAATATCAAACCAATGTGTTTCGTTAGTCTGGATCTTGCATAGTTTTCCTCAAATCAACCCATTCAATTACCTTCTCTATCATTCAAAAGGACGGATCGTCAGATATTTCCAGTAGGATTAGAGCTGGGTGGTTGAACTGGAGACATGCCTTTGGAGCACAATGTGATTGTTTCATGCCATTGAAACATAAGGGATAATTGTATTATACATTAACATGTCCGGCTATGCTATATGTGGTAGTGTTTAGTCAGTGGCAACATGAGCATAGGATGAGCGTTGCAGAGGTAATGATGTTGAAATAGATGTATGGAAAGACTGAGAATGATCCAATTAAAAATGTGAGCATCTATTTTGGCCTTACAGGAGCCCCTAATATAGTGTATACAAATACTGATTGACGTGGCTTGACTATGTGCTACCATAGCCAGAAACTCGAGTGATAGCTCCAAAAACCTGAGTTCCTTTTGGATTTTCTTCTTGATTAAAGACAACTTTTGGATTACGTATGAAGTGCTGGAAAGGAGAATAAAGGGAAGACCTAAAAGGACTTGGCTTGGGATAGCGTGAGAAGGGTAGTAAAGGCTGGTACTTACTGAGGATGGGCTTTAGAAGGAATGTTTGGAAAAGATTTGTGAAACTGGCCCAAATAGCTGGGTGCTATTGTTGTTGGTGGTGATGATGAAGAGTTATCATGACTTGAACATCTTCTTCTTTGGAGAACTTGGAGATAAAGATGGCATTGCTTACCTCATTAGGGTGCGATAACTTAATGTAAGACATGGCATTCACAATGCAGTGTGATTATGGAAGTCCCTTACCAACCGGCACAATGTGAGTTGGGAAGTGTTTGTTCTAACGTAAAGTTCTCTTAATTATTTGGCAATGCTTGCACCTCATCTGTATTTCTGACACTTGAGATGGTAGTATAACCATGGACATAACTTTGGGGTAGGTCCCATGTAAGCATGAATGTCATGTTTTATATTCTACTTCTACATGTAGATAAGTGCTAGAGGGTGCTGATGGTTGAGTGTGCAATGTGCTCTAGGGAAGTTGTAGGAGTCTCATTGGTACCATATGCATCATTTAGTTTGATTTGTGTTTTGTTAGCATTTTGATAGATTGTTTCCTATGCATATAGTTATGTGGAAGAGCCATTTTTCGTAGTATTGGTATCTTTACACGTGTTGTTGACCGGGGGTTATGGAAACACATATTGATATTGATGGTATTAGGTTGTACTAGGAAATGTATTGCTGATTGAGGGAAACATTGGCGAAATATGGAGAAAAGGTGGATTTTTTCAGTGAAACTTCAAGGGATGCTAAAATACACATTTACATGATTAGGAATTAAAAAAACTGCAAAAAAATAAAAATAAATCACCATAATAAGTTTCCATATAGTACGGGCCCAAAGCATGTGATGCAAGATATTCCATAGTGGTAATGGTTGCTGTAACGGCAACTGCCATTACCTTTACGGCACGGGGCTGTGATGGCCGTTACGACTATTAGGGTCTCTCTTTCTCCGGGTTTTTTTTTTTTTTTTGGGATAATAAAAAAAACCTGAAAAACTTGTATCAGCCCCGTAATGGACTGTTAGGGGTGGTGTTATGGCCTTTGCGGGGGGTGTAACAGGCCATTATGGGTCAATTTTTTCCGTAACGGCCGTTACGACCCCATAACGTGTAATGGTTGCCACCGTTACCTTTATGTAGTAGCCTTTACGGCCCGCAACAGCTGATATGGTACACCATGATGTGCGAAAAAAAAAATTTCAGTGCCATAGCAACCGAAATGGTTCATGTCATACAAATGCAAGTAGCCAACAATAACTAAGACGTCCATCTATCCATACGTGCATAATTTTTTTATTTGAAAGATATGCATGCATGCATGCATACATTCATCCATACATATACACTAACACATCCATCCATGCATACAAACATCCATCCATACATCCATGCATATGTCTATACATGAGAATCATGTGTAGGCATGGATTTGTAGTGAAATCCATGCAAAAAATTAGGAATAAAAACACATTTTAAAATTTTTTTCCCCTACCTTTGGTGCCCCACCGCCTCTCAAATAAACAAACTGTTTTTATTTTTCTCCCTTTTTATTGATTTTCTGGGCTTTTTTTTTTTTTTTTTGAAAGGTAACTTGTATTAAAAGAAGGAGAACAAAACAAAAGAAAAAAAAACTGCTGAGGGGGCAGATCCTTTAAGACTGAAGGAATGATAAATCTACATTGAGCCCATCCCTATGGAACACCCATTCAACAATGAAACATTTAACATAGGAGGAGACTAAGTGGGGAGGCTTCACTTCATTCTGAAAACACCTATTGTTTCTTTCTATCCAGATGGCCCACCAAACCACCAAGATTGCCATCCACCAGACCCGAGAAATGGGTTTGCCTAATCTGACACCATGCCAGGCCTTAAGGACCATGACCACCTCTTTAGGGAAGCACCCTTTATACACGGAGGTTTCCCCCATTCCCCATATCGAGCTTTATTGGTAATGGTATTGTCGCTATAAGGGAGTGATTAAAAAGGCCATTGGGCGATTCACATATACATTGGCAATAAATCGCCAAAATATCGGCCATACCAGGAAACATTGACATTTACGGGAGATTCGATAATATCACCAATATCTCGAACATTATGAAGGGCTACAATGTTTGACATTCAATTCAGGAGCTCTCAAAATCAAAAGTTTATTTGGGATTTTCTTGTATTTATATGGAATTTCTGGTTTGATGAAAAGAAAGCAAAGGTTGCATAACAGCAAAACTAATAAATCTTGGGGGTGATCCCATCTTTTAGGTCTTTTTCTTCCTTTCTTAACAAATTCTTTTATTCCTATAAGAAGTTAACTTGGCTCCCTTAACCTTTTTGCCTTTATTTTCTATGTTGATGTGCTTTTGAGTTTTCTCGTACTAATTTGTT
The DNA here is from genome assembly GCA_037074715.1 of Magnolia kwangsiensis. Lineage (NCBI taxonomy): Eukaryota > Viridiplantae > Streptophyta > Magnoliopsida > Magnoliales > Magnoliaceae > Magnolia > Magnolia kwangsiensis. Next base: position 86,931,949 of record CM073581.1, read on the forward strand.
TCCTTTTATGTTCATTCAATATAAACATTAGTTATTTTGCTAAAAAAAAAAGAGTTGCTCTTGATCTGAGCATGTGTTGCTAGGTTTCCTTTGAAAACATTGACTCGATTCAGCCCAGCATTTTGGGCTGGTGATTTTTGTGCTTCGGATCTTCAAGGGTCTCAACTCCACAGAAATCCAGTGTTCAGTGCCACCCCAAATTCTGTCTTTGCCCTCATCTGGTGTTCACTGTAATTCTTGATTGTGATACCTTGTAAAACATGCAACTCTGTTGCCAGAATCCAGTCATTCCTTTCTTTAGAAATGCCCAAAATTACGGTGAAGAATGGCATTCTCCATAAAAATTTCATCTTTGTTTGAAGGGGCTCGTTTCTCTCAACCTCCCGACTCCTATAACTACTGCTATTTTGACAAACCCATAAAGCCGAATAGGCTAAGAAACTAGAAAGTAGTTCCTTAGCTGCCGTCCCATTTTACAATGCAAGACAGCAATAGTGGTCAATTGTTTCCTCTTTATCCTTGCACATGAAAGAAAATCATGTAGTTCCTCAATTGTGTTGTCATTTTACAATGTAAGAGTGGTCAACTGTTTTCCTCTTTATCCTTGCACATGAGGCAATACCGTGTCTACTTGTATTGTCATTTTACAATGCAAGTGGGGTCAACAGTTTTCCTTTTATCCTCGGTAAGCTAAAAGCCTGGCATGGTGTTACCTTCAGTAAGCAAAGAACTTTGGTATGGAGAATGGCCCTTCTGGCTGTCTGGTGGTCGGTGTGGGAAGAAAGGTATGGGAGGTGTTTTAATGGCGTATCCAATACGGTGGGGTCCAGAGCGTCAAGAGTTCATTACTATATTATCGAGTGGGCCTCCAATGTGGTGCATTTAAAGGACTGTAATCTATTTTTGTATGGATGGTAATTGTCTCGCTATCTCAGCGGGTTGATTTTCTCTTTGTAATCTCTCTCTTTTAATGCAAGTTACTGTTATCATTAAAAAAAAAACAGTTTTCCTTTTATCCTTGCGCATGAGGCAACACCATGTCATTGTAACCCCCCCACGGTGGTAGTTTTAGATTGTTCCTCTCTATTGTAACCTTTATGAGTATAATTGTTGAAAAAAGTCAGCATATTTATGGATATGGTTCACAGCGTGTTTGCATCCGATATTTGGGGAAAGTTTCTTTCTTTTTTCAGTGTCTCGTGGTCAACGCTGCGATCCATGGGATATCTCGCTGAAGCCTGGCATGGGGTAGAAGGGGAAACGTAGTAGTGGACGTTTGGCATATGACTATTGTGGGAGGTCTTGTCTGAGCGCCATAACTGGACATTTTATGGCAAGATGTGCAGTCCTGATAATGTATTTCTTAGAGCTAAATGCTTGTATCTGAATGGGAGAATGTCTTTGAGTTCAATGTATTGAATTAAGGGTTGTCTTAAGGGTCTTGTCGGGTGTTGTCTCTTTGTTGCATTTGGGATGATGCCTGCTTGTCCTCTTTCTCGGTTTTGATAAAATCGTGTGTTATCCTCTGAAAAAAAAATGTATGGATATGGTTTGGGACTATGGACTAATTGCTAAGTTCTGTTGGGTAAAGAGGGAACCTAAAACTAAAAGTCAAGTAACCTTGTTGCAATGGTGTGTTTTTTCTTCCTTGGCTGCTTTTTTTTTTTTTTTTTTTGTCTTCTTTGTATTCCCTAGATGAGAATCACTTTACATTAAATGCCCGTGTTTCCATTTTTTTCATTCATTAACACAATTAATTACGGAAGTTTGTTTCATGTCATTTTGTTAGTAGGTTCATATTTGATACTTTGTAGGTTTGATAGTTAATGCATGTCCTATTGCTGTTTGGAAATTCGAAGTGATATGGAATATTAAGATATTTGGTAAGTTAATAAACAAGTCCTGTGGTTGGCTTTGAATTTTGACAGCCTTTTTTCTTATTCATAAATTTGCAGGTACGGGCGGAGAGAGCATATATGGTGGGAAGTTTGCAGGTGAATATGGATTATTTTTTCGTTTCTTTTGTGGAGGGTACTCATGTGGTTTGATCTTATTAGATAAAATCTCTTGTAAGGGTCCAGTGGGAAGCTTGCGTAGGTCTTGGGAAGGATAGCCCATGCATGCTTCCTTTATTTTTGGTTCAGAAGGTCGATGTAAATGCACACCGTATATATTTTTTCATTTGTGTGCATGTTACTTGAGCTTTACGTCAGGTGTCGAGGTAGGACACTGATCAGTCCATGGGGGATTCAAAATCTTGGTGATGTGGGTATGCTGTAGGTAACTCTTACACCGCATTTATTTGGGAAGTTACTGAAGGTGGGCTTTTTTAATGTTCATACTTTTGTAGCATGTCCCCAGCAAGGTAATAGCTGCCATCGAGCATGTTTCCTTGCTGGAATTTCAAACTGGTCTCTTTCTTTCCTTCTTCGTCCTCTGTGTGGTACACAACCACGAGAGAACATACGCTTGTTGGAGATTCAGAGTCATACCCCAACGGGTATCTATTGCAGGTTTGAGATGATCCTGTCAAACCTGTGCCACATACTGTGTACTTGCATGGCTTCCTTCACGTCCTTGCTGGTGTGCATTGATTTTGATTTCATTTGTATTTGCAGTCGCATTGGTGTTTCTGTGCATGTCCCCTGCATGTGTAACTCTGCTTTCAATTGTGTGTGGTAGATTATTTGTAAATTTCAAGAGGTATTTTTATTTTTACTTCTGTTGATTGAGGAGCATTAGATTGCTAATACGTTACATTTTTTCTTTTCCAGATGAAAACTTTAAGCTACACCATGATGGACCTGGTCTCCTATCTATGGCAAATGCTGGTACTGATACGAATGGCTCTCAATTCTTTATTACCTTCAAGGCCGCACATCATCTTGACGGGTTGGTTCTTCCTTTCTGTTACTTTCTCTCATTACATGCACATTATCTACTTTGATGTCTTTTTAGTTGGGGAACATTCTGGTTGAATTGTTACATAATCTATGTCAGGATTCCACTATATCCATATTTCGACTTGTTTTTTTTGGTAGGTATCAATTTTGTTAATGAAATTGCCTGCCCTTCATGTTTGGTAGATGCAGAAGACATACAGATTTTCTTGTGGTTTGAACGTAGGCTGCTTCATTTTTTTGACAGGAAGCATGTTGTCTTTGGGAAGCTTGTGCAAGGACATGATACTCTGAAGAAGATGGAACGCGTGGATACTGATCAAGCAAGACCTGTTGTTCCAGTGAAAATTGTTAATTGTGGTGAACTTCCTGACAACAAAATTCATGGAGCAGTTGTGACGGAGAATGGTGATTGTATTTCACTGACACGAAATATCATTATAATCTTGTATTTTGGATTACTTACAATTTTGTTGAATATTGAGTTTTGTAGGTTTGCTAGAAATGTTCGTACTATCCTTTTCCTTTTTTACGATTATTCCTGCATTTGGTTTTCTGCAAAAATACTCTCTGATTCTGTTATGTAACTAATTTGTAATGTGTGCAGATAAAAAGAAAGTAAACAAATCAAAAGCAAACAAGGATGTCTCTTCCGATGATGATAGTCGTGAAGTACGACGAAGGGGAAAGCATAAAAAACATTTGAAAGAGAGAAGAAAGAAAAAGAGAAGAAGATATTATACGTCTGAATCAGATAGCTCATCAGATACTGAAACTGAATCATCCGAGTCTGATACCGACTCTGATTCATATTCATCCTCATCATCTGATGTTAGTTCCTCAAGTGATGACAGGCGTAGAAGGAGAAAGAAATCCTCTAAGAGGGATAAGTATAGGCGTGGGAAAAGAAAAAGGGATAGACGCCGAGACAAAAGACGAAGGCGGCGTGATAAGCGATCAAGGCGCAAGTCAAGACGGTTAGTATATGTGTATTTTGAACTATTTAAGGCTGAATTATGTTCTCTATTTCACACCACACAATCATAGAGAAGACTGATATATTCCCGCATTTAAAAGCAATGCATGTTTCTTCCTGCTTTTAGTTTTTTGAACTTCGATTGTATCCTCACCCACATGGTTTAGAGATGGAGCACCATCTCAATGAGCCATCAGCTTGAAATGTCTATTCGTGCCTTTTTAGGATAAGCGGAAATTATACTTTCTTAAAATTTCTTTATCTTATATATATATATGTATGTGTGTGTGTGTGTGTGTGTGTGTATCCCTTGACATCATACCTTCCTTTAGATGTGCAAGACAGTCCATGAACCTCTTTTGGCAGGTGAACTGAAGAAGGGAAGAGAAAAATACAAGATTTTTGTGTTTCTTATACTCATTTCTTTCAAGTGCATATGGTTCTTCAAAATATTGAAAATATGCATTGCTTGGAATCACATTTTCAATTACATATGCATTTGTTTTTATTGCAATGAATGTTCAACATGTCTCATGTAAGATAAACTGCAAATATGTATGGTGAATTAATTTGCATATTTAGAAATGGTATAAAAAACATGCACAAGCTTCCAGCTGTTAGCAAAGGACATGCCTTCTAGTAGGTGAGAAGACAAATAATGAACCATAAGTAGTTACGTGACTCGTTTTCATAAATACTTGAAATATCCATATTCCATGCATATCTTTGCATTGCGAATGAGCAACTCTGTATCTTGATAGCTTTAGGAGCATATAGTTAAATTGATTGCTATGATGTTTCTTTATATAAAGTGATGCAGGACAATTACAATTAACTACTTGCTTTAAAAGATCGAACTGATAGAGCATGTTGAATCAATCCCTTTATCTCATAGCCTAGGCCCCACATCCCATGGGTTAGGACCTTGGCCTAACCCTCTCGTGGGCCCCGCTTCACATGGGTTCCGCTTCACACTAGCCACCCGCTTCACATGGGTGGGGCCTGCCTCACACGAGCTACCCACCCTGAGTGTGCCCTTGCTACCCACATGCCACCCCACTCGAGCCCGGTATGTAGTGAGGAGTCTCGAACACGAGACCTCCTGCTCTGATACCACTTTAATGCAGGACAATTAACCACTTGCTCTAAAAGCTCGAACTGATAGAGCATGACGAATCAATCCCTTTATCTCAGAGCTCAAGCCCCACATCCTATGGGTTAGGAGCTTGGCCGAACCCCCTCGTGGGCCTCACTTCACATGGGTTCCGCTTCACACGAGCCACCCGCTTCACACGGGTGGGGCCCGTCTCACACGAGCCACCCGCCTCACACACTTCACCCACCCCGAGGGTGCCTCCGCATCCCATAGGCCACCCCACTCGAGCCCGGTGTGAAAATGCCCTTGCACTATAAAGCTTATCATGTAGTGTAAAAATCTATCCTTAACATTGATCCACTGGTATATTCATATTGGAAACTTTATGAATTAAATATTCAGGTAGAGTTGCCTTTTGTTCTTACTGGTATATATCTATCCTTAGCTTTCTTCACCCTCGTTAGTAAATAAGTTGGCCAATTAAAATGCATGGGTTATGGAGTATCCCAATAAGCTCCAAGGTAGGTTTGTCTATGAAACATTGTGGACATTTATCACAGGGTAGATGAATATGTAATTGCTTTACAATTAAAATGCATGGGTTATGGAGTGTATCCCAATAAGCTCCGAGGTAGAGTTGTCTATAAAACATTGTGGACAGTTATCATAGGGTAGAGGAATATGTAATTGCGTTACACCTTTGGTACTATTTAGTCCTTTCGTGTACTCACTTGACATTTTTTTCATTTTTCTAAATGCATCATGATAATGAGTTCTCTGTCCCTTTTCTGCTTGTGTAGGACGTCAGAGAGTGACAGTGATACTGAGAGCAAGAGTGCCAGTGAAAGTGGCTCTGAGGATGATGGTGCCAATACTCGAGGGCCAGCACGGAAGTCTAAAAGAAGCTCTTCTAAGATGTCTGGTATATGATGATCATGTCTTCAGCCTTCCTATGATTTGTTTCTCTTGGTTTGTCATGATTATTTTTTTTGTTGGATCTGCATTAAGGAAAAAAATGTTGATTGTTGATAATGGCACATGACTGTGATTCTTCCTTGTTAATGTAGTTTCCAGTGTAGATACATCTTTGATAAGTCATTGTATGCTTTGATCAATACCTGGTGTCTCTTGTTCACCACATGCAGACAGTTAGTGAGGTGGTAACCGGGTGAAATTCCAATACTATGTTTGGTCAAAATGAATTACCATTGTGTTCAACCATAGTAATTCATGTACCATTTAACTTTGTGGTTTGACATAAATACTCCTAGTACTAGTGAACAATTCCTACGAGTAAGTTACCACTTGTTTTTTTACACATGCACACACCCACCCACACACTCACACCATAGTGGGATTTCATCATATATGGGTACTTGAACCCTTGACAAGTGTTGAAACTCTTGTGAGCCTACCACCGGGGCAAGAGCAAGGACCCTACCATACATATTGGTTAAGTTACCATATATATTAGTGAAGTGCACACGCGACCATTAAACACGCTTTAAAGTTTAAAGTCCCAACTAGCATAAAAAGCTACAGTCCACTCTCAGTTTCCAAAAGAAAGCTGGAATTGTCACTAGGAGGTGCTGTTGTTCTTACATCTGTCAGCTGGTAGTTGGTCTGGTGAAAGTGGTTCTTGGTTTGAATGGAAGTGATTCAGGGAGTTACTCTGTTTACTTGTTTCATGGCAAAGTGAGAGCCAACCATGTGTTTGGTTCGCAAGTGAAATTGTGATAACGTGATACTTTACCTCATGACAGCGGTTTATCTTTTTAACAATTCTCTGCTAAATGAATTCAATACGCTGTTACCTTCTTTCTGCCAAATAGTCCTTAGATGACAATACTTGCAGTGAATCAGTTTGTCAGTTTTTTGACTCATGTGAATCTCATTGTCATCATGACCACTGCCTTGTCACAGCTATTAGGGGTTCGCCGACTCATGTAATTCGCCTGAATCACACTTTGGTATTCACCGCATGCAATGTGGGTCCTGTTTGTTTTCTTTTATACCTTTTGTTTTTCTTATGTTCTGTTAGTGGATTTTTATGTGGTTACTAATTCTTCAACAGCAAAGTGATCCCTTCACTGTTTCCACACCATGTTTTTGTTTTCTTCTGTCATTTGGTTTCCCTAAAAACTGTATGTTAGAACTGTTTTATATGCAACTTGCAAGTAGTTTAACCAGTGATGAAAAAAAACGTGGGTCATCACTTCTCCACTTAGTTGACTCAGTTCCTCATTGCATCTTGGAAGATTCTTTAAAAGCTTGACCCTGTTTTACAAAATTTCAAAGACTCACCAAGTCAATCATTAACTAAATCGAGTATTCCTTTTTTTTTTAAAAAAAAAAAAAAAAATTGTTTTAAGCAAATGAAATCTACTTTTTTCTAATTCAATTTCCATCAGGGTGTTGGGTTTCCTAACTTGAAGGCTGTGTTAAAAGTTCTCTTTGATTCGTCGCCTCTCTCCTGCTTCTTTTCAACCATGATCTATTTTGATCCTTTTTTCCTCACATATACACATATACATAGTTCAACACCTTATTCTTGGTGTATTTTCCCTTAAATTTTGAGTCTGGCCAGTTTTGGTACTTTGCCCCTATATCCGCTCCTGTTTGAACTATACTCATTTTTCTCTCCGTTCTCTATTTTCTTGTGCATGTGTGTGGATGATATGCTTGGAATCTCTTGCAAAGCTGCTTGTCTGATAGGGTGCTTTGATATGATAAGTATGAATTGATTATTTGTAAATGTGGTTCCTATTGTATCTAATTGCAGTCGAAGATCGGTCTCCTTTGGCTCTGGAGCAAGAAGCTGCTGTGGATAGGCAAAAGAACAGTGACACAATTGACAAGGTTGAACAAGAAGAGGGGGTGTCTCCTAGGGAAAATGGGGAGCTGCGGAGCAATGGGATCCAAACTGAAGCCAAGTCTGACAGAAGTGCAGATAGACAGCCTGATTTAGATGGCCATCCGAGCAAATCTAGGTCTTTCCATTCTTCTCCCACCTATTTGTTATTTATGCTTTGCCAATTCTTCCAGATTCAGTATTTTATATCTACTTGATGAGCAGAAGCCAGAGCTTGAGTCCTAAAAGGACCATGAGCAAGAGCATGAGCATAAGCCCCAGGAGGAGTTTGAGCAAGAGTCTGAGTGTCAGCCCCAAAAGGAGCATGAGCAGGAGCCGCTCTCCTAGCCGCAGTAGAAGTCCTGTGCAGGCGCCACGACGGGGTAGTATTAGCCAAAGCCTCTCCAGAAAAAGCTCTAGCAGCAGAAGCCCAGCCAGAAGAAGCGTTAGTCGGAGCCCAGTACGGGCTCAACCAGGAAGAAGCGTTAGCAGAAGTCCAGTAAGAGCCCGGCCACGAAGAAGCGTTAGCAGAGGCTCGGTAAGGTCCCTGCCGCAAAGAAGCAACAGCCGAAGCCCGGTTAGGGCTCCGCCACGAAGAACATATAGCAGGAGCCCCATAAGGGCCTCTCGAAGAAGTTTAAGCAGAAGTCCGGTGAGGACCTCATCTAGAAGAAGCACAAGTAGGAGCCCTGTAAGGGCTCCATCACGAAGAAGCATCAGCAGGAGCCCTGTGAGGGGCTCATCACGACGAAGCATAAGCAGGAGTCCTGTCAGGGCCCCATCACGAAGAAGCATTAGCAGGAGCCCTGTGAGGGCCCCTAGCAGGAGTAATCGTCGTAGCTATTCGAAGAGTCCAGTGAGTCCCGTGCGTAAGGCACCTACACCCCGTGGGAGGAGCTTGTCCAGAAGCGCTTCACCAGATGGCTCACCCAAACGCATCAGAAGGGGACGTGGTTTCAGTCAGCGGTACTCTTATGCTCGTCGGTACCGGACCCCATCTCCTGATCGTTCGCCTATAAGGTCACATCGTTATGGTGGAAGAAATGAACGTGACCGGTAAGCTGTCACCAATTTGAGTTCTTTATGGCTTCTACTTACATGTTAAGATAGACTACTGATTGAGCACTCATTGTTTTGCTTGACTAGATTCTCAAGTTACGGCCGCTATTCTGATCGCTCTCCTCCTAGGCGTTACAGGAGCCCACCTAGAGGCAGAACTCCTCCAAGGTTCTCATACATTTGACTTGTCATTTTTACATTTTGACATTCAGAAACTGCATATCCACCATTATTTCGAGAAAATAGAAATGTCTGACCTTGACAACAACCCTATGACCGTATCTCCTTTTAATTGCATCGATGAATTATAGTCCTGATTTGTCCAGTTGATGCAAGTGGTGGGGGTCTAGTTTTCAGCATCCAGATTCCAGACCATATCTGGTGGACCCACCAAGAATGGTGGATGGCTCGAAAATCTTCCAGATTGGAAGGATCACAGTCAATCCAATCTTTTGCCCTTTTTGGATTATTTCTGTATATTTTTTACAGACAATTTCTAGGCAACTGGTTGAAAGGTTAGGAATTTAGGATCTTCCAAACTGAGAGGTTTCTGGACATCCCCAACGGCAGGGCCGATTGGATCAATGCCATGGATGCCCCAATCATTCACCCACATATACTGTGGGAGCCCTGTAAATCCTCCTCATTAAGTACCGTAGAAGTTCTCATGTTTGAAGATACAGGTCTTGACCTTTTGTGTGTTTGGTGATTTCGTGTATTATGCTTGTGGAAAGGATCCTAGCTTTTCATCATTAGTTTATTTGTCCATCCTTTTTCTTTCATGGAATTGCAGAGGATGTTTCCCCTTTTGACACAAACAGTAGGTAGAATTTGCAATTGGAAAACACTGCTTAGCCTGCATCTGGATAACCTAAGTGAGTTAGAATGTGTTGTGAATATGTATACTAAACCCTTGCACTCGTAAACCCCGATCTTTCAAGTTCTAACTTCTAAGTTAAATAATTGCAAATGGTAATTGAACCTCAATTCAATAGTGCATCCAACTGCCCCCTCAGTTTGCTGGGAACTATAATTGGACTTGTGCATAATGGTCTGGCAGTCCCAGCCCATTTGTTTGGTGTGCCTACAGCGGATTGATCGCTGCCCAAGAATCTGACTGATTGAAGGCCTCTGAGAAAGAAAATCAGCAGTGGTGCATTCAACTCACCATTCAACAGGAATGTCTGCTTCCCAGACTGCCAGGAATGGCTTATCCTTGTGTTTTTTGGCCCTTGGTATATAGTCCACATTGAAGCCACCTTGTGAACCTCAGTGTAGGCTCTATGACTTTTTGTTCTTGGCAAATGGGAATTTAGCTTTTCCTGCCTGTGCATGTATAGCTTCTCCCTCCCACATCATTTTTTTTTTCTTTTTAATATGAAATATAACTCTTTTACTTTTGAGAAAGAAGCTTGCTTCTAGTTGCTTCAGTCTTTGAAAAGATCTGCCAGTTTTTTTTTATTATATATATATATATTTATATATATATATATACATATACATATACATATAGATATCGATAATGCCGTTGAGCTTACATTGTGTGGAAACTGAGAGTTTGGGTTCACAACTGATCTTTTCCTTTGATTCGAGAGGTACTTTGGTAGATCTAAACCATCATTCCACCTGTCTTACTTCCTAAGGCTTGAAAAGCAGGGTTTAATGGTTTAATCTGAATATGGCAAAACCCCACTCAGATACAAGATGTCTGGATTTCCCAGATCTGAGATGAAAGAAATGAACATCTCATTATTTGTCAGATTATTGGGTCAGCCTGGCCCAACCCGTCGATAGCACTACTACCACTGTTGCCTCTGCCACTTGAATAGTGGCTTCATCTGTCCAAATCTGCTGAAAAAGGGCTGTCATGGTGTGGTCATCTTCTTCTGTGTATTGCATGCTTTTCTGCTCTCTTCATGTACCGGTTTCTTTTTCCTAATTTTAATGACATTGTGTCCTGTTCTTGTGATTTTTCCCCTGTTAACTCATATGGAGCTCCTTTTTCTTGTGATAACGGTGTGCCCGGTCTTTTGTTTTTGGTGATGAGTGGGATTGCCCTCCCTCCATTTGCAAGTGAGATAGCCAGCAAATCTTCCCATTCTCATCTCACTTGCAGTATACGGCGGAATCCAATTCAGTGTTATATTATATATGTATGTATAAATGTTGACTAAACTTAAAGGAACTCCGAAAACAAAGTTTCAAATTTTTTGTTTAAATCTCATTTGAATGGTTATTGTTTATCACATTATGTTAAGCACAGTTCCCCCCAAAAAATCTATGTGCAGGTACAGAAGCAGGAGGAGCCGAAGCCGAAGTGTGTCCCGCAGCCCAGTTGGCTACCGTGGTCGTGCAAAAGCGTACAGCCGCAGCCCAGTACGCAGCCGTTCCCCAGACAGGAGGAGCCTGCGGGATGCAAGCCGCAGCGAGAAGCGAAGGTCTCTGTCCCGGAGCAGGAGCCCATCACATTCGAGGTCTTCGCCTGACACGCCGTCTCCGAAGCGTGCAAACAAGGAGGATAAGTCTAGGTCACCATCGAGCAGCAGTCCACCTGGAAACAAGGGCTTGGTTTCTTATGGAGATGGGTCTCCTGATTCTGGCCAGAAGTAGGAAAAGGTAAGAGTCTCCCCTTTTTTCAAAAATGAACTTGGGATCTAAATACCATATGGGAAGTATTATGGGCAGAGGTGTTGTCTGTAGGAGGTTGCATCTTTTTAAAGAGATTTTGGTTGGTGGCTTTTGGATGGTTTAGATTAAAAATGGCATGTCTAATGATTTTTAGATGATTGGTAATATCAGATTCTATTGATATATATATATATATATATATATATATATTTTGTGGATGCTTTTAAAATGCCCTCCAGTTCTGGATGATGTTGGTGTTTATAGTACAAGAAGGCTAGTCACGTCCTAGCTGTTACACGTGAGGGATCTGGCGGTTCATTTCGTAGTGCCCAGCTACATCCTGAAAATCGGATGGTCTGTTATGCAGGCATGGTGAATGTGGAATGTTGGTCAATTGCTTATAACAATACATTTCTTGTAATGAGCAGGCCAGAATGTTATTTGGGCGAGGTGAGACAGTGGGTCGTGTGATTTATAGGTAGATGTTCCATGTATATGGTTGATGCACTGTGATGTTTCATATATACTGTTGTATGCAACCCAACATTGGTAGCCAGCTGGGGATTGTTCAATCGAAGATCCTGCTGCTTGATGCTCCAGATGCTGATTTCTGTTAGGACATTCTCTCCAATCTCCAGATGATGCCCTTTATTTAGGTCTCTCTCTCTCTCTCTCACCAGATGATGCTTTCTTTTAGGGCTTGGATCGCCTCAATCTCCAGAGGCTGCATTTCTTCTGGACTGAATCGTAGGTCTTTTACCTTCTGTTATCTCTGTTGCTATTGCTTTCTGACCTTTGAAAGGTGGATTTCACTCATGTTTGCTAGAATGTCCCGACATATTGAAAGACAACAAATAAGATCTCAGTTGGATCATTTCAACCCTTGGATAATTTGGCCCTTTTGCTATCAGCGTGAACTGTTAATCAGCCACAAACCTGGATTGGCCAAGTGTTTGGGCCGATGCAGCCAGGCCGGAGTCCAGATAGGCCCAACCCTGAACCATTCGTTGGTCAGATTGGACATGTTCGTGATCTAAACTGTTGATCTACTGTGCTCAACCATGGGTACCCAGATGAAAGTGTCCGATATAAATTAGGGTCGGTAAGGCTCCTATACATTTATCTGCCATAGATTTCCTTGGCCTTGCCATCTATTGTGCTTTCCATCATATACTGTTTCTATGTTTTGGAGTGCTCCAACATGCGTTCGGATCCTCCTCTACCGTACAGGTTTTCTGGGGCCTCGTCATCAATGGTGGCTATTCAACCCTGAGTGACAAGCGGGCTTGAATTAATGCCTGTGCCCCGGACCTCCTCCATCCTGATATACCAGCCCATTCCTTGCGAAGGTCCGAAATCCTGATGGGTCGAGTTCTCATGCATGGATATTCTCAGCCTGGTCAGAAGATTAGGCTGGTTCAGTCATCATCTGGGCCTACGAGTCTTTGTTTTGCGGGTCATTGGTACTTTTCTTTTTATGTTTTAAAAACCGACCTGATACGCAGGCTGGCTTATTTATGGGGTCAGGGCATACCTGGTGTCCTCATGTGTGCCGCTCATGTAATTGTGAACCCTTCGTTTATTCATTTCCTGAGCAGGACCTGAAAATTGCATTGATCAAATTATCCTGACGTTTCAATTGGTGGCCGTAGAATGAAGGTTTATGTTCCGGTGTTACCTGCCGCGTTGACAATGGGCCCAACGGTTTGATTGTTTGCCACATGTATGGTGTGGATAGTGAACGGTTTGTGTCCTGTGATACACGTTCGGTAATTAAAATCGGAAGGAATTGGCTAAAGATTGCAACAGGCTGGACGAACAATGCCCGACTCTTCTTCTGTTGGCTGTGGATAGTCGATCTTAAGGTCCGGTCCATCGATGATGAGGTCCGTCACGTTAACGTTCGGGATACTCCAACAGTGATTGGCAGGTTTACAGACCTACGCCCTATGACACCATCCTTAAAGGTGCTCGAGGCACAATGACTAATCACATCCAATGCACACAGTTGGCAAATACGGGCATAATACTACACGTTCTATACACGTATTATACAGCTATTCACTGTTTTTTTTTTTTTTTTTTCTACAAGAACGGTAAAACTGCAACTTTTTTTCTACAAAAACCGTAAATGGGATGGGCTTGGGATGGGTCGAGATTGATCCAAGCCCACCTTAGTGTATCCATGGTGTTTATTTAACATCTAATCTGTTGATAAGGTTACATAAGACTGGATGAAGGAAAACAAAAAAATAAATATCAGCTTGACCCAAAACTTTTGTGGCCCATTAATGGTAAGTCACCACTATTTATTATGGTATGGTCCACCTGATAATTGGATCTGCGTCATTATTGGAATGATACCCTAAAATTACCTGAAAAAACGGATGGACGGTGTGGATACATAATACATACATCAATGTGGCCCCACGGTAAGTGCCTCGCCGTCTTGGGTGAGGCCGGGGTCTCACTCAATCCGCTCTCCACCAGGCTACGGCTAAAGACGGACAGTCCTGTCAGGGGCTCTGTGGGGCCTATAGTGTTATATTTATTTCATCCAAGCCGTCCATCCATTTTGAAAGATCATTTTAGAGTGTAATCCCAGCAAAGAGGCAGGTTGAAGGCTCGATGGACCACACCACATGAAGCAGTCATGACAATGAACCTCACCGTTGAAATCTTCCTAGGACCCACCGTATTGCTTATTTACCATCCGAGCTGTTCATAAGGTCATATAGAACTAAATGAAGGCAAAAAATAAATATCAGCTTTTATTTCAGCTTGATCCAAAACTTCCATGATCACTAGAGGTTTGTAGCCGAAGGTATTCGATCCTCATTGTTTCCAGGGGTGTGGTCCACTTGAGCTTTCAATCTTACTCATTTTTTTAGCTTATCACCTAATATAATTTGTCAAAATGGATAGGCAGTGTGAATAAAAGACATACATCAAGGTGGGCCCACATAGACCGTACATCTCTAGCTACCCCCACCATGATTTGTCAAAACGGATAGACAGTGCGGGTAAAACACATACATCATGGTGGGCCCCACATAGACCGTACATCTCTAGCTAGGTCCTGGTGGGGGTAGTACCCAATCCGGGCTCTGTTTAGTGTACGGCCTAAACATTTTCGGGTGGGTTGGGCTTATGTCATTTATCCAGGACCAGCCCACCCAAACCGGCTTATTGACCTTACCATCCTTCGAATACCCAAACTCGGTCACGCCCAACCATTATTTTCCTGGCGGAGGATGGGACTTGCTATACTGGGCCCCACCTTATGAACCGCCCGAACCTCGCACATGCGTGCCACCCGTGTCCAAAGTTAGTACGGAAACAGCACGTGCGAGAGGGCTGTTAGTTGGCACGTGCCAATTGTATCATTCTCGTGTGCCGAGTATAAATACAACATTTCTGCTCCACTCTGCTTGCATTTTCAGGTCTTATTCAACCGCGAGAGAGGGAGAGATAGAGAGAGACGATTCAATTCCTTTGGGGAGCGACCTGAGAAGATGTGGAGAAGGGTTTCATCTCATCTCCAAACACTAGCTTCATGCCGATCTGCCACTTTTAACCTCCGTCGCCAATCCAGTGGCGGATATTCCTCCAGGATCCGTGCCTTCGCCTCCTCGTCCTCGCCGTTCCAGAAGACAACCCCTCTCTTCTCCAATCGTGCCAGCAGTGATGCCGGTAAGCCTCTTCAAATCCCCAGTTCCAGATGTTTCCTGGCCTCCTTTTTTGCGTTGTAGGGTTTCCGTTCCAATGGATCTGCATGGGTTGGATTGTAATTCGCTGATGAATTTGTGGGCAGATAATATTCTGTCCCAGGGAAAGAAGAGAGTCGAAGACGTAATGCCGATTGCAACCGGACATGAACGGGAGGAGCTTGAAGCTGAACTTGAGGTATGTATATTCTAATCTCAAAGATAAAATGTTGTTGAAATGCTGAATAATTAAATGGTAATTGCCGTTTCGCCATCTGATTCTTTTTCTAGGGGAAGAAGCCGTTTGACATGGATACCCCGGTTGGTCCATTCGGCACAAAGGTTAGTGTGACATAGAACCTAATTTTGTATGTAGTAGGCGTTCAATGAAATGAGAATTGTCATTAGGAATTTTACTTCTATCAGTAGTTTCATATCCTATAATTTGCTCCTATTTTCTTCCTGACACTGGATGGTGGTTGAAGTTATATTTTGAAATTTGAAATGCCTCAAATGCTTATTGATTATTGGTATGCCGTGGAAATGGATTTCTATGCTATTGTAACTGATTTCTGCTTGCACACATTAAAAAAAAAAAGATTTCTGCTTGCATGACGTTCAAAATTGCATTTGGAATGTAATGTTGGATTGAATGGAGGTGATTAGTTCAATTAAGTGGAAATGACCCTATTTTAGTTAGTTTACTTATAGAGTTCATATTGAGGGACTGGGCACCAAACTGTAATTATGTGACTGTTGAGCCGGGCTCATTAGGAATGTAATTGCAATTTTGAGGGCTACTTCTTAATTATAATGTTTTGGACAGTTCACTGGTTGAACTAGTTATCGCAATTTGATTCAATAGTGCATCCAAACAAAGCCTAGGATGTTGGTTGTTTCACTGTAGTTTTAAAATTTTCGAGTTTGTTAGTCAAAGACTTCTAATATATGAAGTGCACTTTTGAGTCATGAGGCTTCCTTTTGTCCAGATACCATACATAAAAGTTCTAAATTTTATTTCATGATGTGCACAATTGCACATGGAGGCCTTGAGTTTCCAAGGTGATTAAGGAGTAATAAAAAAATGATCTGTTAATTAAGACATACTGCACAAAAAAGAAAATAAAAAAGAAGGAAAAAGAAGAAGACATACTGTTGTCTTTGTGGCTGTGTGAGGTGGTGTCATGGTAGTATTTCGTGTTTGCATTTTAGGTATGTGCCGATTATTGTTGACCTGCGGTCTATGTATTGGTTTAGAATTCAATAAACTATCGTCATCATTTCTTTAATTTATCATTTTTTAAGGTAACAATTTATATTAAACAAAACAAAGAGATGCATTATAAATAAGAGATCAGATGATGAGAGATCAACAGATCGGGCCTAGAAATATTCCTCTCCCTTGCATCCCTCAAGTGATGTAGATGAGCAATTGGTGAAAACTTAGGAGAACTTCGCCTACACAATCATTTCTCCTTCCCATTAGGATCCCTGAATCTGATCCCTTGAATTGTTATGAGAAACTCCCTTCTCCATAGAACTTTCCTCATTGGGCCTACATCTCCCATGACATTGTTCGAAACAATCAACTATTGGCTGAGGCATCATTGAAGCAATGCTGAAGAGAGAAAAAAACCCAGAAAGACAAGGAGAAACTGCAATGCATGATTAAATGATTCACTGATTCTGCATCCTGGAGACAAGATGTGCACGTTTGGTAAGATCGTTTGTTTTCTTCTTAGATGATCAATTTTCAACAACTTGCTCATTCCTGCAATGCATGATTGATGCTTTTTCTGACGCTCAGACGCTCGAAGACGACTCTTCCTCATTCCTGCAATGCATGATTCACTGATTCTGCAATGCATGATTGATGCTTTTTCTGACGCTTAGACGCTCGAAGATGACTCTTCCTCATTCTTGCAATCCCCCACATCCTCAATGAACTCCCACTCCGAGCGTCTTTCTCTATCTCAACAGGATTCAGAACTCAACCTTCTCTCTCTATTTCAAGAGTCCTCTGGCGCAGAGGCGATAATAGCGAAGCCGCTCCAAATCCGCAACGGGAACACCGCAGCTAAACTGTTAGAGGAAGACCAAAGAGCTGCCCTAGTCAAGAAGATTCATAGGAAAAAGTGGATTCGTGATGCGATAGGGCACATTGGGAGGCTTCTCGGATTATCGTTCGGTGACGGTCTAGAAGACTTCTCGCCCTCTTCCAGTGCGTTGAAAACAGAGGCAGACTTCTCGACCCTAACAGAACCCCTTAGAAACGCACCCCAAGGAAAAGCAAAAATAAGGAGCTGAAACGGAAAGGAACTTCCTCGGAAATCATAGCTGTTATCAGATCTGAAGAAGGATCAAGGGGTAGGCGGGGAAGAGTAGTTCTCCCATGAAGATGATCTCTTGGCATGTTGAGGGTGTGGGGTCAAAGCAAAAAAGGAGACTCAAAACCACCTGTAGCAAAAGCAACCCTCAGATCATTTGCCTCCAGGAAACCAAAGTTAATGCCTTCGACGATCGGTTGATGAGGACGTTATGGAAGGTTTTCGACGCCAAATGGGTTGCGAAAGATGCTTCGGGTACTTTAGGGGGTATTATGGTTGCTTGGAGATCTGCTTTCTGGTCTCTAGTGAAGAGTGAAATAGGTGATTTCTCGGTTTCAGCCATTCTGTCAAATAATGCCTCGGCAATGAATTTTCTCATTTGTTTTGTTTATGGCCCCACCAACAACGCTTTAAGGAACGCCTTCTGGGAAGAAATGATCACAGTCCGCCAAAGCTTTGATGGCCCAATTTGCTTTGTCGGTGACTTCAATATCACCAGATTTGTGAACGAGCAGTCGTCTCGGATTAAGATGAAGCTCCACATGGCAGCCTTTTTTGATTGGATTGACACCAACGGTTTGGTTGACCTTCCTTTAATCGGCTCTCGCTTCACATGGTCGAACGGGAGACTTCCCACGATCATGTCCAGGCTAGATCGTTTTATCGTCTCTCCTGAGTGGCTGGACCTTATGCCTACCTCCTCTCTGTCAGTCCTTACCAGGACTACTTCAGATCACTGGCCCCTTCTTCTTTCTGCTGAGGAGGTGGACTGAGGTCCTAAGCCTTTCTGTTTTGATGTTTCCTGGTTGCATCGTGCAGGGTTCAAATCTATGGTGATAGAGTGATAGAAGAATCTTCAGGTTCAAGGCTTTGCAGGCTTTAGACTGTCTTCCAAACTAAAAAGGCTAAAAGAAAATCTCAGACAGTGGCACAAGGAGGACAGAAAGAAATCGGATGCAGAGATGGACTCAATATTGTCGGCAATTCAACAGATTGACAGCCATGCTGAAATCAGCCCAATGACAAAGGAATCCCTGGGAAAGAGAATTCATCTCATACAACAGCTATCAGCCAAAGCCTTCCAACACGAAATCTCCTGGAAACAAAAAGCTCGTGCTAAATGGATCAAGGAAGGTGACATAAATACGAAGTACTTCCATAGCATCACTAGTATGCACGCTGGGATTAATCGCATAAACAACATAATGATCAATGGCAATCGATCTGAGGATAGAGAGATTATATCTCGGGAAGCCATTTCCTATTTTCAAGGTCTCCTCCAGAACGATGGATGGTCTAAACCGCGCCTGGACAATCTCTCCTTCTCATCTCTAAGTGAATCTGAAGCAGCATCTTTAGAGAAGCCGTTCTTTGTCAAAGAGGTTAAAGAGGCTGTGTTTGCCTTGGGGGAGACAAAGCGCCTGGCCCTGATGGTTATCCGATTCAATTTTTTCTAGTCTTTTGGGACCATCTTCAACATGAAGTGATGGACTTTCTCAATGAATTTTATGTTAGAGGGAGAATTTCAATTAACATAGGGGCAACCTTCATCGCACTGGTGCCTAAGTTCTCGGGAGCTTCAGAATTCAAAGACTTCAGGCCCATCAGCCTCATCGGAAGCCTATATAAAATCTTGGCTAAGATCCTAGCTAATCGTCTTCAGAAAGTAATAGGTTCAATCATCAGCCCCAATCAGTGCGCCTTTATCCCAGGAAGACAGATAATAGATGATGCTCTCATTGCTAATGAATACCTTCACTCCGCTCATTGTTCGAAAAAGAATTATATTTTTTGCAAATTGGACATGGAGAAGGCTTACGATCACGTCGATTGAGATTTCCTTTTATATATGCTCAAGCGTATGGGTTTCGGTGAGCTATGGAGGAATTGGATCAAGGAATGCATCAGTTCTGCATGGTTTTCTGTTCTTTTGAATGGAACGCCGAAAGGTTTCTTCAATAGCTCTCGTGGCCTAAGACAAGGTGACCCTCTATCTCCTTTTCTTTTTCTAATTATCGTTGAAGTATTATCTGCGATGCTTCTCAAAGGTCAGTCGGAAGGATTACTCAGGGGTGTCCAGATGCAAGGGCTTCTTGATCCTATCTCTCATGTGCAGTTCGCAGATGACATCCTAATTTTCTCTGAGGCTACCACTGAAATTGTCTCAAATCTGTGCACAATTATTAGATGCTTTGAAGCGGTTACGGGGTTGAAGGTTAACATGTTCAAATCCATAATTTATGGAGTTAACATGGGTGATAAGGAGGTGAGCGATATGGCTGATTTTATGGGGTGCTCCTCGGGATCTTTTCCTGCCACTTTTGTTGGCCTCCCTTTATGCATCGGCCGGCCAAAATTATGGCAATGGGAAAAGGTTATTCAGAGGTTCCATCATCACCTGGCTGTGTGGAAGTGTTGTTACCTATCTATCGGTGGTCGGCTCACTCTCATCAAAGCAACTTTATCCAATCTTCTGACCTACTTAATGTCTTTATTTCGTTGCCCTGCTACAGTCCTTAAAACCATAGACTCCCTAAGGCGCAATTTCTTACGGCGCGACAAGGAAGACAGGAAGCGTTTCAACCTCATGGAGTGGAGAAAAGTGTGTATGCCGATTAAGGATGGGGGAGCTGGCATAAATGATTTAAAAACGATGAATCGGGCTCTCCTAGGGAAATGGATTTGGAGGCTTGGGGTGGAAAAGAACAGTTTATGGAACAAAATTATTAAAGGAAAATATGAGAGATCGACAGGAGGGTGGTGGACTTCAAAATCATCCATGTACAGGGCTTCTGCCATTTGGAAAGGTATCTATCGCCTGAAAGAAGAGGTCCTTCAATGAATAGGTTTCGCCCTTGGAAAAGGTGATTGGATTCATTTTTGGACGGATACTTGGCTTGGAGATGCCCCTCTAAAAGACAAGTTCCCTTCCATCTTCCGTCTTGTTGTTAAGAAAAATAGTTTCATTGTGGATAATTATTCTCTCGTGGCAAATAGAGTGGTTTGGAATATTCATTGCCGTAGGAATTTGGAAGATTGGGAAATCAACGAAATGGTTGAGCTTTTGGACTGCGTTCAGTATGCTCTATCGAATCAGATGTTAAAGGACAGTCTGACATGGAAAATGGATAAATCCTCGGTCTTCACAGTCAGATCTCTCTACAAGGAACTCCCTCTGAGACATGATACTTCTCCGTCGCAGGGTCTCCACTTCCTTTGGAAATATGATGCCCCTCCCAAATTAATTGTCTTTGGATGGTTGGCAGCGAACAGGAAAATCCTCACTATTGATAACCTCAGAAGAAAAGGCATGGCTTTAACCAATGCTTGTATCCGTTGTTTGAAAGCGGAAGAATCTGTAGACCACCTTTTGATCCACTGCCCGTTTGCGCGCTCCATTTGGTTGGACATTATCTCAAGTTTTAATATCAGCTGGTGTTTCCCTAGGGATATTGAAATGCTCTTAAAGGCCTGGCACAGTGTTAGAATAGGCAAGTTGTATTCTCGCCTTTGGTGGATGGCAATCTTGGCGATATGGTGGGCGGTCTGGACAGAATGAAACAACCGTTGCTTTCGCAATGAATCGAAGTCCTCTCTCTCAGTAACTTCCGCTATTAAGTGCATGATTGCGGAATGAGTGTCCCATATGGATGGTTTTGATGTTGATCTAGCCTTCCTAGAGGCTTAGCTTTTGTTTTTGTGTTTTCTTTTTCTGCTACCTCAACAGTGCTTTCTTTTGTTTGTTGTTCCTTCTTCTTCCTTAATATAAGTTATCTTTCAAAAAAAATAATAATTTTCAACAACTTGCTCTTCAATGCAAGCCAACCAAACGCGATTAACAGTAGGAAGGGCCGAGATGCTCTCAAATGCTCTTGATGGGGTCTCCAAATCCCGGGAATTCGAGCCAACACTGATTGCCAAATAAAACGATCTAATGGAAAAATGACCCAACTTCTCTAGCTTCCAACTCCACCCATCTCTTACATCCAATAATGGGCTTTGGCTGTCCATCAAAGCTGAGGAGTAACAAATTTGTCAATCTCCTCTTCCATTATAGCTCTATAGAAATAAAAAGTCTAGAACAACCTAGTCCCTCAACTCAGCTGGGAGAAACATCAAAAAATCAAGTCATTCTTCTCTTGTACCAACCCAAATAAACATGTATAGATACAATAAAAGGCTTTTCACCAGCCGCTATCATACCAAAGCTGAATACGGGACACATCCCCAAGAATAAGGAATATATATTCCTTTTGAAGAGACCTTCGACCCTAAACACCGCTTTCCAAGACCCAGAGGCTCTGTATTTGGACAATTCCCTGGTAAACTAATTTTCCATGCCATCACCATGCTTTCAAGCTAAACTGTTTCCATAAAGCATCTTCCTCTTCCCCAAAACTCCATAACCATTTACCCAATAGAGTTGTGATTAATATCTTTGAGCAACTTGATACCTTGCCAACATGTTCCTTCAGTTTGTAGACCTTGGCCCGATCCACCAAATAAAACTTTTGCTTGTTTTCAGTGCCTTTTTGAGGCAAGCCTCTAGCTTATTTATGACATTAGCCTGGTAACATAACATGGGCATAAAATAGACTAGCATGTTAGCAAGAGCTGCCTTTATCAACATAACGAAGTGAAAGGTGATGACTCTTCCTATCTTTTGCCTAGATAGCTTCCACACAACTCTTTCCACCACCAAAGTGAGGTGTCCAACCATTTTGATTGAAAGAGTTTCGCTCTGTGGCAGAATGTGTTGCCTGTTGTTGGCATTTCTTTTTTTGATGACATCAGGGTGACCCCGCCCCATTTTAAGGCGAGATTATTCCTTGCAGATCCATGCAATTACCTGCAAACCAGGTGCATCGGGTAATCCCGGGGAGGGGAATTGAACTCACATCTGTGGGAGCACACCCATGATGCTTTCCGTTTGCCCAATCCCCGTGCGGGTCTAATTTTGGCAGGTCCTCTTTTGTAAACCCTGGGCTTGCAGGCTAGGGGTGTTGTTTGGATAGTAGTGGGTTGGTGCTTGTGGTGTTGTGGCCCGTTGGTGACAAAGAGTCAAATTTTGCCGAAGCTACTGCACTGTTCAATGTAGTCAATGCTGCAGTGCATTGTGATTTCTTTTTGTTCATGGAGAGTTTCTGATTTGATTGAGTAGATCTGGGCCCTATCTAGAAATCCATTGATGTTTTCTCCTGGTCAAGAGAGACGCCAATGAGGACATGGATTATTTAGCAAAATCTGGAGTGGCCATGGATGAGCTTCTTATTTGCGACAGGAGTTCAACATCCTTTTCTGGCTTTTGTTTTGCAGATTTCAATGTTTTGTTTTCATGCTGTTGATGTGTTATATGTTTTCACTTGTGCTTTTCCTTCTGGGGCCTTTTTAGGTTGTCATTGATTGTATTTGTTTATGTAGTTTATTGTTTCTCTTGTTCTTGATAAAAATCTGTATGCTCATAACAAAGAAGTATTTTGCAGACCTACCAATACAAACAAGAATTACTAAGTACATAGAAGGGACTTGACTTGACTTGCACTTGAAAACTTGAGCATTGTTACTGATAAATAAAAAAGCTTGAGCGTAGTAACTGGTTTTCTCCTCACCAAGGTATTAACAAACGGTTACATAATGGCATTATGAAAAAAATGGGGCGTAACAGCTTCGTAACTGATGCAGTTAACAAAAATTAAAATAAAAAAGGTTGTTACAGCCCTTATTGTAACGGTACGACCATTGTTTCTGTTATTGAATGCCTTGCTTCGCACTCGTCTTATTCCTAAGAGCTCGCTTTTCTGAATGTTCACTTTTTGATTAAAAAAATGCCTCAAAACATCTCATAATTTTACGTAAGTTATCAAATTTGACATGGTCAGCCTCACAAAATATAATTGTGTCATTAGCAAATTGGAGACGTGGGATATGGAAGGCCATGTTTTCCAATGGCAATCCATTTCTCTACCATAACCAGCATTCTATTGAGCACATCCACTACCTCCTTGAATAGGAATGGGTATAAAGGATCCCATCGACAAAGTTTGGTTGCTTCCAGAGGAATGTTCAGATATTTGTTAGTTAACACTGAGAAATACGTTGAGCTCATGCATGCCTTTATCCAATTTCACCTTCTTTGTCCAAAGCCCATTCTACACAACATATAATTCACTAAGTACGAATCGACATAGTTGTATGCCTTTTCCATATCCAACTTGCACGACTAGGTTTTGTGGATCCATATTTTGAATCAATACATTTATGTGCTATTAGTCCCCTCGAGAATCTGACTCCCAAACACAAAGTGATATAATCTGGAATCAATGAGGTCTTGATACTGGAATCACAAGAATGGATGAGAACTCACCTAGAAGAATCGAGTAGAGCGGAACAAACAACTTAATTGAATAGAAACTTGGAAATTGTGGAATGCCTTACATCCTAAACCACCCCCGTTTTATTGACTGTAAAAGACATCCCCAATGAATCTTTAACTAAGATACCTCAACTATTAGATTAATTTCAAATCAATCTCTGAATCTTTAGCTAAGATCCTTCAACTATTAGATTGATTTTAAATCAATCTAATCTATCTAAGATAACACAACCCACCTAAAGAAAAAAGATTTGGCCCTAAAAATAGTAAAAGCAAATCTACCAAATAATCCTCAAAATCTTCAAACAATAAATCAACCATATCTTCAAAATCAGCCCCTTATATTCCAAAAATAGTAAATGTAGTCCCTGACATTTAGCCTCCAAAACTAAGCAACAAACAACCCACAAGTCATTACATGTTAGGCCCCCTATGGTGAGCCTTGGGCCGACGTCACAAATATACCTTTGTTCTTTGAGGTCACCCCTCCCAACACCTTATAGTGTCTTGTAGTTAGAATTTTGGCCAACATTTTGTATGAACCAATTAGGCTTATGAGCCTATAGTCCTTGAGATTTTCAGCTCCTTTGGCAGTAAAGCTATAAAAATTCACTTATGGCCTTGGACAATTTCACTCTCTTGTGAAATTCTGTAACGAAGGCATTTGAAATCACTCCTAGAAGACTTGTGATGGGGACATCTCGCGCACACCCCTGGCCCCACCATTGATCTAGGTCGATGACGACGTCCAGGGAGGGCCTCATAGTTATAGGACTGCGTTTTGGTTCATTGGAGTGTACCCGGTCGTTGTGTGAATCCCACCATGGGTTCTCATGATCATGGCCCACTATTCTAAATAATCTAGTATTTTGAGTTTTGCTTATTATTGTTATTAGGAATATCATGGACAGTTTAGATTGCTTTGATTAGTTGTTATTTTTAATTACTTCGTCTCCAAGTAATAGAGTGCGCACATGATGCGAGTTTTGGGGTATAGGTTTTTTTTATAAATAGGCAACCCCTTGTAGGGTTTTTTTCATTAAAGATGATTAATAAAATTCTGCGTTTTCCTGCTTCTCTAATTTCTGAATTGTAAAAACCTAATTGGGTGCGAAACCCTCTATTCTTCGAAGGGCTAACTATCGTGGTGCGAAGCCACGCCCATCCCAAATCGCCTCCATCTCCTACCCTTCATATTCCTCATCTCTTACATCCATCCTCCTCATCGAATCCATCCATGTTTGCAACTAATCTTTCTCCTACATCAGATTTTCAGAATTTGGCCCTGCAGGAGGGTTGGAACTTCGGCGGAGCACCGTGTTCAAACCGATCATCCGTTTGCCCTGAAATTTGGAGGGAAGGTGGCCCATCTCTGGCCGACTAGGTCATTGCTGGCCGATTCCAGATTCGTAGGCCCCACTCGTGCGGGCCGCCATCCACGCACGTGCGTCAGGCCGGTTTGCTGTTCACACATGCGAGCTGATCATAGGTTCCCTCTCGTCTCTATTTCACTCCTCTTTCGCCTTGTTTCCATAACCTTAACCCTAAATCATCTCAAATCCCCAAGTTCTATTTCACTTTTGAAACCTTAGGTTTTTCCGAATTGAAACGTGAGAATCCCTTAGATTGGGAGATAATCCTTTGCATTTGTGGGTAAATCCAGTATCCTTCGAGCATTGTTTGGTCTATAATTTTTAATTGATTTAGTCCTAACATGTGGCTTGGACCCTCGTAGATTCCCCTTGTTGAATGCTTGACTTTATGCGGGATGTGAAATTATTGTGATTGTTTCTAAATTATAATGATCTAAAGCCTGAAATCTTGCACATCATATCTAAATTTCATGTCCTGCATCAACTTGCAAAATTGAATTGGGAATTTGTTAGGACTTGAAGGTATACTATCAATACTGTTACATCTTCTTGTTCGAGCAATGCCGTTAAGGATATATGTATTTCACTCTCCTTCTCTTGGTTAAATTGCCCACAATCTTTACCTCCATTTAAATTCTTCCTTCTTTACTTTCCGAATTCCTGTTTTAATTGTCGTCGTCTTCACCTCTCCTCTTTAGAAATATGACCTACCTCCTCCATCTATTTCTTAAGTAGCTTCCAAAATGCTAGCCTCTGCCTCTTTCAATTAGCCAAAATAGCCCTCGTAATGTTTGATTTTTTGACAGTTTTTTACTTTGTCATTTCTCTTTCCAAAATGTTTGCTGCTCCTCGATGGAGTGCGTTGGTTTCACCAAGAGTAGCAGTATTCTTATGGCTTGTGATTAGGTAGAGAGTTCTGGGGGTCGATAAGTTGCGATGATGTGGCATGGTCCTCTAATACTGGTGTATTATGTGCAAAGTGGATGAGGAAACTAGTTCTCATTTGTTTCTTCATTGCTCAGTAACGTCCACTGCTTGGAGTTGTGCAAAGTTTAAGATGTCTTGGTCCAAGAATGTCTTTACAAGAGGAATTCTTGTGTTGGAGTCTTGTTGGGAACTTCAAAATATTGTGTTTAGGTCAAGTTGTTCCCTCATGAAGGCCGATACGTATAGGTAACGACCTTGACTGTTATGCGATGTGGGGCTGAAGCAGGACAATTGATTTTTTGGGACTGTATTGGCCATTGCAGGGGCCGTAATGGCCATTATGGGGCATAACAACCATTACCCCGTAACGGTAGAAAAACGACCACTTCTTTTTTCTATGTAAATCTATTTCGTCCTAATTTTATCACTTTTCTCATTCCAAAAACTTTCCTACATCGTTTTATAACAGATTTCAACCATTCGTAATTATAATTTTTAGTATTAATATAGCAAATTGAAGCGATTTGGGCGAATAGAAGCCCCGAGGGCCATTTATATAAAAAAGAAGAAGTATATATGCAATTTTTTTTTTTTTTTTTTTGATTTCTAATTCCAATGCTTGATTGTAATGTGTAAACATTAGAGTCACATAATCATGTTCATAAATTCACTAGACAACTAAAGAGTGGACTATTACGCTACCATTAACATGTTTAAAATAAAAAATGAATACAGCTTTGTAATATTTATATTATTCTAGTTTTTCTTTTCAAAATTTTTTGGACATTTTTTGAACCGTTGCAGGGGTCGTAAAGGTCGTTATGCCCCTGCATCGGCCGTTACTACCGATACCCGTATCGATAACGGTGATGACCGTTACGACCACCATTACTGGTACGAAATACCTTTGTTCAGGTGAAAAAGGAACATTATGCGGAACATTGTGCCTTTTGCCATTTGTTGGGAACTTTGCAAATAGAGGAACAATAGAATATTCAAGGAAGCCTAGTTGTCAACAGAATCTCTAATAGAGAAAATCAGTGGGTTTATCCGTGAATGGATGCTGGTGTCTCTAATCCTTGATTGAGAAAATCGGGGGTCTATCCTTGAATGGATGTTGGTGTCTCTAAATTTTGGTGGGAAGTCTGCGAAGGAATTGGAGTCCAATAGGGGCCCATCTTGCTAGGCTAGGGATGGTATTTCCTTTTTTGATTAAACTGTTAGTTTAATTAGAGGAGCCCTGCTAGAGTTTTCAAAACACAACGTAATTAAAATTTTCGTAAAAATTCTAAAATTTAGTTAATCCTAATTCTACGGATCCCTATATAGATATCATTATGAAAAAACAAAAAACAAAGGGCTAGGGATTTACCTGTGGATTGTTGTTGTTCAAAACTGTGAAAATTGCCTATGCTGTTCCTTCAATCGAGGGGTTCTTTCCTAGGTCCAGCTTAGATGAGGAGAGAGAGCCAACACGCTACTCCCTGGAGTAGGGTTAGGATAATGCATAAGAGTTGTCCATAGCGGACTCACACGTGAAGATGTGGATGCGGAGAGGAGGGAGATCTCTCTCTCTCTCTCTCTCTCTCTCTCTCTCTCTCTCTCTCGCTAGCTCTCTCCTTTTCTCTCTTCACTTTCTCACTTTTCTTCTCTTACTCTCTACAATGGTGATGCCCAAGGGGAATGGACATCCAAGGCTCTCTCTTCAAATCCCTCCAGCATAGGATCTATATATAATGAGCAATTATAGTTATAGGGAGAGAACAATATGGTGCTTCACCACCTTATAGACTTTGGTATGCCCTACTACATTGAAAGTCTGTTATCCCACCTAACAATGTATCTAGATTGACCCAATCTGTCCGCTTATCATGGTCATCCACCCTTGATCCTATGCCTATGCAAAGAAAGTGGTGGACCACAAGAGCTCAACTGTTGGGATTACCATCAAGTGTGATCGAAATCATTTAAAACAAAATATCAACTGTTAAAACATTTGTAAAAAACCATTTAAAACCATTTAGAATGTTAACGCTAGTGAAAAACCACTTGATGGATGGTCCAATTCGCCATATCTCAGCCATAAGAATGTTCTTAGGTGACTAGTGGATCCCTTATACGATCATATGGATCTTAGCCGTATTCTAATGCATGAACCTGACAACACCCTCATATGTGCCAGTGCAATTGACTTCGTAAGGTGGGTTAAACATTTTATCAGGAATTTGAATTCCCCATTTGTCCGTAGGTTTAAAGATTAGTCAAAGCTACTACATGCACAAGTCAATCTAGATGAGGCATGATGGGTCTTCTGATCTCCAATCTAGAGTCTCAAAATGATCCTCCAATGCAAATACCCAATGGATTTAATTAAATGATTCCATATCCATGAATACTAACACTCGTATGTGGGGTAGGGCAAAGACATTGACTCATTATTTAATCTGATGGTAGAGACCTTCCATTTTGATTCGCAATCAGTTCCCTCATACAGGATGGCTATCTGAATAACCACAGGTTTGTCCTAAGACCTGTTTAGGTGGTCATGGAACAAAGTAGTGAGATCCATGGAACGCAACTCTCCCCTTGACCAGTGTCCAGATTTTCCCAAACTCAAGTTCCCAAGGAAACTAGAGGAAATTCTTTAACCTATATACATGTATGATTAAGATATACACACACATTCATGGCATTAATAGCACGTTCACACAGGACCCATGGTCATCATGATCCACAGCCAAGATCATCAATCCAATGGTTAAGATCATTGCATTGGCTTTTCAAGGCACACAACTACAACAAGTCTCCTCACCCCTTTCCTAGTGTTTGTATGCCTTATTTTTTCTCCTTTGTTTTTGTATTTTTTATTTTTTATTTTTATTTTAAATATTCAGATCCTTTCTTGATAATGGATTTGAAGTTGCTTGCTCAAAAAAAAAAAGAAAAGGAAAAAAAGGTGTAGTAAGTCAACTGCCCAACCACCCACATCGAGTTAAGACTAGCAATCTTGACTTCAGAGATGAAATCCTCTTCCAGCCAAATGAATTCATAATGGAAGTGAACAAGTCCCTAGGAATCCTCATGAGCTTCCACATGAATGAGCAATGATCGAACACTGAACAAGGCAGCACTTTTTAAAACCACATTAGGAGCAATCGGCGGAAATTAAGAATCTATCAATCATCATCACAGGCATCTCCTGGTTATTAGATGATGCCAATTTAGCTCCTCTCATCCACAAATCAGTAAGATCATGTTTATCCACCTAGTTAGAAAAATCCTGCATACTTATGGTAATATGATTACCATTTGAGTTCTCGTAGAGATCCGATAAAATTAAAGTTACCTGCCACATGAATTCACCTGCCACACATTGAGGATTCCTCCACATACTTCATCGAGCTCCACCCATACTCTGTTCTCAACTGCAGGTAGTTCGGGCCATAAACTGCTGTGAAACCCATCTAATGCCACATGAATTCACCTGCCACACATTGAGGATTCCTCCACATACTTCATTGAGCTCCACCCAAACTCTGTTCTCAACCGCAGGTAGTTCGGACCATAAACTGCTGTGAAACCCATCTAATGCCACATGAATTCACCTGCCACACATTGAGGATTCCTCCACATACTTCATCGAGCTCCACCCAAACTCTGTTCTCAACTCCAGGTAGTTTGTATCCAATATTCTGGAAGCGCACTGAGACAGAGAAGGATCCTGTCTGCCAATCTTTAGTAACTTTCATTTTCTGTAACTATCCACAAAATCCTAGGTAACAAATAACAAATACATGTTCTTTCTTGTAATGCATCTTTCATGACTATATTTTCATGCATCTATCCTATCCTGAACAACTGATATTCACCTATGACCTTTACCCAACTAAGTATCATCGTTGTTGTTAAAAATCTTACTAGTTATGCTTTGGTTCAAATCTTATGGGAAGCAATTTGAATCTTACTAGTTATGTTCGAACCAATTTAATCTTATGATTTTGGGGTGGATGCTGATTCTGATATTATAAGGTAGCTTTTGAATCCTATGATTCGACAAAAATAGTGACCATATTTCTTACCTGGTAAAAAAAAGAAAAGTTCTTTGCCAGATCATGACCTATAACATTGGTTTTTATTGTCTTTTTCCTGTTGCTTTTGTTTTCTAAATTTATTTGGGGTCTTTGAAGTCCTGTGTAACTTCTCTCCTACCAAGGGTGTCAACAAGTATGCTTCGTGTTGAGCCAGACCCCATTATGCATGACGTTAGCACAGGCCAGGGCCTGTTATGGGCCTACTATCTCAGGCTCTGCGAAGGCGCTTGATAAACATAATAGGCCTGAGCTCGAGGTCGATTAAGCCTAATAGGCTGGACATCATTCCAGATTAATAAAAAGGATGATCGTGGTTTTTCTTAATAACAATATTTATTTATAATTTTATATTTAGGTTTGACATTCTAAATATTGGGATGGCCATGCCTAGGTACAAGCTTAGACCTAGGGACTAAGCTTGATACCAAATTATTGATAGGGCCTGATGTAGTTCTGTCATTGTGCCTGGCCCTGGGTCTGGGCCTAGCAAACTCAACTTTGAGTTGGCCTGGCTATATCAGTTTGAAATCTGTGCCGAAGACAACCATGGCCCAGTCCGCTGGCAGGCCTGGTCACTTGACTGCCCTAGCCTGATGGGCCTCAAACACTTGGTTGAGCCCAAGCCCAACCCGATTGCTAATAAGGTTTGAACTTTAGGCCCAGCCTCTCTCCATGAGCTTGTTTCTCACGCCCAGCATTCCTCCTGGTGGATGAGGCCTGAGAGGGATATTAGAGTCTTATTACTTTCCAGAACTCTAGATCCTACACTAAGGGCCTGTTTGGATTGCAAATTAGATCAGTATTGTAATGTAGAAGTGCCATCATTACGATTTTACAACATTTTTTAAACACCAAGTTTGGCACATAATTCAGTAGTCAAATGCAGATGTAATAGGAGACAGGAGGTAAAGAAAATTTTAATCATTATAATTTTACATTGCATTGCAGTGGAAATTTCCTATCCCAACACACATCAGTGTATTTTTTCTGTTGATTTAACATTTCAATAATGTAAAAGGATCATCATTATGATTTTACCACACCTATCCAAACACGGGAATTGTCGGTCAAATTACCTGTTTTTGAGGAGATAAGTACTGTAATTTGTAATCATTGCACTTTACAATACATTAATGATGTAATTTGCAATCCAAACATGCCCTAAAGAAATTCAAGAACTCTTTTCTTGTTCAGTGGATTTCAATGCATATCTTTGAATGTCTGAATTTGATCATTTTGATGTATCATGTGGGATACCAAATCCTTGCTTTGGGTTGCTTTGTTTTCTTTTCCTTCAATTTCCCTCTGTCAGAGATTAAATGTTGAGGAAAATTCACATTGCTTGATAGTTGGTGAGTGATTATAATTTGATCATCATGGAGATGTGGGGCATTCTGCATGCTGGCGTTTGTGATAGTCTAGTTGTCAAACTGCATTTTTAAATTTGTCACCTGCTATCTGTTTGTAGGAAGCACCTGCTATCATTAAATCCTACTATGACAAAAGAATAGTTGGATGCCCTGGTGGTGAAGGCGGTAAGTTGCTTTTGTCTTGATTTCTCCTTCATTTCGAAAAAGAAGGGCTCTCTGCTCAGTTTCTTTCAACCTTTTATAATTAGCCATATAAGTCTGAATTTCTTTGTGTGTGTGCAGAGGATGAACATGATGTTGTGTGGTTTTGGTTAGAGAAAGACAAGCCACATGAATGCCCTGTGTGTTCTCAATATTTCATGGTAAGTGGAGATCACTTGATGTATTGTTATTGCATTCCTACACCAATGGATCACAAAGGAGAAAATTTTATGAAATATAACTAACTTAATTTTCACTTCTTCCATTTGCCTGATAAGATTTAAAAACTTGAAGCTCCACTTGGTCTTGATGTGGGCTCTAGTCTCGGTTCTCATGAGACTTGGTTGAGTTGATCGATATCTTCAAACCGTTACTTAAAAACAATTTTTTTCCCAAATGCTATCAGACCATTGCAGCAACATTATGCTCAAAGCTTATAGCATAGTGTTCAGTCCTCTATAGCATGTAGCAAAGCTAGATCGCGTGTGGTGTTAGCCGCACGATACTCCTATCTTTTAATTAAAATAATAGGACAAAAGATAATAATAGTAAAAATCAAGTACAAAAAACTGCAAAAAGCCTTCATTGTGATGATAGGATACCTCAAAAAAAGAGGCCTATCCAACCATCAGGTGGACCACATCATAGAAATCAATGTACAGAGTCACCCAAAAAGCCTTCACTATAGAGTGGTTTGCGCACATGATGGTTGGATCCACCTTGTTAGACCGAGCTGTGGGCCACACCATAGAAAACAATGGCTAACTGTGAGCCACCTAAGAAAATCAAGCCTATGCGACCATCACATGGCCCACACCATAGAAAACAATGCACAACCACCCAAACACCTCCACTGAAGCATGGTGGCCCACGTCATAGTTGGATGGGTTGCATGCCATGCTGCCACTCCACCTGCACATTGCAGAACAATGGCCAACTGTGAGCCACCTAAGAAAATCAAGCCTATCCAACCATCACATGGCCCGCACCATAGAAAACAATGTACATCCACCCAAACACCTCCATTGAAGCGTGGTGACCCACGTCATCGTTGGATGGGTTGCCCACACACACAAACAACAGGCCCAAAACAAAGAGAACCAGCCTCCTAAAAAGGAAAAAAAATGAAATGAATCCTGGAAGAACCATAAATCTTCATCCAAAACGAAAAAGAACTCACTAAGAGATGCTAAGGGGCAAGAACATACCTCTATCAAGCTCGAT
The DNA here is from genome assembly GCA_037074715.1 of Magnolia kwangsiensis. NCBI lineage: Eukaryota > Viridiplantae > Streptophyta > Magnoliopsida > Magnoliales > Magnoliaceae > Magnolia > Magnolia kwangsiensis. Next base: position 86,965,052 of record CM073581.1, read on the forward strand.
ATGAGATTCAATCAAAAAAAAAAAACAAAACTGAATTTTTGAGCTCCATAGCTGTATGAACGTGAAAAGGGGGAAATTTGAAAATTCCCCCCTTTGCTCGGGCTCCAATGTTCTTGAAAATACAACAAATACCCGGTAGGGCTAACTGATCAGACAAAATCCCATCTTCAATGGCTATGTGGATTTCTAGAATCGAATTGTGGTTTTGGGGGGGCCGTAGGTGAAGTGTGCTAGAGAGCTTAGGGCTTGAAGTTGAAGGGATGTTGCTTTACAATCAGAAGTTTTTTTTGTTTATTAAAGTTAGGCTTTTGCGTTTGTTTTACACTCTTTGAATATGCATGTAACTCTGCAGCCGTATACTTGTCACACTTGTAGAGATAGTTACAGTTGCCCGATGGGTGTGATTCTAGAATTATACTCTATCCACAATAGGACTCACACTTTGAATGGTCTGGATAGCTATACTTTTGCTAAATGTGAGGAGGATGAATCACCACCATCTTCCCATTGGTCCTCAATTAACACAAATGTATAGAGCCAAAGTCTTAAAAATTTGGAGCTTTGATCATTGTGAAAATTTGGAGCTTTGATCATTGTGTATGCTACAGCTGCTATATGATATGCACCGCAGTGTACGCTACACTACATATAGCATACGCAACATGAGACTTGTGCTACGGAGAGCCGCAGCTATGCTACAAGCACTATTCAAAAGATGGCCTGGAGTTAACTGAAAGATATGCCCAAGTGTGCTTGAATTCAGAGCCATAAAAGTTGAGAGAGTGGTGGCGTTTCTGCAGCCAATTTTAAGCTCTTAAAATCAGTAATCAGCTTATCCCATCTTATGGATAGTCTCGGGGATTGGCACAGCTTTTTAAAATTTAAAAGAAGTGGTGTTTCTGCAATCACTTTCTTTTCTTCTCTTTCTTCTTCTTCGTGGGGTGTTCTGGAAAATTGTAGTTACAGGCTTAATAGTTGTGAGATGTGACCATTTTTTAATGAGGGCAAATGGTGGTTTTGGTTAGAAGATGACATTTCTCATTACTAGCTAGAGAAAAGCCAGTTTGGTCCAGGGCTAAAAGGCTGCTGCTAGAATGGGCGGTTAATGTTAAGGGTTTGAAAGGTTACGATTTTTGTTTCCTAGGATGTTAATGGCTTCTGCTATCTCCAGCAGATTTGCCTCTCTTTTCTGTTTTTCTGTATTCTCTGCTTTTTAATATATATTTTTTCCTGTTGCTTTTAAAATAAATAAATAAATAAATAAAAGCCAGTTTGGTCATTTGAAAATCAGGAAATCATATGGTCCTCAATTTGAGGCTATGGCATGATATACTAGGATTTGGTTTGTACAAGTACGGTGCATGTTTCAGCTACTAGACTGTTAACTGTGATGCTGTGATCCTAGCTATCAGAATCTCTGGCCTTTCTTCAGTTGAGGATGATATAATTCCTCTCAAAAAAGCAGAGAAGTTCCATTTCTTTTCTTTTCTTTTGGGCACCCGCCATATTTTGTACAACCAGGTGTTTTAGAAGGTACACAGGTCAATCTGGAAATATAGCTTCAAGTTCAAGCTAGCATGGGTTGTTTGTTTCATTAGTCCATTCATTTTAGTTTTCCTGCTAGCATGGGTTGTTTTTAAAACTAGACCGGACCAGACCAGGCAGTCATACCAGTTTGGACCAGAGCTCACCACCTAAACTCTCTGGGTCTCCCTATAAACTTGTCAGACACCGACAATCTTTGTATAAAAGCCAAAGACATACCACTAAGCTAACATCAGATTAGCTTTTTATTTCTCTGTTTTTAATTATTTCAAATAGTGGCTCTTGCTGGTTGGACCAGTGGTTGGGCAGAATCGCCCACAAAAATGGGTTGAGGTCCATTCCGTGTCTTGTAAAAATACTGCTTGCTGCTGATACCTAGTTTGCGCATTTAGCATTGGGGACAGTTTTCACTACTTGTTCTTGTTCTTGTTTTTGTAATGCTTTGCAGCTGGAAGTGGTTGGTGAGGGGGGGCCACCAGATGGCCATGGAGATGATGATCACTGATGCGGAGTCTGCAAAGGTTTCCAGCCTGAATAAAAATTTGGTGAGACAAGATGGTTTCTGTTATACTGTGTAGATCAAACAACATTTTCAGTGTTTTGTTTTGCCTTTGTTCTTTGATTCCCTTCCTTTCGGGTCCAACTGCAATTGGGTTGGGGATTTTTCATTTTATGGCCTTGTTATATCCATTAGACTGTGGATTCCTTTTTAGCCTTTTTGCAATGCATCGTCAGAATAATTTGTGGCCACATTTCTTGAATCTTTCAGAGTGAATTTTCTCATCATCACCTCTGCGGTAATGTTCTCGCCATGATCTGCGCACACCTGTTTATGATTTTCAATTTGTCGTCTCTGATCATGGGTGAAGGTAGTGGGCCTTGAGTACCCACCGGGAATGATGGAAGAATTCCCGATTGAAAATGTGTATTCTTTGTTGATTATATTCGTAAGCTCTCTTGTTGTTATCCATAATGATAATAATAATACTTTTGCATGCTTATGTGATATTCTGCTACTTGTTATCTTGAAGTTGTAGTTACTTCGACATGGTTTTTTTTTTTTTTTTCTCCTGTTAAAGGTGATAGGCTATCTGTGGATGCCAGGATGCCAAACACTACGTTCATATTGGCCGACATGGCTACTTGTGGAAGGTTCAAGCTGTTCATTAGGTGGGCCTCTTAGTCAATGCACCCCGACCCAAAAACCAGGCTAGTCCACTCTTCAGATGGATGGCATGTATGTTGGCTGTGGATTGTTGGTTCCACCTGTTTATAGCTGGTCTGATTTGCGTGCTATTTTGAGTTGGGCCTCTCCTGATGACTGGCATGGATCACGCGAGTGTGTCATGTTGGAATGCTGTCTGGCATCTGCAGCTGTGTACGCATGTAGCATTCCTTGATTAAACATTTAGTTATGACAGGATAAGATGTGATATGCTTAAAACTACTAAGCAGTGATTAGAAAAGACAAAACATACCTTGTGGAGCTTCTTTCAATGCCTAATTACATTGGAATTATCGACGTTTCCCTGTCCAAACTCTCTATTTCTTCAAGACTTGGAACCACATCTAAGACGATGTGAACGCCAAGACCACCATGCAGACTCCAAACCACGAAACCATCACTGGGTACCTGGCTCAAGTCCGGTCCGACTACCACGAAGTTCAGAACAAAGCCCTGAAAACTTTCTCCTACCTCACCAAGGTCAGCCCCCAAAATAGGAATTTAGTTGCTCAAACAGATGGAGCCATACCCGTCTTCCTCTCCCTCTCCAAATCAACCTCTGCCACTGCCCAAATCCTTGCTCTCTCTGTCCTATTCAACCTCTCCCTTAACCCTAATCTTAGGCAAACCCTAGCGACTTTGGAGACCACCCACCACCTCAACTCCATTGTCCTTGCACCGAGTTCGCCTGAGTCTGGCAGGTTGGCTGCCTCATTGATCTGCAGCTTGGCCATGTTGGACAAGAACAAGGCCCAGTTTGGTGTGGCAGGTACTGTGCAGGTGCTGGTGAAAGCCCTTGCGACAGTGCCTGCCCGAAGCTCTGCATCTCATCACCTCGTCAGTTCTCTAGCTGAGCTGGTCCAGTTCCAGGGGAACTGCACATTGGCTGTCCGGGCAGGAGCTGTGTCGGTGCTGTTTCAGGTGGTGGAGAGCGCTGATGGAGAAGACCTTGCTGGAATGTCCCTTGCCATTTTGGGCCTTCTGGCAAGGTTCAAAGAGGGGTTGGAGGCGATTAGAGGGAGAAATGAAGTCGTGGGCTTGCTTGTCGATGTGTTGAAGAGGAGATGCATGTTGAGCAAGGAGGGCTCAGCTGATATCCTCCTCAGGCTGTTTGAGGAGAGCGAGGACTCTGTGCGGGAGGCAGCAAGGCAGCCAGAGTTCTCGTCTCTGGTTGCTGATCTTTCGGTCTGGGGCTCAGCCAAGGCCCGAGAGAAGGCAACTATGCTGATGAGGAAGATGATGGAGGTTAACGTGGATTGCTATGTGGAAGGGAATCCCATGGTCCTCCAATGGTAGCCTGGACTGTTGGTTTTCTTGCGTGGTCATGTTGCAAAAGATAGCTGATAATTAGTTTCATTTTGTGGGCATGTATTGATAAGTGAGGTTTGATATTCCAAAGATCTCCGGCCACATGTGCCTTGTACATCCTGTCCAATCAGGTGGGCCACCTCTTTATAGATGCGGAGGCACAAAGATAGGCCATTCCAATCATCAGGTGGGCTGACGATTGGGGCTGTCCTGATTCCCACCCCCCTCCCTCTTCAAAGGCCCATCCCTACTGCATGTGTGGCCTAACCTGGTGACTGGACCGACCTGATTTTTGGATCTAAGCATCTATGGGCTAATTTGATTCGTGGCCTGGCCATTTGGCACTAGTTGGGCACAACCTCCGTAAGACTGACATGGAAGATTGCTTATCTCTCAGGCTAGGGATGGGTCATCTGTTTGTCATGGGTCCGGTGTAGACCTCTCCATTGTGGATGGGTCATCATATGACATTTCAGCCTCTTTCGTTTCCTTCATATCTTAATCCAATAATCAAATTGAAAATCCAAATCACTCTCTTAATTGGTTCCCCTTGCTGTTTCCATCTTCTAATGACTGGTTCGGACGGACCTCAGCCTAACATACCAACGGGTGGACGGAAACTCCCAATAGAAAGATGTGGTAGTATGGCGTCATGGAGTACACTTGTACACCTGAGATTAGCCATTTCATCCTTTCTCAACGGCAGATTATTATTAATATATCATATTATGGAATTAGTCATCCTCAATCAGTAAATTTCTCCCTAGCGTATTGAAAACCCTTACAAATCGAATGTTGACTTAAGGGCCAAGGTAGAAGATTGGTGAAATGGGATCAATCTTTGAAGTGATAGGCCCACCACCTAGTCAGTGGACTAATCCTGAAACTGGGGAAGATGGTCTATCTTCCATTATCTCTATGAAATAATTCATGGCAATGACAAACGGCAAAAGGTTGAATGGGTAAATGATATATACAGAAGGGGTCACCTCTTTTAAAAAAACGAAGAGACTTGGTCACGTCAACATTATTAATTCTCTAACCAACCTATTTCAATGTCATTGATTACAAAAGTTGGTGAAGTCATCACCCACCATCCAAAATTGGTGGTCTGAATCTTCACACGCCTATGAGTCAGTGCACACCTCCCACCGTCCAAAAAAATAGTGGTGGGAATCTTAACATGCTTACTCAAAATGGACTTTTGAGAATTCACATCTCGAAATGCTGCTAGATTCCAATCAACGATTTTGAAATTGTGGGACCAATATGAGATGGTGATAGCCCAAATGAAGGGCGCTCAAACCTGCCCTAGCTATTTGGATCAGACAATCCTGGCCGATTGTTCAGTGGGATATGAAATGGACAACGATTAAGATATATCTATTCAGTGTAAATTTGGCCGGCGATGGATGAAGCTCATTTGTGCCACGTGTACAGTGTAGGTGTCTGTATACGATAAATAGAAAGACAATAAAACAAACCATGATACTAATGACCGAGTCGTAGTCCTTTAATTAGTTCTTAAACAATCTAATTTCAACAGCATGAGTAAAAAAAACAAAAGCCTAGTAGCTGAGCTACAGCTCCCTATAGCAGTAACTTGAACGTTGGTCCGCGGGTAATTTAAATATTCAAATGACTGTGACACCAGCTCTCCCCTTTTGCTACAAAACAATCATCCAAATTCCTTGCAAATCCAGTAGACCATGGGCACAAGAAAGTGTTTTTTCTTCTCTTTTACTCCTAATGTGAGGAAGAAGCTCTAATGGAGTCCAAGAGATGGAAAATCGTCGCAGCTGTTATCGTCATTTCCCTCCTCATCTTGGTCACCGTCCTCCGTTTCTCCCTCGGCCTTTGTAAGGCCTTCTTTGTAATCACTGGTGTCTTTCTTGCTGTAATTCTCGCAATCTTCATTTGGGTGTTTGTTTTATATGCTGTTGATCGTCGGCGAAGGAGATCGCTGGAGAATCGAAAGGCTTTTGAAGGAGAACAACTCCGTCTCGAATATAGCTTCCTTAGGAGAGTTGCTGGGTTGCCATCAAAATTCCGATACGAAGAGCTCCAGGCAGCAACCGACAATTTCCAAGCATTGCTCGGTCGAGGTGCCTCTGCTTCTGTCTTCAAAGGGATTCTCGATGACGGCACTCCTGTCGCTGTGAAACGGATCGAGGGGGTGGAGCATGGGGAGAGGGAGTTCCGTGCGGAGGTCACTGCGATCGCAAGCGTCCAGCATGTCAATCTTGTCCGCCTGCTTGGGTACTGCTGTGTCATTGATGGGCCCCGCTTCCTTGTCTATGAATTCGTTCATAATGGTTCATTAGATGGGTGGATCTTCCCACAGGCGAACTGCCGGGGTGGCAGAGATGATTGCCTATCATGGTCCTTGAGGTACAGGGTTGCAATTGATGTTGCCAAGGCGCTCGCGTACCTCCACCACGATTGCCGGTCGCGGGTTCTGCACCTCGATGTCAAGCCAGAGAACATACTCCTTAATGAGAACTTCCGCGCGCAGGTATCGGATTTCGGGTTGTCGAAATTGATGGGGAGAGATGAGAGTAGAGTGGTCACAACAGTTAGAGGAACCAGAGGGTACTTAGCCCCTGAATGGCTCCTAGAAAACGGAATTTCTGAAAAATCTGATGTCTACAGCTACGGGATGGTGCTTTTAGAGCTTGTGGGTGGCCGGCGAAACGTATGTTTGGTCGGCAATGGCGACAATTCCCAGAAAAAATGGTCATATTTTCCCAAAATTGTAACAGAGAAGGTCAGAGAAGGGAAGATCATGGAGGTGTTGGATGAGAGGCTGGTCAGATGTGGGGGAATTGAAGAGAGGGAAGTCAAGATCTTAGTTCATGTGGCACTGTGGTGCAGTCAAGAGAAGTCTAAGCTCAGGCCCAGTATGGCGCGTGTGGTCGATATGCTCGAAGGGCGGGTGCATGTGGACGTGCCACCTCATACTGAGATGATCATCGTCGATCTCTTGTCCATTGATCACGCTCCAACGGAGGGTCCTGCTGGAAATGGGCACAACAGACCAGTGGTGCATCAGATAGAAGGCCAGGTCCCCACCACATCCACTTACTCTTTCGCCATGTCGTCTTTATCGGGTCGGTAACACCGATCTTTTTCCTCTCTATTTCTTCCTCTTTCTACTGGACTCGGGCATGGCCTGATCCAGTCGGCTCCACCTCTGCAAGGGTGTCTTCCTTTTTTTAAAAACTTCATTATTTTGGTTTTATAAGTCAGTTAAGTGTATAAAATCCATCCATTTGAATAGTTAAATTTTCTTTTAGACTGTTCCTTTGTCATTAGGGTTTTGCTAATATTGTGATAAAGTAGCCCCACGGCCCATGTCGTTTGATTCTTTCAAATACCTAGTAGTGTCGCACATTCCGAGTATGAGCCCACCTGAGTTTCGCACAATAATAGAGCCAAACTAGATACATCATGGAGGCCCACATTGTTAGACATGGAATACAAATCACATTATATTTCAGGTATTACTGCTGGATCGAGCAATGCGATTACACAACCGAATCAGGGAGCTGAACTATAAAATTCAGTGGCTCGTTAATCTCCCTGATTCAAGGATAGATATGATATGCCAAGGACATGCTCTTGACCGCTCTTAGTCAAATGCAAGTGGACAAGCCACACCATGTTTGTTTCCTCTATTCTCCTCTCCTTTCCTTTCGAGTGTTACAAGGAAGAAGCAAAGGCGCCACAACCCAATAAAGAGGGAAGTACAATTCAAAGGGGAGGGTGAATACCCACTAAGGAAGAGAACACACAGTACGGTCTGAACTGGAGAGTGTGTTGCAGGGTCCGAAGCAGGAATGCCTGGTGTGGTTTAAGGAGGAGAATGCGTTGAGTGGTCCAATCTGATTGTGGATGCAATCTAATGAGGTGTGCTCAGCACCCAAAGGAGGAGAGTAAAGGGGTGGTTGTTAGAGGTAGGCAATTAACCTCTCTCTCTCTCTCTCTCTCTCTCTCTCTCTCTCTCTCCTTTCTAGCCGCCTGCCACATGGCCCTCACTAGGGGTTGCTACCTGTCCAAACCCACGTGCTTGATTGCATAGTAAATAACCATACAATGGACTGTATTGGATAATTCCCCTACTTTAACTGGAACTAGCAAAGCATTCTTCATTTCTTCAAGCAAACAAATTAACCTACTTCTATTCAAACACAGGCACCTTGAGCTAGCTTATGTAACTCTATTTGAAAACCCTATTTGTTCAAATGATATTTAATCACATTTCATTATTACAGGATGCATTGTCACTATGGCCCATGGATCTGGGTCATGCTCAACGATCCAAACCGTCGATCTGACCAGACAGTTGATGGTGGTTGCTTTGAAAATAGTCAAAATAGATAAATCAAAGACCCACAAAATAACAGTTAAGAAGACCCTCTATATGTTGAAATATACCAATCTGAAAGTTTTTATTGTTTTTTTTTTGGTCGGCATGGGGCCCATCATATAAATGGTTTGGATCACTGAAAATGGAAATGGATTCAAGGGCTATAGTTCCCATGCATCCTACAACAATAGGTGGTCTGCATTCTAGCAAACCTCTGCAAGTAAATCTTATTGGAATCAGCCAGGCAATATGACAAAAACTTGGGAGAATCAGAATAGAATTGACATAAATGATTTCCATCCCAATCAAGGAATAGGAATGTAAAGAACAATATCAGTTTCTATTCCATTTGGATAAAAGGGGAGATAGGGACATGTTGGAGAGTTTCGAGATGGGATGATATGGCCTACTAGATTCTCCTGGGCAGACCACTGCTCATACATGTTTAGTCCATTGATTTTCTTCAAATTCTTACAACATTTTCTTTTGTCTTTGGTACAATCACATCAAAAGGCCAAAGTTTAACAAACCCACCAATTGCACTTATCGCCATGACTCAGTGGTAGATTTACAGGAGTTTCAATACAAGGTCATGGGTTCAAGCATCCATTGTGGTGTGAGTGTGTGGGGGTGTGAGTGCGTAAAAAAAAAAACCCACCGATCATCCACCTAAAATTGAGTTCATCTCATCTCGTCTCGATTATATATAATACCCATAGCTTTGGACATTTTTGCCCTTACTATTAGTTTTCACTTCAATGGTTAAAAGAGGGTAAATTCATCATAAATTAGGTGGGTGGGGGGGGGGGGGGGGGGGGTGCATGTGTAAAAAAAAAAATAAAATAAAATTTGTTACTTAGGTTCATGTTAGGAAATGAGCCGATAAATTAGGTGGATCAAGGACTCCAGTGGGCCATGGCCCCCCAACATGTAATTTTGTGTAGCCCCCACCATTCTCTCCTCTCTCTCTCTCCTCTCTGAATCTCTCCTCGTGCATCACACATACCATGCCCTTAGTTTTAGTTAACAATAATTATGCATTAGGGATCAAGATCTCTACTAAATAATCACTAATAAATAAATGAGATGAACTAATATGTTTATAACTCATTTTTAGGTGTCAACCAAATAGGGAAAAAAGCCCTCTTTGAAGAGAATACTACAATCTATTATTTTCAAGATAGGTTTGCTAATCCAGCAAATGTTGCACACATGGGCAAGATCCAACCGTCCATTAAGGCCCCATCATTAGATGCCTTGGCCCAAGAATGAGGCTCAGATGCTCATCAGGTGGGGCAACACTTGTAGATTTGAGTGTAAACTGCTGGGTAATACACATGCGAGTTGTGAGCGATGGGTACAACACAAAGTCCTCCTGATTTATCATACATGTATGATCCACAGCGCTCTCAACAACCTACTCAATAATCTATCGTGTGGTGAAGATTATGTTCTATTGATACATCTGACGGTTGTAGTTTTCCACCGTACATAATATAGTTCTTGGGGTATGAAATCTCTTGCCTGGCCACAAAAATAATCACATTTTCCCCCTCTTCCGGACAGTCATAAAGCTCTAAATATTCCAAAGTATCAGAATTTTAGAAATCCATCCAATCTTTAAGGACCTCTTTGGATATGTGAAAATCATGGTAAAAAAAGTGTTTTTTAGGAAACCTTATTTTCATGAAACCGTAGGAAAAAGAAACATAATTTTTCTTTGTTTTTTGACTATATATATATTTTTCAATTTTGAACATATTTTTAATTTTGTTATTTAACGGAATAAAATTTTTTTTAAAATAAATTTTTTTTCTCAATATTTATTGTCATGTTCCAGAAAATAGGCTAGAAAATGGACAACTATAGACTTGGCATACACATCATATGTGGGGTATTTGAACTGAATTGTGAAACAAGTGACACATGTGAGGTGTTTGAAGTTATATAATTGCACATTTTGTATAAGAGACATTGGTCTAATTGACACATGTGGGTTCTTAAAGTTAGAGGGTAACACTTGTGGAGATCGATACATTAGCACATATAGTGTATATGGAGTGATCTAAGATGGATGAAGGCATGTGTTATTGATGCAGGGATGCCCGTGATGAGGTTGATCACCGTCTTCCTCAAGGATAACTGCTCTGAATCCATAGAGCTTCTTTAGACTCCTCACTAGGGGTGTACATCGAGTTGAACCGAGTCAAGCTGGCCTTAGCTCGACTCGGCTCGGCCATCGGCTAACCTCAGCTCGAACTCGGCTCGGCTCAGTCCTCGAGCTTGACTGGCCAGTTCAGCTCGGTTTGGTCAGCAGCTCGGGTTGACTTCGAGCCGAGTTCGCCATTGAGGCATTTCAACAAACACCTGTACTGCACCTTAAAATCGCTATGTATATGAATGTGCTTTGTTCAGGTATTTGCACTATACATGTGTACCTCCTATTGCACATGGAGATGAAACGACTGCCAATATCTTCCTTGATTATAAGCTTGTTCCTCATCTCCGCAACTGTGGGTTGGTCAATCTGAGGCCCCTTATTCGAATTAAGCTAGAGGTGCTGCCAACATTCTCTTCCTTCACAATGCCATGCCTTCTCTCTCTCTCTCTCTCTCTCTCTCTCTCTCTCTCTCTCTCTCTCTCTCTCTCTGTGTGTGTGTAGTGACAAACATTTCCTAATTCATCTGCTAATATTAGTCTATCTCCTTTGGTCGGAATGACAACTCATCATTGGGCCCTCACTTGGATCACTGGCATTTCCACTTCGTTGAGTCATCTTATCAAACACTTGGTGAGTAACATCAATGGCAAATTAACCAAGTCACCGAACTGGTTCGATTTGAGTTCGAATCAAGCTGGATTTGATCTGAGTCGAGTCGAGCTGGGGCCTGCTCGAACTCGGCTCAAACTCATTTTCGAGCTCAAAAAATCAGCTCGACTCGGCTCGGACTTAGCTTCGAGTCGAGTCGAATCGAGCTTTCTCAAGTTGAGTCGAGCGAGCTAACCGAGCTAGCTCGGTTCGTGCACACCCCTACTCATAGAGACTTCTTGAATCCATAAAGAAAATAAATAAAAATAATTTTAAAATATATGAAAGAAACTTGTTGATTGATTGATAGATGAAATAAACTAGTCTAAAACCCTTTAAATAAGGATACTAAGACTAGGAAGGAGTTTAAGAATTAAACTATAACTAAAATTCCATAAAATTCGTAAGTTAGTAAATTTTCTATTTATAGTAAATGCTCTATGTGGCTTAACCACGTTATTCTCTTAATTTTTCTAAACACTTTTCATGTCAGGAGCGACTCCTAAAGCCCAATGGATGAAAAGTTATAATCAAACTAAAACTTACTATTTATTGTAAAAATGGAATTAAACATGAAATTCGGCCATCTACGATGGAATCTCACAAATCCGGGGTGGGAAAACCAGCATAGCTAAGTTGGTTGGCTAAAGTAGCTTGTCCCACCCCAAAATCAATTATGGTATGTCAAGTAACTCATTCCAGTTTGCGAGATATGCCCGTTTTAAAGTTCTAACGGTCTTGATGACTTCCGCCTCTGATCGGGCCTTCTTTGATCCATCTTAGACATGAAAGTGTCCGCAACCTACTCTACATCAATTACATTCGCACATGTGGTGTGCAAGTAAAGATGGATGGTATATGTGTGGCACATGAGTACATGTGGGGTGCGAGGAAAGATGGATGGTGGGACGCTAGCACATTAGCACATGTGGGAAGCGCTAAACACCTGGGGTGTAAGAGAAGATAAATTGTAGCTTATGGCGCTATCAAATGTAAACTCTTTGCAAATGTGGGGTGTGAGAAAAGATAGATGGTTGCCCATGTCACAGGAGCAAATGTGATACACTATGCACATGTGGGGTGCAAGAGAAGATGGATGGTGATCTGTGTGGCATGTTGGCATGTGTGACATAGTGGCACATGTGGAGCATAACCAAAGATGGTCAATAACACATGTGAAGATATATGGTGTCACATTTGGATTTTACTGTTTAAAAGTTTATTTCTCTTTGATGGTAGAAAAATGCATTTTTTGGAGGTGGAGGTAAGAAAATAAATTTATAATTTTTCAACAAATGAAAAGTTAGAAATTGTGTTTCTCACATATTCTTATTAGGAAAGGCTTGTCAAACAATTGAAAGTTAATTTCATGGAAAATGGTGTCTCTTTTCATTTTCTTTCCATGAACATGTATACACCCCACCTAAGGTTGATAAGTCGGTCCGAGTGTATTAGTCCAATCCAATCAATTCAATCAAACCTAGTCAACAACTCAATCAACTCGGTCAAACCCATTCAAACCTAGTTAACCAGGTCAAACCCAGTTAAATATAGTCAAACTCAGTTAAACCTAGTCAACTCAATCAACCTAGTTAATCCAAGATCAAGCCTGAATCTAAGTCCAATTCAAGCCCATACCTAAGCCCATTAGTATTTAAGACCACAATAAGACAAACTAAGCATACCAGGGGAAAGAGTGCCACCTCAAGTGATCTCCTGCAAAACATGGGGGCCATCCATGTGGTGGGGGTGCACAATGTACCGCCCACCACATGGACAAGCCTCATATTTTGTAGAGTGGTTAGGTGGAGTGGTGACATCAGGGGGGGTAACTTGTCAAATGCGCTGGAAGTGAAAAAGACCCTGTTGCCTTACCTTTGGCCTCACACCCCCCCCCCCCCCCCCAACCCAACTACTCAGATTGTGCTGTGTGACAACAACCAATCCCTGCCTTTGAAGACTCTTTTATCACTAGTTTTTTTTTTTTTTCAAAAATAACTAAAACTGCATGCTATAAACCAATAAATATTCATCCCCATTTCTTTTTCAAAGAATCTCTGATCTCTTAACCTCTAATCACTCATCATTCACCAATAAGCTTAATCAAGAAAAGAGTGAGAGAAGGAGAGTGGGATCCAGGCTATCCATCCATCAAGGAAAGGGAGAGTGCAAGAGAGGAAGCTCATCTAGCCTTAGGTTAGCCTAGCTGAGCTCTAACCTTAGCCATCTAGGCCACTCAAAAGTCTAATCCAAATCACTTAAGTCAATCCTTGTAAAAAAACTTGTCCACCCATTCATTCAGCTTCGATCAATTTTATTTACTCGCATAAGCATTGTGCATCATTCTATCCACCCTAACCCACCTGCTGGTCTAGTAGACCCAAGGCTCGAACTAAACTCGAACTGACCTGAGTTGCTGATTGAACCAAGCCGAGTTGGCTAGTCAGGCTTGAAGATAGAGCTGAGCCGAGTTCGAGCTATGGCTAGCTAGTAGCTGAGCCAAGTTGAGCTGTGCCAAGCTCGACTCGGTTTGACTCGTGTACAGCTCTAATGACATTGTACACACATTTACATCATCGATGCGCAAGAACCGACTCAATCTTTTATATTTTGTTTAGTCCTGTGAAGTAGAAATCATACGCTTGTATGTGCAAAATGGGTGCCTAGCACCTTCTCTCTTTTTAACTGTGGTCCCTCAGCTAAAATTTTCGATTGTAGATCATGAGTAATTTTAGGATAGTGAATCCAAGGATTTATTCTCCTAAGGTTTCTACAAGATCTAGCCGACTGTTGATATTTAGATAATTGGCTAGTTGTAACTTCATTAAAATATAATACCTCAACACCCTCAAAACATCATAAAAGTCCTGCAAAAGGCACCCGTGAGTGCGATTCAGCGTCCACAAAATCCAAATAGGTTTTTTAAAAAAAATTTCAAAGCAACCCTAGTGTTATCATGGGCCTGCTCTTAAACTGATTAGTTAGTCTTATTCCTCGGCCCCAACCCATTTACAATCCTAATTTCTCATGATGTAGGGAAAAAAGGGAAGGGGTTATGGAGAAAGTGTTTTGAGATAGGATTATATTTTCCTTTCATGTGAATCACCTTTGCGTTTAGCTCAGGCTAGGAGAAAAAAATTGTGATTTCAATGATTTCTACTTTAAGTAAAACTTCCAAAATTCAGAGAACTATTCTATTTAAATTTTGATCCATTTGGTTGCAGCAAGATTAAATATTTTAAATCATAATTGATTTTTGGGATTTTCCACATGGTTGCTTGCCCGTTGAACCCTTTTTACGATTTTACCTATTTTAAATCCAAAATGATTTTTGGGATTTTCCACATGGTTGCTTGCCTTTTGACCCCTTTTTGTGATTTTACTTTTGCCTAATAACAATACTGCACTCCTTTAAAAGAAGGATGATACCATGGCTGACGTCCAAGATCTCTTACTGGAGGTAAACCTTGGCACATAACAGGATCCATGACCGACTCATATTCATGCAACATTGCAATCATAGGCTCAAACGGAGATCACCACGTTACTTGAAGAATTTATTGACAGCTTCGCATAGGCCTACCATGAGATGCCGGGCTTGATGGAAAATTAGTTGAACACCGTCTTCTAATAAAAGAAGGTTTTAGGCTGTTTAAACAAGTAGCATGAGGTAGGGGTGCACACGGTTTAGTTCAGTTCCGTCCGGTTTTAGGTTAAAACTAGAACCGAATCATTCCCAATAGTTCTAGAAAAACTAGAACAGGAACTGGACCCGTTACACCCCTAGAATTGAATCGGAGCCGAACCGTAAAATACCGGTTCGGTTCCGGTTCATTCCACGGTTGTGGGCTTTTTATAATCTAATCCAATTGCATGGTTTGTTTTTATAATCCATCCCAATTACATGGTTTATTTTATAAGCCAATCCAATTGCACGGTTCCTAAGAGACAGAGAGATGCCACCAAAGAGGGGGAGAATAAAGAAAGATTATGATTTTTTTTTAAAAAAAAAAATCTTTTTTTTAACCTTTTACATTAAAATAAAATAAAATTTAAATATTTATTGACCAAGGGATCTAGGTTCAGATCCAAGATTCGGTTCTATGGTTTGGTTTGGCTCTACATAACTCCAAACCAAGAACAAAACCAAACTAATAGATTCTTTGATTTTCAAAATTGAAATCGAAACAGGTGCACTTCAAAACCGAACCGGTTTGGTCGACTACGGTCCAGTTTACTGGTTCCACCGGTTCTGAATGCATCACTAGCTCGACGGAAGACCTTAGGAGTCATTGTGAAAGTACAAGGGAGGACAATACCAGTATTTGTCAAAGTAAAACATGATTAGAGGTCAAAACAAGGGTGAAATTGACATTTTCATAATTAATCACTCTATTTTATTTTTATTTTTATTTTGTTTGCTTGTTAGTACACCCACCGTAAGTTCACACTTCACTGTTACCCACCCCCACTAGGAAATCGATTTAAAAGTATACATGTGTAAGTTGCTGCAAGATGCATATGAAATAAGTATATGGGTTTTGGAAAATAGTTTAAAAGAAGGTTTTTCGGTAGAAAAGGTTGGTGGCCGTATAGAAAAATTCCATTAATATTCTCCCCTCCCAACAAAAGCATGGGAGGCTTATCTGTTCACTGCAGTCATGCATGGGCGTCCTTGATGAAAAAAAGGTACGTATGGCACATATGGGTGCGATCAGATTGCTCATCTAGTGGGCCACAGGTAAAAATAAAGAAAAATCAAATGTTCCTTATTCTCTTATTGATGTCTTAGGCTGCTAAATGGGCTGTTGGAATTGTCCTATTGCTTCAATTTTTAGGACCCTCCCAGTGGGGCCTACCTGATGAACGATCCCGATTTTACACAAATGTGCCATGTGTACATTTTTCCTAATTAAGGACACAAAAATTTCCCTTGAAGAGTCACCTTGTTATTCAGAAAGAAACCCTAGTTTTTTAGGCTGTTAACAAAATCATCATCACATGTGAGGCTGAATCCACTGCAACGTTGATAGAAAAAACCTTATTTCTTCAACTCTGCTTGTGGGGCCACCGTGAATGTATATGGTTTATCCACGCCGTCCATCCATTTTTCCAGCTCATTTTAGGGGTTCAACCCACAATTTAAGCACATCCAAAGCTCAAGTGGACCACACCACATGAAACAGTGGGAATAATGATTTTCACCATTGAAACCTACCTAGGGCCCACAATGGTGCTTATTTGTCATCCAACCTGTTCATAATATCACAAAGACATGGATAAAAGGAAAACTCATATATCATCTTGATCCAAAACTTCAATGGCCCCCAAGAATTTTTCAACGGTAGACGTTCAATTCAGTATGTTTCCTGTAGAATGGTCCACTTGAGCTTTGGATGTGCTTCATTTTTTGGACTGGGGGCCTAAATTATCTAGTAAAATGGATGGACGGAGTGGATAAAATACATAAATCACAGTGGGCCCCACAAAGTTACTCAGTACTGAGTTAGTACGCAACCCGTCAAGATTCAAAGAAGGTGGGACACCTCTAAAATAAGTCCAATCCAACCGTCACGTGAATTTGGATGTTTCTGGTGGATGTCCATTCCTAATGATTGTATACACGTCCTCTGAGGTGTGAACTATAAATGTCCACCACCTTGATGTTTTCATGGCATCCATACCATTGAAAATGTATTGTTCCACTATGAAATTGGGATCCTTAAAAATCAGGAGGATCTAACCATCGTGTCGGCCACCTCGAGAATAAGATGTTTTTGGGCGATTGTTCACTGTCTTCTATGGTGTGGCCCACCGTGTCGTTTCTACGCTATCCAACATGCTCATGAAGTGAGGCTTAACATGAAGATGGGAGATTTCAAAAAATGAGGCTTGTACGATAATCAGGTGGGCCACATATAAAACAATTGACTTAACGACCTAGATGATAGTTGGATTGGTCTGATTCTTGGGGCATCATACTCTCATAGTTGGGTAATCCTTACATTCACCCAGGTGGACCCCACCTGCAATGCTTGGAGAATATGCTTATTCTACCAACGTTGGAGAGGATGCGGCCTCTAAAAAGAGTGGTAATCTGCTGGAACTATGGTCCTATCCATGGGGCGCGGCTTCGGTGGATCCGTGAGTGTGGGGCCCACCGTGATGTATGTGCCTTACATCCACGTCGTCCATTCGTTTTGCAGCTCATTTTAACTGTATAATCCCAAAAATGAAGGAGATCCAAATTTTAAGTAGACCACACTACAAGAAACTTCTTTGGGGCCACTGGATTATTTATTTGCTATCCAACGTGGTGATAATGTTAGAAAGACCTGAATGAAGGAACCACACAAATATCACTTTGATCCCAAATTTTTGTAGCCCACAAGAGGGGTTTTTTTTTTTTTTGTGGTCAATCACCACTGTTTCCTGTGGTGTGGTCCACCTGAGATTTGGATCTGCTTCGTTTTTATTACCTTAATTAAAATGATCTGTCAAAACGGATGAACGGCATAGATTTAAGGCACATATGTTAAGGTGGCCCCATAATTAGGGATCCACCCACCTCGGTGGATCCAGGGATCCATCGATGCCGCGCGGCCCGCGCCTTTCTCCATTCTATTGAGTCATGACCAGACACTGCATGTTTTGAGGGACCCATATGCTACTGGCCCACAGGGAGCCAGTACCCATGATCCATGCCCATTGCGCTCATGTATCAGATCCGAACCATTCATCCGCTGGGCCATACCGTGGATCAGGTGTAACCCCAGAATTCCCAATGGTCAGATAATCCTAGCTGTCTATTGGAAGATTATTTCTCCTTAAATGTTGACCATTGGTTGGATTTTTGCGGTGCATTTCTAAACATAAAAATCCTCCAATCAGTGGCTGGGATCATCCATATACTGTAATTTTTGCATTAGTCGATACGCTACATCGACGCTGTCCATCCGTTTTGCCGGCTCATTTTTAGGGAATAATCCAAAAAACGAAGCGGATCCAAATCTCCGGTGGACAAAAAAACAGGAAACAGTGGTGATTGAACTATCACCGTTAAAAAGTTCTTAAGCCCACCATAAGATTTATTTGCCGCCCAACCTTTTGATGAGGTCACACAGACCTGGATGAAGGGAAAAAACAAATATCAGCTTGATCTAAAACTTTCGTGGCCTTCAAGAATTTTAATGGTAAGCATTCAATCAACACTGTTTCCAATGGTGTGGTCCATCTAAGATTTGAATCTGCCCCTCTTTTGGGTTCAATACCTGAAATGGGCTGAAGAAACGGATGGATGGCGTGGATATAAAACAAATACATCAAGATGGGCCCCACAGTCACGGATCCACCGAATCCACGTGGGATAATTTAGACACGAGCGGTAGCACAGTATCCTTCAATAAATTTTCACTGTAGCCATTTGGCATTATAAAGTATGGTGCTCCTGGCTCAGTAAGGACATGAGGTCCACAATCAAATGATCTGGACTGTCCATTAGATCCATCCAATACTTCATGCTCCAAACATGAAAAGTTACACGGATCAGGCGATCTTATCCATTCAATAGCTGATCTCTTTCTTTATTGTTTTAAAGCCATGTCATAATAGGCCTTGCCAAATGGACGGTGATCTTGGCATGGTGATTCATGAAATGTAGGCCACACCTAACGGACGGTCCCAGATGGAATGATTGGGCTATCCAGACGGTCCCTTTTGAACTACGAGAACCATGACTTAAATGCTCTGGAGCACTGCACAGTACCTATGTAAGAAATTAAGTATGCCTCTGAACACTTGGACCGTCCAACCCATCGATGTGGGCCATCCAACCCGCATTTCACCGGCTACCATGCAAACACGATGATTCTAACCATCCCATCATTACTCAATCATCGGATTTGGATCATCAAATATGCATTTCGTGGGCTACCATGCTACTATTCTAACCATCCAATCAATAGCCTATAAAATGGATGGTCGAAATTATTCAGAAAAATAAAAATCAATAATTTAAACATTTTATTTGTGGGGCCCAATCATGGATCTATAATAGCACTGAGAAATTGCTTACATCACACAATCCTAACCATTCCATCATGGATTGTAAAACAGATCTATACAAAAATGATAGCATACAGATGACTGGATTATCTCATCCACGCAATTTTTGAATGGTAGTATATAAATGTGCGCCTGATTTAATGGACAGTCTAGATCGATCTATTTTTCTTGAAAAATAAAAAGAGAAAAAGACAAATAAAAGTAAAATCAGTCAATCTAGACCGTCCATTAGGTTGGCACACATTTCCTTTGCTAATAAAAAATAAAAAATCACATCCAACGGGATCTTAAAAAAAAAACACTTATGGGTTAGCTAGAAAAGACACGTGGTACTCAAATAAATCTATCTGGACTATTCATTAGGCAAAAACCGCACCCATGAGAATCTTTTTTTTTTTTTTATTTAAAAAGACACTTATGGGTTTATCATAAAAGATAGGTGGAAGCTAAATCAATTAATCTGGACCGTCCATTATTGGGCTCACATTTTGCAAGCTAAAGTGAAAAAAAAAAAAAAAAAAATTCACATTATTAGATGATCTAAAAAAGACACTGATGAATTTGTTAGAAAAGCTAGATGGAAGTCGAATCAATCCCTCTCAATTGTCCAAAATTAGGCTCACATTTTGCATTCTAAAACAAAAATCACATTAATCAGACTATCTAATTAAAAAAGGACACTGATGGGTTCGTTGGAAAGATAGATGAAAGCCAAATCAATTGATCTGAACCGTCTATTATTGGGCTCACATTTTGCATGGTACTATGCAAAAATCACATTGATTAGATGATTTTAAAAACAGGCACGGATAAATTTGTTAGAAAACATAGATGGAAGGGGAAGGGCTCACATTTGCATGGTAACACGCAAAATTCACATTGATCAGATGGATCTAAAAAAGAGAGAGACACTGATAGGTTTGTTAGAAAAGATAGATAAAAGCCAAATCAGTCATCTGAACCATTCATTATTGCCTCACATTTTGCATGCTAACATGCAAAAATCACATTACGTGGATGATCTTAAAAAGGATACTGATGGGTTCGTAAGAAAAGATAGATAAAAGTCAAATCATTTCATTTGAGCCGTCCTTATTGAGCTCACATTTTGCAAGTTAAACATGCAAAAATCACATTGATGGGATGATTTAAAAATAGAGACTAATGGGCTTGTTATAAAAGATAAACAAATAAAATAAAATAAAATAAAATAATAATAGTCATGTTATAAAAGATAAATGGAAATGGAATCCAATTATTTAGACCGTCCTTTAGATCATGAGAATATTTCATGTGATACCCTGCAAAAATCATAATTATTGAATTATATAAAAATAAAACAAATAATAATAATAATACTGATGTGCTTGTTAGAAAAGACACTGCAGTCAAATCAATCGGCCTGGATTGTTCAGATCTTATAGGCATTTCATGTGCTACCATACAAAAATCACATCCATCCTATCATCTAATCCATTCATATATATATATATATATATATATATATATATATATATATATATATATTCATCTTCTTGTCTTAGAAATCATGAATTGGATGGTTAGTATTATATGATAGAAGTGATTCTTTAAAACCATCATATACACAGGTTTCTTAGAAAAGATAGATGGAAATGGAATCGATTGATTTAGACCATCCATTAGGTAGTGCAAACAGTCCAAAAATCAAGTTAAATAAAATACTGATGTGCTTGTTAGAAAAGATGCACTACAGTCAAATCAATTAATCTGGATTGTTCATTAAGTCCTGCACATTTCATGTGCTACCATGCAAAAATCACATCCATTCATAGGCTTTTTAAGTTAGTCAATCGTCTAATTTAGGACCTATGGATTGGATGGTGAGTATTATTTGATAGAAATAATTCTTTGGAACCAGCATATATGAGTTGTGATCATCTAACAACAAAAAACATTAGGATGTCAAGTCACCAAAAGCTTCTATTCTCACCACACTATAACTAGTGCCCAGCAGCATTTCCTATTCCTCATTAAAATAAAAAATAATAATAATAAAATAAAACAACATATTCCCATTCTTCCTATATTTTTGGGTATTTTAATGGTATTGCTATTTATTTAGGCCCATTCAGGAATGAGAATTTCATGATCACTCTGATATTCTCTGCCAGAGGTAGGGATTTGACACAAATTACTTGCATACCTTTGATTTTCACTGTAATTTTAAAATAGTTAAACCATGGTGGTAGCTCACCACCATCGAAATCCAGACCATCAAATCATGGGGCAATCATGGATCGAGCGATGGCCTGATGATCGTGTTGATTGAACGATCATGATTGTCCAATTGGTAGCTATCGAATGGAGTGCTAATTCAATATGTGAAAACGTATGGTTGAGATTTGGTGTGATTTATGCACGATGGTCCATCTGCAATGGAGAGCACGAATTGTACGGTCCGGATCATTGTATCGACCACGTGTAGGGCGGATGGGTGACTTCCACCGTAGTTTTACTCAAAATTAAGGTGGAATCCTCCATCGTGCACCACTGGAGAAGTTCCTTACTGCGCACGCAGTACATACAAATAGAGCCCCACCGTACGGGGGATCCGGACTGTTCATTTGATGGGACACACCGTTCATGTACAATACTTCAAGATCCTCCCATTTTGGAAGATCCCAGCCATCGAATATTTTCTCTCCTCTTCAGTTGAATAGCTCTCTCTTTTTTCTTTTTTTTTGTTAGCTTGTTAGTACACCCACTATTAGTTAACACATCACTGTTAGCCATCCCACTAGAGATCGATGCGAGGACCTCAGTGTTGAAACGAGCTATCTTTCACTCCGTCTACCACTTCAATTGAATAGCTATTTTTGGTTTACTAATAAAGATGGAGACTATCCATCTCACACGTGGCAATCATGCACGGCTATCGGGACCATCCAAAATTTGGGGCACACATATTTCTAAAATCATACGGATTGAGCAATCATAACCGTCCAATTTTGGATATAGACTGGATGGTCAGCAGTAAAATAGCAAGTAGTCCAAATTCCAAGGGAAAATCAAATGGTAATTAATCATCTTCTCAGGATAATTTTTGGGTCATTCTCATCCACTAGTCATCAGAAATTTGGATGGTCTAGATCACAGTGTCACCATGTCATGTGTGTGGTTGGAGAGTCATCACCATTTACGGGAGCCTGGTCCCTGTTTTTTGTAGGCAAACGATTGGATTTCTGTGCACGGACCATCTAAAATAATTCCAATCAGATTAATGGCCTGGATCACGAAACCATGGGCCCACTTGTACTAGTGAACTCCCTATTACTTGTGAAATTGACGTTTGCGGCATGGGATTCATGAAATAAATAAAAAGGCAGAATTGGATTCGGACACTTTTAATATAAATTCGTTTTGCCTCTTCGGCGTCGTAGGGTTCCATCGTTTGTTGTAATCCATTGGGGCCCACATATTGATATCTTTCTATGATTTGAACCGTCCATAATCTAGTAACTAACATAAATTAACTATTATGGTATTATCATGATTCATTGATGATCTTAATGTTTGATTTTTATATTTGAATGAGAGCCATTGAAATTTTTTTAAGTGCTCTAACTTCATCTGTTGATAGTGATTTTTAAACTCATCTTTTCAGTGTAAATTTTTTAATGTGAATAACGTAGAATAAATATAAAAATATGAATGGTTCTGATCATTAAAATACTGTACAATTGGGCCCCATTGGGAAACGATACACACTGGATTCTGAACAGCGACGGAGGCAAAACGAACTCTTATGATAGCTTTGTGACCTTTCCTCAACGCTCTATAGTTATGACCCTCCACTCTAGTCTGGCAAACAATGCGCGGGCCGAGTACTTGTATATTGCGTTCGAGCTCTTAGTTGATAGAAGCGGGGCCCACTTTTCGGTGATCCCAAACGTTGTTACAATGGGGCTTACTCTGGATGATCAGTGTACCAAAATTTCTCCAGAGTAGAAAATCCTTTCTACAGAATTTATAATCATTTTATTGGTTGGCCACCATTGAAAGGATTATAACTTCTGTCTAGATTAGCATTTAATTCATGAGCTATTGATTGTGGGTGCCATCATATCAACGGTTTGGATCATGGAAAACTGGCGTCCACTTCTACGAACTGATATCCCGGACGGTACTGCTGCACAATCTATCAGCCGAGCAGTGTATCATACATCCTCTCCCAAAAGTTGCACGAAAGGCGAATTTGCAAAAGCTATTTTCCTTTCTCAGCAATCAAAACCCGAATCTCAACCGTGTTTTTAAAATGACCAAGATACCCTTACTGCAAGTACACACGCATTTACGTTTACGGTGGGCCACACCTTCGATGATAGGGACCAGTCACTTTTCTTTGTTAGCTTGTTAGTACACTTACTGTCGGTTCATACTTCACTGTTAGCCACCCCCGACCCCAGTTTTGAAACGAGGTATCTTTCACTCAGTCTACCACATAGGGCTATGGATACGGGTGATAGGACCAATAATTACTGCCCGGTATTAATTTGTATTAAATGGCATTGCATTACTAGTTACATTTTGAAATACAAGATGACATGTTTGAAATGAGTGTGCAATGGACACGGATTAGCCACTGAAGTAGCCAGACTGGCTATTGAAGTGATGTCACCAAGTGTTGTGGGTCCCATCATGATATATGCATTTTATTCACATCGTCTATACATCTGGAGAGATCATTTTAGAGATTTATCTAAAGAATGAGGTAGATCCAAAACTGTAGTGGATCCCATCATAGAAAACAGTGGAGAGTGACGCCCATTGTTGAAACCTTTCTATGGTCCACGATGATGTTTATTTGAGATCCAACTTGTTTATAAGTTAACATAGACATTAAATAAGGGAAAACAGCTTGATCGAAAACTTTCATAGCCCTTAGAAGTTTTTAATGGTGGATGTCACTCTTTCCACTGTTTTCTGTGGTAGGGTCCACTAGAGATCTGTATCTGACTCATTCTTTGGATCATGCTCTAATATGGTCTCTCCAAGTGAATAGACGGCATGGATACAAAACATATATTATGGTGGGACCCACAAAACTTGGTGACGTCACTTCAGTAGCTAGCTACTCAACTTGCGAGTGACTAATCCACATCCATATGAAATTAGATTAAAATTAACTTTGTAGACTTTGAAAAATGAGCCTATCCTAAGAATGATTGACTTTTGTGATACAAATGTAATTTAAAAGTAAATATTAAGATTTACTTTTTTATTGTATACATTCATAACATAGTTTAGAAAATGTGGGATGCACAAAATCCAGAGACAATACCTTACACCTGCATTTTTTGTAATTATTATAATTTCATACACCTTGGTCCCACCTAAAGATGCTGGTCAAACAGGCCCTTAATTAAGGTGTGATTGATGGTTCATGATCATGAAATTTCTTACTTACTTGGCCACATCATGGCCTACAAATGCAAGGTTTAGATGGAAAGGTTGGACGGTTTACATTTGACTAATGGAAGCCCATTAACCGGACGGCCCAGATTGTCCATATGAGGCTCAATGAAAAAGGGGGTTTGGATAAAGGGTGAGAGCATATATTGTGAATATACTGTCACATATGGCCCGAGGGTATACATGGTATTCTTGGATACTGAGTTTCTATAAATGGGCCATGTTCTGATGATCGAAACCGTTGATACGGTGGACACAGCCATCAGTACGCCAAATTGGATGATCATAGCCATCGGGAATGGTTACCCTTTCTTACTACCCAATAGGGACTTTATTTTTGTTTTGTTTTGTTTTTGTGTTTTTTTAAAAATCCTCAACCGTCCACTTACAGATGGCAAATTGAAGGATTAGGGTTGTACCACCATACAGTGGGCCCCACTTGTAGACCCAGAATACCCGAGTTGAGGAGTTATATAATACAAGGCCCCCCATGTTTACAGTGTACAAGGGCTCTTACTTCTGACAAGTAGGACCCACGATTCGGTGATCCTGACCATTCAGCTGTTGATTCACGCCGTGGATGAAGAATATGGCTGAAAATTTCTAGATTTAAAGATCCCAAAGATCATTTTTCGATGGTTGATGTGGAGCATCGGTGTATTTACGTTCGTCAACGTCTATCTAGATGCCATGAACCTGGAAGTGCGTGTTCGATGCATAGAATCCATTCGAGAAATAGAAATCCTTTTCTACTGAAAAGACAGTCGAGTATTTTGATAATGTGTACACACAGTAATTATAACTCTTACAGTGCTAAAAATTCTCTCGTAAAATAAATAGGATAACATTAGCTTAATAAAGTTTTGAATAGCCACGTAGGAGTTCTATTTTTTATTTTCAATGGTGGCTATGGAGCTGTCCGAATAGAATTTATGTATTAAAACATGTAAGTATGGATTGTATCTGTAATGTCTTAAATTTTCGTTATTATGAATTTTCAATAACTCTTGAAAACTTTTGATATAACTAGCGTCGCTTATTGATCATTGATGCTCAAAATGAGCATATACGCGGGTGGTACGGGTAAAAAACTGTATAAATTCAATTAATCAATCGTATGAAGCTAATAAATCCGCCCGATCATTTAAACATCGAGCTTATCATCAAGATTTGTTCACGTAGGGTCCAAATCTAGCCAACCTATTATTGACTAATTGAGATGACTATAACTAAATAAAGACCTACTAAAAGCTGTGACAACTAAGGGTCAAATCTTAATTAACAAATCAAACCAATCCAGTTACTCCTTTAGCGTAAGAACAAATGGCTTAGACTGACTTTAATTGAATCGGCATTTTCGCTAATTGCGAATAGGCTACACTACAAACTTAGCTAATCTAAACCCTAATCATTGTACACAAGAAATCTAGATACTCAATTCATTCCAAAAATACCTTAATTATTCAAATAAGCTTTTTACCGCTTGTTAGTGGACCATTAAACCCGAGACTATAGAAAGACATTCTTAGTGGGTTTGATGTCCATCACGAAGCATCGAACCGATGTCACGTCTCAAATTGCTCAACTTGGACCTGCAAGCCAAGTGCATGAGATGTGTGAATGCTTTAAGTGAAAATCCGGAACTTAAGTGAAACTAGTCACTTTATTCTTTCATGAAGTTGTGACTTTTGGACCGTTAATTCATTACCAAAGTCGGAGTACCGACTAACGATATTTTTCCACACATATCCGTATAGTAGTAGCCCCGATCGACCATTAGTGACCGTCGAACAAACTTCTGATCATACCCGTCGATCGACGAGTATAAATGGTAAGTCGATTATGTCTGCGCGTAGATCATCACTATGACTAACTATCCAACGGTGGGTGTCGACTCCTACGCCCCGTAGTGGCCCCCAAAGGGTAGAAAAACACTCCCATAGGGCTAGTATAACAAAAACCCACCCCTTAGGGCCATTTAACCAAGTTTGTCACCATATAAGGGCTTCATTTGGGCACCACATCATTCCATACAAAATTTTCCCAAGAATGAAAGAAAGAAGGAGCGAAAGAGAGAAGAAAAAGATGAGAAAGGAGAAGAGAGGGAGGGAGAGAGAGAGAGAACTTGGGGTGTGAGTGTTGGTGCACCTCCACCCTCTCATCTCTTCTTTAGTCGCCTAGCCGTAATCGGAGTCATCGTTGGAGCTTTCTTGACAATGGTTGGAGGTAAATGTTGAATCCCACTTATAATTTAGGATTTCAATAGTTGTTTATCCTTGATCTCATAAGCTTGTATGCTTGTTTAGGCATTTCGATGATCTTTTCCTAACACCCTAACCCTATGAGCACCGTGAGTCGGGCGGATCGTCACAAGATGTAGACCATTATGCCTAGGTTTCCATTTATCGACCCTTGAGGGTCTCAGTTAATGATGTCTTATGTTGATTGGGTTATAATAGCTGGCATGTTCATATTTTATGTTTGTTTGTATTATGTGTCATTGGTTGCTTATGGATTGTCTGCATGTTTGATAAAATGCCTATATGATTAAAAGTGTTATTCTAATTATGCTTACATGTTTGATTGAATGCTTGATTGTATGTGTTGATTTGTTGATGTTCACATATTTGATTAAATGCTCTAGTGAATGTATTACTCTATTGAGACACACATGTTTGATAAAATGCTTGAGTGATTGTGTCATTAAATCTATGTTATGATGACACGACGAATTGCTAAGTCCGCAGTGTTATTTAGGATTATTTATAATGTGGGGTCAGTTGGCTAACCCCCCGAACTAAAAGGGTGGCCTGAGTTAGGGTGGCCACCTTATTTGATCGACTCAGGTTGAACACGAATGACTAACAATAGTTACACTACACGGGTTGCTTGTACCTAATGCCGGTTGCATCGGGGTTCTCCTAGATCAATCAAATTTGTCCACTAGTCGTCTGATCATGTATGTTCAAAATGTATGATATAACCAAATCAAATCTAGAATATCTCGTTCTCAATGCATGAGTCTATTCATAACCGCTAGTCTGACACGATCCCACTAAGACTCATGTGTAAGGGTGTACATGAACCGAGCTAGCTCGGTTAGCTCACTTGACTTAGCTCGAACTCAGCTTCGAACCGAGTCGAGCTGATTTTTTAGCTTGAAAATGAGTTCAAGCAGGCCTCAGGTCGACTCAACTCGGATCGAATCCAGCTCGAATCGAACTCAGATCGAACCAGTTCAGTGACTCGGTTACTTTGCCATTGATGTTACTCACCAAGTGTTTGATAAAATGACTCAACGAAGTGTGGCTGGTGGCAAGGAAGGTATGTACATGAAACAAATACCCTTTTTTTTTTCTTGATTTTTATGTTGCTTAAAAGGTGTTTGATAAAATACATGTAAAACCATTGCTTCTGTTTCACATACAGAGGGACTTTGAAGGTGTAGTCCAGATGTTTGTGGAAATGCCTCAACGGCAAACTCTGCTCGATCTTGGCTCGAACTCGGCCTGAGCTGGTCCAAGCTGTTGACCGAACCGAGTTGAGCTGGTCCAAGCTGCTGACCGAACCGAGTTGAGCTGGCCAGTTACGCTCGAGGACTGAGCCGAGCCGAGCTCGAGCTAAGGTTAACCAGTGGTCTAGTTGAGGCCATCTCAACTCGGTTCGACTCGATGTACACCTCTACTCATGAGCCGGACATGGTGGTATGGGAGACCGTGTCCGAGCTGTCAGCTTATGCTGGGGTGATGAGACTCCCCGTAGTGCCCAGTGAGCACTAATTGAGGTGATAAATCATTGTTCGAACGTCTCCCATCAAATTATTTGGCTGATGGTTGCATGTCAGAGTACCGTTTGAACGACCTGAGCGTGAATGGAATTGGGTGATGAGTTCTTTCCTTGTGGTGATTTAGTTTTATGTGATAAGCCTGCACCTTTGTAATGCACTAGCTACTGTTCATTCGGGTTGTGGTCCGAGCGTGGGTTGGGGTGATCCGTTTAATCTGGACCTCCTTTGAAAATAACACTTCAGTCGGTTAAGGTAGCGTGCTGGCCAGCGGTACCGAGTGATCATACTCAGTTTGGGTGACGACCCATATCGAGTTGATCCTCATATATTTAAGTATTATACCGTATATTTGGAATTGTTGATTTGTGAGATAAATGAGTGACACTTAAATTTAGATCAATAGCTACTGATAAGGAGTTGTTGCGTGTGGTAACGAGTTATGTGATACAGATAAGGACTCGTGATATAACGTCGGTATCCTAGCTTTGCTAATATGCTGGATGAATGGAACTTAATAATTACTCAGTTAACATATGCAACAATCACATTGCATTAGATAAGATGTGGCGACCTGACGTTGGTGTCGCGTGATGAGGGAGTCCTAGCATTTGCGAAATAGGCGTTAAAGTCACATGTGCGGGAGTATTTTTTGGAAAGGGCATGTATCATGTCATATCTTTATATACACATTTAACAAAAGTATTTAGAAATTGTTTGATTTTTTGTTTATTATTAACTACGCTAATTGTGTCGATAGCATGTGTGACTTAAAACTAATGGAACCACTAAGTTAGCTACTCACTCTCACCTGGGACGGTATTTTAAAATACCAACCAGGCATATCATTGACGCATATACTAGTGAGACCTCAGACGGGTAGGCTTATATCAGGTTGTGTCAATACTTTTATGTTTTAGAGAATTGGACGTAAACTGAAATCTTTACACTTTAACCATCTTAGATATGTATATTATGGATTATGATTTATATAATCTCATTTTGGGCGATCACTAGTATTGGATTTTTTTTATCATTAGCCCTATATTTATAGATTTTGTTATCTCCGCCTTGCTTTAGTTTCATGAAGTTGAATTGTGCAACTCTTATTATCTGTGTGTGAAATGAATTTGAATCTAGATGAGGACACAAGTGCATTTTCATTTGGTTAACACCCGAGAACTTGGGACCGGAGTCTCTATACTTAGGTGTCGATTTTTGGGGCGTTACAGTATCAGTGAATTTACTATGGCGGATTTAAATTAGACTATATACGACTGTGACGTGTGAGATAGATGGAATACTAACTCAACAACTTTCAAACATGCTTTCCATAGATCCCATCTCCAACCGCTTCGCATGACCTAGTCATATCCCACCATGTCCATGATGTTACTAGGATTATTATGTAATCTATGTCTCAAAGCATATTGTGTCAATTGCCCAACTTGGATGGAAATCGGTCCAATAAAGAGTTATGTGGGGCCTACCATGATGTGTGGGTTTTATCTATGTCGTTCATCCATTTTTTCAAATCATTTTAAGTGTAACTTGGATTTTCACTGTTTTGGATTTTCAAAAAATCTTTGAATTTTTTTTATTAATTAACTTATAATATCATTTAATGACCATTAGCACTCAATGTTAGTTTATACAAGGGTGGTACCAGTAAAGAACCGCACAAGTCCGATTAATCAGCCGTAGGAAGCCAACGAATCTGCCCGATCACTTGAACATCAGGTATAACCCCATGATTTACTCACATAGGACCCAAATCTAACCGACCCATCGCTAACTAATCAAGATAAGTATAACTAAATTAGAGATCTAACCAAAGCCGAGTCAAATAGGGCCCGGATCTTAACTAATAGAATAAACCAACACCGTTTCTCTTTTAGCCTAAAAACGACGGTTTAGAGTAATCATGATCAAATCTCCACTTTCACTAGTTATAAATGGACCACATTATAAACATAGGTAATCCAAAACCTAATCATTGCCCATGAGATATCTCAATATCTAATTCATTCCAGAAATTCTTCGATTTCCCGAACCGTTCGTTGGTGGGCCACTAATTTCAAAACTATAGAATAATGTCCATCTTACTGATCTTAACGTCCATCGCGGGAGTCGAACCTACGTGCTGTCCAGAACCGTTCAACTTAAGCTAAAGGACGAGTGCATGAGAAGTACAAATATCCTAAAGGAATGAACCGAAACTTAAGTGAATTGGGTCGTCCACTCTTATGTAAAGTTGAGAAATTCGGACCATCGATTTTTGACCAAACTTCTCATATGGAGTAAGGATATTTTCCTGCTCATATCCGTATAGTTGCGGCCCCGATCGACTATCGGTGACCGTTGAACAGACTTCTAATCATATCTGTTGATTGGCGTATCTAAATGGCGGGCCGATTGTATCCATACATAGATCATCATTAGGGCTAAATATCATACGATGTATATCGACTTGTACACCCCATAGTAGGCCCTAGAGCTTAGAAAGACCCTCCCGTAGGTCTATTATAGTAAAAACTTATCCCTTGGGGCCATTTATACCAAATCTGGCATTATAAAAGGGCCTCATTTGGGCACCCCCTCTGCCCATACGATTTTGCCCTAGAAAAAAGAAAGAGAGAAAGAGAGAAGGAGAGAAGAGAGAAAAGTAAAAAAGAAGAAAGGAAGAAGAGAGGAAGGGAGAGAGTGTTTGTGTGGGTGGGAAAAATCTTGATGCTTGTAGGATTGATATTTTCTTAACTAAACGGGTGGCTACTATAAAACCTCTACCAAACCCACCCATGCCAAGAAGCGGAGGTAAAAATGATATATTTTTCCTTCAATAGAGTAACCGCACAAGTCCGATTAATCAGCCGTAGGAAGCCAACGAATCCGCCCTATCACTTGAACATCAGGTATAACCCCATGATTTACTCACATAGGACTCAAATCTAACCGACTCATCGCTAACTAATCAAGATAAGTATAACTGAATTAGAGATCTAACCGAAGTCGAGTCAGATAAGGCCCGGATCTTAACTAATAGAATAAACCAACCCCATTTCTCTTTTAGCCTAAAAACGACGGTTTAGAGTAATCATGATCAAATCTTCACTTTCACTAGTTATAAATGGACCACATTATAAACATAACTAATCCAAAACCTAATCATTGTCCATGAGAAATCTCAATACCTAATTCATTCCAGAAATGCTCCGATTTTCAGAACAAGTTCTAAACCGCTTGTTGGTGGGCCACTAATTTCAAAACTATAGAATAATGTCCATCTTACTGATCTTAACGTCCATCGCAGGAGTCGAACCTACGTGTTGTCCAGAACCGCTCAACTTGAGCTAAAGGACGAGTGCATGAGAAGTGCAAATACCCTAAAGGAATAAACTGAAACTTAAGTGAATTGGGTCGTCTACTCTTATGTAAAGTTGAGAAATTCGGACCATCGGTTTTTGACCAAACTTCTCATATGGAGTAAGGATATTTTCCTGCTCATATCCGTATAGTTGCGGCCCCGATCGACTATTGGTGACCGTTGAACAGACTTCTAATCATATCTGTTGATTGACGTATCTAAATGGCAGGCCGATCATATCCATACATAGATCATCATTAGGGCTAAATATCTTACGGTGTATATCGACTTGTACATCCCATAGCAGGGCCTAGAGCTTAGAAAGAGCTTAGAAAGACCCTCCCGTAGGTCCATTATAATAAAAACTTAGCCCTTGGGGCCATTTATACCAAATCTAGCATTATTAAAGGGCCTCATTTGGGCACCCCCTCTGCCCATACGATTTTTCCCTAGAGAAAAGAAAGAGAGAAAGAGAGAATGAGAGAAGAGAGAAAAGGAAGAAAGAAGAAAGGAAGAGGAGAGGAAGGGAGAGAGTGTTTGTGTGGGTGGGAAAAATCTTGATGCTTGTAGGATTGATATTTTATTAACCAAACCGGTGGCTACTACAAAACCTCTACCAAACCCACCCATGCAAAGAAGTGGAGGTAAAAATGATATATTTTTTCTTCAATAAAGTAACCGCACAAGTCCGATTAATCAGCCGTAGGAAGCCAACAAATCCGTCCGATCACTTGAACATCAGGTATAACCCCATGATTTACTCACATAGGACCCAAATCTAACCGACTCATCGCTAACTAATCAAGATAAGTATAACTGAATTAGTGATCTAACCGAAGCCGAGTCAGATAAGGCCCGGATCTTAACTAATAGAATAAATCAACTCCATTTCTCTTTTAGCCTAAAAACGACAGTTTAGAGTAATCATGATCAAATCTCCACTTTCACTAGTTATAAATGGACCACATTATAAACATAACTAATCCAAAACCTAATCATTGCCCATGAGAAATCTCAATACCTAATTCATTCCAGAAATGCTCTGATTTCCCGAACAAGCTCTAAACCGCTCGTTGGTGGGCCATTAATTTCAAAACTATAGAATAATGTCCGTCTTACTGATCTTAAAGTCCATCGCGGGACTTGAACCTATGTGTTGTCCAGAACCGCTCAACTTGAGCTAAAGGACGAGTGCATGAGAAGTGCAAATACCCTAAAGGAATGAACTGAAACTTAAGTGAATTGGGTCGTCTACTCTTATGTAAAGTTGAGAAATTCGGACCATCGGTTTTTGACCAAACTTCTCATATGGAGTAAGGATATTTTTATGCTTATATCCGTATAGTCGCGACCCCGATCGACTATCGGTGACCGTTGAACAGACTTCTAATCATATCTGTTGATTGACGTATCTAAATGGCGGGCCGATCATATCCATACATAGATCATCATTAGGGCTAAATATCTTACGGTGTATATCGACTTGTACACCCCATAGTATGCCCTAGAGCTTAGAAAGACCCTCCCGTAGGTCTATTATAGTAAAAACTTAGCCCTTGGGGCCATTTATACCAAATCTAGCATTATTAAAGGGCCTCATTTGGGCACCCCCTCTGCCCATACGATTTTGCCCTAGAGAAAAGAAAGAGAGAAAGAGAGAAGGAGAGAAGAAAGAAAAGGAAGAAAGAAGAAAGGAAGAAGAGAGGAAGGGAGAGAGTGTTTGTGTGGGTGAGAAAAATCTTGATGCTTGTAGGATTGATATTTCCTTAACCAAACCGGTGGCTACTACAAAACCTCTACCAAACCCACTTATGCCAAGAAGCGGAGGTAAAAATGATATATTTTTCCTTCAATAGAGTAACCTAGTGTAGATTTCTAGGCATTAATGTTGTCTTTCTTGATTTGATTTAGAAATTGACGGTTTTACCAAAATCTCCAAACCATAAGATCTCAAAGAATGAAAATCTCCTCTTAAGATACGAACTATTATCCTTAGGTGGCCTAACACCAATTTTAGCATGAGTTTAACGATTTTGCTTGCTTGGATGATGTATTTGGAGGATCTAGAGAGAACTTAAGAAAGACCTTACCTTGATCCTTTCAATCAATGTGGAAAAGTTATGTAATGTTTATTGTTGGTCACATGATTAGGTATAAATTGATGTTTGCATGTTCATGTCTTATTGATTCGTGTATGATGGTACCCTATAGTATGTATGATTTATTAACTCATGTATATTTTGATCCTATGATGTATATGAAATGCTTAGTTCCTCACTAACCCACACAACACACATGCACCTTTATTTTGCAACATTGTTAGCTTTACTTGGTAGAAAAAATCTGAATTTTATGTTGAGAAGTGTGAATGCATGATATTACATATGCTAGATGATAACGCTGATTGTTGACATGTTATGGATTACCATCAAGACCCTTGGGTTGGTCAGGAATATGAGGAGAGTGAAGGTGGTCCCGTTGGTAGGACTACCTTGAGGCTAAACCCATAGCTTTGGACGAGTGCGTGTGGGCGACAGTAGTTAGACTGCATGGGTCACTTGTACCCGATATAGTCTGTCATGTGCTTGCTTGGACTCGTGCGGTCTAGCCCATTTACTGTCCAACCTTGTTTGTTAACCCTTTTTGCTCATATATGTATAGAACCTAGAACACCCTACAACCGTTGTAGCTCATCGATAACTAATTGAAGCTGATCTACAGACTCATGAGCAGGGCATAGTGGAATGGGATACTGTGTCCGAGCTGTCAGCCTACGCTGGGATGACAAACCTCCCCGTAGTAACCGCGAGCGATCCCTTTTCTCAACACTCCCCATGTGCTTGAAGTCGGGGATGGAGAACCCGACAGGATCAAGGATTGCGGTGCCTTGGCCTCGCGCGTTGAGGGGCCTTGGCATCGCAACTAGTTGAGGGCATTGAAGCATAGGGTTTACTAGTTTTCCCAATCTGCTAGATGAACGGAATTAACTAAATACTTGGTTAATATTATGCATGCATCACACTAGTTATGGTGGCGACTAGGCAGTCAAGGTCGCAATGAGGGAGTGTTGGTCATACGCAATCATTAGACGGAGTCGCTCGAAGGAGTGTTGTTGTGAGGGCATGCATCATATCATTATACATGTACATGTATTAACAAGATTAGTTAGTTTTTATAAATGTATTACCTTTTATTAAATCTATAATTTAATTGATGCCTATTGTAACTTAAGACTAATAGCACCCACTGAGTTGATCACTCACTCCCACTTTGAGATGGTGTTTTAAAACACCAACCAGACTCTCTACTAGATGCAGGTGAGGCAAAGCTCGACGAGCCGAGCAAGGTGAGCAAGGATAGGGAAGAGGAGCGTCCCTGCTTCCAAACTTTCGGCAGATCCTTTTAGTTGAGTTCGGGCTACTATAGGGTATGGACCAGGGCCCTAGTCGCCATGGGTCATTTATGGGTGGGACTAGTTCCCTATTTAGATGATTTTGGATTCGTCGTTTGGATATTTTTTATTTAGTAGCAATTGATACTGCTTTATGATGTACTTATACTTCATGTCATGTTAAATCCTTCATTGTTTATGAGATCATCCAAATGTAATCAAAATATGAAGCCTATTAGGGCACCCATGACACCTGGAAATTCGGGAGCCAAGTTCTTACACAGCCCGTGAAGACCCAGGGTGTTACATTAAGATATAAGACCAAAAATAAGATGGATCCAAGGATCAAGTCGACTATACCAAG
The DNA here is from genome assembly GCA_037074715.1 of Magnolia kwangsiensis. NCBI lineage: Eukaryota > Viridiplantae > Streptophyta > Magnoliopsida > Magnoliales > Magnoliaceae > Magnolia > Magnolia kwangsiensis. The sequence continues at coordinate 87,000,729 of CM073581.1, forward strand.
GCAAGCAATGATGGTCATAGAGCCTACCATTGAAACTTTCCTAGGGTCCACCATGATGCTCATTTGTCATCCAACCTATTCATAACATCACATGGACCTAGATGAAGGGAATATACAAATGTTAGATTTAATCCAAAACTTCTATAACCCTCCAAAAGTTTTTAACGGTGGATGATCAATCACCACTTTATGGTCCACTTGAGCCTTGTATTCGCCTCATTTTCAGGCACTACCCTCGCATGGTCTGGAAAAATGGATGAACAGTGTGGATAAACCCCATGCAATCATGGAGGGCCCCATAAATCCCTTGCGTGGATCAATTTCGTCATAGGCATGGTATGCAATCTGCTTCCCCCAAACCATATCCAAAAGGTTAATACTGTCCTCATGGAGATTTCTAAGGCATAATCCATCCACTACTGGAGAAAATTGAATGAATTGGAATACCACAACATGGACTCCATTTATTTGAATTGACAATGCATACATTACGTGCAAATATGAGTCCTACACACATGCTTTCCTTCTCTCTCACATAACTTGTAGTTCACATAAAGACCTATGGTCTACCATTCGAGACCATTGATTTAATTGTCCACATCATGATGGGGCATGCCCAAAAATCTTCCACATTTGTATCCCTTAATCCTTCCGTCTTCGGACTATTTTCACCTAACCAATCTTGTAGATTTCTCTATCATTCTCCATCCGTGGTGGGTCCATTAGATCAAGGGTCATTCTCTATCCATGGTGGGGCCCATCAATCTGCAATTGAAAATGAGAGCATTCCTCATGTGCTCTAATCTTGTAACGAGTGTAGATACTTCTAGCATGAGTGTCCTAACATCTTGTTTGAAAAATATTGTGACCTTATTTAAGTTGATGATGCATGAAACCTATTGAAATGGTGACTAATTGTTCATATTTATCCCATTTTTGTGGCCCACCTAAAGAATGGGTGATCCTGACTTCTATGTCAGGGTAGGTTCAAGGACAGTGCACCTAATGGATGGTTTGATTACTGCACATGTGTGACACATTGGCACATATGGAGTGGCAGAGAAAGGCTGCCTACTAAATTGGTTTTTAAACAATGCAACTAAGAGTAATTTTTTAGAGATAAAGGACAACCCTTCTATTTTATGTTCCTACATGTTAGAAGATCTTGTTTGCATGAACTATAGAATTTCAGGCAAGTCTTTGCCTTCTTTACGATGTTTTTACTAATGTAGTTCAACAGTAAAATAGTGAAGATAACATATATAAGTTGAAAGTGTTCTTTTCTTAATGATTTTTATAATAATGACACTCACGATTGGCTTGAGGGACGACAATCCATTCGTTGTCCAATTAAGATTGAGTTTTGTAGCATGATGGTTGTAATGTGTGGATAGTTGTTCGTTCATCGCTCAATTGAAAACCGGGCTTCATGGCCAGATGACTGATGGCGAGCGGATCTTCGACAATTTGTTCATCAATCGATCAGAACCAGGCTCTATGGCGAGATGATTGTTTGTGTTCTTGATATGAACCAAGCATGTAACAAGACGGTCATGATTCAACTATCCATTCGTCGTTTGGTGTGGACCAGACTTAATAATAAAATGACCTGTATAATCACCTAGTACGTAGCAAGAAAGCTCCACAGCCTTCTGTTTGAAATTGAGTGATCTTCCTTGCAATCCAGTGGAATGTCGTGGCTGAAGGATGAAAAGATAAATTAAAAATTAAAACTAATTAGGGGCCCATACTATGAGCAGCAATGGGATTAAACTAAAATATATAAATAAAAGGATAAATGTCCTTAGTAGACGTATGAAAAAAGCTAGGCTTTATTGTAATGGCACGAAACTTGGAGCTCTTTGTGGAGTGATGTTTATATAAGCTTTTGGAAGGCAGTAGTCTTGCATAGTTTTCTGCATCGTAAATGATTTAGATGATAGGTTGTGAAAATCTTTTTTATTCTTCCACATCAGCATGGCCTATTGCGTACAACCACATAACAAGAGATATACTCTCACGTGAATCAGTTGAAGTCATCATGTCTTTGGATTCCCACATTGAAAAGTTATTGTGATCCTTACATCATTTGACTTTGGCATCCATGGAGAATTGCTTTTAATAAGGCTCTAGCATTTAATTCTAGGTAGAGATCCCATTTGATGGGAATATGGCATTTAATGCTAGGAAAGATACTTGTTTTTTGCAAAGAGTATCTTTTGATAGAATTCTAGTGTTTAATGCTCTCGCTCATATGTATATTTCTACTTATTTCTCTTGAAGTCATCTACACTATATATGGTATGGTTGCCACATGGCGTCTTCTGGATCATTTGATTTGAGCATACTAAATCGAGTATAAATAATGATGGAAAGCAAGAGAAAAGTTTCACCTATATTTAGCACGTAGTGTCGACATATGACAATATCTCATTGGCCTATGCAAGTATGTAAAAAATGGGTGTAAATAGGCGAGTTGACTGATAAAGTAGGCTAGGAAACTCCCGTTTGTAGAGGTATGTCCGAATGATGCCTTAGTGTGAATTTTGGTTGTTCTTCGTCACCTGTATGGTTTTGAATATCCCATATATGTTAGCATAACCACTAATAAGGTAGGTCACATCCATGCATGTACGTTCGTAGGTCTTCTCTTGTACTTTGGAAAACTTGAGCTTTAAGCTACCAAGCCTAATTATATTAGAAAACTTCACATAAAGAGAGGGTTAACATAAGAAATGAATGAGTTTTAATGAAATTTAGTTTCTATGATAGAGAAAGAAGCCTAAAACCTATAAGTAGAAAACTCACCTCTCTCTTAGCTTAAAAAATTATAGAGATTTCCATTCTTACGACGTTTTAAAAGAGAAATATAAAAGAAGGTGAGTTAAGAAGGATCTACACAATTGGATGCATTGACTGTTGCTTGTGACTGTTCATTTTCAAAAGTGGTGCAAGCATGAATAAGGCCACATGGATTGACTATTAAACTTATAGGAGATGTATTATGTATCTTATCCTCTCGTGGAATAATCTAGATCTAATTATTGGTGATTGCACATGTGTTCCCATTCTGATAGATTTTGCCAAAGTTCTTAACAAAGGAAACATAACAATATAATGTATCTATATTGGCCCCCATCCTGCATGCAATGCAGGAAGCTTATGTGTGCCGATATAGGTCAATATAAGGGAGTTGATGTGAGTCCATATGGAATGCCACACCTGAATTAACAATTAACAAAAGCAACAACCAAATGATAATAATTTTAATTTCTTCCTAGGCCAAGGCATGAAATAAGTCTCTCTTATCGAGATCATTTGCACCCTCCAGTAATGTTGACTAATGGAGTAGGCTCCTGCGCTCTATCCCCAAGATACAATTGCTCAACATATGGAGTTTCATTAGAGTTGTACACGAACTGAATTAGATTGGTTAACTCGCTCAACTCAATTTGAAAAAGCTTGATTCTGCTCAGTTCGAAACTGAGTTCGAGCTAAGTCAAGCTGATTTTTGGAGCTTGAAAAAAAAATCGAGTCGAGTTCGAGCTTGGCCAAGCTCAAATTGACTCGGATCGAACCTCAACTCAAATCAAACCCAAGTTGAACTAGTTCGGTGACTCGGTTATTTTCATATTGATGTTGCACACAAAATATTTGATGAAATGACTCAACGAAGTGTTGTTTTAGGTGGATACATTCTCCGTGGGATTGGGCAGTAGTGAGGAAGGTATGCATATGAAACAAATCACTACTTAAAAAAAATAAACATTACATGTTAAAATTAACATTGAATCTTGATTTTGATGCTGCCTATTGAGTGTTTGATGAAATAGCTGTAAACTGCTACTGTTGTTTTACAGACTGTGAGAAATTGAAGGTGCACTTCATGTGTTTGAGAAAATGCTGCACATGCTCGAACTCGGCTCGAATTGGCCCGAGCCGCTAACCGAGAGCTAGCTAGTCAAGCTAGAGGACCGAGTCGAGCCGAGTTCGAGCTAAGGTCAGCTGGTGGCCGAACTAAGTCGAGTTATGCCAAGCTCGACTCAGTTCGACTCATGTACAGCTCTAAGTTTCATGATATACATAATGCGGACACTAGAAATCGGCGCCCACGTTGATTTATATGTTTTGATTGGTGATGGTTATGATTAAGCTGATTTGTGGATGTTGGAGTCACCACTAGCCAATTAATCTCAGAATCCCACAGTCGGCTAGAACCTGCGAAATATGTAAGGTTGGAGAAATTCAAAGACTCTCTTACCTTAGATTGACTCCTGGTCTGTGATCCGGGATTTCAGCTAAAGGATCTCGGTTATAAAGAGGGAAGGTGTTAGGCACCCTCTCTTCCCGTACAAATGTACGATCTCTACTTAATGTGTTAAGAAATCTCAAGGGATGAATGATATGGTCGGGGTAGGACTAGGTACACGTGAATTTCTGATGCAGCAAGATCTGAGATTTCGGCAAGCCACAGGGCATACGTCCAACAACATGTCTAGAAGGCGGATGTGATGATGCTTATATAAAAAGGTAAGGAAAAGTGGACTAGATCACTAAAAATTTCTGATGTGATAGGATCCGATATATGGCAAGTCACAGAGCATACATTCACTAAAGATCTAAAGAAGCAGGGAGGTTGAGAAGAGAATAAATGTCATGATGAATGCTTGTATGTAAAATGAATGGATATTTGGCTTGATCTTGAGTAGGCTAAGACATGGACTGAGCCATGATCAATCCAGGCTAGACTTGGGGATTGGGATGGTTAGGAAGGTAAGGAGTAGGCTAAGTGGATAGCTGAAAAACCTGGACTTGGAGGCTTAGGAGCTTCTCCTCACCCTCACTCTCTTCCTCCCTCTCTCCCTCTCTCTCTCTCTCACTTAGCTTTGGAAATGAGAAGTTCTTGTTTGAAATGTGAAGAGGAGAGGGCTATTTATAGCCTTCTTCAATGACATTGTTATAATTACTGGGTTTAAGAGGGATAAAAGTTGACATGACAGCTTGTGGTTGGTTGAGGAGAGAGGAATGTCACATGGCATGCTCTCATTGGCTCTTGGAGTTAGTAAAATGGTAAATAGTGAAGGCTATAGGGGTAAATTCATAGAAAATTTGACTTTCGGACCAAGAGACAGTTGTTGCTCGGAGGACACATGTGCCCCGCAAGTGGCAGTAATCAGAGTACCGCCGGTGGTAGTCCGACTACCGCACGCGGTAGTCCAGCTACCACCTAGGTTGGGTTTTGTCCGAAACTCGTGCAACTGGCTCCGCACACATTTTTTTGAGAGAAAACAGTGGTTTGAAAACCATCGACGGTAGTCAAACTACCGCTTGGGTACAGTTTCTCCCGCAGTTTGACCGGTGGGCCTATTTCGGTCCCGGATAGTGGCCCAAAGATTACTTTTGGATATTTACCTCAAAATGCCTCGAAATTGGGTCGATTGTTACACGAAAATGGCCCAAGAAATGGATTAGTTTTAGACATGATCTGGCTTGAATGATGGCTCATAATGACTCAAGTTAGGATTAAGGTTTAAGCCGGAGTTATGCTGGGTTTAGGGTTTAGGCTGAGGTTTGGGTTAGGGTTAGGTTTAAAATATGATCATGGTTCCCGGATTGTCTTAGCTTTCTCAAAATATTAGCATGGGTGGAGTGTCTACGGATGCTCCTCTTTGGCCGAGGTTGCCACCAACTGAGTGCCAAAGCGATTGGACACTCCACCCTTCTGATCAGAAATGGAAGTGGTTCGAACTGTTGTCTGCCATTATATCATTGTTAGTCGACTGTCTGGAGAAGAGATGACTTGCACATATCATAAGGGTTGAGGAAAATGTTATAACTGTCCCTGCGTATTTTGCGCCATTATGGGTCATCAATCATAACCTTTTCACGTTAGATTGTTAATAACATTGGAGGGTAAGTCTGAAAGTAGGGCCTCTGCACGTTCATTGCGGCTTTACGAGGATTCTCGTACTATTTGATCTGTCATTTTCTTTGCTACATAATCACCCTAGGAGTACTCGGTCCATTTGATCGTCAAAGCGGTTAGCTACCCTGCGCGTTGGTGTCGCCTTATGGGGAACTCACTATACAGACTTGGATTCGATCAAATTTTGTGAATATCCCGTACTAAGTATGTGCAGGTAATCTTTTGTCATGCAGTCTTCTAATTCTAATACTTTAGTCATAATGGATTGTTGTCACTTTGAGTTTGATTATTCTTTCCAGAGATAGATCCAATCATTTCTACTCACATTCGTACGACTATCCAGATATAGAGATCTGACCAATTATACTTATATCATGTACGGATTAGATCATCCTCTGGAGAAATCGAAAGGAATCAAATCTTATTTAACTGCTTACACTGTCCGTAACTGGAGAACATGGAAGATTTCTCAGTGTACTGCGCGCCGTGTGCGGTTTTGAAAACTTATTGTTTAAAAACTATCCTCTTCGGAGCTAGACTCCTCGGGGATTTTATTTGAAGATATTTTTGAATTTTTTAAAAAAAATATCTGTTCGATCTTGCGGGTGGGCGTCGTCGTTCAGTTTTTATTTGTATAAGTTAAGTAAACAATCACGTGCCTCCACTGATGAGTTGGCGAGGCCAACAATTTTTATTTAAGATTTTTGTAAATTTTAGAATATCCATCCGATCTCGCGAGAGGGCGTCGTCGGCTTGTTTTTATTATACGGTCTAGGTCGAAAAGCTAAATGGCTTCTTCATAACAGTTGGTATGTGATTAGTTCTTCATTTGATCTGAGTAAAGCTCCATAGGAGAACCCAAAGTTAGATAGCCCCAAGCCTTAAGAATTCTGTCATTGTTTGCTTGTATTCAGGAGGCGAGGATCTCTTAATGCGTATTGTTCTAGGGAGCTCAAGGGATCCCAAGTTCACAATTTTAAAATCATTTGTGACGACATTGGCCTTTGCCTCGAACTTTTGGAGGGAATCCTCTAGCTCGAGAGTTGTATCATCATTTCTCCATCCTGGGCTTCGTTCAAACTCATGAGTTTAGATCGAAATCATACAAGTCAACTTTAAACTTGGGTATTGTAATTGATGCATTTGGCGCATTATTGCTTGTGAGTTTTGAAAGATTTTCTATTGTTTTTGTGTTTTAAGAAATTTCTGATTTTTTGGATTTTGACAGGTATCTGAATTTTTTAGCATTTCAAAAATATCTACTATTTTTGCCTTTTGAAAATTTTTTGATTTTTTTTTTTTTGTATTTTGAAAATATCCAATGTTTTTAGCTTTTTTAAAATTTTCTGATTTTTTTTTAAAAGACGGCGATGTGAATCAGGGATTGCCTGATTCAGCTCGAAGAGCCAAACACTATTTTCTTTTATTGTGCTGTCTTGGGGATCGTGAACCAAACTATTGCCTTGCACTCCCTCCCCTCAGGAGGCAGGGCCAGACAGATCAGTACGTGGGCTCTCATCATCATGCCCAAATGTCATGATGAGTTTGGGTTTGGGATCTGAGTTGATGTTGGAAATCACTTTCCTCAGCTCATCCCCAATGCATTGTGAATCTTTGGATTCTTCCTGCTCAGGTGGGACTAGACTGTGGTCCAGTCAACCAAGGGCAATTCTTGCCCCTTGCCTGAGTCATTTTCAAATGGCTCAGTTAGGCTCGTTTCTCTCATTTGATCCTCCATGGTGGATCTCGGCCTGCCTATCGGATAGATGATCCCTTCTTTGATGGATTTGATTGATGTGTGGCTGAAGGGATCATCTTCCTCTTGCCAACTTTGCCCTCCTTCGATCCATTTGTACTTTAGTACCTCACCCTTAGGAGGCTGATATCCCAGTCCTGTCATGACTGCATTTTCTTGATATTCGAGCTGATACTAAAAATGTTGGTGCTCAACTAAAGGGAAGACATAGTTTGATCCGATGGGACATGTAAGAGGCATGAAATTCACAATCTCAAACTCGAGTCTATAGTATGGGATGTCTTCATCAGAGTATTATATGTCTATGATCGGGATATCTAGCTCTTGACGGTTGACTGTTTTTATCGGAAAGATTTGTTTGGGACCATCCAAAACGATCAGCACCTTGTCTCCGAAAATGTATTTGGCCTTTTGGTGAAGAATTGAAGAGAGAGCCTTAACTCTATGGATTCAAGACCAATCAGGGAGGAGATGAAATGAAGCTGTGATGTCAAAATCCTGAAAAGTAATGGTTAATGCTTTGGGGTTAATCAAGATCTCGACGTTAATCTCTTCCTCGACCTTTCTCCTAGAGGCGGGAACCACTCGTCCTAGACTCTTCTCTTGAAAGATTGAAGACTAAGTAAAGCTAGGAAAATTCCTTTGAGTACCAGAATGTCCTTCCTGAAAAGTTACTGCATGATTGAAGCTGGTCCCTAATTTTGCTAGGGCATGTGGTATGTTGATCGGGGAATGAGATTTTTCTTGGAGCATAACACTTGAAGCAAGGGTCGGATAGGCATATGGTGCCCCTTGCGAGATAGAGGATATTTGGATTGGATTGATTGGGGGTGAATCTTGTATGGAGGTTGGACTGACTAGAGATGCCCCTTGCATATCTAAAGGTGCGGATATTGGACCAGTTGGGTGTGTCCCTTGTGGACTTAGGGGTATTATTGTTGAGCTGACAGTGATTGTATAGATGGATTGAACTGGGTGGTAAGATGATTTCCTCTGGATGATATTAGTGGCAGGGGTGCCCAAGGAGATGGGGCTTACTTGATACAATGGCAGGGGATTCTTGATGGTGTAATTGGTGGTAGTAATAGCAAGAGAGGTAACCACAATCATTTGGTTGTCAATTAGATCTTGGACCGCATGCTTCAAAGTGAAACAACGGTCTGTTGTGTGGCCTCGGGATTGGTGGTATGCACAGTACTCATTCTCATTATAATTCGGTGGCAGAGGGTTTGGTGAGGCCTAGGCAGTAGCGATGTAAGTATTTACCTTTTGTACTAGCGTGGCTAGTATCTCACTGTAAGTTTGAGTTATCGGTGTAAACTGCCTATGTTTTCAGGCCATCCTCATTTGCTGACCATGATTGGGGTACTGAGGAATGGCCCCTTACTGTTGTTGTTGCCATTGTCCCTCTTGAAGAGTGAATGTAGCACCTTGGGTAGAGACAACAAGATCGTCTTCTTTTGTTGGATGGAGGTCAGGAATATTTCTGTTACTGTTCTCGTATCTAGTAGACCTTCCTTCCACTATCCATTGTACTGGGGAGGCCTGATAAGGCCATCAAGGGGAGATCGTCCCAGCCCTTATTTTGGCTTCAACTTGTTCCCCAATACGGATGAGTTGGGTAGAGTTAGCATATGGATAGGAGACGAGGTATCCAAAAATACTCGTGTTTGCCAAGTGGATGATCATGTAGATTTGCTCCTCATCATCAATAGGTATTTTCATTCTAACGGTTATTGCCCGCCACCATCCAACGTAAGCTGACAATGACTCATCATTCCTCTGCCTTAAGGCAGCAAGATCCATCCTTTTGGGCACTACATTAAGATTGTACACGAAATGATCAATTAAAGCTTGGAAAAGTTGTTCTCAAGTCTTGATTCGATGGTAGTCTAATGGCATATACCAATCTAACGCATCACCTTTCAAAGATTTTTAAAATAAACGGATCAAAGCTCCATTATTACTGCCAAAGTATTAAGCTCCCCACAAAATACCTTTAAATGGTACATATGACACCTCATACCATCATACCTTTTGAATTTTGGTACCTGAAAGTCTTAAGGTAACTTTACATCAGGAAATGGACAAAGATCCCTGAACTTAGTGGATGGGAGATCCATCCCTTGCTGCTTCCGTAGCTTCCTCTGTACATCGCATAATTGCTCTCGGAGTTCTGTGAGTTCAGAAAGATCATATAAGAGGGATTTTGCCCCTTGGAATTGACCAGATCTCCTACTAGGAAGAGGATGTTAATGATCTTATGCTGATTCTGTAAGGAAGGGTAGAATGAGATTCGTTGGAGGAGGAAGGGAGGAAGCAAAGGAAGGTTATGGGGTTGAACTGTTTTGAGCACTAGGCTGTGTTGCCTTTATGTTTGGTATGGCGCCTGACACTAGGCGAAGCAATAGCTCTTGCAATGCTCGAAAACTTTGGGTTATCTCTTGTATGGTTACTTTAGCTTGTGGGTCTGTTGGAGCTGTCGGAGGTGTTGGTGACGGTGCCGATGCTTCAGGAGCTGGCAGAGCTGCCGCCTCTTCTTCATGGGTAGTTATAACTGCATGGGATCGAGTAGTCGTGGTTAGGATTGATGCCCAAACAAGTGTAAGTCAAAGATTGATGTATTTATTTTTTGTATGAATGCAGTAATGATGTCCCTTAAGATTAAAGTACCACACACTTTCGAGTTGGGTCTCGACTAATGAGAGCTAGCAGGTCCCCAATGGAGTCACCATTCTGTGGACACTGGAAATCATTGCCCTACACTAAATTATATGTTTTGGATGGTGATGGAGGTGATTAGGCTGATTTGTAGATGTTGAAGTCGCTACTAGCCAATTAATCTCAGAATCTTGCAATCGGCTAAAACCCGTGGAATATGTAAGGTTGGAGAAATTCGAAGACTCTCCTACCTTAGATTGACTCCTGGTCTGCGATATAGGATTCCAAGTAAGGGACCTTGGTTATAAAGAGGGAAGGTGTTAGGCACCCTCTCTGCTCATATAAATATACGATTTCTACTTAATGTGTTAAGAAATCTCAAGGAATGAATGATATGGTCGGGGCAGGACTAGGCACACGTAGATATCTGATACGACAAGATCCAAGATTTCGACAAGCCACGGAGCATACGTCCAGCAACGTGTCTATAAGGTGAATGTGATGATGCTTACGCAAAAAGGTAAGGAAAAGTGGACTAGATCACTAGGAATTTCTGATGTGATATGATCCGATGTACGGCAAATCAAAAAACATACATTCACTCAAGATCTAGAGAAGTAGGGGGGTTGAGAAGGAAATAAATGTCATGATGAATGCTTGTATGTAAAATGAATGGATCTTTAGCTTGATCTTAAGTAGGCTAAGACATGGACTGAGCCATAATCAATCCAAGCTAGGCTTGGGGATTGAGATGGTTGGGAAGGTAGGGAGTAGGCTAAGGGAATAGCTGAAAAATCTGGACTTAGAGGTTTAGGAGCTCCTCCTCGCCCTCACTCTCTTCCTCTCTCTTCCTCTCTCTCTCTCTCACTTAGCTTTGGAAATGAGAAGTTCTTGTTTAAAATGTGAAGAGGAGAGGATTATTTATAACCTTCTTCAATGACATTGCTGTAATTATTGGGTTTGAGAGGGGTAAAAGCTGACATGGCAGCTTGTGGTTGGTTGAAGAGAGAGAAATGCCACATGACATGCTCTCATTGGCTTTTGGGGTTGGTAAAATAGTAAATTGTGAAGGCTGAAGGGGTAAATTCAGAGGAAAGTTGACTTTCAGGGCAAGAGACAGCTGTTGCTCGGAGGACACACGCGCCCCACGAGTGGCAGTAATCGGAGTACCGCCCACGGTAGTCCAACTATCGCCCAAGCTGGGTTTCGTCCGAAACTTGTGTAGCTGTCTCCATACACATTTTTTGAGTGAAAACGGTAGTTTGACTACTGCCGGCGGTAGTCAAACTACTGCTCGGGTACAATTTCTCCCACGGTTTGACCGATGGGCCTATTTCGGGCCCGAATGTGGCCTAAAACCTACTTTTGGATAATTGCCTCAAAATGGCTCGAAATTGACTCGATTGTTACCTAAAGATGGCCCGAGAAATGGATCAGTTTTGGACATGGTCTAGCTTGAATGATGGATCGTAATAGCTCAGGTTATGATTAGGGTTTAAGCTGGAGTTATGCTGGGTTTAGGGTTTAGGCTGAGGTTTGGGTTAGGATTAGGTTTAAGATATGATCATGGTTTTTGGATTGTCTTAACTTTCTCAAGATATTAGCCTGGGTGGGGTGTTTACACATAGATGGTGAAAAAATCCAACACTAAAACCCATTGGAAAACACCTTTCTTCAAATGCCCGGAGAAAAAGAAAAGACAGAGAGAAAAATTTGTTACGATTGAAAATCAAAGGGGCCCATTTAAGTCTATTGGACGAGTTACTTATGCACTAGATTAATTGATTTTTTAACCTTTGAGAGAGCCTTGTGCACATTTACCAACTAAAGCATAATGTAATAACTTCTCAAAACACACGAATGAAATGTTTATAAGCACTTTTTATTACTTCTCTCTATTCAATTTGGGACAAAACTCGGCCTTTAAAAAGTGGAAAAAAAAAAAGTATTTTCTTAAAGTTTATAAATAGCAAAGAGCACATATATTTTTTTCGAAATATTTCAACAACAAGATCATATCACATTGCATCAATAATCAAAGGAGCCCACAAAAATATTTAAAATCATGATTACTTAACTTGCCAATTTGTCTCATTCCATGAAATTATAGCCTATTTTGTCCTGCTGTTACCAAGCATTATCCGCCGAAAAAAAAAAAAAAAAAAAAAAAGGCACATAAGAAATTTGAGTTTAATTTGATTTGGATCCTTGGAAGATAGTAAAAATAGTAGCAAAATGAAAACATAAAAAATGGAGAATGAAAAGTTCATACTCCAAATAATTTTAAATTAGAATAAGAAAACTTTACCATTACACATGTAATTCTTCATATACCACATACAAACAATATTAAATATAAAAATATTAATTAAAATAATTAAAATCTACATCATTTAGACTCCTTCGTGGTGGACTAAAATTCTTATTCTTGCAATCTCTAGGTCGACCTCCTCTTACTTAATCTCCCAATATATATTTAATTGACATTCTAGTAATGGATAACGATTAGCAATCCGCACCCATGAAAATCATTAGATGTTTGAAAGGCCACTTAAGACAAATGCGTCCAAATACCAATATGTTGCGTTTGGATTCAGGGATCATTGCAACATTGCACCAGGACTGAAAGTCATTTTCAGTTAAAGACTGTCCCAAGAGCATATATTAAAGAGGTGGGCCTATGTGTCAGTATGACACACGGGCAGAAGATCCAAGCCCTGTAATAGGTGGGTCCTGAAATGTGAACATGCTATCACGTGGAATCCAATGTGCCATTGGGTTGCATCAAATAGGGATAGAGGGTAGGGAGCATTTTCTGCGGGATCTGTCCAAAATCCAAATAGATATCTTGGACAATGACAGAGCCAAACGCAATGCAGCTGCTTTTTCATGGCCCACGGTAAGGATATTTTTGGAAATTGAGACAAACATAAAGGGCATTTTGGTTACTCGAGGGAATCCTTGTACAGAATGATTTTTTGGATTTTGTGGGCTAAGACAGATTTTTCTAATGATATCATCATTACATGGAACAAAAAGGAGAAACGATTTTTCATCAGCCAACAGCAAACAACAACAAGAAAATGCAAAGCTAAAATCAAGCAGCCTAAGAAATCAAAAACCAATACAGAACCAAACTGGGAAAGACGGAGAGAGTGAGCTAAAAAGAAAGAAAAATCATATATGCTATTGTTGCTGGTTCCTCAAATCAAGGTTGGTGTGACAAAAGAAGCAAAACCCACTTCTCTTTCCATCTTCCAATTGATGTTATTGCCTTCTTTTTAGCTCTCTCTCTCTCTCTCTCTTCATAGCTGTTCTAGCTGTTATGGTTCTGGTGTAAAATAAAATAAAAAATAGAAAGATAGCTTTTATTGTTGTGGAAATATTCTTGGGCTGATGTTGGTGCTTTTGTTCCCACTCTTCACAAGCATTGATTCCTTTGGGCTGGCTTACTATCATCATTATTGTTATTTTCATGGCTGGGTTGCGGCCTCATCTATTCCTAGATTCTTCTCTCTCTCTCTCTCTCTCTCTCTCTCTCTCTCTCTCAAAAAGTTTCAGTGCTTTTCTCCTTTTGTTTGCTAGTCCTTTTTTCTATCTTTCCTTTTTGGGTGCTGTTCTTTTTAAGTTTGTAGGCTCTTTTCAGAAAGGAGTGTTTAGCTAGTGTAGGCACTGTGGTTGATTCAGATTCATGGGGTTTTATTCCATTCCACCAAATGTGTATAAATAGAGAGGTCAATCTTGTGTTTTTCTGCAGGAGCTACTTTCAGTCATTGCAAGAGGTGAGCTTTCGACTTCGGCCGCAGCAGCAAGATGAGCTATGGGGGAGGTTCTGGTTAGAATTTTATGTCATTTGTTTGGTTTTCTGTTTAGAGTTACTTATCTGTAGTAGATGGGCCAGACTTAGATGGTAGTTGCTAGATATTGTATGCGTGGCATGCATTTATGTTAATCGAGACTGTTCAATCTGTGGCCGCTGTGGTGGATGGAGCATTGCTCAAAAATCACATTGACCGGATGGTTCTCACCATCTGATTGGTTGGTGTTGAATGGGCAGTAAAAGAGATTATGATCAGCAGTCCAAATTCATCTGGAATAAGATTGATGGTCAATATGTTGGTTCTGCTCTGTCCAGTGGGACCCACTATTTGAATGGCCTTGATTGGCATACATGTGGCAAACACGTACAGTGAGTCTTTTGCCCCATCACAAATTCACACCATTGTCTGGTCCATAAAGATAAACACATTTGTTTTTGTAAATCAATGTAAATTTATAGATGAACAGTGCAGTTTTTGGGTTATCGATGCGCAATCTTTTTACGCTTCTGTTTTTGGGTTTTCTATTGGGTGGTGGAATGATGTATTTCTTTGGGTTAATGGTTAGATTACTCTGTATAGTGGGCTCTTTTTGTTGGTTTTTTCATTATCATGTTCTTAGATACATGTTCTTCTTTGGCTTTTGTCATGAACTATGAGTTGATGAAAAAAATACAGGTAGTCGAACTGGTAGAAGGACTTTTGAGTATGGAAGGACCTATGTGGTCAGGCCCAAAGGGAGGCACCTGGCCACTATCGTTTGGCTTCATGGGCTCGGTGATAATGGTTCAAGGTATTTAAGCGTACTTTTGGCATCATTATCATTTCGGTTATTATTTTTACTACTGTTATTTGATATTCTGGCAATTTACTTCTATTTCTTGGGGTTCATGTTTTTTGTCTCCCCGGCTTTCACTTGGACTGTTCAAGGTCTGTTCTCTTCTTAGCAAATACTCTTATGCAAATGAAAGACGATACATTGCATGTGTAATCCTTATATTTATAGTCTAACTGAAGTTATCTTTGATAGTGGTATGACGGAACAAGATTCATGTAGCCAACCTCATTTAGTTGGGATAAGGCTCAGATGGTGATATATGGGTTTCACTAACATCCCCCCCACCTTTATGTTTGTAAATGATACATGGGATTACGTATTGTCGATTTGAACCGTTCATTCATTCATACAACTAGGAGCAAACCGTGGTGCAAAATTCATGCCAACTGGATCATTCTAAATATCCAATCCATTGCATGGAAAATGAACAGCCAAGATTGAGCAGAGAACAAAACAGGACTGAATCATCTTCTTGGAACATCTATCTGATAGATTCCACTTTGTATTGCTTACTATTCCAAAGTAACACTTTGGTTTGATGATTCTAACCATGTGATCTATGGCTTGTAAACAACGGTTGTTTGTAACAAGTTGACCTCATTCAAAAGGTTAGGATCATCTGATCGGCTTGGTTCTTGCATTATGGCTTGCTCCCAATGGCACTATTGAATGAACCATCCTGGTTGATTATTGGGTGTCCCACGTGTAATTTCTAAAGGTTTTGGGACGTTGCTAGCATCCTAATAACTGTGGAGACATCAGCAATACCACACATGTATGGCTGGAAGTAAGCTTATTTAATTAATGGTATCAACCTGTTGGCTATTCATGTTTACTAGAGACGTATGGCCTAGTGATTATTATATCAACAGAATGATTGATTATGACTAATAATTGTTTTTGTTATTGTTGTTATTCCCTCCCCTTTATCAGCAGTGTTTGGTAAGGTTTTATTCTCTTCCCTTTTCCCCAAGCATATACCTTGAATGGTATGGTGGACTTTTCAGTGCGAAAACAGGAAAATAAAAAGAGTTAGAGAATGTCAATGTCTCATCCAGTTCTCATTGAGAATCATTGTATTTGGTTTAAACATGTGGGAACTATGCATACTTTTCATGGAGATTCTCTTTCAAGTTGATTCAATTGCAGAGAGCATTGGCACCGTGAACTGAATAAAAAAAATCATTGTGGCAGCTTTGTTGTCATTTCCTTTTCGTAGTGAGCTTTGGTTAGGGCGGTCCAGAAAAAGTGAAGTGAATATGCTGAAAGCTTTGAATTGGGGACCACCCATTCACTAGCTTGGTTTTGCAGCCAACTGAACAAGCTTTTGATTTCTGCCTTAGACAAACTTTTTATTTAATATGATATTGCATTAATGAAAGTAAATATGGATGGCTCTTTGGTTGCTAACAGCTACAGTGATTTAGCTTGCGAATATTCTTTTGGTTTGCCAATGTATGGATATTGACATGGTTACCATTGATGGCATGCCATCATGTTGTCTTTACAATCTTATATACATGCAAGTACATATGCATGGTTATTGACATGGCTACTGTTGATGAGAAGGGATATGAAGGCTTGTTCACTTACTGTCTTATGATTGACAAAACTAGATTTAAAGATGACACCAAATAGTTGGGGTGAGGCTATGATGATGATATTAATATATGTGTGTGTAACACACACACACACACATTAACATAATGCATATATGGAGAATGCTCACATCTTGAGAACACCACTGTTAGTGGTGTCTCAATCTATTGTGGGGCCCACATGGTAATGTGGACACATCCATCCCATCCAACAAGGTGGGCCATCATGAAGATCACCCAATGCAAAAATCAAGCCAATCCAATCATTAGGTGGAGCACACCATGGAAGAAAATGGCGACTGCCCAAAATCAGGCCGCGTGTGTACTTTGGAGGTTTTGTGTAGATTTTGGGCAGTCGCCATTTTCATGTGTTAAGCCCTACTCGATTATTAGATTTGCCTATTTTTGTGCTGGGTGATCTTTATGGGGCTTAACCCTGTTCGATGGGCTGGATGCAGGTGGTCCTCATAATAGCTTGAGATCATGTGAGGATGCCCTAAACGCATACATGATACGTGTATATGTGATATAATATGTAGCCTTTTCTTATGACTAAATGAAGGCTTTATGATAGGGCACTCTTACAGTTTGATTTGTTTGTCTGACCAAAATTCAGTTTTCCGCTATTGGAATTTCATTTATTAAGATGGATTCTACTTCGCATGATTGACCACTTTCTTATCTCTACATGTATGTAGAATATTTCATGGCCCTTGCCAATTTGGCTTAGGAGAAGATCAGCTTAGTCAGATACTCCTTTCTTGAGACATGAACTCCACATTTATTGAGGTTTCTAAGTTTATTAGTCATTAGATCTTACAGTGGCGTTGTGCCAATTGGCTACAAACCCAACTTCTTCTGGTAAGGGAAATATCTGAACATGATTATGATGAGTTGTAAGCAATTCTTGTTGTACCCTTGACTTGAGAATTTGGACTTAGAAGACCCTTCGAGCTCAAGTCTTGCTGCATTTGGCCCTTGTTATTGACTAATTGTACTTGGCAAATATAGTCGTCTGTTTAGTAGTTAAGAGTATGGATTTGTGATTTTATTTTTCTATAACCATGTCTGAAACTTGATCATTGAATTACGTAATTGTATCATGAAACTGAGTTGTTCTATTATTTAACTCTGTAGTCTTAGTCTCCCCCGTGAACTGATCTGATCTAACTTGTTCAATGAAACTTCCAAGTACAGATTTCCTCATTGTAGTGTTTTTGGTCTTGTTTTGCAGCTGGTCCCAGCTCTTGGATACACTTCCTCTTCCTAATGTAAGCTTAAGAAATCTGTATTGGGTTTGAACCACTTAGGAGTTTACCACAATTATTTTATCTTATGCATGTAACTCCAGTCCCCTTTATTGAGCTTTAAGCCTACCTCACCTCATCATGCAGGATATCTGAGGCATGTAGCATGTATGCAGGTGGTCCCATCTGGCCCTCGTTTTAGACTGGTCACTCATCAGGCAGCTATGCATGTATGAAAAGAATGGATGGTTGCCAAGTCATTGTACTCATATGGCCTGCCTGATGAATGAATTGGCCTCATATTTGGGCCAGATCATCTAAAAAATGGCCCCCAATGCATGGATCGGATAGTTCAACATTGCCAGGTTGGCATGTGTAGCCACATGTATGGATGCATGTGGCCTGATCTAAACTCTAGCTTTTCGTCATGTTATTTTTCATATGTTGTGTTCTTAGTTCTTGCCATTGTCTCTTAACTTCTCATTTTTATTTGAATAACACAGATAAAATGGATTTGTCCAACCGCTCCGACTCGTCCGGTAGCACTTTTTGGTGGATTTCCTTGCGCTGCATGTACGGTTGCTTCTGAAGAAAATAGTTCTTTGCTTGAAATAACCATCTTGCTACTTTGCAGCAAGTCCTCTAGTGATTCTTTTGGAATGTCCATCAGGGTTTGATGTAGGAGAGCTTTCGGAGGATGGTCCTGATGATGTGGAGGGTTTAGATGCTTCTGCAGCTCATGTTGCAACCCTGTTGTCAACAGAACCTGCTGATAGTAGGTTTCCATGGAACTGCTTAATCTTTCAGTCTTATTTTATTTTAGTATGATATCTAATTTCTAATATCTGGGAATGCATTGTTTCTCATATGGGTTTCCATCCACTCATAAATGTTCATTGCTCAACTGTTATTGAACATGATTTGCTATTTCCTTTTATGTTGGCTCTTGCAAGGGAACTCCACCCAGAAATGCACATAAATGTATATTGGAGATGTATCAGATGTGTATCCACAGCTATTAGAAAAGAAACCTCAATTGATCCTTCCATATAGTGTTTCTGTTTTCCTCTGGGGACATTTTCTACTTCTTATGTTTTCATAATATAATGTTTAATTATTTATATAATCATATATCATCGTTTATCTAATAATATATCATCATCATCATCATCACCAAAGCCTTGTCCTGGCTATTTCAGTCGGCTTTGGAAATCATAATTCGGCAGTCAATCCTAACTAAGGCCTTATCCTAGGTAATGAACAAGCTTTCATATCCCTTTTCACCACCTCATTGAAGTCCTTGCTCTCATCCTCTTTTCAGATCCCTCAACCTTTACTAATGTTTCCCTCCTTTCTGGAGTCATCTCTACTCTACGTTGAACATGACTAAACCATCTCAATCTGCTCTCCATCACTTTGTCTCCTATTCGGACTACTCTTAGGCTGCTTCAGATGACTTTTTAATATATATATATATATATATATATATATATATATATATATATATATATATTATATCCTAGGTGGTCTTCCCACACATCCATCTCAACATCCTCATCTCTGCAACAATCAATCTCTATTCATGTTTCTTTCTCACTCCCACACTTTTCCACACATAGCATAGCCAGCTGCATAGCTGTCTTATATATAAAAAATTCCCTAACATTTCATAGGCATGGGGGATTACACAATGCTCTAGAGGCACATCTCCACTTCATCCACCTAGCTCTAATTATATTAGAAACATCTCATAAATCTCCCCAATCCTTTTGAATAATAGAGCCAAGATAGTGAAAAATATTGCTTTGAGAGATCTCTTAACCATCAATTTAGCTAAAGCTGCTTCAATAACTGTTCTTTCTAAAGTTGGGTTCCAAATACTTCATTTTGGTTTTGTTAATTATTAAGCATCTAGACTCTAGGACCTTACTCCAAACTTCCAATTTAGCATTTGTCCCCTCTTCAGTCTCGTCGACCAACGCTAGGGAGCTCAATCTCAGGAATTAGCTGTTAATTCATCTATTAAGAATGCAAAAGGTTAGTAGTTTAATTTTGAACCTTGATGAAGACCCACTGCTATTGGGCACTCATCAGTTTCACCGTGAGCCATTCTCATTCTTGTAACAGCCTCATCATACGTCTTTATTGTTGTCAATACATCCTCCTGGGGCCCCTTCCCTCATCACTTACCAGTCACCAACATGTTCTTAGGTACGTTATTGTGTACTTTCTCCCGATCTACAAAAATGTGGAGATTCTACCTTTTATCTTCACACTTTTTCCTCAATTGTCTGCATAGAAAAATACGTTCAATTTTTATTTTTTTATTTTTTTTAATTGTGTCTTTATCCTTGATCCACCACACTCTCCCAGAGCCTTATAGTTTGACTCAGTAGTTTGATCCCCAATTGTTTGTGCAACTTCGTGCTTCTCCTTTGTTCTTGTAAATAGATATCAACATGCTTTTCCCCACTCATCTGCCATTTTCTTTGCCTGAAAATTTGTATTGAAAAAGGCAATTTAACCAAACTATTAGATTTTCCCAATGTCTCCCACACTTAGATAGGTCTATCATCTGATCCCACAGCATTTTCTTTCCTCATCTTTGTTAAAGCTACCTTTAGTTCCCTTATCTAAAATTTAAGATAGCGATAATGTTCTATTCATGGTCCAAGTCCCCTGCAAGTTATATCCTTGTGCCCAAGTTTCATCACACAACCTCTGAAGGTAGCCTCTCCTTCTCCCTTATCTTACCATCTTTCACCAAGACTCCGACCCTCATCCTTGATGCATCTAATGTTGTTTGTGTCAGTACCTGCCTCACTTCTCTAGCCTGTAGATATCTCTCTCCTCTCTAGTGCCTAAATGTATCATACGAAAAACATCAACCTTTCCCTTTTTAAGTTCCACCATCTTATTATTGGTCAACTTTTACTTTGACATCCTCTTTCCCAACTCTTAACTCACATTTATGACCCTCTATTCTATGTCGCATGGTCATAGTTCACTTGGTATAACTTTACAGTCTTTGCATGGCGGATCCTCTGTAGCAAAAAAATGTCTATTTGGGATCAATATGGTCTACTCTTTAAAGCCACCACATGCTCATATCTTTTTAAGTATATTTTCCTCTTTTCTAGTAGGCACATGCATACACATAAACATGTCACATCATCATCATCATCATCATCTAAGCCGTTTCCCAACTAATTGAGGTTGGCTATGTGATTCTTGTTCCACCATTCCACTATCTGTTTATTCATATGTCTTGTATGTAGTTGGGATGATGGTGATCTGGGTGTATGCCCATGTGTTAGTGGAGGACAGTCAGTTGATTGGTAACTAAACAGTTTTCTTTTTCTGTTGCAGTCAAACTTGGTGTTGGAGGTTTCAGTATGGGTGCTGCAACCGCCCTCTACTCTGCCACCTGCTGTGCTAATGGTAGATATAGCAATGGCAACCCATTTCCAGTCAACCTGAGTGTAGTTGTTGGTCTAAGTGGCTGGCTTCCATGTTCAAGGTCCGTCCATCTTCTTGTTATCTCAGTCAAGCATATGCATTTCATCAGTGGTCCTCTCTGTTCACATTTCCATATTCTATTACACCCCAAAAATCGTCAATTAATGGAATTTTGTTTTTTAGGACCTTGAAAAGCAGGATCGAAGGGTCACAAGAGGCTGTGAGACGTGCTACTTCCTTGCCACTGTTGCTCTGCCATGGAAAAGGTGTTTATGCTTTCGAAATATTATTAATAAAGACATTGTTGTTACACACATATCCATAGCTCAAGTGGTAGACTGAGTGAAGATAACCTCATTTCAACACTGAGGTCTTGGTATTGATTCCCATGTGGGGTGTGGCTAACAGCGGGGTGTGTACTAATGTGTTAACCCAAAAAAAAAAAAGACTGTTGTTCACTGAAAAAATGGTAAAATTATTATGATTTGGGTTCTCTTTTTCCTTTTGCTTTCTTCTTTTCTTCTTCTTCTTCTCCTTCCTCTGCTTCTTTTCGGTGTGTGTGCGCACACCCGTGCGTTTGTGTGTGATCTCTAATGGTAGCAGGAAAAGTCTATAAGTGAATAGTTCTTTTTGTACTATAGCATATCCTGAATTACTTCTTGGCCTAATGGTTTTAATTCAATGCAAGTTTTTTTTTTTACTGAATTTAGCGTACTAAAACTTCGGATCTATTTTATCCATTATTTCTGTGCAGAAGAGACCATACAAGGCCTTATTTTGATTAATTTTGAATGAGTAGTTGTGATCTTTTGCTAATAGTTGTGCTTCTAGATTCCCACTCAAACGGCAGCTGTAATAGTCTATTATTCTCTCTTCAAAAAAATAAAAATAAAAATAAAAATAAAAATAAAAATCTTTATAATGACTTTGGTAATCCGGTCAGATGATTTCTTGGGGAACCATGACAATGCTAGGATTTCTTTTTGTTTCTTGTAATGGGGGATCTTTTCACTTTGTTCGTAGATGTGAAAAAAAAAAAAAATGCCCACGTCCTTTATTAAAATCTTAATAACTAAACTTTGGTAGTGAGGGTGGAAATGGGATGGGCAGCCTGTCTGCCGCAATGAACCCAATGCAGCTTTAGACCGGGCTTGGACCTATTAACTTGGCCCGTGGACCTGTCCTGAGCCTTTTGGGCTGGGTGTGGGCTCGAGTAATTTTAGCCTGGCTTGGACCAGTCCAACCTAACTTCATATGTACATGTGTTATGTCCTACAAATATGCCACTCCAATCCACGGTTAGGCAACCCATGCATCTTGAATGCAGACCATTGGTTTCACTCCTATAAATGTCTATTTCAGTGTGCATGCATGGGCCACTCGATCAACAGATAGATTAGGAGTAGTCACATGGGAAATAGGGATTTTATCAATTTCCAGGCCAGGCCAGGTCAGGACTGTGCCCAGGCAAATTCTTGGGCTGGCCTTGAGCCCCAGGCCTTAACTGCCAAGCCGACCTGAAAAACCCAGCCCATTGCCACCCCGATGTGGTAGTCAGGATTTTGACCACCTCTATGAAGCTGTCCCTTACTAATAATATGTGCATGTTGTCTTTAAGCTTCCCCATGTTGCATGATTTTATATTATTTTGTTTCTTCTTATTTAATTTTGAATATACCACCTTGTGCTGTCTTCATACAGACATTATAATTATATCCCTCTGCTATATGAATCTCTTATTGTCATTTGAGATTTAAATGCATTACAGATCATGCATGTAGAAATCGTCATGTTTCTCTTATTACGGACAGAATGCATGAGCTTCTATTGATTTAGGGTGTTAATTTCCTTTTTTCGCTTTCAGCGGATGATGTCGTCCTTTTCAAACATGGACAGAAATCTGCAGAGGCTTTAACTACAACTGGTTTCCGGAATCTCGTTTTCGAGACCTACAATGGGTACTTAACAGATTACTTCTCCCCTCCAAGAGTCATTTAGTTTTCGCTTTTTAGAGCTAGATGCCATCCATGTAGTATAAGCAGTCTGTTTAGAGAGAATTTTGAACCATGCAGGCTTGGGCACTACACAGTCCCCGACGAGATGGCAGATGTCTGCAAATGGCTCACTGCCAGGCTGAGGCTCGACAGGTCCCGCTCATAATCACAAAATGGCTCTTGGTGAAGTAATACTGAGTATATCTGTACGGAATAGTAGTTATGGTAAGTTAAATGAGTAGTTGCGAGTTTGGGGTATATGGTATAGTGTCACTGATATCTACCTATTCCGTATGGTCCGCTTGCCTCTCGAATAGAAACAGTTGAATATGCTTTCTGTAATTTTGGCTTGTTGGCACCATGATGGGATTGGTATTGATGATTTTTAACATTCGTGATATGGGTTATTTATATGAGATTGTATTTCTGCCATGGGTATTCTTGGTATTCATGTGGTTTCATTCTTCGATGTGAAATTTTCAATTGAATTGGTTGTTTGACTAATTGTGGAGGCTTTTGCTGCTCGATCCTCTTTAAGATTTTCTTTGATATTTCTTGGGATAGTTCAAGGAAAGATTTGATGGTCATTGGTTTAATTGAGGATGTGGTCCTTTCATAGAGTGGGATAGTAGAATAGGGTTCGTGTGACCCACCCCAATTAGTTGTGATACGGCTTAGATGATGATTATGATGATGATGATGATGATTTCTTGTGATAGTTTAAACATTTCTTTGGATGTAATTCATGCTTCTCAATCATAGATTATTGTGATATGCTATTGGTTGGTTGATGGTTATTAATATAGCCTTGTTTGAGCTCTAACTTGTATCCAAAGTTCAGTTTGGGTGTGCCCATTGGATTGTATCGCATTGTGATTAAACAAAGCGGAGATAGCCAGATGGGAATTAACATTCGTTACATTGCTTTCAATGGACTTGAAAATGATTGCAATTGCAATTTGAGGGCTACTTCCTCAGTGTGAATATAAAGGTAACTTCAAATTAACTTCTTTGTTGAACCAATTATTGCAATTCAATTCAATAGTGCACCCAAACACAGCCTAAGTGATGAGTTGTTATCTATATTCAATTAAGTAGGATAATGGAGGATGATCCATTCTATTGTAATTCTCTTTGAACATGGTGTTTGTTGATGCATCTATAAATGTCCTTTGTAAACTTCATTCTTCCTTTTATTGTAATAAGTTTCATTTATGAAATTACGGGTCCATGAATATTTGGACCCTACGACATCCACAACAACTGATTCAAGGAGAGGTGTGTACGGTCTCAATGTCACGCCATCAGTTTTCCAGAACAAGCTGCTTCAAATGCTTCTCATCGGCCCCCACAGTCAGAGGTGTCATACACCAGAATGAGTTCTCAAAATGGATGATCAGATTCGTGACGATTGTATCTGTAATGGTTTTTTCCATTGTGATACTACTGTTTAAACAGTGGTATTTCTGGTCAATCAGTTGGTGATAATTCATTTGGTTGAAGTGTTATTCTTGGGAAATATCATAGCTTCAATTTCCTATATTAATCCTTGTTATCATTTCTAAAATATTCCGGATCTAACACAAAGCTTTGTATGGTAGAAACATTCGTCTAAGTGCATTTACATGTGTCAAACTACAGTTTGTAAGTGTGTTTAAATTTATCTGAGTGCAATATACTTATATTCACTTAGGGCTTGTTTGGATTCGCGTATAGTATTGTATTGTATTTGTATTTGGGTACTGTTCATGTATACATTGGATGGTTTTCCGAATACATCCAAATCAATCAGATACTAATCAATGTTTGGATAGGAGGTACTGTTTGGCATGGTATACAATACCCTATATAGATCAATGTTTGGATAGGACGTATTATGTCTACGTACTGTACAATCTTAATTGGGTCGGGTGGCCTGTTTAACATATGGAACCTTTAGATTTCTAGCCCAGATGATTTTCACATTGAAATGTACCAAATGAACGGTCCCGATCTTACACTGCATAGGTACCAGATATCTTGTAATTATTCAAATTTCAAACTTCCATCCGCTGCCGAATACAGTGCAATGAATACGAAGTATTAACAGTAACAGAACCCACTGACGATACTCTACCGTCGGTTCGAAATTTTGGCTGGAGTTTGTATTCGCATGTATGGGATTCAACTCCTATTCACTTCAATCCAAACATGGTAAACGTCAAATCATAACTTCTAATACGATACAATACATCCCAAAACGCATATCCAAACAGGCCCTAATAGACACACTGAGACTGCCCTTAGACTTAAATGCACTTGGATGTACATTGTACACTTTGTATTGGATCCTGACTTATTCTCAAATGCTGTACATTGAGTCTTCCATGGTTGTGGATGTTTTCTTAACCCGGCGTTTGGATGCACTATTGAACTGAATTGCGGTTAGTTGACAGTAGACCATATCGCAATCATCTCCTAATTGCAATTCTGTTACTTTCAAGTTGGATATGAGTGGAATGTGATTGCAATTTGATGGCTATTTCTTGCGGATGCTATTATACTCATTTGCAATTCAGTTCAATAATGCATCAGTATGAATCCTTATTTCGGAAAGAGTAAAATCAAGCACTCAGTCGAGCGCCTCCTCTGCTGTATGATGGCATGTATGATATCTAATCTAGATTGTCCAAGAAATGAGCCTCCATGTGGATAGAGTTTATCTTCAAATTGTTGGGAAGCTGCAGAAGCAAATTCCGAATTCGGATCTCTCAGTCGAGTGAGTGCCTCATCCGCTGTATGCTGGCATGTATGATATCTAATCTAGATTGTCCAAGTAATGAGCCTCCACGTGGATAGTGTATCTTGAAATTGTTGGGAATCTGCATAAGCAAATTCCGAATTCAGATCTCATGCTATTAAACAAACATAAACAAGCAATCACAAAGCATACATGATTTTACGTGAAAAAGTCCTTGTGGAAAAAACTAGAGATAGAATCACTTACAATAATTCAAAAACCCTTTTTTTGGCCTTCCAAAAGCTCCTAAAAATGTTTAGCCCTCCCAAGAATAGCCTAGAAAATATTGGAATTATCCTAATCTAGCAATTACACCCATATATAATGTCGCACCCAAATAGGAAACAATTCCCTCAATTTCACAAACCACGCATTTCTGTACAGTCATCGAAAGCACCTTTAATTATATCGATTTGGACTCGTAAACTGTTCAGCGAGCAAAGAGAATAAATCAGGATTTTCTCGATGAGATCAAGTAGACTAATGACGGGATCAAGTGGTCTGTCGATGCCATCGGTAGATTCAGTTACAGACAAATTTAAGACATCTTATAACACAAATTATACCAAACAAGCCTAATTGGTAAATTCATGACCATTAAATGGACAGTTAAAAGAAACTGAATTGCAGCTCAAGTTTTGCAGTGAATCAGATGGGTCAGATTGTCTAGTCAGCATGAACTTTCATTCTGTATATGAAGTGGGTCCATGATTTAGATGGTCCAGATTGAGTTTTACTTGTATTCCAACAGCATATGGAAGCTTATATGCAGCATATTGAGTTTTACTTCATGCGTGTGGGCAGGCATAGATGCACGTCTGCGGGACGCGGCTTCGGTGGTTGAACCGCCGAGCTCGGTGCTTCTTGAACTTTTGGGCCCACCGGGATGTGTGTTTTATATTCACGCCATCCATCTGTTCTCCTAGCTGGTGCTTCTGAGACTGGGGCCCACCATGATGTGTGCTTCATATCCGCACGCCCAAAAATGAAGCAGATCCAAATCTCAGGTGGACCACACCACACGAAACAGTGGTGATTGAAGGTCCACCCTTAAAAGCTTCCTAGGGCCCACCATAATGTTTATTGCCATCCAACCTGTTGATAAGGTCACATAAACCTGGATGAAGGGAAAACACAATCAGCTTGAACCAAAACTTCTGTGGCCCTTAAAAGGTTTTTAATGGTAGGCGTTCAAACGCTACTTTCTCTTGTGGTGCGGTCCACCTAAGATTTGGATCTGCTTAATTTTCGGGGTCATGCCCTAAAATGATATGGAAAAATGGATGAACAGCGTTGGGCCCCACAATCCCGGAACCACGGAGCTCAATGGTTCACCAG
The DNA here is from genome assembly GCA_037074715.1 of Magnolia kwangsiensis. Classification (NCBI taxonomy): domain Eukaryota; kingdom Viridiplantae; phylum Streptophyta; class Magnoliopsida; order Magnoliales; family Magnoliaceae; genus Magnolia; species Magnolia kwangsiensis. The sequence goes on from CM073581.1 coordinate 87,028,143, forward strand.
ATCCACTGAAAGCCGCATCCACGTCTGCGTGTGCACGTCGGCTCGTGGCTACATGCATGCATGTGGGGTACGTATTGGAATTGTCCCTACATGCAATTCCGTGCACGTATGAGCGCATGTGCTTCTGCAATGCATTTGAAATCAAGGTTTATAACACTGGATTGTAAGTGGTCCATTGGGGATAGGGCTGTCAATGGGCCGGGTTAGGTCCGGGCAAGCCTGGCCTGTAATTCTGAAGCTAAGCTCAAATCCAGCCCGGTCCGTGATGGGCTGAAATAGTCTAGCCCGACCTGAGTTCGCCCGAGCCCAAGCCTTGAATATCTTTGTGGATAAATGATATTTTGGTATGCCTCATGTGTGAGTAGAGTTGTACATAAGCAGCAAAAGCTCGGTAACTCGCTCGTCTCAGCTCGAAAAAGCTCAACTCAACTCAAGTCGAAACTCTGTTCGAATTGAGTCAAGCCATTTTTTGGATCTCTCTCCCTCCCTCTCTATCAATCCGGCTGGCGAAGCTCCTCCCTCTCTCTCTCTACTCTCCCTCATCCTCCCTTAACCGCACGGCTGCACCGACGCACGGCTAACGGCCCGTCTTCCTCCCTCTCTTCTTCCTCTGTCAATTTGAAAACTCGGCTCGAACTCAACTTGAACTCTGCTCGAACTCGGCCAAGCCAAGCACGGGCTGCTGTTCTGAGCTCGAAGGCCGAGTCGAGCCAAGCACGAGCTGGGCAAAGCTTGGCTCGACTCGACTCATGTACACCTCTGAGAGAGAGAGAGAGAGAGAGAGAGAGAGAGAGAGAGAGAGAGAGAGAGAGAGAGAGAGAGAGAGAGAATAAAAGAAAACAGAGAAAAGTAGATTTAGAAAAGACTCATCAGGTCAATCTAGGTTTATGGGCTTTTGAGTTGTTTAAAATTTAAAAAAATAAAATAAAATAAAATGAGATGACCCAACCTAAATTTTTATGGATTGGCTTTGGGGCCAAAATTCAGGACCTCACACATCTAACAGGAATACAATTTTGTGAGATGAATAAAAGATCTTCATGTGTATTAGACTGATAGATTCTCCAAATGTATCCATTTTGATTGACCAGATATTTCTGTTTATGGTATTTAACTGAGTCCGTGTCATTAGGATGCAATCAATCCTCTTGTATTTTCAAGAGAAAGATATATTATCTTTATGGAATAAGATCCGGAATTACTGTGAAGCCGGGAGAGAGATTTTAAAAATAATAATAATAACCACGAGATTATTTTTTTGAAAGATAAGAACCACGAGATCATGGAAGTCAGTAAAAGTCAATATCATATGTTATTAATTTTGAGCCTGAAAATTAGTAGGGAGCTGTCTCTCAACTGCAAATTGGTGGGATTGAGATAGGCGTGGACTTTGAAAGAACCTATCACGTTCATATTTAGGTTTCTTTTTTTTTATATATATAAAAATAAAAAAATAATAAAAAACTGAGAGAGAAGAAAAAGAGGGTATTGGGAATGCATGATTGAAAAGGATATCCAACCTTCCACATTTAACAAGCATGTGGTCCAACCTGACAAGTACTGACCTGGCTTTTGGGTGAGGATGGAAAAAAAAATATGGGTCGCTTACAGAATCGCAAATGCAGTTGATCGTCCAGATTAAAACCTTAACGCCATCATAGTAGGGCCCACCTATTGGACAGTCTGGATTCACCATCATACAGACCCCTAAACTGTTGATTGGCAACGAAACTGGAAAACTCATTAATATGTAAAATGAGTAAATTTATGCTCCTAACGTTCAGGTACAAAATCTTTAACTGGAAAGATAACAACTCATGCTACAGTTACAGACACTGAAACCTTTCAAGGCTTCAACCCAATTCAAAAAAGTGTCACGAATGCTGGTGGCCCATTGCATTATCTGCATTGACTTACCTTTGGTTGCATTTGGTACAGGTATTATCTAACAAAGTTTTGATATCTCTAACTACGACAGTAACCACAGCGGCAACACCACTGCCACGCACCCACCCACCTACTACAACAACAGCAACAGCAGCAACAATAATGAAAAGGAGTTGCAGGAGGCCAGGAGGCCCGAAATATTGAGATCAAAGAGGAAAGGGAGAAATGAAGTTAATCTCTGGAACTACTGCTGCTTTTGTGCTGAAATGAGAGCAATTATTGTAGCCTCTCCATGAAGTCATCAGCGAACCCTTCAACAGAAAAGCTCTTTCTGACATGATGTGAGCCGAGGCCAATAAGCAATTGAGTGGATATCCACCAAGTCATCGGAGAAACAGCTCTAAGATCTAAGAAAAAGAAAAAGAATTCAGCCTCTATAGATAAATGCACTTGCAACGCTATCTGATCCGCCAGAAGGAAATGATACTTTGCTCGATGGTCCTCAGTAGAAGTAATAAGCAGAAGTTCTAATAAGGCACAGCCATAACCTTCTAGAATTCGCTGAAATTGCCATCTTATTGAAATTTCACCACCCTATCATGAAAGAGTCTATCTGCCAAGGAAACACCAACATGAGCCCCACTATCAGCATTGGATTACTCAATCAAGAAACCAGAAATTTCAGATAACTTAATTCTTGGATTGAGTTTAAAACCGAAAGAAGAAAACAAAGTCTCGAGTTCATGAAAAAACTAGAATGACTAAAGCTCTTGCTCTACTGGCCACTGTTTTTTATGGATAGACTCTCAAGTTCACCAGGCACTTGAAACTCCTTTATTTACCATCCCGTTCGAGTACCGGGTGATATCTTAACATGGATATGGAAAAACCATCCAGAAATCAGTCAATGTGGAAATCAGTGGAAATGACAAAGGGACAGGTGTCAATGTAAGGTGTTTGGTTTTCGAGTTGATTTCCATGGCAATGAACCTAAGTTCAATGGTCAACAGTACAAGGTGTTTCAAATTGACATGGAAAGGCCCATGAATTAGCTTTTTGGGAGGCAATTTAAAAGAAGGAGAAGAAAAAGAAGAAACTAGTTTTCCAAGGAAAAGTATAATCAAACAACATGTCCTTGTTCCCAATCAGACCCAAATGCACAAGGGCATAGGTACTCATGCAACTCCGTGAAATGCAGACCAAAATATCCCTGCTTTACACGTGGCAACTTGTGTTGGTGACATGACCACTGATTTTGTGGACTACCATATGCATGGCTACAACTCAGAAGGGAAGGTGATGTAACCCATCTGATCAATGGCCTCAAACAGTGATGACTACCTCAAAAATGACCAGCTGCATTCAACCAGCAAACTCCAAATTGGATGGTCAGAGTAATTCAGTCGCTACAATATCTAGCCAATGGCATATCCACATGGTTGATCAAACCAATGTTATGGCACACCATACATACTTTCCATAGTATGGTGGCCACAGTACTTTATAGAGCTTCTAAAAGGTGTCTCTTCCTAGAGGGATGATGAAAGGAAAACAATCTCTTGAAGTTGCAGAACATGGACACGTTAAATAGGATTACCTCAAGTTGGTGGCCACCACTTCTCACTCACTTTGGGTCACTGCAAGGAGTCAAGAGGGGGGAACGAAGGAACAGACTGCAATATGAACTTGCGGCCACTTCTCAAACCCGGTGAAGAACTCGACCTCCTCAACTCATGCAAGCAATTGTGTGGAGGAGAAACCCGCTTCTGATTCGGAGAACTCGTCTTCACTGCCTTGATGGGGGAGTAGGTCTCCTTCAGTATGTCCGGAGTTTCATCTTCTGAAATGCTATTCAGCCCACCGATGGAATCAGGATGCATGACAAACTTGCTGCCTCTAAAGCGAGCAGTCGGAGTGACAGGAGAACCACGCTGATGATGGGGAGAGACTGATAAACACGAACTTCCATGACATAACTGGGCCTGTGGATCCTTTGAACATTCAATATCAGATGCTGATGAAGCAGCAGCCTTTGATGGATGTTGTTGTTGCAGTGGGGTAACATCACATAAGCCTGCAAGTCCATCCCATCTGGGTGAAAATGGATCCACCTCCCCTTCCATATGGCGGTCCAGCTCCCGATCATGGAGAGCCAGACCTGCATTTGCTTCTCTTGCAGTCACAGGCCTGCTGCTGTTTGAATTTTTGGGAGACCTTGGGGATTTCCTGTAGGATGATGAAAGAGAAATTTCGGATTCGAGTGATGATGTCTGTCGTTTTCTTGTAGGATGCCTAGATTTGGTCATATCCCTTCCAAAACTGAGTGCAGAAACAGATAGGGTGCAATAAATAACAGGTATTCATGTCATAATCATACCTTTCGAAAAAAAACATATAGGAACCATACCTTGAGCACCGGTACAATGGTGTTAAGGGAGAGAGGTCTGCATGGGATTGCTCTTTGAGTAAGGTATCCCTCTTAAACTCTACCACATCCAGCTTCTGATCAGAGAGGTCCTCCAATCGTCCATCTTCAGCCTTTCTATGTTCCACTTCTGTGATATCACCAAATCCTACAAAAAAATAAATAAATAAATAACAAATTTCTTGGTAACAGGCAAAAGAAATATAAATAAATAAGCCAAGCAATATGTCAACACAAAATGAAAGGCCATCTGAGTATCCAACTACTAGATTTAGGGGGGGTGTTTGGGTGTCTTGAGAGTTGAGAATGAGTGTATGTGGAATTGATTTCTACCCAAAACTGATACTCCATCTCAGGTCTCACCTGAAAAAAGCACACTCAGTTTTGGGAAGAAAAGGTAGGAAAAACAGAAGCTAATCAACAATCCAATCATGGGTGGCCTCACCCCCATATTCACCGTAGTAATGTGGTTTAGGTTTTATTAACGGAAATGGATATGGCCCACCTACCTCTTATTCTCTTATTATCTTTTATTTATGTTAATTGGAATATGTTGGGTATTTTTCCTTTTGTTACTTAAAGATTATAATTGTCATATTGGATTTTTTTAGTTGTAAAAAGGGAGAAGGGGAGGTCCAACTCAATGAGGGCCTCTCTCTTTTTCTTCTTTTCTTTCATGTGCTATAGTCCAGCTACGGTAACAAGCAACTTTTTATACATGGCATCAGTTTCTGATATAATCCATCTCTCCCATCTACAGGCTGAACCCTCTTGTGCCAAAAATCTTTTAAGAATCTTAAGATTTCTTTTCTTTCGTTGTGCCAGGACTTTGTAAATGCCTGTATGCGAGAAGGGGATATGGCACTTGTGATCATCTCCTCTTTCGGGATGTGTGAACTTGTGGGCTGATTACCTTAGTCAGATGCCGTATTCATGATCATCAACCCTCGTGATTGGTTGGAACGTGTGGGCTGACTATTCTCTTCATGATCATCAACCCTAGTGATTGGTTGGAACATTTGGACTGATTATTCTCTTCATGAACATCAACCCTCGTGATCGGTTCGAGAACTAGATTCATAAATCCATATGAATTTTTAAGGGTCCAAATAATCTTTATTAAATAAAATGAAACAAATGATCTCCAATGGTCTAAGTCCACTCAAGTATCTTTAATGGCAAAGGGAAAATTGAAATACATGAACGCAGAGAAACTTGATGAGAGTTGTAGTACATATGAACAATGGATCCAAGAGAATGCTCAAATTATGCTATGGTTATGGAATAGTATGGAATCATCCATCGGTGCTAATGTAATTTTTTTGGATACTGTAAAGGAAGTGTAGGATGCATTACGAGAGATGTATTCATCCAACAAAAGTATCCCCGTACACGTCGATTATATGATGAAATATTTGAGCTCCAATAAGGTGACAAAACACTAGGTGAATATTATTCTAAACTCAAACGAATGTGGGAAGAGTTGAATGCGTATCAAGCCCTTACTACTGATTTGGAAAAGGTACGTGATCAACATGAGTTTCACGTAGCCAAGTTCTTATCTAATTTGAAACGTGAGTATGAACCGGTTTGTGCACAGATCTTGGGTGGCAAGGATGTGCCATCTTTGTCAACGGGTATCTTTTGGCTCTACAAGTGGAGTCAATGGGAACACTACTTTAATATCCTTCACTGGTCAAGGCCGTCGCGGCGGTCGCATTGGCAGAGGCAACAAGGTAGTCATGGTGAAGTGGGAGGAGGTTGCAGAAGAGGTCATAGACCTAAAAAGTGCAAGCATTGTGAGCTCTCAAAATCACTTGAAAAATGTCGAAATATTCATGGGAAGCCAGCATGAGCTAATCAAGCATCTTACATTGGAAATAAGAGTGGTCCATCTACAACTCAACAATCACAAGAGCCAATAACACTCACTCAAGAAAAGTTTTCCAAGTTGCTGAAAATTTTGCAAAATCAACCTACTTCTACTACTTTTAGAACTACTTCCACCCATACAGCTACATTTATGACCTCAAGTATTGCCTATTTAGGTTCTAAGGGCTAACACCCCGATCCATAGCTCAAGTTGTCGATTGAGTGAAGATACCTCGTTTCAACACTGAGGTCTTGGTATCGATTCCCTAGTGGGGGTGGCTAACAGTGAAGTGTGCACTCTAAAGCATCTAACCATATGTCAGGTGAATCCAGTGTATTTTCCCCCCATTAATACATCATTAACAGGCTCATTTGTCACTTAGGAAGATGGTACTTAATCTAAAATATGAGGAATTGATATTGTTCACCCTCACTCTTCCCTTCCATTATCATCTGTAATTTATGTTCCTAAATTTTCCCCGAGTCTTCTATCTGTTAACAAACTCACCAAATCTCTTAATAACTTTGTAAACTTCTATCTCTCACATTGTGCTTTTCATGATCTAAAGACGAAGAAGAAGATTAAAGAAGGATATCAATATGATTGGTTGTACTATCTTAATTGACACATTATTGGTACAGAAGAACATCTCTCCTTACTAGTGACACCGTCCATATCAAGTCCAGAGAGTGAAGTGTGTGAATTGAGTAAACATCATCGTGCTACTTTTCCGCCATATGTAGAAAAGTATAGTTTAGTTTCTTTTTTATTTAGTTCATTCAGATGTTTGGGGACCAATTAAAATCTCTAGTAGGTCAGGGTACAAGTATTTTGTTACCTTCATTGATGATTTCTTGTGAATGACCTGGATTTATTTAACGAAAAACATATTTGAAGTATTCTCTAGTTTTAAGACTTTTCACATGGAAGTACAAAATTAATTTAATCGAAAAGTATGTGTTTTGTTCCGATAATGCCAAAGAATATATGTTAGAAGCCTTTAGCCAATGTTTTTCTGAAATAGGAATACTTCATCAAACATCGTGTGCCCACAATCCACAACAAAACAGTGTTGCGGAGAAGAAAAAATGCCACCAACTAAAGGTGACTCATCTAGTTTTAAGACTTTTCGCATGGAGGCACAAAATTAATTTAATCGAAAAGTATTTATGTTTTGTTCCAATAATGCCAAAGAATATATGTCACAAGCCTTTAGCCAATGTTTTTCTGAAACAGGAATCCATCATCAAACATCGTGTGCCCACGGTCCACAACAAAACAGTGTTGCAAAGAAGAAAAAATGCCACTAACTAAAGGTGACTCATGCTCTATTACTTCACGTGAATGTTCCCAAAAGTTTTTTGAACTAAATAGTGCTCACAGCATGTTTTCTTATCAATTGAATGCCCTTAACCATTCTAATGGGTCAATTATCATATCAACATTTACTTCCAAATGCTCCATTGTTTTCTTTACCCCCCAAAGTTTTGGGATGCATACAATCTGTTCATCAATTGGAATCGGGCCATGATAAATTAGATCCTAGAGCCATTAAATGTCCTTTTCGTGTGTACTCAATTATACAAGCGGTCATCATTGTTAGTCCTCTTTGAAGACAATATATATATATATATATATATATATATATATATGCAGACATTACATTTTTTGAGTCCACTCCGTTCTTCTCAAAAGACTGTAAATCTCTTGATGTGGAAGTTGTGCATGTAACTATTGCAGTTGAAGAAGATGTAATCAATCTCCTCCCTATGTTGATTCCATCATTCACATTGTGCCTCCGTTGCAAGTCTACTCACGATGAAAAAGTAAAGAGAGTATGGCCAACCTTGGTATGCCATCCACCATATCTTCTTCCAAGCTTAATGATCTAGATACATCTGATGTTCACATTGCCTTAAGGAAAGGTAAGTGTGCTTGTACTGATCATCACAAATACGTCTCATTTCAATGCTTATTTCCCACTTTCCATGTATTTGTTTTATCCTTGTCCCCTCATTTTATTCTCAAGTCATACCAGAAAGAATTATTACATAAGGGGTGGAAGCATGCAACGAAAGAAGCAATGGTTGCTCTTTATCAGAATAACACTTACGAGCTCACACGTCTACCTTCCGAAAAAACATGTTGTTCATTGTTGGTGGATGTACACCATTAAATTTCATCCGAATGAAGCACTAGAACATTTAAAGGCCCTTTTGGTTGTTAAGGGATATACCCAAACCCTTGGAATCCATTGCCAAGATGAATTCCATTCGTGTTATTCTTTCCATGGCGGAGCTCTCTTCCAATTGGATGACCTCAAAGAGGAAGTCTATAGCAACCACCTAGATTTATTACTTGGGGAGAGTCAAACAAAGTGCGTAAATTGAAGAAGGCTATTTATAGGATAAAGCAATCACCACATGCATGGTTTGACAAATTTAGTAATTGTGCTACCAAACTATAGCTTCGTTCGAAGCCATGCTGATCATTCTATCTTTGATCGGAAGAGCAATCAAGTCTTATTATGTTATTAGTATATATATATATATTGATAATATTGTCATTACAGGAAGTGACAGTAAAGAGATTGACGAATGAGGAGCTTAAAAAGTATCTTCATAGCCATTTTCTCACAAAAAATCTTAGTTATTTTCAATGTTTTATTGATATAGAAGTAGGTAGATCAAAGGAAGGAATTAATCTATCTCAACAGAATATCTTATGGATTTGCTCATGGAGACGGGCCTTCTTAGCACTAAGCCAATAGATATACCAATGGATTTAATCACAAACTTGTTGGTCATCAAGGAGATGTATTCACAAACCCAGGGAGGTATCTAAGACTAATAGATAAACTCGTCTATTTAACCATTACTCGTCCAGACATATCTTATGCTATGACTTTGGTGAGCCAATTTATGAGCTCTCTGAGTGTACCTCACATGGATGCAGTTATTCAAATTTTGCAATTTCTTAAATAGCACCAAGGTAGGGAATTTTATACAAAAAGAACAATCATCTTCAGATCATAGGATATTCTGATGCAGATTAGGCAGGTTCTCTAGTGGATAAATGATCTACTACTTTGTACTACACTTTTTTAAGATAGTTACTACACATGGGCACTACATGTTTGTAGAGAAAAATCTACTTACATGGAAGAGTAAAAAGCAAAGTGTTGTAGCTTGACCAAGCACGAAAGCAGAATATAAAGCAATGGCTCATACTATGTGTGAGTTAATGTGAATCAAGAAATTATTGCAGGAGATACAATCTGTAATGTACCTACTTATACAATTGTTTTGTGATAATCAGACAACATCCCATACAAACAATCCAGTCTATCATGAGAGAACTAAACATATTGAAGTTGATTGTCACTTCATACGTGAGAAGGTCTCTAATGGTGAAATCTCTATGCCGTATATCCAGTCTTAAGATAAACTTGCTAATGTATTCACCAAGTCTATTGGTCATACTTAATCAACACACGTATTCTCGAAGCTTGGCATCGATAACATTTATGCTCTAGCTTAAGGGGGAGTGTTGACAGAAGTGAATATTGGCTCACCTAGGCCCACCTAGCTCTTATTCTCTTATTGTTTTTAATTTATGTTAATAAGAATTTTGCTTTTGTTACCTTATGGATATAATTGCCATATTAGATTTATTTAGTTATAAAAAGGGAGATGAGGCAATCCAACTCAATGAGGGCTTTCCTCTTCTTTTTTTTTATATGGTGAAGGATGTGTGATGTAGGCTAGATATGATATGAGGAAATTATAGACAAATTGAAGAGAATTCAAAGTATAAGATATAATAACCTACCACAAATCTAAGAAATAAAATAAACGATAAAATTTAGATTTCAATCTAAATCACAATCCCACAATAAACTAAACCATATCAAACATGAAATTACAAAGGATCAATGGAAGGTAGAACTTCCCCCTTTACCATAGGCTTAGGTCTAATTCAAAGGGGTTGATTTAGTCCTTTTCGGGTTATGGATTTGAAAGGAATTAGGGCTTTGGTAGGATTTGGGGACTTAGGATTTCATATGGAATTGAGGATTAGGGTTTCATAAGGAACTAGGGCTTATAGTAGAATAAGAGTTAGGATTTTAGGCTAAGGTTTATGGGATATGAAGATGGATTGAAAAAAGGGAAGAAAACGAAGAGAAGAGGTTGACCGTACAATTGTACGGCCCTGTCTGTACGTGTAGGGGCTGATGGTGATGGGTTGGGTTTGGTGTAGTGAGGAATAAGAAAGGATAGATTTAGGATAGCGGGTTTAAGTTTAGAAGGAAAGAGTAAAGGGGTTTAGGGTTTTGAGAAGAAAAGAAAGATTTAAGAAGAAGATGAGAAGGACAAGAGAAAATACATTTTCAAAGAGTAACAAAGAGGATGGATTAGGCTTCACAGCATTAATCTCCATTCGCAAGAGATTTTCTATCTCAAAACAAGATAAAGAGCTTTTTTTATTTCAAAACATTCAATAACGGGCTAGGATTGGATGTCCAAGCCTTTTATACTCTTAAGAGGGATTTTTTACAAAAAAGGCGCTCTCAGATGAAAATCCTCATATTAAGATGCTTAATGACTTTTTACAAAAAGGCACTCTCAGATGAAAATCTTCATATTAAGACGCTCAATAAAAGAAAATTTGTTCCTAGCTCCCTAATCTCAACTAAATATCAAAATAAATTCAGCATGAATAATCAACTAAATAAAAGAAAAAAATCTAATATCATAAAGTCTACGATCAATGTGATCTAAGATCACAATGATCCAACCGTCCAATCAACATGTCTTCGCAATCCAACGGTCCAAAGTCCTCAATAAGCAACCCACACGCATCTTCCTATTGTAGGGTCCTTGAAAATGCATGATCATGCATGTCGGGTCTTCAATGTGGCCCCCTTGGACCCATGTAGTGGTCACCAAGCCATAGTGAAACCGAAGCTAATCTCCTCCTCCTCTAGTATACTTTGTAAGGCGCTCGAATGACCTCATCAACTCCCCTCAGCTAAGAAAAATTCACTCCTGGCAAAATAAAATTGGGATAACACTCCAAGAGGTCCAGGTCAAGTCGTTGAAGTTCCGTATATGTGATCCACGCATAATTTAACACTAGATGTTCTTCCACTTAACAAGATATTTTTGAAATCCTCTATGCCTGGCGGAAACCACTTGCTCATCCAAAATATCATCAATCTCGTCTTCTCATAAGTATAGATGGTAAGGGCGGCAAAGGCTGAGAAGAGGGATCTAGTGATTGCCAAGGGTCATGTGACAAGTCGAGTGTGTCATCAACATCTACGTCCATGTGGGGATCAAGGGAAGGACCTTAAAAAGGCACAACATCTTCCACATTGAATGTAGAACTAATGTCGTGGAAGATCTACAATATACGCATTGGGACCTATCGTTTCAATATTTTATATGGTTCAGTACTGCGGGCTTGTAATTTCTTTACAGCTCCCTGTGAAAACCGCTCTAGCATTATCCTTATCATCACTTTATCGCTTCTTTGAACCTGTGATGAGAGTAAGAAAATGCCTTATACTTTTCGTTGTTCACATTAATCTATTTTCTGATTTCATTATGTAAATCATGGATATGTCGGGCAAATGCATCTGCAGACTCAAATGGTCTATGGGAGACTTACATGGGAATGAGATCTATAGGCTTCCTATGCTTGTAACCATGCACTACTTCAAAAGGCCTCATGCTTATTTTCCTATTGACCGAACTATTATAAGCAAACTCTGCAACTGGTAAGACTAGATCCCAAGTCCTAATATGGTCACTCACAAGACATCACAAGAGATTTCTTAAGCTTCAATTAACCACCTCCGTTTGACCGTTAGTCTGAGGGTGGTATGCTGATGAGAACTGAAGTCTGGTACACATCATGCGCCGAAGTGTCTTTCAAAAATAACTCATGAATCTCACATCTCTGTCAGACGTAATGGTTTTCGACAATTCATGCAAGCAAACCACCTCCCCAAAGAATAACTTCGCAAGTTGGATGTTTTAGACGTTTTAGAACATGGTAAAAATTGGGTCATTTTATAAAAACGGTCCACCACTACAAATATGGAATCGTGCTTTTTTATCGTCTTGGGTAGCCCAAGTACAAAGTCCCTACTGATATCTTGCCACGAAGCGTGTAGCACTGGCAAAGGCATATATAAACCCGTGTTTTGCCTTTTTTTGCTTTGCCAACTGACATGCCCTACATTGCCCAATAATCTTCGCTACGTCTCGCTTGAGACTGAGTCAATAAAACCGATCTTCCACAAGGGCAATAATCTTGTCGCAACCAAAATGACCAACTACCCCTCTAACATAAAGCTCTCAAACTAGAAAATCTCAAAGAGAAGTGCGGAGAATGCAAAGTCTCTCAACTTTAAATAAGAATTCATTGATCAGGACAAACCCACTATCACTCCTCGACTGATCTTCCAAGAGTGACGTGTACACCTTTCCAAAATTTGAGCACACAAATTATTCTCCTTTCGCTTATTCAAACCCAGTGATTTCTACGCCCATAGATTGGAGTAACGCCACTCGATGACTAAGGATATCGACAGGTTTGTTTTCAATCCCAACCTTATGTTTCAGAACAAAGGTGTGCTCCTGGAGAAACTCTACCCACTTGGCATGCCTTGGATTTAGTTTCTTCTGAGAGTTAAGGTATCTCAAAGCCTCATGGTCAGAAAACAAGACAAAATCTTGCGGCAGTAGGTAATGTCGCCAATGTCACAAGAATTGAACTACTGTGTTCCTTGTCATAGGTAGAGTATCGTTGCTTCGCCTCATTCAACTTCTCGGTAAAATAAGCAACCGGGTGCCCTTCCTGGTTAAGTACTCCACCTATACCTACACCAGGCACATCACATGCAACCTCGAAGACTTTAGCAAAGTCAAAAAGGAGCATGACGGGAGCCACAATCATCTTGCAATTAATTTCTGCATACTCTATGGGGTTCATCCAATAATGAGAAAGTTTTGGTAGAGTCGACTTGGGGGCAAGATCAATGGCATGTTCAATGTCCTGCATAGGTAGAAGCTCATCTGGAAGGTCCTCAGGGGAAACATTTCTAAACTCCTCTAATACCGGATTCACCTCAGGCAACAACCCTACGCTAACCTCGGGTGTAACCTCTCTTGCCACAAGGGCATAAACCAACGACTCAGCCTTAGGCCGAGTTTGTTAACACTTAATTATTGCACTTAACACGGAATTGGGAAAATTTTTCGTGTTTAGTGGTGTTTGTTAATGTGTTGTTAACGCGGAAGATGGAAAGTGCTAAGTGGTTTTTCACTGAATTCTTTCCGTGACAGGAGTTTGGCTTAATGGTGAACGCAGAATGTGCTCCGTGATTTTTCATTAAACAAAAATTTTTGCTTCCAAAAGTACCCTTTTTCAAGTTCCTACAGCAATTTTTTCTTTTAAATTGTTTGCAAAATACAAAATCAACCTTTAACCTGTGAAACTTCTTTATGCCCCACCATGATTTATGTGTTTGATCCACACCATCCATCAACTTTTTCAGATCATTTAAGGTGTGAGCTAATAAAAGACGCGGGTCCAATGATTAATTGGACCACAAGGTGGGGATTGAACGTTCACTGTTAAAAACTTCTTGGGAGCTGGAGAAGTTTCGAATCAAGCTGATATTTGTGTTTTCACTTCATCCACGTCTACATGACCTAATGAATAGGTTGGATGGTAAAAAAACATCACAGTGGCCCTTAGAAAGGTTTCAATGGTAGATGTCATTATCGCTACAGCATCCTTTGGTGTGGTTCACTGTAGTTGTGGACCTACTTCATCTTTTGAATCTTATATTAAAATAATATGAGAAAATTGATGAACGGCTTAGATAAAACACTTACATCACGATGGGCTCCACAGAGCCCTGCCCGGACAGTAATCCGTTCAGCCGGGGGTAGGACGCAATCCGCGTTCAAAGCGGATGGGCTAGGACGGATTGGGAAGTGGATTGGATGGTGTATTGACGTCAGCAAGTTCTATGGATCCCATCAAGACGTATTTGTTATATCCAAACCGTCCATTCATTTTGCGAGTTCGTCGTAAGGCTTGAGCCAAAAAACAAGACAGATCTAAAGATAAATTGGACCACAATGCAAAAAACAGTGGGTGAGTGAACGTCTACCATTGAAACCCTTTTGGGGTCACAGAAGTTTTGGATCAATATGAAATTTGTTTTTCCTCTTCATCCAGATATTTTTGACCTTATGAATAAATTAGATGGAAAATAAACATTATAGTGGGCCCTGCAAATTTTTTAACGGTGAAAATCATTATCTCGCTGCTATTTTTGGTGTGGTCCATTTGAGTTTTGGATATTATTCATTTTTTGGATACTACTCTAAAATGATCTCAAAAATTTAATGAACAGTGTGGATATAATAAATAAATTATTGTAGGGCCCATGTAAATTTGATCTCTTTGAACCGTTCGTACAACTCGAGGAGCATCGGCACTCATCTCAGAAACGGATTGGCTACTGCCCCTGCCACCAGCCCCGTGGCCGGTGGTCGGTGCTCTGTGGGCCCTACCATGATGTATGTGTTTCATCCAATTTTAAAGATCATTTTAGGACATGATCTAAAAAATTAGAGGTACATAAATCTCACGTGGTCCACACCACATGAAAACAATAGCAATTGGATATCCACCATTAAAATCCTTCTAACATCAGATACATCAGCTTACCTTATACCCTAGGTCCAAAAATCAGCCAAATCCATGATTTAGGTAGGCTATACCAAGAGAAAAAGTTAGCTGATGAACGCCTACACTTGCTGTTTTATGGGTCCCAGCTTGTTGTGTATATACAACCCACTCCGACCATTAGTTGGGTTATCCATTGTTAGGCCCATGGCCTAAATATCAAGCTCACTCATGATTCAGTGGACTACACCAAAGGAAACAATTAGGAGAGAGATATCTACCTTTTATTTTTATAGTGTCCTCATATGGACTACTTGAATTACACATGAGGCTGTTTTTTTTAGCCCTGCAATAAAAATTGGATCACACACCTAATGCTAAGAGTGAATTTTGAAAACACATCAAGGAAGACTCCACACGAGCCAACCAGCACTTTTACTCGTACATAGCATTTACTTATGTGGCTGCGCATGAGTTTCAACCATCAATCCAAAACATTTACTCAATAGTACCACTGGGAGAAAGCCATCACGTAAGAATTATTACATCAATTGAATGATTCTAACCCTATAAACTAGGCCAATTTGTTCTAACCATATATCTTTATACGCAGTAGGTGGCAAGGTTAGAATATTACAAAGTTCAGGATAATCTAGCTGACAAGATTTTTACAACTTGGTATATACCTAATTGTATAAAAGATGGATGGTTTGGATTGATAATTGGGCATTCCATGTGTCACTTAAAAGCTTTGAGGACATTGCTAACTTCCCATGAAGATGGGGACACTATATTGTTTATTTGATATCCAATCTGTTGATAAGGTCATACAGTCCCAGACACTAGAATGTTTTTAATGGTCGAAACTCATTCAACATTGTTTCCTGTAATGTGGTCTACTTAAGATTGTGATATACCCCATTTTTGGTCTCATACGGTAAAATGATCTATAAAAATAGATGGACAGCATAGATGAAACACATACATCATGGTGGGGCCCACAGAGCACCGACCACCAGCCCTTGACTCGTGTCAGGGGGAGTAGCCAATTCGTTTCCGCTCGTCTCGGAAGCAGCAGATTTCCTGCAAAAGCCTTTCGCAGAAAGTTCCTGCGCTGGGAATGTTGGTGGGGCCCACTGGTATGTTAGTGAGAAATCCTCACCGTCCATTCGTTTTTTGAGTTCATTTTAAGACATAAGGCCAAAGATGAACCGTATCCAATGCTCAAGTGGGCCGAAAACGTGATGATTAAACGTCCACAGTTGAAATATTCGTGGGGCCACACAAGTTTTGAATCATGCTAATATTTGTGTTTCCAGTTCATCCCAGTAGGAATGACGTTATTAACGGTATGGATGGCATGTAAACATCACTGTCGAATCAAGGAGGTTTCAACAGTAGGAATTTTCCTAAATACCTTTTCCTTTAGTACGGCCCACTTGAGTCTTGGACCTTGTTCAATTTTGGTCTAATCTCCTAAAATTAGCTCACAAAATGGATGGACAGAGTGGATTCCTGACAAACATTACGGTGGGTCCCACTTAAGTTCCCAGCAACAAGAACTTACCACGAAAGGCTTTCGCAGGAAATCCACGTCCGCTCGTCTTCGCACGACACATATCTGAGTTGGATACTCCCCCTGCCACCAGCCCGATCGGTGGTGGTTGGTGCTTTGTGGCCCCCATGATGTATGTGTTTCATTCATTCCATTCATCCATTTTTACATATCATTTTATATCTCTATACCAAAAATAAAAGGGATATAAATCGCAGGTTGACCACACCATAGGAAAACAAGAGTGATTGGATATCCACCATTAGAATTCTCCTAGGGCCCACTGTACTGTTTATTTGACATCCAATATATTGATTTGGTCATACATGCCCAAATGAAGTGAAAACTCAAAAATCATCTTGATCCAAAACTTTAATGGCCCCAAAAGGTTTTCAATGGATAAAGCTCATTCAACACTATTTTCAATGGATATAATTTATTTGAATTAAATAGAATAATTTTATTTTCATTCAATAAAAAATAATTTATTTATAATGTAAAGCATTTCCAAACAAGAGATAGATAGGGGCAAATGTGTCAAATTAACATATTTCAAACATTTCAGATGTTTGTTAACAAACAAATTGTTTCAAATTCAGTACTTAATTTTCAGACTTCAGCCATAGTTACCAAACATGTTTTTTGACTTCAGATTTCAAATTCAAGCTTCAGATTTCAGATTCAAGCTTCAGCTTTCAGATTTAAGCTTTAGACTTCAAATTTAACAAACGGGGCATTAGTTTCCCTCTCAAACTCTTTGTCGTTTATTATATGGAGAGATTTAAGTTGAAATTTCCTTACCTCTTTAAGATCACCCTTCTTAAAGTCATCTTTCTTATATGGGGTGCTTTTGGACAGAAGAGCGTCACCTCACGATCATAGAGCTAAGATCTACCCAAAAATCATGTGGCCTACATCCATAGGCAGGACATCACACCACAATGTGTCTTTGAAGGAAGTAAACTGGTTGGGAATGAGAAATTGGTATCGAGGATGCATCAACCCATGAAACTTATACGGCTGAGGGTGAGGAACGAGTTTCAAACCCAAATGAGATACAGTGCTAGTGAAGACCACATTGGTGTAACTGCCACTATCAATTATAACCTTGCAGTTTTTGTTAACACACTTGACATGTGGAAAATTGAATTCCTACGCTAATCACCACTCTTTAGCCTGGGTCAAGGCGCATCTAACAACTACAAGTAGCACGGTCTCGACTCCTTTAGCTTCTTCATCACTAGCACCAATTTCAAGGTGATATTCTTCTTCTTCACAATCGGCCTAATCATCCTCTTTTTCACAATCGCTAATCATGAGAGTTTTATTCCGCTCTTTTGTGGAGCACTGATGTGTGAAATGGTCATATCATTGGCAATTGTAACACAATGTTTGCTCACCTGCCCTTAAGTAGGTGTACTAGCTAACCCTTTTCCATTCACGTCCCTATTGTTGGATTGAGCACCAGTGAAGGCTTTGGATCGACCCAAAAAATTAGGCTTAGCTCTCTAGGGAGTGGCCCTAACATTGGATTCACAAGAGTCAAATTGGCTCACGAATTGCAGTTTCAAATACCGCCCAAGTTCTAACACCACTTATAGGCATGCTCTAGGGTGCTAACGTCGTGAGGAATGAGCTCACGCTGAAGCTCGGGTCGGATGCCCGTCCTAAAACAGGAAATGGTCATCAACGGGTCTTTCTCAATGTTACATCTCACCATATACTCATAAAGCTTGGCAATGTACTCAGTCACAAGCATTAATTTTGATGAAAGGATTACCACTAATCCAAAAGCTTCCGGCAATAAAAGAGTGGAAAGTACTTTTCCTTCAAGATCTCTTTCATCTCGGCCCACAGTGAGACCGGGTCATCTTCAATCCTCTCCATCTTACGCTAGACATTTGTCCAAAATAATTTGGCTTAGCCCATCAACTTCATCTTGGCGAACCTCACCCAAAGACGATCGGACATATCGTACTACTCGAAATAATAGTCAATGTCTGCAAGCCAATCGAGGAAGGCCTTGGGGTCCAAGCGACCATCATAGTTGAAAGCCTCAACCTTCACACTCTTCATAACTCGATCATTACGATCATGGTGGTCTAAATACTTTCCATGAGGTGACTAGGTACGCACCCGGCCAACACCTTGGCCACGGCCTCTTCCACACCCTCCAATTTGGTTCCTACAACTTTACTTCCCACTTGAGATTGGCCCATGGTGTGTCGTAAAAGCCGTTACATAAAGGTAACAGTGGTAACCGTTACACATTACAGGGTCATAACGGTCGTAACAGCCGTTATGGAAAAAAATGACCCGTAATTGCTGTTAACGGCATGTTACATCTCATATAAAGGGCATAATAGCCCTGTAATGGTATATTACAGGACATATACAGGTTTTTCATACTTTTTAATCAACATTACGGGGCAGATACAGGCTTTTTGGGAGTTTTTTCAATAAATAAAAAAAAGAGACCGTAATGGCCGTTACGAGGCTGTAAAAGCCGTTATGCCCCATATCATAAAGATAACGGTGGTGGCCGTTACGGCCACCGTTACCGTTATGGAACGCCTTGTCAACAACGGCGAGGTTTGCCTGAAGGGAATCTTCCAATTGGGTCATGCAAGTATGGGTCTCATTCCTGGTGGCCACAAATTGATGCCTGATGGTGTTAATTTGGACCTCGATGGTCGTGAGATAGTTACTAATGGCATTGATAGCCTCAGCAAGCTATTCCAAATTCATTTTGGGGTGTAAACCAAAACTAGACCCAGTGCGAGTGGGCATAAACTGTGAATCTAATGGGAAACCTAAGAGCTAAAGACTCTAGATGCAATGTAATGAGAATGGGAAGACTGCTAACCCTAGACACGGGAATATGAAAACATAACCTTGATGCAATATGAAAAGTCATATGCTAAACCTAGTCTCTGATACCAAAATTTGATGCAGGATGTGTGATCTAGGCTACGGAAATTATAGACGGATTGAAGAGCAATTCAACGTATAAGACATACTAACCCACTACAAATCTAAGAAATCAAATAAACAATAAAATTCAGATTTCAATCTAAATCACAATCCCACAATAAACTAAACCATATAAAACATGAAATTTCTAAGGATCAATGGAAGGCAAAACTCCCCCCTTTAGCATAGGCTTAGGTCTAATTCAAAGGGGCTGATTTAGTTAGGGATATGGAAATCTAAGGTTATGGATTTGAAAAGAATTAGGGTTTTGGTAGGATTTTGGGATTTAGGATTTCATATGGAATTGAGGATTAGGGTTTCATAGGAAACTAGGATTTATAGTAGAATAAGAGTTATGGTTTTAGGCTAGGGTATATGGGATAGGAAGATGGATTGAAGAAAGGGTAGAAAACGAAGAGAAGGGGCTGACCGTACGGTTTTTGGCCCTGTTCATACGTGTTGGGGCTGATGGTGATCAGTTGGGTTGGGTTGGGTTTGGTGGAGTGAGGAATAAGAAAGGATGGGTTTGAAGTAGTGGGTTTAAGTTTAGAATGAAAGAGTAAAGGGGTTTAGGATTTTTAGAAGAAAAGTGAAAGAAAAGAATGATTTAAGAAGAAGATCAGAAGGACAAGAGAAAATACATTTTCAAAGAGTAACAAAGATGATAGATTAAGCTTCACACCTTGGCTTCACACTATCAATCTCCATTCACAAGAGATTTTCTATCTCAAAACAAGAAAGAGCTTTTTTTAATTTCAAAACATTCAATAATGGGCTAGGGCTAGACGTCCAAGCCTTTTATAGTCTCAAGAGGGATTTTTTACAAAAAGGTGCTCTCAAATGAAAATCCTCACATTAAGACGCTTAATGACTTTTTACGAAAAAGCGCTCTTAGATAAAAATCTTCACATTAAGACACTCAATGAAAGAAAACTTGTTCATGAATAATCAACTAAATAAAAGAAATAAATCCTAACATCCTAAAGTCTAGGATCAATGTGATCAAAGATCACAATGATCCAACTGTCCAACCAACGTGTCATTGCAATCCAATGGTCCAAACTCAATAAGCAATCAACATGCATCTTTCTATTGTAGGGTCTTCAAAGATGCACGATCATGCATGTGGGGCCTTTACTGTGGCTCACCTTGGCTCATGTAGTGGTCACCAAGCCAAAGTGAACTTGGAGTTGATCTCCTCCTCTGGTATACTCTGTATGGCACCCGTATGTCCTCATCATTCTCTTCTCATTTTCTTCTTTTCTTTCACATGCCACAGTACCGCGCTACACTGACAAGTAGATTGTTCTACAGGTTGTATTGCAAACACACTCTTAATATGCTTCAAGCTAGTAAATGGATGATGACTAGCGCTACTTAATCCACAAAGTGTCCATTTTGTGGTTTCTTGACTTCCATAGTTTATACTTCATAACCCTCAATGACCAGAAATCAACAGGTAGCACATTCCAGTAGGCAGCTAGCATTCCAAAGGTACACTGCTATTAATAACTAGCCGGCAGCAATCCGAATTGAAGGCATAACAAACAAATGAACCGACAGTATTAAAAGAGTAATTCAACCCCAAGAAAATTAATCTCTGCTGAAAGGAAAAAAGAAAATTAAATTTAAAATTTTAAAAATAATAATAATAATAATAATAAAAAAGCCGACTCCTAACATGGATTCTGCTAGAAACTGTGTAAGAGACATCTTATGCAATTCAGACCTTGCATGCAGATCCACGTATGAAATTCTAGCATTATGACAAGAGAATGGGGCATATTTACGAGTAAATGCCAGATGAAAAATGCATTCTTGGGCAGCAGATGCAAAATGAAGCATCCTTCAATTAAGTATATCCTGTGCAATTTTTACCTTTTTTCCATGAAGTCGAAATTCAAAATTCTAATTCTAACAAAATTTTCAAGGCACATAGGCTTGGTCACTGAAGAGAAGATCGAGTCAGCTATAGTGCCACTGTTTGCCTTATTTTCAGCTGCAGAGATAATTTGATGCAAGACAATCCAAACATCCAATAGGACAGCACAAAGTAGTCCCACTGTTGGTTGATCAGAGTTCAGGCCGCCAACCAGATCAGCCCCGTCTAAGGGTCCCAACTATTGATCAGGACTATCCAACCATCCATATAAAATATCTGGACCATCAAAGAATCCATATTGAAGATCTGAACCAAATCAAGGGTCCAGATTTACCTAATTTTTTATCTGGATAAGATCAAGGGCTGGATGACCGATCTGGACCAATCCAGCAGTCCAATTGGACCATGGAGCCCATAGATAACATCCGGGCGCAGAATTTTTTGTTCTGATGTATTTTATACCATAGACTTTACGTATAGATGCATATTAGATTTCTTTATATAGTTTTAGCTCTAAAACTTATTCTAACACGATGATGATATGAAACTAATTATAAGGTTATTACGTATCTTAAACAGTTAGACACCACTCCCAAAAGGTTAGTTAGGTACCACTTCGAAAAACTCAATACACAAGCATTCAATGAATCCAGAAATCATTCCAATTAAAACATTTGAAGGAAAATCAGGAATAAAACCTAAGACAATTAAGCAAAGCAAGTTACACAGCAAACCATCTATTTATCAAACAAGTCAAATTGATGCATCTCAGCCAGATATCATCATCAGGATCTAGCAAATGAGGACATTTTAATGATTTGAGTACAAGAAACAAAATCAGCATCTGTTGCTGTTTGGTAGAAGAGAGAGGCTTTGGTTGCTAACACTAGCATCATGGTTAGTGAACCGCTGAATTATCATCCACATATTTTATTTTCAGTTTTCTATACCTGTGATTGGTTCTTGTGCCATTGGAATCAGATATGGAAATCACGGGTATTGCAGCAGCTTAGATTTGATTAGTGCAGTTCTATTGCATCACAAACCGCCCATCAAACTGCTAAAATAGTAATCATCATTCAAAAGCTAAAGCTGCTAATGACTTAAAAGAGTTGTTTTAGAGTCTGAAGTTCAACATTCTGTATTCAGAGAAAGATGTACATGCTTTGGCCTAAGAACAGATCTGTTTTAGGTGAAACCAAGAAGGATGGAATAGTAGAGCAGGAGCAACAAGTTGGTACTTGGTATCCTATATATACATACATACATATATATATATATATATATATATATATATATGAGAGATGCTCACACACAACTAGTTGGACCGTGAGTTTTGGTCCAACTAGCTGGGCATTTAATTCTAATTAATGTTGAGAGAGGGGAGCGTTTGCTTCACGTTAGCCTTTTAAGAGGTCTTTTGAAAATTATCTCTGACTTGGGTGGGCCCCACTGTGCTGTTAATGTAAAATCCACCCCGACCATCACGTGTGTCACATCATGTTAGACTTATGGACTGAAAATAAACCCCATTGGTAGCTCGGATGGAACACACAATTGGAAACAGTATGCTAAAAAAGCTCACCCTCCAAAATGATTGTTTGATGAGGTCCACTTGAATCACTTATGGATACGATTTTTAAGTCCCGCACCTAGTCTTTACTTTCGCATCTAATGGTTGGAGCTGATTTCACATGCTCATGACTGGGGTCCAGTAAAAATCAAAGGTGGATGTCTTCCCTTCAAATATTCCATTGGTGTGGCTCACCTGAATTACAAATCTACCTTATATTTTCTCTTTAGACCTACAATGAGATTTCACATCTAATGGTCGGAGTGGATCTTACCTACATGATAAGGTGGGTCATATAAAAAATTGAGGTAAGCTTTCTCCTCTACCGTTGAACTTCTTTGTATTCCCCGAGAGAAAAGGTGCCTGTTCCCAAAAAAAGTGGGAGTACATTGGGTGCAGCCCGTACATATGCAGTTCTGTGCATCCCTCATCTTGGGCCTACCTTGATAAAGGTATTGTATATCCATTCTCTACATCTCTATTTTTAGCTAATGATAAGAAAAGATTCCAAAAACGAACAAGATACATATTTCAGGTGGACCACACCACAGAAATAGTGGTGATTGGCCATTAAAAAAAATTTGTGGGCCAAAAGTTTTGGATTAAGCTGAAATTTATTTTTAATTTTATTTTCCTTCATCAAGGTCTTTGTGACATTATCAATAAGTTGGGTGGCAGGTTGTGAGACCCAACCCAAGTTCGCATGTGTGCATGTATAAGTATGCATTTCGTTCATTTTGGTCCCGCGATCCTACCAGTCAAATTTCGGTGACCCACGACCTTCAGATAGTGTTTGCGGTCACCCTTGAGTTCGGTCATGTAGACCCGACTCGGATTGACCCGAGACCTACGCCGTTGCGACCGCATCGTCGTCGCGGTTCCAACGACGCGTCACGTGCGAAAATTTGACGTGTGGATCGTAAGTTATGGGTCACGCATCATTTGGACTATTGATCGCATTTTTTGGAGGACCCACATGATTTGCACATTTCTCCATGTGCACGCTTGTCAATGGTGATGACATCACCATTTCCATGATGTCATAATGGCCTAGTCTAGCAATGATGGACTCCCTTCTCCAAACTCATCATGGCTCTTTCTTTTTCTCTTTTCTAGAAGTCATCATGGGATTTTTTTTTCTTCCCCATGCAATTTCTCTTCCCCAATCTGAAATTTCTCCTCTAGGGAGAGAGAGACCACCATATCCCTCTTTTCTAACAAATGTAATTATCACTTTAAATAAAATCCCTTTTCCCTTTTTCTCTCTCATTTCTCTTTACTCTCTCTCTCTCGCTCTCTCTTCTCTTCTTCTCCAGCAACTTTCCCCCATTTTTTCAGCTCCCTTTCACTCATAGATCCCCCCATCTAACCATTGAAATAAGATCTCAACCTTAGATCCATGTACCTTGGAGCTTGAAGACCATCTTGGAAGTGTTTGCTTGAAAACCTTGTAGGTATGTGTACATATACTTAGAACCTCAGGATCTCCATTCCCTCCTTTTATTTCTCTTCTTCACCTCATGCTTGAAGCATGTGGGGCCCACCAAATGATGGTGGAGGCCCCATGTCTTCTTGGATGTGGCCATTGGCCCATCCTTTTGTGCATGCATTACTCATGGGTGGGGCCATTCTCCATGGACCCCACCATGGTTTCTTTTCTTAGTTTGAAGGATCCTTAGGTCATCTAGACCCTTGATCCTTGGTAGAGATGGCATCTCCACCATTGGATTTTGATTTGAAGATGCATGCATAGGTAGATCTTGTAATCCCATCAATATAGTGTGATGTGTGGTTTGTGATGAAGGGAAGGGCCTCAATGAGGCAGAGTCCCTTCCCTTGTGGCCGATTCTTACTCTTCTTTTGTTGATCTATTATTCACAGATATGTGTGGCCCACCTTGTAGCCTGGAAGTATCTTGACCATCCAAAGAGAGTGGATGTCCATGTCCGTCCACTCTATGAACATAGGTGTCCCATTTGCTCTTTTTTGGACACATGCAATAGATTTTATAGTATGGATTAGGTCTGGATATTTGTGGGGCCCACTGAGGTGAACCACAACTCAAATTCAATGGGGAGATTTCCCCTTATTTTGGTTCCTATGCTCATTTTATTTCATGTGCATGCTTTTGTCCAGAAATTTTCTAGACAGTTTCTGGTTTGTTTTTGGTCAGATTGGGGGACTGTTTCTACCCATTTGATATACTTTTCTTGAAGGTGGGGACCCCACCTAGATGTACCCCAAATTTTACCTCTATCTGACCTTGATTGAGGTCCCAAAGGAGTGGCCCAAGTGAGGTGGGAAGTCCAGATTTTCTGGACTGACCCACAACAAGTACAGTTAGAAATTCATAAATATAAAATGGTTTTTGTAATGGTGGGCCACTTTTGTGGACCCTCCCTTGTAGTACACCTGTATGGGGAGGTTAGGATTAATTTTTCCCAATTTTTGGAGAACTTGAGCCCACCCCTTTGGGGTGTTCAAATCAGGGACAGCACTACTTTAATTTTCTGTTGTGCAGTCCAGCAATATAATCTAATAAAAGCCTTAATTCATAAATACTTTTTAAGAAGGTGGGCCATATTTTTGGGTCCCACCTTGTTGTAGGCCTGATGAGGGACCTTGGGTCTAAATTTCAGGAATTTTGGAGGCCCAAAACCCACCCATTGGATGGCCCAAATTCAGCACAGTTATATTCCAGCAATATTCCACCCTGGACAGATTGTATTTTTCAAATTAATTAAAATACTTCTGGGCATCCTAAAATCATGAAATTTTACAGGAAAGTGGTCCACCCATGGTGGGATACACCTACCAAATTTCAGGGCCAATGGACCCCTGTGCACACCGCAACGAGGGCCGGACTGGCCCACCACATTGGGACGTCCAGGTCTGTCCGATTTTCTGGACAGACTGTATTGTTTAGATTAATTAAAATACTTAAAAATATCCAAAAATTCTGAAATTTTGTGGGGGTATGGTCCACCTATGGAAGTGTCACCCTACAAAATTTCAGGCCCAACGGACATTTGAGCTGACCGAGACGAGGCCTAACGGTATAAAGCCCTCGTGCACTCATGTATTCCACCCGGTCACGGCGTTGGAGCAGATCCTTAGTACCATGGAAGTTTTGGGAATTTTACCCATGGACATCCTATGCACCCGATATGCTCAACTAATATTTTCAGTGTCCACGCATACGGTCATCCACGAATATCCCTGTGGAGGCAAGGCCCTGATGAAGTAAGGGCAGATGTCCGCATGCTATGCAAATGTCAAATGCATAAATCATACAATCACCCATGCATTAATCTCAAGCATCCATTGTGCTCCAGAGGGAAAAACTCTATCCCTCAGGGAGATACCAACATGTCCTACACAATGGCACAACCATGGCTAATCATACCTCATCCAAGCATGTATATGATGCGTATGGGAGTGGGCCATGAAATGAATAGGGGTGCCAATGAGGTAAAGATGAACTCTTTACCTAACCATGAAGAGTCTAGGTACTTAACCAATTCCTCATACGGAATACAACCTCTAGTGGGGGCCCATTTACCTGGGGTAGCCCACGAGACTAAGGAGGACAATGATATAGGCCTAAATACATGAAACGGGCCTAGCAAGGGTCTATGGTGGGCCTTTAACCACCCATAGAAGCCCATGGGCCTACCTTAGAGCCACCAATGTGGACATCCAACCACAATTGGTCCCCAAGAGGTAGCTCATCTCTAATTGATCACGGACCAAGGCCTAAGGCCCACACAACATTAGAAATAAGAAATAGGCAGTCATAATCATACCACAAACACGCATGTTGGGCTTCAAAAAGGGTGGCCCAAAGCCTATCCAAAGCATGGGTCTAAGGGAAACACACATAGCCCAACTCATATATTCCACTATGGGCCCATAGGGGAAAGGTTAGGGCCTAATACAAAAGTCACTAATCCCATATATTGTGGTGGCTTAGTGGGCAGCCCATTGCTCAAACCTAATGGACAAATGTCATGCTTTTAGTCAAGTAAGTTGGGCCTACAACCCGGCCCAAGTATAAAGTTGATTTGGTGGGCAACCAAGGGCCCATCTACTCGTGTAATTCCGTCCCACTAGCCCAAACACAATAGTATGGTAAAAATAGCCCAAGCGTTCAACGGGCATATCTAGAAAGTTCCAACCCAATTGGGCCTAAAGAGTTTAACCACTAGCTACATTCACGAACCCAATTGACTCCAACTGTGGTGGGCCTCAAAAGTGCATTTATTAAGCCCAACATTTAAGAGACTAAAGGCATAATCATAATGTGGTGGGATATACAACACATCTAGGTGGGCCCACAAGGCAGGCTGGAGGGTCATCCAAGGCTGGACACCCCAGCCTGGGAGTCCCTGCCTAGTTGACCACTCCCGGCCGCACCACGGTCAGCTCAAATGTCCAGTAGGCCTGAAATTTTATAGGGTGACACTTCCATAGGTGGACCACACCCCCACAAAATTTCAAAATTTTTGAATATTTTTAAGTATTTTAATTAATGTAAACAATACAGTCTGTCCAAAAAATCGAACAGACCTGGACGTCCCAACGTGGTGGGCCAATCCGGCCCTCGCTGCGGTGTGCACAGGGGTCCATTGGCCCTGAAATTTGGTAGGTGGATCCCACCATGGGTGGACCACTTCCCTGTAAAATTTCATAATTTTAGGATGCCCAGAAGTATTTTAATTAATTTGAAAAATACAATCTGTCCAGGGTGAAATATTGCTGGAATATAACTGTGCTGAATTTGGGCCATCCAATGGGTGGGTTTTGGGCCTCCAAAATTCCTGAAATTTGGACCCAAGGTCCCTCATCAGGCCTACAACAAGGTGGGACCAAAAATATGGCCCACCTTCTTAAAAAGTATTTATGAATTAAGGCTTTTATTAGATTATATTGCTGGACTGCACAGCAGAAAATTAAAGTAGTGTTGTCCCTGATTTGAATATCCCAAAGGGGTGGGCCCAAGTTCTCCAAAAATTAGGGAAAATTAATTCTAACCTCCCCATACAAGTGTACTACAAGGGAGGGTCCACAAAAGTGGCCCACCATTACAAAAACCATTTTACACTTATGGATTTCTAACTGTACATGTTGCTGGACAGTCCCACTTGGGCCACTCCTTTGGGACCTCAATCAAGGTCAGATGAAAGTGAATTTTGGGGTAAATCTAGGTCAGGTCCCCACCTTCAAGAAAAGTATATCAAATGGGTAGAAACAGTCCCCCAATCAGTCCAAAAATCTGACCAAAAACAAACCAGAAACTGTCCAGAAAATTTCTGGACAGCAGCATGCACATGAAATAAAATGAGCATAGGAACCAAAATAAGGGGAAATCTCCCTATGGAATTTGAGTTGTGGTCCACCTCAGTGGGTCCCACAAATATCCAGACCTAATCCATACCATAAAATCCATTGCATGTGTCCAAAAATGAGCAAATGGGACACCTATGTTCATTGCGTGGACGGACATGGACATCCACTCTCTTTGGATGGTCTAGATACTTTCAGGCCACAAGGTGGGCCACACACATCTGTGAATAATAGATCAACAAAAGAAGAGTAAGAATCGGCCACAAGGGAAGGGACTCCTCATTGAGGCTCTTCCCTTCATCACAAACCACACATCACACTATATTGATGGGATTACAAGATCTACCCATGCATGCATCTTCAAATCAAAATCCAATGGTGAAGATGTCATATTCACTAAGGATCAAGGGTCTAGATGGCCTAAGGATCCTTCAAACTAAGACAAGAAACCATGGTGGGGTCCATGTAAAATGGCCCCACCCATGAGTAATGCATGCACAAAAGGATGGGCCAATGGCCACATCCAAAAAGACATGGGGCCTCCACCATCATTTGGTGGGCCCCACATGCTTCAAGCATGAGGTGAAGAAGAGAAATAAAAGGAGGGAATGGAGATCTTAAGGTTCTAAGTACATGCATACCCACCTACAAGGTCTTCAAGCAAACACCTCCAAGATGGTCTTCAAGCTCCAAGATACATGGATCTAAGGTTGAGATCTTATTTCAATGGTTAGACGGGGGGATCTATGAGTGAAAGGGAGCTGGAAAAATGGGAGAAAGTTGCTAGAGAAGAAGAGGAGAGATGGAGAGAGGGAGAGAGAGTACAGAGAAATGAGAGGGAAAAAAAGAGAAAAGGGGATTTTATTTAAAGTGATAATTACATTTGCTAGAAAAGAGGGATATGGTGGTCTCTCTCTCTCCCTAGAGAAGAGAAATTTCATTGCATGGGGAAGAAAAAAAATCCCATGATGACTTCTAGAAAAGAGAAAAAAAAAGAGCCATGATGAGTTTGGAGAAGGGAGTCCATCATTGCTAGACTAGGCCATTATGACATCATGGAAATGGTGATGTCATCACCATTGGCAAGCGTGCACATGAAAAAATGTGCAAATCATGTAGGTCCCACCAAAAATGTGATCAATGATCCAAATGATAGGTGACCCATAACTTATGATCCACACGTCAAATTTTCGCACGAGACGCATTGTTGGAACCGCTACGACGATGCGGTCGCAACGGCGTAGGTCTCGGGTCAATCCGAGTCGGGTCTACATGACCGAAATCAAGAGTGACCGCAAACACTATCTGAAGGTCGCGGGTCACCGAAATTTGAACGGTAGGACCGCGGGACCAAAATGAACGAAATGCATACTTATACATGCACACGTGCAAACTCGGGTCGGGTCTCACAACCGTCCCCACCAACAAAGAAATTTCTTCCTCGAAATTCACCAATCCAGGACAAAAGAAAAGACAAAACACTGCCATCATATAATAATTATTATACAAGGTAATACAAACAATTATATATCTATCAATCATCAAACAAATGGGGATAACGCTCTCTAATCTCGGCCTCGAGTTCCCAAGACGCCTCAGCCTCCGAATGATGACCCCATTGCACTTTCACCAAGGGAATGACCTTGGTCCTGAGGACCTGATCTTTCCGATCAAGAATACGAATCGGCTGCTCAATGTAAGAAGCATCCTCACGGACCTCAAGTGGCTGCCAATCAATCACAGGAATAATGTCCGATCCACATTTCCGCAATATAGAAACATGGAACACGTCGTGAATCGCGGACAACTCAGGAGATAAGGCAAGCCTATAGGCTACAACGCCTACGCACTCGGTAATCTCAAAAGGTCCAATAAATCTTGGGGCGTGCTTGCCCTTCACACCAAAGCGAACCACGCCCTTCATAGGCAAGACCTTAAGATACACCATGTCCCCGACTGTGAACTCAAGGGGTCGACACCGACGATCAGCAAAACTCTTCTGCCGGCTCTGAGCTGTGTGCATCCTCTGCCTGATAACATCAATAGCCTCCGACATCTGCAGCACAAGCTCGGGACTTAAGAGACGACGCTCTCCAATCTCGGTCCAACAACTAGGAGATCTGCACGATCTGTCATAAAATGCCTCAAAAGGAGTCATGCCAATAGTCGTCTGATAACTGTTGTTGTATGCAAACTCGGCGAGGCACATATGCTCAGGGCTTGTGTGATCAACTTTGCGAGCAGTTGGAATGAGCCGTTAGGCCGTGTCTCCCACTGTCGTGTAGTCGATTGGATAAGGGTGTGGCCTTACCTACCCGATGTGTAGGGGGCATTGCTAGGCTGAGTCTGACCAGCTCATAAATGGGTCCGCTACCGTCAGGCCTTGTTGGTGATTGACTGTCCATATGCAGGTAGTGAGATCTCTTACGCTCGTTTGACTGTGCGAGGTCTGTAGAGCGGCAGTCATTCAGCAGTGTAATAGACCTCGATGATTTCCTTATGATTGGAAATGTACTTGACTTATGGTTAGGATATGAGCACTGACATTACTTGCATCGCGTTAGCATTGGCTGTGTAAGGCCCTTCATGCATTACCTTGGTATGGCGTCCAATACTCATCGCATCGTATTCATGATAAGCCTTTGTAAGGCTAGTGATATTCTCATTGAGCATGTTTCCCTTCTTACATCTCCTACTATTCTTCTGTGCACCACGTCACACACTTACACTACCCTCTAAGCTTCTATAAGCTTATGCACGATTGATGCATGCAGGAGATTCTAGGCAGGCGTCGTAGCAGCAGAGCATAGAGTAGAGCTGAGCATTTGAGGACTCCAGTGTTGCTGACTTTTCTCTCTTTTCCTATTATCTCATGTATGTCCTTTTGGACCTTATAGATGATTGTATAAGTTCAAATTTTTAGTGGATTTTGCGATGTGTGCCTTTATTCTTCTCAAATGTACTTGTTGTGATCTTGGTATGCTCGTATTGGAATGATTATATTGTTATGAAAATCCTCCTTGTAGGATCCCAGGATTGGAACCAGTCTTAGGAGCCGAAAACGGGGTACTACGGAGACTGTTGCGGCCAGAACCGGCCATCGGGTTCCTTGTGAGTCTGGTTACGGAGTCTAGGGCGTAACACAAGTAAAAAATTACAGTGGGCCCTAGAAAATTTTAATGGTAAAAGTTCAATTTTCACTATTTTATATTTGGTGTGGACCACTCGAGATGTATAATTGGTTCGTTTTTGGATCAATGTTCTAAAATGAGCCGAAAAAACCAATGGACCGCATGGATATACAATACATACATGAAGGTGGGTGACATGGTCAGGGACAAACTGTGTTGCATAAGCAATGGACTGCACTTAATCCACTCTTGATATTTTTCGTAACATGGCGCTTTTTTTTTCTTATAAGGAAGTTGGAAGAAGTTTAACGGTGGAAGAGGAATGTATAACCTTATTTTTATTAAGCCCACCATGATGTCTTGACGTGCATGTTAGATCCACTCCGATCATCAAATGTGTGATCTTATTCTACATCTAAAGACAAAATATTATGATGACTTTTGATTTAAGTAGGACACACCAATAGAAAAGGTAGAGGGAGAGACATATACCTTTGATTTTTACAGTACCCACGATCATGAGTAAGTGAAATCCATTCCAACCATTAAATGTCACATCAAAAGCTAGGCATGGAACTCAAAAATCAGGCCCATACTGGATTTAAGTTGAACACTATTTCAATTGTGTGGTCCACTTGAACCATGGATAGAGTTGATTTTCTGTTCTTAAATCTAACATAGGGTGACACACGTGATGGTCAAGGTGGATTTTACATTAATAGCACAGTGGGGCTCACCCAAGAAGAGATCATTTTCAAAAGACCTCTTAAAAGGCTAACGTGAAGCAAACGCCCCTCTCTCAACATTAATTAGCATTAAATGCCCAGCTAGTTGGACCAAAACTCACGGTCCAACTAGTTGCATGTGAGCATCTCTCTCTCTCTCTCTCTCTCTCTCTCTCTCTCTCTCTCTCTCTCTCTCTATATATATATATATATATATATATATATATATATATATATATATATATATATATTTTGCGATATATGCAAGATATATATATTGCATTTCGCTATACATATATAGAAAATGCTCACCTGCGCACTACTTCGCACGGAACTGGTGCGAACTTTTTTGAGAACCCATTATATGTGATGCGGATCCAAAATCTGAACGGTCCATGTGAAGCAGCACCTCATGAAACCCCCCGGGCCCAAGTTTTACTTTGATCCAAAACTTTGGTGGGCCATGAAAAATGAAAATAGCTTCCTCCCTTGATTTGCATTTCTTTTGCTATGGCCTACCAGAATTTTAGATCAGGGTGAAAATTTGTCCCATGGGGTTTAATGAGATTCCGCATCACATGGACCGTTCAGATTAGACACCCATGGCACGTGTGCACACATGCACAAGTGAGCATGACTCTCTCTCTCTCTCTCTCTCTCTCTCTCTCTCTCTCTCTCTCTCTCTCTCTCTCTCTCTATATATATATATATATATATATAAAATATTTTGATAAAAATATTAATATATAGAGTAGTTTATTTTAGACTTATACAACTTGAGCTCAAACTGCAGTCTTCTCCAAGACTCAACTTAAAATCATCACCTTGTTGAGTCAATCTTGGTGAGTCAAAGTGAACTCAACCATACTTTAAGCAACAAATAGGAACTCCAAAGGTGCCTTATCCCCTTCAGTGTGTTTCGCTTATACCAACCATCTCTGTAAGATAATGCAACCAATTTATTGTCTCCATGTTGGACATACATGCCTAGATTTGTTTCAGTACAGTTTCTACCCTATAAACCATAATCACAGGACCCTACTTTAGCTTATTTGATGTTATTTAACAAATGAACATTTAATATCATGTCCAAAACAGGAACCTCAAAGAATAGCTTTCAACCATACTAGCTATGACCAGCTGGTTTGCAGCAGCCTGGCACAATAAACCAGAAGTAACAAGCCAGAGAACTAGTTTTAGTATCTAAACTGATTCCTTTATAATTAATTGTCTTCTATCAATCATGAGGGTGTTTCAAATCAGTGTTCCAAATATCAGTATCGCACCATGTATCGCACCGTTGGATACAGATACATATCGGTTATCGCACGGGATATATCGTTTGTATCGCATAATTTATTGCAGTTTTTGGGAAACATTGAGAAAATGATTGAATTTTTCAATGAAACTTCAAGTATTGTTACAAAAGATCTTAATACATACTTTTAAGTCATAACATATATATATAGAAGTGCACACAATAGGTTAACTTTGTATAGGATCCTAAGTTATGCGTTGTCTGATTGAACTAAGACAACTATATTAAAATATAATGCATAACATTTATAAATGTATTAAGACATGTATATCCACAGTCCATCTATTTTACCACCTTAATTTATGGTACCCTCCCAAAAATGAAGTAGACCCAATTATCTAGTGGACCATGCCATAGGAAACAATAAGAAACAGTGTTGATTGAAGACCCTACCATTAAAACCTTCTTAGGGCTCACCTTAATGTTTTTGTAGTGTTTATTTGCCATCCAATCTGTTGATAAGTTCACATAAGCTTGGATGAAAGAAAAAAACAAATACATGATTGATCCAAAACTTTTGTGGCCCATTAATAGTCAATCACCACTTTTTCCTTTGATATGGTCCACTTGATAATTGGATGTGCTTATTTTTTGGATGATAAGCTAAAATAATTTGATATCTACACCGTTAATTCATTTTGACAAATCATTTTAGGGTATGGAACAAAAAATGAAACAAATCCAAATCTTGGGTGGACCACACCACACGAAAAAGTGATCATTGAATGGCAACCATTAAAAAAAAATTGGGGGCTACATAAGTTTTGGAGCAAGCTAATATTTATGTTTTCCCTTCATCTAGGTCTATTAGACCTTATGAACAAATTGGATGGAAAATAAACATCATGATGGGCCCCGGGAAAGCTTCGACGGTGGATATCATTCCCACCGCAACTTCATATGGTGTGGACTACTTAAGCCTCATATTTGGCTACATCTTGGGCTCATTCCCTAGAATGACATATCAAAATGGATGGACAGTGTAGATAAAACAAATATATCATGGTGGGCCTCACAGAGCCCTGACAGGACCATCCATCACTAGGCTCCTAATCCACGCCAACGCGGATTTTCCCTAAAGCCAAGTTATCGTGAGAACTTTTTGAGAACTCATCATATGTGATGTGAGTCCAACATCTGAACGGTCTAAGTGATGCAGCACTCCATGAAACCTTTATGGTTCGACTTTTGCTTTGATCTAAGACTTCGGTGGGCCATTAAAAAAGAAAACATTTCTCCCTTGATTTGCATCTTTCTTTGCTATGGCCCACCAGAGTTTTAGATCAGGGTAAAATTTGGTCCCTGGGAATTTCATGGGATGCCACATCACATGAACCGTTCAGATTGGAGGCCCATTACACGTGTGAAAAGATGCCTACGTGCCTCGTGTATCCGTGCCCGATAAAAAAGAACGTGAATTAGCTATTGAAGTAACGTCACCAAGTCATGTGGGTCCTATCATGATGTATGTGTTGCATCCACATCATCCATCCATTTGGAGAGAACATTTTAGGGCATGATCCAAAGAATTAGGCAGATCCATTACTATAATGGACCCCACCACCGAAAATAGTAGAGTGAGTTACACCCACCGTTGAAACCTTCCTAAGGTCCATCGTGATGTTTATTTGAGATCCAATCTGTTCATAAGTTAACACAAACATTAAATAAGGCAAAACACAAATATCAGCTTCATTGAAAACTTTTGTGGCCCTTAGAAATTTTTAATGGTGGGCATCACTCTCCACTTTTTTGTGGTGGGGTCCACTCGAGCTTTGGATCTGAATCGGATCTGAATCATTCTTTGGCTCATGACCTAAAATGGTCTCTCAAAATGGATGGACGGTGTGGATACAAAACATACATCATGGTGGGACCCACAGAACTTGGTGACATCACTTCAATAGCGAGACTGGCTACTCAACCCGTCAGTAGTGAATCCGCGCCCAATGAAAAAGGGCTCCGAACCCATTTTTTATTGCAGAGACCCTAAAACCCTGAATTCTTCCCCAAATCTCCAGATTTCTCTGAATTTTTTTCCGCATTTTCTTCCTAAATCAATTCCGTTTTCAAGTAACAATCTAATAGAAGAAAGAAAAAAAGGGAATCGAGATTTTCTTTATAGTAACCTACGAATGGCGAGCTTCGATTCAAATGGCCCACCAAATGCAGCTTTCAATCAAGGCAATCTATTCTACAGGTGCGGAAATCCACCCTATCGAAAGTTTCTCTCTCTTTTTTTTCCCATTTTTTCAGAATATTTCTTCCAACGTGTTTCGTATCGTTGGACTGCGATACCGATAATATCGGATGATAGTATCGATATTGCGAACACTGGTTCAAATGATGATTGGTAATTTTCAAAAAATAAATCCTTACCATCTTTCTTGCCAAAAACATTTGCACATCCCTCACATCGGCACCCAGCAGAACATCCAACACCAGCCTTCACAAGAAGGGAAACAAAATCACATCCAATCAGAACACGTAAACAACATGAAGAGGCATGGGGGAAAAAAAAAACAACAAAATGACAGAACTTAAACCTGATAGCATTCGCAATACTTTTTCAGGCACCTAGATTTCTTGCAATTGCATCCTCTTTTATGTCTGGCTGAGGCTGGTGTTGTCAGGTTACCATCTTCCTGCAGAAAGAGACCACAACCTTCACAATTTTTTTCCAGAAGGTAAAAGAACAGAACTCAAGACAAGCTAGTGAAAGGGTCAGTACGGCAATGTTTAGGGGAGACTCGGCAATATGCCGCACTATCTTTGGAGCAAATGCAAGTGGATTGCGGGACTCTATCTGTTGCCGGGTCCCAAGAACCATATCTTCATATTCAGGCTTGTTGAAGCACTCTTGACATGTACAAGGTTCACCACAATATAAACCCGCAGCAAAGCAGTCACAGTAGCTGCATAAAAGAAGATATGAAGGAATAGGGTCATGTAGAGCAACATGACATATGATATGAGTATATAACATGCAAGGGACAAGAATTAAGATACCATTTTGCACATATTCTATTAACACTTACAGTTTCAGGCATTTTGACTTCTTACAATTGCAACGTTTGCAGCCCACATCCTCAGAGTAAGGTTCCTCCTTTCTGGATCTCAAACAGTCAATTCAATGATGTCCACAAAATAAAATTTCAGGGAATAACAGAAAATCAAATGATAAGAATCAAAGTGCACACTTGCCTTTTCTTTCTGGGGCTCATTTCCTCAAAGATACAAGCATCTTCTGACATTCCGTTCTCGCATGGGATCAAATGTTGCTCAGTGAGTGTCAACTGCAGAGAATTCAAAGGTTCCATATTCAGTGGAGAAGTCCTGAAGCTGGTGGGAGAACTTGCCATCATGGAGATCTGATTTTCCTGCTGATCCACTTCAGTGTTTTCAATAGAAGAAGCCACAGGAGAGTCTGCCTTCGCACTTAACCTTATTGAAGATTTGCCAACTAAACTTGCTGGGATTAACCAACCCTTAGAATCTTGTGGTAAATGACTGCTACTCCCGGAAAGCGGCTTCCCTAGTTTTGCATTCAAACAATCCTTTTCAACTAATATTGTTTTTGGACCAGACCTGACTGCAATGTTCCTTCCAATGCTGTTTAAGTGTAATCCAATGCCGGATGGCATGGGAGTTCTTAAAGGAGAACTTCCACCATTCTGAGCAGATCTGTCAACCTTATTGATGTGGGTTTGTAGTGCTT
The DNA here is from genome assembly GCA_037074715.1 of Magnolia kwangsiensis. Taxonomy (NCBI): domain Eukaryota; kingdom Viridiplantae; phylum Streptophyta; class Magnoliopsida; order Magnoliales; family Magnoliaceae; genus Magnolia; species Magnolia kwangsiensis. Next base: position 87,065,261 of record CM073581.1, read on the forward strand.
TAAATGGGTGGAAAGGCAACCTGGGTAATGCATGCTGGGAGTTGCCTGCTTGCTTGCTGCTGGAGGTCGTGTTTGCTTCTGCATGGGAAGGACTGGAAGAAGACCATGCATTCAGAAGAGTATTTGACTGATTCCAAGAATTATTGTTGCCCCCAGTTTTCCTCCTACAATCATCTGCAGATTCGAATTGAAGACGTCTACGCATGCCACATTGGTGTTGATTGGCTTCCTACATTGACTGTTGTAATTATTCTACTGCAAGAGATCTTAAAAAGGAAATTGGTAACAAAAAATAAAGGCCTGCCTAAATTGCTTTTGTTGAAGTTTTCAAAGAATGTATCTTTGCCAGTTAAACCAAGCAATAGAGGACAAACCCACAAATTTATATTGTTCTTAAGGATGATAGCCCAGAAAATTTCAAGATCAAAATTAACCCAAGAAAAGGATAACAAAATAGAAGTCAGAGTCAAAGGAAGACTATGGACAAATAGAGGAATACAAGTAACAAAACAGGAGACTTTTCAATTAGAATTCATTTCTGGAAATTGATGGCAGTCATTGGGACACTGATGTAAGGGCTCAGTTCAAAAACTTGATTTCAGCAAACTAATAAAAATTTGGATGACAATGTGTCGCAATTAGTTCAGTTCTACTGTCTTGAGGAAGATCAATTTCTGAGAAATAATTCTTTATGTATTACATTGTTGATGGAAATGAATTTTTCAACCACAAGTAATGGGCAGCAATTACTAAAACTAGCTAGAGATGATATTATGTGGGCCGTGACTTGTATGGAGGATTTGATCCCTTTTATTTTTTTAAAATTTTTTAAAGGCAATGGTATGTTAAAAGAAGCACCAAGATGGTGCAACATACAGCAACCTAAAAAATAAAAAAAATACAATCCTTCAACCCTTCAATACAAGATGCCCATTCCACAATAAAGCCCATTGCCCTCAAGAAACCCAATCAACATTATCACTTGAATTTTGGAAACATCTCCCATTACTTTCTTCCCAAAATCACCCATAAGACTGCCAACAAGCTAAGCCTCCATATAGCCCTCATTTGCTTTCCAAACTCCATGCCATACCAAGCCAAACGGAGCTCCCAACCGAACTTGACATAGCCCAAGAGATCTTATATAACGTGAGAAACCCGATCAATATTATTACTCGAATTTCGGAAACATCTCCCATTCCTTTCTTCCCAAAATCACCCATAAGACTACCAATGAGCTAAGCCTCCATATAGCCGTCATTTGCTTTCCAAACTCCACACCATACCAAGCCAATAGGAGGCTCCCAACTGAACTTGGCATACCCAAGAGATCTGATATAACATGAGAAACCTGATCAATATTATTACTTAAATTTCAGAAACATCTCCCGTTCCTTTCTTCCCAAAATCACCCACAAGACTGCCAACGATCTAAGCCTCCATATAGCCTTCATTTGCTTTCCAAACTCCACGCCATACCAAGCCAAAAGGAGGCCCCCAACTGAATTTGGCATAGCCCAAGAGATCTGATATATCGTGAGAAACCCACTCCACACTTGATGGGCGAACGGACACTAGATGAAAAGGTGATTGACTGATTTGGAAACTTGCCATGCACATAAAGCAAACATTAGGCAACATCATCCCACGTTTCTTAAGATCATCCACAGTCAAGACCCTATCCCTTTCAACTAACCAACTAAAGGCCACAAGCTTCGAGAGAGCACCATAGGACCACACATGCTTAGAAACAACCAGAATTGTCTTTTTGCCAGATCATCCGATCCCATTCCTCACCGGGTAACACATTTTTCTCAAAAAATGAGTTTTTTCTTTTTCTTGAAAGATCTCAATAAATTAGCATTATCCATCAAAAGAATATATAACTTTTTTAAAAGGCAATCAAATTAATATATAACTAGCTCCAATATGCATGGATGTCCCGATAAAAAATTGGAACAGCTGCAAGAAGTAAACAACTAGCACCACATTATTGAGAGGAAAGATCAGTTACGAATAAATAAAAAGAGATTTATTATAAAGTTACAAGTTCTAATCACTCTATGAACTTTGAATGTACATAACATCTGTATATCCATCATTTCTCCTTTATTTGGTGGGCCGTGGTGTCGAACTCCCCCCATTGTCAAGATCGCTTGAAAGTACATTACATTTGTATTGTATCTCCATCATCTCTCTAGTGTGGAGCTATTCTAAGAAAGAGAGTTTTTGGTGTGGTCTCTGTACTCAGTGCTGTCTTGTCCATCAGTCGAAGGTGGCAAAAGTCATACTTCTTATCTTTGGTCATACGATGCATCCCCGAAAGTGGCTATGTTTGCATGGTTAGCTGGCAGAAACAAGATCTTAACCATCAACAATTTGTGCAAGAGGTCTTTCATTATCCCTCATGGTTGTCCAATGTATTTGAGCATTGAAGAGTCAGTGAGCCATTTGTTCATTCACTACTCCTCTCGGATAGTCTAGTCTGGCATTCTTAAAGCAGCATCAATCAAGTGGGTGATGCCTTCTGCAGTTTCTGATTTGCTACCGATGTGGATTTTGAGGAGGGAGGATCCTTCGGCAAAAGAAGGTAGAGAAAAGCGTTGTTGTCTATGTTTTGGGCAGTGTTTCAAATAGCGTCCGTAACATAGCGGTAGTGTATGCGACGTAACGTAGCGTGGCTGTAGCGCTACGTAGCATCCCAAATAACATAAATCCCTTGTAGCGTATGCTATAAGGGTCATAGTGTACGCTACAACTTCGTAGCCTCCGTAGCATAAGCTACAATGTATTTTTTTACTATATTTTTATTATTTTTTTTTTCACATTTTCTTTGTTTCTAATGTTGAGGAATGTGACACTTGTATTGTACTTGATACTTTTAACCTATGGGATTTTTATTTCTTTTCATAATTGTTACTTGTGGTTTCAATTAGACATTATTAATTAAAGTTGTTTGCTTAGAAAGTTGTTGATGTGATAATTATTTGATTTGGCTTATATATGTGGATTGGCTTTTGATAAATGATAACTAATTACTTTTTTTTAACATACTTATAATTGATCAAATGAATCATCCTTTAGGCATTTTTATATTTTTTTTCCTTTTTTTCACTATTTATTATATTTGTCCTATTTTTAAATTAAAAAATAGAAGTATCGTGTAGTGTAGGTTGAGCGCTACGCATCACGCTATCGCTATTTAAAACACTAGTTTTGGGCTACCTGATTAAAGCGAAATAATTGTTGTTTTTGTAACATAAACAGGTCTAAGGGAAGGGTTACTGATAGGGTGGCTTTGTATGTTAGGGAGTGGGCTCCCTAGTGTCATTGTCTTTGTTTCTCATTTGTTTTTAGGGTCTATCTTCTTTGTTTTTTTGTTTTCTTCATTTTCGTTTTTCCTGGCCTGTGGCCCAATAATATCGCCATCTTTCAAAAAAAAGTGGTTCAGATAAAGGTGAAACTATAATCTAGTCTAAGAGGGTTCTAATTTATCTGACTCACATTGCCCATGATAGCCTCAAAGTAAAGCAAAAAGAGAATGGTTCAGGAGAATCGAATGTCATCTTCATTATATTCATTCTCACTTTATTCTCAGGTGGATAACATACACCCTGACAGTAGGGTTTATTACAAAGACAAATTTACCATATCTGGAAACCCCATGCATGATTTGAAATATTTTTTCAGGTTGATATAGGAATAAAACTCAATGATCTCTTACCCTATTGTTTGTGAGCTATATGAGGTATATTGTGTTTGGGATTGGATTACAATACTAATTGCAGAATTAATAGGGTGAATACTAGTGACAAGGTTCACTAAGCCAGACTGGCATGTCCAGCTTTGACGCAAAGTTAGGCCTCAGCATGGCACAATGGATTATAGGCACAAAGTAAGACGTGGGCAGTAGGATGGACCAAAAAACCATGGAGCCTGCCCAACCCTTTTACATTCCAACTGAATGCCTCCTCCATTGGAAGGTACAGGAATCATTAGAGTTCTCAAGTTCAATTTTGCAAGCAACTTGCTTGACAGCTAGGTTCCTTGCAGAATTAAATCTATTAGGGATGATAATCATGATGAGTGACAGGAACTACACGTGGGGGTCCTCTTGAAGGACCCTAATTAGGCAGCCTATGCAAAGAAATAGAAATCTTGTATGGCTGTTGTGAACAAAAAAGCAACAGAGTACCTGTCAATTATCATATGGACAGAAAGAGCATGTAGGAGGGGAAACTTGACTCAGTATGATTTTCTAGGTCGTACTCTAATTCACAAAGATGGTAAAATAGAAACACATGCCCACACACAACTATTATATGAAATTACAGCTCTCTCAATTAATTGAGCTTTTGTAGAATTGAGCTTTTGTAGGTACTAATAAAAACCTTGAATTAAACCACCTCAACATGTGGCCAGTGGGTGCATCATTACTTCAGAAGGAAATTAAATTGATGGTTAATCTTCCAACACATTATTTGGTACCTCACAATCATGTGGCATCTGGTTGTCTATTGTGGTAGAGTCCTCATGATGAACACCATCTGCTTGGACATTCAGGAAAGATCCAGGAAGCAACTGTGGGGTAGAACTCCATTCATCCAGCTGCCCACTTTCCTCAGGATGCAGCTTAACATCTTGTGTTTCATGGTGATGAAGACCTGACGAACTAACAGCCATTTGCTTCTCACAGTCAACGATCTCACACTCTTTATTACTTGACAGAAAAGAGGCAGAGTCTGGAGCATTTTGATCCACTAAATGCTGCTCATGTTGTTTAACCGAAGCAGAATCTGTAGATAAACCAGTCTCAGAAGGATGATTTACATTCTTAGAAACCAAATGTGGCCACTCATCACGAATCCTTTCATCATTCTTTTCCTGAGTTCCACCAGCCTGTTTGACATATCCTTCAGCCTCGGGCGGTTTGACACTGTCCACTGAATTTGCACATACTGGATCCTCTCCAGCCTGCCCTAAGGAAGTTAGGGTCATAGCCACTGCATGCTTCATATTTTTCCGAACATCACCATCTTCATCAACAAAATCTGAAATTGCTTCTTTTGAGCCACTGCAACCACTCCTTAAAACTTTGGGTTGATCAGTAGTTTGACTTGAATGCAAGTGAGGTGAACCAGTAGAATTCACACACTCCTCGAGAGGATCAGCCAGGAATTCATCAACACATTCCGAAGGGCTGAAGGGATGTACTTGCTCAGAGCCCTTAATTTCACACACTTCCTTAGTGTGTGGGATCAACTCAACTGTCAATTGGGAGGCAGAAGGTTGAGAAACTTCTGACTCCACTGCAAGTATCCTGCCTCTATCATCGTACTCTAAAGACAACTCAGCATCAGATGAGGGTAAATATTGAGGCCTGAAACAGAACCAATAACTTTCATCGACAACTATCCACTCAGGCTACATCACAGTCTGAAAACTTGAAATTTTACACAAATTTAAGACATTACCTTTTCAGGAAATCCGTTTCTCGATGGGAATTAATGCGTGGAGAACTAAACACAGGCAGTTGTGGAGGCAAGCTAAGCTCTGAAAACAATCGTCCAACATGCGTACGCTTACTTGGCTTTATAGGAGACAAAGTGCTGAGGTAATTGAAGAAAGGTGAATCCTACAAAAGACAGAATTGAAGATGACAAAAAAAAAAAAAAAAACCAGTTCAAAATCCATATAAAAGAGAACCAGTTAAAAACAACTAACTCATACCCCACCAATCTAAAACTCATTCTCGTTGAGAACAGTGATTCTATAGAGGAAATTGACCAACAATAACTATGAATTTGTTTCGATTTCTCAATTCATTTCGAACGCATGAATTACAATTCATTACCTCAAAACTTTGAGCATCATATTCGACATTACCTAGTGAGAAGGTAAAAAGTAAGAAAACTTCATAAAAACCTACAACAACATTGTTTACTTCGAAGTTCAGACGGCTACTTCTCCTATTGGGAAAAGTATGAATTCCCTACACCATTAAGGGAGCATAAACAACACATACACAACATGTGGGATACATACAGCAATCGAGAACATCCAAATTATTGGCAGATTCAGCACCAATGGAGCATAGACAAACAGATCACGGGGGTCAGATGATCTTAACCATCCAATTCCACCCACTGAGTTTAGGTTGCATACCAATGTCTTTAGCCATTCCATTTGATGGGTACAAATCAGAGATTGAGGATTGTCTAACCAGTGCAACTTTGGGAGAAATGCTTCTTCCACAAAGGGGCCCATGTCCTATGCCATGTGTCTGTGGATGTGTTGCTACTGCTTCCTAAATGATACAGCAAACAGTAGCACTACTTCCCACCCAACTAGAAACATACACCCAAAACCCTAATATCAGTTTTTAAAAAAATAATAAAAAAGACGTATACCATAATCACATGTGACAGACACGCACTCAATCCCAACAGTCCAAATCATGGGCCTTGTTGATGATCGAGGAGCCCAAAAGTCACAATGATGAGATGCTCCAAAACCTCTCAACTGCCAGCATCAACAAAATGAGATCCAAATTCAGCAGGCATATGTCCATACCCATAGAAGGTACATATGTAGGATCATCCAATCAGTTGGATTTTTGGTCCATGCCCCATCCACTTGAGCCACAAGTTGGACAGCTCAGATCAAGTCGCATTCCGCCACCTATACGGCTGGATTTCCGCAAGCATACGATCGTTCATACTCAACAGACAACGGAATAATTCATCAAATAAATCAACACCTGGTTCCCGAGATTCCCCCCAAAACCTAACCCTAGCCCCAAAACTACTACCGATGGAAAATCGGACCAATGATCAAACAGAAAGGTAAATTTTCAAGCCGCTTAAACCCGATTTACCTCAGATGAAACCAACAAGTGCAAAAAATGAAAAACCAGGGGAAAAAATCGAATATCCGACCATCAAAATCCAAAAAAAAAAAAAAAAAAAAAACGAGAAGAGATCTGAAATGAGGGGGAATCGATGAGATTCCATCAAAAGGGAGAGAAAACAAACAAAAAAATTAAAAATTAAAAAAAAAAAAACCTGAAATTTGGGAGATGGAGAGGAGGATGAGGAAGGGATCCGATCGGTTTCAGGAGAATCCATGGCTTGAAACCCTAACCCGAGAATCCCTTGTACGCATCTTCGCTTTCTATCGCTTTCTTCTTCTGAAACGGATGGAAGATGATATTATGAATATCTTCATTTTTTCTATTTTTATTTATTGTATTTTATTTATCTGGATTTTTCAGGAAATACATAGAAGCAATAGAAGGCGAGTCAGTCAGAAAGCGCTCGTCTACTTAAATCCAGGGCAACGGGCGGGAAAAATACTATTGCCGAATTATTCAGTGAAACTCGGCTGCACGGAGGTTCCATCATACCTACCTTAGATACGGCTACATGTATGTTTAATGGTTAATCAAGACCGCTTATCCACTTTTGAATACGTAGATCAAGTACATTTATGTAGATTATATGTATAGTGTTGCTTACAACTGATCTAACACTATCAAATTTTGCGACACGTCTTGCAATAGATATAATGGCACGTGATAGTACTATCTCAATAAGTAACATATAGGAAATAAAAAATCAAATATTTACTGTTCACTTCTAATCTTCAAATTTAATTATAATCCAAAAAATCATAAGTATTGCAAAAAAGAATAAATTCAATTGACTATGTATCCATAGCTCAAGTGGTATACTAAGCTAAAAGACCTTGTTTCAACGCTGAGGTATTGATATTGATTTTTCAGTGCGAGTGGCTAACAGTAGAATATGTATTGACAATAAAGTTTACAAACAAACTAACCCAAATACCAAAAATTTAAAAGAAAATACTATTATAGTCGATAATGATTAATTGTTATCATAGGGTCATCCAGTTTACAGGGGATTTGGCTAGTGAGCCATAACATCATACAGAGAAAAAACAATCCCATCTATGGACATGGTTACAAATAAATTTAAGATATTAAATAACATTTTACAACTCAAGGTTGTAAGTAGAGAGAAAATGGAGGCCTTTTTTTACAGGCTTCACCAACCATAAAATCATTATCATTGTTAGGTCTTTTATTATTTTATGCTTTTCTCTTCTTTGAGAATGATGCCTAGAAAAAAAAAAAATATTTTGATTAGGCTTGGCCTGAGCAATTCAAAATCCAGGCTGAAGCTGGTCCTAGGCCCAACCAGGGTCGTGATAGTTATGTATGGTCACATTAATGTATGCTCTATTTAGGAGCACGTCACGGTGATTTGAACTATCATGTCCTTCATTTCAACATAAGTGCTCTGTATTCCCTCCCATATGTCTAATGTTAACATATGTTACATTAACGAGTTTGGGAGTTGCTCCTGTTGTTGAGATGATGGTCATTACTACTGACCACAAGGTCATTTCAAAATCCAATTTGTGGTGACCCATTGGATTTTTGGCAATCATCTAACCAATGATCTTTAGGCCACATCCCATCTTCGGTGGGACTTGCAATTTGGATGGTGTTGACTGGCGTGGATATATCTAAGCCACATTCTAAGGTGATAAGTTGCCATGATTTACAATAGGACTTTGTGCAAAAGGCACCTTAATCTCGAGGCTGGGGAACAAAAAGCTTTATTGGCCCACCATGATGTTTTCGTGACATACATTACATGCATCATTTACATTGGCTCATGGTAGGACGTGACCTATAACCAACACGGATTGCTCACATAGGCCCTAGGGACACCCACCTTTGAGACCCACGACTCCAGTGGACCCGAGAAGGCTTCAATGGTAGTCAGCCCCATCCCCATCCCCACTTTTTAGCTATGGTATGGCCCACTAAGAGTTTCGAACCAGCTTGATATTCGGGACTAACTCTCAATATGAGCTCGAGCAAATAATGGAAGGAGTGGATGTCACACACTCAAATCTTGGAGGGCTAGAGCCTTTTTGTTACACTGGCTCCGTACTGGTTGATGGTGTCCAGTTTGTAAAGTTTCTTCAGCACAATAAGATACGGATTTTGTATTATCTGGGGGCTCTGATCAGGAGCCACCGTAAACCCATACATCATGGTGGCTCCTCAGAGCACCACCTGGGCCATGCTTGATTCAGCACCGGCCAGGCTAGTACCCAATCTGAGACTAAACTTGACTAAGGAGGATTTAATGGGATGGCATGCTACTATTAAAAAATGAGCCCCCACAAAGTATGTTTAAAAGTTGACCATGAGCTCCGATGAATGAAAGGGGATTCATAGCATGTTTGAAGGTTGACCATGGTCTCAAATAGAAGGGGATTTCTCAAAAACCTTGCTAGGGCCCCACCACAGCGTGTGCGTATTTGATATCAACCATGTTCATCCTTTTTGCTAGCTTAATTTTGGGCACAAGTTTAAAAAATGAGTTAGATCCAAAGCTCAAGTAGACCACACCCTAAGAAATAATGAGGACAGTGACAGCTACCTTGAAAACTTTCTAAGGCCCACTAATATTTATTCGCCATCCAACTTGGGGTCAAACAACCTTGCATGAAGGGAAAACACAATTATCTTGGAAAATAGATGGACAGCCATGATTAAAAATCATATGTCAATGTGAGCCCCACAATGATTGCCAGTAACTTCTTAAGTACGCTGAGGTCTTGGTATCGATTCCCCAGTGGGGGTGGTCAACAATGGAGTGTGTACTGCTAACCCAACAAAAAAAATAAATTACAGAATCTTTGGGCACACTTTAGGGCCTATTTGGCCAGTTGCATTAGAAAGGATTAGGTGGGATGGGATTCAAAAAACATAATTATTACCCATGGCAGGGATTGTTCCCTGTTTCAATAGGATAATGCTTTGTTCGTGATACAGTGGTACATTGAAAGGATATACCCACCATCATTTGAAACTATTGAGAATAACACATGTGTTATATCTAAACCATTCATTTGTTTTGTAACCTCATTTTATGGCATGGGCCAAAAAACGAGGCAGATCCAAAACTTACGTGGCCCCAAAGAAGTTTTCAATGGTAAGTATTCAATCCCTGTTGCTTTCTATGGTGGGGTCCACTTGAGCTTTAAATCTACCTGATTTTTTGGCCTATGCTCTAAAACAATCTCGAAAAATGGGTGGACAGTGTGGATGTAGCCCACACATAATGGTGGAACCTACACAACTTGCTAACATTGAGTGAAATTGGCATGGGACCAATACGATTCCATCTAACCTACTTCCAAGCTTTTCCACTCTTCCCAAACATGGAGTGGAATTAGCGCAGGCAATTCCATCCCACCTAAGTCCATCTAATCCAGTCGGCCAAACATGCCCTTAATTTTTCTTTAATGTTTATTTGCCATCCAATCTATTAGTAAGGTTTTTTTATTTTTATTTTTTAGTTAGTTGTTAGTACACCCATGATCAGCTCACACTTCATTGTTAGCTAGGGCCATTCACGAATTGAGCTAGCTCGAAAAACTCGCTCGACTTGGCTCGAGTCAGCTCAGATTGACTCGGCTTGAATGGTCGAGCCAAGCTAATTATTTGAAGCTTATTGAGGGTCAAATATTGCATATGAGACCCCATTTATTGCCTGAATTTACGAGCATGATACCATTTAATAGTCAGATTTAATTGTGTTTGTGATACAGGGTGTATTTATGAGCTTGGACCAGAACAGGGTGGTAAAAGCTGAAATTTAACGCGCTGATGATGCCAAAGCAAGGGAATGACAACAGGGGGCCAAGATTGACAGATTTACACAGTCAGAGATACAAGAAAAATGAGAAATTGAAGCTTAAGTGGCCTGAAACGCATCCAGAATGCAAGATAATAGGATTTCCACCATCCGTTCGTCTCGAAACTACATACATAGCTTAAAAACCACAAATTAACCGTACACATAAAATTTTAGCTATTAAAGATTTTGAGAAGTAGGCCAACAGGCAGATCAGCCCATTAATCTTCAAATTGGGGCCCACCTGATATCTGGAACTGCCTCAATTTTAGTCTTAACGGTTTAAATAATATGAGAAACAGGATGGACGGATTGGATTTCTGAAAATCATCAAATTGGGCTCTATACATGATACCATACATAAAGAGTCAGCGTTGTGCTGACCCGTACCTTCCAAAAAGGGCCCCGTCTTTCTAGCGCCGCACCCGACCGCTGTCCATTTTGCGAAACGCACTGGGCCCCACCTATGGACTGTACGGATGATCTAAGTCGTCCATCATGTAGACGACCTCGAATACTACAAAACCATGTTGCTACTTTGCAACCATGTATGCACATGTGTGCATTACAGAGGCCAAAAGTGGACTACCCTGCGACGTTTAAAATTGATTTTATTGTGATTTCTTCTTTGGGCCACGTAAATGGACTTTCAAAACCATCCATTCTTAACTGAAATTTCGTCATAAATCCAATAGACGGGATGAATTTCTCCAAAAACACTTCTGTGGGGCCCACCAAGCTACGCAACGAAGAGGTGTGAAAGCTTTGGCACATCCGCAAAAATTCAGATTTCCAGGCGATTGTGGCCCACCATCTTTCATCATATGGTAGATCTGAACTGTCCATCATATAGAGGGCTCAAAAACGTCCTAAGAGACGATATTTCTTTGAAAATTGAGCAAGAGAAGTGGTGAGTTTTGAGGCACTGAAACTTGGCTGTGAAAAGTTACACTCCATGTCCTACTGCGACTCTGCCACCGACTCCAGCCTTCCAGCAGCTATAAAAGGAGGTTGGGGACGTGAGAGAGGGGGACCAGAGCTTGGGGGACTAAACGTGGAGCACAGAGGAGAGAGAGAGTAGAGTTACTCTCTTTTACTTTTTCTTTTGTTTTGTTTAAGAGATTAGCCTAATCATGTTTATGGGCTAAACCTCTTAGCTAAGGCTAAGAGGTGAAGCTTGTAGTGTGAGGGGAGGGATTTTATGGCTTTGATTTATATTATTTGAACTGATGTTTATTTTAGTTAATTAAGGAAATATTTTTAGTTTTTAATGGTCTGTTGTGACTGAAATTACAATGGGTCTGAGATAGCTTTGAGCATGTTCTTATTTCTTTTATGCGTATGATGTCAGGAAGCCCTGTTGTTCATCATCGTCTCATGGGCATGGTCGGATGACGGTACCCTTCCTAACCTTCATAGCATGTTGATTGTTTGGTAATTAGTTTAATTCTGTTGTTCACTTTGTCTCCTGGGCATGGTTTGGTGATGGAATCCATTCTAATTCATATACATTTCATCTTTTGAAAACTATATCAAGTAAGTTCAATTTCATCTCCATGATTCTTGAAGCAGGCATAAGATCTCCCTGATCTCTACAAGTGGATCCTCTGAATCCCCAATTTTCTTTTTCCTGAATTTTTTAAGTTCTAGATTAATATTTTACAATTATTTCTCAAATTACAACTCAATTTAGATCTCTTCTCATTCTAGTTAAGTTCAGATAACGTACAGGTATTAGTCCATTGGGATTCGACCTCGGTCTTACCGAGTTTATTACTACATCACAACCTTGCACTTGGGGAGTGAACAAAGCTCGAGTTGAGTTCGAGCCAAGTTCGACCCGGGGGCATTTTAACCCGAACTCGAGCTTGACTCGGCTCGATTAATAAATATATTATATATTTTATATTTTATATATTATAATATATATATATATATATATATTATTAATATAAGTTTTAAGTTTTAACTTAAAAAAAAACAAACAAAATAAACAAATCCTAGAGTCTCTACTTGACTGCACAGACCCCCTTTCTCTTTCCCTTTATTCTCTTTCTCTACCCACTGCCAGCTGCACGCCCGTCCGGATTGCCACCACCGCGTTTCCTCATCCGATTTAAAGCTTTATTTGGTTTTTTCATCGAATTTTACTTTGATTCTCTTAAGATTTTTGAATTTTTCATCAATAGAAGAGAATCAAGAATAGAATCCATTATTCTCTCACCCAATAAGCTCGAGCTCAACTCGACTCGAACCACTAGCTCGACTCGAACTCGACTCAACAGCTTTGGCAAACAAGTCAAGCTTTAATGTTGAGCTCGAGGCCAAGCTTGAGCTCGAGCTTAAACTCGAGTACATCATGGACAAGCCGAGCCGAGCTTGGCCCACCTCGACTCGACTTGATTCCCACCTCTATTGTTAGCTACCCTCACTTAGGAATCCATACCAAGACCTCAGTGTTGAAACGAGGTATCTTTCACTCAGTCTACCACTTAAGCTATGGATCAGGGTGTAATTTATTGATAAGGTTATATAAGTGCATCCTAGAGGGAAAAAATAAAAATAAATAAATGGAAAAAAATGCGTCATAAAGGGAACAAATATATATAAGCTTGATCTAAAACTTTTGTAAGGTATTAATGAACAATCACCATTGTTTCTCATTATATGGTTCACCTAATAATTAAATCTGCTTCATTTTTGTGATAGTATGTGAGATGATTTGGAAAACGGATGGACAACGTGGATACAGATTACATACTTCAAGGAGGTCACCACGATAAGGGCGGCACCATCTTGGGTGAGGCCCAGGTCTCACCTAATTTGCTCCTCCAGTTAGGACATCCACCAGAGTGACATCTAGGACGCGGATTGCCTGCCACTAGCCAATGAATGCCCTTAGGCCCCACAATGATGTATGCGTTTCATGCATACCATCCATCCAAATTTTTTTTATATCATTTTATGGTATGAACTAAAAAATAAGTCAGATCTAAATCTCAAGTAGTCACATTACAGGAAACAATGTTGATTAAACGCCAACTATATATTAAAAACTTCTTAAAAGCTACAAAAGTTTTAGATAAAGCTGATATTTGGTTTTTCCCTTCATCCGAGTCTATACGACCTAATCATTTGTGTGGATTTCAAATAAACATTACACTGGGCCTTAAAAGGTTTTTAATGATTAACATTCAATCATTGTTGTTTTCCTGTGGTGAGGCCCACCCAAGATTTAGATCTGTCTCATTTTTGTATCAAACCTTTAAATGATCTAGAAAAATAGATGGACAACATGGATAAAACAGACGCATCATGGTTGAGCCACATAGCATCGACCACTAACCACCTGGCTAGTGGCAGCGTCACTGGCCCAACTACGTCATCTTTTGGCGTAAGCTCCGTCCTTATAGAGGCTTGCAAATTTAATGGTCTGGATTGAACTGTTCGTGTGCCACGAAAACGTAGCATCCTCCACGTGCACCCGATGTTGTCGTGGCACACTCGGTTGACCTTGGTGAGCCACCATGGATATGTCAATGATAACGGAAATAAGACACAAAGAAAAAGGCATAGTTTGAAGGATGGATCACATGATATACGGGCTTGCATATCTGACGAGTGGACATGATGTTTTCATCTCTGATGAGTGGGAGAATGGTTCAGCAATCAACACCATTGCTGTGTTGGGTCCAAAACTGTCCAAGGAAGAATGGCCGAAAAATAAAAACCAGCTATACGTCGCACCAGGTCTTTTGGTTCAACATGCCACTTGCATAGGAGATCCGTACAATGAACGCGGTATCCCCGCCACGGAGATCACTTGGGACAAAAAATGGGGAGCTAATGGCTGGTGACCCCAGGTAGAGAGATACAGACCATGTGGGGCTCAAAGAGATGTCCGCGACAAATCCACTCCGTCCATGTGTTTTAAAAGAGCATAACAGGACAATACTCTAACAGGGTGTTTCGATCATAAGTTACTTTAGATAACTTACTTATGTCCCCTCACATCCACCATCCATCGTTTGGGGCCAACCTTTATGTGAATCGTTCATTGTGTGGGCCCACCTTTAATGAGTATAGTTCATTAGGTAGGCCCCACCTTTGATGTTAGTCATCCATCATGTGGGGCCCACCATCATTAATATTATCCATCATGTGGGGCCCATCTTCTATATCCACTGCCCATCATGTGGAGCCACCTCCGATGTGGGACATCCATCATGCTAGACCTGCCTTGGATATGAGCCACTTGTCATTAGGCCAATCTTTGATGTCGACTGTCCATCATGTGGGGCACACCTTGACATGGATAATCCATCATGTGGGGCCCACCATTATTAATTGCCCATCATGTGGGGCCCACCTTGGATGTGGGTTGCCCATCATGTGGGTCTCACCTTTAATGTGGGATGTCAATCATGCAGGGCTCACATTGAATGTGGGTCATTCATCATTAGGGGTGGGCCTTTGATGTGGATCACCTATCATGTGGGGATTCCTCGATATAATCCATCATCATGTGGGGCCCACTAGATCATCTAAGCATTCTTTGGATGATTTTTCAATATCATAAACTTAGAAAAGGGTTTATGGCCATAAAGAACATATTTCTTCAAATAATTTTTTAATTGTTGTGTCACCAATAAACATAAGGAAATAAGTTACTTTTGAAAGTTGAAAACCAATAATAAAAAATAAAAAAACTAATAAAAATATATTAGTTTTTCAAAATGTAGTATAATCCTTGTTTTAGTTTTTCATTTATTTATAATTCTTTAATTTTATTTTTTAAGTTGCAATTTTTTGCAAAATGGTCTATTTTACCGTATTTATAATATATTGATTTTTTATAGAAGTAAGGTTGAAGTTATTTTTTTTATATAAAAGTTAGGATAATAGACCTTTTTTTATATATATATTTTTCTTATAAGATTCTTGTATTTTTGTTTCCAATGGTATAATTTATTAAATTTTTTTTTGAATTTTTCTTTTTAAAATAATTTTGTTTTAATCCTTTTTTTTCTATCAGGAGGAGATTTAATTTTTTTTGTATTCAAATTATTCACAGAAATTCTTTAACTCATGTCTAGTTAGCTTTAAAAATATATATATATATTTTAGCTTTAAGTCTAATATCTGTGCATAAGGCTAGTCCTTCATTTGTAATAAAAGCTATTAATTCTCCATATAATATCATATCATAGGGTATGTTACCATTATAAAGTTGTATTGATTTTTGTCGAATTATTTCTGCAAATAATCTTGGTAATCCCACAATAAAATGTTCTTTCTAATATGACATATTACAATGTTGTTGTATTATAATTTGACTAATAAATGTATCTTTATACCATAAAAAACCGTCTAATTTTATACATCGAAAATTATTTAATATTTCACTAGTTATTGGTCTAATATTATTTGAATCTCCTACAAAATGTTTAATAATTGTATATAAAAGGGTATTAACCACATATTGAATGGATTGTCATTGATATAAGATGGGTTGTCCAGTTATTTCTAATTTAATAATGGATAATAAACGTTCTTTATCTTGTAATGACATATAGTTATCCCACCAGCTTTTAAGTTGACCAGTAAAACCTGAGATTAATAATTGAGCGGCGGTAAAATCATTGACGTCTCTGTTTCGTTTGTAAACGGTAGCTATCATAGTCATTTCATGAACTAAGTTAATAATATTATACTCGGATATACTATCAATGTTTCACTTATATATGGAGCCACTAGAATAAGCACTTTGAATTACCTGGTTACATTCTTCAAATTGTACATCAATTGAAGTGGATCTGGAATAATAATTTCTAGTTGCAGGAAAATGGGTGGTATATTTAATTTCATTAAATTCTATATCAGAGTAAGTTCTTTCTAAATGAGATATATGTTTATTGGTATTATTAATTGATTCGGGAATAGATATATTAGTTTTTTTTTTTTGTGATTTCTTCTGTTAAATCTTTAAGAACAAATTACATGATTTTAGAAAATTTATGCAGTTTAAATATAGGTGCTTGATTATTAATGTAAAATGAAAATTATATAGTAGTAGAGTCTGATGAAGTATTGTATAAATTTTCAGTTAAGTTTGATATTTTATTTGTAATATTTTTTATTCTATTTATTTGGTCTCCTATTGTTTGCAAGTATTGATTGAAATAATTATTTTGGTCTATTATAGTTTTTATTTCATTCATTATGGTAAAGTTAGTTGTATTGATTAATTTACTGTTTTGTATATTTTTAAAAGGTGTAGCTTGAATTTTAGTATTTTTTATATTTAACTGAATTACATATGGAGAAGAATGTGTGGAAGTGGTAGTTTTATTTTCAATTGTCTTTCATTTCTAACTTATTTTTGTATTTAAATTTACCTGTTTGGACTTTAATTGTGTAAAATAAGAGTTATTACACCAATTATAAAACTATTGAAATAATGGATTATTTTCTTTATATTATTTACAATATTTAAAACGTAATTCTTCCATATAATCTTGTTTATATTATTGTGAGAATATTTTATAAAATTTTTATCTATTTTGTTTATTATAATCTTGATTATATTCATAACTTATAAATTGCTTATTTAGAATAAATTCTTTTCCTATTACAAATATTTGTGGATCCATTTGTGTTTATGTTGGTGATAAATCATCATTATCTTCCTGTTGTGTTGTATGATATAGTTAAGTGATGTTAGATTGTGTTATAGTCCCTTGTATTGTAGGTCCTTTTGTAATATTAGTTCTTATTTCATCATCTAATTGTTATAATTTATGGTTGAATTTGTAGTGTTTCTATTATAAAAAATGATAATCATATATTATTGTCAATATCTTATATATTTAATATAACATGTCTAGTATGGTTAAATCGAATTTCTACTGATTCATCCAAATGTTCGATTATTTGTTCTAAATTTTTATTTTCGACTTATTGAGAAGGTTATAATTGTGTTAAATTCCAATTGTTATATTTGAATTTGATTTCATGTTATTGCTTTTGGGATTATCGTATTAGTTTTATTTATATATGTTTGTAATAATATACTATAACCTTTATGACTTACTTTAATAGCTCCTGGTAATATACTGGTATTAACTTTATAATGAATTCGATATACTAATGTTAACGGTAGACTTCCATCCATTAACTGATATCCGCTTGTTTTAATATTAAGTATCAATGTATGTAAGATGTTGAGATATCTTAAACTTAAGAAAAAGTTTGGATAATAGTTGAAATAAATTGGTCCATTACATAAACTAAATTATATAATTCATAATATAGTCATGAAAATTTAAATGTCTACAGTCTCTTAAACATATTAAGGTAACAGCATTTAATCATTCTCTAGTTAATGGTTAACTGTTACTTGTACTAATCCAAGACGGAGATAACTATATATCGTTTTTATGCGACTTATTGAGAATGTTATAATTGTGTTAAATTCCAATTGTGATATTTGAATTTGATTTCATGTTATTGCTTTTGGGATTATCGTATTAATTTTATTTATATATGTTTGTAATAATATACTATAACCTTTATGACTTACTTTAATAGCTCCTGGTACTATACTGGTATTCATAACTTTATAATGAATTCGATATACTAATGCTAACGGTGGACTTCCATCCATTAATTGATATCCGCTTGTTTTAATATTACGTATCAATGCATGTAAGATGTTGGGATCTCTTAAACTTAAGAAAAAGTTTGAATAATAGTTGAAATAAATTGGTCCATAACATAAACTAGATTATATAATTCATAATATAGTCATGAAAATTTAAATGTCTACAGTCTCTTAAACATATTAAGGTACAAGCATTTAATCATTCTCTAGTTAATGGTTAATTGTTACTTATACTAATCTAAGATGGAGATAACTATATATCTTTTTTATGCGACTTATCGAGAAGGTTATAATTGTGTTAAATTCCAATTGTAATATTTGAATTTGATTTCATGTTATTGCTTTTGGGACTATCGTATTAGTTTTATTTATATATGTTTGTAAGAATACAGTATAACTTTTATGACTTACTTTAATAGTCTTTGGTACTATACTGGTATTCATAACTTTATAATGAATTCGATATACTAATGCTAACGGTAGACTTCCATCCATTAATTGATATCTGCTTGTTTTAATATTAAGTATCAATGCATATAAGATGTTGGGATCTCTTAAACTTAAGAAAAAATTTAGATAATAGTTGAAATAAATTGGTCCATTACATAAACTAGATCATATAATTCGTAATATAGTCATGAAAATTTAAATGTCTACAGTCTCTTAAACATATTAAGATACCAGCATTTAATCATTCTTTAGTTAATAGTTAACTGTTACTTGTACTAATCCAATATGAAGATAACTATATATCTTTTTTATGCGTTTTATAATTGGTTCTTTAGAAAATAATCTTATTGTTTCATATTCATTATTTGATCTTATAGTTTGTTTTCTGGTTTTAATAGCATAATCAGATATAAATTTAAATGTTCCTACCTTGTAGATTTATTTGTTTGATATTTTTAGTAATTTTTAATTTACCAAATTTTTATCTGTATTTTCATAATTTATTTGAGAACTATTTATTATATTATCATTTAATATAAATGAAAAACTTACTTCTGATGTATGTGAGATATTGTTATCGCTGCAAAATAGTTTATCCATTATACCACTATTTATGATACTGTTTAGAGATTAAACTGTTCAGTTACGTATCCCTTACGGCAATGTGACATTCTCGCCTAGAGTCAATATGAATCCACACCTTAAAACAGTACATCGATCCAAACAATGATCATAAAATAGTATTGATCACTGAAATCACTATTTGCTAAAATAATAACCTGTGCTATGCACAGTGGGCTCAACAAGTTTACCCAATAAAGCATATTAAGTAATTCTATACGCAATCCAATTTCAATGGGCACGGCTTCGGTGTATACTTGATTGTGTGGCCCACCGTGATGTATGTGCCTTACATCCAGATTGTTCATCCCTTTTGATGGCTTATTTTAGGGCAGTATCTAAAAAATGTAACTGATCCTTATTCTCAGGTGGACAACACTAAAGGAATCAATGATGATTGACCATTAAAAACTTGGGCCACAAAAGTTTTGCATCAAGCTGATATTTGTGTGGTTCCCTTCATCCACGTCCATGAGAATTTATCAACAGCTTGGATGACAAATAAATATTTTGGTGGTCCCTAGGAATTTTTTTTATGTGTGCTTAACAAGTTTGCTCAGTACAATAAAACATATTGAGTAATTCTGTACGCAATCCAATTTCAATGGGCACGGCTTCGGTGTATCCTTGATTGTGTGGCCCACCGTGATGTATGTGCCTTACATCCATGCCATCCATCCCTTTTGATGGCTTACTTTAGGGAAGGATCCAAAAAATGGAACAGATCCTTATTCTCAAGTGGACAACACCAAAGAATCAATGATGATTGACCATTAAAAACTTGAACCGCACAAGTTTTGTATCAAGCTGATATTTGTGTGGTCCCCTTCATCCACGTCCCTGAGAATTTATCAATAGCTTAGATGGCAAATAAATATTTAGGTGGTCCCCAGGAATTTTTTAAATGGTGGGTATTCAATCACCACTGTTTCCCGTGGTTTGGCCCACCAATCTTTGGATTTACATTTTCTTGATTGTCCCTAGACTGTCAGAACGAATAGATGACGTAGATGTAAGGTACGTACATCAGAGTGAGCCTAAACAGTCAAAGATCTAACCACCTCGGTGGATTCAAAGCCATATATTTAATAAAATTTAACAAGTATCAATGGCCTAGGAGATGGCCAGACCGGTCTTCTGTGGCAAATTTGATGCTTGATGTGAAAGAATTCAACATTAATTTAAATATAATGATGTCTAAGATATCTAGTATATTGAATAAAATAATTAATCATACTGGTAATATTACGTGAAATAATAATATTAAAATGGATATTAGGAAAAAAAATTAATATAAATAACAATAGTAAATTCCATATCATAAAAACATAAAAATGAAAAGAAAAATGCTTAAAGGAATATAGCGAGGCATTATAAAACTTTGAATAATAAAACTTCTCTTAATAAAAGGATTATAAAACTAAATACAACGATTGTAAATTAAATACTTACAAACTAAAAAGAAATTTATGGTGTTTCTATTCTAGAAAATGATGATCATCTACTACTGTTAATATCTTGTATGTTTAATACAACATGTCTGGTATGGTTAAATTGAATTTCTACTGATCCATTTGAATATTCGATTATTTGTTCTAAATTTTTATTTTTGACTTGTTGAGGAAGTTGTAGTTGTGTTAAATTCTAATTCTGTAAGGCCCATATCTTAGCCCGTACTGTTTCATAGGCTTTCGTGGTCCTCCCAGTCGAATTTCGGTGACCCGCGACACATAGATAGCATTTGTGCGCAACCATGAGTAATATCTCGTATTTCAGAGATGACTTGACCCGAGACTTATACCCATGTGACCGCGCTGTCACCATGGTTCCGACGCAGCGTATTATGTGCCGAGACAATACCCAGGCCAAGAGGTGTGAGCCAGCGTTCAGTTTGAGAAAATGCCGCTCGTTTACAAACTTAAGAGAATCTCTACAACATGTCTCATCAATCAATCCCATCAATCACCACATCATGTCAAGTACAACACCATCCCCAAAGTCAACTCTCACTGTTACACACCCTTATATCTCAAGTACACATCACTCACTCCATCACCCATCCCTCTCTCTCTCATCTCTTCTCCATCCATTCTCCCAAGCAATCGTCTAAGTAAGAGCTTCCATGAGAGAGAGCTTATGTGTGGCCCACCTCCTTATCTCTCATCTTCATCGTCCAATCTCCATCGTCTCAATCAAAGTGATAGCCGAGGAGCTTAGCTTCCCATTGATCCAAGAAGAAGCAAGAAAGGTGGGTGATTTTATGATTTCTACCGTTAATTTGATAAATTGAGGGCCTACTTATGATGGGACCCGTTTTGATGTATGTATTGTAAATAAAAAAGGGGCCCATAGTGGCAGGGTCTCTCTGTTACGCCATCCTTCCCTCTCTCTCTCTCTCTCTCTCCCTCTCTTTTTCCTTGAAAGATGGCCCACCTTGTGGTATGTATTCTATCTATGCTTTCCATCCAGTGGACCTACCATACCGTCCATCAAGTGGGCCCACATAGATGGTGAGATCCCACTATAGCGTGAGTGTGGTAGTGTGCAACGGACGCTGCTGCCAACGTCAAGAGAACGCTGTAGCAAGTAACGTCCGAGCACCTTTTGTAGGGAGGAGTGTGGGACCCACAATAGGCCCCACCCATGATGCATGTGTTTAATCCACACCGTCCATCTAATTTTTCAGCTCATTTTAGGCGTTGAGCCGAAAAATGAAGCCAATCCAAATCTCTAAAGGGTCATGTTGTAGAAAACAGTGATATTTATGGCTAAAATCTATTAGGGCCTATTGCAATGTTTCTATACATCAAAACACATCGACTATTATACTCATTGAACCCGTCATGAGCTGTAGAACCCAACAAATAGACTGGATTGTCCTAATATAGCCCCACCTATAAAAAACTATTGAAAAACAACATTATATATATATATATATATATATATATATATATATATATATATATATATATATATATATATATATATGCAAGAGAGGAAGCCACTTGCTATTAGCGTCCAGAGGACGCTGCTACAGTGTCCTACTGATTGTAAAACGGGCAGAGACCATGGGCCCCACCATAGGTCCCACCTTGGGGTATTTCGAACATCTACATCGTGCATTTGATGAGACCCCTTTAAAGAATGGGTTGTCCCAAAAATCAGCCATACATGGAGCTCGGGTGGTCTACACTACAGAAAACAGTGGTGAGTTGAATGTCTACCATTAAAACCCTTTTTGGGTCACAGAAGTTTCGGATCTACATGAAATTTGTTTTTCCTCTTAATCTAGGTCTTTGCGAGCTTATCAACAGATGGGATGGAAAATAAATGTTATGGTGGGCCCTACGTGGGACCCACTTGCTGTAAATGGATTGGCTAGTGTACCACACACAACATATAGCTGCTGTATTGGAGTCAGCAAGTTATGGGGGTCTTATCATGAGGTTTGTGTTTCATCTAACCGTCCATCTAAGTGGGCCCCAATAGCATATAGCTGCTGCAATGACGTCAGTCAGTTCAGTAGGTCTGATATGAGATACTTGTTATATTCGAATCGTCCATCCATTTGATAGATGGGACCCACCTTGATGTATTTATTTTACATCCACACCGTCCATCCATCTCCAGCTGGTGGAGCCCTATGAGGTATGCTTTGTATCTAGCTGTCTGGACGTGGCCCACCTTGATATTTGATGTTTTATTTATGCCGACCATAATTACACCACATCAGCAAGTTTTGTGGGCCACCATGATATATCTGTTCCATCCAGCTATCCATCTGGATGTTTTGCTGGGTGGGGGCCCTCCTTAGATGTATATGTTGTAAATACATGTTGTCCAACATGTGGTGCTCACATGTGATGAATCTGTTTTATCCCAGCCGTCCATCATTTGGACGGTGGGACACCACCACGAGGTATCTTTTTAATCCCTACCGTCCAAAATATTTGGACGGTGCTGGTCCATGTTTGGGCGGTGCTATGGATCGCATCATGTTGCATGTATTTCATCCACACCGTCCACATATCTGGACGGTGCTGGACATATTTGGACGATGTTGTGCTGCCCCACCGCGATGTATTTGTTTCATCCACACCGTCCAGATGATCTAGACGCATCATGTTGCATGTATTTCATCCACACCGTCCACATATCTAGACGGTGCTGGACATATTTGGACGATGCTGTGCTACCCCACCACGATGTATTTCTTTCATCCACACCGTTCAGATGATCTAGACGGTGCTGGATGTGTTTGGATGTGATGTGGACTCCACCATGATGTACGTGTTTCATTTATGCCGTCCACTTATGTGGCCCGTGGATGCGGCCGACTTGATGTATGTAAGACCCATTGTCGTGGCCCAATGCGTTGTATAAGAAGCCTATATGATGAGGCCCATTGTGATGTATTCAAGGCCTATAGGCAAGGCCCATTGTGATGTATTCATGGCCTATGGGCAAGGCTCATTGTGATATGTATTAGGCCCATGACGTGTGGCCCATTTGATGTATATGAGACCTATGTGTTGGGCCCACATACTATGTATTTGAGGCCCATGTGTAGGGCCCACCTGTCATGTATATGAGGCCCATTGATGCGGTCCCCTTGAGGTATATGAGGCCCATTTCAATGTACATTAGGCCTTTGTGTGAGGCATGGGCCCACTTTATGTTTAGGTCTATATGGGCCAAAGCTTGAGAGTGATGTTGGTTGAATGTCCACATTGATGGGCAATGATGGTTGAAAGTCCTCATTGTGACCTTCCCTTAGGCCCTTTGTTAGGCCGATTATCGAGGCCAATTCAGATTGTCGAGGCCGATTTCGAATATCAAGGCCGATTGTCGATGCCGATTATGAGTATGTGACAACATAACATCACGATACCTACACCTTGGGGCCCACCTAGGTGATGTTCTGCCGCAAAGTCCAGCATGGGATGGTGGGCCTGCCATGATGTACGTGTTTCATCCCTGCTGTCCACGTGGGACACAGGTGATGAATGTGCCTTATATCCTGACCGTCCATGGGACGTGGACCCCACACAATGTTTTATCCACATCGTCCGTGGGACGTGTCATCCCCCTTGATGTATGACTTCATCCACGCCATCTAGGGACAAGGGACCATCGGGATGTATGTTTTATCCTTGCTGTCCATCAGTTTGCAGGGCCCACTTGCTTCATGTGCAAGGCCCACCTGTGATGTATATTCGAGGCCCGATGTGATGTAGTTATGACCCATGTACCGAGGCCCATAGTGATATGTATTAGGCCCATGTTATGCGGCTTATTGTGATGTGTATTATGCCCATGTCATGCGCTCCATTGTGATATGTATTAAGCCCATGCCATGCGACCCATTGTGATGTGTATTAGGCTCATATCATGCAACCCATCATGATGTGCATTAGACCCATGTCATGCGGCCCATGGTGACGTATATTAGGCTTAGGTATGTGGCCCGTTGTGATATGTTTGTGGCCCATTTGATAAGGCCCATTGTGATGTATTTGTGGCCCGTATGACAAGACCCGATGTGGTGTATATGTGGCCCTTGAGTGAGGCCCAATGCAATGAATGTACGGACCGATGTAATGTGTGATTTCACTATAATGTATGTACTGGTATTTATGTGGGCCACTGCTTGGGAGTGACGTTGGTTAAATGTCCACATTGATGGACAATGATGGTTAGATGTCCACATCGTGACCTTCTCTTGGGCCTATTGTGAGGTCCATTCTTGTTATGAGTAGTCTGTCTAGGCCTATCCTTGATATAAGGAAAGTACACCATTTGTCATATAACATGCTTAGTACAGCTTCACGACCCATACCCATGCACATCACACCATCATCATATAACATGCTTAGCATAGCTTCGCGACCTATGCCCATGCGCATCACACCATCATCATATGGCATGCTTAGTATAGCTTCATGACCCATGCCCATGCGCATCATATGTATACCTGTTATGAGGAATGATTGATCATAACACATTCGATTAGGCAGATTATTATAAGACTCCCTGATAGGCGGAGATCGTCTCACATGAGTGCACGGTATGTGCGAGATTGATGCATGACTAGATTGTATGATTCATGCATCTTGTATTGTGTGTTGTTACGCCCTAGTGACATCAGGGTCATAGCCTCCACAGACATATCGTGGATGGTCAGATAGGACACCAGAAATCTGTTTTACATGGGGTGCTATAGATATCCTTGGGTGAAAGTCCCTAAACTCTCTTAGTTCCAGAAGTTGCTCCAACGTTTAAACTGAGTGGATGCATGAGCGTATGAGGGTCGTATACCATTAGGCCGCGTCTCTCACTGTGTCATGGTCGGTTGGAAGGGGGTGCGGCCTTACCTGCCCGAGAGGAGAGGGTAAAGCTAGGCTGAGTTTGACCAGCTTGAGGAATGGGTCCACTATCGATGAGCTGGGCTCGATATTGGCAGGCAGATAGTGAGGTCTCTTCTACTTACCTTGTTGGGCGCGATGGCGCGACAATCTGGTTTGGAGTGTAATAGACTCTGATGATTTTTCAGAGAGGAACCGTAATGATTTGTGGACTTATTGAGCAGGAATTGTATACTTATTCATTCACTATCCACTTGGACTGGTGGTGCGCAACTATTTGTTACGTATACCTTCGGTTGGGCGCGTGATAACCTAAGATCAGGAGTTTACCATATTGAGTCCGACTATCCAAATTTAGGTATGAGACTGGTTTGGATAGAAGTTCCTTATGATGGACTCTGTAGCCTGCGATACTATATACTATTATCCTAACCTCACACTCCAGCTTGGTCATTTCATTCGCATCGCATATTGCATCCGCAGGCATATGACATTTTTGGTTATTACGTTTTCCGTACTTATATGACATAGACGGACTTAGCAGGATTTATATATTGCATCGTACCCTCGACATCTAATATTTTCATAGCTAATCTGTATTGATTACTCTGATATTGTTTGACTCATGGATTTGTCAATATTTCCGCTTATTCTAATATTGTATGATTCATGATCTTACTAGTATTTTTCATATTGTATGATTATGCCATTATATTGAATACTTGACACTTACCTTGTGCACACACTTACTATAACGCCTCGACTTTTCGGGAACCGAGTATACGACTTGTTTTCCAAAAACCCGAGTGTTAACCTTAAAAGGATGGTCAAATTCAATATATAACAAATTTTTTTTTATTAGAGTTAATAAATAAGCATAAGATGGATAAGTCAGCATAAAAGAAAATTTAAAATTTCATTTAAAATATATAGGGATTGCCTATAATGACTTATACAAACTAATGTCTCTGAATTTAAATAAGTACAAGATTGACATAATTCAATACATGAAAAATAATAGAAAGTATATAAATATAAGACGTAAGATCACGCAGCTCCTCCAAGAAAATACAGTCATGCATCCCTGGTGATTGTACCCTACTCTTCATCGAGTCTGAACATGTATATCACTTAAGCTACCTGTACTACCTGTATGGTTGTATATTTGATGTATGAGTGACCAATTCAGTGTGAATTTCTCTTAAGATTACACACCGCCACATTAGGTAAGAAATAATATAAAATATTCAAACAACTAAAACAGAATAAATGCAGTCTTATTAGATGCATGGATGCATGAATGCAATGATCGACCTGGGTAAAACATCCGGACGGTTGGTGCCCCGGGTAAAACATTTAGACGGGTACTGGGGTCGTCACCCGAGAATGTGACTGGTCATCAGCGCAACACTCGGCGTAATCGCATGGGCATGAAGATCCAAGTCATTATCATAAATCGAATGACTGGTCATTAGCGCAATATTCAGCATAATCGCATTGGTATAATGATTCAAGTCATCGTAAATATGTCATTATGCATGATTAGCCAAGTTATTATTAGTCCATTTACAACTAGTCAATTTAGATAAGCTCAAAAGTCACTACGAGGAGCGTATAGCCCAGCGTAAGCTGACAGCTCGGGCATAGGCCCCATACCACCATCCTCAGCTCATGAGACTACCACCTTAGGATGTTTAATGAAACTCAGTCAACTAGTGACCAATCATATTATAATATATAGGGTTTACCATCATATGGTTGCACAGTATAAAACATCGGACCCATATAGAAAAAATATCAAAACAAAACCACGTAGGATGAGT
Organism: Magnolia kwangsiensis; assembly: GCA_037074715.1. Classification (NCBI taxonomy): domain Eukaryota; kingdom Viridiplantae; phylum Streptophyta; class Magnoliopsida; order Magnoliales; family Magnoliaceae; genus Magnolia; species Magnolia kwangsiensis. The sequence continues at coordinate 87,092,922 of CM073581.1, forward strand.
ATCAAAATATGCCACATAAGGCGAATATCAAAACCATACGATAAAGACTATGCTTAAAATCATTGGACACAACAACCCTATATGGTAGGCCCACATCAATGATCCATCTAGACCACCATTCAATAACCACTAGATCAAAGGTCCATTGCAATCACCATCAATCGAGTTACATCCCAAGTATGGGTGTACATTTATAAGTGAGGGTTTTCCACTAATGTACCAGTTTAAGTTCCATAGGTAATTCACAAATAATTCATGAACAAATATACAGGATGAACATTAAGCAAGCAATATAACAATTCAATTTTTACTAGCTAACACATATGATTATAAGAGAGAGATATCAATTATAAGTTTAAATAAAAACTATAACTTAAGCTAATGAGAAGATGAAAAGCTCAAGGGGAAGAATCATCACCTTATATTTTGAATCATCAATTGATGTTGCTAGGAAGCGCGTTCTCTTAAAATCAAATCCTACCATAAATTAAGAACTTGTATGATTAAATCCCAGCCCTACAAACTACCTAAGGTTTAAGATCATAGCCTAGCGTATTAATTATTTTATCTTTAGGGTTTTAGTCCTACGACTTAGTTTTAGCCTTAACTTTAGGGTTTAAATTGTAGATGGTCTGTAATAAATTACAAATGCTAATTTAATAATTAGAAAATAATTATTAACCTTAATTTATAATTAATATTAGTTATCATAATAATAACAATCATTATGATGATAATAAATATTAAGATCTAATATTAAGGAAAATATTTAAGAGAGTTAAATAAAATACTAGTATTTAATGATTTCAATTTTGCTTATAATACTAGTTCAACATAAATAACCTACTAATGTCTAATCATACATAATATTAGAAATCCCCCTGATAAGAGAGATAACAATGATATTAACGCATTAAAATAAGTCAGTAGAGACCAGGCCATCCAGTCAGACCATTATGTATGCCCAACGTTAGGGCAGACCATCCAATAATAAGGCTTGAAAACATCCACAGACCATCCTATGGGCCTTTTATCTCGGCCAAAATCCAGTCCAACGATGGTTGTTTGTACATGTAGACGGGCTCAAGTAAATGGGCTGATTTCGGCCTAGGTGTAGCACCAACATTAGATGGGTTGGGACTGATTGGTTCGGCCCACTGAGATATGAAACGTGGCCCACCTGCAATGTGTAAGGCCCATAGAGATTTATGGTGTGGCCCACCTGTTTCAAACAGGGTGCGGCATGACAATGGTTTCAAAGTCCTGGAGTTGGGTTGGTTTCAGCCCAAGCCCCGGACCGACTGATGGTCCTTTTCAGCTCAGGTAATGGCCCAACTAAGACCTGCTTTGATGTTTGTGGTGTAACAACAATAGCTCCCCACCTCACACCTTACTCCATTTCCTCTTCCCTACCTCTTCTTAAGGTGTGGTATCCAAACATGGCCAGCTACCTGCTGATGTTGAGGCATTGTTGTCCTATGCCTGTGGGAGAGTAGAAACCGAGTCGGGTTACTGAGTTAGTAGCACGGTGATTGTTCGGGCATTACCTGGATTGAATCGGCCCGACCCGAGCTGGCTTGATGTGGTTTGAACAGAGAAGAAAGAGCTTAGCTCTAATGGTGATTCTTAATCCGTTGAATTTTTTTTTATTCCACTGCCTCTAGATGGTTTGTATACACCTATAAGAGATAGTGGAAGCTTGAAATCGAAGTTCCGGAGGTGTTTTCTGGGCACTTTCAGGGATAGAAGGTGACTGCCATTAATGGCAGATTAGAAACGGAGCTCTGTTCCTTGGATCTGGAGGTGTTGGATGATCCGGATGGGTTCAGAGGAACTTATGGATAAGCTTTCATGAAGCTTGAAGGGGTTTAGGTTGGTGGGTTTGCTAGAACAAAGGAGGCAGTTGGTTTTTCTTGGGCGGCTATTGAAATAGTGGTAGGGTTTGTTTGCGCTCGATCCTAGCCCATATTATAGCGTTGCCCTAATGTTTTTAGACCATCAGATGAACAACAAGTGGTCCAGATCTCCTCCGGTCGAAACTGCCTCCAAAACGGTGGGTAGAATGGAGACTGCTTGCAGTTTTTAAGCCCTAAACCACAACTAAACTAGACGGTTGAGAGCCAATTAAACGGACGATTGAGATCACTTGAAGACCCCTCACATAGATCGCCAAGCTGGTGGCAGCAAGGACAGTTTTCATTTTGGAAACATGGTTTAGTAGGGCCTATTTCCAGTGATGATTGTGACCACGCGCATGCATCATAACATGTAAGGTGGCCCGGGTTTTGGTCAGGGCTGAGGGACACACGTGATGGATGGTTCAGATCGCTCATATCGATGATCATGGTGGGCCATGGTCGGAGGGAAACGGATGTTGTCCATCGTTTGTCTCAAACGAAGAGAGAGAGAGAACCTCTCTTCTTAAGGAAACTTTCAGTTAAAAGAGCTCTGACCGCTCCTGGTAGTTCGGTGCACACCCTGCACATTGGCTGAGGTGCACATGCACCTCAGTGTGGGGTCCATCGCGACGTTTATGAGAGATCCACTCCGTCTATGGTCCTCTATGGGCTCATTTGAGTCATCTAACCGGAGTTGAGGTTAAAGTAAGCTTAGGTGGGCCATACAAACTAGTTTCTAGTCCTAATGGTGGATTTCCGTTGATCTACTGGTCGGATCATTCCAAAATTGAACGTCAATGGTTAAAAGGGCCAAAGGTGCCATTTAAGCTACAAATCGAAGGCTAGATCATGGATATGTAATCTATTATGTTTTTATATTATTAAATATTATGTTATAACATTTTTAATAATATTATTTGTTATTATCGTTATTATTATTATTTTCTCTTTCACACATGTATGAAATTTTAATCCATGACATGAGTCCCACTCTATAGGTTATGGTTTTCCTTCTCATGACTCTATGTTATTAAATGTTTAATTATTATTATAACTACCTATGCATTGTTATTTATTTGTCTCCTTTTTTTGTTTACTTATTTTTATTATTATTATTACCATCTTTATTATTAAAATACTAAATTAAGCTTCTCTGATGACTCGATAATCTATTTTAGAAATGGATGGCTTGATTGGTGTTTATACTAGATTAGGTTTACATCCTAACACCCGAGTATTAAAAGTATAGGGTGTTATACTTATACCACCTTCTAAGCTTTCTATAAGCTTATACACGATAGATGCGTGCAGATGATGTTAGGTTGCAGCAGTGTAGAGCTTGGAGCATGGAGCTGACTTCTGGAGCTTTGATTTTGACATATGTATTTTTCTTTCAGCATTGTATTCAAATGTTTATATTAGTGGATATGTGATGATGATGTTGTGTAACGCCCAAGCAGCGTACGACTCAGATTTATCGGGCGTGTCTGTCGTGGTCAAATAGCTCAACTACCGATCAACTATCATTACCAACTGCCTAGACTACATCGTAACCCCAAACACACTTCAACAATAAGCATTCATGTTTGGTAATCAAAATAGCATGTAGTAAACAAATCAAATGTCAGTTCTATATAATCATCTTAACGAACACATTGAAAATATGTTAACATACATAGGCATTCATCCATACAGTATATAGCAGTACAATAGGTTTCATGAAGGAAACCCTAACCATAGATAAGGTTATTGAGAATCTTATCTCAATGGCCTCCTTTCATGCATTTACACAAGCATTTTCATATTCAGACTTTTTATTAAACAGTTAGGCTACACATATCATATACATATCATAAGGTAATTATAACAAGTATTATAGCAAATCCCTTTTCAAAAGGGTTCACCATACGTACAACAATCATGTACTCTCAATCAATAAACATGGCAAGCACAAATCATAATTCTATATTCATTCAGGCATTTCAATAAACACATGGAATGCATGAAAATCAACATAGTTTATATCTATATGTAATATATGAAAAACTTCGTATCTAAACACATGTGACAGCAATCAAGTTAGTCATAAACCATTATTGACATTGAAAGCCTTGAAAACCATAACCTAAATATTTATAGTCAGCACCTTACGCCGATAAACTCGTTCGGAGCTCGGTTTGAACGTTACGTCTTTGTCTACGGCACAATGACAACCTGTAGGATGAAATAGGTTAGTTATTTCACCATTTACTCTATTTGAAACCCTAAAATAGGTTAGGATTAGGATTTCTTACCCAAGTATGGAATCAGAATCGCCCGTATAGCGATACAGATGGACTGATTTAACACGTGGAGCAGCAGGGAAGAATCTCAGGAATAAACTCCAACTCTCTCTCACACTTTCTCTCTCTTTCCTTCTCTTTCTTCTCTTGTCTCTCCTAGAGTTTTAGAGAATTCGTATGGAATAGAAATGGGGTGGGTTTAGGCCTTTATATAGGCCTAAGACTAATGGAAATGGCCCCAGGGCCAAGGTATACTTAGGTTATAGCTAAATAGGATTTGTTCCGATCCAACGGAGCACTTTTGGAGGCCCCTTTGCTGAATGAGGTTGGACTTAAGCTCCTTGACATTGCATCCAGGTCAAGCTAAGTTTTCAGTCTGATCGGATTTACAGATCCTTCGTGGCGTACCAATTTCAGTTCGACGGTCACTGGTACTCGATCAGGGCCACAAATACTCTCACCTGTGTTGGTAATTTTTCCCGATCCAAGGGTGTAATTGAGTCAGATTCTGACGGTCAGAATCCTTAGATTTTTCCTACAAGTAAACTGACTCAATTCACTCGAGTTCAGTTCATTTCCTAAAGATATTCGTATTTTTCACACACTTCGCTCCACGCTCAAGTTGTGCATTTCTTGGTAATATTAGGACTTAATTTTCATGGTGGTTGTCAGGTCTAGTAAGGCGGTCATAACCATATAGTTTTGGGGTAATCAGACTTTCGACGTGCGGTCCAGGTCCATACAGAGTTTCAAGATGCTCCCGAGAGCAACTGGGTTTAGAGATTAATCCTAGGTTTCTAGGTAATGTAGCATTAGTGGTTTTACTTGTTTTAAGTCTTACAGTTCATATTTAAAGTGGTTCAAGCTAATTCTACTGAGTATTCGGTTTAGTACTTAACTAAATTATGCCCTAATTACAACAGAATATAGTCCTAGGGTAATTTTACGCCCCTTTCTGACACTTTTAATTAGTATATTATTTTTATTAATTTTTTAGTAGTTCATCATCAAGTCGAGTTCATCTTCACTAAATTTCATGAGATTTTGTATTGTAAAAAAATTCTAAAAATTCTAGAAGCAGCAGCTGTCCAAACTAATAATTTTCAGATACTTGTCACCACAACCTATATTTAACTATATTAAATATTTTATTATATTTTTTTACTTATTTTTAAATGAAACTAAACTTATTAAAATAAAATATAATTTTTGAGTCACCTAAATTAGAGTTATAACGAGGGAGATATGAATTTTTGAAGTTGGACAAAAAGTGTAGAAAATGGCCGAAAACGGGCCGCCCGACCTATTGCGGCCCGCCAGGCCCGTTGGCCGGCAAGACCTCGCCGATCTGGCGATGCCATTGCCGGTCACTGGACCCTGGGGCTATGCCATCCCCCCCCCCCCCCCCCCCCGGGGGGTGCTGAAAATGTGCAGGACCCACCTCGAGTCCCCCCAATTTGCGTCATTTGGGCCCCCGAGTCCGTTTGATGTGGTTTCACCGAACTGATATTTGAAACGGGTGTATTTTGTAAACCGGAATGATTTATTCAACATGCAATATATAATTTTGAGGTAGGAGAAGCTAATATATCCAAATAACCTATTTATATCATGATATTCTAAAAATTTAATGGTCAAAAACCCAATTTATTTATATATTTAATATTTATAGTAAATTTTAATTTCGTTATTATTCTTCATCATTTAAATTTTAGGATTAGTGTCTAATATTAAATTACTTTAAAAAATTTGAAGAATAAGGTGGTGAAAGGTGAGATTTGAAAGATTATTTAGGTTCTTACTTAGGTTTATTCATACAGCAGGATTGGAAAGCTAAGGTACTTTCTTTATATAAATTTCCAAACAATGATCCATTCTAGAGTCGTCAGTCCTAGTAAATCTCATACGATGTTGTGGTTCTAGGTCACTACAAAGGGCTTATCACCTGATCAGTGTAGGCCTAGTTTATACTCTATTTACTACGGAAAGACTCGTCGCCTCAACGCAACTTTAGAGTATGCTCGAGGTCACTACAAAGGGCTCGTCACCTGATCAGTGTAGGCCGACAGCTCGAATACAGTGTCCCATACCACCGTATTCGGCTCACGAGTCTGGGTTGCTCATTGGTCACTACGGGGAGGCTCATCACCCCAGCGTAGGCTGACAGCTCGACCACGGTGTCTCATACCACCATATCCGGCTCACGAGTCTTAGCGTATCGAGGTACTAAGGTTGAACGGGTTTTCACTGGTGAGTTTGGTACTTTAGATTCAAGCAATAGCGTCCATACATGGTAAACATACATTGGGTCAACCGGGTTAGTTGACAAACTCGACTAGTACGAGCATACGTCAAGCAAGTTTTCCATATATTATAAATAGATATAAACTATGTTGATTTTCATGCATTCCATGTGTATGTTGAAATGTCTAAATGAATATGAAATTATGATTTGTGCTCACCATGTTTATTGATTGAGAGTACATGATTGTTGTACATATGGTGAACCCTTTTGAAAAGGGATTTGCTATAATACTTGTTATAATTACCTTATGACATGTATATGATATGTGTAGCCTAAGTGTTTGATAAAATGTCTGAATGTGAAAATGTTTGTGTAAATACATGAAAGGAGGCCATTGAGATAATATTCTCAATAACCTTATCTATGGTTAGGGTTTCCTCATGAAACCTATTGTACTACTATGTGCTATATGGATGAATGCCTATGTATGTTAACATGTTTTCTATGTGTTCGTTAAGATGATTATATATAACTTACATTTGATTTATTTGCTACATGCTATCTTGATTACCAAACATGAATGCTTATTGTTAAAGTGTGTTTGGGGCTACGATGTAGTCCAGGCAGTCGGTAATGATAGTTGATTGGTGGTTGAACTGTTTGACAACGATGGACACGCCCAATAAATCCGAGTTGTACGCTGCTTGTCGGCAGTGGTTAGGACACACGGAGTTGCTTGCACGTTCCATGTTGATCAGCTCGACGTATGCTCGTACCAGTCGAGTTTGTCAACTAACCTGGTTGACCCAATATATGTTCATCATGTATGGACACTACTGCTTGAATCTAAGGTACCAAACTCACCAGTGAAAACCCATTCAACCTTGGTACCTCAATCTGCTAAGACTCATGAGCCAGACATGGTGGTATGGGACACCGTAGTCGAGCTGTCGGCCTACGCTGGGGTGACGAGCCTCCCCGTAGTGACCAATAAGTAACCCAGACTTATGAGCCGAATACGGTGGTATGAGACACTATATTCAAGCTGTCGGCTTACACTGATCAGGTGACGAGCCCTTTGTAGTGACCTCGAGCATACCTAAGGCTGCATTGAGGCGCAAGTTTTTCTATAGTAACTACAGTATAAACTAGGCCTACACTGATTAAGTGACGAGCCCTTTGTAGTGACTTAGAACCATAACATCGTATAAGATTTACTAGGACTGACGACCCTAGAATGGATCATTATTTGAGAATTGATATAAGAGAGGTATCTTAGCTTCCCAATTCTACCGTATGAATAAACCTAAATAAGAACCTGACTAATTATGTACATGCACCACACTACATATGCTTTGGTGAGGAAGAGCACTTTCGAGAGGATGTCATGCGCGCTGTGAGATGAAGACACTAAGGGAGTGTAGGCGAGGGCATACATCATTATCGCATATCATTCTTGCATTAACAAGAGTACTTAAGACCTGATTGTTGTATTGTGTTATCATTATTGCTTGACTGAATTGATAACATGTTAACCTTTGCATTATTGTTCCACTGAGTTAATCGCTCACTCTCACATTACGAGATGGTGTTTTAACTATATTAAATATTTTATTATATTTTTTACTTATTTTTATATGAAACTAAACTTATAAATCTTCAATATGTCTTTTGAATCACCTAAATCAGAGTTATAACGAGGGAGATATGACTCTTTGAAGTTGGATAAAAAGTTCAGAAAATGGTTGAAAACGGGCCGCCCGACCCACTGCAGCCCGCCAAGCCCGCTGGCAGGAGAGAACTCGCCGATCTGGTAATGCCATCACTGGTCGCTAGACCTTGGGGCGATGCCATCATGCCGAAAATGTGCGGGACTCACCTCGGGTCACCCCGATTTGCGTCGTTTGGGCCCCCGAGTCAATTTGATGTGGTTTCGTCGATCCAATATTTGAAATGGGTGTATTTTGTAGACCGGAATGATTTATTCAATGTGCAATATATGATTTTGGGGTAGGAGAAGCTAATATATCAAAATAACTTATTTATATTATGAGATTCCAAAAGGTTAATGGTAAAAAATCTAATTTATTTTTATATTCAATATTTATAGTAAATTTTAATTTCATTATTGTTCTTCATCATTTAAAATTTAGGATTAGTGTCTAATATAAAATTACTTAGAAATAATTGAAGAGTAAGGTGGTGAAAGGTGAGATTTTGAAGGAAATGGGTTGAAAAGGAAATTTGAGGCTTTAGGATTGAGTTTTGAGAAGTTAATTAAGTTGTTATGATCGAATCATTACCTAAGGATGTCTAACTCCAAGTTGATAAAAATTCAGAGTGTTACATGTTGCCTTTGTGATTTGGGTAAACTTGTGGATATGCTCATTATGAGTAAATGTATATTGAAAAATTCTCCTTATAGGATCCCTGGATCAGAATCTGGCGTATGGATGCTGGGGGCCGAGAATGGGGTATTATGGAGGCTATCAGCACTGAATTCAGCGACCAGGAATTTTATGAGCCCGATTTCTGAGTTTGGGGCGTGACAAATTCTGTGGTAGTTGAATTTGATTTCATGTTATTACTTTTAGGACTACCGTATTAGCTTTATTCATATTTGTTTATAATAATATAGTCTGACCTTTATAACTTTCGTTAATAGCTCTTAGTACTATACTGGTATTCATAACTTTGTAATGAATTCAATGTATTAATGATAACGACAGACTTACATCTATTAATTAATATACGCTTGTTTTAATATTAAGTATTAGTGCATGTAAAATATTGTGATCTCTTAAACTTAAGTAAAAGTTTGGATAACAGTTGAAATAAATTGATCCATTACATAAACTACATTATATAATTCCTAATAGAATCATGAAAATTTAAATGCCTGCAGTTTCTTAAACATATTAAGGTATTAGCATTTAATCTTTCTCTAATTAATGGTCTAACTGCTACTTGTACTAATTCAAAATGGAGATAACTATACTCCTTTTTTATATGTTTTATAATTGCTTATTTAGAAAATAATCTTATTTCATATTCATTATTTAATCTTATAGTTTGTTCTCTACATTTAATAGCATAATAGGACATAAATTCAAATTTTCCTATCTTGTACATTTCTTTATTTAGTATTTTTAGTAATTTTCAATTTATTAAATTTTTATTTATATTTTCATAAATTGTTTGAGAACTATTTATTATATTATCATCTAATATAGAGGAAGAACTTGCTTCTGATGTATGTGAGATATTGTTATTGCTGTGAAATATCTTATCCACCATACCACTATTTATGATACTGTTTAGAGACTAAACTGTTCAATTTCAGGTCCCCTGTGGTAATGTAACATTTTTTTACCTAGAGCCAATACAGGTCCACGCCTTAGAATAGTAGATTGATCCAAACAATGATCATAAAATAATGTTGATCATAGAAATCACTATTTGCTAATAACTTGTGCTATATACAGTGGGTTCAACAAGTTTGCCCAGTACGATAAAGCATATTGAGTAATTCTATACGCAATTCAATTTCAATGGGCGCGGCTTCGGTATATCCTTGATTGTGTGGCTCATCGTGATGTATGTGCCTTACATCTATGTCGTCCATCCCTTTTAATGGCTTATTTTAGGGTAGGATCCACAAAAATGTAACAAATCCTTATTCTCAGGTGGACAACACCAAAGGAATTAGTAATGATTGACCTTTAAAAACTTGGGCCACACAAGTTTTGCATCAAGCTGATATTTATGTGGTCCCCTTCATCCACGTCCTCGAGAATTTATCAACAGCTTGGATGACTAATAAATATTCAGGTGGTTCCCAGGATTTTTTTTAATGGTGGGTATTCAATCACTACTGTTTCCTATGGTTTGGCCGACCAATTTTTGGATCTACATTTTCTTGATCGTCCCTAAACTATCAAAATGAATGGACGGTGTAGACATAAGGTACGTACATCAGGGTGAGCCCAAACAGTCAAATATCCAACCACCTCAGTGGATCTGAAGCCGTATATTTGATAAAATTTGACAAGTACCAATGGCCTAGGAGATGGCCAAATCGGTCTTTTGTAGCTGATTTACTACTTGATGGGAAAGAATTCAACGTTAATTTAAATATAATAATTTCTAAGGTATTTAGTATTTTGAATAAAATAATTAATCTCATTGATAATATTATAGAAAATAATAATATTAAAATGGATATTAGGAAAAACATCATTTTTTTACAATATAAATAGTAACAGAAAATTCCATATCATAAAAACATAAAAATGAAAAGAAAAATGTCTAAAAGAATATAAAGAGACATTATAAAACTTTGAATAATAAAAATTTTCTTAATAAAATGATTACAAAATAAATACAACGATTGTAAATTAAATACTTACAAACTAAAAAGAAATTTATGGTGTTTCTATTATAGAAAATGATGATCGTCTACTACTGTCAATATCTTGTATATTTAATGTAATATGTCTAGTAGGATTAAATCGAATTTCTACTGATCCATCTGAATGTTCGATTATTTGTTCTAAATTTTTATTTTAGACTTGTTAGGGAGGTTATAATTGTGTTAAATTTCAACTCTGTGGTAATTGAATTTGATTTCATATTATTGCTTTTGGAACTACTGTATTAACTTTATTAATCTCTGTTTGTAATAATATATTCTAACATTTATCACTTTATTTAATAGATCTTTGTACTATACTAGTATTCATAACTTTATAATGAATTCGATATACTAATGCTAACGGTAAACTTTCATCCATTAATTGATATCCGTTTGTTTTAATATTAAGTGTTGGTGCATGTAAAATATTGAGATCTTTTAAATTTAAGAAAAAGTTTGGATAACAGGTGAAATAAATTGGTCCATTACATAAATTAGATTTTATAATTCCTAATACAGAGATATGAAAATTTAAATGGTTATAGTCTCTTAAACATATTAAGGTACTAGCTTTTTATCATTTTCTAGTTAATGGTTTAATTGTTACTTTTACTAATTTAAGATGGAGATAACTATATATATATATATATTTTTTATATGTTTTATAATTATTTTTTCAGAAAGTAATCTTATTATTTCATATTCATTATTTAATCGTATAGTTTGTTCTCTAATTTTAATAGCATAATCAGATATAAATTCAAATATTCTTTATCTTATAAATTTATTTGTTTGGTATTTTTATTAATTTTCAATTTAGCAAAATTTTATCTATATTTCATAATTTATTTGAGAACTATTTATTATTTTATAATCTATTATGGAGGAAGAACTTGCTTCTAATGTATGTGAGATATTGCTATTACTGCGAAATAACTTATCCATCATACCACTATTTATGATACTGTTTAGATACTAAAATGTTCAGTTACGGGTCCCTTGCAGCAATGTGGCATTCTCTCGCCTGGGGCCAATACAGGTCTACACCTTAGAACAGTGAATCGATCCAAACAATGATCATAAAATAGTGTTGATCACAGAAATTACTATTTTCTACAATAACAGCATGTGCTATGTATGCAATCCAATTTCAGTGGGTTAAGTAATTCTGTATGCAATCCAATTTCAGTGGGCGTGGCTTCGGTGTATTCTTGATTGTGTGGCCCACTATGATGTATGTGCCTTACATCTATGCCATTCATCCCTTTCGATGACTTATTTTAAGGCGGGATCCAAAAAATATAACAAATCCTTATTCTCAGGGAGACAACACCAAAGGAATTAATGATGATTGACCATTAAAAACTTAGGCCACACAAGTTTTACATCAAGCTGATATTTGTGTGGTCTGCTTCATTCACATCTTTGAGAATTTATAAACAACTTGGATGACAAATAAATATTCTGGTGGTCCCTAGAATTTTTTTAATAGTGGGTATTCAGTTACCACTATTTCTTGTAGTTTGGCCCACCAACTTTGAATGTACATTTTCTTGATCGTCCTGAACTATCAAAACGAATTGATAGCGTAGATGTAAGGTACATATATCATGATGTGCTCAAACAGTCAAAGATTTAAAATACCTCGGTGGATCTGAAGCCGTATATTTAATAAAATCTGACAAGAACCAATGACCTAAGAGATGGCTGAATCGGTCTTATGTGACAGATTTAATGATTGATGTGAAAGAATTCAATGTTAATTTAAATATAATAATGTATAAGATATTTAATATTTTCAATAAAATAATTAATTCTACTGATAATATTACAGGAAATAATAATAATAAAATGGATACTATGAAAAATATTAATTTTTGCAATGTAAATAACAACAATAAATTTCATATCATAAAAACATAAAAATGAAAAGAAAAATATTTAAAAGAATATAGAGAGGCATTATAAAACTTTGAATAATAAAACTTTTCTTAATAAAAGGATTACAAAACTAAATACAATGATTGTAAATTAAATACTTATAAACTAAAAAAAAAATTATAGTGTTTCTTTTTTAGAAAATGAGGATCGTCTACTACTGTCAATATCTTGTATATTTAATGTAACATGTCTAGTATGGTTAAATTGAATTTCTACTGATCCATCTGAATGTTCAATTAGTTATTATAATTTTTTTTTTCGAATTGTTGGAGAGGTTGTAATTGTGTTAAATTTCAAATATGTGGTGGTTGAATTTGATTTCACGTTATTGCTTTTGGAACTACTGTATTAGCTTTATTCATATCTGTTTGTAATAATATATTCTAACCTTTATGACTTCCTTTAATAGCTCTTGATAGTATACTAGTATTTATAACTTTATAATGAATTTGATATACAAATACTAATGATAGACTTTTATCCATTAATTGATATCCGCTTGTTTTAATATTAAGTGTTAGTATATATAAAATATTGGGATCTCTTAAACTTAAGAAAAAGTTTGGATAACAGTTGAAATAAATTGGTCCATTATATAAACTAAATTTTATAATTCATAATATAGAGTCATGAAAATTTAAATGTTTATAGTCTCTTAAATATATTAAGGTACTAGCATTTAATCATTCTCGTTAATGGTTTAACTGCTACTTGTACTAACCCATGATATAAATAAATATATTTTTTTCTTATGAGTTGTACAACTGCTTCTTTAGAAAATAATCTTATTGTTTCATATTGGTTATTTAATCTTATAGTTTGTTTTCTATTTTTAATAGCATAATCAGACATAAAATTAAATGTTCATATTATGTACATTTCTTTGTTTGGTATTTTTGATAATTTTCAATTTGTCAAATTTTTTATTTATATTTCATAATTTATTTAAGAACTATTTATTATATTATCATCTAATATAGAAGAAGAACTTACTTCATATATATGTGAAATATTGTTATTGCTGCGAAATAGCTTATATATCATACTACTATTTATAATACTATTTAGAGACTAAACTGTTTAGTTACGGGTCCCTTTCGGTAATTTGACATTCTCTTGCCTGGAGCCAATACAGATCTAAACCTTAGAACCATATATCGATACAAACAATGATCATAAAATAGTGTTGATCACAGAAATCACTATTTGCTATAATAACAACCTGTGCTATGTACAGTAGGCTTAACAAGTTTACTTAATATGATAAAGCGTATTGAGTAATTTTGTACGCAATCCAATTTGAATGGGCGCAGTTTCAGTGTATCCTTGATTGTGTGACCCATCGTGATATATGTGCCTTACATCCATGCTGTCCATCCCTTTTGATGGCTTATTTTAGGACAGGATCTCAAAAATATAACAAATCATTATTCCCAGGTGAACAACACTAAAGGAATCAGTGGTGATTGACCATTAAAAAGTTAGGCTACACAAGTCTTGGATTAAGTTGATATTTGTGTGGTGCCCTTCATCCACGTCCCTGAGAATTTATCAACAGCTTAGATGACAAAAAAATATTCGGGTGGTCCCTAGGATTTTTTTTAATGGTGGGTATTCAATCACCACTGTTTCCTGTGGTTTGGCCCACCAATCTTTGGATCTACATTTTCTTGATCGTCCTTGGACTGTCAAAATGACTGGACGACGCAGATGTAAGGTACGTACATCACGATGTACCCAAACAATCAAAGATCTAACCACTTCGGTGGATCCGAAGCCATGTATTTGATAAAATCTGACAAGTACCAACGGTCCAAGAGATGGCCAAATCAGTTTTCTGTGACAGATTTAATGCTTGATGTGAAAGAATTCAACGTTAATTTAAATATAATAATGTCTAAGATATTTAGTATTTTGAATAAGATAATCAATCATATTGGTAATATTATAAGAAATAATAATATTAAAATGAATATTAAGAAAAATATAAATTTTTTCAATATAAATAACAACAGTAAATTCCATATCCTAAAAACATAAAAATGAAAAGAAAAATGTTTAAAAGAATATAAAGAGGCATTATAAAACTTTAAATAATAAAACTTCCCTTAATAAAAGGATTACAAAACTAAATATAACAATTGTAAATTAAATACTTATAAACAAAAAAAAAATTGTGGTGATTTTATTATAGAAAATGATGATCATCTACTATTGTCAATATCTTGTATGTGTAATGTAACATGTCTAGTAGGGTTAAATCAAATTTTTACTGATCCATCTGAATGTTTGATTATTTGTTCTAAATTTTTATTTTCGACCTGTTGAGGAGATTGTAATTGTGTTAAATTCCAACTCAGTGATAGTTGAATTTAATTCCATGTTATTGCTTTTGGGATTATTGTATTGACTTTATTCATATTTATTTGCAATAATATAGTCTGACCTTTATGACTTCCTTTAATATCTCTTAGTATTATACTGATATTCATAACTTTATAATAAATTCGATATATTAATGCTAACGGTAGATTTCCATCTATTAATTGATATCCACTTATTTTAATATTAAGTGTTATTGTATGTAAAATTTTGAGATCTCTTAAACTTAAGGAAAAGTTTAGATAGTAGTTGAAATAAATTAGTCTATTACATAAATTAGATTTTATAATTCCTAATACAAAGTCATGAAAGTTTAAATGTTTACAGTCTCTTAAACATATCAAGGTACTAACATTTAATCTTTCTCTGATTAATGGTTTAACTGCTACTCGTACTAATTCAAGTTGGAAATAACTATATTTCTTTCTTATACGTTTTATAACTGTTTCTTTAGAAAATAATCTTATTGTTTTATATTTATTATTTAATCTTATAGTTTGTTATCTAGTTTTAATAGTATAATCGGACATAAATTCAAATGTTCCTATATTGTAAATTTATTTATTTGGTATTTTTGATAATTTTCAATTTACCAAAATTTTATCTATATTTCATAATTTATTTGAAAATTATTTATTATATTATTATTTAATATAAAGGAAGAGCTTGGTTCTTATGTATGTGAGATATTGCTATTGCTGCGAAATATCTTATCCATCATACCACTATCTATGATACTGTTTAGAGATTAAATTGTTCAGTTATGGGTCCCTTGCAGCAATTTGACATTCTCCCGTCTGGTTCCAATATGGGTCCACACCTTAGAACAGTAAATCGATCCAAACAATGATTATAAAATAGTGTTGATCACAGAAATCACTATTTGCTATAATAATAACCCGTACTATATATAGTAGGCTTAATAAGTTTACCCAATATGATAAAACGTATTAAGTAATTCTGTACGCAATTTAATTTGAACGGGCGCGGCTTCAGTGTATCCTTGATTGTGTGGCCCACCGTGATGTATGTGCCTTACATCCATGCCGTCCATCCCATGGCTTATTTTAGAGCAGGATTCCAAAAATGTAATAGACATTATTCTCAGGTGGACAACACCAAAGGAATCAGTGGTGATTGATCATTAAAAACTTGGCCCACACAAGTCTTGGATCAAGTTGATATTTGTGTGATTCCCTTCATCCACGTCCTCGAGAATTTATCAACAGTTTGGATGACAAAAAAAATAAAATCAAGTGGTCCCTGGGATTATTATTATTATTTTTTAAATGGTGGGTATTCAATCACCACTGTTTCCTGTGGTTTGGCCCACCAATCTTTGGATGTACATTTTCTTGGTTGTCCCTGAACTGTCAAAATGAATGGATCGCGTAGATGTAAGGTATGTACATCATGGTAAGCCCAAACAGTCAAAGATCCAACCACTTCGGTGGATCCGAAGCCGCGTATATTTGATAAAATCTGACAAGTACTAATGGCCCAGGAAATGGCTAGATTGGTCTTCTGTGGCAGATTTAATGTTTGATGTGAAAGAATTCAACGTTAATTTAAATATAATAATGTCTAAGATATCTAGTATTTTGAATAAAATAATCAATCCTACTGGTAATATTACAAGAAACAATAATATTAAAATGTATATTAGGAAAAATATCATTTTCTGCAATATAAATAACAACAGTAAATTTCATATCTTAAAAACATAAAAATTTTAAAAAAATGTTTAAATAAATACAGAGAGACATTATAAAACTTTAAATAATAAAACTTCTCTTAATAAAAAGATTATAAATCTTTTTTTTTTTTTGGGTTAGCTTGTTAGTACACACCCATGTCAGTACACACACTCATGTTAGCCACCCCCATTAAGGATCGATACCATGACCTCAAGTGTTGAAACGAGGTATCTCCACTCAGTCTCCCAGTTGAGCTATGGATCTGGGTGTTTTTAAAAGTGACCTCAAGTGTTTTTAAAAAGATTATAAAACTAAATACAACGATTGTAAATTAAATATTTACTGACTAAAAAGAAATTTATGGCATTTTCATTGTATAAAATGATGATCGTCTACTACTATCAATATCTTGTATATTTAATGTAATATATCTAGTAGGGTTAAATCGAATTTCTACTGATCCATCTGAATGTTCAATTATTTATTCTAAATTTTTATTTTTGACTTGTTAGGGAAGTTGTAATTGTGTTAAATTCTAACTCTGTAATAGTTAAATTTGATTCCATGTTATTACTTTTGGGACTACTGTATTGACTTTATTTATATTTGTTTGTAATAGTATAGTATGACCTTTATTACTTCATTTAATAGCTCTTAGTACTATACTTGTATTCATAACTTATAATATATTTGATATACTAAAGCTAACGGTAGACTTCCATCCATTAATTGATATCTATCTATTTTAATATTAAGTGTTAGTGCATTTAAAATATTGGAATCTCTTAAACTTAAGGAAAAGTTTAGATAACAGTTAAAATAAATTGGTCCATTACATAAACTAGATTGTATAATTCCTAATACAGTCATGAAAATTTAAATGTCTTTAGTAACTTAAACATATTAAGGTACTAGCATTTAATCCTTCTTTAGTTAATGGTTTAATTGTTACTTGTACTAATTCAAGATGAAGATAATTATATTTCTTTCTTATATGTTATATAATTGTTTCTTCAAAAAATAATTTTATTGTTTCATATTCATTATTGAATCGTATAGTTTATTCTCTAGTTTTAATAGTATAATCAGATATTGTGAGACCCGACCCGAGTTTGCATGTATGCATGAGTGTGTGTGAGTGTGCATTTCATTTCTTGTGGTCTCGCGGTCCTACCGGTCGAATTTCGACAACCAACGACCTTCGGATTATGCTTGCGGTCATCCTTGAGTCTGATCACGTAGACCCGACTTGGATCGAGCTGAGACCTATGCCATTGCGACCGCTTCATCGTTGCAGTTTCGACGGTGCGTCTTGTGCTTCCATCCGATGTGTGGATCATAAGTTGTGTACGTTTCATTTTATAGCCCTTAATTTTAATCATGTGGCCAACCTTGGAATGGTGCATGTGGCCCACACTCCCTCTTTTACATAAGTTCCAACACACACTACACATATCACCTAAATCTCCATAACTTACACTACCAACCATAACTTACATTACCAAGACCTCACACACCCCTCACACCTAATCTACCCTAGCAATATTATTTCTAACTCCCTACTACAATGATTACTCTTCTCTATCCAAGGCAAGAGAGAGATGATTGTTTACCTTGAAATCTCCTTCCCCTCTTTTTCCCTCTCATCTCTCTCTCTCTCTCTCTCTCTCTCTCTCCCTCTCTCTTCTCTTCTTCTCCAGCAACTTTCTTCCATTTTTTCAGTCCACTTTTCCTCATATATCCCCCCATTTTACCATTGAAATAAGATCTCAACCATAGATTCATGTACCTTGGAGCTTGAAGACCATCTTGGAGGTGTTTGCTTAAAGATCTTGTAGGTGGGTGTGCTTGTACTTAGAACCTTAGGATATTCATTCTCTTCTCTTATTTATCTTCTTCACCTCATGCTTGAAGCATGTGGGGCCCACCAAATGATGGTGGAGGCCCCATGTCTTCTTGGATGTGGCCATTGGCCCATCCTTTTGTGCATGCATTACTCATGGGTGGGGCCATTCTCCATGGACCCCACCATGATTTTTTTTCTTAGTTTGAAGGATCCTTAGGTCATCTAGACCCTTGATCCTTGGTGGAGATGGCATCTCCACTATTGGATTTTGATTTGAAGATGCATGCATGGGTAGATCTTGTAATCCCATCAATATAGTGGAATGTGTATGCATGAGTGATGAGGGGAAGAGCCTCAATGTGGAGGAGACCCTTCCCTTGTGGCTGAATCTTTATTTTCCTTTGTTAATAATCTTCTGATCATGAGTGTGTGGCGCACCTTGTGGACCAAAAATATCCAAACCATCCATGGAGGGTGGACGTCCATGACAGTCTACCCTTGGACGTTGGAGCCCCTAATCCACCTATATGGGGCACATGCAAGGGATATTTTGTAATGAGAAGGGTTTGGATGTTTGTGGGGCCCACTGGGGTGGTCCATACCATGATTTTCTTGGATTAAATTCCCTTTTAAATAGTGTTTATATTTATTTATTTATTGTTATATGTTGCTGTCCAGAACCATCTGGACAGATTTTTGAGTCATTTTGAGGCCAGATTTTTGGACATTCGGAGGGTTGTTTGGTCCAATATAATGTATGTTTCTAGAAGGAGTGGACCTCACCTATAATCATGCCAAATTTCAGCCCCAACTGACCTTCATTGGGGTCCCAAAGGTGTGGTCCAAGTGAGGTGGACAGTCTGAATTTTCTGCACTGTTCCAGCAACATTCCACCTAGGACAGGTTGGATTTCTGAAATTTATTAAAATACCTGTGGGTGTTTAAAAATTATAAAAATTTACAGGGGGTGGCCCACTCATGGTAGGATCCACCTACAAAATTTTGGGGCCAATGGATGCCTGTATACACCATGGTGGTGGCTGGACCGGTCCATTATAATATGGTGTTCAAATTAGTCCGATTTTCAAGACAGATTAATTTCTTTAAATGAATTAAAATATTTATAGATGTTCAAAAATTTTAAAATTTTGTAAGGGTGTGGTCCACTCATGGTAGGACCCCTATACACACCGTGGCGAGGGCCGGACTGGCCCACCACGTTGGGACGTCCAGGTCTGTCCGATTTTCTGGACAGTCTGTTATGTTTAAATTAATTAAAATACTTAGAAATATCTAAAAATTATAAAATTTTGTGGGGATGTGGCCCACCTATGGAAGTATCACTCTGTAAAATTTCAGCTTCAAATGACCCCGCTTGGGCATCCAAAATAATGGGCCAAGATGGCTGGACTCCCAGATTTTTTTATTGTGCAGTCCAGCAATATGCCTTGATAAAAATCATAATTCAAAAATATTTCTTTTGATGGTGGGACACCTTTTTGGGTTTCCTCTCATTGTATGCATAATGAGGGACCTTGACCCTCAATTTTCAGAGTTTTAGAGGCCTTGGACCCACTCCAATGGATTGCCCAAATATAGGACAACAACATGTTATAATTATGCTTGGCCTTGGGCTGAAATTTTAAGGAGTGGGGCCCACCACATTTTTGAAGGTCTTATAGGAAAGAATTTATACCTTTAGTTCCTTAAATTTTGGGCTTAATAAATACACTTTTAAGGCCCACCACAGTTGAATTTAATTGGGTCCATGAATGTATATAGTTGTTGAACTCTTTAAGCCCAAATGGGCTGGAACTTTCCAGATAGGCCCATTGAACTCTTGGGCCATTTTTACCATACTATTGTATTAGGTTAGTGGGCCGGATTACACAAGTAGATGGGCCCTTGGTTGCCTACCAAATCAACTTTATACTTGGGCCGGGTTGTAGGCCCAACTTACTTGACTAAGAGCATGACATTTGCCCATGTGGTTTGAGCAATGGGCTGCCCATTAGGCCACCATAATATATGGGATTAGTGGCCTTTATGTTGGGCCCTAACCTTTCCCTTATGGGCCCATAGTGGTATATATGGGTTGGGTTATGTGTGTTCCCCTTGGACCCATATTTTGGGTAGGCCTTGGGCCGCCTTTTCTGAAACCCAACATGAGTGTTTGTGGTATGATTATGGCTGCTCATTTCTTATTTCTGATGTTGCATGGGCCTTGGGCCTTGATTCATGATCAGTTAGAGATGGGCTACCTCTTGCGGACCAATTGTGGTTGGATGTCCACATTGGTGGCCCTAAGGTAGGCCCATGGGCTTCTATGGGTGGTTAAAGGCCCACCATAGACCCTTGTTAGGCCGTTTCATCTATTTAGGCCCATACCATTATTTTTCTCTATCTCGTGGGCTACCCCAGGTATATGGGCCCCCACTAGAGGTTGTATTCTTTATGAGGAATTGGTTAAGTACCTAAACCCTTCATGGTTAGATAGAGAGTTCATCTTCACCTTATTGGCATCCCTATTCATCTTCATGGCCCACTCCCATACACATCATATGCATGCTTGGTTGAGGTATGATTGGCCATGGTTGTGCCATTGTTTAGGACATGTTGGTATCTCCCTGAGAGATGGATGCTTGGGATTGATGCATGAGTGATTGTGTGATTCATGCATCTGACATTGCATAGCTTGTGGATATCCGCCCTTACTTCACCAGGGCCTTACCTCCACAGGGGTATTCGTGGATGGTTGTATGTGTGGACACCGAAATTATTAGCTGAGCATATCGGGTGCATAGGATGCCCATGGGTGAAATTCCTAAAACTTCCATGGTACCAAGGATCTGATCCAACGCCGTGACCGGGTGAAATACATGAACGCACGAGGGCCTTATACCGTTAGGCTGTGACTCTCACTGTCGTGTAGTCGGTTGGATAAGGGTGTGGCCTTACCTACCTGGTGTGTAGGGGGCATTGCTAGGCTAAGTTTGACCAGCTCATAAATGGATCCGCTACCGTCAAGCCTTGCTGGTGATTGGCTGTCCACAGGCGGGTAGTGAGGTCTCTTACGCTCGTTTGACTGTGCGGGGTCTGTAGAGCGGCAGTCATTCAGCAGTGTAATGGACCCCGGTGATTTCCTTATGATTGGAAATGTTCTTGACATATGGTTTGGTTATGAGCACTGGCATTACTTGCATTGCATTAGCATTGGCTGTGTAAGCCCCTTCATGCATTGCCTTGGTATAGATCCCAGTACTCATTGCATCGTATTCATGATAAGCCTTGGTAAGGCTAGTGATATTCTCATTGAGCATGTTTCCCTTCTTGTACTTCTTACTATTCTTCTGTGCACCATTGTCATACACTTACACCACCCTCTAAGCTTTTATAAGCTTATACACGATTGATGCGTGCAGGAGATTTTAGACAGGCATCGTAGCAGCAGAGCGTGGAGTAGAGCTGAGTTTTTGAGGACTCCAGTATTGCTGATCTTTCTCTCTTTTCCTATTATCTCATGTATGTCCTTTTGAACCTTATGGATGATTGTAAAAGTTCAAATTTATAGTGAATTTTGCGATGTGTGCCTTTGTTATTTTTAGATATACTTGCTGTGATCTTGGGTATGCTCGTATTGGAAATGATTATACTGTTATGAAAATCCTCCTTGTAGGATCCCAAGATCGGAACCTGCCTTTGGAGTCGAGAATGGAGTACTACAGAGGCTGTTGCGGCCAGAACTGGCCATCGGGTTCCTTGTGAGTCCGATTACCGAGTCTGGGGCGTGACAAATATAAATTCAAATGTTCCTATTTTATAATTTTTTTTTGTTTGGTATTTTTGACAATTTTCAATTTACCAAATTTTTAGTTATATTTTTATAATTTATTTGAAAACTATTTATTATATTATTTTCTAATATAGAGAAAGAATTTGCTTCTTATGTATGTGAGATATTGCTATTGTTGCAAAATAACATATCTAGCATACCACTATTTATGATACTATTTAGAGACTAAACTGCTTAGTTATGGGTCCCTTACGACAATATGGCATCGCCTGGAGCCAATACGGGTCCACACCTTAGAACAGTAAATCGATTCAAACAATAATAATAAAATAGCGTTGATATCAGAAATCACTATTTGCTACAATAATAACATGTGATATGTACAGTGGACTCAACAAGTTTGCCCAGTGCGATAAAGCGTATTGAGTAATTCTGTACATAATCTAATTTGAATGGTCGCGGCTTTGGTGTATCCTTAATTATGTGGCCCACCGTGATGTATGTGCCTTACATCCATGCCGTCCATCCCTTTTGATGACTTATTTTAGGGCAAGATCCAAAAAATGTAACATATCCTTATTCTCAGGTGGACAACACTAAAGGAATCAGTGGTGATTGACGATTAAAAACTTGGGCCATACAAGTCTTAGATGAAGTTGATATTTGTGTGGTCCTGTTCATCTACGTTCCTGAGAATTTATCAACAGCTTGGATGATAAAAAATAATTCAAGTGGTCCCTAGGATTTTTTTTTAATGATGGGTATTCAAATATCACTGTTTCCTGTGGTTTGGCCCACCAATCTTTGGATCTACATTTTCTTGATCATCCCTGGACTGTTAAAACGAATAAATGACGTAGATGTAAGGTACGTACATCACGATAAGCCCAAATAGTCAAAGATCCAACCACCTCGGTGGATTCGAAGCCATGTATTTGAAAAAATTTGACAAGTACCAATGACCCGGGACATGTCGGATCGATCTTCTGTGGCAGATTTAATGCTTAATGTGAAAGAATTCAACGTTAATTTAAATATAATAATGTCTAAGATATCTAGTATTTTGAATAAAACAATCAATCTTACTAGTAATATTATAGGAAATAATAATATTAAAATGAATATTAGGAAAAATATAATTTTTTACAATATAAATAGCAACAGTAAATTCCATATCCTAAAAACATAAAAATAAAAATAAAAATACTTAAAGGAATATAAAGAGGTATTATAAAACTGTGAATAATAAACTTTTTTTAATAAAAGGATTACAAAGCTAAATACAATGATTGTAAATTAAATACTTACAAACTAAAAAGAAATTACAAGCTGATGGAGGTACATGATGCATGCTTATACTGGTTTTATAAGAATTGGGTTAGAAGAGTCTATAAATTGTGAGTAAGAACTGCGTGATCGAGTGATTGAGTGCTCCCCTTTTATGGAGGAAAGAACCTTATAAAGATTAGGGATTTTAACTTGATTGAAGTCTGGAAGCTAATTGGAATGTGCCGCGGAGTTGGGCTTGATTGAGGTCCAGAAGCTGCTTAAAAGGTGTTGAAGGGAACTATGTTTGTCTTTTTGTAAATTTTGTTAGTTGCTACAGTAGTTTCGTACTGCTATAGTGACTGCTACAGTTAATTGTTATAATAATGTTATTAGTTTGTCTTTTTGTAGAGCTAACATGCTACAGTGATTGCTATAGCAATCTTGTCAGTTTGTCTTCTTACGGAGCTAACATCTTTAGAATATTCTTGCAAGATCATTTATACTATTACTTTTGTAATTAATTACTAATGTGATGTTACCATTACAATTGTGTTATAAAATTTATTTCATAACAATTATCTTCATTTTGATGCAAATAATGAGTACTTGAAACTTCAGAGTCTTCCTCTAGTCTTAATGCTGATGTTACTTCATTTAATATCATCATATATTCAGCTTTTGTCTTTGTTGCTGCTAACCTTACTTGTATTGATGTCTTTGAAACTAAGAACTGTTGATCTTGGGTAGAGATTGCTTAAGATTTTGAAAGATGGGGATTGTTTTAAAATTTATTTTGAAGAGTAGATTTTAAAAGTCTGCCTAACTTAAATTGTTTTCACCATTTACTTTTAAAACGTCTAATTAAATAAGGTGATGAAGATTAAGCAATTCCTTAAATATGGTATTCACAAGTACTAATCTATGCTATAAAAAATAGGGAGAAAAGTGTTTATAGTTTTGAAGACCGGTTTTGTTAGTCTAAAAATTTAAAATTTTCTAAAAAATAAGAAAATTCTTCTTATATTGGTGGAGGTAAAATTTTTTAATTTGGTCCAAAATTGGTGAAACTATAAAGGAAAAATTCAAGTTTGCTTTTTGATGGAAATGGAAAAACCATGAATGAGAAAGACTTTAGTTTTGGTAGAAAAATGCATATAACCATACTTTTTGATAATCATAATATATAAAATTTGGTTGACTAAATTCTTGAGAAAATTATCGTGCTGAATTGGGATTAGGCTCCAATTCTGAGAAAGTAATTACTTTTAAAATTTGACATTTTGAATAAGCTACTTTTGTATTATCTTGTCTATATCTTATATGAGTGAAAATACAGGAATCAGTATTTATTAAAATAAACTCACAGTACTTTTGTATTTTACTTCCTATAGTTGCTGGCCAATGCCAATTTAGAAGAAAACATTACTGGATAATGAGAGGAATAAACTTATTTTTGAATTCTGATTCTATGGGTGTTATTGGGTAGACTTCAGTCTTGTAGAAATACTGCGGTTTTAAATTAAAGATGTTTGTGGGAGATGGATGAGAGTGAGTAATAAGTTAAAAAGAGAGATTATCTTGCAGTCCTGGATTGATATCAACTAATCTACTTGCAAATGTTTGACGGGTAAAAGAGAAAGAAGAGACTAAAGAAGTTAATGGACTAAAAGAATTTGCTGAAAAGAGAATGTTAGATCTTAATCTTATTCCTATTGTAAATCATAATTGTCCTCCAAAAGGACTCCCTAATCTTGTTCTTGCTGGAGAAGGTATTGCTGGAGAAGGAGAAACTGGTCTTGAATTTATTGGTGAGGGCATAACATAATCTTGTTTACTTGTAGGCTTCGGTCTTTTAGCTATTGTTGCCTTGTAAATATTCTCTAGATAATAAATTTTGTAAAGAATTGAAACCACCTTTAATAAATTCAATTTGAAAATCAAAACTTGATAAAATATCTTGTCATCTGGTAAAAATCTGTTTATGAGCTAAATTTTTAACAACTTTTTCTAAAATATATTTTGCACTTTTATAATCTATTCGAAGAAGAAAATACTAATTTAAAAGATCACTTAAAAATTTTGAAATACATAATACAATAGATAATTTTTTTAATAGTACTATAATTCTTTTGAATTTCTTTTCATAATCCGGAAGTAAATCTCATTAATTGTTCTAAGTTGTTATTATTATTATTTTTGTTCTAGAATTCTTCCGTATTCTAAATTAGATGCATTTGTTTGTACAATTTTATAAGCTAATGAGTCACCTATATGTAATAACGGTAATTGTTTGATTTCAAGTTTTACTGATTACTACATCTGTGTGTTGTTGAGTCCATCGGGGTGGATTCTTTTTTAATCTATCATACAATGGTTTATATTTTTTTATGTAGGTCTTAATAAAAATCTCTTATATAGTTTAAACTTCCTAAGAATCTTTGTAATTATATTTTTATTTTAATTTCATTGGAAAATTTATCAGCAAATTCTAAACTTCTTTGTATATGTGTAATTGTATCTTGTGATATATAATGTCCTAAAAATTTAATTTTGATTTGAAATAATTTGATTTTTGTTGCTGAAACAACTAGTCCATTAGTTTTAATTTTTTTTTTTTTGTCGAAACAACTAATCCATTTAGGGCCAACCTTTATGTGAATCGTTTATTGTGTGGGCCCACCTTTAATACACATAGTTCATTAGGTAGGGCCCACCTTTAATGTTAGTCATCCATCATGTGGGGCCCACCATCAACGATATTGTCCATCATGTGGGGTCCATCTTTTATATCCACTGCTCATCATGTGGAGCCACCTTCGATATGGGCCATCCATCATGCTAGACACAACTTGGATATGGGCCGCTTATCATTAGGCCAACCCTTGATGTGGACCGCCCATCATGTGGGGCCCACCCTGACATGGATAATCCATCATGTGGGTTCACCATTATTAATTGCCCATCATGTGGAGCCCACCTCTGATGTGGGTTGCCCATCACATGAGTCTCACCTTCAATGTGGGTTGCCAATCATGCGGGGCTTACCTTGAATGTGGGTCATTCATCATTAGGGGTGAACCTTTAATGTGGATCACCTATCGCGTGGGGATACCTTGATATGAGCCATCATCATGTGAGGCCTACTTAGATCATCTAAGCATTCATTGAATTATTTTTCAATCTCATGAACTTAGAAAAGGGTTTATGGCGACAAAGAGCATATTTCCTTAAATAATTTTCTAAGTTTTTGTGTCACCAATAAATAGAAAGAAAATAAGTTTTTTCAAAACTTGAAAAGCAATGAAAAATAAGTAATAAAAATAAATTACTTTTTAAAAAATGCTACATATTTAAGTTTAATAACTAAATTAACTTATTTTCAAAAAAGTAACTTACTAGCTTGCCTTAGTTTAAAAAAAGCTACTTATTCGGTAATATCCAAACAGGCCCTAAAAATCAGTCAGATCCAAAACTTAGGTGGGCCACACAAAACTAAACGAAACTGTCCACGGTTGAAACCTTACTGGAGCTGACCCTGATGTTTATACGCCATCCAAACCGTTCATGGGTTATTACGAACAGTAGGCACAAATATAATCCTGATACAAAACTTCTGTTGCCCCAGGCATTCAATCCACACTGTTTCGTGTGATATGGCCCACCTGTTTTGGATCTGCCTGATTTTTAGAGTCTGCCCTATCGTGGTATTTTAAAACAGATGGACGGAGTGGATCAGTCATGGACATCTCTGTGGGACCCAGTATATCTCTGCGCCCAGGTCCCAGGAATCCACTTACCAAAAAATAGGTCCATTACTCATACGGTGGACCGCAAAATTGGAACAAATGGACAACCAATGCTCTGTCTCAGCATACATAGGTGTGACCCACATGATGGGCCGACCTGGCCAAATATTGATCTTCATAAGAAGGGCCACCGTTTTTGCGGCAAGGATGTCTTACACAAGTGACATGTTGGAAAGAAATTCCCAGTTGCACGACCAGTTATCGTCCAGGCGTAGCTGATGATAAATCAGCTACTTTGCCAACCACCTACAGGCCATGGTCAATTCTGGTGGCAGAGTTAATCATGGTAGGATATAACCAAACCACTGGTCCGGATTGCTGAACCAGGGGTTGTCAGAATTGAAAACCCATCACACATGCATGCATGCCCCGCACCCTTCCAAGATACATCCCAACGTACCATATAACCTCTATTTGTAAGCCTGCAGTCAGGATCAATTAAGAGACTTATGCGGTACAGCCCAACAAGGGTGCATGGTCCAATCGAACGAGCAAGACAGATATCCATAGCTTGATGCATGGGCTATACGTACAACATTCATTTTGCTTGATTGCTTTAGGACATGAGCCAAAACGTGAGGCAAATCCAAAGCTCAAGTGGACCACACCACATGGTACAGTAGGAATTAATCACCCATTTTAACAAGTATGAACAAGTTGGATGGCCTACAAACATTAAGATGGGCCCTAGGAAGGTTTAAACTTTATACAGAATGTCAAAACATTGTTATACTTGTATCACTTATTAATGTAGGGCATGCAAGATGGGGCAGGCTCAACCTAAGTAACCCAATTCAAAATTTGCGTAAGGCTCCAGTTGAACCGTAATGCAACCTCACCCGAATAAGCATCATCAAACCACACCCATTCACATAATCTGCAATGGGTCGTGTTTCCAAATTGGAATCCAGAAATTCAAGGTTGATCTGTCCGGGGGTTGCATTCTATGTAAATGGGTCAAGCTCAGGTTGATGGCATCATTTGGCTTCAAAATAAGGTCTGGGCTAGCAACTAATATGTTCTGGGCTTTTTTTCATACAAATGCGTTGGTTCACCAGATTAACCATAGCTACACCAAATGAGAGCATTTCACATCCCCTCTTCCACGCATACATGGTGGCAATACATGACGTGTGTCAATCTAGACTCTAAAATGAAAGCTCCATGGGTGGACGAACCACACTATCCAATGAGGCTGACTCAATTACCAACCAGACAGTGATGATCGCCTTATCAAGGTGACTATGGGCCACCTATTCCCGTCCACGACGGGGCCCAAAAGTCAGAATAGTGACAATGTCCACCAAAGGTGCCCTGGGACGTACTGCCACAGGCCTTGGCAAACTTCCACTGAACCACTCCAGCCTTCTTTCTTCCTCAGGAGTAACAAACAAAATGAGAATAAAAGATAAAAACAGTGTTGAGAAGAACAGTGGAGACCAATTCAGATCCTTCCACGTCCGATTCCAGAGTACTTGTCTGATTGAATTCTATAATAATACCACTATACTTGGATCAAAGAAGGAACTTCACGGAGCTCAACCACCGAGGTTCCAAGAGCAAGGAAAGCCACCCGATGACACCACTCCTGCCCATGTTTCATTTCACCTGCAACACAACACACATCCCTTTAGAGACTCCAAAGAACTTATTACGGGAAATGATGCTATGAGACTGGATGAGGGTAGCCATTATATTCTACCAATTTCAAAGTTCTACAAATGGTCGGTAGATTTTGATGGACCAGCTACTGGGGCTGGTGGCCTGCAAAGTGATGGTTAAAAGAAATCTTGTAGCAGTTAACATTGTTCAACATCTGAACAAGTGCAAAAGGCTCCCCCAAAAGCTGCTGGGCTGGGCCTGCCCATGTACATCCAAAGTTCAGGGAACACATGAAACATACAAGAGACTACAATGACTTCAAATGGTGAACAATTTTCACATGCATAAACTAATCACCCTTGAGGCAGAGTATAATGCCTGAGGTTGTCCTACCAAGTAGATTGTGGGGCCAAGTGAGTCCATGGTGGACATGTCAGACCAATGGTATGAATCACTGAACCATGAATCCAACCAGAAAGTACATGTCAGACCAATGGTATGAATCAGAATAAAATGAAAACCCGGTGACGCTATGCATAAAATATACTCAAACAGAAGATCATGTAACTTCCTCTGAGAACAGTGTGCAATAATCTGGAATCCAAAAGTGGAAATATTGGTCGTTGCTAGAATTATATAGCATACAACTCTATAATTTTCATATCAATAGCTTTCTCTTATATTCTAGTATGTTTAAATTAAAGTTAGGGAGCCGGCCAAGAGGCTACCCCGCCTCACACATAACGAAGGGTGTCACACCCTTCAAGATTTTGGAATACAGATTCCTACACATCAGCCAGAGCCTTGCAATGGGCTAGTCACCACACGTTTTGTTTTGTTTTGTCTTCTTACAGGAAAGGTGCCAGTCACCACAGATTTTGTTTTGTCTTGTTTTTTACAGGAAAGGTGCCAGTCACCACAGATTTTTTGTTTTGTTTTCTTTTACAGGAGAGGTGCCATAGTTCTGTCATTTCCTGAAGTATCAATAGTGATAAAAGAGGGGGGGAAAATCCATGATGGGAATGATAACTCACCTTTTGAACCAGAGATTCACGGCACTAACCAGCCCCATCGACTGAACTCATTTGCTGCATTCACTGTTCATCATCATCATCTGGCGTTGTTCGTCGCTGACTCCTCTCACGGCGGCGCCATGAACCCGACACCCCTTCAGGGACAGAGTCATCATCTCTTGCAGGCTCACCGTCGTAGCTATCACCCCATAGTGTTGTTCTCCTCCGGCTCCTTGATAGCCCCCTGAACCTTGATGGGACTGACCAGCTGGTTCTTGTATTGGAACCCGATGGGAAAACCCGGATGAGAAGAAAGACAGTCAACCAATTCCCATCATACAGACTTTCCTCATCCCTCTCCTCCCCGAATGCTGACTGGAACGTGCTCAGCACGTCACCAAGATCACGCTGACGCTCCAACCTCCTCCAGTCCCGCAGCCGTTCCGGGTCCACCTCCGATGGCCGTGCCATTGGGTGCTCAAGCCTCGCATGCTTCCGGAGGTCAGCATATGTACCACTGAACGTACAGGACTCCTGTGCGCAGCTCCTTGTCTTGGCATTCATGAACCGGCGGGCAGACTCCACTGGTTTCCACCCATTTATCTGTCCCCGGCAGAGAGGACACGAAAGCTTCAGTTGCTCGCTGCACTCACAAGGCATGCTGTGCAATGCATGTTCTTCACCTTCATGGTGTGGCTCCATATTTTGTTCTTCTGGGCTCGTTGTGTGAGTTAGGGTGCTCACTGGGGATTCTTCCACAGTAGGGGTGGATTTGGGTTCAGTGAATGCCTTACGGAATTGGTCAAGGCAGTTGGAGTGGCGGTAGCTTGTGTCACACATGTAAGGGCGGCATCCCTTGTCATGGGAAGAGCAGAGGAGGAGGACGGCATTGTGGGGGTGTTCCATGCACACAGGGCACCTGGCCTCTTCCCATTCTTTCACATCTTCTGCAGCTTCTGGAGGGTTTCTGGATGTAGAGCGCCGGACATGGCTGGAACTGCAAGGGAAAGGAGAAGCCCTTGACCGATCGAATGACAAAGAGCGATCTCTTCTTTCCTTTGGCATTTCTATCACTGAATGAGAAACTTATGTCACTCAATGCAGCAGCAGAAAGACCTGAACTTCAAAAACCGGTTGCAGCATTAGCCAAAATAATAAATCGAGGGAATTCTGAAATATGCCGATGAATCCAAACAAACAGTTAAAAACCAAATTTCTTTAAAAGATCTGAACAGCACATTGGAAGATTAAAATTCAATTCGAGTTTCTTGGTCTAAAAATAGGTCAATTTGGGATTTCATGGGTTAATCAGGCATGTGTGACCTGCAGACATGGACAAAGAGGTCCGCATCATAAATAGAGGAGACTGAAACAGCAGCCTCGTAAAATGGATGGACCATGCACAGCCTTTACATGTTACAATAAACCTGTGCAATGAACATTGAACATTGTCCTCTCTTCTCATGTCCAGCAGAGCGCAAACACAAGGAGAGCTTCTGAGTACAAATGCATGCTGACCACAGCCATGAAATTGAATTTCCACAAAAAACAGATTTTAGTAGTTAAGCTCCTGTTGCAGAACAAGTTAAACTTACAATGAAAGATACAAATCTAGTAACCAAAGGAACTTCCATATTGCTGGAAGGTATTCATGCGTAGATCTTTCCATCTAGTGGCCATACCTAGCGACATTGTTATTGTTTTCCAACATTGTAGAAAGCGGTACAAGACTATAGGCAGGCAGCAGAACTTGAGTGTGTCTGCCCATTCATTAAGTACCGAGATTGAAGGGGATTCCAACATGATTCATTTTTCAAACTCAGAAAACCTTACAATATCTCTTTCATTTTAAGGCAGATGAACAACATATCTTCATTTCTACCCATGTCTTTCCATCATGTTTGGAAGGAGGCCAAAGCGATGACTCGTAAGCTTGTCAAAGATGTAATTATACCAAGGCCACATTGTCATTGTCAATGCATTACTCACCCCTTAATCCTTTATATTTTTTTGCTCTTTGATGAAACTTCAGTCATTTTAATAGAAAAAGGAAATCCTATATTTTTTTAAAAAATGAATCGTACAATTTATAATTCAAATTCTGGGAAGTCCGGGTGGTAGTCTTGTATTTGTATTTTCTTTTGCAGTTTTTTGCCCGTTTCTTCGGTAAATTTCCATTCATTAAAGGAAAAAAAAAAAAAAAAACCTGAGATGACTGTTTAATCCCACTGAGAATAATTTGTGAATCAGCTCTGATCCCATTTAAGAAAAATGGAATCTCAAGCATACAATTTGCCGAAGAAGCATGTGGCAAATATATGGAATAAATGTTAATCCAATTGGAATCCATTCCAAATTCACAACTGGATTTAAGTTTCAAAAAATTACCTGCAGGCTTTTGCAATTTTTTTTTTTGTCTTCGTGCTAAAAATTTGTGAGACATTCATTTGAAAAAGCCAAACAGAAGGACACACAATAACAATTTCTATGATATTACGGAATATCATGTTCTGAAACTTTGAAAATATTCCATCATTTAAAACCAAGGGATCATACCCAAAGCAAACTTCTTAATCCATATATGAGCATTAATTTATGGCCATAGGATTAACACCTTCAGTCCTATCAACCCATGAGACCAAGACACTTATACAAAGACTGACATAAACACAAGAAGCAGGGTTGAAGCCATATTCAATAGATCCGTACAGAATCCAATGCAAAATACAGGTATCCCAACAAGATACTGATACCATTGAAAGTAATAGGTTCTCATAAAAAACCTATATAACATGACGTCTGAATATTCTGGAAGTTCCCATAGATCAATTGGCACCAATATCAGCACCACTAAGCATCTACAAGCAATTGAGTATTCTAGACACCAACCAAAAACTCATTATGCAGAAGAAACAAACCCCCTTGAATTTATAAGAGGAAAAAGTATCAACATAAAATTGATGTTCAGAAGACACAGGATACCACTTACTATAACAGTACCATTAAATGACTGCGATCTTCTAAATACTGAAACATCGCATTTTTGTTAAATGTCAGGCAAGCAAAGCATGGCTAGAATAGCTAATAAGCCAAGACTTCCATCATCCTGAGGTTACTGACTTCGGATTTGCATGAGGATTTCATTTGAAGGTTATCACTAGGTTGATTAGCTACTGGAAGGTACTAAATTACAAGGAATTTTTCTTTTTATTACTTTTATCTTTTACACACCACGAAAATTTACAACAAAGAAGAGAGGTCATCAGGATAAAGAGTCGCCAATACAAAGCAAGATTCTATAGAATCCCTCTTTGCATAGGAGATAGCAATACAGTTTGGCCACCTGATGTTTAAACACATAATCCATGTGGAAGAGGAACACAATCTTAAATAATTCAAAATATGCCACTCCTAGTTAGCTGCCTTTCACCAACGAGGGTCCACCAAACCGGTGGGAGAGTTTCCACACCAGATTTGGTCACCAAAAGCTCCATTCCATCTATTCCTGTTTGGGCCAGAGAACGACAATCTAATTGCAAAAGAGTCATCCTCAACACACACGCTGCCACTTAGGCGCTGGGATTAACCACGAAGAATAAACAGAAAATTAAATAGATTAGTCTCCAACATTTCACAAGATCAAAAGCAAGAAATCAATGAAGTAACACAAACCACTCAATTAAAACCCTAATAACAAATATCTTCCACAAAATGCCCATTTAAACCCTAATCACTACCGTATAACAAGATGAAAGCAACAGAAAAGAAAGATTACAGTCTTCAGCAACAAAAACCCTAATCTACATCACAAGACGGAGAAAGCCGCCCAAAACCGCAAGAAACGACGATCCGAGCCAATAGATAGCCGGAAAAATCAGCAAATCAGCAGATCCAGTCGGATCCGGACTGGACACGGCAGTTGGAATTTCGTGCAGAGATCTTACCGGGGCTTTCAGAGAGATCGGGAACTGATCAAAGGATACGATCTGGTGTAGTCGGTTGGAGAAGATGGAAGAATCTCCTAAAAGTTCGTCGGAGAAGAGAGAGTCCTCTCAGCTTTCCCTTCTACCCTTTTCGGACGAAGGCACAGAGAAAGGGGAGCGAAAGAGCAGAGAGCGCTGCGAAAGGGGATGGGGCGCAATTTATATGGGTCGCTTGGATGAGTTGGCAGCTGACGTGGACGACTGGGGTTCTCAAGGTTTTCAGACATTGAATTGAGTCTGCTCTATGTAAATGAAAACTTGTAGAAGGTTTTACCTGGAAACGCCCAAACACAAGCGCCTCACATGAAAGAAATCGAGACCGTCCATTCCTTGAAAGCAGAGTCATCTGATAATAATAAAGACTTTAATCATTAGATGAGCGGCAGATATGACTAATGGATGAGTGAATATGATGAACGGTGGTGTGCTTTAGATGCATGCGGGGACCTTCATGTTTAAACCGGCCTGATTTTTGAGATTCTCACTGTATTTGTCTAGGAACGGCAGTGATCTCGTACGCGTATGCACGTCAGCATGCGCTCCAGGGAAGCGTATTGCCTGGTGATCTGTGGGGCTCATCATGATGTATATATTTTATCCAAGCCGTCCATACGTTTCTCGATCTCATTTTACAATATGAGTCAAAAAATGAAGAAGATTCAAAGCTCAACTGGACCACACCAGAGGAAACAGGTTGATTGAAGGCCCACAAAAGTTCTGGATCAATCTGATATATTTATTTTCCCTTGATCTAGGTCCGTATGACCTTATCAACGGGTTGAATGGTGGGCCCCAGGAAGTTTTCAAAAGTGAATGTCATTATACCCACTGTTTCCTGTGGTGTGGCCCACTTGAACTTTGGATCAGCTTAAATTTTAGGATTTTAGCCTAAAATAAGGTCAAAAAATGGATGGACGTCGTGGATGTAAAACAAATACATCAAGGTGGGCCCCACGTATCCGATTCCTTGTTGCATCAAGGTGGGCGCTTGCGAGCAGCATTTTTTTTTTTAGTAGCAAAGGGAGTGGGGAGGCACTACCTTTGTATTTTTGTTTGTCGGGGATAGTCAATAACTCGCGGGAGTAGGTTAAGCTGTAGTTCACGGGATGTGAGCACTTACTGACCAGAAGCGCCCACCTTCGTTATCAGAAGACTTTTAAATTTTGATGGCCCATTTTCTGATTGGACAATCCGATTGGGCCCACCAGACCTGCGGATGGTAGTAGAATAAAAGGTGTTCCGTTCACTTTGAAAGACTTAATATCCATTAACTAAAGATTGTACCGTTGATAAGTGGATTTTCAAACCATGAGACATCGAGAATTTTGGGACCGGAGAATGAACGGTCAAAGACGCCGGTGTCCATTGGTGGTGCTGTGGTGAGTTTGGGATTTACTAGAACTAGGGTGTACATTGAGTTGAGCCAAGTCGTGCTCAGCCCCTTGCTAACGTCAGCTCGAACTCAACTCGGCTTAGGCCTAAGGCCTAACTGGCCAGCTCGACTCAATTCGGTCAGCAGCTCAGGCCCGTTTGAGCCAAGTTCACTATTGCAACATTTTCACAAGCATGTAAACTACGCCTTCAAAATTTTGTTGTATTTGAGACAACAACAATGATTTTATAGGTATTTTATCTAATACCTTTTAAATAACAAATTTTTTTAAAAAAGGATGTTGGTTTCATATACATACCTTCCTTGCCACCCGTCACACTTTTTTAAGTCATTTCATCAAACATTTGATGAGCAACATCAATATCAAAATAATCGAGTCACCGAACTGGTTCGATTTGAGTTGAATTTGAGCTGAGTTCGATCCAAGTCGAGTTCAAGTTAAGACTTATCAAGTTGGGCCAGCTCGAACTCATTTTCGAGCTCAAAAAATCAGCTCAACACAGCTCCAACTCAACTTCAAATTGAGCCGAATCCAACTTTTTTGACTTAAGTCAAGTGAGCTAACCAAGCTAGCTCAGTTCGTGTACACCTCTAACTAGAACAACCCGACCCATGGCTACGGGGTATGTGGCATTGCAGCGGTAATTATGAGATCATCTTTCAATGATCCAAACTGTTTGTACGATGATACAAGCAGCCGGGTAGATATAAGATCATCTTTCAATGATCCAAACCATTTGTATGATAGTCTAGGTGTAGGGCTATTCCAAGACAAAGTCATGGAATGTTGTAACAATTTGATCATGTGGTTCTTTTTATTTAAATATGTACCATGCCTTTAAACTTTGAAAATCAAAGAGTTTGAATATATAAATCAGATGGTGTAACTCACCACACTCTACACTGTCCACCCATTTTTCAGCTCATTTAAGTCATGGACTCAAAATTGAAGCATATTCAAAGTTTTAGTGTACTATATTGTTGTTGTTCAATTTGGATGTGTAATCGCATGTATTATGAACGGCTTGAATTCATTCATGCACATATAATTAGGCATAGTATTGGCTATGCCAAAGTTATATTTCACTCGAATAAATTGGATGTTTATGACTTATTTGTCAAACTAGTCAGATTAAAATTAAATTAAATAGATTAGGAACAAACTTATAAAGATTGATATGACTATTTAGCCACTAATGTTATAATTATTAGTCAATTTAAAAGGAGAAGGTTAGACATTTAAAATGAAATTTTTTACCTTGAGTTAAAAACTTTTCTTTCAACCTTGGTAGTATTTTGGGTTTACTAGCAACACGGTGATAAATGAATAAGATTTAAAATTAAGGTGGAATTGCTAATTTCATTAATTAAATAAGATAAACAATATAATTAGTGAAACAAAAGTAGATTGAGTAGAGAAATAAAAATAACTACCTATTACTAATCATATGAACAAAATAATCCAGGTCTACAGTTTGCAATGCATGATTAGTTTGATCTACTAAGTAAGGACTTGGTATTCAGTAATATTTAACAATGCTAGTCATAGATATTTAAATTTATTCATGTGAATAAAACAAAACCAAGGTGATCCACCAAGTAGGAATTCGGTAATCGTAGATGTTTAATTAAATTTACTCCTAAAACATACTACAACAATGTATACTGGATTTGAGCTAAACAGATTTACATTGTAGAGATTAATTTATGTTGTATAGTGGTTAATTGTGTGGCAAGGTCCCTAATCTCTTATTTAATTACTACTTCTACAGATTTTTTGAGACACGACGGACTTGTATAACATTCCACATCATTAGAGATTTAGATAATTAGTCATCCTTATTCTCCACATAACCATGGGTAGAAGAGAGCCAATAGGCATCTTGCTATTCTAATGGTGTATACAGAAATTTACTATAGCCTTCCATCATTGGGCTCTTAGATAAGAAAAATTTTAGTCTTTGTATTATTGGTATTTTACATTTTTAGAGGTTATTGTTGGTAGGATTTTAATATTTAATGTGTGGGTAAACCTACTTTGATTTGGCATGACTCTGACACTTGATGTCACGGCACGTGCATGTATCTAACTTTTTTTTTTTTGAACTTCATTTACACTACGACTGTTACATGACACTTTTTGTATAGTTTGATCTAGTTGTGATTGGCCCGCTTTAACAGACAGAACACAAAAATGTGAGAATATCCGAGAAGGTTTCAATGGCCAAGCCACCGTGTCGTATGTTTTGTGTGATGTGGTTCAATTGAGCTTTGAATATGCTTCAATTTTGGTCTCATGCCCAGAAATGAGCTGGAAAAATGAATGGACGGGGTGGATGATGAAAAATATATCACGGTAGACCCACAGAGTTTCCTCACCACACAATCCACGTCCCTATAAATCCATGAGTACTCTTGGGTATCCTCCATCCAAGGTACGGCCCATAGTATAAACGGCTTGGATCATTGAGAAATTCTCAGATCCAATTGCTAAAGTCCCTACGTATCCCATAGCGGTAGATGGTGACGTGGTTTAGCAAACATCGTTTTGTAGCCCGCACCCCGCAAGTGGGGCACCCATGCGGTGCGGTGCACTCACGTCATAGATGGCTTAGCCCGAAATCATGCCGGTCAACTCGTTAGGTCAGACCTGGGATGTAATTCCAGCTACATAAAAGCACCATGAAGTTCCCTCATCCACCTGCTATGACTTTCAAAGTTTGAATATGGACCACTGCTAATTGGTTGGCTGCGACACTCCACTTCCGTTGATCTTGTGGGATTTGTATAGACACGATGGCCCACTCTGATTACTACGCTTGCCACGTCCACCGTGAAGAGGGAGCGGATTGGGTAATACTCCCGCCAGGACCTAGCTATAGCCAGACGGTCTTGTGAAGGAATCTGTGGGGCCCACCGTGCTATATAGGTTTTATCCATGCCCAGATCATTTTAGGGCACAGACCACGGTGGCAGATTGAAGGCTCAAGTGGTCCAACCCCACAAAAAGCAGTGACAATTCAATTCCTACCGCCGGAAACCTTTTAAGGCCCAATGCGATTATAATGTCACGTACACCTGTAAGAAGGTAAAATATAAATATCAGATCGATTCAGTCCCAAAGAAATTTTCAAGGGTAAACTTTCAAACCCCCCTGTTTCTTGTGGTGTGGTCTACTTGAACTTTTAATCTCTCTCTTTTTTTTTTAAATTTTTTTTTAAATTTTTTTTTATTTAAGCTGATGTTCTAAAATGATATTTCTAAATTGATAGATAATGCAGATAATATACATACATCGTGGTGGGCCACAGATCTCCTGACAGGACCATCAATCTCTGGCTATGTCTTGGGGGCTTGTACTGCGTGGTACCACCGGCCATTCCTCTTTTAGTGTGGGTGGTTGGGAAAACAATAACAATTTGACAGCTTGGCAGTATGATGAATGATGAGTGGTCATTTAAAAATTATTTATAAGCGTTACTATAAATGCAAGTAATTCAAATTAAATTGTTTTAGTTAAGATGCGTAAAATTTAAATCTATTTGATTATCTATTATAGGATCGGTGGAGAGGTAGAATGGCAATGGGCGGGGCTCGGCTTGCGAACATCAGAATTTTGAATGGAGAAGGCCCAGCCGAAGCAGTTCAAAGTTAAAGCTGAGACAAAACCCCAGCCCGGCCCATTGACAGGAGAGCCAATTAAGTGAGACACGGGATCCACCGACGTGAGTAGTACCCTTGAATGTGGGTTTACAGTGATGTATGTGCCTTAAATCCACACCGTCCAACTATTTTGAAAGATTATCTTAGGGAATGATGCAAAAAATGAAGCTGAATGTAATCTTAGGTGGACCACACCATAGGAAACATTCATGATTGAATAATCATCGTTAAAAACTTTACGAATTCCACCACAATGTTTATTTTCCATCCAACCCGTTGATAAGGTCACAGACACCTAGACCAAGATACCACACAAATATCATCTTGATCCAAAGATTTTATGGCCCACAAGAAGTTTTCAATGGCCAATTACCATGGTTTCGTGTACTATGGTCCATATGGAATTTTGAGCTACGTTTTTTATCATGCCCTAAAATGAGCTTTCAATAGGGATGGATGGCGTGGATGTAGTCACATACATCATAATCGGCCACACATTAAGGTTCCCACTCACCTCCGTGGATCCAGGTCTCACCTAATCGACTCCCGGATCGGTGGATTACAGGATGCGGAATGCGTGGTGGGCACCAACTAGGTAATGTGCCGACGTGTACAAGTTATGTGGGGCATGATATTTGTCTTATATTCGTTCTTCATCCATTTTGGGAGATAATTCGAGGACATGATCCAATGCAATTTTCAAGTGGATGCTTGAATGTCTACAATTGAAATTTTTTGGGGCACCATGTTTGCTTTGGATCAAGCTGATATTTATGTTTTTCTAACGTTTAGGTCCATGTGACCTTATTATCAGGCTCGATTACTAATAAACATCATAGTGGGCTTTAAGAAGGCTCCAACCTTCGGCGTCATTGTCTCCTGTGTTTTTTTGTGGTGTAGTCCACTTGAGGTTTTGATTTGGCTCATTTGAGCTCATTTCAAAAGGAATCTTACAAAATGGTTGACCGTGTGGACATCACATGCATCATGGCGGGGTCATGGAGCTTTGGCATGTCAACACACCCGAGCTAGGTGTTGTCTGGCACATCACGCAGTCCCTTCCTTGAGTATTGTATCCACCCACATTGGTTTCTCCAGCACA
This sequence comes from Magnolia kwangsiensis, assembly GCA_037074715.1. Taxonomy (NCBI): domain Eukaryota; kingdom Viridiplantae; phylum Streptophyta; class Magnoliopsida; order Magnoliales; family Magnoliaceae; genus Magnolia; species Magnolia kwangsiensis. Next base: position 87,133,251 of record CM073581.1, read on the forward strand.
CGTTACATTGTGATGTCAAACATGAAGTAGATCCAAAACTCAGGTCGGCCACACCACAAGAAAAGGCTGGATTTGAATACATGGAGCTGATGTGTGTGTTTCCTTCATTCGGGTGTGAATCAACTAATGAATGGATTGGATGGCATATAAATATCACAATGGTCGACAATATTTTAATACAGGTCTTTTTATTTATTTATACCACACTCTAAAGTAAGCGGAAGAAAATGATGTACTGAATGGATGTCAGACAGACCTTACGGTGGGCCACGGGGTTTTATGCGGGAAGGGCTCCCTCCAGCAGGTCGGCGGACGCGGTATGCGTCCTTGACCGGCATTCAACGATGCGTTTGAGGGGTGATTGCGAGTGACCTCAGATGGAAAATTGCCGCAACCCAGGAGTAGATTAGGTGTTAGGCCGTGGCTGATGTGGTGAGATTTAATTAAGCCATGTGCTGAGAGATCGCCATGATGAAGAAGTGTAGTGCTTACCTGCTTCTTGTGGTCCCGCTGATTAGTAGTTCGTTCCGGGCCATCTTGATCCGGTGCTGATGGTATATGGTGAGACTGGGTTGTGATGGGGAAAAGTTGTAGAGAAGAGTAGGGCATGCAAAAAAAAAGAATAAAAAAAGTAGAGCAGCCCAGTGTGTTTCTAACCTAGCAGGGTGAAGGATGTCGGGACTTAAGAATGCAAACCCTTTAGCTCCACTAATGGAGCCTCCCACTCTTTTGACATAAAAACCATTTGTCATTCCAGCCCTTATTAGTAGACACGTTGTTGGTTATAATGGACTGACCCTCTGAGCAGTAAGAAAAATAAACTATTTGTGTGAGCTCGGTCTACTCTTAGTTTATTACAAGTAAAGAAGCTCATTCACTGTGAGCTTGGAATTTTCGACTAATGCCATAAGATGCGGCAACCACAGATAACCCGCTAAATGTTTGGGTTTGGTTGCCCAGGGGTGACCTAAAGATGACATAAGACCTCTCTCACCAGGGGGTGGAGAGGCAGGCCAAGGCCGCAAGAAAAGAATGTAGAGTATAAGGCGACCTCTCCCTTGGGAGGTCGACTAGGAACTTTCCCCAGCTTGGGAGAGACAAAGTCCCATCGAGCTGGGAATTGAGAACTCTAATACGAGGGAGTGCAAGTCGGCTACACTCAGCCTCAACATAAAGGTTTTGATAGTGTGAGCAAGATCACCAGAGGACCAAGGGGCCGCCTGGGCTAGTGGCGCCACCCTGGTCAGAGAAAGAGGTCTCCGATGACCAGATCAACAGAAGGGGGGCAAGCCCCATGGGACTGAACTTGGAAGACTTAGCGAAGGGCTGAGATCGAGAGTCGGACACGACATTGTCCGACTCCTCCCGAAAGTGGTTGGAGATTGTAGCCACCCTGGAGTCCTCCCCAAAAGACATTGAAAAAAAGAAAAAAGTAAAAAGGAAGAAAGGAGAGAGATAAGAGAATCTCTGAAGTATCAGAAAAATGCTTCAGCACGGTGACTTAGAACCGACAAATACCACAAAGTAAAAACTGTTTGGTTGAGGCGAGGTTGGAGCAGGTCGGTAAAGCTCAGGTTTCTTAAAACAAACAAATGAATGGGAGGAGGGGGATCAGAGTATTTATATAACTCCCTTAACAACTTATTTACTCCTGCATAGTGCCACATGTTAGCATGATAGCATGAGGTGACGCTTCAACTAGTACACCCTTCCACGTGGCAGGAATGGATTCAACCAGGCAAAAGCATGATTGCTCGGGTGAAAGTTGCCTACCCGTGATTTGTCCACACTCCGAATGACAATCATTCCACATCAGTAATCACACATTTTTGACTTTTTTGTCAGGTGATTCCTTTGTAGTTTCCGCCTTTACCAGCAAACGACAAATTCAGACTCAATTTAAAATTAAAAAAGATTGGGCTGCTCAAAATTTAAATTTAAATTTAAATTTCTATACTTTCAGACCAGTTTGACTCTTACTTTCTAAGCTCATACAAGCCGAGCTCGGAAATGGGGGCAACTATTGTGGGCAAAATCAAACTGGTCCATCATACGGGAAGAACGACCAACCACGGTGGAAGTGCCTCGAAGCTGAGGCAACCAGAGGACCAAGATAGGTTTCTGGCTCGAGCTGTTAGAGACAAAGCTCGGAGACAGAACAAGTAACTCTCCCAACGAAGAGATGAGCACTCGAGTTGGGCTTTTAGAAGACATAGCTTGGTAGGGAAAGAGTCATCTCAGCTAATACATTTATAAATACGAACAAAGGACCCATAAGGCAAGGAGATTGGGCCACGAACTCCCCAACATCTCAAGCTGACTAGGTCAGCTGCGACCAAATGCAGAATGAGAAATCCATAGGGAATCCTGCCCCGAACCCATAAAAGAAGGATTTATAGTGATCTTGACCAAAGATCACGTCGATCGAAACAAGCTCAATGACATTCTCGCGAGTAGATTCCTAGCTAAATAGAGATCTTCAGTGTATCCCATGAAAATACAATGGTTTTAGAACCGTCTAAGGACCTATAAATACAACCACCCTAAACAAGGAGAAGTAATCTAAACAAGAAAAAAGAAAAATCCAAACTCAAGCTTTTGATTTAAGTCAACTAGCTTAACTTAGGCATCAGAGGGTCCATGGCCATCATCGTCACCCCCACTATCTACGATTTTCTATTTCTTTATAGGTCCATTGATGGATGCACCCCCATGACTAATCATATATGTTCATCAGATTTCGGCAACAACACCATCATCTCAAGAATGTAGATGTCATAATCAAGGACGTGGCTTAAGGGCCTCACTAAGGGCCCATTTGGATACCACCAGATAAGTTACTTTTCTAATTATAAAAGGTAGATAAGCTTCTTATTTGAAATAAGTAAGTTTGGTTTAAAATCAATTATAAGTAACTTTAAAAAAAAAAACACTTTATATTATTTTATCGCTTCAGCTTAATAATTAGATACAAAATAAAGTGCTTAAGGGATAAATAACTTAAGTAACTTAAATTCAAATGTCCCCTTAATCTACTCTTGATTACTCAGATGTGAATTACATGATAAGTAGGGCCACTTTGATGTTTGTGAGAAATGTATCTTATTTATCTATTTTATGAGATCACGTTCATGTTAGAACATGAGCCCAAAAATATAGTACATCTAAAACTCAAGTGGTTACGTGACAAGAAAAAAGTAGATGAAGAAATGCCTACTGCAGAAACGTCCTTGATTCTATTGTGATGTTCACATCCTATTTAAATTGTTTATTGCGGTGATGCAAATAGATTAACTTGAAAACATAAAAAACATAAAAATATTAGCTTGATCCAAAGCTTCTATGGCCCTATAAATGTTTCAATGGTGAATGTTCAAACATCACCATTTTCTATTATGTTACCCTCTTGATTTATGGATTTACTTCATTTTTGAGCTTATGTCCTAATATGATCATGGATTTACTTCATTTTTGAGCTTATGTCTTAATATGTTCTGAAAAGACAGAGTGACATTCTAGCATAATGTATCGATTCCTTCTTTCTAATCATTCCATCTGTATACTTTTTTTTTTAAAAAAATTTTAATTTTTAATTTTTTTTTAAAAATTTTCATGACCATTCACAAATTGTACGGATTCCTTCTTTTTACCCCATCCATATGTGGGACTTTTTTTTTTCTTGGGCCGTTGCTCTAAATAACCATTATTACGATTATCGATCTGATAAAATTGTATTGTAGCTCGGTCCACTGATTGTACGGATCAGATCCGCCACCTATGAAGGGTGTTAGGTCACACTATGTTTGGACATGTACCAAAATAGAATAGCTGCAGCCTTTCTATGGGTGCCTGCCAATAGATGATTAGAAGAAAGAAATACAGAAATATTCCACATTCACTTAAAAGCCGCAAGATTGGCTCCTTGGTCCGCCAACGTAGGACGTGGATTGGGCACTACCCTGGACTGCATCGAGCTTGGCACATTCATGGGCTTTGAGGGGCCCACTATGATGTATGTGTTTTATCCACACCGTCCATCCCTTTTTTCATATCATTTTTGACTATAAGCCCAAAATCGATGCAGATACAATGCTCAAGTGGACCACAGTACAAGAATCAGTGGTGATAATAACGTCCACCATTGAAAACTTCCTAGGGCCCACCGTGATGTTTATTTTCCATCCAACCAATCATTAGGTTACATCGACCTGGATGGAGGGGAAACAAAAATATCAGTTTGATTCAAAACTTCTGTGGCCCCCAAGCAGTTTTCAACATTAGGAATTTGATCCACACCGTGTGATTCATTTGATGCTTGGATCTGTCTCATTTTTCAGTTTAGATCCTAAAATGATACGGAAAAATAGATGGACTGTGTGGATAAAACCCATAAATAATAGTGACCCCTCAGAGCCCCTGTTTGTGCCAAGCATGAGATAGAACCCAATTCATGTCCTCCAATATAGGAGATTTTTGAGGCATGGTCCATCTAAAAGTGGGACACAAACCAATGATTTAGATTAAACCATGGGTCCCACCAGTCAGAATTGAAAACCCTGATATATTGTGCAAAGCCATTGGTTGCGTATCCTTTAAATCTGCACAACCTGCAAAAACATACGGAGAATCTAATGTTACGAAGAACTCATTATATGTAATTACTGCTAATTATAATGAAATAAATTCATCTTTAAGTGTCTGCTAAACGTAGGTGCTTTCTTGGATCCCTGTGGGGCTACCATGATATATTTATTTTACATCCATGCCGTCCGTCAGTTTTTACATATCATTTTAGTGCATGATCCAAAAAATGATGTAGATACAAATCTCCGGTGGACCACACTATAAGAAACAGCGGTGATTAATTGTTAAAAACTTCTTGTGGACCAAAAAAAATTGGATCAAGCTGATATTCGTGTGGTCCCTTCATCCAGGTCTTTGTTATCTTATCAATAGGTTGGATGGGAAATAAGCATTCCAATGCCCCTATGAAGTTTTTAGTGGTGCGTATTCAATCAGTACTGTGGTTTGGTCCACATAACATTTTGATTTACTTCAATTTTAGAATCATGGCTTTTTAGAGCTTTCAAAACGGATGGACGACATGGATTTAAAGTAAATATATTATGGTGTGCACATAGTTAGGCATCCACCGACCTCATACCAAGGCTCGTCCCTAGGGGTGCACATTTAACCGGTAGAACCGTGGAACCGGACCGGAATCGTTGGATCGGTCCGGTTTGGTCCGGTTCTAGTATGCTAATGGTTCGGTTCTAGTTTTGAAAATTCTAGAACTGTTAGGAACGGTTCGGTTCCGGTTTAGGGGCATGTAAAACCGAACCGAACCGTGGAACCGATCCGTTGAATCGTGGATCTGAACCGTTGATCCAAAACCATTTAATGCTAACCGTCAAATGAGCAGTTAAAATGAAGATGATTAAGAATCTTAAATCTCGTCAGTTTATTAGCATGGAGACCACGTTTTGGACCATTAATTACGCATACACATGTACCATGCCTGAGATGACATTTTTCATTCATGCATGAAAAATTTTGCTAACCCCACTCGTATAGGCAAAAAGCTTATGTACACACCACATGTGCCATCATGGCATGATAGATCTGATCAAATTCATCCATCAGAAAGGACAGATTATGTAAGACCCGTATCATAATCCGTACTGTTCCGTTGCTTCCCGCGATTCTTCTCGTCAAATTTCGGCGACCTGCGACCTGTAATCGACTTTGTGTACGACCGTAAGTCGTATCCTATACATTTGAGTCGACTTAACCTAAGACTTGTATCATTGCGACTGCACCGTCGTCGCGGTTCCAACGCCGCGACTCATGCACCGATCCGATACCCTGACTAAGAGATGTGGGTCGACGTTTATTTCGAGAAAACGCCACGCATTTACATTCCCAAGAGAATCTCTACAAAGTGTCAAATCAATCACATCAATCAATCCCATCAATCACCTCTCATGTCAAGTACAAAGCACCTATGCTTCATTTCTCCACAAGTCAAGCAACCATCAAAGTCAACTAACACATCACCTCACCTCACCCATCACTCACAACCATCAACCATCACCCCATCACTCCTCCTTACATCCCATCTCCATCTCTCATTTCTCAACACACCAACTCAAGCAAGGGAGCAGTCCTATGTCCAAGCCTTCCCATGGAGAGAAGTGCATGTGTGAGGCTCACTTCCCACTACCAAATCTCCCATCCTAGCCATCTATTTCCCATCTCCACCATCAAAGTGAAGCTCTAGGAGACCGGCTATCCAACGGACCAAGAAGATCAAGTGGTGGGTGTTTCCATAAGCTAGATTTTCATATTTTTATGATGGGCCAGGTGAGGCCCACCGATCAATGGTGTGAATCTCATTTGGAACCATAAGACGTGGCCGATGACCCATCTTAATCATCAAATCATTCCATGATGGGGCCATTCTCCATGGACCCCATCATGATGTTTACTTTTCTTGCATTATGAGGTCATATAAACCGTTCATTTTGGATGGAGAGGGATCTCCACCGTTGATCTTTTGTTTGACTGGCCCGTATGCAATGGGACCCTTTAATATATGATTGGATGATTAAAACGGAGGGCACATAGTGTCCGGGTCCCTCCATCACGCGTGTCCCACTCTTTTACCCTTTCTCTCCCTTCTTCTTTTGTTAAGTTTTTGTGTGATGATATGACCCTATGACCCACTTGGATGGACCCCACAATGGGGCATGTATTGGATCCAAACCATCTAAAGGTGGGGTCCACTTTACATATATATTGTAACCACACCACCTCACCATGTGGTGGCCCACCTATGAAGGGCCCACCTTAACACACAGTGCTGGCCAAATAAACAAAAAAAAAAGAAAAAGAAAGAGAGTCCAGAGAGTCCAGAGACGTCTCTGGACGTGCATGTGGAATTGCATTGGTTAAGGCAATGAAGGTGGCCCACTTGTATAGGCCCCACCTTGATGTATGTTTGTAATCCCTTCCGTTCATCCTCTTTCCCAACTCATTTTAGGCGTTGAGCTGAAAAATGATGTTGATCAGAGTATCCGGTGGGCCATAGCGTTGAAAACTACATCTTTACCGTTGGAATCTCATAAAAATTCCTCTTACGCGCTGAATGAGGTCCAATATTGGTCTCGATGGAACTGTTGTAGGCTGAGGAATTCAATGGATGGAGTGGATTTACCTGTGGTGGGCCACACACCTGAAAAACCATGAAATTTCCTGATTTCAAATAAATAAATAAATATATATATATATACTCTAACAGCAGCAGTAAGCTGCTGCTGTCAGAACGCTGGCACGGCCAGCGGCGGGCGGGCGTACGAGAAGGGCCCCACGGCCCCAGCCGTGGGCCCCACCTTGAAGTTTATTTGCCATCCTACCCGTTCACCAGGTAGGCCCCCAAATCAGTGGGCCGCCCTCCAAGTTTTAGACAAATCTAACGCTCAGGTGGCCCACACCGTAAGAAACAGTGTGAATTGAATCCTACCATTGAAATCCTTTTCGGACCCCACAGAAGTTTTGGATCAAGTTGAGATTTGTTTTTCATCCTCACCCAGGTCTCTGTGACCTTATCAACGGGTTGGATGGATTATAAACATTATGGTGGGCCCCACATGGGGAGCCCACAGTGACATATGCGTTACATTGCCTCCACTGTGATGTATGTGACTATCCTCACTGGACCCACCATGATTTATGGGTTCTAACCACTCTATCAACCATGGTGCATGTGATGCATCCAAACTGTTCATTTATTTTGTAACAAAATTATTTCATGACATGAGCTAAAAATGAAGCAGATCTATGTTTCAAATGTGCCCACCTTGGTGTGTGTTTAGGGCCCACAATATACTTAATTATGGCCATTCATTGAGGCTTACTTTGTACATATCTAAAGCCTATGAGACTAAGCCCATTTGACATATGCAAAGTCCAGGGGACTAAGCCCATTTGATACATAAAGAGCCCATGAGATCAAGCCCATTTGATGTGCATGGGGCGCAAATGGAGTGGCCCATTTGATATATTTAAAGCTCGTGGGTGTAGGCCCATTTGATGTATTTCAAGGCCCATGGATCGTGGACCATTGCAATGTACATGGGGCTCATTGGTGAGGCCCATTAATGTAACCCATTTGATAAATGTAAGGCCCATGTAATACGACCCATTTGATGTATATAAGGCCCATGGGTCGAGGCCCAACGAGACGACCTTAGGGTCCATGGCAATGAGTGATCTCTCATAGTTCATGTAATGACATTTAGGGCAGGTCGTGCCTAGGGAACAATGTTGGTTTGATGTCCACATTGTATGTACAATGTTGGTTAAATGTCCTCATTGTAACTCTCCTTAGGGCCCATTGATAGGCCCACACTCGTTACTATTCATTGCTTTATAACATGCTTAGTATAATCCCATGACTCATGCCCATACGCATCATATGTATGCTTGATTTGAGTAGTGACTGATCATAGCATATGCCATTGGGCAGACCACCTATGGGACCCGTTATGAGACGAAGTGCCCCACATGATCGCGCAGTATGCGCTGAATTTTTGCATGATTTGACCGTGTGATTCATGCACCTCGCATATGTGTGACTTGATCACTGCACGCCCTAGCGACATCAGGGCCGTGGCTCCACAGGTATATCATGGATGACCATATTGGATACCGAAAATACTTATTCTAGCACTATGGGCACTTAGGATGTCCTTGGGTGAAAGTCCCAGAACCTTTTTGGTACCAGGAGATGCTCCAACGTTTAGACCAAGTGGATACACGAGCGCCCGAGTGCCGAATACCAGTAGGCCGCGTCTCCCACTGTATCATGGTCGGTTGGAAGGGGGTGTGGCCTTATCCGCCTGAGTGAGGGGGTTATAAGCTAGGCTGAGTTTGACCAGCTCGCAAATGAGTCCGCTATCGACGAGTCGAGTAGGTATTGGCAGACTATTGGTCAGGCGGATAGTGAGGTCTATTCCGCTTGCTTGACTGTGCAGCTAGGGAGGTGGCAGTCTTTGCGAAGTGTATTAGACCCCGGTGATATCCAGAGAGGAACTGTACTGATATGTGTACATGATGAGTACCGACTTGGTTGGATTGCACTTCGCATATGACATTCGGCTATGTAAGCCTTGCATTGCATCGGTGTGGCCGATGGCATTCATATCTCGCATCATGCCTTGCATTACATAGCCTTAGTATATTCATGTACTTACCGCATACTTCTGCATTACCTGATCTTGTACACTCAACGTTTGCCCTCCGCACACACTTACACCACCCTCTAAGCTTTCGTAAGCTTATGCACGACAGTTGCGTGCAGGTAGCGCTGGACAATAGTAGCGCTGAGGCAGGAGTGCATATCAGGACCTTTTGGAGCTTTTTGATCACCTTGTATTTCCCTTTCTGCATTGTACTTAAAGATTTTGATATAGTGGATATGTGGTGATGTTGTTTTGTGACTTGGTTATGCTTGTGGTTATGTGTAAGACCCGTATCTTGGTCCGTACCTTTCCGTACACTTTCGCGGTCTTACCGGTCGAATTTCGGCAACTTTCGACCCTTAACCAGTATCGACGCGCGACCCGAATTCATGTGCCGACAACCTGAGTCGACTCAACGCGAGACCAATACCATAGCGACCGCACCGTCGCCGCGGTTCCGATACCGCGACTCGCGCGCCAAGGCGATACCCTGATCAAGAGATATGGGCCAACGTTCGGTGCGAGAAAACGCCGCGCGTTGTGAAAACCAAGGGAATCTCAACGATGTGTCACATCAATCACATCAATCCCATCAATCAATCACCCATCAAGCCATCACATGTCAAGTACACATCACTTCCATCCCTTTTCCCAAGCAACCACAAAAGTCTCCCAAACCCATACCTCTCTTACACAAAAAGCCAACAAAGTCTTCTCAACCCATACCTTTCTTACACAAAAGGCCAAAAAAGTCAAGTTTTTCTTACACCACCATCACTCACCCATCCATCCATCACTCTCTCTCTCCCTTTACATCACTCTCTCTCTTTCTCTCTTTCTCATTCCAAAACTTCCAAGCAACAAAAATTGCAAGGGCTCCATACGTATGGAATTTCTCCAAAGTCTTTAAGCTCCAAGTGGCCCACCTTCCTACCCCAAAATCTTCCATCTCAACCCTCCATTCCTCATCTTAACCGTTGAAGTTGAAGCTATGGTGCCAAGGAACCTCTAGGAGCGAGAAGATCGGACGGTGGGTGCTTCTATAGGGTAGATTTTCTTATTTTTATGGTGGACCAAGTGAGGCCCACCGATCAATGGTGTGGATCTCAATGGGGACCCTTATTTGTGGCCGATGGACCACTTGGATCATCATGATCGTTCCATGATGGGGCCAATCTCCATGGACCCCATCATGATGTTTATTTTCACTTAGAAAGGTCATCTAGACCGTCCATATCGGTGGAGAATGGATCTCCACCGTTGATTTACATTTTCAATGGTCCCAGGTGCAAGGGATCCATTTATTGTATGATTTCATGTAAGGGAGGGCCCATAAGGACGGGGTCCCTCCATCACAAGCCGTGTCCCACTCTCCATGTCTCTCTCTCTCTCTCTTTTATTTGATTTGATTTTATTTGATTTTATTTTATTTTATTTTATCTTATTGCAATAGGATGGTGTGGCCCACTTGAATGGATCCCATCTTGATGTACTTATTTTACTCAAGTGGGGCCCACCTTAGATGTTATTCCCATGCCGCCCACCATGTGGTGGCCCACTTCATCAGGCCCACCACAAATTTTTATGAGAGCCAGCCATCCAGCGTCTGGGACGCTGGACGTTTCTAGGAAATGAGAACAAGAAGAAAAAGAAAGGAAAAAGGAAGAAAAGAAGGGAATGGGGTGTTTCCCTTGCATAGGCCCCACCCTGATGTTTATATCTTATCCAAGCCGTCCATCCCTTTCACCATCTCATTTTAGGCGTTGGGCCAGAAAATGCGATTGAACGGAGCACCTGGTGGGCCATAACGCCAAATATTGTATTCTCACCATTCAAACGCTAATTTCTTATTTTATTCCACTTCCAAGCGTCAAAAAAATTCTAACTCTGGACTCATTTGGACGGCGTCGAGCCACTGAATGCAATGGCTGGGGCGGATTTCACTTTAGCGGGCCCCACATGCGAAAAACTCCGAAAAATGTGATTTTTCCAAATTTTCTAAGAGGCATAGCCTCTGTTTTTTTTTGGCAACTAGCAGCGCTGCACGTTGCAGCGTGCAGGCGAGGGACGACGGGCGGGCTGCCGTGCAGCCACCCACGGCTGCTGCCGTGGGCCCCACATGATGTATATGTTTTATCTACACCGTCCATTAGGTGGGTCCCCTTCTCAGGTGGGCCCCCTCCAAATTTCAGGTCAATCCAAACTTCAGGTGGGCCACATCACATGAGACAGTGAGGTTGAGCATCTAACATTGAAATCTTTCTGGGGCCCTACAAAAGTTTTGGATCAAGCTGAAATTCTTACTGTCCCTTCATACAGGTTTGAGTGACCTTATGAACGGGTTGGATTTCAAATAAATAATTCGGTGGATCACATTTCTGGGACCCACGGTGACGTATGTGATTCTTTCGCACCGTCCACAGCCTGTGGACGGTGAGACTCACCGTCCAGTGGACGGTGGGGCCCTGTTACATGTGATCTACGCACGCCGTCCATCTGATTCTGATGCTGGGCCCACTGCCAGCTGCCCTAGTAATTTTTGTGGGACCCACCATTATATACATTTATGTATGTTATATAGTTTATAGTATATAGTTTATAATATGAATATTGTAGTGGGCCTTACTCCATGTGTCTCTTTGACTAGTTTGGATGGAAATAAGTATTTTATAAGGCCCATGAGTTGGGACCCATCTGATTTTAAAAGGGCTATGGGTTAGGCCTATTAATTTATAAAATGCTTATGGGCTAGGCCCATTTAATTCATATAAGGCCTAGATCTAGGCCCATTTGATGTGTTGCAAGTCCTTGGGACTAGGCCCATTTGATGTACTTCAAGGCCCAGGTAATTGGACCCCTTTTTGTTGAAATTTAAAGCCCATGGAGGTAGGCCAATTGTTATATGTAAGGCCTAGGGGTTTAGGCCCACTTTGACATACGTACAAGCTCATGGATTAGGCCCATTTGAATTGTTTAAGGCCTAGGGATTTGGGCCCATTCGACTCATATAAGGCCTCTGGGTTGAGGCCCATTGGATATACATTTGGGGATCCAATTGGTGTGGCCCATTTGATACATATTAGACTTATGTGACTAGGTCCAATTGGTGCAATCCAAGGCCCACAGGTTTTGACCCACTGCAATGCACACAAGACCCATTGGTGTGGCTCATTTACGTGGCCCATCTGACGAATAAAAGGCCCATAAGCTATGGCCCATTTGATATATATGCAAGGCCCAATGGGAGGAACATAAAGTCCATTGCAATGTGTAAACCCAATACCGATTATGTAGTGGTGTTTTAAGGAGATCGTACCTGGGAAACAATGTTGGTTTGACGTCCACATTGCGAGTGTAATGTTGGTTGGATGTCCACATTACGACTCTCCTTAGGGTCCATTACTGGGCCGTACTTATCGTGTATAGACCGTCCTGGCCCATCTGCATAGTAAAATAATTCATTTTATTATAACATGTATAATATAGTTTTATGACCCATGATCATACACATCATATGTATGCTTGATATGAGGATTGACTGATCATAACATATGCCTTCGGGCAGGTTGTTTATGGGCTCCCAGTTAGGCGGTGTTGCCCTACATGAGCGCACGATATGCGCAGGATTGGTTGCATGACTGGATAGCGTGATTCATGCATTCCGCATCTGTGTGACATGGTTATTGAGCGCCCTAGCAACATCAGGACCGTAGCCTCCACAGACACATCGTGGTTGGCAGGATTGGATACCGAAAATCTTGTTCTACATGGGGTACTATAGATATCCCTGGGTGAAAGTCCCTAAACCCTTATGGTACCAAGAGATTGCTCCAACGTCTAGACCGAGTGGGTAGATGAGTACTGAGTGCCGAATACCAGTTGGTTGTGCTCTCCACTGTGTCGTGGTCGGTTGGAAGGGGGTGCGGCCTTACCCGCTCGAGTGTAGGGGGCAATGCTAGGCTGAGTTTGACCAGCTCGAGGAATGGGTCCGTTATCGACGAGTCGCGCCCGATATTGGCAGACGGATAGTGTGGTCTCTTCCACTTACCTTATTGCGCACGATGTGGCGGCAATCTTGTTTAGAGTGTACTAGACCCCGGTGATATTCCATACTTTGAGCTGTATTGATGTGTGGACATTGATGAGTATCCGTATGCTTGAGTTACATTATACATTGCATGGCCTTGGGATGGCCGATACCATTCATGTCTTGCATCGCATAAGCCTTGGTATGGCTCTTGATATTATGTTTCCATTTGCATATTCTGCATCGATCTGACATTGCATGTACATATTACAACCTTGCGCACACACTTTCACCACCCTCTAAGCTTTCTGTAAGCTTATGCACGACCGTTGCGTGCAGGTGACGTTGGTTCGCAGCAGCGTTGAGACAGGAGCACGTTGCAGAGCATTTTGGAGTTTTTGTTCTTTACCATTGTATTTCCCTTTATGCTCATTGTACTTGTAAAGTTTTTGATCATAGTGGAAATGTAATGGAGTGCTTGGTTGTTGTTTGTGGGTTATGCCTTTGGTTATGCTTAATACGAATCAAACTGATGTTGAAAATCCTCCTCGTAGCATCCCAGGATCGGAACCTGGCGAATGGGAGCTAGGAGCCGAGAATGGGGTTCTACGGAGGCTGTCGGCCCCGGATTTGGCGATCGGGAATTTTGTGAGCCCGATTTCTGAGTTTGGGGCGTGACAGAAGTTGGTATCAGAGCATAACTTGGGAATGACCGAGAACAACATTACATGTCTGCTATGAGTGAAGAATGACTAAGTTCCGAAGTTCGGATAGCTTCGCGACCTTCCAATACAGACCGTTAACGTGCGAACATTCGAGAGTTTTGAAGTTGATAGGCGCTTTCGCTCTTTCCTGTAGGGTATGACGCCTGTGAGAGTTACTCGATCGACTCCCGCACCACCACCCGAGGATTCTACTTCACCATCGGAGGCTCTACCACCTGCGTCTCCCATTCCACCCTCAGAGATCCCTGATTCCTCCCATGAGGATGACATTCCTCCACCTGAGGCCGATGAGGAGCCGACGGTGACTGTGAGTGCCTCTCAGTTACAGCAGATGTTATAGGCTGTGACAGCCGCACTCCAGGGACAGGGCAGACGCCCAGCTGTTTCGTCAGCTCAGGCAGAGCAGGAGCGCGCGAGTGCTGTACTTCGTGAGTTTAGACGGCATGATCCCCCTCGTTTCCAGGGCGAGCCAGATCCGACCGCTGCCGAGAGATGGCGCTCCGATGTGGAGAAGATATTCGATACCATGTTATGCACGACCGAGCAGCGCGTCCGGTTAGCAGTATTTCTCTTCCACGGTGAGGCCGAGCATTGGTGAACCTCTGTCGCCTGTGTCGTCGGACCTGATTATGTCTGGACATGGGAGGACTTTGTGGACCGATTCGAGGAGCAGTACTTCCCTGACCACATCCGTCGTCAGCGAGCCTTAGAGTTCGAGACTCTGGTGCAGGGAGATATGACTGTGGCGCAGTACGTGGCCCGTTTCATGGCACTATCACGATTCGTACCGTACATGGTTGATGACGAGGGGCGGAAGGCCCGCCATTTCGAGCACGGCTTATGTTATGGCCTTCGAGGTCATGTCATTGGGCATGAGCTTCCTACTTTCCAGGCAGTAGTGCGGAAAGCTCAGATATACGAGACTGAGTGAGCCGATTCTCAGTCTGATCATGGTCAGAGGGGAGACCGGAAGAGGCAGGCTTCTTCCAGTCATTCCCAGCAGGGTCGACCACAGCAGCAGAGGCGCACTGGTCGCCCAGCTTTCCGTGCACCATCAGCACCATCAGCACCTCCACCACCACCTCAGAGACAGTTCACCGGCACTTGCTTCAGGTGCGGTGCGACGGGACACCATTCATGGGAGTGTCCCAGTCCCCAGCAGCAGCAGAGAGGTCCACAGTAGCAGAGACCTCCACCGCAGCAGCAGAGACCCCTACAGCAGCAGCGACAGCAGCCTCTACCACCAAGGCCACCTCAGCAGCAGCATCAGCATCAGCATCAGCCTCAGAGGCCACAGCAGCAGAGGCAGCAGTTTCGACCGCCTCAGCGACCCCAGCAGCAGCAGCAGCACGTTCAGAGGGGACATGCACCTCCCCAGCCGGTTCAGGCTAGATTTTATGGGCTCAGCAGGATCCGCAGTCATCCGGAGGAGTCGTTGAGGGTATACTGCCAGTTTCTGCATGCATTGCACGTGTACTGTTTGATTCTGGTGCATCGCATTCTTTTGTGGCCGAGAGCTTTTGTCGATCGGCTGGCTTACCGTTAGAGTCTGCTGGTGAGAGCCTATCAGTATCTACGCCCTTGGGGAGGACTGCAGCGTTAGGACGATTTTGCTCGTCATGCCCCATTCTAGTTGGGGATACATTCTTGCCCGCTGACTTGTTTGTTTTTTCGATGTTCGAGTTCGACGTCATCTTGGGCATGGATTGGCTCGCCGAGTATTATGCCATTTTGGACTGCGCCGCGAGGACCGTCACGTTTTGTATACCCGGCGTGCCTCAGTTCCAGTTCGTTGCAGAGGCTGGAGGAGAGCGATTGTCTTGCTTGATGTCTTGCGCCATAGAGGAGCCTGTAGCTATTTGCATCGACCATTTGCCGATAGTATGCGATTTTCCCGATGTGTTCCAGGAGATTCCAGGATTACCGCCTCGTCGACTCACCGAGTTTCAAATCGATCTCATGCCCGGTACCGCGCCTATTTCGAAGGCCCCGTATCGTATGGCACCGTTGGAGTTACGGGAACTGCAGAAGTAGTTGGACGAGTTACGAGAGTTGGGTTTTATCCGTCCGAGCAGTTCGCCGTGGGGAGCGCCGGTACTCTTCGTGAAGAAGAAGGATGACTTGTTGAGGCTCTGCGTTGATTATCGCGAGCTCAACAAAGTCACGATCAAGAATAAGTACCCGCTCCCTAGGATTGATGATTTGTTCGACCAGCTGCAGGGTGCACAGTTCTTTTCGAAGATTGACCTGCGTTCCGGTTATCATCAGATTCGGGTCCGAGATGAGGACATTCCGAAGACACCATTCAGGACGCGTTACGGTCATTTTGAGTTTCAGGTCATGTCCTTCGGACTGACCAATGCACTAGCAGTCTTCATGTAGCTGATGAACGAGGTTTTTCGCCCATATCTGGATCAGTTTGTCGTAGTCTTCATCGACGACATTCTGATCTACTCGAGGACTCGTGAGGAGCATGAGCAGCACTTGGAGATTACTCTACAGACCCTCCGCGCACACCAGCTGTATGCGAAGCTGGAGAAGTGCGAGTTCTGGCAGGAGGTGGTGAAATTCCTCGGTCACGTGGTGACGCGGGAGGGTGTCGCAGTGGACCCCTCGAAAGTCGAGGCAGTGCGTCAGTGGGGCCAGCCCATGACTGCGACAGAGATCCGTAGTTTCTTTGGCTTGGCGGGCTATTACCGACGTTTCATCGAGGGCTTCTCTCGTATTGCAGCCCCGCTGACCAGGTTGACTCGGAAGGGCGCAGAGTTTATTTGGAGTGACGCCTGCGAGCGAGCATTTATGGAGTTGAAGGACCGTCTGACGTCCACTCCTGTCCTCACTCTTCCCTCTGGGAGTGACGGATTTATTGTATTCACTGATGCCTCGCATATCGGTTTGGGTGCTGTCCTGATGCAGCACGGGAGACCAGTGGCCTTTGCGTCTCGTCAGCTCAAAGTTCATGAGCTGAACTATCCTACACATGATCTGGAGCTGGCTGCAGTTGTCTTCGCATTGAAGGTGTGGAGGCACTATCTTTACGGGATTAGGTTCGAGCTCTTCTCTGATCACAAGAGCTTGAAGTACCTCTTCTCGGAGTCTGAGTTGAATATGAGACAGAGGCGCTGGATGGAGCTCTTGAAGGACTATGATTTCGACCTTCAGTACCACCCGGGCAAGGCGAACGTGGTGGCAGATGCCCTCAGCCGTCAGCCACGAGGCCTAGTGGCGCACATGATGATTCAGGAGTGGCGGATGCTTGAGGATATTGCTGCGTATGACTTTGAGTTCGGCCTGCAGTCTTCCATTGTACAGTTATCGAGCTTGTCGATTCAACCCTCTCTTGTCGCTAGGGTGATCGAGGCTCAGCAGGCTGATGAGTCGTTGCAGGGTTATATGGCTGAGGCGGCATCTGAGGGTCAGGTTGATTGGCAGATCGGTACAGACGGTGGACTTCGTTTCAGATGCCGATTATGTATCCCGGATATTCCAGAGTTACGCAGAGATCTTATGACCGAGGCACATCGATCGCGGTTTTCTATCCACCCGGGCTCGACGAAGATGTACCGTGACATGAGGCGACAGTATTTTTGGGCGGGGATGAAGCGCCAGATCGCCAGTTTTGTGGCCGAGTGTGACACGTGCCAGCGTGTCAAGGCCGAAAATCAGAGACCTCCTGGTCTTTTGCAGCCGTTGAGTGTCCCGATGTGGAAGTGGGAGCACGTGTCGACTGATTTCATTATAGGTTTGCCGAGGACTCAGCGCGGTCATGACGCCATTTGGGTTGTTGTGGATCGTCTGACGAAGTCGGCACATTTCCTTGCGATGCGTGCGACTTGGTCTATGGACCGGCTTGCGAGACTATTCATTGAGGAGATTGTGAGACTGCATGGCGTTCCAGTCTCGATCGTTTCTGACCGAGACTCGAGGTTCACGTCTCAGTTTTGGGGGAGCTTCCAGCGTGCGATGGGGACTGATTTGCAGCTCAGCACCGCGTACCATCCGCAGACCGATGGCCAGACCGAGAGGGTCAACCAGATACTTGAGGATATGCTTCAGGCCTGCGCGATTGACTTCGGGGGTAGCTGGGATGAGCATCTGCGATTGGCTGAGTTCGCATACAATAACAACTATCAGGCGACCATCGGCATGGCTCCTTTTGAGGCACTATATGGCAGACCATGCAGATCACCGAGTTGTTGGACCGAGGTTGGAGAGCGCCGTCTCCTAGGTCCCGAGCTTGTGCAGGAGACTTCAGAGGTTATTGACATCATCAGGCAGAGGATGCGCACAGCTTAGAGCCGACAGAAGAGTTCTGCTGATCGTCAGCGTCGTCCCTTGGAGTTTGATGTAGGGGACCATGTGTATCTCAAGGTCTCGCCCATGAAGGGCGTAGTTCGATTTGGAGCGAAGGGCAAGCTTGCCCCGAGATTCATAGGACCTTTTGAGATCACTGGGCGCGTTGGCGCCGTGGCCTATCGGCTTGCCTTGCCATCACAGTTGTCTGGCGTCCACGACATTTTTCACGTCTCCATGTTGAGGAAGTGTGGGTCAGACATAGTTCCCGTTATTGATTGGCAGTCGCTTGAGGTTCGCGAGGACGCTTCTTACATTGAGCAGCCAGTCCGTATCCTTGATCGGAAGGAGCAGGTCCTCAGAACCAAGGTCATTCCGTTGGTGAAGGTGTAGTGGGGTCACCATTCTATAGAGGAGGCTTCTTGGGAGCGTGAGGCTGAGATTCGAGAGCGATATCCTCATCTCTTTGATGGTTGATGATCATGTATTGTATTTTGTACGCTGTCCCTGATTCTATATGATGACGTTATGTTTCTTATTCCTCGCGAGTTATGCTTAGTTGCGACGCTTGTGTAAATTTTGAGGACGAAATTTTTATAAGGAGGGGAGAGCTGTAAGACCCGTATCTTGGTCCGTACCTTTCCGTACACTTCCGCGGTCTTACCGGTCGAATTTCGGCAACTTTCGACCCTTAACTAGTATCGACGCGCGACCCGGATTCATGTGCCGACAACCCGAGTCGACTCAACTCGAGACCAATACCATAGCGACCGCACCGTCGCCGCGGTTCCGATACCGCGACTCGCGCGCCAAGGCGATACCCTGATCAAGAGATATGGGCCAACGTTCGGTGCGAGAAAACGCCGCGCGTTGTGAAAACCAAGGGAATCTCAACGATGTGTCACATCAATCACATCAATCCCATCAATCAATCACCCATCAAGCCATCACATGTCAAGTACACATCACTTCCATCCCTTTTCCCAAGCAACCACAAAAGTCTCCCAAACTCATACCTCTCTTACACAAAAAGCCAACAAAGTCTTCTCAACCCATACCTTTCTTACACAAAAGGCCAAAAAAGTCAAGTTTTTCTTACACCACCATCACTCACCCATCCATCCATCACTCTCTCTCTCTCTCCCTTTACATCACTCTCTCTCTCTTTCTCTTTCTCATTCCAAAACTTCCAAGCAACAAAAATTGCAAGGGCTCCATACGTATGGAATTTCTCCAAAGTCCTTAAGCTCCAAGTGGCCCACCTTCCTACCCCAAAATCTTCCATCTCAACCCTCCATTCCTCATCTTAACCGTTGAAGTTGAAGCTATGGTGCCAAGGAACCTCTAGGAGCGAGAAGATCGGACGGTGGGTGCTTCTATAGGGTAGATTTTCTTGTTTTTATGGTGGACCAAGTGAGGCCCACCGATCAATGGTGTGGATCTCAATGGGGACCCTTATTTGTGGCCGATGGACCACTTGGATCATCATGATCGTTCCATGATGGGGCCAATCTCCATGGACCCCATCATGATGTTTATTTTCACTTAGAAAGGTCATCTAGACCGTCCATATCGGTGGAGAATGGATCTCCACCGTTGATTTACATTTTCAATGGTCCCAGGTGCAAGGGATCCATTTATTGTATGATTTCATGTAAGGGAGGGCCCATAAGGACGGGGTCCCTCCATCACAAGCCGTGTCCCACTCTCCATGTCTCTCTCTCTCTCTCTTTTATTTGATTTGATTTGATTTGATTTTATTTTATTTTATTTTATCTTATTGCAATAGGATGGTGTGGCCCACTTGAATGGATCCCATCTTGATGTACTTATTTTACTCAAGTGGGGCCCACCTTAGATGTTATTCCCATGCCGCCCACCATGTGGTGGCCCACTTCATCAGGCCCACCACAAATTTTTATGAGAGCCAGCCATCCAGCGTCTGGGACGCTGGACGTTTCTAGGAAATGAGAACAAGAAGAAAAAGAAAGGAAAAAGGAAGAAAAGAAGGGAATGGGGTGTTTCCCTTGCATAGGCCCCACCCTGATGTTTATATCTTATCCAAGCCGTCCATCCCTTTCACCATCTCATTTTAGGCGTTGGGCCAGAAAATGCGATTGAACGGAGCACCTGGTGGGCCATAACGCCAAATATTGTATTCTCACCATTCAAACGCTAATTTCCTATTTTATTCCACTTCCAAGCGTCAAAAAAATTCTAACTCTGGACTCATTTGGACGGCGTCGAGCCACTGAATGCAATGGCTGGGGCGGATTTCACTTTAGCGGGCCCCACATGCGAAAAACTCCGAAAAATGTGATTTTTCCAAATTTTCTAAGAGGCATAGCCTCTGTTTTTTTTTGGCAACTAGCAGCGCTGCACGTTGCAGCGTGCAGGCGAGGGACGACGGGCGGGCTGCCGTGCAGCCACCCACGGCTGCTGCCGTGGGCCCCACATGATGTATATGTTTTATCTACACCGTCCATTAGGTGGGTCCCCTTCTCAGGTGGGCCCCCTCCAAATTTCAGGTCAATCCAAACTTCAGGTGGGCCACATCACATGAGACAGTGAGGTTGAGCATCTAACATTGAAATCTTTCTGGGGCCCTACAAAAGTTTTGGATCAAGCTGAAATTCTTACTGTCCCTTCATACAGGTTTGAGTGACCTTATGAACGGGTTGGATTTCAAATAAATAATTCGGTGGATCACATTTCTGGGACCCACGGTGACGTATGTGATTCTTTCGCACCGTCCACAGCCTGTGGACGGTGAGACTCACCGTCCAGTGGACGGTGGGGCCCTGTTACATGTGATCTACGCACGCCGTCCATCTGATTCTGATGCTGGGCCCACTGCCAGCTGCCCTAGTAATTTTTGTGGGACCCACCATTATATACATTTATGTATGTTATATAGTTTATAGTATATAGTTTATAATATGAATATTGTAGTGGGCCCTACTCCATGTGTCTCTTTGACTAGTTTGGATGGAAATAAGTATTTTATAAGGCCCATGAGTTGGGACCCATCTGATTTTAAAAGGGCTATGGGTTAGGCCTATTAATTTATAAAATGCTTATGGGTTAGGCCCATTTAATTCATATAAGGCCTAGATCTAGGCCCATTTGATGTGTTGCAAGTCCTTGGGACTAGGCCCATTTGATGTACTTCAAGGCCCAGGTAATTGGACCCCTTTTTGTTGAAATTTAGCCCATGGAGGTAGGCCAATTGTTATATGTAAGGCCTAGGGGTTTAGGCCCACTTTGACATACGTACAAGCTCATGGATTAGGCCCATTTGAATTGTTTAAGGCCTAGGGATTTGGGCCCATTCGACTCATATAAGGCCTCTGGGTTGAGGCCCATTGGATATACATTTGGGGATCCAATTGGTGTGGCCCATTTGATACATATTAGACTTATGTGACTAGGTCCAATTGGTGCAATCCAAGGCCCACAGGTTTTGACCCACTGCAATGCACACAAGACCCATTGGTGTGGCTCATTTACGTGGCCCATCTGACGAATAAAAGGCCCATAAGCTATGGCCCATTTGATATATATGCAAGGCCCAATGGGAGGAACATAAAGTCCATTGCAATGTGTAAACCCAATACCGATTATGTAGCGGTGTTTTAAGGAGATCGTACCTGGGAAACAATGTTGGTTTGACGTCCACATTGCGAGTGTAATGTTGGTTGGATGTCCACATTACGACTCTCCTTAGGGTCCATTACTGGGCCATACTTATCGTGTATAGACCGTCCCGGCCCATCTGCATAGTAAAATAATTCATTTTATTATAACATGTTTAATATAGTTTCATGACCCATGATCATACGCATCATATGTATGCTTGATATGAGGATTGACTGATCATAACATATGCCTTCGGGCAGGTTGTTTATGGGCTCCCAGTTAGGCGGTGTTGCCCTACATGAGCGCACGATATGCGTAGGATTGGTTGCATGACTGGATAGCGTGATTCATGCATTCCGCATCTGTGTGACATGGTTATTGAGCGCCCTAGCAACATCAGGGCCGTAGCCTCCACAGACACATCGTGGTTGGCAGGATTGGATACCGAAAATCTTGTTCTACATGGGGTACTATAGATATCCCTGGGTGAAAGTTCCTAAACTCTTATGGTACCAAGAGGTTGCTCCAACGTCTAGACCGAGTGGGTAGATGAGTACTGAGTGCCGAATACCAGTTGGTTGTGCTCTCCACTGTGTCGTGGTCGGTTGGAAGGGGGTGCGGCCTTACCCGCCCGAGTGTAGGGGGCAATGCTAGGCTGAGTTTGACCAGCTCGAGGAATGGGTCCGCTATCGACGAATCGCGCCCGATATTGGCAGACGGATAGTGTGGTCTCTTCCACTTACCTTATTGCGCACGATGTGGCGGCAATCTGGTTTAGAGTGTACTAGACCCCGGTGATATTGCATACTTTGAGCTGTATTGATGTGTGGACATTGATGAGTATCCGTATGCTTGAGTTGCATTATACATTGCATGGCCTTGGGATGGCCGATACCATTCATGTCTTGCATCGCATAAGCCTTGGTACGGCTCATGATATTATGTTTCCATTTGCATATTCTGCATCGATCTGACATTGCATGTACATATTACAACCTTGCGCACACACTTTCACCACCCTCTAAGCTTTCTGTAAGCTTATGCACGACCGTTGCGTGCAGGTGACGTTGGTTCGCAGCAGCATTGAGACAGGAGCACGTTGCAGAGCATTTTGGAGTTTTTGTTCTTTGCCATTGTATTTCCCTTTATGCTCATTGTACTTGTAAAGTTTTTGATCATAGTGGAAATGTAATGGAGTGCTTGGTTGTTGTTTGTGGGTTATGCCTTTGGTTATGCTTAATACGAATCAAACTGATGTTGAAAATCCTCCTCGTAGCATCCCAGGATCGGAACCTGGTGAATGGGAGCTAGGAGCCGAGAATGGGGTTCTACGGAGGCTGTCGGCGCCGGATTTGGCGATCGAAAATTTTGTGAGCCCGGTTTCTGAGTTTGGGGCGTGACATTATGCTCCATTACAAAAAAAAAAAAAAAAAAATTCATTCTGAAAATCCTCCTTATAGGATCCCGAGATCGGAATCTGGTATTTGATTATCAGAAGCCGAGAATGGGGAACTACGGAGGCTGTCAGTACCGGATTCGGCAATCGGGATTCGTGTGAATCCGATTTTCAAATTCGGGGCGTGACAGATTACACTGATGACTAACTCAACCATCAGGGTTGATCCACTGCTCTTTACTTAAAGAGGTTGCCGCAAACCACCCTTTGTAAAACAAATGTACAGCTCCAACTCATCCTTTTGTTTGCAATGTTGGGGCCCACATGATAAGAGTACCAGATTATTTTTACTTGGGAAAACACGTAGAAGGTCTGACCAACCTGATGGATGGATTGGATCTCGCACTTATGTGCATGATAGGACATGTGTGGTGAGCAGATGAGCTCTACTGCACACGCCTGTACACTTAGCAAAGATACGTCAGATGATTTTTTTTTTCCTCCTTTTTTTCTTTTGTCTAAAAACCCAGAACCGTGGAACCGATCCAGAACCGAACCGGTTTTCAAGGTTCGGTTCTGGTTCGGTTCTAGTATGCTAACGGTTCAGTTCCGGTTCCGAAAATTCCAGAATCGTTAGTAACGGTTCGGTTTCAATTTTACTCCAAAATCGGACCGAACCGAACCATGTGCACCCCTACTCGTCCCTACCAAACAAAGCCACATATATTCTTACATGACTCACAGCAAAAGGTGGTTTTAGTTACTATTTCCAAAAGTCACGTAAACGTGTGACTTTTTAAGAGTGGTATAATGCACAGGGTATTTTTATTATTTTATTCCCATGAAAGTAAGGGCTCTACGCACGTGGATAGCATTGAGACATGTAAGCCCAATTAAATGTTGCTATGTGTTTAATTTACAATATATATATATATATATATATATATATATATATATATATATATATATATATATATATATATATATGGCAGATGAAATCTTGTTTTGGACCGTCACATGTGGGTACTATAGATGAATGATAGACCAAATCTTACTGGTGTATATCTTCCAACCCAAATTTTTTTAGGCCATATATCACCTGTCAATATTGGAACAGACTTAGAGTTGTATACAATAGTTTCTTGGCTTGAATTTCTCTACCTATTTTTATTTTATTGTTGCTAATTGTGCTTATCTTAATTTTGAATCAATAAAATTGACAATCAACTTTTATAATTAATTCTATTTATTCATTTTTATATTAGGGAGAAACTTAGAATTGTGGATATTATTGTTGAAAAAATAAATCTTAATTCAAAGTAAAACAGTTTCATATATAGGACTAACTCTCCCCTTCTAAATTACTTGATTATTATATATTGGTGACTAAATAGTCAGATTAACTTTCATAAGTTTGATCATACGATTAATTTAGCGCTTGGAGTAGCAAGTGTTCAATCAAACTTGAGTCAAGCACAACTTTGGCACGCCCGATATAACATGTTTAACCAAATAGGATCGTTTATTAACACGTATGGTCTTGTGTTTGACTGAACTGCAACAAGTAAAATAAGGAGAGATACGGAGGAAGAATAAGAGGGAAGCCATGTAGCTACAATCAGTTGTGCGCTCCTTAGAGAGAGAGAGAGAGAGAGAGAGAGAGGAGATAGTTTTAACGATAGATGGCCCATCTCAACTTTTTTGTTGCTTTAGCATGGTCGAATTTTAAATCTATCTTGTCTTGAGATGATGTCTTAACATAAGCTAGCGCTACAAATGTATAAAATAGAACTCACAAGTTAGGCCTCTCATAGCCTCTGTCATTCAAGTTATTGGTGTACTATGCAAAGAAGAGTTAAGATGGTGGACTACTTGCATTAAAGAAGTAACTCCTTTGATAAAAAGGCCATCCATCCTTTTCCAAAACTTACGCCCCTCACTTGATTAATTGTGGAGAAAAAGTGGCCATATACGTCTGTCAAATCCAAACTAACACCACATCCAAGCTACCATCAAATGGTGTATAATGTCTGGGTAAATGAATATGCCCGGCTTACACATGTACGCTATGGTGGCACATGTGTTGCAAGGTTCACTCTTTTTCTCCCCCTCATGTTGCATGGCTCTCTCTCTCACAAATATAGTTGAGATCTCTCTCTCAAATATAGTTGAGATCTTAAGGTGTGATTTGGCACCTCTAAGACCATTGGTAATCAAATATCGGATTTGAAAATTGGGTCATGAGTTAGCACTCTTAAAAATCTTGGATTTCAATTTCAATTAGATTTCAAATATATAGAAAGGGTCTTTATTTAACAGCCTGGAAAAAAAAAAGTAGAATTGAAGATTTTTGACCCCTCTTGTTATAAGCACTCTCTTTCATACTTATTCATATCATTGAATATTTTCATTTAACATTACATTATGGTTATGGGATGCTACAAAAATCAAGTATATATAATCATTATGTGACCTTATACCATTAAAAATAAATAAATTAACAACCACTCTAAAAAAATTTAGAATTTTGTTATAATTATGTAATTAGTGAACTCACTTTTGTGTAACATCTAATGCTTGAAATTGACTTATGTTGAAGCCATGTCTATTTTATAATTTGCTTAATACAATGATTTTTTTATATTTTTTTTACATGTGACATAAGTATATGGTGATAAAATGTTTGAATAATTTATTTATTATATTCATCATCTTATAAATATATACAAAATAATTATAAAAATCTTTAAAGTTAAAATTCAAATTGCCAAACATGATTTTTGAAGTTCAAGCTTTTGAGATCCAAGCTACTAAACAACAACTGGAAATCTAAAATTTTAAATTCAGGGTTTGAAATCCATTCTCCCAAACAAACCCTAAAATTCATATAATATTTTTGTGAAATACTAATCAGGCAATATTACTGTGTTAATACAAAATGTAACAAGTTTTTAACTTTCAACGATTTACCGTGAAATTGTCACGATAATTACAATTAGGGGTGTTTTTGGTTGCATAAAATCTTGTGAAATATCATGAAAAGGGTGTTTTTGATTGCATCACATCTCGTGAAATATCATGAACATTTGCATCAACTTAAGCTGATTAATCACGAAACCTAGTGAAATTTGTTGCAACCAAACACAAATGTAAAATGTTAAATAATCATCATAAACATTTAAAATTTTACAATAATTTATTAATTTTAATAAATAAAATTTTACTTTTACATTTTCAGTGAGATTTTCCCGATGATATCCCAGAAAAACCTCAGAATTTGAAAATCTAGCAGAAAATTGCCAAGAATGGGATTTGTGAATGGGATTAGCCGATACGTGTCCCCATTACATACGCCATATAGGAGTTTTCAATTGAGGGATTATCTGATAAACGGCCAGTACTTTTATAAGAAATTCCCATCCATGGCGGGACCCAATAGACGAATGGTCTGGATTACTAAAACATGAGCCCCACTTGTCAGAAACGAAAAACAGTGGACTGTATACAAAGACGTGGGCCGTGATGAATGCAATCACTCATCTCTGATGTCCTACTGAACACCTTTGGGTGGTTTCACGTATTTATTTATTATTTCACAAGCATTCAACTCAAAAGGGGAGACAAGTACAAGATCTATACCGTTCATCTGTTGGGAAAAATCACAAGGAGCAATTGGGATCAAATACCAACCATGGTTTTGTGTGTGGACACCACGTTGATAGTTTGTATGAGGAGGGAAAAGAGAGAGGTATATAATGCCTCAAATCTCTATAATATTTATACTAAATAAAAAGACGATATAGTCCTAGTTTTAAAAAGGAAATAAACAAGAGATAAGATCAGCTAGAGATAAGGATGAACTACGTTCCGGACGGATGATGCGTCAGTTGCGATACTTTGACCGCCTCTCCTTCAACACACCATGGCATGCATCTTTCATCAAACCCATCAGGCCGCCCAAAAAAAAAACCTTAGCACATGACATCTCTCAAAAGCATACTCTTGTTATAGAAGCAACGGCTATTCCTTTCTCTTAAAATAGCTCATAGAGCAGCAAGAGGGGCTAATCTCCACTTCTTCATACCAAGCTTCCCTTTGAAACTTACGTGCCAAGAGCAGAAAAGGCCGGTGAAGGAGAGAGCATCACCTAAGAAAGATCTGCAAGGGTGAAGATCCTGAATCATATGGGCGAGAAGAAAGGGCTTTGAAGGAATAAATGGTTAACAAATTTCACTTCCTGTAGCGTAACAAACACACATTAGGCATCACCAGGCCCTTCTTCCGGAGATTTATCGACCGTCAGGATCTGATTTCTAGCTGTCAGCCATGCAAAAGCAACAACCTTTGGTATGCTCAAACCGGAACTGTGTGACAGCTGCTACTGGGGATATCTGGTTGAGAAAGACGACCACATATAAGGATCGCATAGAGAAAACTCCCAAGCTTCCGGACCATCGAATGCTTTCGGTTTCAAAATTGGGTCACGTGTGATATGCACGGGCGTACCACAACCGATGGTGCATCTCGATTCCAACCGAATAACATTAACCCGAGGTGCTAAGATAGGTAGATATGTCAGAATTGACGGTATAGGACAGAGGTTTTAGAAGACAGGCCGCTTATTCAGCCACTTGTAAGATGTTGTTTAAGATGATGATATGATTATCCGAGGGTAAGGTTCGTCCTGTGAGAATGGGTTATACATTGCCTTTCGTAATAAAGGACTTTCAGATACAGAATCAAACGGAAAGCAAACACTTATAGTTCATTGCAAGGAGTGACTGCAAGGGACCTTTTTGAACGAAGAATTGCTTGTATTTCAGTGAAAATTGTCTAGCACATGAACGTAGACTTTGGATAACAACTAATTATTACTGCTACTCCTAATGTCGAGGAAGATAAAAGATTGATTATGCTAAGAAACAAGAAGAATAATTGATAAATTTAATTTATTTGATTGGATTGGTATGATACACTTTGCTTTGTTTAACTCCTTTGCTATTTATAAATTTTCTTGAATTAGTAATCTAGATGCTTCTTCCCATGTTCGATCGGTTACAACACTTGCTTCGAACCACTTCGGCCTTACCGACTCTTCTTGGACACCTATCCTAGTAACCGCTTCAGCATCGCTTTTTCCTCAACCACGTTCCATCTTTCATTGCTTGGCCATTCCGATGTGTATTATCCAATTAGTGTCAATTGTTATTCCGCAACACACGCTTGAAATATCCTTACAGATCTTATGCAATGCTATAAGACTGTTAGAAAAATATTGTGAGGCCGGGAAATTGTCAGTGCAGGTGGAACTACTTGAGTTGGTTACTGAATTTGATATTCAACATGAGTAAGAAATTGACCGAAATGATCAATAGGATATGAATGAGAGTATAGCTAGTATGAGTTCGAAGACATGGTTTATTTTTCATTATTCATAGGGAATGGAGATCCCTCCACCTTTTAAGAGGCAAAATTTAAAAATGATAGTGACAATTGGATGTCGGATATTGCGGAGGAGTTGAAATCTCTACATAGGAATCAAACATGGGAGTTGGTGGAACTTCTAAAAGGTCAAAAGGTTATAGAATGTAAATGAGTGTTTAGGAAGAAGAAAGCATTAACAGAGAAAGAAGGCAAGAAATTAAAGACATGACTTGTAGTAAATGGGTACTTGCAGATGGAATGAGTATATTATAATGAAATTTTCTATCTGGTTGTAAAACATATATTAATCAAGGTGCTACTTGTTATGATAACGGAATCCAATTTGAAATTGGAGTAGTTCGATGTGAAGTCGACATTCCTTCATGAGAATTTGGATGAAGTCATTTACATAACGGTTTGAAGGATCGAAGGAGATTGATAATAAAGGCCATGTGTGTAAGCTGAAAAAGTTATTATACGAGCTGAAACAGTCTTTGAGGTAGTGGTATAGGCTATTTGATTTGTACATGGTGGAGATTGGGTATATTAGGTGTCAGTATGCTTGTTGCGTATGTTACATGGTGCTTGAGGACATATCCTATATTCTATTAATGCTTTACATTGGTGATATGTTAATTGCTGCAAATGACAATAAAGTGATACTCTTGCTTAAGTCTTTCTTAAGTAAACAGTTTGACATGAAGTATCTGCACGTTATGAAGAAGATCTTAGGTATGGAGATACACAGTGACAGTTTGGAAAGCCGTGACTGTCTCAGAAAGGATATGTGTAAAACGTGCAAGAGAGGTTCTAAGCCAGTTAGCACGCCTTTAGTAGGTCACTTTAAGGTGTTAGCCATGTCATGTGTAAGTATAGAACAGGAGATTTCAAACATGTCACGGGTGTCATATGCGAGTGTAGTGGAATCTCATGTATGCAATAGTTTGCACAAGGCCAAATATCTCCCAGGAGTTAGTGCGGTCAATAGATATATGGTGAATTCAAAAAAGGAGCATTGCAATGCTTTCAAGTGGATTCTCACGTATCTCAGGGGCACAATCAGCATTGTGATCATATTCGAGGGACATGGATCTTTAGGTGAAGTTGTAAGCTCTGTTGATTCGGATTATGCAAGTGATCTTGACAACATGAGGTCCACTATGAAAAATATTTTCACATTAGTAGGCAGGCCGGTATGTTGGAGATCTATGCTATAGTCTATGATAGTGTTGTTTACAATTGATGCAGAATATATGGTTGTAACGGAGGTGTCAAAGGAGACATTATAATTGAAAGCTTTAATGGGAGAATTCGGGATGAAGTAAGAGACAAGTCGGTTGCATTGCGATAGTCGGAATGAATAAGGTGTATTATGTGAGAACCAAGAACATTGACGTGAAGTTTCATAAGATATGAGAAGTCATTACTTTAGGAAAGATTCTGTTTCAGAAAATTCACACAAACCAGAATGTTGTAGACATGTTGACAAAATCGATAACTACAGAGAAGTTCAAGTATTACTTGGGCTTGACCAACTTTTGTAGCCATTGGTGAGATTGAGTACCATTGTATAAGGGTATAGATGAAGTTGCGTTTCAGGTGGAGAATACAGGAAGTGATGTACGCTCAAAGTGAAAGTTGCATGGAAAGTTTTCAAGGTGACTACAAAGTAGAAGTTGCATGGAAGGTCTTCAAGATGACTTCGCAGAATACAAATCAATGTGGATATTTTTGTTAGAGGTGTACACGAGTCGAGCTTGGTACAACTCGACTCAGCTTGGCCACTAACTCACCCTAGCTCAAACTCGGCTTGGCTCGATCCTCAACCTTGATTAGCCAACTTGGCTCGGTTCGGTCATCAGCTCGGGCCAGTTCGAGCCGAGTTCGAGCCACGATCGAGCCTCTACGACATTTTCTCAAACACAGAGTGTACCTTCAATTTCTCATGAAATGTAAAGCAGCAACATCGATTTATAGGTATTTCATCAAACACTCAATAGGTAACATAAAAATCAATATATAAGGGTATTTGTTTCATATCCATAACTTCCTTCGTTGAGTCATTTCATCAAACACTGGCAAAGCAACATTAATATCTAAATAACCAAGTCATCGAACAAGTTTAATTTAAGCTAGGGTTTGATCTGAGCCAAGTCGAGCTTGGGCAAGCTCGAACTCTGCTTGAAATGTTTTCGAGCTAAAAAAAATCAACTCAACTCGACTCAAATTAATTTCAAACCGAGTTCAATAAAGCTTTTTCGAGTTGAGTCGAGCGAGCTAACCAAGCTAACTCGGTTCATGTATAGCTCTAATTGTTGTACAAGATGCCTTAAATTATGTTAATTTGCTTAGCAGAGAAGCCCTTTCCCAGTTTGACTAAGGTTTTTTTTTTTTTTTAAATAAATTCAATTTGACTAAAAATTGTGCGATTTATCAATGTACATCGTACAAAGATTAATACTTATAATACCTAAGATTGATTCAGGTTTGTTGTGCCTCAGAGTTACATCGTAGTGTTGTGATAAGAGTTAGAACTCCAACACAACAACATGAATGAATTACAAATACGATTTTTATTGGACACACTCTCCTCCCACCAAAAGAGTGGAAATAAAGAGGTTTTAGGAGCAATTTTGCAATGTTCCCATGGGTGTGGCTCTTTGTAGTTTTCTATCAGGTTGATATTTTGCATATATGGTTCAAATAAGGTTATCACCTTATGAACCAGATTGGCTTTAAATGTCTTGGTGACCCCGTAGAGCACAGCTGCTTTACCTGCAGGTGTTTTTTTTTAAAAAAAAAAAATCTTTTTTTTACACACGCACACACAACCCACGCACTCAGGCCTTAGCGGGATTTCACCCTTTACCTGCAGGTGTTGTAGACGATTACAATCCTCATAAAGGAAAATGGAAAGCAAAGACAACAACCGCCAACACCCAAAAGAGAAAAAATGGGCAAAAAATCTGCATCACCAATTTTCAAGAAATAGGCGAGCAGCCTCATAACTCAGACATTTGACTGAGTCGACTCGATTCAACTTGACTCGGTCCATGTAGAATTGGGTACAGAGTCCAAAATCTGATCCTTTACAAGGGTTTTTCCAATTTCTCTCCTGAGTCAAAAGTCAGGTCTCTGAAGCTCAGCCAGAGTCGAAACATGAGCACCAACGGGACAATAAAGGCTTTAATATGAAGCCCACATTGTTGGTCATAATCTCAAGTCAAAATTTCACTACATGCTCCGATACAACACTGATCACTTGCCACGTGGCATAAGGCCATTGGTCAATAACCATGGCAAGGCTCGCATGCCATGCTGACAGCTGGACTGTCACCTTGGCAAAAAAAATCCATTCTTCCTACCAAAGAAGGATGAAAAACCAGATTAAGGATCCTTCAACAATCATCGATCAATCGCTCATGCTTTCATTTCCATCAAAATCAGACCCATCAAGAGCATAACCGAGGTGTTCGAGTTCTTCACTCTCTTCGTCGGTCTC
The DNA here is from genome assembly GCA_037074715.1 of Magnolia kwangsiensis. Lineage (NCBI taxonomy): Eukaryota > Viridiplantae > Streptophyta > Magnoliopsida > Magnoliales > Magnoliaceae > Magnolia > Magnolia kwangsiensis. The sequence continues at coordinate 87,165,499 of CM073581.1, forward strand.
CATTGCATCTTCCGATTCTGATTCCTCATCGCTTTCATCCTTGTCCTCGTAGATGATGGGCAGAAGTGTGCTCTTCTCATCATCAACATCGACAGAAATCTGTTGTGGAAAGGTCCATGTAAGTCACACTTTGATGGAAAGGTTAGGAAATCCTCCAACACCCCATTTTAAAAAGACCCAGGTACTCACCCCTGCAAAAAGGTAGTCTAAGCAACTGGATAGTTGGAGAGCCGACCCAAAGGTTGAAACCCGAGATTCGATGAGCTGAGAGAAAAAGAAAAAGATAATTACCATGCAAAGATTCTCATGCAGGAATCATGGCACAAAGCTGGCAAGCATAGGATTAAGCATTTTTATTTTTATTTTAATGGATAGTAGTAAACCATATGATTGGAAATTGAAGGAAAGGGTCTGATTGCAATCCATCAAGTCAAAGGATAAGAGTCACCCATGCACAGAGAAGATGTGGATTCCTTCGCTGGAGAATCTACAATAAAATTCGCCTCTTAAACGTGATTAATAATGGATTTTCAGTGTAAAATTCTTCAAGAATTAAGATTTTACCAGATTGTCTTCAGGAATCAAAATAACCAGGCGGTGCTTTTTGAAGGGAGCAATTACCAAAATGCCTCTTATATTTATTTATTTTTTCTTTAGAAAGTGATCGAGAATTATAGGACCCATGTATTACATCCAAGATCCAATCTGTCCAATGCATGAATCCCACCACGATGATCACATGAACCAAAATCTGGCCAATCGAATTTGGATGCTTTTGGGCGTTTATATATATTTTTTACGGTGTGAGCATGTGGCCTGCCATATGATTGGACCCGCCAGATTTTTGGTTCATTTGATCATCATGATGGCGTGCATCTGCTGGAAGAGTTGGATGTGACATAAGTCGTGGGCCCTACAATTCTTGACTTCACCACTTTTAAAGGGGGGAAAATGAGGGCATTTTGGTAATTGCTCCCCTCCAAAAGCACTATCCTGGAATTTCCATTCGTGAAGGCATTGTTTGGTAAAATCTGAATTCCTACAGAAATTTGCCATAGAAATCCCTCAGTAGAAACCATCCGTTAATTTTTTAAGGCACTTAGGATGAAAGATAATTTCCATGGAGTGCATTTTCCCATGGCTCACGCAATTGCCAAAGAAGAATCACCTTCGACAATTAGTGTTCCACCTACTTGGGTAAAAAAAAATGTCCATCCCAACTTCAATGGCTATCAACTCCCCTCAGTTCAAGTTGCCTTTTACTGTACATGGGTCCTGAGAAAGCTTGATGACTTCCCTATCATCATTTAAACATCCTTTGTTCACAAATTCAACTAAGTTGTTGGGAGCATTTGTTCCATTCTTTTATCTTTGGACAGATCAAGCAATTTATCACAGAGAAAAGAAATCCTGAGGCAGATTAGAATCTCAAATTGAAAGCTAGGGGAGTTGGAAAGTGGGGACTCTGACCTGGTATAAGGAGTTGAGGGCACGTAGGGAAGATTCCTGGGACATTATACCACCAGCATGTTGAAGAAGTAAGCTTCTTAGCCATGGAATTGCACAAACCAAAACTGCACCCCTGTTGAAAAAGTCCAACATAAAGCCGAGCGGGGTTCAATATTCAAAGTTTTAGTTTATTGCAAGGGAACTGTTTAACCGTGCCAGGATAAGCTCACAATTCTAAGATTTAGTGTAGTAAAATCAATCAGCTCAAATTGCAGAATTTACTTTAGGTCTACATCCACATGCATTTAACGATGGCAACTCTTCATGAGAAAACCTAGAACTTAGGTCATTTCCTTTTGTTCAGCAATTCACTTTTTGCATACTGTTAAACATAGATGAGATTCAAACCAATCAATGGGTAGGGCTACATTGGATGTGGCTTATACCAAAATTCACACCAATTGGACAAACCCCGACCAGAGGATTGTAGGCTATTTTTAGGAAATGGATGGTTCAAGTTTGGTTGCAACCATCCGTTTGTGTTCCAAAAAATTCCTCAATTGGTAACAAATGTCCAACCGGGGTCGAACTTTGTGGTATTGCCCAGCCAAGGTAGATCCTACATGATCTGCTACTATTTCAATGTATATAAGAAGCAGGTCAGGTAGAGTGAAAAAAAAGAAGTACACACATGATAGTCTAGCATTGCTCTTCATAGCTAAAAACAAAACCGATGAAGGATGAAACAATAAATTTGCACAAATGGTTCGAGACTCAAAACAAGTTTAGTTCTTGTTTCTGATTTCTCATCTATGTAAAAAGATATTTTTAAGCTAGCTTTGCTAAGCCCACACACATGTCTGAGGCAGCGCATTTACATGACCATCATATGTGCCAGCACAGCACAAAGGTCTGAGATCCAAGCCGTCCATCATGTGTCTGCAATTTCATAGAAACTGTCAAAAAAACCTGGCTGTTGCACTTATGAAGTGGGCCATAGTTTTACGAAATAAATGGATGGACGAAAAACATGGCCAAGTTTTTCTAAGCCATTCACTTATTTCTAAAATTGAGGTATGCCTGACAAAGTTCACCACCAAGATTTTTTGTCCATTGAACCTAAATGGTGGACGCACCTGATGGATGGCTTGGAGCTCATCCCATCCACCAAACTGGCACATATGGCGCCATCCAGAAGGGGTTCCTCACACACACACGTCAGCTTAGCAAACCTCTTAACCTAATTTTTGGCTGTGGTTTGTGTAGCAAGTCCAACTTCCCATTTTGTAACGAGTATCACGAGCTGACGCATGATCCAACCATTTTCTATGGACTTGGAAGTTTTTCATTTAAGCTAGCCAAGTTAAAAAATATTAACTTCTGAGTTTAAGAGTATGCAATGGCAGCAAAGAAAATTAGATCATTGAGGCTTTACCTTGATTGGATCATGGATACGAGGGAGTTCAAAAACTTGAGGACATCTGATGGATTTAACATTGAGGTTGAATTTGCAATAACCTGCATGTCAGTATCATATCATCTTGATTAGGACACCAACAATATCGACATAAACATGTAGACAAAAAAATTATTCATTGATATGACTATCTGATGCAGGAGCAATTTTGTCACTTATTTTGTGTGCCAAACAATGTCCAAATTACATGATTCATACAGGAGTATGGAAGATATTATGACCAAATTACCAGTAAGGCATAGGGCTATGATGAAAAATAGGTTGTTTCAATGACACAATCGTATGGGATCCACCGTGAGTAAAATTGGCCACTACATGAGTTCGAAAACATCTCCATGGTGGGTCCATGATCAGATTTATTTATTCATCCGATCAAAGCTAGTTTATAAGTTAGCTTGGTCAGCAGTCAAATTAGTTAAGAATCCTTTGATAATTTTATTAGCCAAATATTGTTTTAATCTACTTCTAATTGGTCTAAGATTGTTTGGTTCTATTCTACTTGTTGAGTGGCTTGGTTAGAGAAGGGAATGGACTCCCAAAGACCATAACATGTAAATTCCTCATTCTTCGGTTCTGGGTTCACTTTTTTTTTGCTCCATATTGCATCCCAATTTTAATATGGAAATGTTGCACAAATGTTTATTTTAGGAGCTGATATAAATGGTCATCGAAGTCCCCACGTAAAATGTGGACAAGTGTTGGTATTTAGCATGGGCATGAGGAGTTTAGCAACCCTAGTAATGCACAAACACATCCATAGTGTTATATGACATGTTGAAGAATGGAGCTAGCAGCTAGCCCTGCAAGATACCTTTACAGGCAGAACACACCCTGGTTCATGTGATAGACATCTGTCCACGAATGACAAGGGTTCCACAGGGGACTTGGGGCAAAAATTAAGGTCAGTCACTCATCAGGTAGGCCTCCTCTGCACGAAATCAGTTTAAAGAAAGCTGCCAACGTTCTCCATCCAATGTACACATCCAACCCACCTGAGTGGACCAGCCTGATTTTGTGCCAGACCATCTTCACAGCAAGGCCCACCTTATGCATGAATCAGATGTCGTCTGACACATGTAGAGGTGCTTGTAGGAATATCCAACCTCATTGAAAGATAATTGATAGTACTAAAATTATTCCAAGTAATTAGAGAAGACCTATATAAATGACAGAAAACAGAAAAAATTACAAGGCAAACAGAAAAATTAAGGTTCTTTACCTAATAGCCATGTCAACATGTGTGTCCAATTGACAATAAAAAAGAAGAAGAAGATCGAAACAGCATCTTTGTAAGCTAAGTATGCTGTTTTTTTTCTGAGAGAGAGGGAGGGAAGGAGGATAGAATCTCTCATATGATTGTTATTAAATTGCTTGTGCCATATTGAGCACATGTTGGGCAATACGGAAGCATGGCAAATAATGAACACTGCGTGGATGGAGATGTGGAGATGGATGCGTGGAAAGACTACAAAGGATAGAATCAAGAATGAGTTCATTAAAAGTAGCCAAGAAGTAGGTCCAATGGGAGATAAAATGATGAGGAACAATATTGAGATGGCTTGGTCATGTGCTACAAAGTAGGACACATACACCAGCAATATAGTGGGGAGCTTTGATTAGGGTTGGAGGGCCAGCAAGGAGCACAAGGTGAAGACCTCAAAGGACTTGAGGTGGTGAGAAAAGAGAAGGAGGCTTGTTACCTTGCCAAGGATAGGGTTTAGGAATGATTGCGAAACAAGATTTGAAAAGTTGATCCCAAGTGGCAAGAAGCTGCGACAAAGATTATTATGGTTTTGGTGTTGGTGTTGGTGCCGGTGATGATGATCATATCTACACCTTGTACCAGCTATTTGGGAATGTGGCTTATATTAACATTAGAGCTCCAGATAGATGAGACATGTCTCAGCATCAGCTATAGATATGGCATTAAACATGTTGATCACAAGAAATATGATATCTGAATACGCCTAAAGTTGTTTTTAAGAAACGAAAGACAACATCATATTAATATTGGTTCATGCAAGTAGGAAAGAGATAAACATTTTTTATTGACATCTAGATAAACATAAACGCGTAACAATAATAAGAAATGAGAATAAAGAGATACAAAGATTCATTCATAAGAGGAAGTATCATGCCTTGATACAATGGTACTGTGTGTAAAGCCCTTATATGCCTAATTGATGCTGTCCAATGCAGTTGCAATGGACTGCAATGGACAACTTAAATACACTGACTTTAAAAAGTATATCTTCTTAAATACAACTCCGATTGAGGTGATTCAAAAGCCAAAATGAATCTTGACGATTCTAGTTTCAAAAAAAAAAAAGAAAAAAAAAAGAGAGAATAAAACCCAAATTCGAATGAGGCTGATTTTGGAACGTTTGAAAACTGTCCAAAAAATCGTCAGTTTCAAGCATCTGGTACTTCAAGAATTTTAATATTTTTTTTCTAGAAATTAGAATGGAATGAAATTTCATAGGATGAAAATTAACCTAATGACCAATTATTGAAAACATTATAAAAATCATTCATTAACTAGAAGTGCCAAAAATGTTGCAAGCAATGGATCTGTCAGAACTGGAAATTTCTGCAACCACAAAGTGGTGCAGATGAACTGCGAATCACTCTGACCAGTATGAGTTGGATTCACACACAACCTAAGAGGAATCACTCAACTCTTTCTTCTGTTGGATTCTCTTCTCATTGCAAAAATAGGTCCTTACATAGAGAAAATACACCAACCCCTCATAATTAAACTTAATCATTTCCTACAAATAGGTTGCAACAACTATGAGTCCCAGTGCATTACTACATATTTCAAAAAAAAAAAATCAAAAATCAAAATCATGCCAAAGACATTCTCAAGGCATGCTTCAATTTCAAATTCTCTCCCTTCCTATGCATGCAACACGGTCCCAAAGCCATGCATCACAAATGCATTTGGGCTGGAAATAATGGGATGGATTTCCAAGTTTGGCCTGATTCATGGGCTGGCTTTCCCCTTGAATTGGGCCAAGAAAGCATGCATCATTAATCTATACAATTCAAGCCCATGGTTTGGTGATCTAGACCATCGATCTTATGGGTGTTACTCCTGTGGATGAGGGATTCACCAAAAACATCACAGATCCTGACCCTTGCTCAGTAGCCTACAAATAGACAGGTCAAAATCTACAGAGAAGATCTAGAATAGAGAGGAGATTATACAGTTGGGATCCCACGTAGTGGAAGATTTTAGGGGCATCCTCAATCCATGGTAGGGCTCATCATATTTATGACTTTGGATCATCAAACCATGGGCCCCACTTGCATGGACTTGGTATATAAAGATACTACAATCCTAATCCACTAGCACTTAATAACTCATCCTAATAAGCACGAATGGGAACAGTCTGATCCAAGTGCTCAACAAAGCATCTCCCTTACATAGAGAAACACTATATCTAATGGCAAACCAAACAATTAAAGCAAGAAATGAACCTTTTCATCTCGTGTGTACAAGCAGTCTAACAAAAGCACATGATCATCAGCATGTAGTGCTTGCTTAAGCAACACGTGAACTGAATCTGCACTTGGGGGCTTCGCATTGGAAGATAAATCCTCCTTTTTAGGGCTCTTTGCTGTTGCATCATCAACTAAATTCAGATTTGCTAGCTTCTCACCCATGGTCGGCTCATTCATATCATAGTCAATGTCAAACCCATCTCTAATCTCTAGATGACCTGTCCAAGTAATCGAAAAGGTTAATAATCAAGAGGGTGCCCCTTCTGTACTTGTTTTATTCCATCAAAATTTTCTAATAAAGGGAAATTATAGGGTCCTAATGCATCTATGTGTCTACTTGTCCTCATCTGTCCAATCCATACAAGTGATCCCATGGTGATGCAGACCCTTGATCTGATATGCTGCACCGTGGATGGGATCTGATACGCTGCACCGTGGATGGAATTTTCTTTACCATCCATATTTGTAGCCATTGATCGAACAGTTAAAATTTTCGAATATGGTAGTTTTTTGGGAATCTCCCATCCACAGTGAGGGTCCAAAAGATTAATTTTCTGTATAATCAAGCCATGGGGCTCGCTTGCTCAGACTAGGCACATCAGACAGTATACATGACCTGAAGCATCAGAACCTTGCTGCTGCTCCTTGGAAGATGTTTGCATCAAGAAACAAGATCTAATAAAGTCAATGAAGATAAAATGACACTAACATAGAAAGGGTTGTAAGATTCAAATCAATTCAAATATGAGCTATGTATTGACAATAACATAAGAAAGGATGCATTGAAGAACTTAATTCTCTGGTAGGAAAAAGGACTTCTCATCCCGATTCCAAATTTCAGTATCAGTGTATCATTCCCAGACATCACTAGTGTAAAATGTTTGAGAACTCGACCATGTAAAACTTTGCAAAGTTGACACTACCAAGACCTGAATCAAAAGGTGAGAGGCCTAACATTAGAAAGTCTGACCATATCATGGGCCTATATAATTGAAAAGTTCAACTGAATGTTCATAGAACCCTTGCAAGAACAAAATAAAGGAGTAATTATCTAAATTTGAAGTCAACTGCTCAGCCCCTAGTGTCTGAGTCAAATTTCAAGTTGCATAAACCTTGACTGCTTGTAACATGGAATTACTGAAAAGTAATAAATACATATTGTATTCGGCCAACCATTCCTCTCCTTTGCTGGTTTCGTCCATATAATGGCTTCACTCCTCTTAGGTCAAGGATTTAGAGGAGCTGGTGCCATCATTGGTATATTGTACTTTTCCAGATAATTGCTCAGCATTGTTATGCCCAAAATTTCATTGTTGAGTGGGTTTCGTTATGATATGCTTCATCCTATTTTATACTCCCCATAAAGGAGTCAGTGCCTCAATTAGAATCATCAAATCTTAGCAAGTGCAAGAATGATGTAGACTTCCATTCTTGGGCACAAATGTCAAAAGGTCGAAAATAACCCATCTAGGAAGCAAAAATCCAAGATCCTTGGTTCTTTGGACCAAAGAATGTTGTAATATGTGGATATCTCTGGAAAACAAGAACTACTAAGTGCAGGAGAGAAATGTACTAGTGAAACAAAATTTTCTTTCTTTCTTTTCTTATATTTTTCCTCTTTAGTCAATACAGAACCAAATTTTCATCCATTTGCTTTGGGGGGGGGGGGGTTGTAATTCCCCTCCGTCTGTCCCAAGCTTGCTTCCCTCTTTGCCGAGAAAAGATTTCTCATGCCAGCACAAACCATATATATATTGTCCTTGACAGCAGGCAAAAGGAAAATTTTGATTTAACAGTAAATTGGAGGTGCAAACGACGTCAAGGAGCCCACCTTCACTATGTAACAGAGGTAGGGCATCACTATTGTTTAGGTATGATGAGACCTATAACCCAAATTCTCAAGATAGGGGTATGCAAGGATCCATTATAGCAAGATTCATCATAAATTATAAATAGTATTTTAACCAATGATACCATTGTTGAATGCATATCATGTAAGTTGTAGCCCATTAAATAGGTTCACTCTAATTCATCTATAATTAACAGTTCTCGAGTTCAAAAGTAGGTAGGTATTGGGTTCAGAATCTGATCTCTAGATCTTGAGATATGGCCAACCCAATGTAGGCCATTGCTCGGTCACTAGAGAGTCGATCTTGTTCGTGCAATAATTTCACGGTCCGAACTCTAATTGGGGCAACAGACCCACGTTTCAGCGGACTTTGCCAAAGTTCTATCATCAAGATTCAGAAGGGGCAGGGTTTGTAGGCCAATTAAGGGGGGAGGGCTGGTCTCAGGCCTTTAGCAGACATCGACATGGCGTTGCTAGGAAAATGGATATGGAGGTTTGGGTTAGAAGAGAGTAACAAATGGAGAGATTTAATTGCTTCTAAATATGGTACTCAAGATGGGGGGCATAGAGCTTCCAGGGTTTGGAAGGCTATAGCAAATACAGAACAATTTGTTTAGGCTGATATCTCTTTCGCGTTGGGAAGTGGGAATTGTATAAGATTCTGCATAGACAGATGGTGTAGGGATAGGGCCTTACATGATCTATTCCCTAGACTTGCTCGATTGGCTCCCAATTGTTTTGTTGTAGTGGTGCATTGTTTCTCTTCTAACGGGGAACCAAAATGTTGGACCCCTCCTAGCCGCAGGAACATGACAGATGAGGAGATCACCGACTTGGTCACCCTGATGGATCATCTAAAGAACAATACTCCTAACTTTCAGAGTGAGGATCGAATGGTCTGGAACTGTCGTAAGTCTGGGCAGTTTTCTGTCAAGTTACTTTGTCACAGGATCTCTAGCTGGAGACATGGTCCTACCACCGATCATCCCTTCCACCACTAGTTCTACAAAGCCCCTAGTAGGGTCGTAGTTTTCACTTGGCTCGTGGTAGAAAAAGAATCCTAATTATCAACAACCTCCAGCAAGGGGCATTACCTCTTCTGAATGTGTGCTTGATGTGCAAGGATAATGAGGAAACGATAGACCATCTATTTATTCATTGCTCCTTTGCTGCTAGTGTGCGGCACTATTTTTCACAGGCCTTTGATAGTGCTTGGGTGATGCCAAGGTCAATAGAAGATTTACTTTGGGCCTAGAGCGGGGGAGGTATGGGGAAGGGCGGTAAAGCGGTGTGGAGGCTTACCATCTTGGTAGTTTCTAGGCCATTTGGGGGTCTAGAAATAAGAAATGTTTTCGAAATGCCTGTGAGTCTCGGGATCAAGTTATTTTGAGGGTAAGGGTATGGTGTTGGAGTGGGCGATGTATATAAAGGGTGTGCCCTCTGGCACTTTGTCTCAAGTTGTTGTTGGCTTTCTTTGTTTGCTTTTTCTCGTTTCTCACGAGCTTTAATAAAATTTCGTCATCTTTATGTATTTTATTTTTTTAAAAAGAAGGTTTAGAAGAGTGCTTTCCCAAGTTATCTCGGAAAACCGAAGTGCCTTTATAGCAGGTAGGCAGATTTTAGATTCGGCCCTTATTACTAATGAATGTATTGACTCTGGACACAGGGGAGGGGAGTAGCAGGGTGGTTTGTAAGCTGGATCTTCATAAGGCTTACGATCACTTTGATTGTGAATTTCTAGATTACATGCTTTGACGGATTGGATGCAGATGTGTGTGTGTGTTGGGGGGGGAGGCCTTTAGTAGAATCCTTTAAAGAGCAGAGGAGACTGGGTTGCTTGCTGGTTTTAGAGTGGCAAATGCAGGGATGCAAGTTTATCATCATCAATATACAGACGATACAATTCTTTTTTGTGATGCAGATAGGACTTTAATTGATAATCTTAGTAAAGTTGTGGTTTGTTTCGAAGCAGCGTCAAGCCTAAATGTTAATGTGCCCAAATTGGAACTCCTTGGGAATTGATGTGGAACGTGACCATTTAGTGGAGCTTGCCGAAGTATTTGAGTGCAAAGCGGGCGAGTTTCCTTCTTCTTATCTTGGCCTTCCACTATGTTTTGGGAAACCAGCGAAACACTTGTGGGACAAGGTTTTTGAAAGAGTTGAAAGCAAGCTTTCTTCTTGGAAGGGAAGCGATCTTTCATTAGGAGGGAGGATATCTTTGATCAAAAATGTTTTATCAAACATGCTAGTTTACTTCTTGTCTCTTTTTAAGTGCTCCCAATCGGTGTTGGATAGAATAGATAAATTGAGAAGAGACTTTCTCTGAAAATATTCAAACGAAAATAGGAAATTCAATTTGCTTAAATGAGATTAGGTTTATAAACCGGTCAAGGAAGGGGGGGTGAGGGTGAAATTTAGCCCTTCTTGGTAAATGGCATTGGAGATTCAGAGTAGAGACCGGAAAGTTGTAGAGGGAACTTCTAGTCTGCAAGTATGTCTCACAGCCTAGCAAGTGGAGCATCAAGACTTCTCTCTACAGAGTGTCTACTGTCTACCGTATGGAGGGCGATTGCTTCGATAGAACAAAGATTTCGTGAAGGGGTGTCCTTCTCGTTCAGCAAAGGAAACTACATTCGTTTTTGGGTGGATGCTTGGTGCAGGGATCGTCCATTGTTTGAGCTCTATCCCATAATTGCTAACTTAGGTCCCAATCGCTTCATTCATATGGACGATTGCTATTCATTTATGGGAGGTACAGTAGTGTGGTCCCCTCCATGTAGAAGGAATCTAACATAAGAAGAGCTTCGGGAATTAACAGCTTTACTTCAGCGCCTCAATGTCGTTGTGCCCTCAGTGCTAGTTGAATATTCCACGGTATGGAAGGAGCAGAGTTCGGGTACTTTCTCGGTCAAATCGTTCTACTATTTGTTGTCCAAGCCTTCAAGTGGGGGATCCTTCCGATTTCATCATTGGTCTTATGGCGCCCCTCCTCGTGTAGCGGCATTAATGTGGCTTTTGGGAAGAAAGAGGATCCTAACCATTGATAAGTTGCAAAAGAGATCTCTATTTCTCTTGAACATTTGTTTGATGTGCATGAAAGATGCGGAGTCAATAGATCACCTTTTCAATCATTGCCCTTTCACGTCTTTGATGTGGGATCAGTTTCTTCTTTTGTTCGGGGTTTATTGGGGTATGCCAAAATCAGCTGCGGATCTTTTATGGGCATTGCATGGGATCAGTTTGGGTAAGGCTACGAATACGGTTTGGAGGTCAGTGGCTATGGGAATCATTTGGCTCATTTGGAAAGAAGGGAATAGTCGTACTTTCGACAACAATGCCTCATCTGTGGATGGGATAATTTGCAGAGTCAAATGTATTGTGGTGGAATGGGCCGCTTATGTTGAAGCAGCCAAATATGTGGATCTTTTCACCCTTTTTGTCTAAATGCCGGGTTGTATGCTCTCACTGCCTTGCAATGGCTCCTTTAATAAAAATTCATGTTTCTCTCAAAAAAGAAAAAAAAGACCCACGTTTCGAAGTTGACGCCTAACACCTAACACTACAATCTCACCAATTCAGATGTCCCAAGGGGGACCATCAAACGGCTCAAAAGTGGGCCACAAGTCCGTGGGTGTCATCAAGGATCACAAGGCACATGTGCATGGACAACCCAACTTGATTCAGCCAGATCTCAACCATCTGATGTCCATTCAGGGCGTGTGATCACTCATTTCAAAGGTATTGACGAGTGCTTTTACATGAAAGGTTGACTTTGTAGATCAGATCGCAAAAGGTGAGTCAAAAGTGAGCTGTAATCCAATTGTCCCACAATGTTCCAGCGCCTAGACGTTAAAAAAGGTGGGGCCCGCCAGGGATGTGACTTGTGAGGTCCACCCCACAGCCAAATCTCGGACCTCATGTTCCCACACGCCACAAGTTCAAAGTGGGCCCATATGGTGGCACACATTCACATGCACAATAAAAATGAGCTGGATATATCTAAATCAAGTGGGCCCCATGAAAATCCCATTAAATAGGAAATATCCAGAGCAAAACACAAATAGGAAATAAAAAATCCTAACTCCAATCAAATACCACCTCTTAATAAGGAAATGGCAAATAGGATGGGGAGAAGAGAGAATCAAGGCAACAAGTAGGAATTGAGAAACCCACATGGTAGTTGTGTAAGAGGGGAGGGAGAGAGTGGTGACGTACGACACCCCATGGTTCCCTATGTAGTGGTCGAACGGTGGGCCTGATTTGGTCCACTCAATCTATTTCCCTCGCCCCATAATGTCGGTCCAAGTCTCATCTCTCAACTCCAAAGAAGTGTTCATGCATAGAATCCAATGGTCCATGAATTAACGGTGTAGATCTCACAAGATCACGCCTAGGTAGATGACTTTGGGCCTACTAACATGGCCCACATGGGATTAGCGATGAATGTGACCATCCCCATGTCTAAAGAACCACGAATAGTAGTCCATCTCATTGAAAAGTTGAGAAATGTCAAAATGGGAAAATAAAATTATTACAATGCATCCACGGCCCATCCATGGCCCATTAATGCAATACAAGGACATAATAAAGCAAGGCAATAAGCATAACATATCATTTGTAAAAATCATCGCAAACAGACAACAAGAACAAGATCATCCAAACCGTTCAAAATTTGGATCTAGTAAGAACGCGCTTAAATAGGACGACTTTGACAAGCTAGATCTCCAAATTCAAGAATCCAATTGACAAGAAATGAAAACTGATCGAGCCTTGTTTAAATAACTACGATCTGGCTGGTTCTCATCGTCAAAACATGTCGACGAAATTTTTAAAAATATAAAAATGTACAGTTGTTGCAGTACGGATGATGCAAACACAAGCGCATTCAAGGTGTACCAACAAAGAAAGCGCCAACTACAAGTGCCGTCATTGTGGATAAGCGATTATTGAGAAGCTGAAGACCTTTCACATGCGATTGGACACATAGAAGACCCCACTCAGGGAAGACACATGTGAAGGAAGATTGGAGAAAGAAGACCGAGCGCCCGAACTTTCCCGTACTTATGTTATTTGCGCGTTTTTGCTTAGTTTAGGATATTTTAGTAATTTTAGGTCTTTATTTGCTTATTCTAGGGGTATTTTAGTAATTTTATGCATTTATTTGCTTATTTAAGTGGACTAAAGCCTTAAACTCGATTTTTTAAACTATTGATTAATGAAAAGCAAACCCTTTGGTTGCCTCCTTCCTCTCTTCTCTCTAACAGTGCTTCTTCTCTTCCCTTGATCTTCTTCTTCTAATTTCTTCTTATGCCCCTCCAACTTCTTCAAGGTAATTATTTTTTTCTTTCTATTTTCCAGTTTTGGCTAATCCTTCTTCGATCAAAATCTTAAGAACCGATCTAAACCCTAAACCCCCAAATTCTCAAATCCCTAATCCGAGAAACTTCCTGGTTCTTCGGACTAGTGATATTCATTGATCGATTAGGTGTGACCATGCAAGATCGGGAGGTCTCATCCCTCGCCGGATCCAACCTAAGTAATAATTGAATTCCATATTCCATGGTTGTGATGATGGCCCGCTCCATTACATGTTTCTTTTATGATTTTCTCAGTTATGATGATTACTGCTAGAATTTTAGATCATTTATTTCTTTTACTTTCGCTGTTTAATTATGTTCATGAGCATGCATCATAATTAGGGTTGTCCTGCGTCAAATTTGGTATCAGAGCCTAGGCTTGCATGGTTTTTGTCTAGATCGAGTTATCAAATTAGGGTTTTGATTTTTAGGTTTAATTTAGAAAAGTTCCAGATTTAGAAAGTTTTCAATTTTAGAAACTTTCCAATTTTAGAAAGTTCCTAATCTGAAAAATTTTCAGATTTAAGTTGTTTTCTGTTTCAACCAAGGAATGCCAAATCGGTTATGTATCGGCCGAAACAGCCGATACGTAACGGAAACGGTGGTGACCGTTACACATTTCGGGGTCATATCGGCCGATATGTTTTTTTGTAGCCGTATTGGCCGATACGCGCCCGATACGGAGCGTATCGGCCGTTACGGGCCGTTACAAGCCCGTATCGACCTTTTTCCATTTTAAGCTTTGTTTTTGCTGTTTTTTTGAAACTTCTTGCTTCCAAACTGTTTCTTACTCCTTTTACTACTAATTTCGACCAACTTTGGCTGGGTATTTGAGATAAAAACACATTATATTATGGATTTTCTTGAATCAAAGCTCGGTGGGTTATTTTTCAGAAATTTGTCAAAAATAGGTATTTATATATTTTTAATACGTTTTGTTGTTTTAATCATACCATATGATGTGTTAATCATAGTAAAACATGTTAATGTGCATTTTACAGATTTTGGGTGTCATTTAATATTTTTTTCTATTTACGCATGAATTTTGGCCCCTTTTTTTAAAATTCGAAAAATCAATTTTTATTGGTTGTATTGTTGTTTTAATTATGCCATTTGATGTGTTAATCATAGTAGGACATGTTAATGTGCATTTTACAGATTTTGGGTGCCATTTTATATATTTTTTATATTTTTTTCTATTTACGCATTTATTTTGGCCCTTTTTTTGAAAATTCGAAAAATCATTTTTTAATGATTCTTTTGCTGTTTTCATGATGCTATATGATGTGTTAATCATAGTAGAACATGTTAATGTGCATTTTACAGATTTGGGGTACCATTTTATATATATTTTTATATTTTTTTCTATTTACGCATGAATTTTGGCCCTTTTTTTTAAAATTCGAAAAATCAATTTTTAATAGTTGTTTTGTTGTTTTAATCATGCCATATGATGTGTTAATTATAGTAGAACATGTTAATGTGCATTTTATAGATTTGGAGTGCCATTTTATATATTTTTCTATTTACGCATTTATTTTGGCCCTTTTTTTGAAAATTCAAAAAATCATTTTTTAATGATTCTTTTGCTGTTTTAATGATGTCATATGATATGTTAATCATAGTAGAACATGTTAATGTGCATTTTACAGATTTGGGGTGCCATTTTATATTTTTTTCTATTTACGCATTTATTTTGACCCTTTTTTTGAAAATTCGAAAAATCATTTTTTAATGATTCTTTTGCTGTTTTAATGATGTCATGTGATGTGTTAATCATAGTAGAACATGTTAATGTGCATTTTATATATTTGGGGTGCCATTTTATTTTTTATTTTTATATTTTTTTCTATTTATGCATGAATTTTGGCCCTCAAAAATAATTGCAAACACCTAAATGTAAGATATTTTCATATTAGATTCATTCTAATATATCTATCATTGATAGTAGATAGTTAGAAAATTAAATACATGAATTTTGTAGTCCAATTCAGGTTATCTAGTTCATAAATTCATCAGACAGTCCGATACAACTTCTAACCAAAGAGTGGACCGTTACACCACCATAAACATGTTCCAATTTATAAATGAATGCATATTTGGAATGCTTAGAATATTTCGGATTTAATCCATATTTTTTCATATTTTTTTGGCAAAAAAAAAAAATTGCATCGTTATGGGCCGTTACGCCCCCGTATCCGTATCGGTTTCAGAGGGCACCGTTACGCCAACCGATGCCGATACGGGACACCTTGGTTTCAACTTAATTGTGATAGTTCATAGTAGTTTTGCATTCATCGCATTCATCTTGAAATTCATAACACCTAGTAGTCTAGTTGGGTAGAGTTTGGTTCAAGTCTTCATTGTATGCTCACGAGAAGAGGTAGAGGTTTCGGACTTCAACCTACCATGAATAACGAGCAATTATCTGAGCAACTTGCTCAATTGATACAAAAGATAACCGCCCTAGAAGCGGGTCAAAAGCGTGAATTTGCCTGCCTTGAGGACCAAATTACCACTACCATGACTAAGGTCGAGCAACTAGAGGCGTCCCAAAAAGAAAACCCCACTGTAGGGAATGATGCGTACTCCCAAGTGGGAGGAATCATTGAAGAACGCGCGGCCACACATAGTGGCAGTGCGGATAGAGATCGTGGTAACGGTCGTGGTGTGGTGTGAGAGGCACGAGTCACATGTAATCATCAAGACCGCTATGATCCAGATGAGCGTGTGATGAAGAGTGTGAGAGTTGAGGCCCCGAGTTTTAATGGGGGCTTGAATCCCAAGGCATTCCTTGACTGGGTTGCTGACATGGATCACTACTTTGAGTGGTATGACATGTCGAAAAACCGTCAAATGCGGTTTGCTAAGATGAAGCTTGTGGGTCAAGCCAAGCTCTTCTGGACCAACACCGAGCGTAGGATAGAGAGAGTTGGTAGGGTCCCTATCACACATTGGTATGAGATGAAAGAGAAGTTGAAGGAAAAGTACATTCTTCTCTCATACCGTCAGAAGCTCCTTGACCAATGGCAATCCTTACGCTAAGGGTTAATGTCTGCCACTGACTACATTGCTAAATTTGAAGAATATGTGATGCGATGTGATATCCAAGAAGACCCTCTAGTAACGCTCTCGCGTTTCAAGACGGGCTTTCGTGCGGATCTTCAGCGCGGGCTTATGACTCGGCCCTTAACGGACTTGGATAAAGCATATTAAGTCGTGCAGGAATTAGAGCAATATCTGAAGGCTCCTGTCGTTCGTCGTTTTGAGTCCCGAGACTCCAGTGCTAGATCTAGTTTCCAGGAAACTAGACCTAATATCGGTAGTCAACCTAGGGTACAGGCGACCATTCCGCCTAGGCCTAGGGAGGACAAGGGCAAAGGGGTTCTTAGTGCCGGTCCTAGTAACATGAGCCAAGTGAGGTGCTATGAGTGTGGCAATCTTGGCCACATGTCTAATTAGTGTCCTACGAAGAGCCGTGTGAGAGCCTTAGTTATAGGCGAGTCCCACGAGGGTGGAGATGACCAGGGTGATTATGAAGTTGAAGAGTATCACCCTGAAGGACTTACTGATGTAGAAGAAGTGGATGGAGAAGCAACGCTTGCAGTAGTCAGACGTGTGCTAGCTCAGTCTAGAAGTAGTGCCGACTGACATCGAAGCATTATCTTCTATACTATTGCCAAGTGTGGTGAAAAGAATTGTAAGGTGATAGTGGACAGTGGAAGTTGTCAGAATGTGATTTCCACTAGCACCTTAGATCACTTAAAACTGAAATGCATACCTCATCCAAACCCGTATAAAGTTTCTTGGGTTGACAAGACATCCCTACCTGTCACCCAGCAATGTCTAGTCCTCATCGAGTTTGGGTCATACAAAGAGTCCCTGTGGTGTGATGTTTTACCTATGGATGTGGGACATGTTATCCTAAGTAGACCGTGACTATTCTATAATGATGTCACGATCTTTGGCCATTTGAATGCGTGTAATTTTATGTATAACGGTAAAAAGATCAAACTTAATCCCATGTCACCTGAGAATACACTAGGGAAGAAGAAGGATGAGAAGGTAAGTGAGCCTAGAGGAATGGGGAAATCCAAACCTAAGTTTCTACATATAATCAGCGCAAGAGAGTTTGAAAAAGAGGCTAAGGAGGATTCTATGGTGTATGCCCTTGCGGCTAGAGAGATTACACCTAAGGTTCAATCAGAGTTGCCCCATGAAGTGACCTCGGTCCTGAAGGAATACAGTGATGCATTTCCTGAAGACTTACCGAATGAGTTGCTACCTATGAGGGACATACAACATGCCATTGATCTTGTCCCAGAGTCTACTTTACCGAACCTCACTACAGGATGAACCCTGCAGAGCATGCAAAGTTGAAGAAGCAAGTTGATGAGCTTCTGCAAAAGGGTTTCATCCAAGAGAGTATGAGCCCGTATGCCGTGCCTGCATTGTTGACGCCAAAGAAAGATGGCACGTGGCACGTGTGTGGACAGCCGTGTCATAAACAAAATTACTGTCAAGTATAGGTTCCCTATACAAAGACTTGATGATATGCTTGACATGATGGCCAGGTCCACTGTATTCTCTAAGATAGACCTCAAGAGTGGATATCACCAAATCCGTATACGCCCAGGAGATGAATGGAAGACGGCGTTTAAGACGAAAGATAGGCTGTATGAGTGGTTGGTCATGCCCTTCGGCTTGACTAACGCACCCAGTACTTTCATGCGGGTGATGACACAAGCTTTGAAGCCGTTCATGGAAAAATTCCTAGTGGTGTACTTTAACGATATTCTTATTTATAGTACCACTAAGGAATCACACCTTGAACATTTAAAGAAGGTCTGTAGTGTCCTTAGGGAGGAAAAGTTATACGCTAATCTTAAGAAATGTGCATTCATGTCTAGCCAAGTTGTGTTCTTAGGATTTATAGTGTCATCTGACGGGATGCGTGCAGACCCTGAAAAGGTCAGGGCCATAGTTGAGTGGCCAGAACCAAGGAACATTCATGAGGTGCGAAGCTTTCGCGACTTAGCTACTTTTTATCGTTGGTTCATTAGGGGTTTTAGCACGATCATGGCTCTCATTACCGAGTGCATGAAAAAGGGAGAATTTGTGTGGTCTAAAGCCGCAGTCGAGGCTTTTAAAGAAATTAAGGGCAAGATGGTGGAAGCTCCTGTCATGCGTCTACCTGACTTTTCTAAAGTCTTTGAAGTAGCGAGTGATGCGTCTGGTGTCGGGATAGGTGGAGTGTTGAGTCAAGAAGGACACCCAGTGGCCTATTTCAGTGAGAAACTGAATGAGGCAAAACAAAAATACTCCACTTACGACAAAGAATTTTATGCGGTAGTGCAATCCCTGAGACATTAGCGACACTATCTCCTACCGCAAGAATTTGTTTTGTTTTCTGACCATAAGGCTTTAAGATATTTGCATTCTCAGAAGAAACTCAACCCAAGGCATGCCAAGTGGGTAGTGTTTTTTCAGGAATATTCGTTTGTTTTGAAACACAAGGCCGGGGTTGAAAACAAACCAGCGGATGCCCTTAGTAGGAGAGTGGCGTTGCTCAACTCCTTGAGTGTAGAGGTATTCGGATTTGAGCAACTGAAAGATGAATACCTCATATGTCCTGATTTTGGAGGTACTTACGCGTTGCTCTCTAGTGACCAGCATATTATGGGTGAATATATTCTTAAAGACGGCTTCCTTTTCAAGGGAGACAGACTTTGTATTCCCTATATATCCTTTCGTGAATTCCTCATCTGGGAGCTTCATTCAGGAGAGATAGCTGGCCATTTTGGTCGTGATAAGACCATTGCTCTTGTGGAAGATCATTTCTATTGGCCAAGTCTCAAGCGAGACGTAGCCAAAGTTTTAGGGCAGTGTCGAACATGTCAGCTGGCAAAGCAAAGAAAGCAAAATACCGGGCTGTACACGCCATTACCAGTGCCACATGCTCTGTGGCAGGACATTAGTATGGACTTCGTGCTTGGGCTTCCCAAGACTATAAAAAAGCACGATTCCATTTTTGTCATTGTGGACCGTTTTTCTAAAATGACGCATTTCCTCCCATGTTCAAAGACGTCGGATGCGTCTCATATTGATCGTCTCTTTTTTGATGGTGTGGTGCGTCTCTATGGGTTACCTAAAACCATAGTATCTGATCGTGATGTTCGATTTACTAGCTATTTTTGGAAGACACTGTGGCACATTATGGGAACTCGTTTGCAATTTTCTACTGCTTACCACCCACAATAGATGGTAAACTGAAGCGGTAAACCGTAGCCTTGGAAATCTTCTACATTGTCTAGTGGGTGAACATGTTAAGACTTGGGACCTAATTTTACCAACTACTGAACTTACTTATAATGGGTCAGTTAATAGATCTACAGGGTTGAGTCATTTTGAAATTGTAAGTGGTTATAAGCTTAGAATGCCCATAGATCTCTTACCTATGGCTGTTACCCAAAGGTCTTCTAAGTCAGCCGATGCATTTGCACGCCATATTCATGATTTGCATACACATATTAGACAGCGGTTAAATAAGAGCAATGATGATTATAAAGTTTCAGCTGATTCTCATCGTAGAGTGCAAGAATTTCAAGAAGGAGACTGTAATGGTGCGAATAAGGCCAGGGCGATTCTCTCAAGGATCTGCTAAAAAATTACAAGCGCGTAGTGCTGGACGATTCAGGATATTACAAAAGGTTGGGTCCAACGCGTATCGGATTGACCTTCCACCTGCAATGAGCATTAATCCGACTTTTAATGTAGAAGATCTAGTCCGTGCCCATACTCCCATTGTTGATACATTTCATGGCATTTTTCTGAGTTTGCTACCCAACCTCTTCTACCCCCTCCTCCACCCATTACGCATACAGAAGAAATTGAGAAAATCTTGAATGACGAGATAGTATCCACGAGATGGAGGTTTCCAAAGGTATCTTGTTAAGTGGAAGAACAAACCATCGTCTGAATCTACGTGGCTGTCAAGCGACGCATTGCAGGGTATTGATCCAAATCTACTAGAGCGCTACAAAAGTTTCAACTCGTCGAAGTCGAGTTTTTCTCACCCGAGGGGAATTGATGCGGACACAAGCGCATTCAAGGTGTACCAACGAAGAAAGCGCCAACCACAAGTGTCGTCCTTGTGGATAGGCGATTATTGATGAGCTAAAGACCTTTCACATGTGATTGGACATATAGAAGACCCCACTCAGGGAAGACATGTGAAGGAAGATTGGAGAAAGAAGACTGAGCGCCCGAACTTTCCCATACTTATGTTATTTGCGCGTTTTTGCTTAGTTTAAGATATTTTAGTAATTTTATGTCTTTATTTGCTTATTCTAGGGGTATTTTAGTAATTTTATATCTTTATTTGCTTATTTAAGTGGGCTAAAGCCCTAAACTCAATTTTTTAAACTATTGATTAATGAAAAGCAAACCCTTTGGTTGCCTCCTTCATCTCTTCTCTCTAACGGTGCTTCTTCTCTTCCCTTGATCTTCTTCTTCTAATTTCTTCTTATGCCCCTCCAACTTCTTCAAGGTAATTATTTTCTTCTTTCTATTTTTCAGTTTTGGCTAATCCTTCTTCGATCAAAATCTTGAGAACCGATCTAAACCCTAAACCCACAAATTCTCAAATCCCTAATCCGAGAAACTTCCTGGTTCTTCGGACTAGTGATCTTCATTGATCGATTGGGTGTGACCATGCAAGATAGGGAGGTCTCATCCCTCACCGGATCCAACCTAAGTAATAATTGAATTCCATATTCCATGGTTGTGATGATGGCCCGCTCCATTGCATGTTTCTTTTATGATTTTCTCAGTTATGATGATTACTGCTAGAATTTTAGATCATTTATTCCTTTTATTTCCGCCGTTTAATTATGTTCATGAGCACGCATCATAATTAGGGTTGTCCTGCGTCAACGGGCCTACTCTAATATCACCTGTTGGGTCCCTAGTGTACACACAGAGTGAAATTGTGCACAAAATAATATAATCAAAGGACTCATCTCATAATACCTCGATCATAGTAATATCAGATTTCTAAACAATAATAAGACATGAATGGTAAATGATTGTACTTGGACATGATGTATGAGATGATGGTATCCGCTATGTGAATCCATCGATACTGATCTCCTAAACCAAGAAATATCTCTCCGATCTATCGTACATGAAGTGAGCCCGAGGAGAACACACCAATCCTCTGGTAGGGGCCGAGGATGCATGTTAACCGCCCACCCAAGTGGACCACAGAGAGAAGTACATGGAAAGAATTTTCCCTCTCAATTTTCTCTCACCTTTTGAGAAGGTTTGGACATCTTTGGGAGGGTGTATCCAAGCTCTCCCTCCTCTACAATTCCCCTATACAATAGGATTTATAAATAAGAAGTTAAGGTTTCAGGAGGTGCATTCAGTATAGTGCTCTTCCACCCTACAAACTTCGTTGTATCGTACTGTGAAGGAAGTTTGTCAATCTGCATCTATCATGCATAAAGCTATAATCTAATCCCTCCACCGTTAAGGTCATCCACCTTTGATCTAGATCTTATGCCGATTATAAAGTGAACCATCAGATCAAGGTCATCACAATGTCAGCATGTACGATCAAAGCAGTTTTAACAACTAAAAGAAAATTTCAACAATTGAAAACCTTTCAAAAGCTAATTAAAACCTTTTAAGTGCTTGACCCGGTGGAAAAACCACTTAATGACTTTCTGATGTAATTTGATCGAGCTCTAAATAAATCCCATGGTAAAACCGGTGGATCCCTTGCTAGCCCATGTAAGAATCAATGAATCTTGATGCATGTACCCAACATCACCCACTTTCAATGGCCACTAAGAAACCTTGTAAAGTGAACCAAAGTCACCCAATCAAGATCCAAGACCCTTACACGTCCACGACTCTAAGGATTGATTAATTAATGTGCACACTCAAGTCCTTGATCACACAATCACAGTCCAGCCTAATGGGCCCCGAGAATGTTGACTTGAACTTCGATCCGACAATGTGGGTATTCAACGGTGCACACCAGAATCCCATATCCATGACCCACTCACAATCCCGTGCAGGGTAAGGGCAAAAGGCATGACCAACTCTAAGTTGGCTTCTAATGGTGAAGACCTTCCATCTTGACCCAAGTCAGTCCCCTCACACAGGATGACAATACATCTTAAAGATGGATGTCTAGAGATGTGTCCTAAGCATCTGTGATTGTAATGGTTCATCTGGATAATGAGATCCATGGAACACAACTCTCTCCTTGATAGTGGAGGGATTAGATCAAGGCCATGTGCACGACAGAGTGGATTGATGGACTTCTTTCACGGTAGGGTACATCGAAGTCTGTAGGGTGGAGGAGCACCATGCTGAGTGCATCTCCCGAAACCATAATTACTTATTTATAAACCCTATTGCAAATGGGAATTGTAGAGAGGAGAGTGAACTTGAAGATGTCCTACTTCTCTCTGTGGTCCACCTGGGTGGAATGATTATCATGCGTCATCGGCCCCTACCTAAGGATTGGCATGCTCTTTTCTTAGGCTCCCTTCATCTACGATAGATCAGGGAGAGACTTCTTAATTTAGGAGATCGGCATCAACAAATTTACATCGAAGACATCATCTTTACACATTGTGTCCAAGTACGATCATAACCATTCATGGGTTATTATTGTTTAGAAACCTGATATTAATACGATTGGGGTATTCCAAGATGGGTCCCTTGATCAAATTGTTTTGGTATACAATTTCGTTGTGCAGATACAGCAGGAACCCAATAGGTGGTATCTAAGCGAGCCCATACTGCGGTAACCGTCGGTTTCTAATATATGTTCAGAAATTCCATCGACGTGTTTTGATGATGGGAACTGCACCAGTTTTCTTTTCATGTCGATCACATTCCTGGATTTGGAAATCCATCATGTCAAAGTTGGCGCATTTGGGTGCGTGCGAATGTGCATCACCATGTGGGCCCACTTAAATTTTGTGGGGCCCACTTGGCACGTGTGACATGTTTGAAGATAAGGCCCTAGTTTGGGCTAATGTGGGTCGGACCCCACACCCCTGGCCACTTCGAAATTGTGGGGGGCCCACCTGTTTTGAATGTTTAGGCATTCAACGTTGGACCTTGCTGGACAATTGGATTGCAACCCACTTTCGCCTCGCCTTTTATGATCACTCTACAAAGTGAACCATTCATTTGAAAGTACTCATCGATACCTTCAAAACAAGTGGTCGCACACCCTAAATGGACATCGGATGACTGATATCTAACTGAGTCAAGTTGGGTTGTCTAGGTGCATGTGTCTTGCGATCCTTGATGACGCCCCGCCAACTTGTGGCTCACTTTTAGGTCATTTGCTGGTCTCCTTTGGAACATTGAATTAATGAGATTGTAGGTCCATACCAGGGCTAGAAGTTCAACATGCAAGATTGAAGGTGAGGCAAAAGAAGAGGGTATTGCTTAGAGGTGAGATCGAAGCTAAGTTCGAGGGATGGGTTGAAGATCATCGAACCAAGTTAGAATGGAGAAAGTTGAAGATGATGAGTAGCACTCTATAGCTATTGATGTGGATCGGTGTTTTAAATAGCCACGCTATGTAGCGTGTAGCTTATGTTGCATAGTGTAGCATAGCCTTGATGCTACGTAGCTCATGAAAATAGTTTAAGTCGCATATAGCCCACGCTACATGATAATTTGCATATGCTACATGTTATGTAGACCATGCTATGCACTATGTAGCTCACATGATGTTTCCAATGATTTGTTACATTTTTCCATTTCCAATAAAAATTAGTTAACCTTTTTAATGCTTTTAGTAAAATAATATAAATAAGAATATTAAATCAGTATCATTGCTCTTTCTTTATGTTTATACTTGATCATTGTCATTTCCTATTACTTTAGGTTGCATTTTGTTGCACCAAATATCATGAAATTCTGTTAAATTTCATTATTAATGTCTAATTTGGGTACAGAATATCATGCCATTGGTGGGACCAAGTACCTTGATTAAAAGTTTAGAACTTGCATGTAGCGTATGTAATTTACGTCTCACGCTTCAAAGGGGTAAATGTTATGCTACACTGTATTTGCTGTTTAAAACAGTGATGCGGAAGGAGGTGAGAAGCCATCACTTCAGCTGCGTCATAATATTCTCATCAGGGCACGTGACTCGCAACATTCCGTTGGAGGCAAAAACACTTTTTCTTTGAGGCAGCAGGTTCAATGTATGTCCTCGGATTAAATTCGATGAGAAGTTATGTCATATTGTTCAGATTCATGATGGAAGTTATGGCACAAGTCTGACACCAGCTGCCAACCTGATGCAACCCTCCTTCATCCAGGCTTGCAACTGGCAATGAGAGCACAAAACTCCCGCAAAAGCAATGTAGTAGACTATTGCATAGTTTGATTACAATCAGGCGATATCTAATAGTCTATTACATATGTTGATTCCAATTATTGTGTATCATGCAATAGATGTGCATCGGTATTTTTATAATTTTCTAGAGAGTATGCATCCTTGATGGAGTGGAATGACATAATAGGATTTGTGTAGCTGAACCCAATTAATTGGGATAAGGCTTAGATAATGAAGAATTAAAAGTAGAGGTTTATAGTGAGGCCTGAAAAAGTGGGCCAGATACAAGACACATCACCATGTATGGAGTTCTAGGTTCACCATGTCAAAGCCTCTTGCCTATGGATGACATCAGCAAATGCGTGCATGTTTAAGTTAAATATATACATGGGTGGTTTAGTTCCTTGACAGTTGTTGCAGGCTCATGGTGCAGACAGTATAATTAGATGTTTTATTGAAATCTTAATAACATGGGAACAGATTCAAAGAAACGAATCTTTTACTGAATTCTGCTTACCAGCATCAACATTATTCCTGGGACTGACAGGATCCGTATCAGACAGTGCTCGCTTCTTTTTCTCTCTTTTCTTTTGGCTTGGGGGATCTGTTCCTTCTGATTTGGGAGAATGTAGACCCATGCCAGTATTGCCTGCCACCAACAAAGTATACAACCACCACCATCATCATCATGAGAGTGAAAATAGAAAAAGGCAGCATTGCACCAAAAATCGCATTTTGCTCAAGCAAGCAGTAATAACAGGTGGATGTACCAGGCATCATCATCATCATCTTAGCCTTTCTCCCAGCAGCTGGGATTGCCATTAGGTGGTAGATTGCAAATAATTTATGACCGGCTGCCAATCGGACTTCCACTGTCCTCTTTTACCTGGGCTCTTGGAACCAGCCAGTTGCCATGCAAACTGCTGAGCATGAAGGTGCGTGATGAGTCTGATGACGATGATGTGTATCGGGTATACATGTTCATATACAGCAAAACGCAAATGGTGCTGTGTGCATTATCAGGTAAGTGTCTTAAATCTTAATTATTGTAAATTTGTAATCCACCAAGCGGGTAAACAAATCTGAAAGTCATACCTTCCCCATTTTCTTGAGGATTCACAGCCGTTCCAGGAACTGAAGTTTCATCAACAGCAGTTATGAAAACTTCCTCTCCAGGATAGGTCACTTCTAAAATATTAAACTGTGGATTAAAGGGGGAACCATAGGCAACAATGACAGAAATCCGAGCACCCTTTTCTATATCACGTAACCTTGCAGCAATTACAGGAATGCGGTTCTTCTTGGCACTTTTTTGCTGGTCCATTTCTGTTCTGACAGATTTCACCAAGATTCTAGTTGGAGTAACCCCCTCATTTGGAGTGGTCCTCAAATCCCATATGTAAGCAGTACCGGCCTCTGAAACTGATAGCACTACCACACCTTCATCCCCAAAGGAGCTTTTGCATTCCATCATCACTGGTGGTTTTCGCATGGAAAGGACAGCCATAGAGGTTCTGGTTCTGTTCTCCTGATTGCACTCCCACACTTGAAGTTGTCTCTCACCAAGCCCAGATGACACAACAGCCTTTCCACCATCCATGACAGCAATATGCCGTATGGGACCCTGTTACAGAAAAATGGCTTGAGAAATGTACATAATGGTAAAGAAGCCATCCAATCAGAAGAGAACAAAGATAATGCACAACATCAGCAGAAAACTTCTGAAGCTCCTTTTTGTTTTCCAAGCTGAACACCCGTATCTTATCACTTCCCACAGCTAAGAGCTTCTCATCTGACATGACATGGTAGAAGCAATGGGTTAACAAAATAAACATGAGCCACAAACAATAAAGGTGACTTCATTTCCAACTATGTTACATTGACATGAACATGCATCAGTACTGGGCACAGACGTAAATAAATAGCTTACATGCTGATACTACTATATGATAATATTAATGGATACGATAATATAAAATATTAGTGCTTGCAAGATCCAAGAAAATGTGCATGATTGAAACTTATGGCTACCAGGAAGAGTAGGATTTCGGATCATGGTCATACTATAGTTGAATGGAGTGGAGTGGCGACTAATGTGGGTGTGGGAATAGGAAAGTGTCTATTTTGAAATGTTAGAAAGAATGAATGGCTAGAGAGAGAGAGAAGAAGAAGAAGAAACGAAAAGAAAAACAAAAAAAGAAAAAAAGAAAAAGAGAAAAGAATCGCTAGGAAGTAAGAGGAGTGCACCTTTGAAGTGGCAGTGACACCTAGTTAGTAGAATCATGCAACCAGTGTTCGAAATATCGGTATCACGACATCTATCGCACCCTTGGAACGTAGATACATATCAGTTATCGCACGAGATATATCATTTGTACCGGGTAACTTATCGCACCTTTAGGGAAACATGGGGGAAATGATTAAATTTTTCAATGAAAATTCAGGGATTGTTTAAAAAGATTTTAATACACACTTTTAAATCATAACAGCTCAAAAAAGAAGTGCACATAATAGGTTTCCTTTGTATAGGGTCCTAAGCTATGCACTATCTAACTGAACTAATGCAACTATATTCAAATTAAATGCATAACATTTAGAGTGTATGTGATGATCATTTCATCAAACACTCCTAAATACTTTGTAATTAGTCTTAATGGACAACTAGTTGATGGGAAATTTCAAAAAAATAATTTTTTAATAATTTTTTTAAAAATAAATTTTAATTAAAAATGATTTTTATTTTCTGAAAATTGACAAAGTTAACAAAATCAATAGATAAGCCCTCATATATGCTTGATTTCATGTTTGGAGTGCAACACTGCAAGCAATTTAGGAGAAATTGGGGAAATTTGGAATTTTTCTCAAATTTCTCCAAATCAGACCACCTGCACTCAAATTTCAAAATTAGAGTATATATGATGAAATACTCCTAAATACTTCAAAATTAGTCTCAATTGACAGGTCGTTGAAAGAATATTTCAAAAAAAAAAAAAAACATGGAGAACATGAAGAACCAATAGATATCGAAATCAAAGCTCTAATTCCATGATTTTTTTATGCAAAGCATGAAGAACCAATGAATTTGTAACCATTTGACACAGATTTAACATAATTTCAACAAAAGAAAAGGGGATCAGAAATCGAAAGTGCTCACATCTCATCGAATATGTGGGATATATCGGCATTACCTGTGCGTTTCGTATCGCACAGGTGGGATACAAGATATATCTTGAGATATCTCGTCCGATATCATCGATATTTAAAACATTGCATGCAACTAAGAACCATACTCTCCCCCACCCGCCAATGCAGCATGTGTGTGTGACTCATACCCAGGTTCATCAAATAGGCTCCTGTGAATGCACCGCGGCCCAAAAATCAAGCATGTATGGTCAATGGACAAGCTGCAAGTGCACAACATATGTGGATCATTGGTCAAGTTTTTCAACTAACCATCGCTTCTGTGCATGAGTGGTCCACCAGAGTGTGTGCATACATTTGAGCCTTTATCCCAACAATTTGTGGTTGGTTCTTAAGAGGTAGATCGGCAAAAGTTTTACAATCAATTGCCCATCACCTAAGCTTAGTACTGATCCCCGCCCAATGATTACATACACACCCCAAAGGGTGAGTATTCAAGACTCAAGCAAAGTAAGGTTGTAGATGCGGAGTCAATACACCACCTTTTTGTTCTTCCATTAACAACCTTCGAAAAAGGGCTATGGTTCTTCCTTACATATGCCATATGCGCATGAATGACACAGAGTCAGTAGACCACCTTTTGTTCATTGCTTGATGCCAAGTTGGTACGGAAAGGCTTTCTCGGAACCTTTAAAGATTCTTGGGTGATGCTAGGATCCACGGATGGTTTCTTTCTTGCATGGTATGGAGGTGGTATATTGGTGTTGGAAAAAATGGAAGGGTGGAGTGGTGGTTGGCTCTGTTAGTGGGCCTTTGGGGTGAGAGGAACAGCTGGTGTTTTCAGAACCGGATGGGTCCCCTTGAAGTGTTTAGAAAAACGATGATGCTTGTTGAGGAGTGGGCCTTCTGAATTCTTTTGGGTGTTGGTTTCTCTTTTGCTCATAATTGAGCTTGTATAGTTCCACCCTTTTGGATTTGTATATTTTTTAGCCCTTTGGGCTGTTCAATAAATTTTAGGGAATTCTACAAAAAATACCTAATTAATATAGAATTTACATTCTGCTACATTTTTCAAAAAGTTACCTCATTAATCAATATAATCATCACTACACTACCTTCGGTCGACCACCATGGGAGAAAATGGGTCAATGGCTCGGGTCCCACTGTAATGTTTATATAAAATCTACCTCTACCATTAGGTGCATCACCCCATGTTAGGCCAAGGGCCCAAACATCAGCTCCACTTATGATTCAAGTGGACCACATGATTGGAACCAATGTACAGAGCAACACTCGCCCTCCAAATTGTTTCCATTAGTGTAGCCCACATAAATCATGGATGGATATGATTTTTGGGCCACCGGCCTAAATCTTTGTGTGGAATCTAATGGTTGGAGTAGATTTCATCTAGTTATCATGGTAGCCCTATAAGAATCAAGGGTGGACATCTCTCTCCTAACTATTTCCTTTAGTGTGGCTCACTACAATTACATGTCAGCTTGATGTTTTGTATTTGGGCCTAATATGGGACTTAAATATCTAATGGATGGAGTGGATCTTACACAAACATCACTATGGGCCTCGTCAAAATAGGAGTCACGTCCCATATGATTCCCTTTTTTTCCTAAATACACTATCTATACAATTGGAGAGGAACACTGAGACTTGATTTTTAGTGGGGCCCACCTTGATGACCATGCAAAATCCACTCCGACCATTGGATGTGTAATCTTAGTTGAGGCCTAGAGCAAAAAAAAAAAGGGCTGACTTGTAATTTATGTGGGCCATACCAAAGAAAACAGTTGGCAGAGAGGCGTCTACCCTTGATTTTTACAAGGCCCACCATGATGAGTACATGAAATCTACTCCAACCATTAGATGCCACACCAAAATTTAGGCATGGGGCCTAAACATGAGGCCCATATATGATTCAGGTGGGCCATACTACAGGAAACAATTTGAAGGGCGATCATTGCCCCGTACATTATTTCCAATCACGCGGTCCACCTAAATCACAGATGGGGGTGATTTTTGGACCCTTGACCTAACATGAGGTGATGTACATGGTGGTCGGGGTGGAATTACATAAATATCACGATGAGGCTCACCCAAACAGCCGACCCATTTGCCCGCAGGCCCACCCATTTGGCTGTTAATGAAATGTAACAGAAGATAATGGAATGATAATTATATCAATTAATGAGGTAGCTTTTTGAAAATCTTTTTGAAAAAGGTACCGGAATGTGAATTCCATATTAATTAGGTATTTATTTTTTTGCAAAATTCCCTAAATTTTATCACCTTTCAGAAAAAAAAAAAAAAAAAAAAACCTAGGGTCATAGAGAGCAATTGCAAGGCACACCCTACATAGAGTATATGATGAACAATGATGTGTGCATTACTAACTAGTAACAAACACATAATACTAATGGCCATTGGTATTGCATCTTCCTTCAACATTTTATTAAAGCCAAGGTGTTGATCTAAATGGAAGCCAAGATATAATCACCATATGAAAGCGCCAGTGAAGAAATGCACTTCTTTGAAGCCTTGAATTTTCCTACAAGTTCTCCAGTTCGGGAGTCAAGCTCAGACACCATTCCATCAGCACCAGTGGTATGGAGAGTACGGCCTTTCTTTGCAAATGAAACTGCTGTGGTTCCCCTGGGTAAAGAAGGGAAATGAAGATATAGTCATCTGACAAGCTGAAATGCAACTAGCTTTTGCCAAACTACAAATTATTCATAGGATGGTAAGCAGTTGCTAACAAGCTATGGTACTAAAGCTTTTTCATGTAAATTATAACTTTCGAAATTGGAATTTAAGTCAAGGAATGAAAGACGCAGGTTCGTCAAGGCATAGTGAAGCTCACTTCAAAGATACCAAGCATTGTACCTTTTGTTATATGATTATAATCATTTAGTCATACTCATGTTTCATTCCACTGATTAACTAAAATGCTATAGGACACAGAACCTTAACCTTTTCCACCCATGTCAATATCAACGTAGACATGCATGTCGGCATGCTTTTGCAAGGTTAAGGTTGCCCTTTATCATTTTCCTATTTTAAATGCTTCTATTTTCTCAATTTCATTATTTTGGGAACTTCAATAATTTATGTTTTTATTTTATGTTTTAATATAGTTGATAGATTTACATCACACATTACACCTCTTGAAATACAATGTCCAACTTTTGATGTCCATCTTCTTTCGATATTTTAATATTATTCTCTGATATTTTGGGATATTCATGTGCCTCAGTGGTAGACAGTGCGCGTTTCAACATTGGGTTCATGGGTTCAAGCCCATGTTACCTATTAAAAAAGATATTTTGATATATTCACGTGCCTCAGTGGTAGACAGTGCATGTTTCAACATTGGGGTCATGGGTTCAAGCCCATGTTACCTATTAGAAAATAATAATATTATTATATTTGTATAAATATGCAGGTTATGAGCATCCTCAAGCTACCTTTTTCCACTCCAACACGTCCATTTTCAAATTACATCGCATTTGAAATACTCAATAAATAATAGCCAGGAAAAAGAACTCAATATATATAATTACTATCTGCATCTCACATGGCAAACAAATCTACATACCCAAGGTGGCATCCAACAGATATCCAGTTCTTCTCACCAGTTAGAATATTTATCACTAAAACATCACCAGCATTTGTGCCAAGAGCAAGCAAGAATGCTCCATGTTCTGTTTTTCGCTGAAAGATAACAACATAGTCAGACACGACATAAGATTACACACAACATATGCAATCCAGCAATAATCTAATTCCTTAAGTGAAGCGATTACTTTCTTTCTGATGAAGGTGCATGCAATGCAAGAGTAACTACCAGCCGAATCCCCATATGAGTCCCTCCATTCACCCAAGAGATTTCCACTAACGGTATTCCACACCTGCAATTTACATGGCACACTTTCTGCATTAAAATTTTAAAAATAAAAATAAAAATCCAAAGTTCTACTTAATTTATCAGACACGCAATTGTCTTCCAGAAGATTTTGAACTGACTGGAAACCTTCAAAGAGCAGTTAGCTTCAATATGCAAGGAGCAGGAACAGCTTGAAGGAATTTCTTATGGTTCAGTCAAACCTGAAATATCACGTCTTGAAAGGGGCAAACAGCTTATGGTCAGTGAAAACTCCCCCAAATGATTGGGGCAGTGCCTCTCATAACTTGAAGCTGTTACTCCTGCTTTTGTAGTGTATGCACGGGGCAATCCATTTCAGTTAACTTCTTATCTAGTTGCAACCAATCAGCTAAGGACTCAATACATGAGGCTCACCCCATAACATCCAACATAGCCGATCTAAACACTTCCGACACTGAACCACCCTGATTTCGAAAGCATCATTTATTCCTCCCCCCTATAAGGTCACAAACTCGCTAGTAGGAGCGCAAGCCTCTAAACCACATTACCCCCTTTCCCTATGCTGCCCCAAACCAACTAGAAGAAAATCATCTATAGATCCCAGCATTACCCATGCCACGCTAAAGGATACAAAGAACCTCTCGCACACTTCTTAGCAAAAGGGAAATGAATAAAAAGGTAGACAGCCATTCCTCACTCCGCATATGCATACCACAGATGTTGGGGGGACCATCATCCTTTTCTTAAGGTTGTCGATTATTTGTATCCTATTCCTTCCAACCGACCAAGCAAAAGCTACTACCTTAGGGGGGGCTTCACAGTGCAAAGGAGAAAAAGGGAGAAGCAACTAGAAAATTTAAAAAATAAAAAATAAAAATAATCAAAGAAGAGTTTTTTTTTTTTCTTTGAAATTCTTTCTCCAAAATTCTCTTTGAAATTTCTAAGGATCTCCTAAATTATTCCAAGTTTCAACGAATTGCGACTAGCTGCCCTTCTAAATTTTTTCCAATCCAGACTTTGATCTATGATTCTCTATAGTAATATGGATGCACCTACCAGGAATCTGCCTAGATGGTGAGGCTGGCTATCCAAGTCACTGACAATTTCAAAAAAAATAGAAAAAATAAAATAAAATTATCGACTATTGAAAAGTATATAGTGTCATTCCAATCGTGGTACAGAATATAGTCTGATAGCACACAGGTTCACCCGAGTCGTATTGGTTTCAGTCAGGACTGGAACAAGTCATCAGAACAAAACCCAGCCCAAACAGAATGAGTCGGAGTGGGATGTACCTATTCCATCTCCAGGCGAATCACACTATGAAGCTGCTATTAAAAACCATGACTGTAATCATGTTTCCATCGTGCTTGTCTACCTTTTATTTAATCTTTATTGTTTTCAGCTTACTAATGTGCATGTCAATTGATTTACCAAGATATCAACATTACTGGAACTACTTTTGGCCTAGGGTCAGGCCCATATTTCATACGCCATCACACATACTGGCAAGACCTTTCCTTAGAGATGTTAGTGAATAAAAAATGACAATCTGAGCACTATTCATGGCCATCAGTCAAGACACATGTGGTTTCAATCTGTACCACATCCATACTCATCAAAAGCAAAAGAAATGCAGTAAATTTTTGCATTGAAAACAGGGGTTCCAACAAGATCATTATCAATCAGAGAAAGAAAAGACCTCGAAAAGACCATTTTTTTACTATTCATTACAAGAAAGCTACGTTTGACTGATTGCTGGAACAACCAGACAAAACATATGCCTTAGAGCAAGCTAGAACAATGTTCCTCTCATAATTTTCTTCAAATTTAAGTATAATCAAGGATAAGAATGTAGTTTGCATTTACTAAATGGTGACTCTTTCCATAAATGTGGCAAACATGCACGTCCATGCACACTGTCCAAATTGATGCCCACTGTGGATCGAGTGATGCAGGACCACTGGATCATCAAGCTGGGTCTGGTAGTGGACCCCACCTGCTGGCGAATGAAAGTTTTTGGCCAGATATCCCATCCAATTTGACTTCAAGGTGGAAGCTAGGAAGTAGAAGCGGGAGTGCGAACGTGGAGTCCAAAGCGTGATTCGAAGCGAGAGCAACATCTAGTAGGACACAGCAACTAAGTTTTGTTGGTAACTACAAGAGGAACTGAACTTCAAAGGTGACATGTATTCAGAATTCCTATCTTTGCACATTTAGTTTAATCTCTTCATATTGCTCCATCACGGAGCATAGCCTAAAATATAAATTGACTGAACAATCCTAACCATCCAACTGCTGGACATCAAATAGTCTGCTCATGGTTTGGAATATACATATGATATCGGCCGATCAGCCATATCATATATGCATCGACTTGATATTGTACATATGGGTCTGCATCAGCCTGTCTCCAGATGAATGGATTGTATCAAGCTGTATCAGGCCCTATAGCCTTCCTTTTTTTTCTTTTAAAATTCTCTCTCTCTCTCTCTCTCTCTCTTTGGCTATTTCAACCATGGAGGAAACTTAGACAAACAGTTAGACAAGATATTGGCCTATTTTGGGGCTCAAAACAAAAGTTGTTAATAAGATTCAACAAATCAAAGAGAAATGGACCATTATAAGAAAGTTGGAAGATCAGGAAGGCCATCACCTCTTTTCATGTTTTCAACTTTTCTTTTTTTTTTCTTTTTTTTTTTTTTTTGTATTTCAATGTAATGGGTCTTAATCCACGAAAAAGAAGAAGATAGATTCTTGAATCTGTCTCCCATTTTATTGATATCTTCACACTTCTTTTTGGGCTTAAAACAATTTTGACCAATACATTCCGATACAGGCTGATATGGATAAGAAATGCTTTACGACACGCCCGCATCATATCGGTTTGCTGCTGGGCCAATATGCCCTCCAATACCAATATTCAGGACCATGAAACCACTAAAAATAAATGGGTCAGCAGTCGAAATTCAAAGGGAAATTAGATGATTAATATTGTAAATTTGGAATGATGTTTGGAAAAGTATGCCCTTTCTAATCGATAGCTAAAATCCCAATCACTTATGGCCCCACTTTAGTCTCATTTCAAACGGACAATCGATAATTGATTAAGATAACATGTTGAGCTTTCTTAGGGAATAATTCGAAACCTTTTAGTGAGCCCCACAATTTTTTATTTTATTTTTTCCTAAACATCTGTAAGCACATCCATATCCATACCCTACCACAAGATTAGAATAACAGATATTTGAATTTGATACAAGATGTGTTAGCACCCCTGCCACTATCTCCAGCACCAAGTAGCATGTGAGCCTGTGATTTGTCGATGCCCATTTTCCTGTTGCTCGGGCCACTAAGTATGTATATCAAGAAATATGAAGTGCAATCACACAACTGCACTTTCCAAGGGTCACATGGCACATGGACGGTATCCAAACCCCTGGTCATAGTGCAGATGCCTTGATATGAGATTCAGACTGGTCCAATCATCTGGTGGGCCACACACGTTAGTTGAATGTGGACTATTAGTCAACTTTTTTTTTTTCCAACCATTCATTTATTTTGTGCATTTTTCATGTTGGGGGATAGAAAATCTACACAGTAGGGCCCACCTAATGAGCGATTTTGATATCACACACACCATCGATGCTGGTGCATGTCAGCTGCAACTCGCATCTCTCAACCTACTCGAGATCCCATTTTACCAATTTGGAGCACCACAGAATTTTTCAGGAACTTTCATTCGAAAAGAGAAAAAGAACCATTTTGCACCTTCCCTAATTTAAATCAAAATTGAATAAAGTTTCCAACATCAATTTGGGAAGTTGGGACATTCAAGTCACACCCAACTAAAAATCCAAGAAATTCGAAAAGAAAAGAGAAAATAATCCATTTCATATGAATTGAACTGCGTGACAAAAAGAAAGAGAAAAAAATAATAATAATTTAGAAGATTGAAAACTCACTTTGATGTTTCCATCTGGAGATAAAATGGCCAGAAAATCTCCTTCTGGAGTGAAACAAGAGAGGAGAGATTTGATTTTCTCTCTCCCCATGTCTGCAGAGAGAGAAAGAGAGAGAGAGATAAGACGCCAAAACCAGGGTTTTAGAGGGGTTGTAACTCTTCGCGTTTCCGCAAAGAG
Organism: Magnolia kwangsiensis; assembly: GCA_037074715.1. Lineage (NCBI taxonomy): Eukaryota > Viridiplantae > Streptophyta > Magnoliopsida > Magnoliales > Magnoliaceae > Magnolia > Magnolia kwangsiensis. The sequence continues at coordinate 87,201,696 of CM073581.1, forward strand.
CCCCCATCTTTTCAAATAATTACGACGACACCCTTCTTGAATCGAATGAGTCAGCTCGCTGGACCGGACATCTTCTAGATCTGAGCTTGGCGGTTCGGGCGAGGAGGGAAACCGAAGTGGCCAACCGCCCACACATGCTAATTTGCATACGCGTGAAATACTTGGGCCAGTAATTAGGTGGACCTCCCAGCCCATAAATCAAGCCAATCCATTTTTTAAGGTAGGGCACACCTGCTTCGGCCTCCAATGCATCCCACCAATACACTGGGTGGATTTCACCGGATGAAGTGACCAGACATGCCTGGCTTTGGTGGATCCCTGACTGTAGGGCTTACCTTGATGTATATAATTTACATCCATTCCATCCATCCTTTTTGAAAGATCATTTTATAATATCATATCAAAAATGAAACAGATTCACTTCTCATATGGACCACACCACATAAAACGGTGGTTATTGACCATTAAAAACTTCTTACGGGCCACAAAAGTTTTGGATCAAGCTGATATTTGTTTGGTGCCTTAATCCAGGTCGTTGTGACCTCATCAACAGTTTGGATGGAAACTAAACAATTCCAGTGGCCCCCAAAAAGTTTTTATTGGTGGGTATTCAATCACTGCAGGTTCTCGTGGTGTGGTCCTAGTGAGATTTGTATCTGCTGTAATTTTTTCACCATGACCTAAAATAAGATTTCAAAACGGATGGACGGCGTTGATATAAGGAACATACATCAAGGTGGGCCCCACAGTCATAGATCCATCCACCTAAGTGACTAGCCTGAATTTTGAGTAATGGGCCCTAGCAGACGCTATGGTCCAGGACAAAGCTGGACCCTTGGATTCATGTCTTATGACCTTTCAATTCGTGAGATGTCCACAGCACTTTGAAGCAGATCCTAACCAGATTTGTGTCCAAAATGAACTTAAATCCACCCAGTCACTATAGTAAATAAATCAGATTGTTCATCCAGTAGATCCCACTACGATAGAACCAGATCACACTGACTAGATGATCCCAGCCATCCAATCACTGGCCCTTACGTGATCACGAAACGAGAATGTGAGTCTGAGTTAGTGTAAATGGGCTGGGCTGAGCTGAAGAAGATCCAGATCTAGCCCATGACCAAAGGACACGAGTCCAGACCCAGCCACTCTGATGTCCCAAAGGTCCATTTTTTATGTTTTAAGGCCATCCAAACCAATGAAATGGCATTCCCAACCGTTCATAAGGTCATTCCTAGTGGGCTGAATGTAACCATTGGATTTTTCCTTTGATCTAATTTTTTTGTGGCCCGATGATGGTATGAAGGGCCTGCATTCAATATGCACCGTTGCCTACCGTGTGGCCGACCTAAGCTTTGGATCTTGATCATTTTTAGGCCCAACCCCTAAAATTATATAAGGGAAATGGAAGGCTTGGATTTTTCTCAAACAATACGGTGGGCCCATGATCACAACAACCATTTCTTAATGAAATATGATGCGGAGTCAAAGATGTGACAAGCGTAAGTCATTATCAAATCTTGGTGGGGCCCACTTTCATGCTGGTTTTGAAAAATCCGACCCCTTTAGTAGTTTGGTCATCTACTTTTAGGGTGTGGACCCAAAACAGAGGTTGATCCGATATATAGGTGGCCCCACAGCAGGAAAAAGTTGGATGGTGGCTTTTAACGGTCCATTATTTATTGGTTGGTGGCCCACCTGAGCACTTTATCTACTTCATCTTTCAGTCCACCAGGTAAAATCACAAGACCAAACTTGTAAACGGGGTGGATTTCTCTCAAACATCACAGTGGGCCCCACGATCACAGAAACCATCTGAGTGAGACTCACTACGAGTCGGTGAGATCTGACAGGCTCTCAAACATCATAGGCTCGGGCTGAACTTGGGCTGGGACCGTATATGTATTCGGGCTGGACTTGGGCTAGACTACTTAAGGCCGTACAGGCATAAATTAAAGAATAGAGGTTGCTTGTACAGAGCTCGGCCTATTGACACCCCTGACATTATAGGCTAGGGGCACAAATTTTTTCCCACCACCTCGCTATTTGATATCAAGGGACAAGCTAAAAAACAACGAACCCAAAATCCACTGCCGACTTCATTTTCATATATACATGGAAAAGGCTCTATGCTGTCAAGCTCATGGGAACTTCCCATGAGGTCGAGCTGTGTGGGCCCACCGTGATGGGTGTCAAACATCTACCCCATGAGTCAGATGCATCATTCCATGGTGGGCCTAGGGCTTAAAAATCAAGTCAATCCATGACTTGTGTGGGCCAATCCACATACGAAAGTTGAGAGGGGTTTCCTTCTATTAAAACATTCGTAATCATTTGTTGGGCCACCGAGATGTGGTTTACAAATCCAGCTCATCCATTATGTGTCCCACTTGGATGAGGGGTCAAACCAAGTTTGAGATGCATCCAAATTTCAAGTGGGCCCCACCAAGTGCCTTTATATGTTTTAAGCATGCCTTCACAGGATTTTAGATGGTATGGCCCACCTGAGTTCCCTATATAGCTGATTTTTGGGATATCATTCTTTGAATATTACCCTAAAATGATCTCTTCAGATGGATGGATGGCGTGGATACAAAACATATATCATGGTGGTGCCACAAATTCAGTAGCAGCCTCACTACTCAAACCTGTCAGTAGCCAATCCCTGCAGGCACGAAGGTCTCTTGCGGTGGGAATTGGACCGCACTAAGGTATCCTCCGGGATAGTTCGCACTCTCTTGTGGTCGAAATTAGACCGCACCAAAGTATCCTCCGGGATGGTTCGCAATCTCTTGTGGTAGAAATTAGACCGCACCAAGGTATCCTCTAGGATGGTTCGCAAGAGACCATTACTCTCTCTCTCTCTCTCTCTCTCTCTCTCTCTCTCTCTCTCTCTCTCTCTCTCTCTCTATATATATATATATATATATATATATATATATATATATATATATATATTCCACTAGTAGGATGATCCTAACCACCCGTTGGCTTTTTCCTGCCATTGAATGTCAGACAATTACTTGGATTTTTTATTTTTTTTTAATGTTTAACTGTCCAGTTACAATCCTCAAAAAGGTTGTTCAATCAATGGTTAGGATGATGAGATTTTCAGAGTATATTCTGCATCCTTTTGTAGGGCCAAGTGGCCCCAATAAACTGCCATTGTCTTTGCCCAGACAGCTGTGTAACAGAACAGAACTGTACACTAAAAAAGGTCTGAAGAAAGGCATGCATCCACATGAACAGCAAAAGCTTAATCTCATGGCATGCTTCCACAAACAACAAAAACTTCTTCTCATTTCCTGAGTTATATACACTCACTAATCCCAATCACTTCGTAAAAACCTCATCTTTGAATCCCATCGAACAAAAGTATTAGAGAGAGAGAAAAAAAAAAACCTACCCACATACTCTGCAACTAAATCGGCATTACCAACCTTTTGAACACCATCAAAATCTTCGGAGCAAACCCAACACACCGGACGGCAGATCCAGCACATCCCGGCATGCCTTATGATTTTTTTTTTCTTTTTCTTTTTCTTTCTTTCTTTAAGAATATTTACAAGGGTAGTAACCCAGCTTAGTATCTGATTGAACTTGTCCCTACTGACAACCAACCTCTTGGTCTCTCCTCAGCGTGTTATTTGATGTTCATAGACGCCGACATGGCACGCAGCTCCTTGGCAATCTCTGAGAAGGATGGCCTCGAGTTGGGATCAGAGGACCAACACCTCTCCATCAATGACCTCCATGTTGGGTCGCACCAGCTAGGAATCTCTGGCCGCAAATCCCCCTTGATTATACCAGCTGAGAACATTGGAAATAAATATCATGAACTAAGTGGCAAACCATACCATACGCATGACATGAACACTCAATTCTTTTTATTTTATTTTATTTGGTGCACATGGCCATCATTCAAATCTTCCCCAAATCAACTTGAAACCTAGCCTAAGTAAACAGTGTGTGAGTGCAATAAACCGCCACAAAAAACAGGCATGCAAATATATATATATATATATATATATTGGTGGTTTTAAGTTACTTATGAGCCGAAGGGTGAGGTAATAGAATGATGTAACTTTTTACAATGTTTCATTTGCATGATGCTCAAGATGGTCAGTACATCGAAATTACATTCACAGACACACAGAGTCACTTTTAAGCATCCTTTTATCAGATTCATAAAATTCTTAACTTTCTCGTAATTTATTAATCCCAATTTATGATTAGAATCATTAAGATTCACTTGCAGTTTTACAATCCAATCCCATTTCAGAAATTCGTGTAGTCGTTATGATTTCCATTTCTTTTTCTATTTTGAATATTTTTGTTGTAAGAAATATGGATTAGTGTTTCAAATAGCGCCCGTAGCGTATGCTACGTAGCTTAGTGTGGCTGTAGCGCTACATAGCGTCCCAAGTAGCCTAAATCCCCTGTAGTGTACACTACAGGGGTCGTAACGTATGCTACAGCTATGTAGCGTAAGTTACAACGTATTTTTTTACTATTTTATTTTTTTATTATTTTTTTCACATTTTCTTTGTTTCTAATGTTGAGGAACATGACACTTGTATTATACTTGATACTTTTAACCTATGGGATTTTTATTTCTTTTCATAATTGTGACTTGTGGTTTCAATTAGACATTATTACTTAAAGTGGTTTGCTTAGAAAGTTGTTGATGTGATAATTATTTGATTTGGCTTATATATGTGGATTGGCTTTTGATAAATGATAACTAATAACTTTTTTGAACATGCTTATAATTGATAAAATGAATCATCTTTTTAGGCATTTTTTTCTTCTTCTTTTTTTCACTATTTATTATATTTGTTCTATTTTTAAATTAAAAAATAGAAGTATCGTGTAGCTTACGCTACATGCTATAGAGGGCTCAGCGCTACGCATCATGCTACTGCCATTTAAAACACTGATAGGGATTATGTTAGAATCTAAAACAAACAAGGCCACAACTTCACTTAAGGCATGCTTGGATACACAGAATCCATTGGGAAATGGAACTTGTTTTCCACTAACAAGACAGTTGAGCTGTTTAGGTATGTGGATTCCACACAGTAATGATTACTTGTATGCATGTTCAGAATTCTCTGGCCCAAGAAACAAGGCAATAGTTGGCTAATGAATTTGGGGATCCCACTTACTAAGCTAACATGCATGATACAACCATGCACCCACCAAAAAAAAAAAATGAAATGAATTTTTTTTAATAAAGAGATTTACGGAGATATCGATACATTGGTGATACATTGGCAATATTATCGAAAGCCCGCTGATAGACTGGTGATACAAGTGATGCCTAGAATTTACACAGTCAGAAATATTGGCAGTACAGCGATATCAATAAATTGGCAATACAAGCGACACATGAAATTTACACGGTAAAAAATATTGGCGATACATTAGCGATATAAATACATTAGTAATACATTAGCGATACAAATACATTGGCGATACTTATCGAAATATCGATCGCTGATACCTAGAATTTCTGATATTACTAGTGCTATAGGTATTGCTACCAGTGTTATCGGTATCAATGAGCTAGAGATACTGATAATATCGGGGATATTTTGACCATGGTAATTATCATTTTGGGTAATCATTACGTTATCCACAGAATCCAAACAAAATCCATGTATCCAAACACGGCTTGTTGAAGTGCGCACGAGTTTAGTTGCACTTTATTTCAGAAAATTTCCTATCATTATGCCCAATTAGAAAATCGTAGCGCAACTTTCTTGAGCTTTGGTAATTCTTAACACACGTCATCATTACATCATAGCCTTGTCTAGCCTTTTTTTCTCTCTTTTTACACACACTCACATCCACACACATCACAATGGGTACACAAACCCATGACCTCTACATCGTATGAGAGCAAGGGACTGCCCATCAGCCATCAGCAGCACATCCAAGTTGGTTAACAACTACTAGGGTCCTCACTGCACTGACAGCGACCAACCATCCATTCAAAGCCACCATTCTTTCTTCTTTTCTTTTTCCAGCCAACACATATTAGCCACCCATTAATCATCAACTGCTTGTCCAGGGTGGTCTGCAACCACCAATGGTCCGTCCTAGTGTACCAGTGACCACCAGCCATCCATCCTAGGCCACTGGAAACCATTTGCAGTCCATCCCATGGCACCAATGATCAAGATTCACCCATCCAAAGTCTGTGACTACCAGTCACCCATCCAAGGCCATCAGTGATCAAGAACACCCGTTAGGGTCAACAGTGACAGCCAGCAACCACAGACAGTCCCTCCAGGGCGATTGGTGACCACCAGCAGCCCCTTCATGTCCACCAATTACCACCCATAATCAAGATCCACCCATTCAAAGTGGTCAACAACTACTAACTACCATCTAAGGCCACTAGCAACCACCAGTGTTCCTACAGGGTTAATTTGGAGCTTTGAACATATTGAAGTTGTTATCACTTTGTTCTAGAGAAAGTTACCACCAAGTCATTATATACTCTGTTTGTACGCTCCGATAATCATCTCATGTACATTCTTACAAAAGTTTCAAGTTCTTCAAATCTTTGTTGTATGTTGGACAAGTTGGGCATGAGTAATACATATGCTCCAGCTTGAAGGTGAGTATAAAGATACATGTAATTCAGTGCTCCTACAGAGCACTATAAGCTCATATTTATCTCTCATTAGTAATCTTTTCTTATTTTGTATCCCCTGTAACAAACTAGGCTGTCTCTCATTCTTTTCTCTCAAAGTTTTCCTTACCCTTCCCTCCATTATCATGAATTTATCCAGTTTCAATAGTTGTTTCCTTTTTCCTGACATACAACTAAAGATTGCATTAGAAAAATCACATTTCAAGACCAATCCTAGGAGATTCCATTAAAAAATACACAAAATCCGAACAATCAGGGGAACCCAGCTAAACATTGCTCCAATATCTGCGAAATCTCAAGTAAGCAGTACTTGGGATTTTCCATTACATTTGAACAGTCAGTCATTGCTAAATTTAGGTTTCACACATTGCAAAATAGTTCAGAATGCAATGTGTATCCCAGGTTCAAGCTTCTATTTGCTACAAGGTTGTGATTTCAAGCTCATTTGGGGGGTTCTATATAAGCACGAAAGAACTCAAATATTCAAATCCTAAACGAGATTCATCAGCCATGATACAAATTCAAAATATGGTGCAATATTGAAGCTTTTTTTTTCTTTTCTTTTTTTATTTTAAACTGATGATATGCAACAAAGCATGTCACCAAAATCAAGAATGCATGCAGATTTTTATTTTTATTTTTTAAAAAAAAAACAGCAGTCCTATGAAGCATACTACCTTCTGAAAGGACCTTTTTTTATGAAAGAGATGCATCTGGTACAAATATATGTTTACCTGTGTCATTACTTTAAAAACTAATAGCAAGGTGGCGTGACATCAATTTTCCACTTGTTAGTTAAGTGGGGTTATGATATGCTGGATATAGATATGGGATGGGGACAAACTTCATAACTAATAGTTGAAAGTACCAGACAGTGATATGATTTTGTTGGGTTTGAAATTCTAAACCTTAGCTTACATAATTTTCACATAATAATATAATGTCATATGATGTATCCGTATAATATGCTTTAAAAGTGGACATGGGTATTTTACTTTGTTTCTAAATTCTAAACCCTAGTTTACATAATTTCACAACATATTAAAATATCATATAATGCATACATACAAATTATAATATGCTTTCAAAGTTCCCACAAATAGTTCTACAATCGTATAATATAAAATCTGCTGAGACAACTAGTAAAATACTCGGATTAAACAGGATATGCAATGGGGCAATCATAGATCACACACTACTCAAAAGCATGGGATTGAACATCAATATGAATACATGAAATGCACGTTTGACCTAACGGCTTGTTTGAGTAGGGTGACATCTAAATGTGGATATGGAAAATCACATGGAAGTCCGTTAATGTGGAAAACAGTAGAAATGTTGAAAAGTCAACAGTCAATTTATGTTTTTTGTAGAAGTGTTTTACATTATTGTGGAAATGCCCATGAATTAGCTTTTTTAGAGAAAATCAGAAGTTACTTCTCCAAGGAAAAGTGTAATCATGATGGTCAATTTCCACATCTACTTTTTACAATACAAACATATAAAATTTTATTTTATTTTATTTTTTTTAAAAAAAACATATCTATGGACAGGAAATCAATTTCCAAAGGAATCCTTATTCCTAAACAACCCAAAGAATGGCATTCAACAAATAACAAGATAAGACAGCTTTTGTATTTTATTAATTGAATAACAAAATGGAATTTTCATTTCGACCAGCTCACTTGGGGCAGGGTGGGATTTTGATCCTGCAAGTCACTCTAATCCAAAAATTACCCCATGGTTTGAACTGCATGTTGGCCCATGAATTTCTCCCTAGAAGAAAAGATAATATCATACATATACCATGATATTCCACTAACTGTCACAATGGGCCAGGTGCCTGACCCACTCGACAGCTCCAGTCCAACTTTTGGTGGCCTTGGACGTAAGGGATGGGGCCTGGGTCTGCTCCTCAGGACCAAGGGTAATAGGGCTGGCCTCCAGCCAGCATCCTATGCCTGTTGGGCTCTTATAAGCTATTCAGATTTAAGAAATTTGCTAAAAAGACAATGATGCCCCTGCCCTTCTTTATAAAAGATTAGGGATTTACGCCTAGGGATTGAATTTCAGATTAATTTTATAAATTTTTGAAAGATGTGCATATGTTAAACTAGAAGGTATGTGAATGTGGAGAAACTTCAGTCAAATATTCAAATCATAAATGAGGATCAGCAAACATTATGTGGATTCGAAATGTGGTGCAATATTGAAGAAATAAATTGATAATGTGCAAAGCATATCTCCAAGAACAAGAATTCATGCAGAAAATATATGAGGGCAGGAATATACAGCAGACTGCTTCCTTTTAGGAAGGTCTTTGTATCTCTGTTATGAAAGAAAAGAATCTAAAACAAATATATCTTGTGCCTTTATCATTAGTTTAAACACTAATAGCATGGTGGTGTAACATCAATTTTCCATTTGTTAGTTAAGGAGCTATGATAGGCAAGAGATGGATATAGAATGAGAACAGACAACAGACTTCATGATTAATAGTTGCAACTTGCAAGTATCAGATATTGGGGTGATACAAATTCATCAATTTTCAAATTCCAAACCTTAGCTTACATAATTTACACCTAATAATATAATGTCATATATGTGTACATATACTGTGCTTTACAAGTGGGCATGGGTACGTTATGAATACATCGTTTCTGAATTCTATACCATAGTTTACCTAATTTCACAAAATACTACAATATTGTATATGCAACGTTCACGAAGCTTTTAAATGACACAAATGATGACTTCCATTCATTCATCCAACTCGGAACAAGCCATGGTGCAAAAATCACATCAATCAGATGATCCTCGACATCCAATGAATTCATTGAAATGGAACGGTCAAGACTGAGCAGAGAAAATAATAGGTCCAATCAACATCTTGAAACATCTATTTGATAGATCCCACTTTGTATTGCTTCTGATTCCAAAGCAGCACTTTGGTTTTATGATTCAAACCATGTGATATGTGGCTCCTAAACAATGGATGGTTGTAACAAGTTGGCCCCATTAAAAGCGTCAGGATCATACGAATGGTATGATTCTTGCACCATGGCTTTCATCCAATGGCACTATTGAGTGAACCATCCTGATTGATGTTTGGGGACACTGATGATTGTCACAAGTATGTACAACAAAATAGAACATATTTCCACTAAAACTATCTAATAATGTCCCATAGGATCTCCCATATAGATCGTGTCCAATTTCTAAATCAATCTTAAACATAAAGAATGGTTTAGATATGACCTTGCGAGATCGGTTGCGATAAGAACAATCTAGGCATTGATGTCAATTCTCCAGGATAGAAGGTCTTTTCCTAGTCTATCCCACGTGTAAAAGGCCAAAGAGCCACCATCTACGCCTCAGGTAGGGGCCGGGGGAGATGCACAACATCCAGTGGACCCCATATGATCACATACATGTACAATGGAGAAGAGATGGGAGGTGAACCCTCTCTCTCGACGTCCAAGGTTCACACACCCTCTTCTCTAGACTAGGATCATATGTAAAGAAAAGTTAACAGTTTCAGATATGCACACAAGTATGGTGCTCTAATATCCTATGAACTTTAGTGTACCCTATTGTGAAGGAAATCCATTAAATACCTTATCCATACATATATTCATGATCTAATCCTACTTCTGTCACAGCCATCCACCAGAGATCTATATCCTACGTTGATCAAATAGTGGACCATTGGACTTGGGCCATCAGATCATCACCAAGTGTGATCGAAAACATTTTAACAATTAAAGAAACACCAATGGTCGAAAACCTTCAAAAATCATGAAGAACATTTTGAGTGTTGGGCTGAGGACTAAAACCACTTGACGAGTTCCGATTTAATCAGATCTAACCATAAACATGTCCGTAGGTAAACCCAATGGATCTCTTATTGGCCCGTGCAAAAATCAACGACTCCTGGTAGAAGTACCCCACTTCGTCTATTTCAATAGTCCCTGAATGGACCTTATAAGAAGAGCTAAAGCCAACCAATCAGGATTGTGATCCTTACACATTGTTAGCTAAGAATCGATCATCTTTTATACACCATCAAGTCCTTGATCACAATGATTATATAGTTTAGGCTAATGGGCCCCAGACTGCTAACTTGATCTCAATCCTACCAATGTAACTGCCCAAAGGTCTAACCCTAGATACCATATCTAGGGCACACATACACTGCTATGGAGTAAGGGTAAAAAAGGCACATTAACACCAAGTTGGTCCCAATGGTGGAGAATTTCCATCTAAATCCAAGTCAGTCCCCTCATAGAGAATGATTGTACGTCTTATAATATGATATCTGCAAGTGTGTCCTAGGTACCTGTGACAACTATAGTACATCAAGGTATTGCATCCATGGGCAACAACTCTTCCCAGTCAATGACCATGTGTCAAGCTCCTAAGAACATCTCTAAGAACAAATCTTCTGCTCAACCCACACTTATATGTGTTTAAGATGACACCATTTGTTAAGGCACCATATCTTTTCCACCAAGGACATTTGGTCATCATGATCTACAACATAAACCATCCTTATCACATCCATATGGCCAGTGGATTTAGGGTACACATTGGTTCTCTAGGGCACTAGACCAAAAAACACCCACCCTCCAAACTGTTTCCCTTGGTGTGGTCCATCTGAATCATGGAACAACCTAACTTTTGGGCCCAAGGCCAATGTGCAATGACTCATCTAATGGTTGGAGTGGATTTCACAAACACATCTTGATAGGCCCTGTAAAAAACCAAGGGTGGGCATCCTCTCCCAAATTCGCTCCAACCACTAGGTGCGTGACCAAATTTTAGGCAGATGGCTCAAAAACCAGTCCAATCCATGATTTAGGTGAACCACATGATTGGAAACAGTGTACAAGGTGACGCCCACCCTACGAACTGTTTCCCTTGGTGTGGCCCACCCAATTTACAAATAGGCCTGATTTTTTGTCCCAGGCCTAAATTTTGGTGTGGCATCTAATGTTTTGAGTAGATTTCACATAATCATCATGGTGGGCCCTGTAAAAAATCAATGATGGACGTCTCCCTCACAACTATTTCCTTTGGTGTGGCCCACCTAAATCATAGCTTAGCCTGATTCTTTAGCCTTGGGCCTAATGTGGGATGACACATGTAATGGTCAGAGTGGATTTCACGTAGACATCACAAAGGGCCCTGTAAAAAATCAAGGGCAGGTGTTCCCCTCCCAACTATTTCCCTTGGTATGGCCCACCTGAATCATAGATGGGGCTGGTTTTTGAGACCTGGGCCTAAAATTGGGTTACACACCTGGCGGTCGAGGTGGATTTGAGAAACACATCATGGTAGGCCCACCCGAGGTGGCGAACACTTTTTCTCGCACTGACTGTGTTTTTGGTCCCCACCCCCCCTAGTGTGTGTGTTCTCACAAATTGTTCACGGGCGTATAATGCCAAGACAAAACTGCTAATGTATCAGGTGTCAAATTAAATAGGATATGCAATGAGGCAATCATAAAACTCTACACTAAGTCATTGCCATCCACTGACAATATCTATATGCTAGTCTATGAACTACCCTTCATCCTACAAGCTGCAATTCAATCTAGTCTATGAACTACCCTTCATCCTACAAGCTGCAAGTCAATCTAGTCCAAAGTTAACCTATGGTTTACACTGCAAGCGATCCAACTTCAAGAAAAATGATTAAAAGACAACAATGCCCCTGCCCTTCTTTATAAAAGCTTAGAGGTAAAAACCCACCCCTGACATGATGGTGTTCCTCTCCATCTCAACTTAACAACTTGGATATGCCTAAGCACAACCCTTATGGTCTTTCTCCTTTCTTTGGTAGCAGAGAAGAACGAAGAAAATGCTTTGCAATGTTGGGAGAAAGAAGACAAGGAAGCTATTAAAGGATATTTTGCCACATCTTGGGTTTGGGCATCTTCAGGCCTGGCCCAAACCCAGCCCATGCCACCATATAATCCATTAACCTAATGATATTCCTATTACACAATTCTTAGGAGTCACCCGCTTAAAACCATATAGCTCCTGGAGAAAGGCATCATCCTTGAAGGACCTGTTTGCCAACCTTCTACTCATAAAGATCAACAACTGCTATTAAGTGCTGAAGTAGAGAAAAGGCTTATGTTTAACCAAATCATATAGGAATCGAATGATTCCACAGTGGGTATGGTACTCCAGAAGATACCTGCAAGTACACTCTATACATACAACCAGTGTTGGATCTAGAGCTATACAAGTGCTCTCTTGCTCCATAGTCAAATGGTTAAAAGGAAGAACCCAAAAAAAAAAAAAAAAACATAACATAACATGCAACCACCTAAATAACAAACATGCATCTCATTTAGGGCTTTTAACAGGCCAGGTCGTTCAGCTCATGCTGGATCCAGGTCTCATTCTTGAAGACCCAGACCTGGATCAGATCTGGTCTGTTACCCATTGGATCTTTAGGTCCAAGTTTCCAGTTGGTTTGGGTCATATAAGAGCATTTACATGGTCGGGCCCCTTAATGGATGGTTTTGGATCACACACGCATTTGCCACTTGGACACATGCATGCTGTGTAAATGGCTCCCTTACATGCCTATGGGTGGGGAAACCTTACTCCATTGCTATAATGAACAATGCATATTTAAATATAATATTAAAACCAACTGGACCCAACCTGAACCCAACTAGACCAAGATTTAATCTGGTACCAAAAGATGAGATCTGAACCTGATCCAGTTGCTTTATCGGGTCCGGTCCAGCAGGTACCCGAAGGTCTGGGTACCCATTGACAAGCTAATTTAAGCCTCCCCTGGTGGACATAGAGCTATACCAATACCAATATCATCTTCCTCACATAGAGCTATACCAATACTAATATCATCTTCCTCCATTTAAAGATGATATCCCAATCGGAAAAACTGGTTAGATACAACATGCAACAACACAATCTAAGAGACACCTCATTTGAGCCTCACATATGGAATTGTTCTTCATGTAAGAGACAATGGAATCAAGACAAGTTATCATGTCATGGTACATCAGGATGTGAATAGTGTCTGGATGCTCCAATTCCATACAAGTATGGCTCATGGTTTAATGATTGAGACGTTGGTTTGATGGAACCCACTGGGGATGGGGATGCTTCAACAATATTGAGGACTGGAAATCCCCAGCAATCCAAGCATTAGCCTCTTTCCTGGATAGTTCCTGTATTATTTAGCTTAACCATCCATTTGTAGGCTACTGGTCAAAGAGTTGCAACATTCTAATCCAGTATCATTTTCGGGCATCCCCCATCCACAGTTGATCCAACCCGCTTGAATAGAACTGGTGTATTGGGCACTGTTCATGTCCTGATGCATCTGAATTCTGATCCCAATAATTCCTCCAGCATCACTTGCTGTTATATCATTACATCTAATGATATAAAGGCACATGCAACAAAAGAAATAACCACCTCCAAAATAAAAGTATACCTATTATTTCCTCAGAACGCATGTCTCCATAAGGTTCTTCTCCAGTTAAAAGTTCCCACATGACTATCCCAAATGAGTAAACATCGACCTACAGAAAAGGGAAGTGTGAGCTCTTGTTCTAACCAGTAACAATAACGAGAAAAAGTTACAGCATAGATGTTCTAAATACGTAGGTGAAAAATACAACCTTTTCAGTTACCATGCTGCTTTTATCTGCAGTCAAAAGCTCAGGAGCCATCCATGGTATGGTTCCTCGAACCCCACCAGATACTAAGGTCTTTCGTTTCACCTTCGACAGGCCCAAATCACCAATCTGAAGAAGAGAAATTTGAAATGTCAAATATAAATTAGTCTAGTGAAGAATAATGTAGGGCTTATATTGATATTTGCAGCCATGCCCAAAATAATTATGATTAAAGAATGAAAAAGGGGATGCACCACTGTCTGGATTCACCACCATTTTCTAGATGGTGGTGACTCATCCACTGTACATATGGCAAACCTGTATGGAAATCCATAAAATCCAGATTATAGGCCGATCATGACAGAGCATAACCTGACCATTATGGTGAGTGGAAGATCTTAACACCATTAGATCTCAGTTATAGAATCTGGACCGCTGACAAAGTTATTTTTATCCATCCTCTCAGAGGCTGCCAATTGGATGCTTAAGATCATCCAATCAGCGTAATGTTCAGGCTATGCTCCATACACAAGAGGCCCTCCAATATTGCATGGTCTGGATTGACCTACATGTAAACCACACATGCTACAGAGGATGAGTTTCCACCATCTGACAATGTCGGTGAATGCAAAACGTAATCATTATTATATAAGGAAGTTGTCCATTGGTTTGAGGAAGCACTGCAAATTTGAAGCATTGATGCAGATGAGTACAGGAATCTGGAACTGAGAGAAGATATTCAAGCGTCAATTATGTGAGCTGACTGGATCTCACCACTGTAATTACCTTACATACTGGTCGCTGTGGGTCCCTCATATTCACCAAGAAGTTATGAGACTTCAGATCGAAATGGACAACATTTTTCTCATGAAGGTACCCCATTCCAAATGCTGCATCCATTGCTATAATTAGCCTCTTACGGCGATCAATAGTTCTGTCAAATCCAACGCTTGCAAGGGTTAGAAAGAAAACATTAGGTCTGGCAATGGATCAGGTTCAGTCCAGGTCAGGGTCAGCCCAAGCCTGACCATTTAATTAACGGGTCAAGAAATCTGGCCCTAATCCAACCCACTTATTTCTAGAGCCTGAGCCCGAACCCGACCCGACCCATTTAATTGCAGTCGGGTCGGGCTCACCTAACCAGTCCAACCCGACCCATATACTAACTGCAACCTCTGAGGCTTCTTGGCCCATCTTGCCTTCGTGGCCATCACACACTCGTAGCCCATCCATAGTGGATCAAACAAACCAATGGTTTGGATTCCTAAACCATGGACTCACATGAATTCTTAAACATTCGTTAGTAATTTTCAATCAAAGAAGAAAATAGACACAAAGCCAACAACATTTGTTGGGGTACATGCAGTAAGTGAATGGCTAAAATGTCTAAATGGTCAAGGTATATATAAATGGGAAATGGTTCTATGCAGTCAACCTCATGGGAAGCTCCCATGAGGTTGAGCTATGTGGGCCCCACCGTGATGTGTGTCGAAAATCTACCCCATCACTCAGATGCACCATTCCATGGTGGGCCTCAGGCTTAAAAATCAAGTCAATCCATGACTTGTGTGGGCCACACCACATACAAAACTTGAGAGGGGTTACCCTCCCATTAAAACATTCATAATAATTTGTTGGGCGCACCAAGATGTGGTTCACAAATCCAGCCCATCAATTATGTCTGTCCCACTAGGATGAGGGGTGAGACCAAGTTTCAGACGCATCCAAATTTCAGGTGGGGGATATCCCATAATTTAAAGGGGACCCATCAAATGCACGGTGTTGATGTTCAACACGCATCACAGTGGGGCCCACACAGCTCGACCTCATGGGAAGTCAACTGCATAGAACCATTTCCATATGTGTGTGTGTGTGTGTGTGTGTGTGTGTGTTGGGTCATTTCGCCTGGCCCACTGATTATATGGGCCAGGTCAGATCGGAGTGACCTAAAGCCGAGCCCAAACCCGTTAATCTAAATTGGTTAACTTTTTGGCCCGAGTCTGACCTGCAACCTGACCCAACCTAATCCAACTCACTTCTAAGCAAGGTTTTGGCCGGTCCAATTGACCCATGGGTCAACCAACCCATTGCCACCCCCAAAAAACATAGACAATCAAAAAATCTAAGAACATGATCCATAATGACAATGCAATGTGATCTACACATATATGAGATACAGCTAAAGAAATATCCAGACATGTCCTGTATCAGTATCTTCTTTGTATTGTATCAGCAGAGGAATTATCTGTAATGTGTCCATTCTGTACAGGTGGGCCTCATGGTTTGGTGATCCAAAACATTGACCAAATGAGATCAACCTTGGACAGGGGGTGCCCCAAAAAGTTTCCAGTTTTGAAGATTCTAGAATCTTTGGCCTTCTCTTTTTCTTTGAGCATTGTTTTGCTTTTTCTTAGCAGTCTATTCATAGGCCAGAGATCAACAGGTTAGGAATTTAGGATCTTCCAACCTTCAAGAGACTGGGAAATCCCATCCATCGTGTGTTCCGCGGCTTCAGCCAGATCAACAGTTTAGATATTCAACTATGGAACATGCCTATACAGACTGGAGACATCATGATACAATATGCATCTAGATGCATTGGGACCCGATAACGTAAATACCTGATAAATAAGTCACCTGGGTTGACAAACTAAACTAGGAGTCAGAAAATGGCATGCAGTGTATGAAATTTTTAAAGTCGTCAGCAAGTAAAAGGGGGAAAGCATTAGAGACGAATTTACTAAATTTCCTTTGGCAATTATTCACTACTTTCAAGGGAAAAACAAATAGTAAGAAACCTTACCGATCTTTCCTCTGTAGAACTTGTTTAAGGGAACCATTAACCATGTACTCCGTGACAGTTGCTAAATTTGTCACGGGTCCATCCTTGACAACTCCGTAGAATGCCAACACATTTGGATGGTGAAGCTGGCCTAGTAGGTGAGCTTCCTTCCAGAAGTCTGCAACCTAGAAGGCAATAAAACAGATAAAGTTCAGATATAATGAGAACACACGCACGCACGCACGCGCACACACACACACACACACACACATATCAGTCATCAGGTTCTGAGTGAAGTCCAAACTCTGATCTTATAAAGAAGTAGTGTGTGATGCATGACTAAAAAAACATCCTTTTCCTTGTTACTCGACCTCGAAATGGTACAGGTGGGGAACATATGGTACTCTACGCCATTGATCTGGTGGGCCACATCATGGTTGCATTCCATGATATCTCTCCTCTCAGATGATCCTCACGATAAAGAAAAGGGGGGACAACTACAATTAATGGAAGCGCAGTCTGATGGTTAGGACCATCTGATGGTGGAGATTTTTGGGGCATCTCCCACCACCATGGGGCACACTAAATGATAATTTTGACCCAAAAAAAAAAGGCTTCACACAAATTGTTAATTTGACCAAGGCTGCTTATTCAAATTCATATGTTTCCTCTATAGAAGAAAGGTTGACTGGCTCGACCAATTTCTATTAATCATGCAAGTATTTTCCACTCTTGGCCAAATGACAATAAGAAATCAGAAGATCGATTGCCAATTTGAATCCGAGCTGTTGAACATTGATGGTGAGGATAATTGTTATATCTGGTGAATGATCATCATATTGTAAAGAACAAAAAATATCCCATTGCTCAAACTACCAGATACTCATAAAATGAATCAGTTCCAAAGTTTAGAAAGGTGGGCAGAAAGAATAATCACCAATCGATCATCCCCCACTTCACCTCCATCGAAGCAACTTGGCTTGATCCGCTTGATGGCGACATCAGAGCCCTTCCATTTTCCATAGGAAACAGTTCCATATGTACCTGATCCCAGCACACGTATTTCTTCCAGATCTGAATTTTGAATGGTCTGGAAACAATATAAAAAGTTCAAAAGTTAGCTACTAAAGCAAAGACAACGTGCATTTTTGTTACATTGCCCCACATACTTGGAACTAATATAAATGATCCCCGATCATATATGAATAGCATCTCGAACCTCAGGTCTGCAAAAGGGTGCCATGGTTCAGTAATCCAAACTGTTCAGATGAGAAGCCAAATTTTTTTTATATCCAAATATGCAAATGCAAATTGTAAGCAATGCCATATTAAAAATAATAATAATAATAATCTATTTGCAGTGCAGGCCACTGATCAAAGAGCTAGGAACGTGGTCAACCCATACTGGAGCCCATCACATCAATGAACCATGGACCCCACTTGTACAGACAGGGTCCGAGGATGCTTTGCATCTCCTCAGGTCACAGATAATAGAATTCCTCATAAAGAATATGGCTTGTGAAGACCAAAATTACATAAAATTAAGTACCTGCAGCTCTTGAGTAGCTAAATGAGTATAGATCTTTGCAAAGTCACTACTGTCTTCAACAACTACCTCAGAACAGCAACCAGATCCTTTTCCATGAACCTGCCAAAACCTCTTGTTAGTTGAGTGACACCAAATAAAGCCAAGGGAATTGCATACCAAAATTGGTAATGAAAATACCTTTTCTTCCATGCCTGAGTTGGATAGCCCTTTTCGCTCATTCTCCTTGCTGCAAGCAAGATCTTTCACTGCACTACAGGACATACGAACTGCAGCTGGGTATGATTGTCCTGATAATTTTTGTAATGACCCCAACTCAGGGACATCCTTGAAGGAACCATCAGATGGGCCAGTTAAATAATAATCTTCCCTTATATGCGTGCCAACTTCAGTCAAGTTTTCAACTAGGGGATTGCTGTCCATTAGATCCAACTGCTTGGACTGAGTTCCCATTTCATGGCCCTGTAAGGCATCATGGCACCCTGAAATATCAGTATCGTTTGTGGCTTTCTGACCATACATTCGCGTCCCACCATTGGATTCCAAATCAACACTGGGAGCAAGAGAAGAACCATGCATTGGGGCAGCAACTTTCGTTAATGACAGCGATGAAGGGTTGTGAACAGAAAGATCCAATGACAACTTATCATTGTGGCCATAACAATCGTTGCTTAACTCCATGATCGCTGCCTCAGGAGTTTCGCATACATGGCCCGCTTGAATATTCTGATTATATAGAGGAGATATTATGCCATTTACTGATTCTGACCCAGTGTTGTGGCCCACATCAATAGAAAAGGTAGGGATCTTTATAGCATTTTGTTGTAAATTTATTGGCAAGTATGGATTCATGACAGCAGCATCAATATTGCCTCCCTTTGAGATTATATTGAGGCCAGGTTCCCTATTTAAATCATGACAATGAGGTCCATTGCTTGCAGGATGATGGAAGCTACTCTCACATGCTTCTGAGAACTGGTGGGAAATACTCAAAGGGTTGCTGCACATGGGCTGTGATTCAGTTTCATGCCTCACAAGATTCTGATTGCATTGAAGATCCCCCTTAATTGTCATAGCCCCAACACATGGAACCAGGTTCTCTACATGAGGAGAGCAAGCATGGAGACCCTTATGACAAGAACTGCTTTTTGGCCCCACAAAACCATGGTGCAGCCCGCTGTGTCCGTGAAAATCCGAGTTTCCAAATTCCGTTTCTTGAAGACTGCCCGGCACACAAAAACAATCAACTAGACATCTCCCATTAGTCAACTGCCCGGCCCATTCTCTCAATATTCCTCTACCATTTTCATTATTAAACAGAAGTCGAGTCCCCTTGCTAGCGTCTGCCATCCTTCCAAATCCTTCCATATCATGCTCATGTACCCCATACCATGCCTTTACTGTACGGGCATGAAACGATCTAATCTGACCAACTTTCAAAATGTCTAACCTTGGCCTGAGCCCAACATTGCACTTGCCATAACAAGGCTTCGAATCCAAACAGTTAACTTGCTGGTTACCAGCATCGTGCGGGCCATGCCGATGACCTCGAACATCATATAGACCAATCTGATAGTGTCTGATATTGCTTGCGCCAATTCGATGGTTCCTGACCCTACATTGAGGGTTGCTCAAAATCCCATCAGTTCTAACTAGAAACTTGAACGGAGAGACCTTTCTACCCAACTGACCAGTGCAGGAAACAGGCGCTAAGCAAGTCCCTATCTGACCACGACCAACGTTCCAGATCATACTATTTTCCCTATTCAAATTTTCCACCTGTGCATGCCCCACTTTTTTTGAATTATAAATCTGGTTTGGAAATTGGGCTGTTCTGCCTTCACGAACTAAACCTTCACTCAATCTACTTGATGAAGGCTCCAACTGAAACTCTGGCAATGGATGCATGCTACCAAAATTTTGAATTCCAGTCATACGAGTCATTGGATTTTGGGGTCCTGATGGGTTTTTGATACAAGAATCAGCCAAATTCTGAATTCCGCTCATGTGGGTTATCAAGATCTGGGGTCTGAATGCTGCTTGTCTAAATGAATCATCAGAATTCTGATTTCTAGCAACATGAGCACTTGTAATTTTGGACTGAGAAGCATCTGATGCCAAGAACTCGCCCGATTTTTTAATTCCAGCCACGTGGGTCATCGAGATTTGTGGTCTGTATGCCGTTTGGTAAAACGAATCCTCTGAACTTGGTATTCCAACAACATGGGTCATTTCAATTTTCGGTTGAGAACCATTTAACCCACAGCGATTCACAAGATTACGATTTCTGTCCACATGAGTCATTGAGATATTATTCTTGAATGCATTATCCCGCAGCAATGAACCGCTATCCGCATTAAAAACATTAAAAGAAAAAGAGCATAGGTTGGGTCCAACATACCCATTATCGTCGCAGATGACAAAGACCCGTATCCGCACGTTCTTTCCTCCGGATGCCATCCTATCGTGCTCTTCGATCATATACCGCAAGTCCTCGTCGGACAGGATCGACACCAATGGAGGCACGTCTCTGTCGTGGCCACAGCCGGGCTCTGGAAGCTGGTATTTGAGGGAAATGGAGGGGTACTTTGGGCACAACTCCGATATCTTCGATAGAAGGCGGGAGATTCTCACTCCGCGGTCGATGGAGATGATTCGAGTCTCGCCGCCAACGTACCGAAGCTTCCCAGATGGCGGGCGGGGACGGAAGGCGCCATTGAAGCTGCAGAGAACCTTGAGCTTCTGTGCGGACGGCGGTTTTTTATAGCGGGAAGGATGGGAAGGTTCTTTCATGGCGGAGAGAGAGATTCTAAGGTATGGAGGAGAGAAGAATGGGGTTTTATATTGGGCCGAAGAGAAGAAAGTGATACGTTTGACCTTTTGTATTAACTTAATTTCAATAATGCCCTTATTAAATGCTTGCAATCGAAAGAAGGAAACGGGGGCTACCCTACACCCTTCCATTTGATTTTAATATCAAAAATACCTCTTTCAGGTTTATTCGGTGTACGTATCTCTTTTTGGCGATTTCTCTACTGTAAGTATCTCGGCGAGATATCATCGGGAGAATTTGACCATGATCATGCACGGTGTTAAAGGTCCCGAATAATGGACGGCCCACATCAAATGTGAGCCATACATGATGGATGGTCTGCATTGAAGGTGGCTCGAATGGTGAATGTTCCACATCAAAGGTGGGCCCACATGATAGATGGTTGACATCAAAGGTGGGCCACACGTGGATGGCCCATGATGGACGATCCACATCAAACGTGGCTCGATAGATGGTGGACATCAAAGGTGTTTGATGTCCTCACTCTCGATGACCAACATCAAAGGTGGACCCCACCTTTTAATTGACAATTTTAAAATAATATAGTTTAAAAAAAAAGAAAAAGAAGAGAGATGTGACTATAAAAAAAATAATTTATGTTAATAGTGTATTATAGTAATATTATTTTATAAAATTAATTGTTAAATGATAACATTTAAACAATATTATAGGAAAATAAATATTTGGAATTAAGTGTTCAAATTTTGCTTTGTATAGAACTTTGCTTTAAAAATATTTTTCAAAAGAGTGGCTAATAAATAAGCCTTTAAGATTTTTACTAATTTTTTAGTTAATATTGTATTATTTTAAAAACCTATTTTAACAAAATACGGACAATATATGTCTCATTGGTTAATGTCATATTGACCATATATATATAGAGAGAGAGAGAGGGGGGCTCCAATTTCAGCCTGAACGGAAATTCTAATAAACCATAACAAAAAGAAATGCAAATTAAGATAGAAAACTATTTTCTTTTACTATAGTTTACTAGAGTTTTACATTAGTTGAAAGTTAGGCTTATGAGGTTTCAATGGGTGTTGCATCACGTGGATCATTCAGAATATGTGCGTGCAAAGGGGTGCGTGGGTACTCGTCTAAGAAGGCCCCCAAAAATGAAAAAATTGAATTTATATACATGTTGTTTGAACAATGTTGACTACAATTTTTTATAATATTGCTTGGACGTTGGTGTTAAGAAAAATGAAGTTATAAAGTCATGCAATGTGATGAATTATTAAAACAAATTACTCACGTGACGATGTAACATTTTAAATCATTTCACATACTCCTTTCATCTTCAAAATAACAACCAAATGTAAACCCCACTTTATGAACAATTCAAATCTATCACTAGACTTTTATTATAATCAATAACGATCGTCCTCTTCTTCTTTTTTTAATGTTAATTCAATGGCCAAAATCATCGAATCAAGAGGGATGAGCAACTAAGAGCGGGGCTCAACTTTGATATTAGTCGTCCATCATGTGAGGCCTACCTTTGATGTCCCCTATCTATCAACCCAACTTTAATGTAGACCTTCTATCACTGGGATCCATCTTTGATGTCCACTATCCATCATGCCGGCGCATACTTTGATGTGAACCGCATTGTGCGAGGCATTGAGGTGGATTGTCCATTATATGGGATCCATCTTGATTTCGATCGTCTACCATGTGGGCCGCCCATAATATAGAATGAAATCATGAAAGCCCTACCTTTGATGTCAACCATCCGTCATGTAGACCCACCTTTAATGTCTACCATTCATCTTTTGGGGCTCATCTTCAATTTCAATCATCTTTCACATGGGCCTAGATTAGATGTGAATCATCCATCTTGTGTGCCCCAATTTAGAAGTGGATTGGCCATCCTGAAGCCCACTATCTACGTGGGTTGTCCTGATGTGGACCACATATCATGTGGGTCCCACCTTTTATGTGGACGATCCATCATGGGCCGACCTTGATGTTGACTGCACATCAGCAATGCCCAACTTTGGCTCAGGCCTCCCATCTTATGGGACCCATGATAATTATTCATTGTCCATCATGCAAGACCCACCGTGTGCCCATCCATCGTGCAAGCCTATCTTTGATGTGAGCCATCCATCATTCAGGGCCAAACCTTCATATGGACTAACCATCATGTGGGCACACCTTGATGTGGACCATCCATTTTGTGGGGCCCACCTCACTGTGGTTTATCCACCATGTGGGGCGGACCTTAATATGTACCGTGCATCATGTGGGCCCCACCTTAATGTTGATAGTTCATTACGTGGATGTTGTACGTCCATCATGTGGGCCTCTCATTGATGTGGGTGGTCCGTCCAGTAGAGCTCACCATTGATGTGGGCTGAACTTCTATGACGACTGTCTATCATGTGTGGCCCACCTTGGATGTGTACCGTCCACATGAAGCTTAACTTTGATGTGGACCGTACATCATGCGGGGCCCACATGGGGCTGCCTTGACAGTGGCTGTCCATCATGCAACACTTGCCTTTGTTGTGGGTTGTCCATCATGCGGGGCCCACCTTTGGCGTCCGATGTCTATCACATGGGGTCCACTTTGATGTTAACGATCCATGCAGGTTATCCATCAGGTGGGCCTCACCTTCAATGTTGGTCATTCATCGCGTAGTGCCCACCTATGAGCCATCCATCCTGTGGTGCCCCACTTTGATTGTAGATGGCCTATCACGTCGTGCCCACTTTTGATGTCCACAATTCATCATGTTTTGTTTCTTTCTTTCATTATTGAGTGGCATTATTGGTATAAAATTTCTCCTTAAGCTGTGAAATTTTAAGCTTCAAAAAATACATTTAAAACCATTTGAATACCACTAAATATATTACTTTTTTTACTTACAACAGTAAATATAAGTAATTTATTTCAAATAAATAGTTTGGTTTATGAGTCTTGTAAATAACTTTTTTACTTAAAAGTACTTAATCACTTCAATTAAATTTTTAACTTTTTTATTTTAATAAATTACCAAGAGAAGCATGGATGACACAAAAGAGAGAAACTGTTTTATTTACCAAACATATTTATCTCCTTAATAAGTAGAAACTAAGATTAGCTATTTGTGGCATAATTAACTTATGATCCAAAGGACCCCTTAGTGTTAAAAGTGTCTACCAAACATAATCCATTTTTAATAATTTAAATTTTTGAATAAAATTCCATGGAGCTCAATGTTAAGTGCCTACCAAACAAACCACAAGTAATTCTATGTATCATATTATTCCAATGCATCTTTATTCTCTTTCAAACAAAATGTCCCATGTAGCCCACCTCATATATGCATGACATCAATATAAGTCCATTTTCCCAAGCTTACTTAGAATGTGATATAAGATATAAGTTGATTTAAAACTTAAGCGAGCCGCAACAGAAGGAAAAGTAAAACTCTCATCATTGATAACCTCTTTAAAGCCTTCAAAATTTAGGGTCGAGTTCTTCCAGTAACCAATGATTTTACTTGTTGCTTTGCTCAAGAATCTAGCTCACCTTAGTAATATTATGTCTTTTACGTTAGAATTGTTGGCCATGTGTCTCATATTTCTATAGACCAGATAATTTAGGGTATTTTATATTATCCATTAAATATCTAGTAAAGTTTCATACTCATTAAAAAGATATTAAATGAAATATTGCATATTGAGGATTGCCATGAATGTCCTAAGTGGAAGATTTTGTAAATTTTAATCATGTATTAGTTAAGGCTGAAAGTTGGGCGGGTTCAACCCAACTAACCCGTGACTGACTTGACATTGGATTGGGCTTGGTCTTGAGCACGATGTATTAGGTTTGGTCTTAAGCTTGGGTTATACAAACACCAACCCGATAAAACTTGGATTGAGGCCTCGAGTTTCCTGACCCAACCTAAACCCAATCGATATATAAGTTCTTTATAAATTATAATTGAGTACGGATTGTCTATGTAGAAGGCATAAGAAATTCCAATACCGTCGAATTTCATTGTTTCACGTCCTTTCAGTTGACTCAAGCTAACAAGATGCACCAGATTTCTCTCTCCCAAATAGATAGATTTCTCTCTCTTCCAAATAGATTGCATGCTACACAACACGACTTTTAAAGGAGTAATAGTCTTATATTTTAGCTTGTTTGTTTAGAAAAAATGAACTCTTTTACGATAAATAATTATATATATATATATATATATATATATATATATATATATATATATATATATATATATATATATATATATATATATAAAATATGAAATTATAAGTACAAAAAATAAGACATGTATTGAAATTATTATAGACTAATGTAATAACAAAAATATTAGCATATATCCACCCAACCAATCCAGCTAACTCGACCGAGCCCGCATGGGTTGAGCTTGAGTTGAGAATTCTCAACCTGAGGTTGGGTTAGGGTCGAGGCATAGGAACCTTGGGTTGGGCTAGGGTTGAGCACCAACCCGGCCTAACCCGCCCACCTTTCGGCCCTAGTATTAGTATATTTCTTTCATCATTTATTTTTTCCTCTAATTTTATTACATGTAATTCTTGGCATTCTTCGAACTCACCAATCGTGCATATAAGGTGCTTGTGGGTTTGTTTCAATTAGTTACATGTTGTGCGCAATATTGTTTGGTTGCCACACGTCCCAACTTATGTGAATCATTTGTGCACCACGCACTATTATTTATTATTTATATGAATTTTTAAAAGGTTTGATTTTTAAAACATAGGCCATCCATACTAGGGCCCAGTAGATGGATGAACATGATCAATGTATCCCTCAGCCATATTCACTGTAGGCTTTACTGTTTTCTTGTTGTTATGCTTGGACCAGTGATCTCCCTAGCATGTAAGAACTCATTTTGATGCTTGTAATTGGAATACACTGTAATCCAAATTACATAGTAAATGAAATAAATATGAATTGAAATCCTTAGTTGTGTTTAGATGCGCAGAACTAAAGTAGGCTTAGAATATAAAATATGTGTTTGCATATCTATAACAGAATGCATCAAGTAAATCAGTTTTAATACCTTAAATCACGACACGCAACATTTAACGTAATAATTATAATAAATACATTAAAATTATACTTTTGTTGAAAATAAGGAAAACCTAAGTTTCAGATGGGCCATAAAATTGGGTCCACTTAAAATCTGACCGTTCTTACCATTTGTATTTGATTCTCAGCTCTTTGGGAGACTTTCAATTTACCACTATTTACCATCAACTAAACAGCCCCTTTTACCCATGTTCATCCATTTACCACCAATTACAACCGTTTATCATGGTCCAACAACCTGAAGCTAGCTCTACGGTCTTTTGCCCTACTGCGATGTAGGATGGAGTACATGTGTCACTGCCCACTTGGATTTGTTATATTTTCGTTACTAACGTAACGATAGTTGAATGCCCACCATTGAAATTTTATTTTCATCGTTCTAAATTCGTTTATGATAGCAATCATCGGTCCAGCACAAGTTTATCACCATCCCGCATACAACAGATTCTGCCACGTGGATGGTTCCGATCATTCAACGGATTCTGCCACATGGATGGTTCTGATCATTCAACAGATTCTGCCATATGATTTATCCATGCCGTTCATACATTTTTTCACTTCATTTTTAGGGAATGAGCTTAAAATGAGGAAGATCAAAATCTAAGGTGGACCACACCACATGAAAATGGTGATTGAACGCCCACGTTAAAAACTTCTTGGGCCCCCAAAAGTTCTGAATTAAGTTGATATTTGTTTTTTTTACCTTCATTCAAGTATTTTTGACCTAATCATCAGGTTGGATGGAAAAAAAAAAAAACATTACAGTGGGTCCTAGGAAGTTTTTAATGGTAGGCATTCAATCACCACTGTTTTCCTGTGGTGTGGTCCACTTTAAATTTGGATCTGCCTCATATTTATATCTACGCCCTAAAATAATGATCTAAAATGGATGGACGGCGTAGATAAAACATATACATCATTGTGGGACCACAGAGCACTGTCCAGTAGCGGGTAGTGTCGGTGGGAATCTGCGTCCGGGACACACGCTTATTCCTTCCTAACGGACGCTACGTATTCAAAACGGACGCTTTTTGCACAACAATGCATGCGATATCTTAGCACGAGACTAATTATTAATTAAGGTGGTTGTTTACCACTATTTTCTTTGCTGTGGTGTCTGAAGCTCCGGAGATGTGGCATGTATGGATATCAATCTATACCATTCAAAATGCAGAGCCTAATATAGACAAGCATGGCCCAAAATCAAACCTATCAGAAGATCCTAACCATCCAAATTGGTCTCCATCATCAAATCGATCGTTAAAATTAAAATGATCAGCAATCTTAACTCAACGAAATTCATCAAGTGGTTTATGTCATCAGACCGTGTGAATTTTGGGCCACGTTCCATGCACAAAAGCTCCCATAACTTGAACAGTCCAGATGCTGTAAGTATACATCACGCATACTGGTTCTTTTTTTTTAATGGAAAGATTGTGCGCAGCGTGGTGGATGAGACACTACAACTTACCAAGTAAGGGCTAAGGTGGCAATGAGCTGTGCCGCGTGGCCTTGCCAGGGTGACAGGCACTTGGCCCTGAGAATTAGGCTTGATCTTGAAATCTAGGGTCTGTGTTCAGACACCAAGGTTAACCACGAATAGCGTGTCCATTTTCCTGCTGTATATAGGTGCTGAAAATAGTAGATAAAAATTTAAAATTATAAAAAAATGAAAAGAATAAAATAAATAATAAATAAAGTACGAAAATTTATGTGTTTTAATTGAGGTGTAACTAAGTTAATCAGTTTAAAATTAAATTTTTCCTCTTTAGACCCCTTTCTAAGTGCAACAAAAATAACGAACAAGCTCGATTGCATAACGTAAACTGAAGTGAGTTGGCTCAGCGACAAACTCGAATGCATAAAAACAAACAATTTACCATGGAGTTTTTGAAAATGCATAGAGAGATTGAGTGAAAACGGAATGAGACTCGGACCCTAACTCGACTTGATGTGGCATGGTGCGCGCGGCACTCGTGCACATTATATGGCCACGGCCACGACCACGACCCACCCCACCCACACGTGTGTGATGAAAGGTATATATTAAGGATAAATGCATAGCTCCTACAAGATAAAATTCACATGTCTCTTGAAAGAAGCTCAAGCCCTATACAAACATCCCCTCTTATAAGCTTGAAGTATTCCTTGATCATTTTCACATGGATAAAGAGAATCACTAAAATAAAAAAATAAAAAACAAAGGAAATAAGATAAAAAAATATTTTAAAACATTATTTTTATTTACAAAACTTACTTTAAATACAACATTCCTTACCATACACTATATAATACATAGGTATTAATAATATAGAATATAAAACTTGTATGTTGATGCATATAGTATGGGTTGATTTAAATTGGTGATGTGGTAGACTTGGAGTAGTCATTAGCCAATTAGTTCAAAATCCCGCAATTGGTTAGAAACTGCATAATTTGTAAAAGCCAGAGAATTCGAATACTCTCTTGCTTCAAGTTGACTCCTAATCTGCGTCCTAGGATTCCGAGTAAGAGACCTCAGTTACAAAGAGGGGAGGTGTTAGGCACCCTCTTTGCACGTACGGGTGTACAGTCTCTACTTCGTGTGGTAAATTGATCTTAGGAGATAAAATGATATGATGCAAAGTATTAAAATGAGATTAATTAGGCAGACTTAGATTTCTGATGTGGAAGGGGTAGAAAATTCAAGCAAGCCACAAAGCATACGTTCAGATAATGTCTAGAGGATAAATAACGTTAAGAGCAAATGTGATGACACTAGAATGTTATACAAGAATACTAAGTTACCATGAGTTTCTGATGTGACAAGATTCAGAATTCTGACAAGTTACAGAGCATACATTTGATGACAACCTAGAGAAGCAGGGGGGTTGAGAAGGGAAGTGATGATGCGATTAATGATATATGAATGATAGTGATGATGGCATGATCGATCTTTAGCTTGTGCTTGAAATGGCTTGAATGTTTGGATGCGCCATGATTGGAAGGGTTGACCTAAGTGGGACTAGGAGGCTAAGAGAGGATTGGAGGATGCTACAGGCAGAGTGGAAAAGATGAGAGCTTAAAAACTTAAGCATTCTCTCTCTCTCTCTCTCTCACTACAAGAAATGCCACTTTTACCAACGAAAATTTTCTTAGGTAAAAGGCTTAATTTCGCAGCAAAAGAGTTTTACCAATGATATTTTTCGTTGGCAATTTCGTAACTAAAAGGCCGAGGGGAACACCTTTTACCCATGAAAAAAAAATTTCATTGGCAAAGGTAAGACTTTTGCCAACGAAACTTTTCACAGGCAAACAATTTTACCAACGTTGCATTTCGTTGGTAAAAGTATTGAAAAAACTTTTTACCTACGAATATTTTTGTAGGTAAAAATACTTACCTACCAACAATTTCGTAGCTAAAAATATATACAATACTTTTTACATATGAATACTTTCGTAGCCAAAAATATTTCAAATACCTTTTACCTACCAACAATTTCATAGCTAAACATAGACTTTTTACCTACGAATACTTTTGTAGCAAAAAATATTATAAACACTTTTTACCTACCAACAATTTTGTAGATAAACATATTTACAAAATTTGTTACCTACCAATAATTTCGTAACCAAAAATATTAAACTCATTTTAGCTACCAAAAAATTTCATAGCTAAAAATATTAATAAGACTTTTTGCCTACCAATACTTTCGTAGCTAAAAATATTAATAAGACTTTTTGCCTACCAATACTTTCGTAGCTAAAAATATTAATAAGACTTTTTTCTTACCATTACTTTCGTAGCTAAAAGTATATTCGTAGATAAAAATATTTAATAAACATTTCCCTACGACTAATTTTGTAGCTAAAAATTCCTTTACCTATGCATATTTTCGTAGGTAAAAATACACACGTTTAACTACGAATAATATCGTAGGTAAAAATACCTTAAAAACGTTTAGCTACGAATATTTTCGTAGGTAAAAACATTGTAATACTTTTTACTACGAAAATTTTCGTAGGTAAAAACTCAGAGGTTTCTTTTACCTACATAAATTTTCGTAGGTAAAAGTTTTTTTTTTTTTTCCCACCCTATATTCTAGCACAAAATTCTTGAAATACACCTGATATACACCTGTTACAATATATCCTGATATACACCTGTCATGTAATATATTTCATCATATTTACATTCACAGCCATTGAACTCCAAAGTACATAAATAAATTTATCCAAATATAAACTACATCATGCATAAATATATATAAGTAATATATTTCACATTCACAGTCATGTAATATATTTCATCACATTCACATTCACTGCTTGTACCGCTTATGTAACAATGAGCCGTACTCCTTAATCATGCCGTCGATGGCATAAGAAATGTGCGGAACACTCGAATCGAATTCAAATTTATCCTGCAATTTCATAAATAATATATTAAGGTAATAAACTTATTAAGAAAATAACTTAAACGTAAATGAACTTTTATCAAATAAATTAAGATTTATAAGTATAGGTTTAGGTTTAGGTTAAGGTTAAGGTTAAGGTTAAGGTTTAGGTTTAGGTTTAGGTTAAGGTTATGGGTTTTGGTTAAGGTTTAGGTTTAGGTTTAGGTTATAGCTTTAGGCAATTAAGAATAGGTTAAGGTTTAGGTTAACGAAATCAGGTTCAGGTTCAGGATCGAGTTTAGGTTTGGGTTTTCATTTTTAGGTTTAGGTTTAGGTTAGGGAGTTGAGATCAGGATTAGCTGTAGGTCTAGGTTTAGGGATTTGAGAATACATTTAGGTTTTGAGTTTAAGTTTACGCTTAATTTTTTGTTTTTAGGTTTAGATTATATGTTTAGGTTATAGGAAATCGAGTTATAGGTAGGTTATAGGTTATAGCTGTAGGGAATTGAGAATAGGTTAAGGTTTAGGTTTTAGGTTAAGGTTATAGATAGGTTATAGGTTATAGGTTTAGGGATTTGAGAATAGGTTAAGGTTTAGGTTTAGGAAATTGGGTTTAGGTTCGGGATCGGGTTTCACTTTGAGTTTTCAAGTTTAGGTTTAGGTTTAGGTTAGGTAGTTGAGAATAGCATTAGGTGTAGGTTTAGGTTTAAGGGTTTGAGAACACATTTAGGTTTTAGGTAGGGTATAGGTTATAGCTGTAGGGAATTGAGAATAGGTTAATGTTTAGGTTCTAGGTTAAGGTTATAGGTAGGTGATAGGTTATAGGTTTAGGGATTTGAGAATAGGTTAAGGTTTAGGTTTAGAAAATTGAGTTTGGGTTCGGGATCGGCTTTTGCTTTAGGTTTTCAAGTTTAGGTTTGGGTTTAGGTTAGGTAGTTGAGAATAGGATTAGGTGTAGGTTTAGGTTTAGGGGTTTGAGAACACATTTAGGCTTTAGGCTAAGGTTTTAGGTAGGGTATAGGTTATAGCTGTAGGGAATTGAGAAAAGGTTAAGGTTTAGGTTCTAGGTTAAGGTTATAGGTAGGTGATAGGTTATAGGTTTAGGGATTTGAGAATAGGTTAAGGTTTACGTTTAGGAAATCGAGTTTGGGTTCGGGATCAAGTTTTGCTTTGGGTTTTCAAGTTTAGGTTTGGGTTTAGGTTAGGTAATTGAGAATAGGATTAGGTGTAGGTTTAGGTTTAGGGGTTTGAGAACACATTTAGGCTTTAGGCTAAGGTTTTAGGTAGGGCATAGGTTATAGCTGTAGGGAATTAAGAATAGGTTAAGGTTTAGGTTCTAGGTTAAGGTTATAGGTAGGTGATAGGTTATAGGTTTAGGGATTTGAGAATAGGTTAAGGTTTAGTTTTAGAAAATCGGGTTTGGGTTCGAGATCGGCTTTTGCTTTGAGTTTTCGAGTTTAGGTTTAGGTTTAGGTTAGGTAGTTGAGAATAGGATTAGGTGTAGGTTTAGGTTTAGGGATTTGAGAACACATTTAGGTTTTAGGTTAAGGTTTTAAGTAGGGTATAGGTTATAGTTGTAAGGAATTGAGAATAGGTTAAGGTTTAGGTTCTAGGTTAAGGTTATAGGTAGGTTATAGGTTATAGGTTTAGGGATTTGAGAATAGGTTAAGGTTTAGGTTTAGGAAATCGGGTTTGGGTTCGGGATCGGCTTTTACTTTAAGTTTTTGAGTTTATGTTTAGGTTTAGGTTAGGTAGTTGAGAATAGGATAGGTGTAGGTTTAGGTTTAGGGGTTTGAGAACACATTTAGGTTTTAGGTTAAGGATTTAGGTAGGGTATAAGTTATAGCTGTAGGGAATTGAGAACAGGTTAAGGTTTAGGTTCTACGTTAAGGTTATAGGTAGGTGATAGGTTATAGGTTTAGGGATTTGAGAATAGGTTAAGGTTTAGGTTTAGGAAATCGGGTTTGGGTTCGAGATCGGGTTTTGCTTTGGGTTTTCAAGTTTATGTTTAGGTTTAGGTTAGGTAGTTGAGAATAGGATTAGGTGTAGGTTTAGGTTTAGGGGTTTGAGAACACATTTAGGTTTTAGGTTAAGGTTTTACATAGGGTATAGGTTATAGCTGTAGGGAATTGAGAATAGGTTAAGGTTTAGGTTCTAGGTTAAGGTTATAGGTAGGTGATAGGTTATAGCTTTAGAGATTTGAGAATAGGTTAAGGTTTAGGTTTAGGAAATCGGGTTTGGGTTCGGGATCGGGTTTTCTTTGAGTTTTCGAGTTTAGGTTTAGGTTTAGGTTAGGTAGTTGAGAAGAGGATTACGTGTAGGTTTAGGTTTAGGGATTTGAGAACACATTTAGGTTTTAGGTTAAGGTTTTAGGTAGGGTATAGGTTATAGCTGTAGGGAATTGAGAATAGGTTAAGGTTTAGGTTCTAGGTTAAGGTTATAGGTAGGTTATAGGTTATAGGTTATAGGTTTAGGGATTTGAGAATAGGTTAAGGTTTAGGTTTAGGAAATCGGGTTTGGGTTCGTGATCGGCTTTTGCTTTGAGTTTTCGAGTTTACGTTTAGGTTTAGGTTAGGTAGTTGAGAATAGGATTAGGTGTAGCTTTAGGTTTAGGAGTTTGAGAACACATTTAGGTTTTAGGTTAAGGTTTTAGGTAGGGCATAGGTTATAGCTGTAGGGAATTGAGAATAGGTTAAGGTTTAGGTTCTAGGTTAAGGTTATAGGTAGGTGATAGGTTATAGGTTTAGGGATTTGAGAATAGGTTAAGGTTTAGGCTTAGGAAATCGGATTTGGGTTCGGGATCGGCTTTTGCTTTGAGTTTTCGAGTTTAGGTTTAGGTTTAGGTTAGGCAGTTGAGAATAGGATAGGTGTAGGTTTAGGTTTAGGGATTTGAGAACACATTTAGATTTTAGGTTAAGGTTTTAGGTAGGGTATAGGTTATAGCTGTAGGGAATTGAGAATAGGTTAAGGTTTAGGTTCTAGGTTAAGGTTATAGGTAGGTTATAGGTTATGGGTTTAGGGATTTGAGAATAGGTTAAGGTTTAGGTTTAGGAAATTGGGTTTGGGTTTGGGATCGACTTTTGCTTTGAGTTTTCGATTTTAGGTTTAGGTTTAGGTTAGGTAGTTGAGAATAGGATTAGGTGTAGGTTTAGGTTTAGGGATTTGAGAACACATTTAGGTTTTAGGTAGGGTATAGGTTATAGCTGTAGGGAATTGAGAATAGGTTAAGGTTTAGGTTCTAGGTTAAGGTTCTAGGTAGGTGATAGGTTATAGGTTTAGGGATTTGAGAATAGGTTAAGGTTTAGGTTTAGGAAATCGGGTCTGGGTTCGGGATCGGGTTTTGCTTTGGGTTTTCAAGTTTAGGTTTGGGTTTAGGTTAGGTAGTTGAGAATAGGATTAGGTGTAGGTTTAGGTTTAGGGGTTTGAGAACACATTTAGGTTTTAGGTTAAGGTTTTAGGTAGGGTATAGGTTATAGCTGTAGGGAATTGAGAATAGGTTAAGGTTTAGGTTCTAGGTTAAGGTTATATGTAGGTTATAGGTTATAGGTTTAGGGATTTGAGAATAGGTTAAATTTTAGGTTTAGGAAATCGGGTTTGGGTTTGGGATCGGCTTTTTCTTTGAGTTTTGGAGTTTAGGTTTAGGTTTAGGTTAGGTAGTTGAGAATAGGATTAGGTGTAGGTTTAGGTTTATGAATTTGAGAACACATTTAGGTTTTAAGTTAAGGTTTTAGGTAGGGTATAGGTTATAGATGTAGGGAATAGAGAATGGGTTAAGGTTATAGGTAGGTGATAGGTTATGGGTTTAGGGATTTGAGAATAGGTTAAGGTTTAGGTTTAGGAAATCGGGTTTGGGTTGGGGATCGGCTTTTACTTTGGGTTTTCAAGTTTATGTTTGGGTTTAGGTTAGGTAGTTGAGAATAGGATTAGGTGTAGGTGTAGGTTTAGGGGTTTGAGAACACATTTAGGTTTTAGGTTAAGGTTTTAGGTAGGGTATAGGTTATAGTTGTAGGGAATTGAGAATAGGTTAAGGTTTAGGTTCTAGGTTAAGGTTATAGGTAGGTGATAGGTTATAGGTTTAGGGATTTGAGAATAGGTTAAGGTTTAGGTTTAGGAAATCGGGTTTGAGTTCGGGATCGGCTTTTGCTTTGAGTTTTCGAGTTTAGGTTTAGGTTTATGTTAGGTAGTTGAGAATAGGATTAGGTGTAGGTTTAGGTTTAGGGATTTGAGAACACATTTAGGTTTTAGGTTAAGGTTTTAGGTAGGGTATAGGTTATAGCTGTAGGGAATTGAGAAAAGGTTAAGGTTTAGGTTCTAGGTTAAGGTTATAGGTAGGTTATAGGTTATGGGTTTAGGGATTTGAGAATAGGTTAAGGTTTAGGTTTAGGAAATCGGGTTTGGGTTCGGGATCAGGTTTTGCTTTGGGTTTTCAAGTTTAGGTTTGGGTTTAGGTTAGGTAGTTGAGAATAGGATTAGGTGTAGGTTTAGGTTTAGGGGTTTGAGAACACATTTAGGCTTTAGGCTAAGGTTTTAAGTAGGGTATAGGTTATAGCTATAGGGAATTGAGAATAGGTTAATGTTTAGGTTCTAGGTAGGTGATAGGTTATAGGTTTAGGGATTTGAGAATAGGTTAAGGTTTAGGTTTAGGAAATCGGGTTTGGGTTCGGGATCGACTTTTGCTTTGAGTTTTTGAGTTTAGGTTTAGGTTTAGGTTAGGTAGTTGAGAATAGAATTAGGTGTAGGTTTAGGTTTAGGGGTTTGAGAACACATTTAGGTTTTAGGTTAAGGTTTTAGGTAGGGTATAGGTTATAGCTGTAGGGAATTGAGAATGGGTTAAGGTTTAGGTTCTAGGTTAAGGTTATAGGTAGGTGATAGGTTATGGGTTTAGGGATTTGAGAATAGGTTAAGGTTTAGGTTTAGGAAATCAGGTTTGGGTTCGGGATCGAGTTTTGCTTTGGGTTTTC
Source organism: Magnolia kwangsiensis (assembly GCA_037074715.1). Classification (NCBI taxonomy): domain Eukaryota; kingdom Viridiplantae; phylum Streptophyta; class Magnoliopsida; order Magnoliales; family Magnoliaceae; genus Magnolia; species Magnolia kwangsiensis. Next base: position 87,237,595 of record CM073581.1, read on the forward strand.
AAGTTTAGGTTTGGGTTTAGGTTAAGTAGTTGAGAATAGGATTAGGTGTAGGTTTAAGTTTGGGGTTTGAGAACACATTTAGGTTTTAGGTTAAGGTTTTTGGTAGGGTATAGGTTATAGCTGTAGGGAATTGAGAATAGGTTAAGGTTTAGGTTCTAGGTTAAGGTTATAGGTAGGTGATAGGTTATAGGTTTAAAGATTTGAGAATAGGTTAAGGTTTAGGTTTAGGAAATCGAGTTTGGGTTCAGGATCGGGTTTTGCTTTGGGTTTTCAAGTTTAGGTTTGGATTTAGGTTAGGTAGTTGAGAATAGGATTAGGTGTAGGTTTAGGTTTAGGGGTTTGAGAACACATTTAGGCTTTAGGCTAAGGTTTTAGGTAGGGTATAGGTTATAGATGTAGGGAATTGAGAATAGATTAAGGTTTAGGTTCTAGATTAAGGTTATAGGTAGGTTGTAGGTTATAGGTTTAGGGATTTGAGAATAGGTTAAGGTTTAGGTTTAGGAAATCGGGCTTGAGTTTGGGATCGGCTTTTGCTTTAAGTTTTCGAGTTTATGTTTAGGTTTATGTTAGGTAGTTAAGAATAGGATTAGGTTTAAGTTTAGGTTTAGGGATTTGAGAACACATTTACGTTTTAGGTTAGGGTTTTAGGTAGGTTATAAGTTATAGCTGTAGGGAATTGAGAATAGGTTAAGGCTTAGGTGTAGGTTTAGGTTTAGGGATTTGAGAATAGGTTAAGGTTTAGGTTTTAGGTTAAGGTTATAGGTAGGTTATAGGTTATAGGTTTAGGGATTTGAGAATAGGTTAAGGTTTAGGTTTAGGAAAATCGAGTTTGGGTTCGGGATCGGGTTTTGCTTTGGGTTTTCAAGTTTAGGTTTTGGTTAGGTAGTTGAGAATAGGATTAGTTGTAGGTTTAGGTTTAGGGATTTGAGAATAGGTTAAGGTTTAGGTTTTAGGTTAAGGTTATAGGTAGGTTATAGGTTATAGGTTTAGGGATTTGATAATAAGTTAAGGTTTAGTTTTAGGAAATTGGGTTTGGATTCGGGATCGGGTTTTGATTTGGGTTTTCAAGTTTAGGTTTAAGTTTAGGTTAGGTAGTTGAGAATAGGATTAGGTTTAGGTTTAGGTTTAGGAATTTAATAACACATTTAGGTTTTAGGTTAAGGTTTTAGGTAGGTTATAGGTTATAGCTGTAGGGAATTGGGAATAGGTTATAGGTTCAGATAATAGGATTAGGTGTGGTTTAGGTTAAGGGTGAGGTCCCTGCAAATACAGATATAAACATGGCCTGTCAACATGGTTAGGCCCTTCCAATGCTGTCCATAGGAAATGGACAGCTTCATCATGGTCATAATAGCGGTTCCACCTTCCATTCAGATGACCCCCGCTCATCCGGATAGCTCCGACGCACATCCGGGTATGCTCCATTAATTTTGAGCTAATACCAAAATACGGCTTATCCAAATGGCTAGGCCCTCCCAATGCTGTCCATAGAAAATGGACAACTTCATCATGGTCATAACAACGGTTCCCACCTCTCAAGGACCCCCGCTCATCCGGATAGCTCCGACGCACATCCGGGTATGCTCTATTAATTTCGAGCAAAATAACTTGATCGTAAACGAACTTTTATAAAATAAATTTTAATTTACTAAAATTTACCTGAAGGCGCTGACGGATGAGCTGCCGCACATCATCTGTCATGTCTAGCCAACGGGGGGTGGTGGTGGGGATCAGAGATTGGCATAAGACAAGCTGGCATTATTTCCAACAGGTCTAATACAATCCTGTGGGAACTCTACCGTCACCTGAAGAATGGTACTTGCATTGAAAGAAAATTTGAAAAAGGCTTAGAGGGGCTGTCAGAATGATATATTTTATAAAATTTTGTTGTATTTCTCTAAGAAAAACAGTCACACCTTCATACCATCATTTCTAGGATGATATTTCCTTGCCAGCAACCTAATTCTTCTCTGAGACAAGTGCCTATGAGTCGGTAAGGGTGAAACTCTGATAAGAGTGGGCTTGTTGCCAACCTGTTTGTAAATATTTATCAATGAAGAAGAAAAATAAATCATAACCAATATCCCTTTGAGCAAATATCCTTGTTGAAAACCCTACAAGTCTTCCATGAGAGACGTATATGCCATACTGGGAATTCACGAATCTTGTATTACTGGATTGTCCTTCCATCTGCATTCATAATGCCAATCCAATAACCAAAATGAGAAATGGTATCCAAGATACAACATCCAACTTCGAAAAAGGAAAAGGAAAAAAATATCTAAAACACTGCAATGCAAGCTTAGTTTTCTTCAAAGCAAAACTACAATAAGGTTTGAATGCAAGCACACATGGTCGAGTTGAATCCAAGTCTCAAATTTTCCACCTTCACTTTTCTTGTGCTTGCGGTCCATCTGAGACTTGGAATTTCATCATTTTTAGGCAAAGCATATATTTTGGTGGGCTTATCATAACCATAGTGTCAAAAATTATATATCTCACTGATTGGAGATATTAAAGTTGATTTAGTAATTAAATTCAAACCCACGTAAATATACCATGTATAGGTATTTTTGAATTAAAGTTGATTCAGACTTTAAGGTGCCAAACACACCCAGAGGATTGCCAATCCAGGGGGTTGCGAATCCAAGGGGTTCCAAATCCACGTTCACAAATAGGCCCTAAGAAAAGTACCTTCAGGGTTATTGTACCAACAAATCCAGCTTTAACAGTGACGAGAAGATTTAGAGAAAGATCTGGTTACATGATTACGACCTGTTTGAAAACATAATGAGCATATGTTAGCTGGATTGGATCACAATTAAAAAATAGAATGCAAATATGTCAACAGAACTTAATGGAATACTACATATGCACTACTCCAAGTAATTCATATTATTTTATTACAAGGTGGCCTTCAGCTGTACCACTGCTGGGGTTGAACAAACAAAAGATTGTTTCTTTAGATCAAGAATAGAACCACCCTAGTAGTAAAAATCATGGTGTTGGGTGAGTTCAGCCACATGATTACCTGCGCACCACATAGATCTAAGAATTTCAGATGTGGTAGAAATGCCATCTTCCTATAAGCCTGGTCTGTTAAGCTGCAAGAAAAGATTGAATATTACAGCTAGTAATCATGTGTTTAATCAACTGTTTAATAAATAATCAACCGTTTAACTAATCCCAGTTTTTGCCTTAGAAATCATCAATTTCTCAGCATCAATAGATGCACTCTTTCCCAAGAGTAACCTCTTCACAAGATCCTTCTTGTAAAATGCTTCTAACACATCTTTACCCTGAATTATAGGAGGAAAAGAAGTATGACACCTATCAGCATATAACAATATCTGATGATAATCATTGAAATTAAGGACCAAAAGTTATAGCACATGAAAAGCCCCGAGGGAATAGCTAAGAAAACAAGGACCCAGTAGCTTGCTTGTATAAATCTGAACAAAACCAAAACTTTGTCAAGTGTACCCTCCAACTCCTCTTCAGATGTACCCTTGTTACCAGCACGAAGCTTCTCATCCAGAAACTTTGTAATCAGCTCAGCAGGTCGGTTCTGTTAGAGGAACAAAGATCTCATAAATCAGTTTAGTACTGTTTCCATTGAGTATTAAATTATTACAAGAAATAAGCTTAAACCATGAGAATCTATACATCACTGTTGAGGGTCAAATAATGCATATTAGACCCCAGTTATTGTCTGGATTTACGAACATAATATTTTTTAACGGCCGATTTAATCATGTTTATGCTACAGGTTGAATTTAGGAGCTTGGAATGGAAAAGGGTACTAAAAGCGTGGATTTGACGGTCTAAATTCACCAAGGCAACAGACGGACTCTCGAGGACTAAGATCGACGGAATTTACGTACCAGAGATCTGCAAAAATCAAGAAACTGAAGCTCAAGTGGGCCGAAATTGGTCCAAAATGCAAGATCACAGGGTTTTCACCATCCGTTCGGCTTGAAACTTCATATATGGTCTGAGGGATAGAAATTAACGTATATGTAGAAAATCAGTCGTTGGATCGCTGTGGAAGCGGCCCAACGATCAAATCAGCCCATAAAATCTTAATTTAGGGCCCACCTGAGGCTGGATATGCTTCAAATTTTGGTCTCAACGCATTAAAAGAGCTGAAAAATCGGATGGACGGATCGGATTTCATATATATACATCTCAGTGGATCCCATAGGCGGTGTCAGTGCACAGTGCATAAGTGCACTCGACGTGCACTGCATTCCACGAAGTCGGTCAGCGTGCGCTGACCGACTCAAACTCGACTTCTTGTTAAAACGCCCAGCGGACGCACCGAGGTTGGCCGATTTTGAGTTGTGGGGTCCACTCATCATCCAAATGGATGATCCAGACCGTCCATTCACTGAGGGATGTGGCCAATGCCCTCGCCAAGCTTTCCCTTTGGTCCCATGCATGGATATACCATAGATCTCTGGTTAAATGTAGGATGGACGGCTGGGTTACAATCTCATGGGACACCATGGTTTGGATCCAAAACCAACCATACCCGTACGTTTTTTCGTAGGGAATACAATGGACGGGGTGGATTTTCCAACCAACGAGGAGCATGGGCAGCACCATCATCACAGCGTCCTGCGCAAGCTCTGTTTCGCAACAGAGCTTGCAGAAAATTGTTGTGGGCCACCATCAGGAATCAACGGTTGAATCTGGACCGTCTGTTAGGCTCCCACTGTCTAGCTTACTAAGGCCTAGTTAACAGAATTTGAAGAATTCAAGATTATGAGATCTCATCCATTCAAAAATTGGATTGACGGTGCAACGAAAACATCCGTGGACCACATCGAAGTTGATCTGAAAATAGTGATTCCCACCTGATTTTTCGAGGTTAATGTCATGGACGGAGTGGATTTCATCAGCAGTGGAAGGAGTGGAGCCCATCAAGAAACCAGCACAGTTTTTTCGTTGTTGTGCGTAAAAGCTACGCACCGCCACTTGTGCGGAAGACCCAGCCGACCTCCTTGTGCACTGACCGACTCTAGCTGATATAAAAGAAAGAGATCTTCAGCGGGGAAGGGGATCATCTCAGCTTGGGCTTGGACGTGGATCAGAGAGAGAGTAACAGTTATTTATTTTATTTTTTAGTGTTATTTTTATTTCTTTTATGATGTTTAGCCTAATCATGCTCACTCTAGGCTAAACCTCTTAGCTAGGGCTAAGAGGTGAAGCTTGTAGTGAGATGGGGGATTTTATTTTATGTTTTTATTATAGTTTTAATTTATGAATTGACATTGATTAATAATGGAATATTTTGAGTCTTTAATGGTCTGTTGTGACTGAAATTACAATAGGTCTGCAATGCCTTTGAATATTTCCTTTTCTTTCCATGTTTATGACGTCAGGAAGCCCTATTGTTCACCATAGTCTCCTGGACATGGTCGGATGACGGTACCCTTCCTAACCTTCATACATGTGATTGGTTGGTAATTAGTTTAATTTTGTTGTTTGCCATAGTCCCCTAGGCATGGTTTGGTGATGGAATCCATTCTAATTCATATACCTTTCATCTTTTGAAAACTAGATCAATGGCAGTTCAGTAAATTCCATGATTTTTGAAATAGGCGTAAGATCTCCCTGATCTCTACAAGTGGATTCTCTGAATCCCTAGTTTCCTTTTCTCTGATTTCTCCTAAATTTTAGATAAATATTCCATCATTATTTCTTAAAATTCTATTTGATTTAGAGTGCATCTTAGTCTAGTTTTAGTTCTATTTAATTTTAGATAACGTACGAGTTTCGGTCCATTGGGATTCGACCTCGGTCTTACCGAGTTATTACTACATCACAACCCTGCACTTGGGGAGTGAACAAGTTTTTGGCGCCGTTGCCGGGGACTGTCGACTACATTTTTCTGAAATTAATTAGTTTTGGGATTAGTTTAAGATTAGGTTTTCTTTAGAATTTTTAATTCTAGGTTTAGAAGTAGTTATTTTTCTTGTTAGAAATTTTTCCTAACGTTAGAAACTTGTTATTCTTCATTCTATCTGATTTTTAAAACTAACCTTTTTTTTTTCTGTTTTATAGGAAACTTCTAATTTAGTAAGCTCTTTCTAATTTCTCTTTCTTTGGAATTTTTTCTTTTTTCTAGAAATTAGTTTACTCTTAATTAGGACTTTCTATTCTTAGAAACTAACTTATTTTGTTTTGTTTTGCAAATTCTTAACCTAGGACTCCAAATTTGATAACTTCTTTCCATCTTTCCCTTTTATTTTCTAGTTTTCTTCTTCTTTTCTCTTAGGTTTAAGTTAGAATTTGAGGGCTGAGTGTGTTTTATGTCCCAGTGGGCACGCGACAACACTCGACGTCTCGTGACTGAAGGAGGATTAGTTGAGGGGTTGACTGTCCATCACAGGACTAGACACCACTTGAATTCTCCTGAGTCAGAGGAGATTATGGCTGAAAATCAACCTCAAGCACTACCCCAACCTAGGGTTGAGGAAGTACATGATGTGAATGAGGTGCACCACGCACCCCCGCCTCATACTTTACGAGATTATTTACAACCGACGGGGGGTGAGTACACCCTCATGCATGATTTTTTTCGTGAATACAGGACATGGACATCCCGTCAGGGGTTATCCAAATCCTTCCTAAGTTCCATGGGCTTGAGTCTGAAGAACCATATCTACATCTGAAAGAGTTCAACGAGATCATAGGCACCTTATACTTTCCTAATGTATCTAAAGATACAATTAGACTGAAACTCTTCCCATTTTCCTTGAAAGAAAAAGCCAAGACGTGGTTACATTCACTGCGTCCTAGATCCATTGGCACATGGAATGATATGCAGAGAAAATTTATAAAGAAATTTTTTCCACATCATAAGACAATTACCCTCAGGAGAGCAATCATGAACTTTGCCCAAAAGGAAGATGAAACATTCTTCCAATGTTGGGAAAGGTTCAAGGATCTGGTTAATGCATACCCACAACATGGCTTTGAAATATGGCGCATTACGAATTTTTTCTATGATGGGCTAACATCTTCCATGCGCCAAATGGTCGAGATAATGTGTAACGGAGATTTCATCAATAAAAATGTCGACGAGGTATGGGATTACCTCGATAGTCTCGCTGAAAAAATACAATCATGGGACTATTACCCAAGGATGAACACTACGTCTAGGCCGACTCATTTAAGAGAAAAATGAGGAATATATCTCCTGAAAGGGGATGATGATCTTAACGCTAAGGTGACTAATCTCACTAGAAAATTTGAGGTCATGGAAGGAAAGAAGGAAAAGGTTAATGAAAGTGTTTGCGGCATCTGTAATTGTAACATTCATACTACTGAAAATTATCCTTCAATATCTGCCTTTCGAGAAGTATTGAATGAACAATCTAATGCCGTAAATAACTATCAAAGACCTTTCAATGGACTACCCTCTAATACGTACAATCCTGGTTGAAAAAATCATCCGAATTTTAGTTGGAGGAACGGAAAAACTGCTATCCCTCAAGGTTTCTTCAATCAAACTCCAAATCAGGGGAGACCTCAAGAAGAACCGGCTCAAAATTCTGTGCAAGAGCTGACGCAGATAATGCGGGATTTTATACAAAAGATAGATTCACGTATGACGACTATAGAAAAGGGGATGCTTCCTGCACAACCAATCCCCAATCCTAAACCGCAATATGAGACAGGTAATCCCAGCTCTTCAAATCAAATGGGGCACACTAAATCTAACATCACTCTTAGAAGTGGAAATGTTATTGATAAAACTCTTCCAGTTAGGCTCGAAAAGCCTCAAGAACCAGAAGAGGACAACAATGATAGATCTAGTGACGCCCCACAAAAATTTGAACCGGAACCTCTAGAAAAGCCAGTTGCTCTGTTTCCCCAACGGTTGGTTGAACCAAAACGTCTCTCTAACTCTTAGGATATCCTAGAGGTGTTGAAACAAGCAAAAGTTAATATTCCTCTGCTTGATGTTGTAAAACAGATACCTTTATATGCTAAATTCCTAAAAGAGTTATGCACGACCAAACGATGAAAAAGTGTTCAAAAGAAAAAAAAATTAACTGAGAAAGTGAGTGCCATCCTGAAACAAGATGTGCCGTAAAAATTCAAAGATCCCGGTTGCCCAACCATATCATGTGTAATCGGGAACTATCGAATTGATCACGCACTTCTTGACTTAGGAGCAAGCATCAATTTGATTCCCTACTCGGTATACCAACAGTTACGTTTGGGTGAATTAAAATCCACTCGAACCACACTACAACTTGCTGATCGTTCTGTTCATGTACTAAGAGGGATAATTGAGGATGTGCTGGTCCAGGTTGATAGATTTTACTATCCTATTGATTTTATCATCTTGGACACCGAACCCATCAATGACACGAGCACTCAGATTTTCGTCATTCTTGGTCGTCCATTCCTGTCCACTTCAAATGTAATTATCAATTACAGGAATAGTGTCATGACTATGTCTTTTGGAAATTTGACATTGGAATCAAATATCTTTTTCAATAACGGCAGCAACTCGGAGGATGATGACGATTTTCATGATGTTAACATGATTGATTCTTTTGTGGAAGATAGAACGCCTCTCACCTTATCCTCTGATCCTCTAAAGACGTGCCTGGCCCACTCACATGACCTTGATGATAATATAATTAGGGAGACATGTGCCATGCTTGATACTGCACCGATACTTGAAGTTAACTGGTGGAGGCCACAAATTGAAGAATTGCCCCAAACTGATGTACTGCCTCTACCGTCTAACCTCAAGCCACCGAAGCTTGACATAAAACCTTTGCCCTCTGATTTAAAATATATCTATTTAGGTCAAGATGAGACATACTCGGTGGTGATTTCTGCCCACCTAGAGAAAGAACAAGAGAGTATGCTCATATCTACTCTCATTGAGCATAAGAGAGCCCTTGGATGGACAATAGCGGACCTCAAAGGAATTAACCTATCGATTTGTACTCACCGTATATATCTTGAAGACAATGCAAAGGCTGTTCGGCAATCACAACGTAGATTAAATCCAAACATGAAGGAAGTGGTTAAGGCCGAGGTTCTCAAACTATTAGATGTGGGGATCATATACTCCATATCCGATAGTCAATGGGTGAGTCCAACTCAGGTAGTTCCTAAGAAGTCCGAGATCACCATCGTAGCCAATGCCAATAATGAACTCGTGCCGACCAGAGTTACCACTGGTTGGAGAATGTGCATTGATTACAGAAAGGTAAATACCGTCACAAGGAAAGACCACTTTCCTTTGCCCCTCATTGATCAAATCTTGGAAAGGCTAGCTGGTCATTCCTATTACTGTTTTCTTGACGGGTATTCAGGTTATAATCAGATTGAAATCGCCCCTGAGGATCAGGAAAAGACTACATTTACATGTCCCTATGGCACCTTTGCTTACATAAGGATGTCATTCGGGTTATGTAATGCCCCTGCCACCTTTCAGCGATGCATGATTAGTATCTTTTCTGACATGGTGGAGAAATATCTAGAGGTCTTCATGGACGATTTCTCTATTTTAGGTTCATCTTTCAGCGAATGCTTAGCAAGTCTTAAATGTGTGCTGAAAAGACATGAAGAAAAAAATTTGATACGTAACTGGGAGAAGTGTCATTTTATGGTTCAAAAGGGAATTGTCCTTAGGCATATCATCTCGTCCAAAGGAATCGAGGTAGATAAGGCAAAAATTGATCTTATCTCTAACCTACCTCCACCCAAGAATATCAGAGATGTGCGATCCTTCTTAGGACATGCAGGCTTTTACAGACGATTCATAAAGGACTTTAGTCTCCTCTCTCGTCCTTTATGTAATCTTCTTCAAAAGGATACACCATACGAGTGGACTGAGCAGTACCAAGAAGCTTTCACTAAGCTTAAGGGCATGTTAACCACTGCACCTATCATGCAGCACCCGACTGGAGTCTTTCTTTTGAACTTATGTGCGACGCCTTTGATTATGCTCTTGGAGCGGTTCTAGGCCAAAGAAAAGATAAGCGGCCTTACGTTATTCACTACGCAAGTAGGACTCTAAATCCTGTCCAAGTGAACTACTCGACTATGGAAAAGGAACTCTTAGCCGTAGTGTTCGCTTTGGACAAATTTAGATCCTACCTGATCGGATCTAAGATCATCATCTACACAGATCACGCGGCACTTAAGTATCTTCTTTCTAAGAATGATTCTAAGCCTCGCCTAATACGATGGATCCTTCTACTCCAAGAATTCGATTTGGAAATTAAAGATAAAAAGGGAGTAGAGAACGTAGTGGCTAATCACCTTTCTCACCTTAATACCTCTGATTCCCTTGAGGCGACTCATATTAATGATATGTTCCCTGATGAACAACTGTTTAGAGTCTCCCATTCACCTTGGTTCGCTGATATTGCCAATTATCTTGCTACAGGTTCCATACCGACACATTGGACGTCACAAGATAAGAAGAAATTCTTTAACAAGGTGCGTAACTTTTTCTAGGACGATCCATATTTGTTTAAATATTGCCCAGATCAAATCTTAAGGAGATATGTGCCAGACGATGAGCATCAGAGTGTCATCTCCTTCTGTCACTCACAGGCCTGTGGTGGTTACTTTTCTGCTAAAAAGACCACGGCCAAGATTCTACAGTGTGGCTTTTACTGGCCCACTATGTTCAGGGCCACTCATGAGTTTTGTAAGGCTTGTGAGCGTTGTCAGAAATTGGGAGCATTGTCCCGTCGAAATATGATGCCCTTGAATCCCATCCTTATCATTGAAGCATTTGATTGCTGGGGTATCGATTTTATGGGACCATTTTCCCAATCCTTTGAAAATTTATATATTTTGCTCGCTGTAGACTATGTCACTAAATGGGTTGAAGCGATTCCGTGTCGTAACAATGACCATCGAACGGTCATTAAATTCTTAAAAAAAAATATCCTGTCGCGGTTCGGAACGCCTCGAGCTATTATTAGTGACGGGGGCTCACACTTCTGCAATAGACCATTTGAGAGTTTAATGAAGAAATACGGTATCTCTCATAAGGTGAGCACCTCATACCATCCACAGACAAGTGGACAAGCTGAGATTTCCAATAGGGAGATCAAACATATCTTAGAGAAAATGGTTAACCCTGATCGTAAGGATTGGTCAATCCGATTGACTGATGCCTTATGGGCGTACCGTACTGCTTTTAAAACCCCTATTGGAACATCTCCCTTTAGACTTGTCTATGGGAAGGCCTGTCACTTGCCTGTGGAATTGGAACATAAAGCATATTGGGCGATCAAAAATCTAAATTTCAATCTGGACAAAGCTGGCTTGTTACGCAAACTTCAATTAAATGAACTTGAAGAAATCCGGAACGATGCATATGAGAACTCGAGAATTTACAAGGACAGGATGAAGGCGTTTCATGATCAGCATATTCTACGAAAATCATTCACGCCAGGTCAGAAAGTACTTTTGTACGATTCTCGACTACATCTCTTTCTGGATAAGCTTCGATCTCGTTGGACTGGCCCTTACATTGTTGTCACTGCTTCTCCTCATGGGGCCGTCGAGATAAGAGATCCCGATAATGGCAAGGAATTTAAAGTCAATGGACATCGATTAAAGCCATTTGTCGAGGCATTTGATTCAGAGGACATGTCCATGCCTCTGATTGCTCCTGTTTACCAGGACTAATCTCCTAGTCTGATGGAGGTATAGGTTGGTTTATCACTTTCATAGGACTAGGGTAGTTGCTTTATTTATCTGGCTGAAGATGGTAAATTTAGCGCTCCTGGGAGGCAACCCAGTCATTTTATTCCATTTCATTTTTTAGTTAGATAGTTCAATGTTTGTGGGTAACATTACTGCAAACCCTCACGAGACTACAACTCGTCCACTGGGGGTAACCTAGGGGTTTAAAGGCTTGTTGCATACGCTAAATGCAATCGAAAGTACCTGCGAAAGTGGTATAGGTAGGATTTTATTTATTGTTATTTTTTTGTTTCCTCTCTTGACTGACCAGCTTTCATGCTATGATCTCTTGGAAAGTCTCTCTCTTGATTCGTTATCCAGGTACTATCTTTCCATCACTTTACTTTTGTTGTTCCATGTGCATTACATGTTTAGATCTTTTACATTGAGGACAATGTAGATTTTTGGTTGGGGGTGGGAGATTAGGTAACTTAATCAAAGTTTTTCTTGATCTTGACCAAAAATTGTGAAAATTTTTAAAAAATTTTCTAAAAATTCCTGTGAACTCGAAGTAATTTTGACAAGATATCCCTAATTTAGATTTGTAAGATACATGATGTTGGATCTATGACTCGTGGATTCAGCTATCTGTTAGCCTTCACAGTTAAGTCTGATTTGTTAATCCATGATGAGAAGTTTTAAACATTGATTGAGTCATGATTGCATATGTCACATCTCGTTTCCACATTAAGATTTCAATTTGATATTGAAGGATTAACTTAGTAATCATTAAGCATGAAAGGAACTAGCCTGGATAATTTGCTTATTATGATCATTAGAAAAAGAAAAAAAAAGAAAAAAAAAAGAGAGCAGAATCGAAGAAAAAGAAAATACCCAGGGTTGGGCGAATGACCTTCACTGTAGGTTTGCTCCCCACAGGTGAAGGTTTGATTCCCCAAGGTTAACATTTAAAAATTATTGGGCGACTGGTCTTTACCATAGGTTTGCTCCCTATAGGTGAGGATTCGACCCCCATCCCTGGCATTACTTTTAAAGAAAAATCAAAAGATGAAATTTCTGAGGCAGGTTTGGTTCGGGTTTTAGGTGTCCTGAATACTCTTATGATTACCAATGCTATCATTAAATAATAAATTGAATTTTAATGATGATAGGCTGAGATTACACTATCCACCCATGGAACTCAATGTTTAGAATTATTCTAATTGATGGATTAATACTTTGAACTTGATTATGAGTCTACCAAGCACTTGAGTCCAGGAGAAAGTAATCCCCAACATTCATGAATCTTAGAATTTTCGTATCCGGATTATTTTACAAAAATCACTTGAGTTTATGAAAATCGTCCTGTAAGTCTCAACTTATTTTTCGCATACTTTTCTCGGAACTAGCAAAATACTGGTTGGGGGTTGTGTTGAGGGTCAAATAATACATATTAGACCCCAGTTATTGTCTGGATTTACGAACATAATATTGTTTAACGGCCGATTTAATCATGTTTATGCTACAGGTTGAATTTAGGAGCTTGGAATGGAAAAGGGTACTAAAAGCGTGGATTTGACGGTCTAAATTCACCAAGGCAATAGACGGACCCCCAGGGACTAAGATCGACGAAATTTACGTACCAGAGATCTGCAAAAATCAAGAAACTAAAGCTCAAGTGGGCCGAAATTGGTCCAAAATGCAAGATCACAGGGTTTTCACCATCCGTTCAGCTTGAAACTTCATATATGGTCTGAGGGATAGAAATTAACCGTATATGTAGAAAATCAGTCGTTGGATCACCGTGGAAGTGGCCTAATGATCAAATCAGCCCATAAAATCTTAATTTAGGGCCCACCTGAGGCTGGATATGCTTCAAATTTTGGTCTCAATGCATTAAAAGAGCTGAAAAATCAAATGGACGGATCCAATTTCATATATATACATCGTAGTGGATCCCATAGGCAGTGTCAGTGCACAGTGTATAAGTGCCCTCGACGTGCACTGCATTCCACGAAGTCGGTCAGCACAAACTCGACTTCTTGTTAAAACGCCCAGCGGACGCACCGAGGTTGGTCGGTTTTGAGTTGTGGGGTCCACTCATCGTCCAAATGGATGATCTAGACCGTCCATTCACTGAGGGACGTGGCCAATACCCTCGCCAAGCTTTCCCTTTGGTCCCATGCATGGATATACCATAGATCTCTGGTTAAATGTAGGATGGACGGCTGGGTTACAATCTCATGGGACACCATGGTTTGGATCCAAAACCAACCATACCCGTACGTTTTTTCATAGGGAATACAATGGACGGGGTGGATTTTCCAACCAACGAGGAGCATGGGCAGCACCATCATCACAGCGTCCTGCGCAAGCTCTGTTTCGCAACAGAGCTTGCAGAAAATTGTTGTGGGCCACCATCAGGAATCAACGGTTGAATCTGGACCGTCTGTTAGGCTCCCACGGTCTAGCTTACTAAGGCCTAGCTGATAGAATTTGAAGAATTCAAGATTATGAGATCTCATCCATTCAAAAATTGGATTGACAGTGCAACGAAAACATCCGTGGACCACACCGAAGTTGATCTGAAAACAGTGATTCCCACCTGGTTTTTCGAGGTTAATGTCGTGGACGGAGTGGATTTCATCAGCAGTGGAAGGAGTGGAGCCCATCAAGAAACCAACGCAGTTTTTTCGTTGTTGTGCGTAAAAGCTACGCACCGCCGCTTGTGCGGAAGACCCAGCCGACCTCCTTGTGCACTGACCGACTCTAGCTGATATAAAAGAAAGAGATCTTCAGCGGGGAAGGAGATCATCTCAGCTTGGGCTTGGACGTGGATCAGAGAGAGAGAGTAACAATTATTTATTTTATTTTTTAGTGTTATTTTTATTTCTTTTATGATGTTTAGCCTAATCATGCTCACTCTAGGCTAAACCTCTTAGCTAGGGCTAAGAGGTGAAGCTTGTAGTGAGATGGGGGATTTTATTTTATGTTTTTAATATAGTTTTAATTTATGAAATGAAGTTGATTAATAATGGAATATTTTGAGTCTTTAATGGTCTGTTGTGACTGAAATTACAATGGGTCTGCAATGCCTTTGAATATTTCTTTTTCTTTCCATGTTTATGACGTCAGGAAGCCCTGTTGTTCACTAGTCTCATGGACATGGTCGGATGACGGTACCCTTCCTAACCTTCATACATGTGATTGGTTGGTAATTAGTTTAGTTTTGTTGTTTGCCATAGTCCCCTGGGCATGGTTTGGTGATGGAATCCATTCTAATTCATATACCTTTCATCTTTTGAAAACTAGATCAATGGCAGTTCAGTAAATTCCATGATTTTTGAAATAGGCGTAAGATCTCCCTGATCTCTACAAGTGGATCCTCTGAATCCCTAGTTTCCTTTTCTCTGATTTCTCCTAAATTTTAGATAAATATTCTATCATTATTTCTTAAAATTCTATTTGATTTAGAGTGCATCTTAGTCTAGTTCTAGTTCTATTTAATTTTAGATAACGTACGAGTTTCAGTCCCTTGGGATTCGACCTTGGTCTTACCGAGTTATTACTACATCACAACCCTGCACTTGGGGAGTGAACAATCACTTATTGTTTTACCTATGACGAACAAGGACAATCCATTACTGCTTCAAAGAAAAGAAAAAGGGAAGAAAGGTTGAGGTCACAACATTATGAAGAGAACATGACAATTGTTGAAGAAACCACTCACCGGAACATGACAAAATTGTAAGAGTCTCCTTCATATTCTCTATTAAAGGCTGTTGGGGTCCACAGATATGTCCATGGAAAATCTACTCCATTCATCTGTTTTAAAAGACTATAATAAAGGGAAGGATTCTGAAAATTAGACAGACTCAAAACTCATAACTCAGGTGGGCCACACCAACAAAACAATGGAAATAACAATGTCCACGGTTAAAACTTTCCTAGAGCTGGCCATAATGTTTTTATGTCATCCAAACCATTAATAGAATTATTACCACTTAGATAAGATAAACTATAGGAACAAATATCATCTCGATGCAAAACTTCTATCATGGCCGAGCCTTTAATCGTCACTGTTTCAGGTGGTATGGCCCTCATGACTCTTGGATCTGTCTGATTTTTAAAATCTTGCCTTGTTATTGTCCTTCAAAACAGCTGGACTTGGTGTATTTGTAACAGACATCTCTATTGGACTCACAGCCCAGGCCAAAAAGAACTTCATACAATAGAAAGCTAGGCAAGCTCTAATATTATATTTGTTGGCATTCCATCATCCATCCGTTCTTCCATGTCATTTTAAGACATGGGCTCAAAAATAAAAAAATTTCAAAACTTAAGTGAGCTGCACAATGTGAAAATGTGTGTAGGTAAATGCCTATGGTCGAAACCTCCTTAGGACCAAAGCACCCTCAACAAATGGACCTGTAGTTGGGATAAGAGAAATAAAAGCTGATCACATTAAAATCCAAAAGGTCATATCAATCATGGTCAGAAGCTGCAAATAACAGGCATCAAAAACAACATGGAAGAGCAACATACAGTCCAGAAAATAGCTGATGGAGCATCATTGAATGATACACATGCAAGCCCAAAATCACGAATCTTCAGTATGCAGTCCGCATTAGCAAGGATAGTTTTTAGAATAAGATAGATAGATAGATATGATCCACATCAAATGACAAACAAAAGTGAGATGAAAATATGTAATATGAACTAATAATTTAAGGATGCATTACCAAAATGGCATACATAAAGATGTTGGGAGCAAGCACCCAACATGAGCTCAAGGATATCAGGTTAGAACTGAAGAATCATAGTCAATTAGTCATGGGGTTATTCACCACGTTGAGAATATAAGTAACATATGTTTATTTATTTATTTGGGTCCTTACTCTTGCTCCAGTGGTAGACTCTTAAGGAGTTTCAATGCCTGGTCAAGGGTTCAAGTACCTATAGGTGGTGAAATTCCACTAGCGCGAGTGTGTGGGATGTGTGTGCGTGTAAGGTTTAAAAAAAAAAAAACATATGTTTATTTCTCAGTAGAAAGAAGTAACAAATGTTTTATTCAAAGATCCATGAAGCCATGATGAACATTATGGCAAAGCTCCATGAAGCATACAAAAGTGGCAATACACCTTCAACAGGTCCATCTTTCATGAATGGCAAAAGAAGCTCAACTTCATGAAGACTGTCTGAAGTGCTTTGTTGATCTTTAACCACCTAAGATTATAAAAGTAAAGCACTACTTAGGCAAGATAGTAGCCATTCGAGCCTTGTCCCACCTACTTACAATCAGCTTAAAAAAAATACTGATATATGAACAAAAGATCTAATTAAAAAAGGAAAGCAACAGTCCCTGGAAAGCCACACAACAAAAGATCATGACTTCATCGAGTGAAAAGGCAAAATAGGGAATGGTGAAAAAATAAAAAAAGAAGACTCAAGGCTGTCTTAGAGAAAAAACTGAGTAAATGGAATGCTCTTGCATAGAGAAGGTCGTGTACCAACCTGATAGATGGATTAGATCTCGCACCTATTTGCCATGCTGGCACATGTGTGGCAAGTACATGATTGAAGGGTGTTAACTTTTAGTAGAACGTGCACTTACCATTCACATATAGAGTACAAAATGGGTCAGCCAACCTTTCGTAATGTAGAACTCATCCTTGCATACCTGCAAGACATGATGGATATGCATGGCAATGTGACATTTGCTGATTGAAATGGAACAATTCAGTCAAACCCATTTCTTTAAAAATGAATTTAAACTGTTTTAGATATCCCAATGAACTTCACTTGCTTGACTTCCTGTTTTGTTCATACAACAATGAAGCACTTTGGTCTGCCCTGCTTTGCTCATGGGTTCGATTGTAAAGGTCTGCCCTGCTTTCATCACATCGACTGCTTTATTTCTTGCTATGGGTCAAGGGAACAGCTACCACGGCTAACAACAAAAGTTGACGAGTGAAGTAGATATTAAGTAAACTACATGACCCACACATATATGATCGTGCCTAAGCTGAATTCGGCATTGCTCATAGGCTGATTGGTCAGTAGAAAAATAAAATACAAAGTCACATCTCCAAAATTTTGTTTATTACTGATGCATTTACACGTTCAGGCTAAAATCATATGTGAAAAAAAAAATTAGAAAAATCTAACTCAAACCACATACAAACTGATTTGGCTCTGTTCATATTGGGTTGTATTGAAGAGTATTTAAAATCATGACTTACCACATACAAACTGATTTGGCTCAACTGTTTCACCAGCAACAGAGTCGGCAAAACTCTTCATATGCAAATGAACCCTCTCATCACTCACTTGTGAGTTTACTACATTCAAAATCTTTTACATTCCACTTATATTTCATATGTTAGTTACCAAAATCTTCACTTCTTTGTCATTCCTAAAAGAAAACTAAAATAAAAATTGTTGCAAACTTGCATGGTTACAGGAATTAAACAAGCATCAACCAATTCTACACGACTACCCAGCTTCGGGACAAAAAGTGGGACATGTAAACTACCTGATTTATCAGCTTGGGAACAAAATTCATGTGGAAGAAAACAGAACATTATGATAGAATAATTATGTGAAATTAACAGCTACAAATCAATAACAATAGAACAAAATTCCAACGAAACTAATTCAAAGCTTGCATGCAATGGCCAATATCTCCAGACCAAATTCATATCTAATATGCCAATATCTCTGAAACCACTTTTTTCCACCCAATCAATAACACTGCATAACTCCAGTGCTCAATTATTCTTGAAAAATAAAGGCATTTCAAACAGACCCAAGTCACAGAGACTGGATTAATCTAACCTCTACAATAAAAAGTATTCTCAATGTGAACAACTAAGATTGGAAAAGAATATGAACTTTCCTTTAGAGATTTCAAAAGCAAAATTAGTTCTATTGGCATAAGTAATTGGTTTTAAAGATAGATAAACAAATATAGTAGGTTTTCCTTTAATGAAATGACCTCCATTAATTCATCCAGTAACTATTAAGGAAAATGAATTCATTCCCAATCACACGTTGCATGGATGCTCACAATTAGTACTACCATGCATTGATATTAGAATCAAGAACCCTCATGATAAGAGGAATTATAGCGTCCAAATGCATCAGGTCATGCTACAGTAGTCGGCTCACACCCATTGGCAGCACAGTGGGACAAGTAGCCCAACGTTGCCTTCTTACAACAACATATAGACAAAAAAAACCAAACAAACAACCACCAAAGACAAGAAAACAACCAAAAATAGCTCTCAGTTTCAGAATTAATACACCAAATAATATAAAAAGGAATATAACCCATGCAGACATGGTAGCCTTATGGCTTACCCAAATGCCACCATGCATTTTGATGTTAACTTTCCCAGCTACCAAAAAGTAATGCAATACTATGGCCACAACATTAATAGGAGAAAAGGGGCATGTACCTGCAGCAGCAGCAGCAGGGCCAGCCAATAGTGCAGATGGAGGGGGCGCCATGTCAAAACCACTAATTCGCTTGCTCCAACAAGTCAGTCAGTTGCAAATTGCACTGATAGCTATGTAAGGAATTCCAGAACAAGAATGTCTACTTGTGAGCAACATAATAGAGAAAATAGGTAAAACACAAACAACAAGTTCCATCAAGCATAAGCAAATAGGCAACAGAAATGAAAGAAGACGGGCATTAGAGGCGCCACACAAAACTCCAAGACAGTTTAGGTACAGCTACACTAGTCACAAAAATCTGCATCATGAGATTGATGAAAGCATACTGCTGTCAGAAAGTCCAGTTCCTGAAAGCAACAAGTAGACAATCAGCATTCCTTCAAACACAAACAAGAGAATTGTTTCCACATCGAGGTTAACATCAATTATAGCATGCACTTCCTTACTGCCAAAAGTTGTGCCGCCAAGTGCCAAGAAAATATTTCTTTCTGCACCATTGAGAGGCAGAAGAGGTTTCCATGTCAAAATAAAAATCAGTCATAGGCTCCAAACAGACATTTCCTTACTCAAAATTTGTGACGTGGAGTAAACATTTGCAAGCCGCATGTACAGATAGGCCATGCTTCTCAAATTGCTTTGTGAATAGTTTAAGGGTCATATTCCAAGCTATAAAACCAACCATTTGCTTATCAACTGGTGTTGTTTCTCCATTTGGATATCATTAAGGGATGATGCAAACTAACCTGCTATGCATTCCAAATATAGTCGCTAATCATACCCCATCAATTGAAGAATATTGCGTGAACCACATAATTCACATCGGAACTTTTTTAACAGAAGTCAATATGCTGAATAACATGTTTCTACATCAAACTTCAAATTATAAAATTATTGTGCCCCCAGGAATGTTCAGCAAATCCCACCAGCCTATCCAATTTATCTCCAGATATATAACCTTTTCTTTTATGGATCCATTCATCCACAAAGTCGATAATTCTCAGAATTGAGAAGAGGGGCACACAATAATTCCTTAATTTTGATACATTTTCTCCATCGTATTTCTCTCCATATAAGAGGAAAAAAGGAGCAAGTGGAAATAATCCTTCAGCGTATCACATGCTACCAGAGTGTGAAGTCATCAAACTCTTGCTCAGCCAAGATCCACGAGTCTCAAGAATAGGTCTATTTGGCTCATTGACTTCTAGTCAATCGAAGTTTATCAGCCACCATTCTTGCCAAGATCAAGATTATTTGGGGCCATAGTGTTTTTTTAATCATCAGCCACTGATCTGAGACAGCAAGATACTTAATGACTTTTTCTCATTAATTGAGCTATTAGAACATGCATAGACTAACAAAATCTAAGACCAATGGTAGGTGGAAACATGTAGAATATATATGTTATAATCTCTTATTAGCCCCATATAATTTTCCTAAAATGGTCCAATTACATCCTTCCTATTGCTGATAAAGAAAGAAACTAACATCAAACAAGGAAAACTAAATAAACGGTTCCAATCTATTGAGAGTCCAAATCCTCAAAAAATCCCCATATCTGTTAATTAGGGATTTTCATATATGAATCCCCAAAAAGTCAAAAAATCAGGGATTTTCGATTCTGAATCCTCAAATCCGAATCCCATACAGGCAAATTAGGGATTTCGAATCCCAAATCCAAATATTAGGGATTTCGAATCCCAAATCCAGAAATTAGGGATTTTCGTCAACCATTGAATACCATTAACGGTGAGAGAGAGAGAGAGAGAGAGAGAGAGAGAGAGAGAGAGAGAGATACCCAATCACAGTCCACCGATCCACCGAGAGAGACAGAGAGAGAGAGGATGCACGAGAGAGAGAGCACCGAGAGAGACAGAGAGAGACAGAGAGACAAGAGAGATGGCGCGGTTGAGAGAGGGACCGAGAGAGAGAGAGGGTGCGCGAGAGAGAGGAGACTGAGAGACTGAGAGCCTGAGAGAGGAGACGGAGAGAATGAGAGACCGAGAGAGAGTATATGGCTCTCTCTCTCTCTCTCTACTCGCGCTGATACCAGCGCCCGTGGCTGGTGGTCGGTGTTGTGTGGGCCTAACCATGTTGTATGTGTTTCATCCCTGCCGTCCATCTATTTTTCCATATCATTTTATGGTATGAGACAAAAAATGAGGTATATCCCAATCTCAACTGGACCACATTATAGGAAATAGTGTTGAATGAGCGTCGACCATTAAATCACTTTTGGGGGCCATATACAGTTTTGGATCAATCTGATTTTTTTCATCTGGGCATGTATGACCTAATCAATAGATTTGATGTCAAATAAAAAGTACAGTGGGCCTTAGGAGGGTTTTAATGGTGGATATCCAATCACTATTGTTTTCATGTGGTGTGGTCCACCTGAGATTTATATCCCTCTCTTTTTTGGCATCAAGCCCTAATATGATGTGTAAAATTGGATGGACGGCATGGATGAAACACATACATCATGGTGGGACCCATAGAGTACCGACCAACATCCACCAAGTTTTCTCAATGAATGTTTTCAAAATTATAATTTTTTTAAACCTCACAATTTTCTTTTTCAAAATGTCAATTATATATCAAAATATTGATTTTTTTTAATCATAATTTTTTTCAAACTTTATTTCCTAAAATACAAATGATGTATGGTGGGATTTTTTGAGTGATATTGCAAAGCATTTAAATATCATTTTTAAAGAAATAATAATAATAATAATAATAGTTTCCATTCAATTGATATAAAAAAAAAACATTACATTCAATTAATTGATACAAAATAATCTTAAATACAAATAAATACAATTAAGCGACTGAATTTCTATTAAAAATGATAGAATTTTTAATGTAACATTTTAATTGTGAGAATCACTGTCCCACAGCTATTGTTTGTGTGGTCCAGTTGAGCTTAGGATATGAATCACTTTTGGGCTCATATTATAAAATGATCTCTAAAATCATTTTCTATTATTCCATGTCTGTGTTAACTTATAACAGGTTTTGATTTCAAATAAACATCTGGTGGGCCCTAAGAAGGTTTCATCGGTTGGTGTTACTATCCCACTCTTTTACATGGTGGGGTTCACTTGAAATTTAGATATGCCCCATCAATCAGATGCAACATTTAATGGTGGGCCACGAGATTAAAATATAAAGTCAATCTATGACTTGGGTGGGCTACACCACATAGTTGAGAGGGATTACCCTCCCATTAAAATATTCATAATCATATATTGGGCACAGATCCAGCCCATTCATTAGTGTGTTCCACTTGGATGAGGGGTCAGACCAAGTTTCCACCGTTGATACCTTCGTTGATCTCACAGTAATGTTTATTTGTCATCCAACATGTTCATAATATCAAAAAGATATGAATGAAGGGAAAACACAAACATCAGCTTATCCAAAACTTATGTGAATGTTATTTTGAATGGTGGATGTTCAATCCCTACTTTTTAGTCCACTTAAGCCTTGGACCCACCCCAGTTTTTAGTTAATATCCTAAAATAATCTAAGAAAAGCATTGAATGGTATAAAGAATGTCAATCCGTGACTTAGGTGGGCCACACCACATAATATAGTGGAGAGGAGTTTCCTTAAAACTTTAATAATCATATACTAGGCCTGCCTAAATGTGATTCACATATCTAACCCACTCATTATGTGTGTCCCACTTGGATGAGGGGTCAGACCCAGTTTCAGCCGCATTCAAAACTCATGAGGGCCCCACCAAGTGCTTTTATATTTTTTAGATGTCTTCACATAGTTTTAGATGGTATGGCCCACTTGAGTTTCGTATACGAATGATTTTTAAGATATCTCATAAGCTAAAGGGGACACATCAAATGCACAGTGTTGATGTTCGACACACATCATGATGGGCCCCACAAAACTTACTAACATTAATTCTTATGTTCTCAGGGTGTCAATAAGTTGGGTCACAATTTTGACCAGAATATTTGACCCATTTTACATGTCTGGTCCATTCACTCTATTTTATTGATTATTATCCTCAATTTGACTAGTCACTCGCCCCGATCATGCTACATATGAGAAAGATATTAGGCAAACAAGATTGATCAACAATTTGAGTGAATTTTGATTTAAACATCGGAAGTTTACTCTTCAATCTGGACTGATCAAATTATCCGAAAACGGTTAAAGGTTGTTCATGATATCAAAAATATATGAATGAATAGAAAACACAAACATCAGCTTGATCCAAAACTTCTATGGGCTCCAAGAAATTTTAAATGGTAGAGGTTCAATCACGCCATTTCCTGTGGTGTGGTCCACTCGAGCTTTGGATATGCTTCCTTTTTGTTCTTTAGACCTCAAATTATCTGTTAACATGGATGAATGGAGTGAATAAAATAAATAAATAAAGTGGACCCCACAGAGTTTACTCTGGTAAGGGTAATGAGTAACTCACCTAAATGTAGTGGAGAATGATTAAATTAAAACATTCATAATTATATATTGGGCCTGCCTATAAATGTGATTCACATATCCAACCCACTCATTATGTGTGTCCCACTTGGATGAGGGGTCAGACCAAGTTTCAACCATATCCAAAACTCATGTGGGCCCCACCAAGTGCTTTTATATTTTTTTAGGATGTCTTCACATAGTTTTAGATGGTGTGAACCACTTGAGTTTTGTATACAGATGATTTTTGAGATATCTCATAACCTAAAGGGGACACATCAAATCCACGGTGTTGATGTTCGACACACATTATGATGGGGCCCACAAAACTTACTAACATCAATTCTTAGGTTTTGAATGAGGTCAGTAAGTTGGGTCACAATTTTGACCAGAATATTTGGTCCATTTTACATGTCCGGTCCATTCACTCTATTTTACTGATCAATACTCTCAATTTGACTAGTTACTCGCCTCAATCAGGCTACATATGAGAAAGATATTAGGCATACAAGATTGATCACACAAATTCAATGAAATTTGATTTAAACATCTGAAGTTATTTATTCTTCAATCCGAACTGCTTAGATTGTCCAAAAATGATTAAAGGTTCAACTAGTGGATGTGCCTAATAATTTAGTAATTTTATTTTTCACATATAAATTTCAATTTCTATTTAAAAATAATATTTATTTTTTTTCAAAATGTATCTATTTTGACTCTTTTAACAAAATATCATTTTTATTAAAAAATATTTCAAAAAAAAAAATTTATAATATAAATTGTAAAATTTTATTTTTAAAATCTCAAAAAATTTCTCATATTTAAATTTTTTTTCAAAAATTTTCAAATGCAAATTTTTCTCAAACTTTCTTAAAATTTTTATCCTTAACATTCTTTTTCATGTAACATTACAAATCATTTAAATATTACCTTTTAATTATATATATATAAAAAATTTCATTCATATGATATAAAAACTAAATATATACATATATACAGTTTTACCGACAAATTTTTTAAAATTTCAACAAAGTGGAAAAATGAAACAAACTTTTAGCGACGACCGTTTTCGTCAGTAACAGTGTCACCGCCAAATTTTCTAACAGAGCGGTAAACTTTGGTGAAAAAAAATCAAAAAACACTTTTAACGAAGAAAGTTTTCGTTGCTAAAAATATTATTAGCTACGAATTTAGAATTTCGTCGCTAAAAGCCTCCTTTCTTGTAGTTTTTTCGCCTACGACATATGATTTGGTAGGGGAAAGTAGACTTTTGCCCTGTGGCTATGAATAGTTTCGTAGGTAAAAGTAAGGTTTTCGAAATTTGGTTTTTTTAAATATTCAAAAGACTCTTTAGCTACGAAAAATTTTGTAGGTAAAGATGGGTTTTACCTACGACATTATATTTTGTAGGTAAAAGTAAGGTTTTCGATTTTTGCTTTTTTAAATATTCAAAAGACGCTTTACCTACGAACACTTTCGTAGGTAAAGATGGGTTATAATTTTCAAAACACCCTTTGGCTACGAACAGTTTCGTAGGTAAAGATGGGTTATAATTTTCAAAACACCCTTTGGCTACGAACAGTTTCGTAGGTAAAGAAGGGTTTTACCTTCGAAAGTATATTTTGTAGGTAAAAGTAAAGTTTTTGGTTTTTTTAGAATTCAAAACATCATTTAGCTACGAATATTTTCGTAGGTAAAGATGGGATTTTTTTATTACCCATTAGCTAGGAATATTTTCGTAGCTAAAGATTGGTTTTTACCTACAAAATTGTAGTTCGTAGGTAAAAATCCTAACAACCTTTGGCTACGAATACTTTCGTTGGTAAAGGTGTGTTTTACCTACGAAATTTAATTTCGTAGGTAAAAGTAATGTTTTCAATTTTTTATTATTTGAAAAAGGAAAAAGACCCTTTACCTACGAAAATCTTGGTAGGTAAAGATGCGTTTTACCTACGAAAAAACCATATTTCCTGTAGTGCCTTCATCTACGAATCATTTCGTAGGTAAACATTTGTTTTACCTACGAAAGTACATTTCATAGGTATAAGTTGGTTTTCGATTTTTGGTTTTTTTAAATATTCGAAAGACCCTTCAGCTACGAATATTTTCGTAGATAAAAGTAAAGTTTTTCATTTTTTATTTTTTTAAAATTTTAAAGCACCCTTTAGCTACAAATAGTTTCGTAGGTAAAGAATTCTTGTAGCTACAAATATTTATTTCGTAGGTTAAAGTAAAGTTTTTGATTTTTTATTTTTATAAAATCAAATGACTCCCTTTAGCTACGAATATTTTCGTAGGTAAATATAACTTTTAGCTACGAAATTAGATTTTGTAGGTAAACGTTGTGGATGAAAAATTCAAATGACCCTTTAGCTACAAATATTTTCGTAGGTGAATATGGGTTTTACCAACGAAATTTGATTTCGTAGGTAAAAGTAAATTCATAACACCTTATGTGAAAACACCCTTTACCTACGCAAATTTTCATAGGTAAAGATAGATTTTGGCTAGGTAAAAGCAAAGTTTTTGTTTTTGGTGAAAAATTTAAAAAGACCCTTTAGCTACGAATATTGTCGCAGGTAAAGTGGGGTTTACCAACGAAATTATATTTCGTAGGTAAAAGCATGTTTTTATTTTTGTTTTGGTTGAAAAATTCAAAAGACCCATTCGCTACGAATATTTTCGTAGGTAAATAAGAGTTTTACCTATGAAATCTAATTTCGTAGGTAATAGTAAATTTTAGTATTTTTTATTTTTTTGAAAAATTCAAAAAACCATCTAGCTACGAAAATTTTCGTAGGTAAATATGATTTTTACCTACGAAATATAATTTCATAGGTAAAAGTAAATTCATCGATCTTTTGTATTCATAAGACCCTTTACCTACGAAAATTTTCGTAGGTAAAAATGGCTTTTACCTATGAAATTAAGGTTCGTAGGTAAAAGTAGGCTTTTACCTACGAAAATAATTTTCGTCGGTAAAAGTCATCTTTACCTACGAAAATTATTTTCGTAGGTAAAAACCATATTTCTTGTAGTCTCTCTCTCTCTCTCTCTCTCTCTCTCTCTCTCTCTCCCCTTCTCTTGGTGGGACTTGCTTGGTTGTTGGTTGGTTTTAAATGAAAAGCGGAGGGGGGATATTTATAGTCCCTTGGGATGGTCTTTAAGTAATTTGAGGGATTACGAAGGGTAAATGATGATGTGGCAGCTTTTTGATTGGTGGAGGGAATTAAGATGTCATGTAGAACTTTCTTATGGGTTAAAAGGCTTGGTGAAAAGGTAACTAATAAGAATTTTAGGAGTTAAGTGGGTCTCAATAGAGTAATCTTCAAGGAAAGCAGCAGTTGTAGATTCGGGCACATTTTTCGAGAGGAAGTGATAATTAGATTACTGCCTAGCTCTTACTATTCATCTTTGAAATTCAGTCAACTGGCTCGTTCTTGCATGGAAAGCGACTAATTAAAGGCTTGGGTTTGAGACTTTGGCTTGGAAACGGCTTGAGTTTAGCTCAGCCTGGGTTGTAGCTTGAGTATGGCTCGACTACAGTAATGGCTTGACTTAGATAATGGCTTGAGTTTAGTTAGGGTTTGGCTAAGACTTAGAAATGACTGAGGTTTTAGATAGGATTTAGAGTTTGGGCTTAATTCCTAAAGATCATCAATGCTTCATTAAGTTGCTAGTCTGAGTGGGGTGTCTACAAAAACTTATAATTAACAAGTAAAATGGGCCCTTATCTTCAACTGATTAATTACTAGGGCCCCATCTCAATATAAACTCCTTTTTTAAAGTTGTATTTTCAATATAAAGTTATATTATGCAAAGATTTTTTCAGTTACAAAATTGAAAGCCTATACCTCATGAATGTTTCTCTCCCTGTTAACATGATGTTGACAAGCAGCTCTCAAGATGGCAGAAACTTATCGCACATTCAATGTCCTTTAGTATTGCTGCCCTTCAGCTATTTGACAAACCTAACAACATACAATCATTTGTGATATTGAAAACTGAAATTTGATACATGCATACAACAATGCAGAGCCTAGAAAAAGTAAATGATGATTGTAGGACAACAGTGGCAATATACCTCCATAGCTAAGTGTAAGACCCGTATCCTAACCTGTACCGTTCCATAGGCTCCCGCGGTCCTCCCGGTCAAATTTCTGTGACCTGCAACGCATAAATAGCACTTGCGCGTGACCTTGAGTGTCATCCTATAATTTTAAGTAGGCTTGACCTGAGACCTATGTCATTGTGACAACATCGTCGCTGCGGTTCCAACACAGCGTCTCATGCGGCAATCCGAATTGTATATCCAAAAATATAGGTCGCGCTCTATTTGTACTATTGATTGTGTTTTGGTGAGACCCACCTATCACAATGACACTTTATCCACTTAGGGTGACATCATCCTAAGCCATCCATAATTACTAGTCAAAGTAATAATGACCCTAGCCCATAATTACTCCATTTTCTCCAAAACACTTATTACCTAGCTAAGAGAGAGAGAGAGCTCTCAACATTACTCTCTCTCCTTCATATCTCTCTTCCCTTTTTCATTCTCCATTTCCACCAATGTAGCAAGACCTTAGACGTCCCAAGCTCTCCAAGATTTCCAGCCCTTTCTCACCGTAGATTCCTCATATCCTGCTATCAAAAACTCATCTCCACCATTGAAGGAGCCCCATTGGAGCTTTGGAGCATTAGGGAGGAATAAGGAAGGTGGGTGCTTCTCCTTCTATCTCTTTCTTTTAATTATTATTATTATTTTTTTATGTCAATGAGGTGTGGCCCACCTTGATGATGATCCACGTTGTCCATGAGGGACCCACCTGGATGTATTGGTGTACGTTGACCATCCAGCGAGCGTCTGGACGCTGGATGGGTTTCCAGTGAAACGTGAACTGACGTTGGGATGCATTAAAAGCAAGGTTTTTAGGTGTGCCACTCATACAGGCCCCACCTTGATGCATTAATTTAATCCAAGCCGTCCATTCTATTCCCCAGATTATTTTAGCTGTTGAGCCGAAAAATGAAGTGAATACGATTTTATGGCGAGCCATACCATAGAAAACAGTATTTTCTACCATTGAAATCCACCCTAATGTCTCTATACACCAAAAATACCCCAAATATTGGGCTCGTTCGGACTGTCTCGAGCCATGGAATGTAATGGCTGGAGCGGATTTACCTGATGTGGGGGCCATGTACAAAAAACCTCAGAAAAACAAGTTTTTTTAAAAAAATAAAAATAATAATATATAGGCAGCAGCGCCTGCTGCTACAGCGTCAGCAGCGCAAGACGCTGCTACGCCGTGGACGAAGGAGGCAGGGACCGTTGGGTCCCAGCCGTTGGCCCCACCGTGATGTGTGCGATGCACATTAACACCGTGCATTTGGTAGGCCACCTTCCAGCAGTAGGCCCCCTCAAAAATCATCCGTATATGATGCTCAGGTGGCCTACATCACAAGAATAGTGGGATTGAACGACTACCATTGGAACCCTTTTTGGGTTGTCATAGAAGTTTGGATCGTGATGAAATTTATTTTTCCTCTTTACCTGGGCCTGCATGACCTCATTAACGGATTGGATGGAGATAAATGTTACGGTGGGCCCCACGTGAGACCCACCTCTACTTTTAGCTGCAATGAAGCAGCAGCAACTGTGTAGCTGCCATGCCAACGTCATCAGGGTCATGGGACCCATCCACGCCGTCTATCCAATGGGTTGGGCCATGCCTTCATGCATGGGATTGTGTCCACCGTCCAAGGACGGTGGGACTCACACTACGTGTGGGGCTGCACCTGGTGTATGTGACCACCCATGTCCAGGCCGTCCAGGGCCTGGACGTTGCAATATATATTTATATATTATATTATATATATTATATATTATATCATATAATTTATACATGATACTGGGCCCTACGTGGGACCCACCTCTGCTTTTCTAATGTAGCACAGGCTGCAAGTATAGCAGCTATATAGCTGCACTCTATTGATGTCAGCAAGGTGCGCAGGACCTACTGCACGTGTGGGTGTGATCCACACCGTCCAACTATGTGGACCCCACCACTAGCTATTGTACAGACGACAGCAAGTCCGTGGGTCTCACCTGTTCCATCCACACCATTTATTTATGGGACCCACCATGTTGCATGTGTTGCATCCAAACCGTCCAACCATTTGTGAGATCATTTTCTAGCATGAGTAAAAGAATGGGTCAGATCTAAAGTTCAAATGGATCCCCCTACCATTTAAATTAGTGGATAGCGACATCCACCGTTCAAACTCCTAAGGGCCACAATAGTTTCTAATTAAGCTGATATTTGTTTTCACTTTATCTGCCTCTATGTTAACTTATGAATAGGTCGGATCTAAAAAATACATGAGGGTGGGCCCGATTGATATACATGAAGCCTACTTGATTCGGCTCGTTGATACAACCCATTTGATGTATTTGGGGCCTATTTGATGAGGCCCGATGTAATGTACTTGGGGCCCATGGGTTGAGGCCCATTATGATATATTTTCGGCCCATTTGGTAAGGCCCATTGTGACGTATTCCTGGACCATATGATGAGGCCCATTGTGATGTATTTCCAACCATTTGGTGAGGCCCACCTTGATGCGTATGAGGCCCGTTGTTGAGGCCTACCTTGATGTGTATGAGGGCCCGTCGTTGAGGCCCACCTTGATGTGTATGAGGCCGTTGTTGAGGCCACCTATATATATATATATATATATATATATATATATATATATATATATATATATATATATATATATATATATATATATATGAGGCCCATGTGATTAGGGCCATCTTGATGTATTTGTGGCCCGTCCATTGAGGCCCACTTGTTGTATATATATGAGGCCCATGTGATTAGGGTCATCTTGATGTATTTGTGGCCCGTCCATTGAGGCCCACTTGTTGTATATATTTGAGGTCCATGTGTAGGGCCCGCCTATTGTGTATTTAAAGCCCATGGGTTGTGGCCTATAGTGATGTATATTAGGCCCAAGCAATATAGCTCATAGTGATGTGTATTAGGCCTAGGTATGTAGCCCACCTGTGAAGTATATTTGAGGCCCACTTGCGATGTATTCGAGGCCCAATGTGATGTATTCGAGGCCTAGGGGCAAGTCCTGATGTGAGATATATGTGGCTCATTATGATATATCCAAGGTCCATGGGCACAACCCATCGAGATGTATCTGAGGCCCATGGGCATGGCCCATTGTGATACGTTTGAGGCCCTTATAGGGAGCCCAACGCAATATATGAGAGGCCTATGAATGAGGCCCAATATGATGTATGTGTGGC
This sequence comes from Magnolia kwangsiensis, assembly GCA_037074715.1. Lineage (NCBI taxonomy): Eukaryota > Viridiplantae > Streptophyta > Magnoliopsida > Magnoliales > Magnoliaceae > Magnolia > Magnolia kwangsiensis. Next base: position 87,268,508 of record CM073581.1, read on the forward strand.
CGTTACGTTGTGTACGAATCCCCTATGTAGGCAACTCCTTGGGAGCAATGTTGGTTAGATGTTCACATTGATGTGCAATGATGGTTAGATGTCCTCATTATGACTTTCCTATAAGCTTGGTTAGGCCCATTCGCACCATTCTCTAAGTGGGTTAACTCAAATAAGTGGGCCCCATTCGCCATAAACGGATGGCTCTGTGCCATCATATTTGATATAACCACGGTCGTGGACCGATCTTTATATTATAGTTGATTAGCTGTCCATTTATAAACCCCGTCTTGTTTATATGCTGATTGTCAATGCCGATTATCGACGCTGATTATCGGTGCCGATTGTTGAAGCTGATTTCGATTGTCGAGGTCCATTGTGATGTATTCGAGGCCCATGGGACGTGGCCCATTGTGATGTATTTTCAGCCCATATGATGAGGCCCGACTTGATGTATATTAGGCTCATGTGAGCGGCCCATTGCGATGTTTATTAGACCCGTGAGATGCGACCCACTGGATGTATATGTGGCCCATGAGTGAGGCCCATCGTGATGTGTATGAAGCTCTTTAGTGAGGCCCATAATGATATATATTTGGTCTTTATGTGAGGTCATGAGTCCATTATACGTTAGGCTCTATATGGGCCATTCCTTGGGGACAATGTTGGTTAAATGTCCACACTGTCGAGGTTGATTGTCGATACCGTTTATGAGTATGTGACCGCATATCATCATGATACATGCCTATACATATCATTTGCGTATTTTTTATGAGATGTGGTTGACCATTGCATATGTCATTTAGTAGATTGTTATGAAACTCCTTGATAAGCGGAGGCTATCTCACATGAGCGCACGGTATGTGCAGGATTGATGCATGACTGGATTGTATGACTCATGCATCTTACATTGTGTGTTATGATTACTGTACGCCTTAGCAACATTAGGGTCGTAGCCTTCACAAGCGTATCATGGATGGTTAGATGGGACACCAAAAATGTTTGGTTCGAGCATCGAGCTGCCATAGATGGCCCTGGGTAAAAATTTATAAAACCTTCTTGGTACCAGAGGACGCCTCAACGTCGAGACTGAATGGATATACATGAGCGCCCGAGTGCCAAATACCAGGAGGCCGCGTCTCCCACTGTGCCGTGGTCGGTTAGGATGGGGTGTAGCCTTACCCACCCAAGGGAGTAGGCATAGCTAGGCTGAGTTTGACTAGTTTGAGGAATGAGTTCGCTATCGATGAACCGGGTGGGTATTGGCAGACTACTGACCAAGCGTATAGTGAAGTCTTTTTCACTTACCTAGTTATGCGCTTAATAGGGCGGTAGGTGGCGTGGAGTGTACTAAACCTCAATAATGATCCCAGAGATAAATCGTACTGATATATGAATTTAGTGAGTAGGAGTTACATACTCATTTATTCATTCACTATCCACTTGGGCTAGTGGTGTGCAACTATTTGTTACGTGTACCTTCACAATGGCCGAGATTTCGATTTGGAGAGCGCGACTAACCTGAGATCAGGAGTTTACCACATTGAGTCTGACTATCCAAATTTAGGTATGAGACTGGTTTGGATAGAAGTCACTTGTGATGGACCCCATAGACTGCGATACTACGTACTATCATCCCGACTTCACACTCAAGTATGGTCATTCCATTCGCATCGCATTTTGCATGACATTCGCGGCATACGACATTTTGGGTTATTGTGTTTCTTCATTTATATGGTCTAGGTAAGGTTGACGCTATTTGTGTTACTCATCAGGAATATATATTACATTGCATCATCTTCATCTGATATTTGGCTATCTATAATTCCTTATTTGCATAATTGATTTGTATTGCGTATTCTAATATTGTATGACTCATGGACTTGTCAGTATTTTCGCTTACTTTGCTATCGTATGATTTGTGATCTTGTCAGTATTTCTGTTTACTCTAATAATTTCTGATCTTGTCAATATTTCTACTTATTTCAACATTGTACGATTTATGGATTACCAGTATTTTTGGTATTGTATGATTATGGCATTGTATTAAATACTTGACACTTACCTTGTGTACATACTTACATCACCCTCTAAGCTTTCTATAAGCTTATGCACGATAGATGCGTGCAGGTGATATTAGGTTGCAGCAGTGTTAAGCTTGGAGCGTACAGCAGTCTTCTGAAACTTAATTTTTATTTATGTATTTCCTTACAACATTGTACTCAACTGATTATATTAGTGGATATGTGATGATGATGTTGCCTTTGTGAATTGAGTAATCTTGTGTTTATGCTTCTTCTGAGACAAATGTACGTTAGAAAATTCTCCTTGTACGATCTCAGGATCGAAATCTGGTGTATGGACACTAGGAGCCGAAAATGGAGTACTACGGAGGTTGTCAACACCGGATTCGACAATTGAGATTCCTGTGAATCCGATTTTCAGGTTTGGGGCGTGACACTAAGTATGTTGGCCTATTATTACTCCTAACTTGAAGACATGGCCAAAAAATCTTGCAAAGGACAAGTCTATACTTCTCTTTGAAGTACTTAATAACAGAAGTGGTACGCCTGTAGTCATCAATGGGAAACCTAAAAGGCACAGACAAACACAAAGAATTTTATACTTTGGTAGTGTGATGAATGATATGCAAGCATTTATTAACTATCCAAATTGTAGACCTCACTTTAAATGCCGAGTAGTATATTGATGCATTTATTTCAATTGATGCATATGGTGGATAATTAGTGAAACATACGTTTGTTTGAAAAATAATTTTATTTGACATAAGTAAGGCATAGAAAAATATTAATTATACCGAAGAGCATGGTACACTTACCATATACATATATCTTTAACTTATAAGGCCATAAGGCCAGCCTTAGTCCAACATGACCTAGTCCTAACCTTGGTCCAATCCTAGCCTCACCAGGCCACTTGGTGCTCTTTAGCTCATTCAGGCCTAGCCAAGATAGTGCCCATTACCACTCTTAACTATAAACAGTATCTAGATCCCTTGGGGTTTGTTTGGTGCAGTATTAAATAGTATGGAATTGCATTTAGTCCGGTGCAAATTTAAGCTAACACAAGTAAAGACGAAAAATGGGATGATGTAAAGCTAACACAAGCAAAGACGAAAAATGAGATATTACATCATCCCGAGACAATGGTGCGTGGTATAAGGCTTCTGGTGGATTTTGAAATTCATTACATTTACAGGCGTCCAATTGACAAATATATTTTATCTATGTTATCCGTCGATACGTGTCCTTTGCATGTGACATTCAAGTTATATATTTGTATAAGTGACTTGCACCATAAATGTGGTCCGTTGATGACAATTCCATAGTCCTTCACTTAATATAGCATATTTACTGAAGAAAGAACAAATGTGAAATTGGACGATGTTAATTCCATCTAATGCAATTTCACGCCATTTAATCCGTAGTCTAATAAGAATATTGCAATGCCGTTGGACTGGGATCCATTTTAATATATAGCTTAGGCTGTTTACAAGATAAGATTAAAATAGAATAAAATAAAAATAAAAAATAAAAACTCTAGTTAGAATATTTAAACCTCTGATCCTTCAACGGATAAGTAGACAGTCCATATTCAACCGTTAAAAGGATCAGAAAGGTTTAAATATTTCAGCCTAAATTTTTTATTTTTATAGCAATCCCCAACCTTTGATTCTTCAACGGTTTAGATCTTAGATAAATCCAGATTCAAAACCTAAAGTCCCGAAATATCCAGTAATAATATTTTTGAGATGCGTTCGGAGCGTATATATCGCGTTGAAACTTAACTGCCCTGTACGTGAGAGGAAGTTGTTAGGTACTCTCGCAGAGCCTGACGCTTGATACGCAGGGACTCAGAAAGAGTACGCTTGGCAAACTACTTAAGTGTGAGACCTACTGTCGCCTAGTCGCATTCCCAAAATCATATTGATCGAATGATTCTAACCTTTGATTTGTGGACAATCGTTCATTTAAGCAGGACCGTTGGATTTAACCGTCCAACAAATGTCCATCAATCCGACCGTCAGATCATCTAATAAGCCTAATTTTTTGTTCATGACACATCTAAACCTTGAACTTTAGTTTTAACGGTTTAATATGAATTATCTATCAGCGAAGTATGCAATTTTCAGTAATTGCTACGTGCCTGCGTATGGTCGGTCACACTCTGCAGAGTTTGCAGTATCAAAATTGAGCGAATCTATGCGAAGATTGAGATCTCGAGAATATCTGAGAGATTCTTCATTCGTATACTTGTTCTGTTTATAAACGTTTACTACAATATAAGCTGATCAACGTGATTCTAACCGTTGGATCAAAGGTTATGTTGGCAACTACATGGACTGACAGGATTTATTCAGTACCTAGTCACTTGTACGTGGACAGTCGTGCCGACGAGGTTTGGCTAGTGACGCTGCCACTAGCCAGGTGGTTAGTGGTCGGTGCTATGTGGACCCCACAATGATGTATATGTTTTATCCACGCCGTCCATACATTTTGAAAGATAGCTTGGTCTAAAAAATGAAGAAGATCTAAATCTCAGGTGGATCACACCGTGGGAAAACAGTTATGATTGAATTTCTACCATTAAAAACCCCCTAGGCCCACTGTAATGGTTATTTGACATCTAACCGCGTTCAATCAGGAAGCGGATTGGCTGGTGTACCACACATCAGCTATATAGCTGGTGCTAATACGATCGCCGACGCTCCCCGAGCTCTGGGGTTATACGAACGGTTCAAAGGAGATCAAAGTTACATAGGTCTCAGAATGATGTATTTATTATATCCACACCTTTCATCCATTTTCCGAGATCATTTTACAGTCTTAGAATAAAATGTAAGTCATATCCAAACCTCGAATGAACCACACCAAAATAAGCAGCGAGTATAATGATTTTCACCGTTAAAAACTTTGTAGGGCCTACATAACGTTTATTTTCCATCTAATCGGTTAATAAGGTCACAAATACATGGATGAAGAGGACAAACAAATTTCATATTGATCTGAAACTTCTGTGACCCCCAAAAGGTTTCAATGGTAAACGTTCAATCCCACACTTCATTTTGCAGTGTGGTCCACTTGATCTTTAGATCTGTCTTATTTTTAGGTTTAACACTTAAGACTAGCTCTCCAAATGGATGGACGGTTTGGATATAACACATACTTTATGATGGGACCTACAGAACTTGCTGACGTCAATTCACAGTTATATAGCTGGTGTGTGCGGTACACCCGCCAATCCGCTTCCGTTCAATCAACACTGAAACTGAGCGGTCCACATGAGATTTGGATCAACCTCATTTTGGGGCTTATACCAGAAGATGATTTGGAAGAATGGGTGGACGGCATGGATGAAACACACAGCATGGTGGGGCCCACAGAGCACCAACCACTAGCGATTGGCTAGTGGCAGGGTGAGTAGCCGATCCGTGTTCAAGGCAGATACCACGAGAGGCCCACTGAGTCGATGGTATGGATCAAGCGTTAGGCCACTCGATTCATTGCACTCATCAGATGGGCCACCCCCTAATATTGGAACGTGTACAGTACTTTGGCACGTGTGCGCTCACCTATAAGTAGATCGGCCTGATTCTTCTCCAGCGTCAACTACACGGTCGGTCCCCTGATGCACGTACGGCTTTTATCGTCCGCACAAACGGCCGAGTTCGTACGGATCTCTTAAATCTACGTAGAGCAACCACACGCTGAGAAATGTTCCCGTACAACTCTGCGTTGTTAACTGTCACGTACGACCATTTTGTTCTCTACTGATGTGATACTCTGCTAGGACATTAGAGCCGTGAACAGGTGGATTCATACCACCAAGACCATCTGGGGAAAGACCGGAACAATCCACCCATTAGGTGGGCCACACACATAATCGGAGTCAGAAATCTGCCGTCCACTGATTTCTAAGTTTTGCCCTTCATGTAAATATAACACTAAAATTTTCTACTTATCTGATCCTCACGATGTGGGCCAACTTTTGAACGGCCCGGATATTATAAATAATGAAATATATATGAGAAATCAAACGTTGTATGGATGTGAAAGTTCACATGCAACGATGCAGGTAAGTTTTGTAGAGCGAAAGGGTTGCAATTGATATTCTGGCGAGAATGAGTGGCATTTTCGTGAATGCATGGGGATACTTTTTCCCATAATAACGAGATAAACTCCCCTTTTGTCGTAATGCGTAGCGAAGACAGCACCTCAAAGCGTCACCAGTCTCTAGCTCCCACGTAACAATTTCAGGCAGATGCTAACGTGCGCGAGCAGTGCATTATTCCTTCTCATCAATCACAAGGGCTTGCTGTGGTACTATTGATTTGTGCTGGGCTTTGGACAGTCTAAAATCTTAATCTGGACGGCCAATCCAATCCATTGGACTACTCAAAATCACCGGGATTTGGATAACCGTCCCTTTTTTGGCCACTGATCAGATGGTTAGAATCATTTGATTCAAGTGGTTCTCGAAGGAACGAACGTAGAGCAGTCCACGTGATGGATTGTCTAGTTTAATTAGTCGATATTTGGTGACAACTCATGTGGGTTGTCCCTTTCCAGGACCAATTATTCAATGGATATCATATTCCCACTTAGGAATATTTTGTAGTAAACAATAAAAAGTGAGTTGGAATGAATGAACGGTACAGATTGATGATTGAGTTGTCCACATGTCTACTTCTACTTGTATAATGATAAGTTCGAAGTATCACCACATGAACGGTAAGGGAAGAAAGGGATATCAAACAAATGACATGATAACCCACATAGCTTGGGTGAAAGGCTCAGGACTCGGATGGATTCTTTTGGCCCTGAGTCGAGTTGGGACTCACTTATGTTGGGCTAGATTCGCCTGACTTGCCTGAGCCTGCAGGGTGCCTCGGTGGTGGTCCATGGCATCAAATGACTACCTGATTCTCAACTTGGACCAGTTGCATTGGACTCATCCAAGTCTTAAAATCCCAACCGCTGCTTGTGAAGTATGGGATGGAATCACTCTAATAATAATCATACATATACAATATCAATAGTGAGGACTTGCATGATAAGGCACGTGTCATCGCACAATTTAGAGATCAATAGGGGTGTACACTAACCGAGTTAGCTCGGTTAGCCCGATTGATTCAACTTAGTTTGAAGTTGGGTTTGAGCCGAGTTGAGCTAATTTTTTTAACGCAAAAAAAATTCCAAATCGAGATCAAGCTTGCCCGAGCTCGACCCGAATCAAACTAGTTTGGTGACTCGGTTATTCCGATATTGATGTTACTCACCAAGTATTTGATGAAATGACTCAACAAAGTACCTGCTAGTGGTAATGATAATATGTATATGAAACAAATATCAATTTCTCTTGATTTTTATGTTGCCTGTAAAGTGTTTGATGAAATACTTGTAAATAGTTATTGTTGTTTTACATAATATATGAAACTGAAAGTGCACTGCATGTGCTTGTGAAAATGCCGTAGAGGCTCGATTTTAAATCAAACTAGCTCGAGCTATTGACTAAATTGAGTCGAGTTGGCCAATTATACTCGATGATCAAGCTGAATTGAGTTCAAGCTAGGGTAAGTTAGTGGCCAAGCCGACGCCAGCTCGACTCGGTTGACTCCATGTACACCCATACTGAGCAATTCTAATAATTGGAGGCCATGATTATTTAATTAAGAACATTGTTTGGAATCATCCCATGGTGGATGACTATTTTAAAAATCTATATTTATAGCTTATATATAGACAATCATGAAGAGAAAGATGTTATGAGATAAATATGCAGAAGAATGCTCACCTACACACATTCTTATGTGAGCAGCTGTGCTCATCTTCACACACATGTCATGGGCATAGAATTTGAACAGTTAATGTGATGCTGCTCTCATTGAAAATACATGGGCTTAATTTTCAGCCTAATCCAAAACTCTAATAGGCCATAGGAAAGAGAAATGCAAATCAATGGATGAAAATGTTTCTTTTTTGCATGGCCCACTGGAGTTTTGGGTTAGCTTGAAAGTTGGGCTATTGAGGTTCCAAGGGGTACTGCATCACGTGGACCATTCAGATTATGTTCCTAAGATAGGTGTGCAAAGGTGCTCACCTAAGAAGTTGCAGGGGTAAGCATTCCTTACATATGTATTCTTGTATGGATGAATTCACATATATTTGTTAAGATCTTTGCAAATCAACCATACACAATTTTAAAGTACTCCTATAAAAAAAAGAGAGAGAAAGACGAAGAGAAATGCACCGTGAATAAATTTAGAGACGCCGAATATTTCAATCCAGGATCTTTCGGGAATAGTCCCTTCTAAAAGTGTAGGGCGAACTTTTTATCGGCAACAATGGACCCCACTTAACTTAAAACCCCCGCGTACTTTTCGGAAGCGGTGGCGTACATCACATACCTTAGAAATCGGATTGCGTACGAGCTCTTATCGGCCTGAGTAAATTCAGTTGGGCCCACTTGAATGTATGTGGTATATCGACACCGTCCATCGGTTTTTCCAACTAATTTAAAGGGTTGACCCAGAGTGATGTTATGAGATCAAATGGATCATACCACAGTAAACAGTGGGGATAATGATTTCTACCGTTGAAAACTTTCTAGGCCCCAGAGTGATGTTTATTTATCATACAACCTGTTATCAATATCATATGGACATTGATGAAGGGAAAACAGAAATATAAGCTTGATCCAAAACTTATGTGGCCCCCAAGTTTTTTCAATGGTAGACATTCAATTCAACTATTTCGAGTGGTGTGGTATATTTAAACATTATATATTCTTCATTTATGGGTTCAACCTTTAAAATTATTTGGTAAAATGGATGGACTAAATTACCTGGTAAAATGAATGGGCAGAGCGGATCAAATACATATATAAATCATGGTGGACCTCACAGAGTTTACTCAGTGCCTGAGCATTGTGAGTTACTTTGCGACCGGCTTCCCCTTTTAATGATTATATTTGAGCCATTATGTGAATTTATATCTAAGTCATTATGTGAATTAAGAATATTTGGATGGTTGTCTGATGTTTTATACAGTGAGGCCTATCATATTGTATACATGCCATGGTCTTTGGTATGGCATGGATGCCACAAAAAATAATTTTATATAGTCATTAAGTGGACCATTCCATGAAAAATAATGAACAACTCACAACTGTCCAAAATCTTCAAATTCACATGACGGCCATATGATGATTAATTTGGGCTAATTTTTTAGGTTGTCCAACTTCCAGTGCAGGCCAACTTTGTTAGATGGGTTAGATGGCATACACACCCTAGTGGGCCCATATGGCCAGCACTTGGAGCATAAGCTTGTTCTACAAGGGGTTATAAAGGAACTGGCCTCAATAACATCTAGAGCTAGGCATCGGATCAAGTTGGGTCGGATTCGGCCCAACTCAAATAGGTCCGAGTTTTGTACGGCCTGACTCGAACTCGGTCAGATTCGGAATTGAGTTTGGGTCATCTGACTCAATCCGATCAGTTGTAATGTTAGACTATCCCTGAACTGAGTTCGAATCGGTCAAAATAACTGAGTCGGATCTAATTAGCTAATGTTCGAACTAAGATTTAAAAAAAAAAAAAAAAAACAAAAAAAAAACATTGTTAAAATTTGTATAGAGTCCACCATAATGTTTATCTTCCCATTTAATCCACCAATAACGTGACAACTGATGCAGAGGAAAAATGACTTTTATATTGTTCCGAAACTTTATGGCCTTTAAAAGAGTTTCAACAGTGGATGTTCAACCCCCATTGCTTTTTAAAAGTGTAGTCCATTTGTTCTTTAGATCTGTCTTATTTTTCGACTCAAGCCTTAAGACGAGCCTGCCAAATGGATGGACGGTTTGGATATAACAGATACCTCCTGATGGGACCCACATAATTTGGTAATGTCATTAAAAATGTACACTATGTTGCACGGTACATCTTTCAGCTGCAGGACGTCTCGTCACGTCAACGGATTTCGTGCAAAAGCCTTCCGCATGAAGTTACCGCATGTAAAGTTAGGTGGGGCACACTGTGATGTTTGTGACAAATCCACACCTTCTATCAGTTTTTTTGAGATCATTTTAGGACTCGAGACCAAAAATGAATAGGATTCAGGACTCCATTGGGCCACAATAAAGGAAAACGTGTAGGAAAATTTTTGTCGTTGAAACGTTCCTAGCTTCGATGGTGATGTTTTTGTACCATCTTCACCGTTTATAACGTCGTTCGAAAACACAAATACTAGCATGATTCAAAGCTTCTGTGGTCACATGAATATTTCAACTGTAAACGTTCAATCCTCACGTTTTTGGCCCATCTGAGTATTAGATCCATATCAGTTTTTGGCTTGTGTCTAGAATGAGCTCACAAAACGGATGGATGGAGTGGATTTCTAAAAAAAATCACTGTAAGTCCCACCTAAGTTGGAGCGTAGGAACTCGCAGTGAAAGGCTTTCGACCGACGGGATCATTACATCTGTACATAACTTCTCTGGAAAGCTTTATGTTAAAGTAGCTGTCTGTAGCTAGCCGCTACTTAGCGGGCGCCGATTAGCTACTGAACACTTCAGTAGCCATGTTGCTGCTGGAATGATGTGGTCGCGTTTCATTGGCGCAAAAGTTGGGGCTCGGTTGAAAGCATTTAATGCTCCTCCGTCACAGAAAAGAAAGGCCGTTTACTGGCCGCGTTTGTACTCGACAAAACCTTATTTTCTTTCCTTTTTCTTCTCTTACTGGTGCTGTCTCTTCCAATCTCTTTGTTTTCCTTGTGATGGACACATCTCGAGCTTTAGTATTTCTCTTAATAAAAGAATACAATAGTGTCCCTTCCGCAAGTTGAGGATAGATGTGGCTGATTAGCCGTGGACATTCCCCGTGGCCCTAGCTTCTAAATCATACATCCGCTTGAAAGTCAAATTTCAAACCGAACAAATTCAATTGGGTTGTACTGAGTGAACTTTGTTGGCCCCATCCTGACTGTATGTGGTTTATCCACACCGTCCATTCGTTTTAACAATTGATTGGAGCGGTTAAGCTCAAAATTGAAGTATATCCAGATCTCAAGTGGACCATACCATAAGAAACAGTGGGAATAATGATTTCCACCATTGAAACCTTTTTAGGGCCTACAGTTATATTTATTTGTCATCCAACCTATTTAAAAGATCACACGGACATGGATTAAAAGAAATGATAAATATCAGCTTGATCCAAAACTTCCGTGGCCCCAGAAATTTTTCAACAGTAGACATTTAATTTACACTGTTTCCTATGATGCGGTCCACTTGAGATTTTTGCATGATTCGTTTTTAGTCTCATTCTCTTAAAATGTCTGGTAATATGGATGGACGGAGTGGATAAAATACACATATTACCGTGGGGCCAAGGAGTTTACCGTAGCGTATTGAGTTACTCAGTACCCTATCTGCTTTCATTAAATCAAAGCAAAATGTGGATGCCTCCGTGGTCGAGTATAAACTCGGCCAGTAAACGGCGTTTCAGTTTTTGACTGAGGAGCCTTAAATGCTTTTAGCGGGGCCCAACTTTTGGGCCAATGAAACGCGACCACATCACTTCAGTAGCAACATCGTTACTGAAGTGTTCAGTAGCGAATCCGCGCCCCTACCTCGCACCAAATTGGATTGCTTACTGAGTTACTCAGCACGCTCTTATGGTACTGAGTAAACTTAGTCAGGCCCACCTTAAATGTATGTGGTCTATCTATATCTTCCATTTGTGTTTTGAAATCATTTTAGTAGTTGAGCCTAAAATTGAGGTATATTTAAAGCTCAAGTGGACCATACCACATGTTTAACCATAGGAATGATGATTTTCACGGTTGAAACTTTTCTATGGCCCCCTATGATGTTTATTTGTCATCCAACATGTTCATAATATCACAAAGACATGGATGAAGTGAAAACACAAATATAAGATTGATTTAAAACTTCCGTGGCCCCTACAAAATTTTCAATGGTAGATTGTCAATTCACACTGTTTCTGGTGGTGTGGTCTATTTGAGCCTTGTATATTCTTAATTTTTGGACTAAAAGCTTAAAATTATTTTCTAAAATGTATGTACGGAGTGAATGAAATGTATGAATGACTGTGGGACCCACATAATTTACTTAGTACGCAATCCGTTTCCACCTAGCACAAGCTTTATAGGTGCAACGTGTCGTGCGAAACCAGCATGGACGCTCCTCGAGTTCTGAGCTGTGAGAACGGTTTAAAGGAGATCAAAGTTACATAGCCCCACAGTGATGTATTTATTATATCTACACCATTCATTTACTTTTAAAGATCATTTTAGAGCATTATCCAAAAAATAAATCATATCTAAAGATCATCTGGACCACACCATAAATAGTGGCAGAGATAATGATTTTCACCGTTAAAAAATTTGTAGGCCCACCATCACGTTTATTTTACATCCAATCTGTTCGTAAGGTCACAAGTACCTAAACGAAGAAGAAAAACAAATTTGATATTAATCCAAAACTTTGGTGACCCTGAAAAGGTTTCAATGGTAAACGTTCAATCCCGCTGCTTTCCGTAGTGTGGTCCACTTAATAGTTAGATCTATCTTATTTTTTGTCTCAAGCCTTAATAAGATATTGTCAAATGGATGGACGGTTTAGATATAACACATACCTTGTAATAAGACCCAAAGAACTTATTAACATTACACTAGCGAATCCGCTTTAGTCTAACTTTGGGGTCTGACCGTCAAGAAGATGTAAACAGCCTTATGCCGTTGTTGCTACGATTATCTCTCTTTCCCTTTTATGTATGAGGCTATATACCATTTCTCGATCTATATTTCTCTCTACCATGAGAAATTTCGTAAAGCTCTAGAACCCAACTTTGCCTTCTTCTTCAACAGATGGGGAGAGACAGATTCTTCTTCAACGGACAGGGAGAGACGGATATAAAGAGACAGACAAATATAGAGAGATAGAGAGATGGAGTTGACGGGCTGGTGTACATAAGGCGGGATTTTTTGGCGCCGAACCTAAAACTAGGCGGTAAAAGTAAAAAGTAATATATATATATACACACACACACACACACACTTTAATATATACGGTTCGGATCGGGTCAGTTTGGAACAAGGCCTATCCGATCCTGACCGTATATATTTTCGGATCTGGATTCCGCTACCTGATCCTGACCATCGGTTCTTTTCGAATTGGATCGGATCGGGTTTGATTGGGCCGGATCTACCGATTCGAGTATGAAATGCCCAGCTCTATTAATATATTAACGTTGGGCCATTAGGTGAAGCGAGTACCCAGCTTGTTGGGCCAGACCGATCTCACGATATTAGAGGGATGGGATTGCAATATCCCAATATATGCATGAGGAGTCAAACAAACCTGGTGAACTTGTCCCAAGATATAAGTAATCCCATGGATCTTAAAACAATCCACTGACATCACCCTCGTTACCTTAAAATTAATCTCATCTCTTGGTTGGACGGATTGAAAGTAAAATCTCAGGATATACCGTGCATGTCAAACAAACTCAGTGAACTTGTCCTACGATATAGCAATCCCATAGATCTTAACCCAATTCACTGACACCACCATCATTACCTTTAAATCTATCCCATCCCTCCTAATCTCATGGGATTTGCCGCCAGCCGATTGAGTAGAGTGCAGAGTCCTCCATAATTTATATACTTCCATCCATTTTACCGGATAATTTTAAGCTTGAGCCCAAAACTCAACCATATATGAATATAAAATGGACCACACCAGGAAAAGTAGTGTGAGTTGAACGTCTATGGTTGAAAATTTCTTTAGGGCTGTTCAAGTTCTGGATAAAGTTGATATTTGTTTATTCCCTTCATCTATGTTTTTTTTGATCTTATGAACAAGTTGGATGACAAATAAACATCAATGTGTGGCCTATCAAGGTTTCAACGGTGAAAATCACTATTCCCTCTGTTTCCTGTGGTATAGTCCACTTGAGATTTTTATATGTTTGAATTTTGGTATCAACCCCTTAAATGAGCTGAAAAAACGGATGGACGGTATGGATTAACCACACACATTCACGGTGGGCCCAAAAGAGTTTACTCAGTACGATTATAGCATACTGAGTAACTCAGTAGGCAATCCGATTTCCTTATCCTACGCCAGGACCACAAAGGGACGTGTGGACGTTTGCTTTTGTTCCGTATGGACGAAGCAATTGACTCGCGTGTTTTCTACGTTTTGAACACGGATTGAGTGAAGCGGTGACTGTGGGGCGCACCTTCATGTACGTGTTTATATTCATGCCGTTCATCTATTTTTAGAGGTCATTTTAGGTCACGAGCTCAAATGTTAAGTGGATCCAAATATCAGGTGGACCACACCATGGGAAATAGTGTTAATTGAACACTCATCATTAAAAACTTCTTAGGGTCCAACGTAGTGTTTGTTTTCCATCCAGCCTGTTGATAAAGTCACAAAGACTTGGATGAAGGGGAAAAAAAATATCAGCTTGATCCAAAACTTCTATGGCTCATAAGAATTCAATCACCACTATTTCTTATGGTGTGGTCCACCTAAGACGTGAATCTGTTTCATTTTTTATTCCAAGCTCTAAACCTAGCTGAAAAAAGGAACGAACGGCGTGGATATACAAAAAATGCATCAAGGTGGCCTCATACGGCCTTACCCAAGTCACTGCGTTCGGTTTTGGCCTCAGGTGGGACCCACGTAACTAGAAAGTCCAAAACCGCGCCACGTAAGGAGGGAAGCCTGGTCGCGGATGCCAGATCATCAGAAACGGGTCGACTAGTACATAAATATGTGGGCCCCACTTTCTCCACGACTCGAAGACGTGGTGACTTTTAGGCCTCTTATTAGTAAAATCAGAAGGTGGGTCCCATCCGCTTTCGCGGCGATAGGCAACATCGAGGCGTTTTCGACAGAGACAAAGGAGTTCGTTGTATCAGGATGGATCTCTAGGCCAGATGGCAAGAGGAATGACCAGGCTACTCGCACCGCGTGAGATAGACAGTGCTTTCACCTAATTCATTAAAAAAATGGATTCGTGTGAGTAATCTGTACCATTCATAAGGTACTTCCCCCAGCGTGAATGTCCAAAGACAAAAATATCAGGCTTATTTACTTATCATGCAGACATATTTATATAAGAATAATATAATGTCAAAGATCGACACATTATCATGGAATTAGTGATATATTTATTATATTTTATTATATAAGCTATTATTTTCTTGATCAACGGTTTTGATTTCATAAAATTATTTTTTCACTGTAAATACGCTGCGATGCACTAAAAAATATCAAGCGAACGAAACAAAAATACAAATCCAAACGCCACGGCACAACCGGTATCGTCGTAGTTATAAATCTCGTTCTCGGTATATTTTCGGCCAGATAATTTCTCGGGATATTTTCATATTTTTTTTTGCTGTGTTATAGGAATAATCTCGCTGGAAATAAATTATTAAAAAATCCTTCTTATAAATTAATAAATAAACTTATAAAATAAAAACATTTATAATCTATTATTTAATCTCATGGATTAAACTCACAATATTCTCTCACGCTTTTAAGGTCACAAGATCTCTTAATAATATCGCTGGATTAACTGTTCAAGCCATGGTTTAGCATATTCCTTGAGAGTTAAATAATGAAAAGAATAAAATGATAAAAGATTTGAAATAATTTTTAATTATGAGAAGCCATCAGGACTTGGTTGGAAGTCTGATGGTTGGTAAGCAATGCCGGATGATGGATTTTGAAATCCACTATATTTGTGAGCATCCAATAATACTACTTGTTTTTTTATCCAAATGTATAATTAAAACGTGACATTTAGTTGCATATTTACATATGACCGGCATTAGTTGAAGACATTGGTTATGAACTCTAGTCAATTAATAACAATTTCATGATCTGCCAAATATAAGATTTACTTAACACAATGAATATCTTGAAGAAGAAATTTGTTCCCAAATGTGAAATTGAACTGTCAAAATACAATGATAAATTCAGATATAAAATCATTTAGCAATAATAGTATTAATTTTATCTAATACAGATTCATACCGTTTAATCCCGTGTTCCAAGCAAGCCTTTATATGTCTTTAAACGCTATTCTTTTTACAATGATGATTCACATGAAGGTTAAATCGGGTCAACTGGCAGCAATGTAGAATCATAACAATATCGTATATTCACTTGATGTGGTCCACCTAAATTTTAGGATATTTTGAGATTTGGGGTGTCTCTTAATTTTGGTGGGGCACACCTGATGACTGGTTGGATGACATAAACATTACAATGATGAACCCCAAGTTCCCTCTTAAAGTTTCTAGGGTGGGGCGTGGCAGTCCTCCATCGTTTACCCAGGTGGGGCCCATCTATGGAGCAGGCTGGGTTTTGGGGTCTGGTCTTAACATTGTGGAGCAAGTCTAATGGACAGTTGCCATCGCACATCATAGTGGGCCCCGGACGTATGGTAATTCACATGCGTTGATCATTCCCATCTATCAATATGTTCGGGTGCAAGTTGTGGGCCCCATGCCTTTTGCATGTGATCATCATTGTTTGACGGTATGGATTTGGGCTAGGTCTGCCCATTCACAAGAACATCTAAACAAGCCCAAGCCCACACCTCCATGGAAACTGAATAAGCTGTGGCCTACCTTGTTGAGCCCACTTGAAAAAGTAGCACTCTTGCCACATATGGCACACGTTTGTGAGATCCTCCGTTCATGATGTGGGCCCCACCAGAAATAAGGTGGTCCATCAATGTTTGGTAGAGATAAGTTGAACATGGACCCTTGAGTATTCCTCCTAACCGTTGGAGGGGGGGCACAAGTACGACCCACCATCCACCAGTCATCAAACCATCCAACGGCTGCAGCAAATAGGCAGGGCCAATCTGATGAACGGCCCCGATGTAAATGCTCCGTTGGACGTGAATTTCAGGAGCCTGTGCAATAAAATGCTCCATGGGGCCCACAATCTCCTGTTTATAGTTGCAATAAGGTTAGGAGATGCCGAGTCAACACCTACGCGCTTTAGACAATACCTCTATTTCCTGGGACGCGGATTGCGTCCTACCCCTCTGTGGGGCCCACCGTGATGTAAGTGATTTATAAACGCTTTTTTCAGATAAGTTTAATATCTGAACCAAAAAATGAGGCAGGTCCAGGGCTTAAGTGGACCATAAAGTGGGGATTGAACGTCCACCATTTAAAACTTCTTGGGAGCCGAAGAAGTTTTCGGATGAAGCTGTTATCTGTGTTTTCACTTCATCCACGTCTACATGACCTTATGAATAGGTTGTATGGTAAAAAAACATCACATCGGCCCTTAGAAAGGTTTCAACGGTGAGTGTCATTATCAGTGTAGGTTCCTTGGGTGTGGTCCACTTAAGCCTTGGACCTGCCCCATTTTTTGGTTCACATATTAAAATTATCCGAAAAAATCGTTGAACAGCGTGGATAAAACACTTACATCACGGTGGGCTGCACAGAACCCTACCCGAACGGATTACCATCTGGGTGGGGGTAGGACGCAATGTGCGTCCTATTTCCTGACGATGTCATGGCATATATGGAGCCAACTCCACTTTAAGCAGGACCACCACTTGAGGTTAGGCACTCTTGGATGAGAACTCACATGCTTTAGGTGGGACCTGCATATTGAAGACCAAATGTATGCCTAGTAGTGTCTACTTTGCCGCATGGAAGAGTGATTATGTATGCCTAGTAGTGTCTACTTTGCCTCATGGAAGAGTGATTATGTGCTCGGAGCATTGAGTTGGACTACACTTTAGGACCAATTTATCTACTATTGCTTGATCCGATCTGATCAGTGTTATAGGAGCAGGTTGTTCTCCTAGGTGATCCTTATGCCCCAAGCTACCTACATTTATGTATAGGATGATGAAATTGAGTGTCGCTACTTTAGTGTACAGTACGATAGTTATGATTGATTTGGCTTGGAATATACTACTAGGAAAGTAGCTTGATTGATTCTGAATTGCATAGTTGTATGGAAAAGATCCATTGGTAGTAGCGGCACCAAGTTCTTAAGATCATGATTACGCACTTTGAAACTTATCTACAATGGCATTATCAAGTTTTGTGGGATGGTGATTTGAAAACTGTTTTCATAAGATTATATGTATGTAAATAACTTATTTCGAAAAACTTTGAAAATTGCTTGTAAAAGGATTTGTGATTCGAACTCGATAAAAGGGTAAGTGCATATGATGTCAGAGCAATCTTAGACAAAGGATTATCTCTATCTGGTGTGATCATGCAGGTTTAGGGAAAGCCTTAGAGAGCCGGAGAGGTTATGTGCCAGTGTCGTGGTCACTTATTGTATAGTCACCTGTGTATAAAAACATTGGAATCTTGAGTGGTCTCACTTATTTGACTCTTACTTCTTATACGTGACCCCGATCAATCTTGTTGGTGCAGACCCTATAGCATTGTGTTCCCCACGATGGGGTTGAGTGGGAGATTGTTTGAAGAATGCATGTCAGACATCTGCCCACATGCAGCATGCCAGACATGTGCCCAACATATATGGTAGTTTTGGAAAACATATATGTATATACAACATGCATGTGTGCCACATGTGGGTAAGGGAAACCCCTAGTGGGGCCTACCTTGCGCATGTCAATAGCCTCCACTACCGCCTCCCTCCTTATTTAAAGGGGAGATGAAGGGTGGTGCTCACACGCACCAAGAGAGAGGGTGAGAGCTCACGCCACTGCATGTCGCACGCACATTGCGCTCAAACACACCATGCATGAGCACAAATCTAGAGAATTGTGCTCATGCATGGTGTGTTTGCATGACGTGCGTGCGACATGCAGTGGCATGTGTGCGTGTTGTATATGCAGCGTGTGTTGCGGCATAAAGAATGGTCCACTCTTGTGATTTCTTGAGGTTGTGTGTGTTAGCATACCATAGTTATTATGGGATCAAGTAAGTGAATTAGCTTATCTTTTCTTTCTGTAGTTGATTTGAGCGGGCCACCAGTTTCCATGTTTTGACTCTGGATTCAGTTGTGTAATCGCGTCGTTAATTTGATTCACAATCATATAACTGGACCTAACCTGTCATGTTGTCCATCTATGCCTAATATAGATGGAAGATAAGGCCAAATCATGGATGAATATATCAATTGATCTGTGATTATTTGTATGGTAGTAATCTATGAAATGTATTATTAAGTGGCAACTAAACATGCACCAAGTAGATGTTATCAACCTGACAAACCCCTCATTGGTTCACTTGGTGATTGATCGATTGTCTAGACAGTAGATCAACACCTCTTGGGTTGAGCCCTAGTCCAAAAGTTGCAATGGTTTGAGAGATAACCATCTAATCTGTCTCATTTTTTGCTTACATTCTAACATGAGTTTATGAAATTGATGTATAAAGTGGATGTCACACGGACATCATGGTAGACCCCAACAGAGCTTTAGGTTACAGGGACTCCCTGTAACAGTGATTGCAAGAAACTAGTATCTATGCATAAGATCCATAGAATATTATACTCCTACATGCCCCTTATTTTGTTTAGAGAGGTTTTACTACTATCTAACCCGATCTACGTTGCTATAACCATTAGATCTGGGGCCATGATCCAATGATCCAAACCGCTTAGGTGATGCTTCACTGCAGATGGGTGACGCCTGAAAAAATCTTAATGAATGAAAAATCCTATAAATGGCACATGAAAAAAACATTTAAATAAGATGATCCCTTTCGCAATGTAAAAAGATTTAGAAGATAATACTATTTACACTCAGCCTATCACAACTGTATTAGATGACTTGGAAGATACCATATAGTAGCCATGTACAGCATGTAGTCAATATGAGTGCCAAAGCCAAGAGGCCAATTACGTTTTTGTGTTGAGAAGCATTAACTACTAGAATTCCAACAAGAGCAACCCTCTACAAAGCAAATTATCTACAAAAATAATTATATAACAAGCATTAAATACTATACACCAACAAAAGTAATCCTCAATGAAGGAAATAGCCCAGCAATGTGAATACTCTAGCAAGGCTTCCTCAGCATGTTGCAATACAGGAATAACAATAGAAAAGCATATGCTTCATGTACACGTGGCCTAGTGTAATAGGCTACACTTACATTGAGCAAAGTCACCGTCTCTCCAAAATATAAAAGTAACATAGAAAGAAGAGCTCAAGGCCTTATGCCAACACAATCACATACAAAACCTTCAGCTCTATGTTGCCTATCCAATCTCTTGCCCCTCATGAATGCATATCTCTATTATTCTCAAATCGTTCACTTCTATCCAATACCATGCTGTCGCAAGTCCGAAGCCCCTAGTTTTTATCATAGTCTTTTACCTTAGTTTTCACTACTGTTTAGCACATCGTTGCAATAAGCCGACTAGTTTAGCATAAATATTCATGACCTCGTCGTTTGATCCCCTTACATTGATAATTCCTTAGTCATGACATGCTGACCTTACATCATGATTGTCTAGGTCTGGAGTACTCATGTCAAGACTACGACTGTTTCACAAACACATACTCTCATTGGTAATATCTTCTACTAATTTTTCTTTTGCCGATTGTACTTCATTATACTATAAATTTAATAAAATCAACAACTCAATTATTATTTTTAGATTTTCTATCTCTTATTGCTTTTTGTTAAGAAAATACGTTTAAAACTATCATCACTGTAAAAAAAAAGTAGTCATTGTGTTCAAGGTAACAAAGATCCTTCTCCCCTATAAATCAATCGCTTGATTGCTTTGAAAAAAAAAATTGGTTTAATATTTAAGCTGATCTACTCAAATTTAATTCTAGACTGGAAGTATTTAATTTAATTCGAGTCCAATATAACTCTGGCATGCCCAGCACTTAATATATTACACACGATTACTTAAAATTGAATCATTCATTTGATGTGTAACCAAGTATCCTTACTTTTGCTCGGGTGGTATACTCTTAAGAGTTTCAAAACCCGGTCAAGGGTTCGAGTATCCAAAGGTGATGAAATTCCACTAGTGTGACTGTGTGGGGGTGTGTGTGCTTATGTAAATAAATATATATATATATATAAAACCATGTCTCCTAACCAAGTAACAGTACTATTTTTTGGGACAGCTGATGAGAGGCAGACCCACTTGGCTACAGTAAACATTCACCTTCCATAGTTCAGCCAACACTATTTTCGGACATAAGAAACCATATGCTACGGCCATCCAGTGACCAACGTACGTCACATAAGGTCTCTTTCCATCATTGATCTTCACACCAGTTGTTTTTAATGTTTGACCATCAAGGCATACTAACCCCACTGTTCTATGTAGTGTGGCTCACTTAAGTTTTTGATTGACTTGATTTTTGGGCCAGGCCATAACATTAAGCTTTGTGTGTGCTGACATGGGTATGGATCTGGGTGTGGATTGCGTACTGAGTTACTTAGTAAGCTCTTATCGTAATGAGTAAACTCATTTGGGCACACCTTGAATGTATATGGTTTATCCACGCCGTCCATCCGTTTTTCCACCTCATATAAGAGGTTGATCCCAAAATTGAAACACATCTAAAACCTAAATAGATCATACCACAGGAAACAGTGAGAATATTGATTTCCACCGTTGAAACCTTGCTAGGACCCACAGTGATGTTTATTTGTCATCCAACCTGTTCATAAGATCATACATACATGGATTAAGGGAAAAAACAAATATAAGCTTGATCCAAAACTTCTGTGTGCCCCAATAAAGTTTCAACGATAGATGTTCAATTCACACTGTTTCCTGTGGTGTGATCCATTTAAATTTTGTGAATTCTTTATTTTTTGTCTCATTCTCTAAAATTATCTGTTAAAATGGATGGACGGAGTGGATAAAAAATATAAACAATGGTGAACCTCACAGAGTTTACTCAGTACGCAGTCCGGTTCCGTGCTAAGGCGTTACATTGGGTACTACCCCACAGGACATAGCTAGAGACGGACGGTCCTGTAACGGGATCTGTGGGCCCACCATGATGTATATGTTTTATCCATGCCGTCCATACATTTTTACAGATGATTTTAAGGCATGAGACCGAAAAGACGACAGATTGAAAGCTCAAGTTGACTACAACATAGAAAGTAGTGGGGATTGATTTCCTACCATTAAAAACTTCCTGAGACCCACCGGATGTTTATTTTCCATCCAATATGTTTATAAGGTCACGTAGACCTGTAAGAAGGGATAACATAAATATTATCTTGATCCAAAGCTTCTATGCCCCCAAGAAGTTTTCAACGGTAAGCTTTCAATCCCCACTTTTTCCTGTAGTGTGGTCGACGTAAGCATTCAATCTACCTCCTTTTTAACCTTATACCATAAAATGATATTTCAAAAAGTATGGACGGCGTGGATAAAAAAATATAAATAAATATGGACCCACAGAGCCCCTCACAGGACCGTCCGTGTCTAGTTGGGTACTGGTGGAGGTATTACCCAATCCGCGCCCGAGTACTGACATACGGTCGTTTTGTTTCCCGCGTCAAATGCGTACAAATTCTCTCCGTTCTTTTCCACTCTCCAACCCTTGGCATCTCCGTCCTCTCTCTCTCTTAAATCCAATGCCACTCATCTCTCTCCACCTCTCTCAATTCCAAAGACACCCATTTCAGAGAAAAGCCATATCAATTGCCACTTCCAACGCACAAAACGAAGGCATGCTCATGCTCTTCTCACACCCATCTCCCCACATGCATGAAGCCATCTCCTTTCTCCAAAGCCCCATCTTCCTACATATCTTTTCAGCCTCCACCCATCTTGCTTTGATGCTCCTTCTTTCCATGACATGGGTCATCAAGAGACGTAATATGGTGAGCCATGGACATTCAGAACAGAGGCCAAAAGTCCGTAGCTTTTCGTATTACAAGCTTGCCCTTTTCTCTTCTTTGGGTCTCTCTTTATTTCATCTTGTTCTTTGCATTTTCAACTATGTTTGGGATGGATATGGTTGGTCTGATGACAATCTCTCCCCCCAGTTGGATTTAGTATTTAGAACTCTTTCTTGCTTCATAATCTCGGCATACTTGCATTTCGAGTTCCGTCATTCGGAAGAGGAGAAATTCACAATTCTTCTGAGGATTTGGTGGTGCTTCTACTTCTTCATGTGTTCTTCATTCTTCTTTCTGGACCTCATTTACTATCAAAAACTTGGAATTCTTCCAACCCATTTGTGGGTTTTGGATTGTGGGTCAGTTCTCATTAGTTTCTTCCTTTGTTATGCTGGATTGTATGGAAAAAAGAATGGAGAAGAAGAGATGCGCCTTCTTGAAGAGCCTCTTTTGAATGGGAATAACGTTGGTGGATCTTCCAATAGGAGCAAGAAGGATAATGTAACTCCATATGCAAATGCTAGTCTTTTTAGCCTTCTTACTTTCTCTTGGATGAATCCATTGCTTAAAGTTGGTAATAAGAAGACATTAGACCTCGACGATGTTCCTCAGCTTGCCAATGATGATAGTGTTAATGGGATCTTCTCTGTTCTAAGAAATAAGCTTGAAGCAGATAGTACAAGTAGTAGAGTTGGAACATTGAAATTGGCGAATGCGTTGTTTTTCTCCGTGTGGAAAGAAGTGCTATGGACAGTTCTGTTCTCGCTTCTATACACGGCGTCTACTTACGTGGGTCCCTACCTTATTGATACCTTTTATCAATACCTTAATGGTCGTTCAGAATTCGTAAATGAAGGGTATGTTCTGGTTTCTGCATTTTCCACTGCGAAGCTTGTTGAATGCCTTTCACAGCGGCATTGGTTCTTCAGGATGCAGCAGGTCGGGATTCGGGTCCGTGCAGCTCTGATCGCGATGATATATAAGAAGGGTATGTCGCTATCGATCCGGTCGAGGCAGGGTCATACTAGTGGAGAGATCATCAATTTCATGACTGTTGATGCAGAACGTCTTGGGGATTTCAGCTTTTATGTGAATGATATATGGACGGTCCCCGTGCAAATCATGCTGGCTTTGTTGATCTTGTACAAGAATCTTGGGCTAGCTTCAATCGCAGCCTTTGTAGCCACCATTTTGGTTATGCTGATGAATGTCCCGTTGGGAAAGTTGCAAGAGAAGTACCAGAAGAAGCTGATGGAATCAAAAGATATAAGGATGAAAGCGACGACTGAGATCCTCCGGAACATGAGGATCCTCAAGCTCCAAGGGTGGGAGATGAAGTTCTTGTCCAAGATAGCCGAGCTAAGGAAGAATGAAACGAATTGGTTGAAGAGATTTGTCTACTCATTGGCTTTGATAATGTTCATCTTCTGGGGCGCACCCACATTTGTGTCTGTGGCTACATTCGGGTTTTGTGTGCTTATGGGGATACCGCTAGAATCAGGAAAGATTCTATCTGCTCTTGCAACATTCAGGATATTACAGGAACCCATTTATCGTCTCCCCGAATTGCTTTCCATGGTTGCTCAGGCAAAGGTTTCTCTTGGTAGACTTGCGTCATTCCTTTGCCTTGAGGACCTTCAGAGAGATGCAGTAGAGAAGCTTCCCGGAGGTAGTTCCAATTTTGCAGTCGAAGTGATAGATGGGAATTTCTCCTGGGATCTGTCTTCATCGAATCTGACTCTGAAAGATTTGAATTTTCGAGTATTACATGGGATGAAGGTGGCTATTTGTGGAACAGTTGGGTCAGGAAAGTCGAGCTTGCTTTCTTGCATCTTAGGAGAAGTGCCAAAGATATCTGGGACCGTTAAATTGTGTGGGGCCAAGGCCTATGTTGCTCAGTCGCCGTGGATACAGAGTGGGAAAATTGAAGAAAATATATTGTTTGGTAAGGAAATGGATAGGGAGAAGTATGATTGTGTTCTTGATGCATGTTCACTGAAGAAAGACTTGGAAATTCTAGCATTTGGCGATCAGACAGTCATAGGTGAGAGAGGGATCAACTTAAGCGGTGGACAGAAGCAAAGGGTACAGATCGCACGTGCTCTGTATCAGGACGCGGACATTTATCTGTTTGATGATCCTTTCAGTGCCGTTGATGCTCACACGGGAAGCCATCTCTTTAAGGTATGCCTTATTTCGCCTCATTGATTCTGACCTTTTGTTATTTTTTCACTTATCACATCCCTGACATTGATCTTCACTTATCACATCCCTGACATTGATCATTATTCCAGTAAATTGAGAATGACAAATTCAGTTTATTTACAGTTATATCAGGTGATTTGTTTAATGACAGCTAACCAATGAGACGGTCAGATATATAACTAACTTATAGTCATAAAAATAGTTCAAGGGACTGAAGATGGAAAACCCAAATTGATTTAATGGAGAGATGAATCTAGTTGGCTCAAAGATCGACTGTGTTGACTAGAAAATGATTCTTAAAAACTCTGTACATGGAACTCATGAATGAAACTAAATAAACATAAATTTCTCTATCCCTATAAATGTATTTCAGGACCCATCAAGTCAGTTAAAATGAGTTAGGAAAGTGGCTCGCCTCAGCAGTCGAATTGAACCAATTCGAGTCAACCAAGAGGAGGTTTTGGGTCTGTTGTTGCAAATTTCAATTCTTCCAGCATTTAGGTTTTTTCATCTTGGAGAGCTTTAACACATGTAACAAACCTCTGAATGGCAGGAGTGTCTACTTGGGATGTTAGGATCGAAGACGGTGATCTATGTTACTCATCAAGTGGAGTTTTTACCTTCCGCCGATCTTATCCTGGTGAGTATCTCTCTCTGTCTCTCCTTTGTTTTGGTTCCATGGCCCCCAGATAAGTGCATCATCAATGTATGAGAAAGATAACTCTCTGGTTTGGCAGGTACTGAGAGATGGGAGGATTACACAAGCCGGAAAATACAACGATATTCTCAATTCGGGAACGGACTTTATGGAACTTGTTAGTGCACATAAGCAAGCTTTGTCAGCCCTTGATTCTATAGAGATGGAGGATGATTCTGAAGAAAATACTAATGTGGAAGGCAGTTCCAGTGATATTGGAAGTAGCAAGCGAACGGCCCCACACACGGAAGTAGAGAAGAGAAAGGATCAGAATGTTAAGAACGATGAAACAATTGGGCAGAAGGGGCAGCTCGTTCAAGATGAGGAAAGGGAGAAAGGCAAGGTTAGCCTATCAGTCTATTGGAAATACATTACAATGGCATATAGAGGAGCTCTCTTACCATTGATATTGCTAGCCCAGATTCTCTTTCTGATCCTTCAGATTGGTAGCAATTACTGGATGGCTTCGGCAGCTCCAGCGCCAACAGATACAAGAGCCCCGGTTGAAGGATCGGTTCTCATTCGCATCTATGTTGCTTTGGCCATTGGAAGCTCCATTTGTGTCCTTATTAAAGATTTGCTTCTCGTTACATCTGGATTTAAGACGGCAACTCTATTGTTCAATAAAATGCATATGTGTATATTCCGTGCCCCCATGTCATTCTTCGATGCTACTCCAAGTGGACGTATCCTCAATAGAGTAAGAGACCTACACTTCCTATTTGATATTTTTATGTGATTACAGCTACACATTTTTAAGTTACCGTTTCTCTTTACAGGTGTCGACTGATCAAAGTGCAGTAGATATAGCCATTCCCCTTCAAATTGGGTCATTTGCTTTTTCAGCCATTCAGCTGCTGGGAGTCATTGTAGTAATGTCGCAGGTGGCATGGCCAGTCTTCATCATTTTCATCCCTATGATTGCGACCGGCATTTGGTACCAGGTACTGCTTGTAGCTGATCTGGCTTCTCGTATTTACGAGGAGTTGAATGACTAGATACAAAACACTTAGTGAAAATGCAATCAGTGTCACTCTTTATGGTGTTATTCTATTATTAGAATGTTGCTGTAACTCCTTAAATCTTCAGGCAACTTCCTATGGTGTTGCTTATGTTTGTAATTCCACAGCAATATTACATACCTACATCACGAGAGCTAGCGCGTCTGGTTGGAGTCTGCAAAGCTCCAAAAATACAACACTTTTCTGAATCTTTATCGGGATCAACGACAATCAGGAGTTTTGACCAGGAATCAAGATTTATGGACATAAATCTACGCTTGATTGATGCATATTCACGACCCAAATTCCATACTGCTGGGGCAATGGAGTGGTTGTGCTTCCGCTTGGATATCTTGTCGTCTATCACATACGTCTTTTGTTTGGTTTTCTTGGTATCAGTACCGAAGGGAGTAATAGATCCAGGTATTAGTGGCATCCATGGTTCAATGATCTTGCATCCATATTTTTGTGGAATTCCCTCAACTTCTCATTGATCACACACATGAAGACCAGAAATCTTACTCTTTCTGTCTTCTTTTTCAGGCATTGCAGGCTTAACAGTAATGTATGGGCTTAATTTGAACTTACTACAGACTTGGTTCATATGGAATTTATGCAATCTAGAGAACAAAATCATATCTGTGGAGAGAATATTTCAATACATGAGCATTCCTAGTGAACCCCCTCTTGTCATAGAAACTAATAAGCCAGGCCCTGATTGGCCCCTGAAAGGAAAAGTCGATATTCATGATTTGCAGGTAGTCTCAGCTCTCTTACTGCTGAAGCTTCTTTGTAATCAATGAAAGCAAGAAACTCCCATCTTTAAAAAAAATTCTTTGTTGGACATGTTGAAACAGCTATAGGAAATTCATCAATGTATCTTTTTTTTTTTTTCTTTGATATTATTTGCAATGATTCACATAGTTTTGAACTTTTTTCTGTTAATTAGATCCCTTTTTCTATGATTATGTATCACCAACAAATGTTTGTAGTTTAACTTAACCTACAACCATTTTTAGCATGCAACCGATTGAAAGTGATAACTCTGCTTTTCTATATGTTCTTATAATCACACAAGTCTGTCTATGCTCATATGTGCATGTGGTACAGGCAAGGTTACCGGGATTGAGTTGCTCCAGCAGATGATATGGGAATGGATTTAATCCAGGACAATTAATCACTTGCTCTAAAAGCACGAACTGATAGAGCATGGCGAATTAATCCCTTTATCTCATAGCCTAGGCCCTACTTCACATGAGTCAGGCCCTCGGCCGAACCCTCCTCGTAGGCCCCACTTCACATGGGTCTCGCCTTATGCGAGCCACCCGCCTCACATGGGCTGCCCACCCCGAGTGTGCCCCCGCTTCCCACAGGCCACCCCACTTGAGCTTGGCGTGAAAATGCCCCTGCATTAGAATGGGCACGCAGTACACTACTTCCTCTAATGTGTGGGAAACCAGGGGTAGGATCATGCACGTTGCTCCGATATATACACTTAATTCTGTATGATATTGTAATTTATCTAAGAAATAATTATCAATAATTATTATTATAGGTCCTTCGTGCATGATATTATACATATGTATGACGTCGCATAAATCAAAGTATTAATCTCTACGTTTTGAATACATATTGACATTACAAGTTAATCTACATTAGGACCAGTAAAAATAGCGATCTGGATTGCAAATGACCCATAATTTAGATCATGGGATTTGGAGTGTAGAATGTAGGGGTTTTTGGTGATTTAGGTAACATTGGTTATAGTCTCTATGTTATGATTTCTTGTTATTGCTGTCCCCTTTCTTCTTCTTCCCTTTTAATAATTCGTAACATCCATTTGGAAAATTTGGATACAGGTTCGTTATGCCCCACATATGCCCCTTGTTTTGAGAGGTCTTACATGCACTTTCTTGGGTGGGATGAAGACTGGAATTGTTGGGAGGACAGGCAGTGGAAAATCCACCCTCATACAGACACTCTTCCGCATCATTGATCCGGTTGCTGGTCAGATTTTGATTGATGGCCTTGACATTTCTGCTATTGGACTTCATGATCTGCGATCCCGATTGAGCATCATCCCTCAAGATCCAACTATGTTTGAGGGGACTGTGCGAAGCAACCTTGATCCACTCGAAGAGTACACGGATGAACAGATTTGGGAGGTGTGTTTGTTATAGTTTGTGAATTCCTAACAGCATTTATATATATTTTTTCATCATTGGATTCTAATGCGTACTGATTTGCTCATGTGCTATTCTTTTCTGTTTTAGGCTCTAGATCGATGTCAACTTGGGGATGAAGTTAGGAGAAAGGAAGGAAAGCTTGACTCGAAAGGTTTAAATTCTTTTGTTAATCTGATATTTATTTCATTGAACCCAACCATACAGATTATCAATGGGTTGGGCCAGATGATCCACCCTGAATCAACTCAAAACCGAACAAATGAACAGATAATAAGTATAGATACCTACACATGATGTATGCATGTTTGTATGTATTCACTAATTAGGCAGGGTTGGCATACCTTTAGCCCCATATTCCATTCTTAAAATGGATTTGTTGTAACGCAAGGAGGGACGTGGTGAGGTTGATCACTGTCTTCCTCAGTGATAACTACTCCGAATCCACGGAGCTCCCTGGACTCGTCACGGAGCTTCCTCGAATTTACGAGGGATAAAAAATAGAAATAATTTCTAATAAATTGGAAATAAATTGATTGATGATTAAAAAAAATGAAATTACAATCCTGTAAATAGTGGACTCAAACCTAGGACAGAGTTTCAGACTCAAACTCCTTAAAAACGTGACTTACTATAAATAGTAAACTTACTATTTATAGACGGACATGATTCCTACTAGACTTCATATTTTTGGCCAAAAATAATAAGTGTCCAATTTGGCCTAACCATGTTATTCTCCTAATTTTTCTAAACCCTTTTCATGTTGGACACGACTCCTAAAACTCAAAGGATCAAAAGTTATGATCGAATTAAAACTTACTATATTTATAGTAAAACAGAAATAAAATGGACTTTCGACTGTTGATCTGATGGAATCTCGCAAATCCGGCATGGGTGACCCGGCATAGCAGGGTTGGTTGGCTAAAGTAGCTTCTCCTACCCAAAATCATATATAATATGTCGAGAAACTCATTCCGGTTTGCGAGATACGACTGTTTTAAGGTTTTGAAAGTCCTGATCACCTCCGCCTCCGATCGGGCCTTCTCTAGTCCATCTTGGCCATGAAAGTGTCTGCTACCCGCTCTACATCATGTTGTCATGCCAGGTTGGATCAGTCAAGCCCAACCTAATAACAATTTGAAGTAGGTCAGGTTGGGCTATAGGGTAATGGGTTGCAGGTCGGGTTCCGGCCATAATTCTTGGCCCTTAACAGGTTAGCTCCAAGGGGCTGACCTCAACCCGACGCAAACCCAATCCATTGTCACCCCTAGGTGCCGGTCTACTGTGAAAGGTTATAATGCTCGAATCTTAAGGCGTGATTCAACTCACTAGATGACTAATAGTTTTATATACAACTTGAAATTGTAATTTGCATATGAAATGATGAAAATTATTACTATAGGTCCCACCCGCATAATATTATATGTATTTATGCTGTTGTATAAATCAAAGTACTAATCTCTATATTATGAATATAGATTCACAATACAAGTTAATCTACAACAGGAGTATTTCATATAAGCAAAAAATAGTGATCTGTATCAAATGACCCATAATTCGGATCTTTGGGTTCGGAATGTGACCAAGGGGCTTCGGCGAATTGGGTAACATTCCTTGGTAGTGTGCTTATTGAGTTCGCATGATGTGACGGAGTTCAAACGTGATCTAGTACTTTCAAGATGCCTTGAACTAATAGCAGTGCTTGTATCTGCTCAAGTACAATGTCTCACTGAATCCAGTATCTGCTGTGAATTGCAGTGGCTGAAAATGGAGAGGACTGGAGCATGGGTCAGAGGCAGCTGGTCTGTCTAGGAAGGGTGATATTGAAGAGGAGCAAGATCTTGGTACTTGATGAAGCAACTGCTTCAGTCGATACTGCGACCGACAACCTTATTCAACAAACACTAAGGCAACAGTTCTTGGACTGTACAGTCATCACTATAGCACATAGGATAACATCTGTTCTCGATAGCGACATGGTCTTGCTTCTTGATGATGGTTAGCAACTTACTAATCTAGCTTTCTTCTTCCATCTTTTTATCCTTTACTAAGAACTTGATTTTTATTTTAATTATTTTCTAAACAGGTTTGGTTGTGGAACATGACTCACCAACAAAACTGTTAGAAAACAAATCATCTTCATTTTCAAGACTCGTCTCTGAGTACACTGAGAGGTCAAGCTCAAGTTTTGAAACTTGAACAGTTTCGTAAATGGCTGGTGATGGTTGGTCTACATTTAGTTGATACATGACCTCGATTGATGATGGTGATAATGGGATGTGATTATATTCAAGACGTCTTCTCTCTTGTGCTGCAAGCACATAAGCATTTCCTTAATATTCTAACTGAAAGAAGAATCCCATGTTTTTGTCTGTGGTAACCTTCACGGTGCCACTTAAAAATAAGGTAATCTCATTTTAGTAATTGCATGTGTTAGAGAGTGTGATTGTAGATTATGATTAATCTTCACCAGAATGTAATGCATAACTACCATTAACTAAAATGAAAATAACTCAAGTGGGCATATTTGGGTGCCACTTAAAAATGAGTTCATATCATTTTATTTAATGGTAATTATATATTAGAGATCGATATTTTTTTGCAGGGATCACAGTGAGACCTTGGCAATTTCTCAGTCGGAAATTTTTCAAGAGATTTTCAAAATTCTAAGTTTTTCTCGGGATATTATCAGAAAATTCTCAGCAAAAATAATTATTTAAATAAATAGATATTATATGTTAATATAACAAATTCATTGATGTTTTAGTATTTTTCTAAAATCTGCTGATGTGTTTAAAATCTCTGCTATATTTGTTACACGGGTAGAGATTTTAAAAACAATATAACCTAGGGGTGCACACGAAACTGGTAAACCGGACTGGAATGGACCAGATCGACTGCACGGTTCGGTTCAATTCTGAAAATCAAAGAAATAGTTAGTTTAGTTTGGTTCTTAGTTTGATGCAGGACATGAAAATTTATATATGCTATGCAAGATTCCAGGCTTTAGATCATACTAGTTCAGAAACGATCACACAAAATTTCACATTACACAAAAAAGTCAAGTATTCAACAAGGGGAATCAATGCAGGTCTAGGCCTACACATGCTAAGTCTGGATCAATTAAAGTTATAGATCAAACAATACTCAAAGGAGAGTAAATTCATTTACACATGCACAAAAATATTTTTCCAATCCAAGGGCTTCACAAGTTTCGATTTGAGGTACCGTAGGGTTAGAAAAAGGAACAAAGAAATTGGAATTTAAGACAATATGGGGTTAGGGTTAAGGAAATCAGGTAAGAGAGAAGTGAATGAGATGAGAGAGTGAACTTGAAACCAATCCGCGCGTGTGGACAGCAGACTAGGCCTGACACACGTGCATTGATGGCTGTCCACATGTGGATGTGGCCCACAAACCCAAAAACCCCCAGCTAGGGTCTGGTCGGCCAAGGCTGGGCTACACAACCACCAAGTTTTAGCCCGATCCAAGGTCTGGCCCGTGTGTGGTGCTCCGCCGAAGTTTCAGCCCTCCTGCAAGGCCGAATTCCTAAAATCTGTTGCAGAGAAGGATTGGTTGCAAAATAATGATCGATTTGAAGAATAAATGATTGTAAGAAAAGGTGAATATGGATGGTAAGAGATGGGGGCAAATTGGGATGGGTGTGGCTTCGCACCACAGTAGTAGCCCTTTGTAGAATGGAGGGTTTCGCACCCAATTAGTCTTTCACAACTCAGAGAGGAGCGAAAAAATACAGAAATTTTATTCAATCTTCAATGAGAAAAAAGACTATAAGGGGTGCCTATTTATAATAAAATCTTATACCTCAAAAACTCGCGCTATGTGCACAACCTATTATTTAGAGACGAAGTAACCACAAATAACAATTAATCAAAGTAATCTAAACCATTCATGATGTTCCTAATAATAATAATAACCAAAACTCAAAGTACTAGTTCGTTTGGAATAGTGGGTCATGATCATGAGAACTCATGGTGGGATTCACATGACGATCGGGTCCACTCCAAGGAACCAAAATGTAGTCCTCTAACTAGGAAGCCCTCCTTGGACGTCATCGATCTAGATCGATGGTGAGGCCCTCCTCCTTACGTACGCGCGTAGGGGGGGCATATGCACGTGATGTCCTCATCAACTCTCCCTGGCTGCGAAGATTTCGTCACTGGCGAAATAAAACTCGTGAATTCCTCCAAGATGTTAGGATTAAGTGTCTGAAGCTCCTCCCCAGTGAGCCACATACTGTCTGAAGTTGGGCCTGACTTCCACTTGACCAAAAACTTTTAAAATCCATTGTCCGACATTCATACTATCTGATGGTCCAGGATATCCTCTATCTCCTCTCTGGGTGTGAGAAGGGTGGGTATGGGAGGTAGAGGTTGGGAAGAGGGGTTGGGAAGAGGTCATGGATCAAGGAACAGGTCTGGGGAATCTGGTTGGTTGGGTGAAGGGCCAGAAAATGTATCAGTGGTCCCCTAAAAAGCAAATGTGGAACTAATTTCCATGGAAGGTGGAAGATCTACCATATACACATTGAGACCATTTCGTTTTATAATTTTGAATGGTCTAGCGCTACGCGTGTGTAATTTACGAACAGCCCCCTGAGGTTACCACTCGGGCCTGATGTGGACCATCACAGAGTCCCTACATTGAATTCCTTGAAACGTTTATGCTGATTTGTAGAAAATTTGTAATTTTCATTACTAGTAGTGATCTTTCGCCTGATTTCTTGATGCAATGAATGAATGTGCTGCACAAAGGACTCTGCGGACTCTGATGACCTATGGGACAGTGACATATGGATAAGATCAATAGGCTTCCTAGGCTTATAACCAGTAACGACTTCAAAATGACTTATACCAGTAGACTTATTGATAGAACTATTAAACACAAACTCGGCTATAGGTAGTACGGTATCCCACGTCTTGGTGTGCTCTGCTACTAAACATCTAGCAAACTCCCTAGGCTCCTATTGACCACCTCAGTCTGACCATCGGTCTGAGGGTGGTAGACAGAAGAAAATTGGAGCTTAGTATTCATCATGTGTCATAGTGTCTTTCAAAAGTAACTCATGAATTGCACATCACGGTCAGACACTATGGTTTTTGGTAACCCAAGCAGTTTGACGACCTCATTAAAGAACAACTTGGCAACATGAGATGCGTCGGAGGTCTCAGAACAAGGAATGAAATGGGCCATTTTAGAAAAACGGTTTACAACAACAAATATGGAATTGTGTTTTCAAATAGTCTTGGGGAGTCCAATCACGAAGTCCATACTGATGTCCTGCCAAGGGATGAATGGAACTGGCAAAGGTGTGTATAATTCTATATTTTACTTTTTTTACTTCGCCAGTTGACAAGTACGACATTGCCCTATAATTTTGACCACGTCTCGCTTGAGACTTGGCCAATAAAACCTATCCTCTACTAGGGCAATGGTCTTGTCACGACCGAAATGACCCACGACCCCTCCTGAATGTAACTCCTGGACAAGAAAATTACGAAGGGAGGTGTGAGGTATGCACAAGCGGTCACTCCTAAACAAACATTTGTCTAAAATTAAGTACTCACTGCTAGCTCCTGACGTACTCTCTAACAATGATGCGTATACAACTCTAAAATCTGTAAACTCAGAATAATCTTCTTTGATGTACTCGGAGTCCGTGACTTCGACACTCATGGAATTGAGTAACGCGACTCGACGACTCAATGCGTCGGCAGGCTTATTCTCTACACTAGCCTTGTGCGTAAGTACAAAAGTGTACTCTTGAAGGAATTGCACCCACTTGGCGTGTCTAAGGTTTAATTTCTTGTGAGAGTTCGGATATCTCAAGGCCTCGTGATCTGAGAACAAGACAAATTCTTACATCAATAGGTAATGACGCCAATGGCGCAGTGATTACACTACTGTATAGAACTCTTTGTCATAGGTAGAATATTTTTGTTTCGCCTCATTTAGTTTCTCACTAAAAAAGGCGACAGGGTGCCCTTCCTGGCTAAGTACTCCTCCTATGCCGACTCCTGACGCTTCACATGCAACTTAAAAAACCTTCGAAAAATCTGAAATTCGGGTGACTAGAGCTTTGGTCATCTTGACATTTATCTCCTTGAAAGCCTTCAAGGCTGCCTTTGTCCATTAAAACTCTCCCTTTTTATGTAATCCGGATGGGAGCCATAATGGAACTGAAGCCTCGAATGAACCGCTTATAGAAGGTGGCTAAGCTGTGAAAGCTGCACACCTTGTGAATATTGCGGGGTTCAGGCCAATTGAAAATGGCTTTGACCTTCTCGAGATCCGCTGATACGCCCTCAGTTGACACAACAGAACCTAAGAAGATAACACTATTAGACAAAAACGCACACTTCTTTAGGTTGACGTACAATTTCTCGACTTTAAGGATCCCACAAACCTACCTTAAATGGTTGAGGTGTTGTTCCTTGGTCATGCTATAAATCAAGATATCATCAAAATATACGACCAAGAACTTCCCTATGAAGAGCCTTAACACTTGGGTCATCACACGCATGAAAGTGCTTGAGGCGTTAGTCAGCCCAAAGGCATAACTAGCAACTTGTACAACCTATCCTTCATCTTGAAAGCCGTTTTCCACTCATCACTAAGGCGTACACGGATTTGGTAATAACCACTTTTGAAGTCAATTTTCGAGAAGATAACAGCATTGGTCATCATGACGCGGTATGGGAAACCGATACTTGACTGTAATTTCGTTGATGGCCCTACTATCAACACACGTCCTACATGTGTCATCCTTCTTAGGTGTAAGAAGGGCGGGCATGACACACAAGCTCATGCTCTCTCGAATGAAACCCTTTTCTAGGAGCTCATCAATCTGCTTCTTCAACTTTGCATCTCCTTTGGGTTCATTCTTTAATGAGGGAGGTTTGGCAGAGTTGCTACAGGGACTAAATCAATGGCGTGTTTGTTGAGGGTCAAATATTGCATATTAGACCCCAGATATTGTCTAGATTTATGAACATAATATTGTTTAACGGCCGATTTAATCGTGTTTATGCTGCAGGTTGAATTTAGGAGCTCAAGCTCAAAAAGGATGCTAAAAGCTTGGATTTAACACTCTGATGATCACCAAGGCAAGGGACGGACCCAAGGGGACTAAGATTAACGGAATTACACACCAGAGATCCAAGAAAATTGAGAAACTGAAGCTCAAGTGGCCCGAAAGATGTCCAGAATGCAAGATCATAGGGTTCTCACCATCCGTTCGGCTTGAAACTTCATACACGGCCTGAGGACCATAATTTAACCATACACGTAAAAAATCAGCCATTGGATCGTTGTGGAAGAGGCTCAATAGCCAGATCAGTCCATATTCTGTCAAACCGGGGCCCATCTGATCACTGGATATGCTCCAGTTTTGGATTTAATGTCTTAAAGTAAATGAGGAAAGGAATGGACGGATTGGATGTTACATATACATCAAGGTGGGGCCCACCTCATGCATGCGAAGTGCACATACACAGTGCACTCGCCGTGCACTGAATAAAGCAAGTCGGTCAGCGCAACGCTGACCGACGATTTCTTGCAGAATCAAAAGACGTCACAGCGTCTTCTCATCCGAGCGCCGGACGGTGCTTGTGGGCCCCACTCATCACATGATTTGCAGATCCGGGCCGTCTATTAGGTCTCCAAGGGACGTATGATCCAAGCCTAGGTGGAGATTTTTCAAAAAGAGCATTGAAGATCAGTTTTTAACCGTCCAGCGGAGAATGGACGGTGCAATCTAAATCTCTGTGGGCCGCACAGAAATAAGTCGAGATTGGCTTGTCTGGGTGGCATTTCGTCCTGAAACCAATGAACGGAGTG
Source organism: Magnolia kwangsiensis (assembly GCA_037074715.1). Taxonomy (NCBI): domain Eukaryota; kingdom Viridiplantae; phylum Streptophyta; class Magnoliopsida; order Magnoliales; family Magnoliaceae; genus Magnolia; species Magnolia kwangsiensis. The sequence goes on from CM073581.1 coordinate 87,305,355, forward strand.
GATTTCTCCGTTAATTTCAATAAGGGGTCCACTAACCATCAACCGTCAATGCCGAACCTTTGTTTCGCAACAAAGGTTGCGAATTTCCGCTGTGGGCCACCATCATGGGGCTATGCGCTGATCTGGACTGTCCATTAGAGTTCTACGAGGCCATGGACCAAGGCCTACGTGTCATCAATACAGAAGGTCATGAGGATCGCAATCCAGCCGTCCAAACGAACGGTAGACGGTGAACTGAACCGGCAAGAAGGCCACGTTAGCAGCAGTCCAAAACCAGCCATATCCGGTCAAAATTTCGAGGGGAAGAGGTTGAACAGAGTGGATCTTCCGTCTGAGCTCGAGAATTGGCCCCACCAAGGTTCAGCGCAAGAACGACTTGCTGTAAGAAGTTTCTGTTGCGTAAAATTTTCGCATGGAGTGCAGAAGTTTCAGTCACTGCCTCTGGCATTCGACCGCCCCTGCTGCTTATAAGAGAGAGAAGGTGAGAACATAGGAGGGATCATCTTCCAGGGCTTGGATGTGGGCAGAGAAGGAGAAGAGTAAATTAGTTTTTTTTTCCGTTTTTATGGTTCTTTTGAGATGTTCAGCCTAGTTATGCTTGGCTAAACCTCTTAGCTAGGGCTAAGAGGTGAAGCTTGTAGCATGATGGGAGACTCTATTTTATAGCTTTGATTTTATCTGAACTGACGTTAATTTTAGTTTTATTAATGGAATACCTTTTTAGTCTTTAATGGTTTGTTGTGACTGAAATTACAATGGGTCTGCAATGGCTTTGAGTATTTTCCTTTTCCTTTATGTTTATGACGTCAGGAAGCCCTATTGTTCACCATAGTCTCCTAAGCATGGTCGGATGACGGTACCCTTCCTAACCTTTATACATGTGATTGGTTGGTAATTAGTTTAATTCTGTTGTTTGTCATAGTCTCTTGGGCATGGTTTGGTGATGGAATCCATTCTAATTCATATACCTTTCATCTCTTTGAAACTATATTGACGGCAGTTCAGTTTAAATTCCATGATTCTTGATGCAGGCATAAGACCTTCCTGATCTCTACAAGTGGATCCTCTGAATCCCTAGTTTCCTATCTCTAATTTCTCCTAAGTTTTAGATTAATTAATCCACAATTATTTCACAATTGCTATTTGATTTAGAATTCATCTTAGCCTAGTTCTAGTTCTAGTTAGTTTTAGATAACGTACAAGTTTCAGTCCCTTGGGATTCGACCTCGGTCTTACCGAGTTATTACTACATCACAACCCTGCACTTGGAGAGTGATCAAGTTTTTGGCGCCGTTGCCGGGGACTGATGGCTACGTTTGTCTGAGATTAACTAGTTTTAGAATTAGTTTAAGATTAGAATTTTCTAATTTTAGGTTAGAATTCTTTTTCTGTTTTTAGAAACTAATATATTTTCCTGTTTTGTAGGATCTTGACATAAGTTCTAATTTGGTAATTCCTTTCTAATTTCTCTGCTTTTTCTATTTTTAGAATAAGGCTTTTAGTTTTAGAAATTTGAATTTTTTTTCCTTTCTAGAAACTAACATTGTTTTTTTATCTTAGGATTTCTAATTTACAACTTTCTGACTTTAGGTTTTCTATTTTTAGAAACTAATTTCTTTTGTTTTTCTTTTTCAGGATTTCAAGATAGGAACTGCTCATTTGGTACATTCTTTCTAACTTCTCCTCCTCTTACTTTCCACTTTGCTATAGGATCTTTTCTTCTAGTTTTTATAGGATTAAGGGTTTCATCATGTATATGCACGAGTGGCAACGTCAGTATGCTGAGAAGAATAACCTATTTTGGGATGATGAGGAGGTAAATCAACTAATGTCTCAAAACTTTTCTGAAACTATCATTGAGAACCGATCAGAATATAAAGATCCACCGGCTAAGAAGTCTTTACGTGATTATATGCAGGAGAACAATTACACCCCACGGATTAACAAAATAGTACGTGAGTGTTGGGGTTATCATAACTATGGTTGTGAGAATTATTATCACCCATCCGATAAAAAGAAAACAATGCGTGATTGTATTATGAGTGATAATAAGTATTACCAACCATCAGATTCTCCCACCTATGATCCGTATGACTACAATCAGTGGAAACATAAAAATTGAAAAAATGAACCAACAACATGTTATAATGATTATTCTCTTAGATCCCCTACCTTTGAGATCCAACCAGAAACGATCCAAGAGGATTCATATCAGCTAACACACGCACACACACCCCACACACTCACGCTGGTGGAATTTCACCACCTATGGGTACTCGAACCCTTGACCGGGAGTAAAAACTCCTGAGAGTCTACCACCCGGGCAAGCGTAAGAGGATTCATATCAGCTTGACATGGCCTGTCTTAAGGAATTTCAAGAAATAATGGAAATACTCAATTCGCGCCTTGAAAAGATAGAAGAGGCTTGCTCATTTCAACCACAACCCAATCCAGAAATACAATGCAAGGAAAGTGATCTGCATTCACTTTTGAAAGAATCTGGAATTTGGAATAAGGAGTTGGATTCCGTTAATGAGCATGTAGTTCAATTTCCCGATGAGTCAATCTCGATAACTGTTCGAAAGAATGGTGAAGATACATGGGTGTCTTTTTAATACATTGATGATGACACACCTTCCTTACATGACACACATGATTTCAATGATGAGGAGGTTAGTTTATTCGAACCTCAACTGAATTTAGGAATAGAATGTGAGGAAGGCGATCCCATCCCAACTGTGCACTGCACGGAACTGGATGATGCGTATTGGGATGATGATCCTGAATGTGCAGCCACAGTTCCCCTGGAATCCATCTCAAGTGTGGTCCAGATCAATGATCAAAACATACACGAAGTGGTTGGTCATAATGAGCCACTCCTCTCACCTGATATGTCTGATTTAAAGGTGGAGAGTGAGCCCCTTACAACCGACTCTTCAAACTCTTGTGAGACATATTTAGACCACTCCCCTGAATTGAATGATGATATGATTCAGGAGAAGGAGGAGTTGCCCGCTACGACTCTGGAATTTGAAACCACTCAGTTGAGGCCACCATCTGATCTGCACACATTTGACGATTCAACGCCTCAATTGAGTAATCTCAATGAACAGAGTGATTACATCAATGCTTCACTTACTGATCTTTAATCTGTCTGTGTAGGACTGGAGCAAGAGAGCATACCTCCATCCACTTTCAATCCATCCACTTTCAAGGACGATGGATTCTTTGCACAGATCATCACGAGCCACAATAAGTCACACTCAGCTGAACTTCCCAACTCTTGGGATTGTTTGGCACACTTTGTAGTTTCAAATAATCCCATGTTAAGAGACAAAGCGGATGCCTTACAAGACAACATCTCGGTAGTTATCACTGACCGAGAGAACCCTTACTCTGAAACCCTCTCTTCCCCTGATCCTAAACGTCTACCAGTAAAGGAAGAGGAGCTAAAAATTAAACCGAAGTTTGGAGCTTCAGAATGTGTTGAGATTACATCACTACTTAGAAAGTTTTCTAAACTTTATTTACTTGTAGTCTCTGATTCACCATGCGATACTAACGTTGAAACTTCTGCTGTCACAGGTGAATCGTATATATTATGGATATCTCAAGCAATTCAATGGAAAATTTCTTATAAGGTACATAAGTCTCTCTGAAAATTCATGCTCCAGGGCGCCCAAGCCTATTGCAAAAAGGGTTTTTGGATGATCCTGTTGAGGAACTTACTGAGAAACTTATCAAGATATTGCCCGGAAGGGGAACCTTGTAGCATGATCGATTCAATGTTTGTGGGTAACATTACTGCAAACCCTCACGAGACTACAACTCGTCCACTAGGGGTAACCTAGGGGTTTAAAGGCTTGTTGCATACGCTTAATGCAATCGAGAGCACCTGCGAAAGTGGTATAGGTAGGATTTTATTATTTTTGTTTTTATTTTACTTCTGTTACTTTCTCTCTCGTGCTAACCAGCTCTCTCCCAGCGATCTCTTGAAAAATCTCTCTCGATTTGTTATCCAGGTACTATCCTCCCATCACTTCTCATTTACTTTCATTGTCCCATGTGCATTGCATGCTTATATATCTTTTACATGGAGGACAATGTAAATTTTTGGTTGGGGGTGAGAGATTAGGTTACCTAATCAGTATTTTCTTGGTCTTGAGCAAAAATTGTGAAAATTTTTAAAAATTTTATGTGATTTCTTGTGAATTCGAGGTGATTTTGACGGATATCCTTAATTTAGATTTTCAAGATACGTGATGTTGGTAATGTATGACTCTTGAATTCAGTTATTTGTTAGATTTCACAGTTAAGTTTGACTTGTTAATCCATGATTAGAAGTTTTAAACTTGATTGAGTCATGATTTCACATGTTACATCTCGCTTTCACATTAAGGTTTCAGTTTGATATTGAAGGATTAACTTGGTAATCACTAAGCATGTAAGGAACCAGCCTGAAAAATTTGCCTGTCATGATCAATTGAAGAAAAAGAAAAAAAAAAAAAAAGCTTTGAAAAGGGTTAGACGAATAATCTTCACTATAGGTTTGCTCCCTATAGGTGAGGATTTGATTTCCCATGGATGATATGTGAAAAAAGTTAGGTGTACGGTCTTGACCATAGGTTTGCTCCCTATTGGCGAAGATTTGATTCCCCTCCTTGGTGTTACTTTTAATAGAAAAAAAAAAAAATCAATCAAAGGCTGAAAGAAAGAAAAAGAATGATCCATGAGGCACGTGTTAGTTTTAGTTTTGGTTGTTATGAGTTCTCTTGTTGGTTACCAATGATATCATGAAATTGACGATTGGATCTCTTAATGTTACTAAGCCGAGATTACACTATACGCTCATGGATCTTAATGTTTAAAAATTTTCTAATTAGTGGATTAATATTTTGAACTGGACTAGGAAGTTTACCATGCGCTCAAGTCCGGGAGAAAGTAATGCCCAACATCCATGAATCTTAGAATTCTAATGCTTGGATTATTTTTCAAATATCACTCGAGTTTACAGAATCTCTTATATCAATCTCAACTTAATTTTCGCATACCTTGCTCGGGACTAGCAAGATGCTGGTTGGGGATTGTGTTGAGGGTCAAATATTGCATATTAGACCTCAGATATTGTCTAGATTTATGAACATAATATTTTTTAACGGCCGATTTAATCGTGTTTATGCTGCAGGTTGAATTTAGAAGTTTAAGCTCAAAAAGGATGCTAAAAGCTTGGATTTAACACTCTGATGATGACCAAGGCAAGGGACGGACCCAAGGGGACCAAGATTAACGGAATTACACGCCAGAGATCGGAGAAAATTGAGAAACTGAAGCTCAAGTGGCCCGAAAGATGTCCAGAATGCAAGATCACAGGGTTCTCACCATTCGTTCGGCTTGAAACTTCATACACGGCCTGAGGACCATAATTTAACTGTACACGTAAAAAATCAGCCATTGGATTGTTGTGGAAGAGGCTCAATAGCCAGATTAGCCCATATTCTGTCAAATCGGGGCCCACCTGATCACTGGATATGCTCCAGTTTTGGATTTAATGTCTTAAAGTAAATGAGGAAAGGAATGGACGGATTGGATGTTACATATACATCAAGGTGGGGCCCACCTCATGCATGCGAAGTGCACATACATAGTGCACTCGCCGTGCACTGAATAAAGCAAGTCGGTCAGCACAACGCTGACCGACGATTTCTTGCAGAATCAAAAGACGTCACAGCGTCTTCTCATCCGAGCGCCGGACGGTGCTTGTGGGCCCCACTCATCACATGATTTGCAGATCCGAGCCGTCTATTAGGTCTCTAAGGGACGTATGATCCAAGCCTAGGTGGAGATTTTTCAAAAAGAGCATCGAAGATCAGTTTTTAACCGTCCAGCGGAGAATGGACGGTGCAATCTAAATCTCTGTGGGCCGCACAGAAATAAGTCGGGATTGACTTCTCTGGGTGGCATTTCGTCCTGAAACCAATGAACGGAGTGGATTTCTCCGTTAATTTCAATAAGGGGTCCACCAAACATCAACCGTCAATGCCAAACCTCTGTTTCGCAACAGAGGTTGCGAATTTCCGCTATGGGCCACCATCATGGGGCTATGCACTGATCTGGACTGTCCATTAGAGTTCTACGAGGCCATGGACCAAGGCCTAGGTGTCATCAATACAGAAGGTCATGAGGATCGCAATCCAACCGTCCAAACAAACGGTAGACGGTGAACTGAACCGGCAAGAGGGCCACGTCAGCAGCAATCCAAAACCAGCCATATCCGGTCGAAATTTCAAGGGGAAGAGGTTGAACGGAGTGGATCTTCCGTCTGAGCTCGAGAATTGGCCCCACCAAGGTTCAACGCAAGAATGACTTGCATAAGAAGTTTCTGTTGCATAAAATTTCCGCATGGAGTGCGGAAGTTTCAGTCGCTGCCTCTGGCATTCGACTGCCCGTGCTGCTTAGAAGAGAGAGAAGGTGAGAACGTAGGAGGGATCATCTTCTAGGGCTTGGACGTGGGCAGAGAAGGAAAAGAGTAAATTAGTTTTTTTCCGTTTTTATGGTTCTTTTGAGATGTTCAGCCTAGTTATGCTTGGCTAAACCTCTTAGCTAGGGCTAAGAGGTGAAGCTTGTAGCATGATGGGAGACTCTATTTTATAGCTTTGATTTTATCTGAACTGACGTTAATTTTAATTTTATTAATGGAATGCTTTTTTAGTCTTTAATGGTCTGTTGTGACTGAAATTACAATGGGTCTGCAATGGCTTTGAGTATTTTCCTTTTCCTTTATGTTTATGACGTCAGGAAGCCCTGTTGTTCACCATAGTCTCTTGGGCATGGTTGGATGACGGTACCCTTCCTAACCTTCATATATGTGATTGGTTGGTAATTAGTTTAATTCTGTTGTTTGCCATATTCTCTTGGGCATGGTTTGGTGATGGAATCCATTCTAATTCATATACCTTTCATTTCTTTGAAACTATATTGACGGCAGTTCAGTTTAAATTCCATGATTCTTGATGCAGGCATAAGACCTCCCTGATCTCTACAAGTGGATCATCTGAATCCCTAGTTTTCTATCTCTGATTTCTCCTAAGTTTTAGATTAATTAATCCACAATTATTTTACAATTGCTATTTGATTTAGAATTCATCTTAGCCTAGTTCTAGTTCTAGTTAGTTTTAGATAACGTACAAGTTTTAGTCCCTTGGGATTCGACCTCGGTCTTACCGAGTTATTACTACATCACAACCCTGCACTTGGGGAGTGATCAGTGTTGTATGTCCCTCATAGGGAGAAGCTCATCCCGTAGATTCATAGGAAAGACATCACGAAACTCATCCACTACTGAAATAGCCTCAGCGGGTAACTCTACACTAGTCTCTGGTGCACTCTTCCTAGCCTCAAGGGCATATACTATCGAGTTCGACTCAGTCTCTCGCTCAAAGTCCTTGGCATTTAGAATATGGAGAGGCTTAGACTTGGACTTCGATTCCTTCAATTCTTTGAGCCGCTCACACTACTCTGTGTGGTGGACTCCTTTTCAGTCTTGTTCTTGGGTGGAAGTGGATTTAGCTTGACCTTTTTGCCCTCAAACTAGAATGTACACACATTTGAACGACCAAATATGGTAACATCTCTATCATAGAGTCAAGGCTTACCTAGAATGATATGGCCAACATCCATGGGAATAACATCGCACCAGACTGTGTCTTTATATGATCCAAACTGAATAGGAACAAGAAAACGGTGCGAGACTAGAATGGAAGTCTCGTCAACTCAAGAGACTCTATATGGTTGAGGATGGGCTTCGAGCTTCAAGCCCAAATGGCTCACCATACCAGTTGATGCCACATTGGCATAACTACCACTGTCCACGATCATCTTGCAACTCTTATCCCCACACTTTGCATAGGTATGGAAGATCGTATTGCGGCACCAATCGTCGATATTCTTTACATGGGCAAAGGCGCAACGGACAACTGTCAGGGTCGCAGACTCTTGCGCTCTCTCTTTCTCATCACTAAGGGTTTCTGCTGGTTCATACTCTTCCTCCTCACAGTCACTTTCTGGGGGCACTACTACTTGCCCATCAATAAGGAACACCTTGGTACCTTCTTTCGTGTTGCACTGGTGGGCAAAGTGACCAAACCCCTAACACCTAAAACACCTAGTTGCTCCACTTGTATGAGAGCTAGACCCGATAACCTCTTTACCCTTATTATCCTTGGGCCTGGACTGAGAACTACTAGAAGGTTTGTTTTGGTATCAGGTGCTAGGCTTGGCCCTAAAAGGGTTGGCCTTAACGCCAGAATCGCGAAACTCAAACCGTCTTCCCACAGATGCTTTAAGGTATTGTCCGACCTCCAACACTACTTGATACATATGTTCAAGAGTGTCTATGTCCTTGGCAAGCAACTCTCCCCTAATGTCAGAATGGAGGCCCATCTTAAATCGAGCAAGGATGAGTACGGGGTTCTCATCAACTTCACAATGGATCAAGTACGCTTCGAAATTCTCAATGTATTCAGCAGCACTCATGGGACCCTGTCGAAGAGACTGTCATTCATCAACCAACCTCAAGTGGTAAGAAAAAGAGAAGTATTTTTCCTTAAGAGTTTCTTTCATTTCTCCCCAATGGACTATTGGAAGCTCCCTCGCCATTTCTTTCTTTCACTCTACAGTAGCCCAAAATCTCTTTACTTGGCCCATAAGCTTCATCTTGGCGAATAGGACTAGACGAGCATCCGACATGTCATACTACTCAAAATAGTGGTCCATATCTACCAACCAATCTAGAAACACTTCAGGGGCCAAGTAGCCATCAAACGTGGGGGCATTTACTTTAACTCCTTTGAAGAGTTGCGCATCGGGGTCATAGCGGTCTTGATGTCCTTCAGGGGGTAAACCGATTCCTTAGTCCCCTCCATTCCTTGGTCTATCCTCCTGACTACCTGCCTAAGGTTGGGCATCTTCCCCCATGGTGGGGTTTGCCCATGCGATGGTCTCTAATTGGGTAACATACACATTTATTTGTTTAAGGCAATAGTCAATACGTTGTTCCAAGTGCTTACCCAAAGACTCAAACTGCCGGGTTAGGTTATCTATTGACTTTTGCAATTACTTCATGTTTCGCGTAGGGTGCAAACCAAAACCGCGACCAGTACGTGTGGGCATACAACTACTCCTCGGCATACAACTACTCCTCAACTCAAAGACCCTCTAACACAACTATATGCGTCTAAATGAGACTAGATGATCCTACGAGACTCTATGATGAGAGTTAATGCAAACTAAACGTGAATAGACCAAATCCTAAACATGCAATACATTCCCCTATAAGAACCTTAAGCTCTTATACCAAATTTGATGCAAGACATGAAAATTTATATATGTTATGCAAGATTCCAGGCTTTAGATCATACTAGTTCAGAAATAATCACACAAAATTCCACATCCCACAAAAAAGTCAAGCATTCAACAAGGGGAATCTATGCGGGTCCAGGCTTATACATGTTAGGGCTGGATCAATTAAAGTTATAAACCAAATAATGCTCAAAGGAGAGTAAATTCATTCACATATGCACAGAAATATTTTCCCAATCTACGAGCTTCACAAGTTTCAAGTTGAGGAACCCTAAGGTTAGAAAAAGGGGCAAAGAAATTGACAATATGGGGTTAGAGTTAGAGAAATCAGGTAAGAGAGAAGTGAAAGAGAGGAGAGAGTGAACTTGAAGCCAGCCCACGCATATGGACAGCAGGCTAGGCCTGACTCATGTGTGTTGATGGCTGTCTGCACGTGTGTGGGGTGTGGGGCCCACGAACCCAAAAACCCCTAGCTAGGGTCTGGTCGGCTAGGTCTAAGCTACACAACCACCAAGTTTCAGCCCGATCTAAGGTCTAGTCCGCGTGTGGTGCTCCGACGAAGTTTCAGCCCTCCTGCAGGGCCGGATTTCAAAAATCTGTTGCAGAGAAGGATTGGCTGCAAAGTAATGATGGATTTGAAGGTTGAATAGTTGTAGGAAGAGGTGAATATGGATGGTAAGAAATGGGAATGAATCGGAATGGGTGTGACTTCACACCACGGTAATAGCCCTTCGTAGAAGGGAGCGTTTTACACCTAATTAGGTTTTCACAACTCAGAGAGGAGCAGAAAAATGCAGAAATTTTATTTAATCTACAATGAGAAAAAAGACTACAAGGAGTGCCTATTTATAATAAAATCTTATACCCTAAAACTCTCACCGTGTGCGCAACCTATTATTTAGAGACGAAGTAACCACAAATAACAACTAATCAAAGTAATTTAAACCGTCCATGATGTTCATAATAAAAATAATAACCAAAACTCAAAGTACTAGATTGTTTAGAATAGTGAGCCATGATCATGAGAACCCATGGTGGGATTCACATGACGATCGGGTCCACTCCAAGGAACCAAAACACAATCCTCTAACTAGAAAGCCCTCCCTGGACGTCGTCATCGATCTAAATCGATGGTGGGGCCCTCCTCCTCCTTGCGTACGTGCGTAGGGGGTGCGTGCGTGTGCGCGTGATGTCCTCATCATAATTTGGAATTCTATAGAATTGAACCGAATTATAAAACTGAACCCTAGAATCGAACACCTTGGTCAATAAATATTTAGTTTTTAAAAAAGCATAAAAAGAAAAACCATTCATCAAATGGATTACAACAGAAATAGACATTGGCAGCAAAATCATTTTGGGAACACGAAAGGGTCAAAAAAACAAACCATGACAAGATTACTCTCTATGAAATTTTTTATCAGAGGAGCTTAGGCTGGATTAAAAATTAAAAAATAATAATAAAAAAAAACCATGCAATTGAGTTGGATTATAAAAAGCTCAGAATCGTAGAACTGAACCGGTTTTTTACGATCTGGTTCCAATTCGGTTCTAGGGTGCAAATGGTCTGGTTCTAGTTCTAGTTTTCCTAAAACTATTGGAAACAGTTCGGTTTTGTATCTAGTTTTCCTAAAACCATTGGGAACAGTTCGGTTCCGATTTCAACCCAGAACTGGACCTAACCGAACCGTGTGCACCCCTAATTCTTAGAAACTATCATCTCTATTACATAATTAGACATTCTCCGGTGCTCTCATAGCACATTAACTTCTATTGCTCCTAGTTGCATTGGTCCACTTGGATAGTCTAATTCAATCTAATTCCTCATCCATATTGTTCATTAGGTCCAACCAATGTTTCATGGGCTGCCATGCAAACATTGCACCAATTCAACAAATATTAACCATTGATCAATGGCGTTTAATAGGTATGGTCAAGGTTTTTTACAAAAAGGTAGGTCCCACAATCTGGTCCATTTATTTGTTAGGGCCCATCAAGGATTGCTTATGATCATGAAGAATTACTTTTGTTAGGTAATCATAGTCATTACATCCATAGCTTGGAAAAAGGATGGCTATGGAAGATAGGGTCAAATCAACGATGGATATATCACTTGATCAGTGAATTTTTTGCATGTTAGTAGTCATGAAACTCATTTACTGGTACCAACCCAACAAAGCCCTGATTCACTTTGGTGATTTATCTGGATTGTCTAGTCAGTGGACCACCTCTTGGATGGAGCCCTATTTCAAAAGTTGAAATGGTTCGAGGGATATTTATCTAACCTACCTCATTTTTTTGCTCACATTCTAACATGAGCTTTTGAAACGGATGGACGAGGTGGATGTCACTCGGACACCATGGTGGGCCCACAAAACTTTGGGTTATAGGAGCTCCTTATAACAGTGATTGAGAGAAACAAGCGTCAGTACATGAAATCCAAAGAATATCATACTCCTACATACCCCTTGTTTTGTTTAGAGTGGATTTGCTGCCGTGCAATCTGACTTATGGTACTGCAGCCATTAGATCCGGGGCCATGATCCAGTGATCCAAACCGCTTAAGTGATGCTTCATTGTTGATGGGTGACGCCCACAATTATTTTTGGGAATGTAAAATCCTATAAATGGCCCTCAAAATAAAAATAAAAAATCCCTTACATTATTCGAAAGGTTAAGAGACCATAAATACTGAAAGGAAAAGAGTCGATCGATCAAACGATGGTTATATTCCAATATGAGGCCCATCATATAAACGGTTTGATCATTTAGACATGGCCCAATATCTAAAAGTACGCAGGATGCATCCTACAAAACCTCTTCGATTAATCTGCACCTGCTTCCAATATAAAGAGGTTTTGCTCTTTTGTTTTTTTGCTACCACCATCCAAGATGGGCCCATCATATAAACGGTCTTGATCATTGAGAGATGACCCGAATTCAGAAGCAAAAGTCTCGATCCATCCGTAGAAAATCTATGACTTAGAAAAGAGAATCAGAGACTTGCTGAAACGTCGAACGTATCCCTTCGAGACTCTGGCAAACACTTGAAATTACTTAGAAATTGCATACAGGGCATAAAAGTAGTTCAAATGGAACCGTCCAAATTATGGGCCAAAAATTACACCCATGTGATTATGATACATTTCTTGGACAGTGAAAAATGAAAAATAGCCAATGTCTTATTTTATTATGCAAGTGTCCAAGAATCAAGAGATCACAGGATTGGGTAAACATGTATGGCCCACCAATGAGTACTGATTTTTGCCCCAGGGCATGGTCCACATCAACGAAAACAATGTAAAATTGCTACCAAAAGCGCTAACTCCACACCTGCTTGAGTTTTGTATCACACTGATTTTTGTATCCTCTCTTCATCCTCGTAAGACAGGTATGATTAACGGGTTTGATGAAAGATACACATCATGTTGGCCCTACACACAAAACTATGGTCGACATCTCATCCCCATTGTATCATGTGGTGTGGTCCATCTGAGTTGTGAACCTAGCTAATTTTTGGTCTTAAGGCCTAACATCAACGATAGAACCTGATAGACGGAGTGGATTTCACACATATAACATGGTGTGTCCTACGTACTTGGGAGTCCTACTCCAACATGACACGGACTCGGATTCCGACGCCTACAGTACCACGTCGGTGCTGTGTGGGCCCACCATGATGTATGTATTTTATCCACTCTATGTATCTATTTTGCCAGCTCATTTTAGGGCATAAGCCAAAAAAACGAGGCCCATCCAGATCTCAGGTGAACAACACCACGGTAAACAGTGGTGATTGAATTCCCAGCGTTAAAAACTGCTTGGGCCCTTATTAAGTTTTTAGTGGTGATTGAATACCCACCATTGCTTGAGCGGATGGTTGGTCGTCATCAAGAGAACCAAATTTTCGGTTTGTGGTACATCTATTTCTTTTTCAAAAAAGATGGAAATATCTCCACCACATACTGGTACTTTTTAAAATTTTCACCTCCAAATGGTACTTTTTTAGTTTTCACCTCCAAATGGTACTTTTTTATTCTTCTTCCTCCAAATGAAATGATGATGGTTAGAATCTCTCTTACAGGCTCTAAAGCTATAATGAAATATAAACAAGGGCTTCATAATTGCAATTGACAGGCTGCTTTTCCAACTGTTTGGTTGGTGCAGAAAATCAGATCCATATTAGGGGGATTAAGGTTTCCTGCCTTTTCTTCCCAAATCTGCTATCGAATGATTTCAGATACTGCACTCCACTCAGTTATCAAATCATATCCCCATGGAAATGTACTTATGCCTGACTTGGGTAAAAAAGCTTGACCCCTCTTCCCTAGGGTTTATCGAAACTTCTGATATTACAAAATATGCTCCTGCAACTTGGGTTTGTGATGCAAGAGAATTAACCACTTGCTCTAGAAGCTCGAACTGATAGAACATAGTGAATTAATCCATTTATTGCATAGCCCAAGCCCCACATCCATTAGTTAGGTCATCAGCCGAACTCTCCTTGTGAGCTCCAAATCCATGGGTTCCACGTAACACGGGCCCCAAATCACATGGGTTCTGCAGGCCACCCACCCCGAGTGTGCTCCCGCATCTCACAAGCCACTCACCCCAAGTGTGCCCCTGCATCCCACGGGCTACCTTACTCGAGCCCAGTGTGAAAATGCCCCTGTATTAGTTCGGGTCTACCCAAACTTGAATGACCCAACTTGAATTTGGGTTGGGATGGGTGAGGTTGTCAAGGTCCTCATGTTAGGCTAGAGTTGGATAACTCCAACATGATTGAAATTAGGATGGCTTTTGGTTGAGCAAATGTCAAGTCGAGTTGGGAATAATCACATGTATTTGGGTCAGGTCAGTTCAGGGTTGAGCGTAGTTGAATTTGACTTGCGTTCAGGTTGGGGTTCAGGGTTGGAATGCAGGTCAGGTTGGGTTGGGGGTTTTGGTAAATTTAAGGTTGGGTTAGGCTCGGGTTGACCCTCAACCTGACCCGACCTGACCCGACCCGACCAACCCGAGTTGCACCCCTAGGCCTGAGTCCGGTGTCAGGAGAACCACTCCACATCCATCCGCCATGGCCAAAAAATTGTAGCAAGGAATCCAAAACACATTCCAAAGTGGGTAGGATTCTCAAATGCGTTGGAATTCTCAACCACAAAGATAGGCTGCAGGCATGCAGCAAGAATTTTACCCAAACGATATACCTCTAGTCACCATTTATCTAGCTCATTAACATTTCCGAAAGTTGTGTGAATTTGATTTCTGTAATTAATACAAGGAAAGCTACAACTTCTCATCCTAAGAAATTTGTTTACAGTAAGAGACGAAGAAGGCAACTTACTGAAATTGAACTTCCACCACCTGCAAATCAAACATATCCCTTGCCAAGACAATTCAGACAACGTTGTACTCTGTAACCATAACAATACCATCAAAAGAAAACTGTAGTTCAGTGCTTAGATTGAATTTCTTGAGTATTCCAATGTACATGTAAGACCCCTTTTCATAAGAACCATGCTAGCTAAACTTGGAGAGTGGGCATGCCTACTGCTAACTGACTGCTATGTGGGAGGAACAAACAATCTAAGATCCACTCCATCCATCAGGTCCACTGCCTCATATTGACCATGCACCTAAAAAATCAGGCTGATCCAGAACTCAGGTGGGGAACACCAGATGGGGACATGCACCATGAGCTATATGTGGAGCTCACCCTGGTGTTTATATGCCATCCAAGCAATCATCTGATGCACCTCCTATAGATGAAAGAACGAAACAAAATTCGCCATTTAAAAACTCAGGTACGCCATAACACATGAATTTATAGTTTTAAGGCATGATTTTACATTATTCCATGAATTGTGGCCTGCTTGGGTTTGGATCTTCCAAATTTTTGGGATTAAATCCAAAGACAGAGTTGCGAGATTCATGGACAGGATAGATCTCATTTGCTTAAAAGTAGTTCTCCCTATGTTAGCAGTAGGTATGCCCCTTAGTTACCTATGCAAGGTATGCTCACATTTTCCTTTTCATTAATTGTTCACTATAGTTAAGACCAGGTTAAGTCAACTCAGTGATTTTCTACTTTAGTAACAGACTCATTTATTTTTGAGGAATTATAATGTCCTGATGCATCAGTATGTGAATAACATCCTCATCCACCCATTCCTTATAAAAGGGGCCTACGTGGATGGTGGATGCCCCAAAACTCTTCCAGTCTAGAAATTCAAGCCATCCAATCTTTGGTTATTCTTTTCCCAGATCGTTGCTTCATTTTTTCCTATCCAATTTTTCCTAGGTTATGGAATTCCAGGTTAGGATCTTCTAGCAATGCTCTACTTTCTTCTTAACCATTCTCGCATAATCCACCAATTAAAAGTTAGGAGCTTCTAACCCAGGCAATTTCTAGGTGATTCCCCACCCACAGCAAAGCCTGTCTGATTAAAATGGTCAGGATAATAGAAGTATGGGCCTCACTTATGCAGGCATCCCCACCAAGACTATTCATATCCTGATGCATCAGGAGCCTCTAATCAGTGTTCGCAATATCGATACTATCGGCCGATTTTATCGGTATTGCAATCCAACGATACAAAACCCATCAGAACTCTAATAACTCCTCCATCAGTACTTAAGGGCCCATTTGGATGCCCCCTTCCCTTAAAAGGGGCTTTTGAGGTCCAAACACCATTTTGAGCTGAACTGCAGTTTCTGTTGAGCGTTAGGATGCACTTCTGCAAACCCTTGTCTGATTCCCCATGTGTCGAAATAGGCAGTAAAAAGTCTACTCAACCAAAACCAGTCAGATTGGTTTTTGGTGCGATTGGGTGGATCAGCTGAAAAAGGCATGCATGAAACCCATTTTGCCAAAAACCCCTTTTGCAGGAGTGTGTCCAAGCAGCCTCTAAACTGAGTTTCTAAGTACCTTTGAAAGTTATTCTAACAAAAAATTATGGGAAATAATAAGAGAGTGCACTCACCTGTTTCCTTCACACGTGGGACAGAGACATGGATTTATTACGATGGGATCATATAAAGGCGACCATTCTATGGTGGAATTCCCTTTACATAATTTGCAAGTGTAAAATCCCTTCCTTTTACAAACTGTGCAAGGCAATGCAACCTTTTTCTACACCAACATAAAAGAAAATGTAGACTTAGAAGAGGTAGCAGAATTGAGAAGAAACCCAGATTTGGTAACCTTCACCTGGCAGCCTGTGTAAACAGGTAAACAAGTGCAAGATCTGGACCACTCGTCAAGGAAGCGCCATAGAGATGGCCATAAACAAAATGAGACTGGTAGGATAATCCTGACAACCTGATTGCAGAAATAGATGGAATGTTTAAAATTGTTATGAAGTTTCTGTTTTCTTCTTTCACCTTTTTGGTTAATCATCCATCTTGTTCCCTCAATCTGACTGGCCAGAAGTTTGGATCTTGTCATCCTCATGGCAGAGCCACCCTCATGAGAAGTTCAGATCTTTCTTACGTGTGCATTGTACAGTGAGTATGTTCACATCCCTCCCTACCTAAGAGTCTTTAAACCCAATGTTTGAAACATTGCTGATCGACTTGTCTGTACTGGCTTCAACTGATTTTCATAATTCAGGCTAGTTTTTTCAATAACTTGGGGAAGTTCAAGTTAAAAATGGAAATACCAATATCCAAGTCAAAAGAGAGTTTTTGAGCATTGAGTGAAAGTAACCACGAGGATGTTACCCGTTTGGCTTCAGTAGCTGCTTGTAGCATTCGGATTGTCACGGAGGAAGCAAGTGACAAAGAAAACATTCCTCCAAACACAACAGCAGCAGCAGCACCAAGCGTACGCAATGGCTGAGGGATGCCTCCCAACATCTTTAGTTCTCGACATGCAATGGAAATCACAAGAGAATGAATCAGAAGCAGTAGAAATGCATTATGTTAGATTTCTAAGGTCAGAACAAGTGCATCTGGAATACAATTTAGTAAGTGGTGAATTGACTATACAGCTCCGAAGATAAGTGGATGCATTGATCAATACGGATCAGACCGATGGGCCAAATCATGGACAGCCATTGGTAAATAATTCAACCAATTACTGAAAGGGAAATTGTATAGGATGGCTATATCATGGACAGAATGTTGGACAGTCAAGGAACAACATGTCCATAAGATGAGTCTAGTTGAAATGTGGATGTTGAGATGGATAAGTGGCAAGACAAGTATAGAATTAGAAATGAATATATTTTAGGAAATTTAGTAGTAGCACCAATAGATAACAAGATAAGGGAAAGTAGACTTAAATGGTTCGGTCAAGTGCAATAGAGACCAAGAACTATGCCAGTTAGAAGAAGTGAGTTGGTATAAGTTGAAGGCTCTAAAAGGGGAAGGGGAAGGCCCAAAAGGACGTAGGTAGAGATAGTAAGAAAAGACTTGATGGCTTATCATCTAACTAAAAGTATGGCCCTTGATAAAGTGGAATGGCAGAAAAGGATCCATGTAGCTGACCCCAATTAGTTGGGATAAGGCTTAGATGATGATGGTGGTGGTGGTTCCTGACCATTGGTCTATGGATGTTCTCTAGGCTGATTACTCTAACCTTTCTTAACTGAAAATCAGCAGTGGATAGGATAGTTGTGAACTTCCGATTATGATTATTTTTTGGGCCGTACCATCCACTAATTGAGTGTTCTGAATACATCATCAAAGAAGAAGATGAAGGGGAGAAGGAGAGAGAGACTCCCAACAAATGGGATACCTAGTGTTACTTATATAATGACAAGTAGAAATAAATTAGAATTAGTGAAATATAAAATAATTTTCAAGATGGTAAGTACATGAAATTCATCCATGTTCTACTTCATACAATATTAATGAGAAGTATGAACAGGACTCGCATATTTGGACTTGCAAATACGGACACATGTCTGACGTCCACTTTGTTCATCATGTGGCCACAACCCCTCTCCCATGTATGGATGCCCTGGCCCAAAATTAAGCTGGTTCACTCATAGGTGAGTTTCATGTGTACATTGAATGTGGACTGTTGAACATTTCCTTTCAGATGTCAATTGTTTTGTACATGGGTGGCTGACTTCATGAGTGAACTCACCTGAACTTCGGGCCAGGGTATGTATATGCTGGGGCCTACCTGATGGACACCTTGATCTCACGTGAGCATGCAACATTGGGACATGCTCTCATGAATGCTGATGTCAGACCCTTGAACAGGGAAGAGGGTACTATTTTCATTAGAGAGCTCATCAAGTACAACCAATCCTAAAGTTGCAACCAGTTGTAGGGTAACTTAACCTACAACCCATTTTTTACAAGCATTGTCCTTGAAATTATCCGATACATTCAATGGCAAAAGTGGAAACAAAAATTTAAGAGGTATAGAAAAATAGGTTGTAGTATATGATCGGTTGCACTTCATCGGTTCCCTTTTCATTGTACTTCTAACAATCCATGCAAGTGACATGTGACAATGCGTTAAACCTGTGTGAACTCCAGGTCATTCATCAGGCAGTCAACAATGTCTTAGGCAAGTTTACTATTATGCTGGCCACATACATGTGGGAAAAAGTGGTTAGAAGTGTTTGGCCAGTGGCCGACATTCAATGTCCAAGTGTGGCCTTCTTGATGAGCAGAATGGCCTGCTTAAGGTCAATGGCCTACATCCAATAGACCTGATCTTATTGCTCAGCGTGCATAATATACTTAAAAATAAAATAAATATGTGTGCATGAGGAATGCTCAGCAGCAACCAGTTGCATCAGAGTTTCCCATCCAACAAATATGTGTGCATGAGGAATGCTCAGCAGCAACCAGTTGCACCAGAGTTTCCCACGCAACCACACTCGCATGCCAATGTGTCGTGCATGCAGGACATCTAAGCCATGCATAAGATTAAGATTGGCTCCACGATGAAGATGACCATAAAAATAGGATGGTCACTCATGGGGTAGCCATGGTTGACAAAACATTGGATGTTTTTAAAAACTTCCCAACTGTCTAATTCAACATACACGAGTGGCCCACATGAGAGGATGCCAGCCTGATTTTGCATCAACTCATCTTCACCAGAGTTTCCCAAGCAACCACACTCGCATGCCAATGTGTCATGCATGTAGGACATCTAAGCCATGCATAAGATTAAGATTGGCTCCACGATGAAGATGACCTGGCACAAAAATAGGATGGTCACTCATGGGGTAGCCATGGTTGACAAAACATTGGATGTTTTTAAAAACTTCCCAACTGTCTAATTCAACATACACGAGTGGCCCACATGAGAGGATGCCAGCCTGATTTTGCATCAATTCATCTTCGTGATATGACCCAACATGTGCACAGCTCAGATTTCAACATACGAGACATTTAATTACTATGGCTGGGTTTTTGTACATGAACACCACTCTCTATGTCATCACCATCATTATAATCACTAGAGCCTTGTGTCGCTCTTTTTTTTTTTTGTGGTGGACAGCAATGAATTTTTTATTTTTTATTCCTTAAAATATCAAAAAGAGTGAAAAATACAGTAACCAACCTAAGCAAGTGATCCTCTCGTCACTTACTCGAGCTGAATCAGACCCCTAAATATGCATCCACAAACCAGCTAAAACAGCCCCACGTAAGACATCAAAAAGATCATGAGGACCCACAAGATAGCCTTAAGAGGATCATCCCCTTCCGAGTATTCATAAAATCCTCAAAATGCAGCCCCTATATTCTAGCTTAGCAAGCACCCATCTCCAAAATCATTGAGGTAATGTTGCACTTAACTGCATCGATCGATGTTGATTTGCCTTCAAATATTTGGCTATTTCTCTCCCACCACACCCCCACAGTAGACTGTAAGGAAGCACCCACCATAGAAGGCACCTTCTCTGCTTAGAAGGTGCACTCTCCATCTTACAAAGAGAACCATAAGTAACCCAAACAAACCCCAAACAAGTGTAAGAAATGGCACCAGGAAAAAAAATGGCTATGTATTCTGTTTCGCTGATCGCTCCTATCTCAGACCCTACCCTTGGTAAGTTATAAGCCTTCATAGTCATCCTGCCTGAAGGAAGAGTGTTCTCCTTACGTCACTTTAAGGAGTCTTTATGTTTTCATTCTTGTTGGCGAAGCAAGAGGGGAGACAAGAGAGAGTAAGCACGACTAGTAGTACGCACACCCTCCTAACCCCCGGCGGGGGAACGCCACTAACACAATCCTACTAAGGCCAACCGCTAAAGCCACTAAAGGAAGCCATCGGCCATATAAAGTGTTCCGTGAGTGAGAACTTAATAAAAAAAGGAAACATTTTGTTTCACTCTTCTTGAACTGGCTTAAATTAAAAGAGTTCCCAAGATTTTAGAATATTCAAATTCTCGTAATAAATATAAGAGCGACAGTTTAGTTTCGAGCTATGCGCATACAGAGGGATCGGTATCTTTGTGTGTCTAGCTTAGCTTAGCTTAGGTTGTAATTTCAGGTTATAATGTATCCACAATGGGTCACACTATATGGCCAGTTCAAACATACTTGAGCTAATGCCCGGCGCTCTATCATACCCTAGTCGAATTTGGCAATACAACTAAAATTCTCCCCATAAGCCTGTTAAATACAACACTGGAGGGTGGAAAGAAAACATATTTCAACTTAGAATTCCCAAACAAGGTATAGTTCAATTAAAAAAATAAGGGAATTTGACCGAGGAATTTCATCGAACATGTAAGTTGCACAGCTTCAACACATTTATATTTATCAAGAAACAGACAAAAGCGGAAAAAAACATATTGGTAGGATGTTTGGGAATTGGGACAGAAACAAGAGAGCGCGAAAGTAAATATGTGGAATTTTTTAGATTGAGAGATTCCAAGTTTTTCTAGCCGTATGATTGAAGGCGTACCTCGGCCGTCCGATTGCTCGGTCCCACGCGATTCGGGAAGAAAGTCGGTATGGGGGTTCCACTATCAGAGGCTTCGGTGGAAGGTGAAGGGAAGCTGACAACCCCCAACGCGTTTCTCTTCGCAGGTGAACTCGCGGCCATACGTGTGGGGTTGTAAAGGCTAATTCATTCAGGGAGCGGATTAGCTGTTAGCCAGGTAACACTTTAGTGGGTGTTACCCTTACCGTATGGGGCCCACCTTAATGAATTTATTTAATATCCACACCGTCCATCCGTTTTATCAGCTCATTTCATGATACTATACCAAAAACTAAGCATGTACAAATCTCATATGGACCAAAACTATGTAAAAAGTGCTGAATAACCATTAAAAGCTTTTTGTAAGCCCTAGAAGTTTTGTATCACTCTGATATTTGTATTTTAATTCATCCAGATCGGTTTAACTTTATCCATGTGTTGGATGGAAAATAAACATTACAGATTTTCTTACACTAGGCCCTGAGAATTTTTTAATGGCGAGTGTTCAATCAACACTGTTTCCTGTACTGTGGTCCACCTGACATTTGTATCTTATTAAATTTTAGAAACATGTTCTAAAATTGTCTGGAAAAACTGATGGACGGCGTTGATATACAGTAGATTCATCCAGGTGGGCTCCACGGTAAGGGTAACACCGACGAACAGCTACTCTGCTCGCGTTCATTAGGTGCGCACAACCCAGGCAGTGGTGGGTGGGAACGTACGCCTAGACGTCGGCATGGCCTGGGCCCGACCCCCGCACGCTAGGGGCAGGACTTGAACCGTTGGCTAGGCCTGAGGGCTGGGCCCCGGCATGAATTGAGACCCGGTGTCCAGTCCGGCTGGGCCCAGTCCAGTCTTAAGTGGACCACCAATATGCAAAAAAGAATGGACCGTTTAAAGACATTTGTGAGCGATTCACATACACCATACACTTGTAGTTTAAAGACAATCACAAGATCTGGGTCATATTTTAATGACCTAAATGGAACTAGCATCTGATCATTAAAAACTTTTCCATGCTGGGTTGTGCGAAGATAAGGGCTTACAGACTGGCCAGCACCACCAACCCCAGCCAAGTATCGGTATCAATGGGCCAAGTTAGTGCTGCCCAAGTTCTGTTCAAGCCCGAATCGCATTATTCAACATAAGCCGGAGCTTGTCCTTGGCTCTTGAAGAGCCAAATTAGTTCACCCCAAGCTCGAGTCTTTCTTAGATGGATCACCTGTTATTTCTTTATTGCAGAATTGACAAATCATTTACGCATTAACAATGGAGATTTAAAACCACATTCTAAAAGCATACTTGTTTTGGAAGATATTCCATGAACAGGATTCTTGAACTTTCCCACCTTATATCTTTAGGAGAACATTCAATGGGATCAGGATTTTCTTGCATATGTTGGTGAGGGAACGAAGACATTATATATAAGAAGAGGGGCTAGAAGCTTACCCATCACACTTCTCCCTCTAAAGTCTTTACACCATAGGTTTTCATATCTGTCTTAATAACCGAGTATAGGAACATCGGTTCAAGTGCCCCGCCCAAAACCTATATACAATGATCATAACTAAAGTGAGGCCCACTTAATCACTCAATTTGAATAATTCAACGGTTAGATCTGATAATCATGTGTGGCCCACCTAATAGGAGTCTTATATCACTGGCTACAAAACAAATATAACTTGTGAAGCATATATGCCCTCGCAAACTTTGACACCCCTGGCAGATGGGCCATTATACATGCTCAAATCTGGATTAATTAAGAAACAGGTCAAGAGCTTAGGCTTGATGTGATACTCCAGCACTGGCTGGAATTAACGGAAGCTAGACTTGTAAGCCTAACGGCTCATTGACAACCTCAGCCAAGCCAAACCTATTGATTAATTGACACGGTCAAATCATAAATTTATGAATACGCTCCAAAGTAGTATCACATCGTTGTAAAATAATAAAGATATACGAGTGGCTATAGTGATTAGTATACTCACACAATATTTAAAGTGAAATAAATTTATCACTTATATAAGTAATTACTCTTGTAATAAGTATGGTTCAATCCACTCAGGGCCTGTTTGGACGGACGGACAGATTGGATGGGATTGGATGGTATTAGAGTGGATTGTACGGATTTCAATATAATGATAGCTACGCCAGTGGATTAGTGCAAGATCTATGGGATTGCAGTCTATTTGGCACGCCTATTCAATCCCAGGATTAAACCTTTCAATCCCTTGAACTGACAATTTTGAAAGGATTAGGGTGGATCGGATGAGATTTAAAACTACCAACGGTGATGTCAGTGGATTGTCTTAAAATCCACGGGATTACTATATCCACCATGTATGTCTGGCACGCCTGGCCAATCCCAAGATCTATCTTCCAATCCCATCCAATCTGCCAGCCAAACATGCCCTTCGAGGTTGGTGATACTTATAACCCACTTTCAATGAAAATACCCACTCTTAAACAAGTATCTCTCTCTCTTGCACCTAATTACAACCTTTTCCTTTACATCTCTCTTTAATGATAGTAGCCCCTTCCAATAATGGTCTAAGCTACTTGGGTCTACCAGCTCTATAGGTACCACCCAACAAAGGACATGATATCGCAATTGTAGTAATATTAAGAAACTAACTAATATGCCGTAAGCCCCAACAGCAAGCCCCAAGATAATAAAACTAACTAATATGCCCCAACGGCAAGCCCCAAGATAATAAAACTAACTAATATGCCCCAACAGCAAGCCAGCCACGACAAAGCTCACTTAATAAGGGTAAAACAGAGATTTTATTCTAATTCAGGTCCTGTTTTGGTGGTGCAGTGGTGCTTGTTAATGGAAAAAAGTCCCGAAGGAGCAACGAAAATAAAATATACAACATTTATTTCTCTTTGAGAGTGTTATTATCGTCGCCAACGTCAGCCATTCCAAAAGTATCCTTCACAGCATCTGTTACTCCTTGTGCCATGTTCTTCATTTGTATCTTACCCTGCAAAAATTCCACGTGGATAGCTGCACGCTAACTAGTGCTGCTGGCATATGTAGCTTTCAGACCTGACCCTGATGATGATGGTCCAGATGGAACCATGCCATGTGACCCATAATTCTAACATTTGTAGTAGCTTTCAGACCTGACCCACTTCGCATTGGCTTGGACTTGGACTCGAATGTTACGCCCGTGGACTAAATTCAAGTCCATTTATAGATGGGCTTGGGCTGTGGCCAGGTTTGGATTTGGATTCGAATGTTACGCCCTTGGAATCCACCGTTACCACCATACATCATCATGCTCACCAAGAACTATTAGCAACATCACAATACCAATCACCATCGATAGAATGTGGGCCCCGCATCAGAACCACCATGTGGGCCCGGTGGGGTGGATGGCACACGTGCAGGAGATCTGGGTCCCTCATCAGGTACTCTACACCGAACGTGTATCTGGACTGGAAGTAGATTGCGTTGAGTGTTGACGTCACCAAGTTCTGTGGGGCCCACCATGATATGTGTATTATATCCACACAGTCCATCCATTCTGCGATATCATTTTACAGTATAAGCCCAAAAATGAGACAGGTCCAAAGCTCAAGTGGACCACACAATAGAAAGCAGTGGACATTGAATGCCAACCATTGAAAACTTCTTGGGGATCATAGAAGTTTTGGATCAACCTGAGATTTGTTTTTACCCTTCATCCGGATTTTTGGGACATTATTAACAGGTTGGATGTAAATAAACACTATGGTGGGCCCTAGAAAGGTTTCAACGGCGGATGTCATTCTCCCCCTTCTTTTTGTGGTATTGTCCACCTGACCTTTATATATGCCTCATTTTTAGTTTAACACCCAAAAATGATCTCATCTCGCAAAATGGATGGACGGTGTAGATATAACAAATAAATGATGGTGGGCTCACAGAACTTGGTGACGTCCACACACCTCCACCCAATCCGCTTCCATGATTTTTGGGCAACGGAAAGATCACAATCTAATGAGTGGACCAGATCTCTTAGACGTGTGTCACCGCACCTCACGTGTCATGCACCATTAACATCATCATCATGATGCATGCATGGAAAGAGAGATGAGATGTGAAGATGGTCTCTATATAAAATGAGACGGACCCGAGCTTGGCTTTTCGTTTCACAAGCCTTGTAGCTTTGATCACGAGATGTCATTCTCTCTCCTCTCTTTTCCTCCAACTTCCGCTGTTTAGCCTTTCTTCGTATGTGACCATGGTCCATCCATCCACGGTTCTTTTTATGAGATTTTATGGGATCTGACACGTGTCCTCTCAACTATGAGAAATGATTAGTCCGGACAATTTGAGTTAAGCTAGGTCTTCACAAAATTCGGGCTTAAAGTTGGGCGGGTTCAACCAGTCCAACCCGGCATTGGATTGGGTTTGGGCAGATGTATTGGGTTTGGTTTCAGGCTTGGCCATACAAATACTAACCCAGTAAAAGTTGGGTTGGGCTCAAGTTGGAGTCTCAGGTTGCCCGTACCATTCTGAATCCTTATAAATTAATTATAATTCAGTGTGAATCATCTATGTTGAAGGCACAAGAGATTCCAATGCCGCCGGGTTTCATTGGTGCACATCATTTCCAATAATCCAAGCTAACAAGATACACTAGATTTCTCTCCCAAATAAATTGCTTGACGCACAATATGACTTTTAAAAGTATAGTTGTCTTATATTTTAGCTTGTTTGTTTAGAAAAAATAAAATTATTTACAATAAATTACTATATATATAATTAATAAAATTATATGTATAAAAAATAAAATGTATATTGAAAATATAATAGGCTAATGTAATAATGAAAATATTATCATATATATACCCAACCAACCTGGCTAATCCAACCGAGCCCACTTGGGTTGGGCTTGAGTTGAGAATTCTCAACCCAAGGTTAGGTTGAGGTATAGGAACCTTGGGTTGAGCTAGGGTTGAGCATCAACCCAACCCAACCGGCTTACGGGCCTATATAAAATACATGACCATTTTAAATGATTTTATCTCTTCCAATGCTAAATCATCCACTGGAATTTCTATCATTGTCTTTCTATAAGCATGTAAAGTGAATTATTTGTTTTCACATTACACAAAGCCAGTTAGTATTGCAAACTGCATACTAAGTTTCTGCCAAGAATTTTTTAGTGATTGCTAGTTTTTTTTCGTGTTTGCTACACGTAGAATTCGAAGCAATTCGCAAGCAACTCGGAAACGATCTCAAAACAAAGAGAGAGGGTGAATGACGTTTTAAGAAAGACACATGATATGTGTTTCCAGCCTAATTCAAAAATTCTTCTCTATTTTGTCTGATTATGATTGCCACTGTGTATTTCCCAACAGAGGAAAGGGGTTTTTTTCGGAGCTTGAGCCCAACCTAATTGTAAACGGGTCTATGCCGCAGGCCTCATGTTTCAGCCCAAGGTAAGCCTAAAGCAGGTAGGCTACAAAGGCCTGATGGGCCAACCCAACCCTATGATGAGTAGTATATCTAATGCTTGATCAAGAGAAATGTTAGTGGGATTGACCTTCTGGCAGTATAAGCCTTTGATATGATGGACTCGATCACGAGCTGACGCAATTAAGGTGATCTCAGCTATCCTTCCTGAAATGGACAACTAAAATCAGCATCTGCATTCAGTGTGGGGCTAGATCAGATGGTAAGTGTGATCTGACGGCTGAGATTCAGATTTACCTTTTGACTTGTAATCTCTCGTGGGCCAACCTTATGAATGATTTTGTTAAGGGGAGTTATCTGATTCTCTGGCTGCGAATGACGCTTATGCTAACTCAAATCTAAACTGACTAGATTATGGAGGAAACGGATTGGCTACTCCCCCTGCCATCAGCCCGGTGGCTGATGGTCGGTGCTCTGTGGGCCTCACTATGATGTATGTGTTTCATCCATTCTGTTCATCCATTTTTAAAGATCAATTTAGGGCTTGAACCAAAAAATGAGTGGGATGTAAATCTCAGGTGGACCACACCACAAGAAAACAATAGTGATTGGATATCCACCATTAAAATCCTCCTAAGGCCTACTGTACTGTTTATTCGACATCCAATATTTTGATTAGGTCATAAAGGACCAGATGAAGGGGAATAAAAAACAAATATGAGCTTGATCCAAAACTTCTATGGCCCCCAAATGCTCATTCAACACTGTTTCTTGTAATGTGGTCCACTTGAGATTGGGATATACCTCATTTTTGGTCTCATACTATAAAATGATCTGGAAAAATAGATGGACGGCATGGATGAAAAAATACGTCATGGTGGGGGCTACATAGTACCGACCACCAGCCATTGGCTGGGGGCAGGGGTGGTAGCCAATCCGTTTCCAATTATAGAACCCACAGTCGACCAACCTTAAACTCTGATTCGTGGACACTTTTTTGTAAAATAAGATTACCGGATATTTTTATTCTCGTACAGCACAATATATATATATATATATATATATATATATATATATATATATATATCCAACAATCTAATAATTATACAAGAAGATAATAGTAATCTTTGGTTTTGAATTACTTGCGTGCAAGTTTTCAATAATTTATTACTGCCTGTGTATCATCCATCACCCTTTGCTAATTTATCAAAGTAGGTCTCTTTTGTGAGATTGGAGGTGGGCCTCTAATGCACAATTTGAACCGAAAAGCTCCGTAGATCATTTTTTAAGGACTTTGACCAAAATGGCTTACCTCCTTACAATTTTTTAGGGCTTCTTGGCAAGTTTTTGAGACCCACCATTATTCTTTGGATATTCCATTTTCTGATGTTCCATTCTCTAAAATTCTTTTTCTTAGAAGCTTCCTTCACAAGGCCAACCATGAATCTCTAGAGTTTCATCAATTCTTCCGCAATCCATTCTTTGGAGCTCTTGTTTTTGGAAGCTTTTTCCACGGGGCAAACTACCTCTCTCTAGTATTCCATTCTTTGGTAGACCACTCTCTTGCATTCTATCATTCGGCATTCTTTTCTTTGAAGAAACGATTGTTAGGGTTTTCTCCATTCCATCCAATTAGAAAGTTTCTTGTATAAGGGTACTGACTTAGTTAAAATTAATTCTACTTATTCAAAGTACAAATAATGTATATTTAATTTATGATATAATTGATATTTTTTTTGTA
This sequence comes from Magnolia kwangsiensis, assembly GCA_037074715.1. NCBI lineage: Eukaryota > Viridiplantae > Streptophyta > Magnoliopsida > Magnoliales > Magnoliaceae > Magnolia > Magnolia kwangsiensis. The sequence goes on from CM073581.1 coordinate 87,333,762, forward strand.
TGCTTTTTGTGTAATGTTAGTGTTGTGAATGTATGTATCTAAAATGTTCAATGATGGATGTTGTTGTGAACGTATGTACGTTGACGTATAAGGTTTAATAAAACAATTAATTTATTTTTTCAACAATGACGATCAATTAAACATGACAACGACGACCCGTAACATATGACAATGAAAACTTATAACACATAAGAATGACAACCTGTAGCACATAATAATGGAGACTCATAGCACATGACAACAATGACCTATAATATATAACAACGACGATCTTTAGCACATGACGTCGATGATCCATTGCTCATGACAACGACAACTCGTAACATGTAATAACATCCGCTTGTAATACATGATGATAGTGACCCAACCCGTTGCTCATGACATGTTGACCCCTTATATATGATAACGATGACCCCTTACACATAACAACGAAGACAGGCACAAGACTTGCATGAAGACACTAACTCCATCAACTTGGAGAACATTTTCATACAACTTGACTCAACAATTAAAGAATATTATAAATATCCAAAAAATCATAATCATTCATTCTATCATACACCAAATATTTAATTATACAATTATATTGTAATGCCCTGGATTTGAGGGGGCCGAGTAGGTACTCGGCTCTTGAATTCCCTGGTGCCACTTATGCCCTAATAGGTTTCGAAATATATATAATTGGTTTGTTTTATAAGCAACGGAGGAATTTAAATGGACCATGCAACATTAATCAAGACTAAAATAATAAACACATGTGCAACTATCATAAAGTAAGCATATCTGACAAAAAGATAATCTAAGTGAACGTGAGGGACCGTATCCGATAAAAATACACATAATCCAGAAATATAAACCTTACCCTGAACCCCATCACTAGTCCTAGGACGGTCTATGGTGATCTGTCACGCCCCAAACTCAGAAACCGGACTCACAAAATTTTCGATCACCGAATCTGGTGCCGACAGCCTCCGTAGTACCCCATTCTCGGCTCCCGGCACCCATATATCAGGTTCCGATCCTGGGATGCTACAAGGAGGAGTTCTAATGTCCATTTAATTCGTAATGAGTATAACATAAGCATAACCCAGGAACAATAACCACAAGAACACCACCACAAAATTCACTATGAACAAAAACTTTAAGTACAATGCGTAGGAACGAGAAATACAAAATAATGACAATAATAAAAACTCCAGAAGCTCGACTGCACGCTCCAACTACTACTATACTACGGCTGCGTCCTGGCGTCAACTGCACGCATCAATCATGCATAAGCTTATAGAAAGATTAGAGGGTGGTGTAAGTGTGCGCGCAATAAGAGCGTGTTCAGAATGTAATGTCAGAGTAATGCGGAATCATGCTAATGAACACATGAATGCAATCAGCCGTACCAAGGCTATGCGGTGTAAAATGCAAGTCAAGCATGTCAATCCTCATCATATATCAGTACAGTTCTCATCATGGATAATCACCGGGGTTCAATACACTCCAAATGGCACTGTCGCTCTCCTAATCGCACAGTCCAAGTGAGCGTAAGAAACCTCACTATCTGCCTAGCCAATAGTCTTTCAATACTTATCCGGCACATCAATAGCGAACTCATTCACGAGCTGGTCAAATTCAGCCTAGTATTGCCCCCTACCCTCGGACGAGTAAGCCCACACCCCTTTCCAACCGACCACGACACAGTGGGAGACGCGGCCTCCTGGTATTCTGCCATCGTGCGCTCATATATCCACTCGGTCTCGACGTTGGAGTCATCCTCTGGTACCATCGGGTTTAGGAATTTTCACCCAGGGACATCTATGGCGCCCGTATGCTAGAACCAAACATTTCCAGTATCCAATCCAGCCACCCACGATGTATCTGTGGAGGCTATGGCCCTGATGTCGCTAGGGCATACAATAATCATAATCATACAAATGTAAGTGCATGAGTCACACTACCAGTCATGAAACAGTCCTACGTGTACCATGCACTCACGTAGGGAAACTCTGCTTACCAGGGAGCCCACTAACAGTTAGCCCAAAGGCATATGCTATGATCAGTCACTTCTTATATCAGACATACATATGATGCGTATGATAGTGAATCATGAATTTATACTAAACATGTATACAGAGATGGGCTCTGCGTATAACTGAGATGGGCCGAGACAGCCTACTTACTACAAGGGTGGGCCTATTAGTGGGCCTTAGGAAGAGTGACAATGCGGACATTTAACCGATGTCATCCTTACAATGTGGGCATCTAACCATCATTGTTCCCAAGGCATTACTTGTTATAAATGTCATTATATGCCATGGAGGGATCACGCATTGCAATGGACCTGGTTGCACTCAATTGGGCCTTAAGTACATCAATTGGGCCGTATCATATGGGCCTTACATTCATCAAGTGGATCACCTCAATGAGCCTCACCAATGGGCGTTAGGTCCTTTGCAATGTGTCATAACCCATGGGCCTTAGAATTCATTAATAATGAGCTCAATCACATGAGCTTTATGTGCATCAAATGGGCCTAATCACATAGGCCTTATATATACCAAAGTGGGCCTCAATAATGGGCCACAAATACATCAAATGGGCCTACACACATGGGCCCATAAATAACGAAGTGGGCCTTAGTGGGTGGGCCACAAATACATTAAGATGGGCCTCTACAATGGCCTTAAGATAATCTCAAAATGGTTGGACGGTTTGGATGAAACTCATGCATCATGGTAGGCTCCCATGTGGGCCCACTATAACATTGATTTTCCATCCAATCCTGGGCCCATTGAAATGCTATTTTGCCACCCAACCCGTTGTTAAGGCCGTGTGGCAAGGGACCCACCAAAATGTTTATTTTTCATTCAAACCTGTTGACAAGGTCATATAAACCCAGGGCCCACCGTAATGTATATTTTCTACCCAACATGGGCCCACTACTATTTATTTGCATCCAAACTGTTCGTAGAATCACATGGCCTTGGGCCCACTGTAATGTTTATTGCCATTTAAACCTGCTCATAACGTCGCGTGGCCAGGGGCCCACGTGATGGATGGCGTGGACACAACACATACATCTGGGTGGGGCCCATGGCCACGCCAGACCGCCCGCTGGGTGCTAGCATGGCCTCAGCGGCAGCGTGGGCCCACTGTAATGTTTATTTTCCATCCAAATCTGTTGACCGGGTCACAAGGGGCCCATAGAGATGCGGTCCACAAATCCAGTCCATCCATTTTGTGTGTCCCACCTGAATGAGGGTTCAGACAAAGTTTTAGCCTTTTCCAAATCTCAGGTAGGCCCCACCAAGTGCTTTTATATGTTTCAGGCATGTCTTCACATGATTTTAAATGGTATGGCCCACCTGTGTTCCGTTTACGGTTGATTTTTGGAATAGTCCCATACACAAAGGGGACCCATCAAATGCACGGTGTTGATGATAGAACGCATCACGGTGGGGCCCACAACCGGGACTTGTGGGGCAGCCCCAAACAGTCGCCTGCCTGGCGCCTGCAGCAGCAGCGTCAGACGCTGCTGCCTCTTTCTTCTCTTTTCTTTTTTTTTTTTCTTTTTTTTTAACATGGGGCCTACATTAAGGTGATCCAAATCATATGTTGTGTGTGTCCCACAAGTTGGACCGTCCAGTCCAAATTTAGGATGTATCCAAATTTCAGGTAGGTCCCACCAAGTGCTTTTATATGTCCAGGCATGTCCCTACATGTTTTTAGATGGTATGGCCCACCTGAGAGTCGGATTGGTCCCAAATTTTGGCTCAACGCCTAAAATAGTCTGAGAAAGAGGATGGACGGCTTGGATCAAGCACATACATCAACGTGAGGCCTGCATCAGTGGCCCACCAATTACTTTCCCTTTTTCTTTCTTCTTTTTTTTTTCCACTCATCAGTACCATCCATGTCAGTACACATACTCCATGCATGCCACGCTCGTCCAGCGTCCCTGGACGCTGGACGGCCTGGATAAACACTATATCACGGTGGGTCCCACACGCACGTGGTCCATTTTCACCAAGGTGGGTCCCACATGATCGTGGCCCACCTTGCATATATATATATATATATAAATAATAAATATCATTTATCTAAGATGTAGTGGGCAACACCATTTGATGGATGGAGTAGATTTATTCACGAATCGGTGGGGCCCACTTCATTTTAGGGGAAGGATAAGGAGAGAGAAAGAGAGAGAGAGAAAGAGAGAACAAGATACGGTGATGGTGGGGCCCCGTCATTATGGGCCCCACATGATACAAATTACACATAAAAAATGGGTCCCACCAACAAGTGGTCCCTAAAAAGAAATTTAACGGTGGATCACCCACCTCTAAGCCTCCTCCTTGCTCCCTTGGCCTCCAATGCTCCTTACCTTCGCCTTGGACGGTGGATGATGGACCTTTGATGGTGTGGATGAGAGATGAGAGGGTGGGCCACACTTGTGATTTGGGAGAGAGTTGGGGAGGTTTGGACGTGTGATGGAGTGTTGCTTGGGAGTAGAGAGATGAAATGAGAGAGAAAAAAGGAAGTAATGGCTTAAGGGATGGGGTGATGTGCTGGTTGTAAGAAAGGGTGATGTGGGAGGCATGGGTGTGGTTGAAAATTTGTAAAAGAGGGAATGGTTGTAGTTGACATTTGGTAAAGGACGGATGGTGAGAGGAGAGAGAGTTGACTTTTGAGAAAAGGGAGGGATGGGTTGCATGTACTTGGGTAAGGCTTGTACTTGACATTGATTGATGGGACATCTCGTAGAGATTCCCTCGTAGTTCGCAACGCGCAGTGTTTCTTCGGAACGGACGCAAACCGTCATATTCCAGCCTGGGTATCGGTTCGGTGCGCGAGTCATGGCGTTAGAACCGTGGCGACGGCGCTGTCGCTCAGATATAGGTTTCGGGTCGAGTCGTCTCTGATATGCGAGACTCGCCTTTGATTCGAGCGTAAATATCGAATACAGGTCGAAGATTATCGGAATTCGACCGGAAGGATCGCGGAAATCAACGGAACGGTACAGTCTAAGATACGGGTCTTACATGATCCGCCCAAAAGATGAAAGTAGGAGAGCTCCTCCTCCTCATTTATACTCACCCCATCCAGCGCGTTGAGCTTCATGACACCTGCATCTAAGATAGGGTCTAGTTGGTGTTTTAAAACACTGTCTTAGAATGGGAGTGAGTGATCAACTCAGTGAATACTATTATCAATAAGTTACACATATTATTAAATACGCAGACAAAGTTAGTGAAAAACAATCATTCATAAATTTCTAATTACTCTTATTAATGCATATGCATGGTTTCATGATATAATGTATGCCCTTACTTCCAATACTCCCTCAAGTGACAACATCTAACGATCGCAATGCCCAACACTCTCTCAATGCAAACTTAGTTGTCAAATCGTCAATCCTAACAAATACAATGTGATGGTGAAATGTTAGCTGAGTATTTAATTAAGTCCGTTCATCCAGCATGATTAGGGAAGCTGAAACACTTCCATTTAATCAATGACTTTATCCAGATCACTTGGCCCAGGGCGGTCGTAGCAGCTATGAGCCTGCGATCCATGATCGAAATTTAGGTATCATCTATCTGTCTCACAAATCAATAATTTCAAAGGTATGGGTTGTCACCCAAACGTCAAGTATGATCACTTAGTTTCGATGTGCGAGCTTATTACATAATCAAATCACCACAAGGAATGACTTGTCGCCCAATTCCATTCATACTCATGTCATTCGAACGATAATGTGGCACAGAATCATCAACTAAGTAATTTAACGGGAGGCGTTCGAACAAAGACCTATCACCTCCTATTCTCGCTGTTTACTACAGGGAGGCTCGTCACCCCAGCGTAGGCCGACAATACGAACACAGTGTCTCATACCACCATGCCCGGCTCCCGAGTCTTAGTTGCTCACTGGTTACTACGAGGAGGCTCGTCACCCCAACGTTGCTGACAACTCGGATACGGTGTCCTATACTACCATGCCCGGCTCATGAGTCTTAGGGATCATATCATTAACAGTTAATAGTGGCCTCTCAAAGGTATGAAGTCTTTCAGATTCAGGCAGACGTGTACGTACAAGGTTAACGAACATGGATAACCAGCTGGTGAGCTAATTTATCTCATCTAAACGAACTACGAATCATATGACATTGAGATCAACGTCCTGTGTAGTCCGACTATAGCCGACTATCTGTAATTCAACTAATTGGGTCAAATTTACCTGTGGACAGTCCTACCAGAGGGGCTACCCATATGGGTTGTCACGCCCCAAACCCGATAATCGAATTCACATGAATCCCGATTGCCGAATCCGGTGCCGACAGCCTCCGTAGTGCCCCATTCTCGGCTCCTGATAATCAAATGCTAGATTCCGATCCTGGGATCGTACAAGGAGGATTTTCAGAATGAATTTTTTTTTTTGTAATGGAGCATAACCACAAGCATAACCAAGTCACAAAACAACATCACTACATATCCATTATATCAAAAACTTTAAGTACAATGCGAAAAGAGAAATATGAGGTGATCAAAAAGCTCCAAAAGCTCCAAAAGGTCCTGATACGCACTCCTACCTCAGCGCTACTGCTGTTCAACGCTACCTGCACGCAACTGTCGTGCATAAGCTTACAAAAGCTTAGACAGTGGTGTAAGTGTGTGCTAAGGCAAACGCTGAGTGTACACATCAGGTAATGCGGAAGTATGCGGTAAGCCCATGAATAAAATCAGCCATACCAAGGCTATGTAATGCAAGGCATGATGCGAGATATGAATGCCATCGGTCACACCGATGCAATGCAAGGACTACATAGCCGAATGTTATATGTGAATGCAATCCAAGCAAGTCGGTACTCCTCAAGTACACATATCAGTACAGTTCCTCTCTGAATATCACCGGGGTCTAATACACTTCGCAGTAACTGCCACCTCCCTAGCTGCATAGTCAAGCAAGCGGAATAGACCTCACTATCCTCCTGACTAGTAGTCTGCCAATACCTACCCGGCTCGTCGATAGCGGACTCATTTGTGAGCTGGTCAAACTCAGCCTAGCTTATAGCCCCCTCATTCAGGCGGATAAGGCCACACCCCCTTCCAACCGACCACGACACAGTGGGAGAGGCGGCCTACTGGTATTCGGCACACGGGCGCTCGTGTATCCACTCGGTCTAAACGTTGGAGCATCTCCTGGTACCAAAAAGGTTCTGGGACTTTCACCCAAGAACATCCTAAGTGCCCACAGTGCTAGAACCAAGTATTTCCGGTATCCGATACGGCCATCCACGATGTACCTGTGGAGCCACGGCCCTGATGTCTATAGGGCGTGCAGTGATCAAGTCACACATATGCGAGATATATGAATCACACCGTCAAAGCATGCAACAATCCAACGCACACTGCGCGATCATGTGGGGCACTCCGTCTCATAAGGAGTCCCATAAATGTCTCAGCCCAACTGGCTTATACTATGATCAAACATTTCTCATATCAAACATACATATGATGTGTATGGGCATGAGTCATGAGATTATACTAAGCATGTCATAAAGAAATGAACTATCCTTACAACGACGATGGGCCTAGACGGTCTGCATGTAACAAGTATGGGCCTATCAATGGGCCCTAGGGAGAGTTATAATGCGGACATCTAACCGACATTACTCTTACAATGTGGACGTTAAACCAACATTGTTCCCGAGGCTTGGTTCGCCATAAATATCATTCAATAAATGATGGTGGAATCACACATTGCAATAGACCTTAGGTACATCCCATTGGGCCTTAATGCATCAAGTGGGCTGTATCTCAAGGGCCTTATATTAATTAAGTGGGCCACATCAATGGGCCTTATATTCATCAAATGGGCCACATTAATGGGCCTTATGTACATTGCAATGGACCATAGCCCCTGGCCTTTGAATACGCCTCGTAACATGGGCCACAATTACATTAAGATGGACCTAATCACATGGCCTTATATATATTAAATAGGTCACACTAATTGGGCCCTACGTATACTTCAAATGAACCATACCAATGGGCCTCATGTATACATCAAATGGGCTCTCAACCAAATAAGAGTGGTGATAATGAATTCCACCATTTAAATTCCTAAGGCCCGCCATAACATATGTTTCCCAAATAACCTATTCATAAATTAACATAGTGACAAATGGAGTGGAAACAAATATTAGCTTAATATACCATGGCCCTTTAGAAACTTTGAATGGTGGACGTCATTGTCCACTATTCTAAGTGGTGAGGCCTATGTCCAGTGCATGGATGGTTAGGATATAACACATGCCACATGGTCAGGGCCCATTATAACTTTGATTTTTCCATCAAATCTTTTCATAAGGTCTTAAAGACCTGAGTCAAAATAAATTTCATATTGATCCAAAACTTATGTGACAACAAAAGGCTTCAATTGGCAGATCCTTAAACCCCACTGCTTTTACTGTGTGGTCCACTTGATAGGAAGATTTAAGCATTTAAAATGAACTTTCAAAAGGGTTGGATGGCTTGGATGCAACATATGCATCATGGTGGGCCCCACAAACATGGCCCACCAATTAAATAGACGGTTTGGATAAATCACAGACACCAAAGGTGGGGCCTACTGTGCCTGAATGGCATAGATAAAACACATACGTCCGGGGGGAGGGGGGGGGTTTCCACCGTCCGCTGAGCCTCCACCGTCCGCCTGGACGGTGGCAGTAAGGCACATAAATCACTGTGGGTCCCATGTGGGGCCCACCATAACGTTTACTTTCCATCCACCCCGTTGATAAGGTCGCACGTGACCTAGGTGGACGGAAAAACGAATATCAGTTTGATTCAAAACTTCTGTGGGCCTTAAAAAGGGCTTCAATGGTGGCCATTCAATCACCCTGTTCCCTGTGATGTGGGTCACCTGGGCCATAGATGGATCCGATTTTTGGCGGGGACCTAATTCAGGAGGTGGCCCACCGTATAGACGGTTTGAATATTACACATACATCATGGTGGGGCCCACACAAAGGACCCCAGACGCGTCCGCCCAGCTCCCTGGACGCTAGCAGCGTCCTGCTGCACAACTGCAGCAGCGCTGCACCCTCCTTCCAAATATATTTCGATTTTAAAAAAAAAAAAAATTTCGGTGATTTTTTGCATGTAGGGACCGCTTCAAACGAATCTACCCCGTCAAATGAATTTTCAGTCCATGCCCCATCCATCAAGACTAATATTGGGTATATCCCGACATGTACAAAAATTTAAAATAAATTTTGAAAGGTAAAAATCATTTTTGCTAAGGTATGGCCCACCAGCTAGTCAGGTCAGACCCATTTTTCGGCTCAACGCCTAAAATGATCTAAGGAATGGAATGGGCGGCTTGGATTATAAACATACATCAAGGTGGGTCCTGTACAAGTAGCCGTCTTCAAAGCCAAAAGAAATAATCAAAGGTTTTCTCAGTCCACGTCCAGACGCTGGACGTTTTGGGCTCAACAATGCATTTAAGGTCGGCTCTGCTTAGGTGGGCCACCACATGGCTAGGTGGTGTGGATCATATACACAGGTGAGGTGGGCCCCACCCACAAATGGATTGGATCCAAACCATGCTTCATGGTAGGGTCCATTCGGTTGGGCCACATGGTCATTCCATCATACCTAAAGTAAATGAATAACAAGAGAGGGAGAGAGAGAAAAAAAAGGAGTGGGACACGAGTGATGGAGGGACCCCGACACTATGGGCCCTCCGTTTCAAGCATCCAATCATACATCAAGGGGTCCCATTGCATATGGGTCATCCAAACAAAAGATCAACGGTGGAGATCCCTCTCCACTAAAAATGGACGGTCTAGATGACCTCTTTAATGCAAGGAAAGTAAACGTCATGATGGGGTCAATGGAAAATGGCCCCATCATGGAATGATTTTGATGATCGAGATGGGCCATCGACCACATCTTAGGGTCCTAAGTGAGATCCAAACCATTGATCGGTTGGCCTCACTTGGCCCTTCTTAAAAACATGAAAATTAGACTATGGAGGCACCCACCGGTTGATCTTCTTGGTCCGATGGGATGCCGATCTCCTTGAGCTTCACTTTGATGGTGGAGATGGGAAATGAATGACTAAGGTGAGAGGTTTTGGGATGGGAAGTGGGCCACCAAAATCACTCTCTCACATGGGAAGAGCTTGGACGTGAGAGGGCTCTCTTGGTTGCTTGGAATTGTTGGGAAATGAGAGAGAGAGAGAGAGAGAGATGAGATGTAAGGAGATGTGAGGTGAGTGATGTGTGATGTGAGTGATGGGTGAGGTGAGAGCTTGGTTGACTTTTGGTGGTTACTTGACTTGTGGAGAAAGGAAGCATGGGTGTGTGTACTTGACATGAAAGGTGATTGATGGGGTTGATTTGACACTTTATAGAGATTCTCTTGGAATTTACAACGCGTGGTATTTTTTCCAAATAAACGCCGACTCATATCTCTTAGTCAGAGTATCGGATTGGTACATGAGTCGCGGCGTTGGAACCGCGGCGACGGTGCGGTCGTAATGATACAAGTCTTGGATTAAGCCGACTCAAATGTATAGGATATGACTTACGGTCGTGTGCAACGTCGACTACAGGTCGTGTATTGCCGGAATTTGAAGAGAAGGATCGCGGAAAGTGACGAAACAGTATGAATTAGGATACGGGTCTTACATGGGTTCTGAAATTTGCTGGTCGATCTAGAAAGGGGGCATGGTATAAATGAACGATACTAAAGTAGATGTTAGTCTACTTCTAGTTATGAGGGATTTAGGCATACATAACAGTAAATTATAGACATGGAAATCATGATTCATCAAGGATTCTTAAATACTTGGAAAATTTAAATAAACATGTAAATAAGCTCAATTTCAAAGAAACAATCATATATAGAATGAAAATCAGTAATTAATCATGTGCATACGGGACATGTAGGGAAAATTTTCTATTTGTTTCATAATTTGGGGAATGTGTCCTAATTTATGCTCATGAATATTAGAAATTAAGACAATGCAAGGATCTTGGGCGATTGAGAGCCTAATTTCCCCCCAAATCGAAAAATATTTGAAACAATACTCCAATTTCATATTAACATACATGCAAGAAAATTCTACACCCATAATTACTAATTTCGCCCTAGATTTGATAAACGGCCACTTATAACTAATGGTCCACACATAAGGGTTGCTGAAAGCTCGCGGAGTGGCTTTTGGGGTGAGCCTGTATCACATAGATTTGTAGGTTAGGACACATGCATGTGACTCCTCTGGTTGAAATTAGGGAGATGATAGGGTGGTTACCTTTTTGGATTGTAGCAAATCTCCTCTCGTAGCGGCGGATATGTAGTTTCCGACGTAAGGTTGTGGTAGAAGAGGGAATCCTCTCAAGTCCCATCCTTTGAGCTCTCTCTCTCTCTCTCTCTCTCTCTCTCTCTCTCTCTCTCCCCTTTGTTAAAAAAATTCGTATGATAGGTGGGAGAGGATTTTTAGAGCTTATATAGCCTAAAAATTAGCTCATTTGGCCCTAGGAAGGCTGGACCTAATGCATATATCCTTGGTGGTTGTATTTTTGACCCTTGGGGCTGTCCCAGTGGCCCATCTATGCTATGAAATAGGTGTTCTATAGTCAGATGAATGGTTGTCCCAAATTTGGTGGCAAACGGATGAGTCAATTGATTGCATGGGCCTGATTTGCGATCAATGGTCACTGATGATCGATCGGGCCCACAATTATACGGACATTAGTAGGAAAATATCCCTGACTCATGGCCCGAGTTTGATTGCAATTCAACGGTTGGAAAGTCTTAACTTTACTATTTTAGTGGCGGTGCCAACTCACTTAAGTTTCAGGTTTTAAGTTCCGGAGAGTCGCGCCTTTCAAGCTCTATTTTCACAGTCCAAGTTGTGCGGTTCGGGGCATCATTTGGGCCCACCGTCCATGATGGACGTCAAGCCCAGTGAGATGAACATTATTCTATAATTTTCGAACTAGTGGCCCATTAACGAGTGGTCGATAGCTTATTCAGGTGATCGGCGCATTTCTGGAATAACTTAGATATGAAGATTTCTTGAGCGTAGTTGTTAAGATCTGGATTAACTAAGTTCATGGTGTGCCCTATTCGAAATCAGCGAAAATGGTGATTCGGTCATGATCACTCTAGATCGTTGGTTCTTATACTAAATGAATGACCAGGTTGATTTTTTGTATTAATCAAAATCCGATCCTTAGTTGTCTTGCCTTTAGGTATGTCTTTATTTAGTTATGGTTATCTCGATTGGTCAGTGATGTATTAACTAGATTTGGATCTTATATAAACAAATCGTGGGACGAAACTCAATGTTTAAGTAATCGATCGGATTCGTTGATTTTTTACAGTTGATCAATCATATTTGTATGATTCTTTTTTGATACCAGCCGTGTATAGGTTTACTTCAAGCGTCAAGGATCAGAAAGTTACTAATTATTAAAAAATAAATAAATTTAACAATCTAAAATATCAAAAATTTAGGATGTTACATATATACATCCAACGAAATTATACAAATATAACATTGGACTGAGTTCCCAATTCTTTTTATTTCCCCTGCTTCTTCAACTTTAATTTCATTAAAATAATTAGAATAAAGAATACCAAATGGTGAAATGGAGAGGATTGAAACAGTTATTTTTTCGGAGAAAAGAACGCTGAATAATGAAATGTAGGAAAATAAAATGAGAAGAATGGTAATCAATCTTGTAGAGAAAGCTTTGAAGAAAAACGGTTCGAAGAATGGAATGCCAAAGAATATAGTAGGTAAAAAGAGTGGTGGTGAGTCTCGTCACTGAAGATTTTTTTTTTTTTTTTTTAAATTTTAAAAAATAAAAGTCTAAATAAGAGGTAAGGGCATTTTCATTCTCTTCCGAAGGACCCAAAAAAAAAACAAAAGAGGAAGGGGAAAGGGACTAATCAGGTGCCACGGTTATTTTTGTAAAAATCCCTTTCTAATATTTCTCTCCTCTCGTCCGGCGCGCTGGAGGTGGAAGGGTCATTACTCTCGCAATACAGGACACGTGGCAGATGTTAACGTTGATCCGAACCCTCCATATGGTGTGTCCTTTCCTTCCTGTCCCACAGCTGATAGTCCCAACGGCTTGGATCATTGCATAAACACAATCACGAGCAGGCTACTCCTTTTCTCATCCAAAGCACCCCTCTCTCTCTCTCTCTAAAACAAGGGTGAAAATGTCATGAAATGGACGGTTAGGATGCCTCAACCATGCATTTTACCAGAGACAGAAGACATCATGGCCCTCCTTGTAGACATCCAGGTCAGATTTGTAATTCTCTCCATTTACGTGTCATATTTCCTGGCATAGACAAGTCGGATGCTATCATGGGTATTTGTTGCTTTTGACTGTTTGGATGGACGCTTTTGTGTATTTTATTGGTTGAGATCATTCAGAGGTTTTTGTGTTTGTGGAGATTTATTTTTGTTAATCTATTGTAGGAGTGATTCTGTTAAGTGGGTGCTTTTTATTTTGTTTCGATTTTGATTCTTGTTTCATTTGGTGATGAATCTTGCATTGATTGATATGAATTGATAACTGTTGGGTGGTGGAATTATAGTTGGTTCAATTCTGACAATTGGGGCCCGTGCTATTGTAATCCGGATCTCTGGTCAATTGTGTCCCACCATTGGTGGGCCATCCACTCTCCCCCCCCCCCAAATGGTCAATCATGTTGGGGAACCGCAGAAGCCCACATAGATGAATCAAACAAAGTACTGTCAATCGCACAACCAAGTCCAAATACAAACAATCTGAATTTTACGTGAGAAAATCCTTTCAGAAAAAAACTATGTCACTTTAATGTACTAAGTAAGCAAAAATAAAAGAGATAGTGTTACCGATTCGAACAAGCCTCAAATCCACTTCACAAGCCCAAGCTATGCCCTTGTAACCCTTAGGAAGGAATTAGAAAACCCTAGAACTCTTCTACTCTTTCCCAAATCTCGATTACACCCTATATATATATATATATATATATATATATATATATATATATATATATATATATATATATATATATATAGTATCATATGGTATCACAATCGGAGTGGGAAACAAATTCCGCAATTACTCAATTCTGCATGCACACTCAATGGTACCTTCGATGGGACTTTAATGGCATTGAGTGGTCTGTCGATGGCATTGACAGACCCCGTTCTTTACACATTTAAGACATCAACAACAAATCATAGCCTTTTAATTTGTGGCCTGCAAAGGTTAAGAAGGGAGGCATTCCAAATGGTCCACATTCAACTGAGAGAAATCCAAAGGTTGGTGGCTAGGATCTTCTGTTCTCGGAGATTAGGGGGCACGGTATTTATTATAGAACAATGGCCCCCCAATTGTTGGAATTGAAAACCCAAGTGTACTTGGCAACACCATTGATCAGGTATCATATAATTCCTCTGTTGGGCAGTGGTTGAAGTTTCCGGGTTTAAAGTTTGGTTTTGGGCTGGTTCAATCTGAAGTTCTTAGCTATGGGGTTTGCTTGCAAATTTGATTCGAAAAGTTCTGTTCACACTACGTCAATTCAATTTGTAGCATCAATTTGGAATATCCACATTTTGATGTATTCAGTGAATGGAATGACCATCTTTTGGCTAGGCAAAATCTATGGGAAAAGAGAGCATTTTCCTTTGATTTGACATTTTTTGTTGTTCAGGTTGTAAAGAAAACCATTGATTTGATAAAATAGTCCTTATTTAGAATTGTGGTTTTTGACAAAGATAGGAGTGACCTTTGAAGCTTCAACTTGGATTTCCACTTGCGAAACAAATATGACTCCTAAAATGGATTTTGTTTCTCAATAGCGCTGATGAAAATAATCATTAAATAATACTTCGAATAGCTACCCCAAATTCAAGTTGATTATGTTTTGCTTCTTCTTGGGAGAAAGACAATTGAAGAATTCCCAATCAAGGAACTTGCGGATCAGATCATCCATATAGGATACCAAAAAACTCTCGATATTTGATGTCCTGCTCTTTGAATCTGATTCAATTCTAGCTACGGTTTTATTAGACATCCTACAACTAGAATCCCTCTTTTTTCCAAACCAGTTCCTCCACCACCACGGACCCTAGTTGGATTCAGGCATGATACACATTTTAGTTATAGGGAGAATCCAAGTACTCTCGTTTGGATCCATGAAACAACTCTCAAAGATCTTTTTTCCCTTTTGGATTACTTTCTTCATGTTCCCACATAGAATTCTGCCTTACCAAACCTGGCGTTAGCTATTATTTGGATCACTATTGAATAGAATTTGGATATGACAAAATTGTAGTTTCCTTGGCATTCAGAAAGGTTTGGTCTCCCAATCTCAATTCAGCTATTTTAAGAGTTGAACTTGATAGGAATGTAATTGCAATTTGACTATTTATGCGCTGTTGCTTAGTTTGAATGCTAGGAGACACATTTCTTGTCATTTCCTCTTTGATTAAACCGAATGTTCATAATTCCATACACCTGCATTCAAATGCAGTCTGAGTTTAATTTAACAGGAAGAACAAAAATGAATGATGTTTACAACTACTCATAAAGTAACCCTCACATTGCCGTGATGTTTTTTTTTTTTTTTAAAAATAAAATTAATTTTTAAATTTAAATTATCAGCAAATAATAAATTTTATTAGAAGCAACAGCCAAATGGCCAGAACAGTACAGAGACATTACAAGAAAAGCTCTAATCAATGGAAAGAAACATCCCCAGGAGTGGAAGGAAAAGAGGAACCTGAGGCCTCCCACTTGGTGCAGACCAGATGTTTAACTCAAGAGATGATGACCGAGGCTGAAGCACTTATCCCATTAAAAGTGAGATTGTTCCTTTCTTTCCATAAAGCCCATAACACAGCCACAAAACAGAGCTTCTGGACTATTTTCTGTCTTCGTTTACAAGGATGCAGTCTCTAGTCCACAACAAGCTACTGGATAGTCTGTGACGTCACTCATGCCAATTCAAACTGCAGAAAACATCATCCCCAAACTGCTGTCCCAAACGAACAGTGGATGAAGAGATGGTTGAAGTCCTCAGCATTCTTAAGGCACAAACAACAACCATCAACCAAGATCATATTCCTTCTACGAAGATTGGTGGCAATGGATTGGTAGCCAGATTTCGGGTGCAAAAATTGGGAAAACGGTAGCTCATTAATGCCTATTGCCAATGCAAATCGCAAAGTGTTGGTTCTTAAATTAGACCAACCTTTATTTGATGCTACATATAGATGCTACCTTACTCTTGGTCTTTTGTTGAAATCTTCTAGGCTCAGATTTTAGTGATAACCAATCTGGACAAAGCGGAGAAGAATTCGTTAAATGTTGCAAAACTTAGAGGTTTTGGTTGAATTTAATGGTTGGTATTTTACAAATTGAAGCGAATTGAGTTGCTATGAATTGGAAATTTAATGGTTGGTAATTTGAAAATCGAATCTGTTATATCGTTGCGAATACCTAATTGATTAACTATAAATTGGGATAAGTTCGATTCCTTTTGTTCGGAGCATATGCGAGGGAGTTAAACAAATTTGGGAAGTATGCTATTGGGGCTATTGCTTGTGCGGATTAAGATACTCAAAGATTTTTGTGTTTTTCTGTGTTTGGGTTATAAAGGTTTGATTTCTTGGACTCGGGTGAGATTCTCTTCAGAATGTGATCAGAAGAGCTATGGTTCAATGCCTTGGGTGTTCTGGAATGGTTATTCCTCTTTGTTTAATGGGTAATGGATTGCTTGAGATGTACTGAATTGAATTGTTTGTTATTGCTTCTGTGCATTTACATTTTCTGATATTGTTGAGGACTTTTGCATTTGGGATCTAAGAGCTCAGATTCTTGGGTGGGTGAGAAATTCTCAGGGAAAGAGATGACAAGTTCTAACTATGCTTTGATTAGAGAAATAGATGTTTTCATTGTTTTTTTCTCTGTGATGCGTATGATGTTACTGCTTGAGTTGAATTGAATTTTGGGGTTTGTTCTTTCACGATCTAAGATTTCTGGAGTTCTCTTCTGTCTTTTGAATTTATAACTGCTAATGTTTTTGTTCCTCAGATGGTAACAAGGAATTATCATACAAATGTAATTGAAATAGTTGAAAGTTTGTAACTTTGGGTTGTTTTTCGTTCTTTCCTCTTTTTGGAAAGATGAGCAAGTTTTTATTAGAATAAAAATGAAGCAATGCAACAGCTACATTGGCCAGGAATCAGTGACCCTCTCAAAACTCTAAAATCCCGAAGGCTACGGCTACCAAAATGGTGATAAAATAGTGAAAACATCACATACAATCCATGAGAGCCAACTCATGTGAAGAGAGCACCCTCTTAGCATCATGAATTGGATACTACCCTAATATGGAAACCAGCCGTACAATCTGTTAGCACCTTCCCATCTGAAAAAAATCATGGAATTCCGGACTAATAGCTGCCCATCCAATAATCATAAAGGCAACAATCTTCTTCAACAATTCCAGTGTTTCTTGCTTGTTCTCAAAGATTCTAATTTTCCACTGTTGCTTGAAGTTAGAAATCTTCTTCAATAATTCCAATGCCGCTTGCTTATTTTCAAAGGTTCTAATGTTCCTTTCCTCCATATCCCCACACTGTGATGTAAGGGAGAATAGTACTATTAGTACATCCTACTAATAGTACTATTGATACTGATATAGTGAAGGAACTGCTGGTACATTCGAGATGCTAGGAAGGGGTGACCACTGAGACACATCCACTCATTGATTCTGATTGCTTAGAAACAGGTACGTTTCTCCTTTGTTTGTTCCTTTTTTTTTTTTTTAATGGATAGTCCTCCCATTGCTTTATGGAAAGAGAAGCGTCAATGTACTTCACATCCTATATTTAAGTTTGTCTCATATGCTGCCTTGTACCCTTCCTATTATGCTTTCTTGTCTTTAGTTTCTTTTGTGTCTTTGCCTTTTAGATTCTAAGAGGCAGTCTCCAATCCAAAGTGGGACGAGGCTATGATGGAAGAGGTGGGGGCATTGATGAAAAGTGGCATGTGAGAGCTGGTAAAGATACCTAAAGGAAAGGAGCCAATGGGTTGAAAATGGGTCTTCACAGTGAAACACAAGGTAGACTAGTCCATTGAAAGTTATAAAGCTAGACTTGTTGCTAAGGGTTACGCTCAAGTATAAGAAATTGATTACAAGGAATCAGTTGTGCCTGTAGCCAAGATGAACTCTATATGGGTCCTGCCGTCCCTTATGATAAAATTTTCTTGGCCGCTGTATTAGCTAAATGTGAAGAATGTGTTTCTCCATGGAGAATGGAAGGAAGAAGTGTATATTCTCCACTTGATTTCAGGTTCACCAACAGTGAAGGATATGTTTGCCAGTTAAAGAAAACTATTTAGAGACTCAAACAATCTCATTGGACTTGGTTCGAGAGGTTTAGTTAGGCAGTGAAGAGGATTGGTTATTCCTAGAGTCACGCTGATTATACTCTGTCTGTAAAACAACGAGAACAGTTGATGACAACTTCGATTGTTTATTTGGATGATATTGTGGTGATAGGAAATGATTGTCATGGAGATTGAAGACTCGAAGGAATTTCTAGCGAAAGAATTTTAGATTAAGGATTTGGGAAATTTGAAGTATTTTTTTGGGTATAGAGGTGGCTTGATTAAAGAAGGGTATATATCTCATTGAGAAAATACACCTTAGACTTATTGAATGACACTGGCAAGCTAGGTTCTCTACCTACACTCTCCTATTGATCTTAAAAATAAGCAAAGTTGGAGTGAGGGGTAGTTATTACCTAATAAAGAGATGTACTAGAGATTGGTTAGTCCCTTACTTTGTATCTCACTCAACCTAATATAGCATATGCAGTAAGTGTGGTGAGTTAGTTTATGGAGGCACTACGAGTTCCTCACTTGGAGGCTGTTGAAAGAATCTTGAGGATTTGAAGACATCTCTTGGGAAGGGTTTCTTATTTGCAAATCATGCTTATCTCTACTAAAAACCTATATTAATGCAGATTGGCCGCAGGCCGATGATGTAAATGATCGAAAATCGACTCTAGGATGTTGTGCTCTTGTTCAAGAAACTTGGTTATGTGGAAAAGCTAGAGACAAATTTTAGTGGTTAAGTCTGGTGCAGAAGCAGCGTACTGGGCTATGGCTCATGCTGTAGCAGAATTTTTGTGGGTGAAAATTATATTACGTGATTTGGGAATCACGACGAATACTCCTATGAAGTTGTTTTGTGATAACAAGGTAGCCATCAACATTCAACAAATCCAGTTTAGCATAACCGAACCAAACACATTGAAGTTGATGGGCACTTCATCCATGAGCAAGTTATTTATCAAGAACTTTGCTTGCCATTCGTAACGACAGAGAATTAGCTTGCTGACATTCTTACTAAGGGAGTTGTTAAGACAAGTTAGAATATGTTCTTAGCAAGCTCAGCATGATAGACATTTATGCCTAGAACGAGGGGGAGTGTTAAGATATAAGTTGATAAAGACCATTTTGTAATAAAAGGGTATTTGACGTGCTTATATGTAATTTCTTTTTAACCCTTTTATAATAACATGAGAAGAGGGTTGATGCCATAACTCCTCTTTTTCATTCTCCTCCTGTCTCCTTTCTCTTCCTTTCTCTTCTTCCTCTTCCAATCTTCAAATCCTAGAAACTATCCTCATTTTCTATTAAATGCGCCAATGCGTATCTTGTGCCACATGTGCCACCATACAGTTATGCAGATCCGTGATAATCCTAGTAACCAGAAACGGCAAGAAGTGGAGGGGCTGCTATGAAGTAGACGATAAAGTATTTTATGATCCCAACTGTCAAAGAATCGCTTACCGGCTCATATCATGAAGAATTATTAACTACATTCTCATTACACTTATGTCATGTGTAGATGTTGTTTGACATATAAAATCAAAGAAGGAACTTAGCATTGTCTTTGAAATAAATGGTCCTTTATGACTTTGAGTCAGTCGATTCAATTAATCATACTTCATCAGATCACTAGAATTTAGATAGGAGTACACGGAAGGTGTTCTGTCACTGACTATTAAATTAATTGATAACAATTGCATTAGAAAAGATCTCTGCTAGGATTTTGGCAATTTAAAAAGCCACCAATGTTGATTTCCATTTGCAAGACTCACAATATATAATGAGCAATGGAGGGCTGAGATTTAATCTCATTGCTAAAAAAGGATAGTGCATTGATCCCTTCGCTGGATCTAATGCTAAAACAGTTCAAATTTAAATCTCCAGATCATTACCAGGAACCCATTGTTGCCTATATAATCCAATTCTGGGAACCAGGTATATTTACAACAAGTGAGAAGAAAACTTTGAAATTTACAAACCTTGAAGTGTTAGATCTGGCCAAGAGTGATCTGATTGCTGTCGTTGATTAATCTGATGGGTCCGATCGTAGATCTCATTCTGTGGATCCATCTCCAGTGAGTTTCCATGCAACCTACCTTCTAATGGGCACCCAGCAGTGTGGATGGTGAATCTCGATTGTCGTGTGAGTGAAGGATACCATGGCTGGATACAGTTCAAAACCACACTCATTGGGTGATCTCAGCCATCTGAATGCTGGGCATCAAATTGCCATAAAGAAAATAAAATGGTTGGGCGCTCTATAATCAGCTGGGAAAGTGTGTAAAAGTCATGGTTAAGATTGTTTGATTGGTCTAGCTTTTGAACTGTAGCCCAACCATGGTTAGGGCCACTAGATAAAACAGTTCTTATTTACCACCTGCACTGCCATGTGTGGTGGAAGGTAGTTTGCGTGGAAGGTCATTGGAGATGGCTCTATAGTGCAATTTCCTTTCATAAAATCTCCAATGCCCAGCTCTCCCAAAATTATGTATTTGCTGGTATAATATTTATTAATTAATATCCAAAAGCTTAAATGGGATTTTGTTAAAATTTCAAACCTAAAGAAAACTTACACATGAATACACACACACACACACACACACACACATTTCATACTCTAGTACCCGTATGTGTGAGGTATGGGTGTGAGTATGCATTTATGCTTTCATCTGCATCCGTTACACTTGTTTGCCGGTGGGGTCTTGTTCTCACACACATAAATGTAAGTATATGCATTCATATGCACATTACACATGCACATGCATGCTCAACATGTTCTTGAGAGAATATGCATGTATATGCACAGCTACCTAACACACATACACATGGGACATCTTATGAGCAACTAGTTGGACGATGAGTTACTATCCAGCTAGCACAAAAGTTTTAGCATGTGAAGCGTTTGCAACATCCATCCCATACAAAGGGTAGGCCCCACCATGAAGGATACATGATGTGAACTTGGCCAATCCATTCATCAAGTGACCACAATGTGGAAAACAATAGAAAACCACCAATATAAGCCAATGCATCTGTGACCCACCTGATGAGTGGAGCATCGTGATTTTTTGCACCAGGCGAGCTTTGTCGTGGGTCTACCTTTTGGATGAGTACATATGACACATTGGGAGATATGATGATCTGTAAGTTAGTGGCCAACTAGTTGCATGTGAGACTTCCTCACACACATGTATCTATGTATGTATAAATCGATACACACCTACATCCACATGTAATGATTCATGCATGGTCATCGATCATTTATTTGGGCATTGATGGATAAGGATATGCTTAAACTTTGATACATCGGGTTTAGGATCAAGGTATTCAAAATTGGTTATGATAACAGTCATAACAACGGCCGTAAAAAAAAAAAAAGAGGTCGTAAAGGCCCTGTACAGCCCTGTAACAGACCGTAACGGCCCAGTAACAGTCCCATAACGATCCTGTAACAGTTTAACGGTAACAGTGGTGGCTATTACGGCCACCGTTACCATTTTGGAACACCTTGTTTAGGAGGCTTGGAGTCAAGACCTTATTCTCTTAAAACAGTCCTTCCATGACAAACAGAGTCTCAAAACTTTCACATGCGATCATGTGTTCTTTCATGTGCATTGTTGGACACATCAAGCATTCATACACTCACCATTGCATGCTCATGGGAGTGCTCCCATCAGGCCCTCTCTGTGATCTGTATGGCCCTACCATGGTCACTGCAATCATAAAAAAACAATTACGCATATTCCAGTTTTTAGTTTCATGTCTGCAATTTCCCATCCTTGCAAACAATCATCAGCTTGGACCACCTCAGATGAAAATGTAGATATGAGGGTGCACTCAATTTAGAAAAGGTCTTTCATAACCGATCAATTGCACTGGACCACAAGCGGGTTTTTGACATGCCCGATTCAACAGATCTGTGAAATTTTATCCACTTTGTTCTACTTTTGATTTACTAGTTGATGAAAAACATTGATATGAGAACATTCCATCTTTGAAAGCCTGCAATTTCACTGAATTGCAGTTGGGTTTTTAATATCATGCCCCATTTACAGAGATCTGCTCTTACCAAGTGTTAAAACAGATCTTGGGACCCATGTATGTATGACCAGTTTCGAGGGATATTATCTAGTGCAAATGGAAAAAAGTTGCTGTGGGACCCACCATGATGTGTTGATGACATCCACTGCGACCATCATGCACTCCCTCCCTCGTTTAGCCATGGACCCAAAAATCAGGCCAAACCATGACTCAGGTGGGCTACATGAGCAGGAACAGTTGGAAGTAGGGTGCCCACCATTGATTTGCGTTGGGCCCCACCCAAGTTTTAGATTTTTTTTTTATTTTTTTTAATTTTAATTTTTAATGTGTGCCATCATGTAGAGCAGATGTTTGATATGAATGGATATGATGGCATATAGATAACAAGATGGGACCTCTATGCAATGCTTCCTGCTTGAGTGGCTAACAAGAGTTATGGATCAGCTTGATTTTTGGGTCCATGGCTATATGAGGGACGCATCCAAGATGGTTGGAGTGGATGTCATCAACACATCACAATGGGACCCACATCACTCATTTTGCACTTACAATGTGGTGAAAACATTTGCACTTGATACTTTCCGTCAGTTTCGCTGATCTTGTGAAACCTATTTCACAGCGAAACTGACGGTGCACACACACACATATTGATTTTACTGTAATTTTTTTCCCTGCCTTAGATCTTGATTTTCATTGTTGTAAGAATCCATGAGACCAGATGGAATAAATTGCATTGACTGATGCTTAGTTTATTTAAGTTGAATCAGACCAAGAATATTAAATTTCTATATTATATCTTTTATTGAGCTGACCCTTTTCTTCCTTTGTTTATATTGAACAACCTTTTTCTTTCACTTGTTCATGTCCCCAACCAACTAGACAACCTGTTAGTTGAATTAGACCCAAATGCTCATCAAATCACATGTTTATTCCCATTTCTTCACTTATTCAAAAGTCCCAACTAACAACAATAAGCCAACTTCATAACCATCGGTCATTAGGGTTAAGTCGTGAGAAGATTGTCATTTATTAATAATTTGTTGTATATATTTGACTGTTGATTATAATCCATTGACTTTATTCAATAAATAAATAAATACATAAATAAATAAATAGAAATTCTATAACCATTGAATATTGCTAGGTTATTCATGCAAATATACTTCTATATTTCAGAAAAATTGGAGGACTAGATTTGCCAGTTTTAAAAATACCCCATTTTACCTAGCAACTCCCACATCTTTGACTGCTGAAACCTTCCCTATGTCAATAGTGACTAAAATATCCTTTGCGTTGCATGAAATGTGGAGGTCATAGTGTAGGATTAACCTATGAGATACAAGTGTTTGGTCTTGTGGAGGAATTTGACAAGGTTTTATTTATTTATTTAATAAAATTATTCCAGATCCTTTATTAATTTCACAAAATCTTAAGGCTAGTTTGGATATTTCGGCAAAAGAAAAAAGATATCATGGGTAATTGTGTGAAAGTCAGTTTGTATACTTCAAATTACTTGTTCCTATCATTTCCCCTTTCTCTTCCTCATAATAATATGGTCCAAGGAATTATAGTATTGATGCATTACATTGTGAATTGTCTTGATGCACCATTATGTACAAATGGGGCCCATTGTTCAGTCATCCAGACTGTTAATATTATGATCCTTTGGATTTGGGATGTTTTAAAAAATTTCACTATTAGAGGTATTGACCCTTTGATAAGTGGCCCACACTTAGACAGTTAATTAAAAAATACAGCAACGGTCGAAAAAAAAGTTCCAACTGCTTGATGTTCTGGATCTTCCAATGTAGAATATTTCTGGGTTGTCTCCATCTGAAGTGGTCCCATAGGATCAATGGTCTGGATCAATGGATGATGTGAAACTATTCTTGTTTTTGATGCATCAAGACTTTATAAAATCCTCCTCATCTAGTCCTCAATCTTCTGATTATAAAATTGACGCAGTCCTTTATACTCTAATTTTGTTTATACTGGTTAGTATAATTTTTATGATTATTCAATGTCCATCTTTTATATAATCCTCCTAGACTTATCCGATCCCAACCGTCTACTAATTCTTCTTAATGTTTCTGTGCTCCCCCAACAACAATAACAAACACGAGGCGGCAGGCGCTGGACTGATTAAACATATACATTAGCCTATAAAAAAATACAAGTATAATAAAACCAAAATAAATGTCTTGGACCCCATGGCTTGGAACTGCCCATGATGGCTGCCATCCCAAAACAAATCTTGTATATCATGAAGCAGGATGACCAGATACACTTCTTTGAGTAGGATGCCTATAAAGGTCTTGCAAGTGGGCCCCACTCACTGAAAATTTTGATTTTTATATTGGGTCTATTAAAATACCCATTTTGATTTTTTTAAAATATAGTTTTATTTTGTTGTGGGGTGTCAGATTGGCCATGTTTGTCTAGTGTCTGTGCAGATAATCGAGTGGGGAAGGAGTCTGCAGTTTGGATATGATTGTTGGTATGAAGCTTTCCATTTCAGAATCTGTTCCTTTTTTGCTGCTTCTGTTTGATTGTGGGTTGAGGTAATCATATGTTTTTTTTTTTTTTTCTAACCTTTACCATGGAGGTTACCAGAGGTTAAGGTTCACCTTCAAGAAAATGACCTATTTTACCCCTATGATTTTTAACAAGGACAGGTGGAATTTTCAAGGTGCATATAAAATCTTTGGGCATGCTAGTCATTTTTATATATGACTAGGGGATGTGGCATTAGCAACACATGTAAAGAGAATGTGAGAGAGGAGAAATCAAAAAAGGGAGAGAACTCGCAGCGAAGGTGCTGGCGGCATACAGAGAGCCAGAAAAAGAGAAGGGGGCTCATGCTCATGGTTTCAATGGTGGGTGACCTATCTCCATGTTTTCTATGTTGCGGCCCACTCAGGTTTTTAAGGCTGATGTCCTAATGTGAGCCGGCATAACAGATGTACAGTACGGATTTTCACATAGTCATCATAATGGACTCCACGGACCCTTTGTTGCACAGGCTCTAATTCGTGTTGGAAAAGAGATGTTTGAGGAGGCTGCTCGCAGTAAAGAATTGAAAAGATGAGTTAGAATCTAAGTTATTATAGGCTTTTACGGGTTAAATATGAACTATATATCGGACAATAATTACTTTTTCGAGTTCACAATATATCCTTTATAAGTCACTACCATCGTAATCACATGTATTATTAACTACTGGGATTATAGAATATGCATTATTGTAAATTGATATATTTCATTATTGTGTTTGAATAATTTTATGGTTCCATATTTTAAGAACCATATGAATAGTGGAGATAACACCCTGATCCATAGCTCAAGTGGTAGACTGAGTTAAAGATACCTCGTTTCAACACTTGAGGTCTTGGCATCGGTCCCTAGTGGGGGTTGGCTAACACTGAAGTGTGAACTGACAGTGAGGTGTACTAACAACCTAACAAAACAAAAAGAAGAAGAAGAATAGTGGAGATACTCAATGAAAGGAGTATTAATGATTCATATAAATCACTTGATAGTAAAAATTTTGAATAAATCCAACAAGTAACTAATAATTTTGTTATACTGGAAAAAGTGGCTATTATGCTTCTTCTTTTTGTTTTTTTTCCATGACTTCATTTAAAATATCTTATCATGTCTTTTGAATATTCAAACTTTCTGGCCCCAAGAAACTAACAGCCGGGTGCAAAAATGTCTAAAAGGATACAATGCGTACTATTATACATCGTAAGTATACTTTGAAGCATGCATGTGCCATGATTTGCATCCATCACACTCCAGGTTAAAAAAATTGAGTTTTGGTAGACTTTTTTTTTGGGGAATTAAAAAAAAAAAAAAACTACCTAATTAATATTGAATTTACGTTAAAAAACTACGTCATTAATTGATATAATTACCCTTCCACTGCATTTTGTGACGGTCACCCTGTTAGCAAATGGGCCAGTGCTAGGATGGGTCCCACTGTGATGTTTATATAAAATCCACCCCAACCATCAGTAAATCACCCCATGTTTTGCAAAGGGCCCAAATATCAGTTCCATCTGTGATGCAGTGGACCATATGACAGTAAACAATTTACTGTGCAACGCTTGCTCTGCAAACTATTTCCATTAGTGTGGCCCATGTGAACCACTAATGGGTGTTGAGTTTTGAGCCGCGGGTATAAATTTTATGCAGAATATAATGGTTGGAGTGGATTTCATATAATTATCATGGTGGGTGTAAAAATTAAAGGGATGTCTTTTTCCCAATTGTTTCTTTTGGTGCGGCCCACAAAAATTACAGGTCAATCATATTTTTTTATTCGTCTCTGGACCACTAAATATCTAATAGTTGGAGTAGATCTTATATAAACATTACAGTGAGTCCCGTCAAAATCAAGAGTTGCCTTTGGTTTTTTTTATTTTTTTCTGAAAAATCTCTATACAGTTCGAGGGGTCTGGGACTTTTTTTTGGGGCCCACCATGATGTTTACGCAAAATCCACTTAGGTCATTGGATACATAATCCTAGTTTAGGCCCAGATCAAAAAAATCAGCCTGACTTGTGATTCAGGTGGGCCACATCAAAGAAAACAGTTAGGAGAGAGATCTGTATTCTTGATTTTCAGAGGGCCCACTGTGATGATTATATGAAATCCACTCCAACCATTATATGTCACGAAATAATTTAGGCCCGTGGCCTAGAACTTAGGCCCATCCATGATTTAGGTGGGCTGATTGTTGCCTTGTACACTGTTTCCAATTATGTGGTCCACCTGAATCGTGGATGGGAGTGATATTTTGGTCCTTGGCCTAAAATGAGGTGACAAACCTAATAGTCGGGGTGGATTTTACATTAACATCATGGTGAGGCCCATCCATATGCTGTCACATCCTGAGCGGCCTTTAAAGAAATGTGACCAAGGCACTGAAACTACGATTACATCCATTAGTGAGGTAGCTTCTTGAAAACCTTAAATAAAAGGTTCTGTAACGTAAATTTCATGTTAATGAGGTAGTTTTTTTTTTTATATATATAAAAATTCCTTTTTTAATTTGCAAATATAAGTTAAAATTAGACTTGAGATGGAAAATACAGCATCCACGTCAGAGCCTGGTCATATCAACAGTTCTGATCACTGAACCATGGGCCCCACTTGTACCTCATTAAAAACTAGTTAATGGGTGTTTAAAAATAGCTTCTCCTTTGTTTTTTTTTTTTTTTAAAAAAAAAATTTAAATTTTTTCCCTCTCCCCATAAAAAAATAGTAAGAAAATAATAACCCAACTGGTAAAAATGAATTTTCATACAAGTCAAGGATTTGAAATAAAATTTTAAAAAAAAAGAAAAAGAAAAGAAAAAGAAAAAGAAAAGATGGGTTGATGGAAGTTTTAAAAAATGGATGAGAAGAAATGTCTGTGGTCAAGTGATGGAGTTTTGGGTTTCCCAATACATTTGCCTTTCTGCAGTGCTGCAATTTTTGCTGGGTGTGCTGCTGAAATTGCAACCAAAAGGGAGAATGATAAGATCCTACACAGAAAGGTGAATGTATACAAAAACATTAAAATAAATGTGAGAGCCTCTCTACTGCGTTTTCAAATCTCAATGGATAGAGAAGATTCGGATATGATCTTTCTATTTCAATCATTCTTATATTTACCACTTCATCTGCTAAATATTTCTAAGTTGAATATCAGCTGCTGCTCTCATCCTTGTGCATATGACATATGTGTATGAGATTTTTACCGTTATTATGTTGGGTTGTACTCTCGATGGCCACATTCCAAAA
The DNA here is from genome assembly GCA_037074715.1 of Magnolia kwangsiensis. Classification (NCBI taxonomy): domain Eukaryota; kingdom Viridiplantae; phylum Streptophyta; class Magnoliopsida; order Magnoliales; family Magnoliaceae; genus Magnolia; species Magnolia kwangsiensis. Next base: position 87,362,015 of record CM073581.1, read on the forward strand.
TTCAGATCAAGTGGATGATCGTAGATACCGATTGGAGGACTTTTTCCTGTTAAACGTGGACCATTGATCCTTCTTTTTTCCCCCCTTTTTTCTACCATCTATTTGTAACATCAAAAGTGATGTAAATGGGTGGTCAGGATCAGTCCTTGTTGTGGGTTTTTGGGTATGCCGCATATCCATGTAGGACATGGCTGATGAACGATCCAGATCTCGCACATGACTTAGTTATAGGTGATAGCACTAGATATTTTCTCAAATCCTTGGTATTTTTTCGGTGGATTTTCTTTTTCTATTTCTAGTTTTTAAAATTTCATTTTACTAGGTATTTACCATTTTAAATTTTCAGGTAATTTATAAATTGATTTTCTCATAATTTGCACATGATATATCATAGTAGAATATATTAAGAATTTCTAGCAATTTCTTTTCTAGATGGGTGGATATTCATGTGCTATTGCATACTAGTATCATACAAGCTTTATGATATATTTTGAAGATTTTCTTTTTCTTTTCCTCTTCCATTCTTTTTATTTTTTCTTCTATACATGTTTTAAATGGTCTTTAAAAAATAAAAATAAAAATAAATAATGCATCGATTGATTTATTATTATTATTATTATTATTATTATTATTATTTTTTAAAATCACATGGGAACAACGGGGATTTCTAGTTGTTAGTTTTTTTATCTCTTCCCTTCATATATATATATAGAGAGAGAGAGAGAGAAAGGGGGGGATTGCTTACCTTCTTATGTTAGCACTTGAGCGCACCCATCATGCACACAAAACAAAATGGTCCACATGATGTGGCACCCTTAGAAATCTTACAAAGCCAGCTTTCAGGCCGGTCCAAAACTTTGGTGAGCCATGGCAAAGGAAATAGTTTCCTTCCTTGTTTTGCATTTCTTTTTGTTATAGCCCACTAGAGTTTTGGATCAGGCTAAATTTTGAGTTTATAGAGTTTCCAGGGGTGCTGCATCACGTGAACCGTTTAGATTTCTGTGACCATAGCATGTGTGCAAAGGTGCATATGAGTGCTCAGGTAAGGTGTGCAGGTGAGCATTCCTCTCTCTCTCTCTCTCTCTCTCTCTCTCTCTATATATATATATATATATATATATATATATATATAGTTTGGTTCATTTTTTTAGTTGGCTTATATATTTTTCTAGGAATTCACCTTCTCCAACTTTATAAAAAAAAAAAAACAAACTTCCAACATTTTTATTTTTTTTTGGAATGAAAAATCTAAGAAATTAAAATAACATTTTAGACTTTTATATAACTCTACCATTCCATACAAAACATAAATTCAAGGAATGAATTTACCAACAGCCAAACACATCTTAGAGCAAGCTCCAGGGAATTTTATTTATATATGCGTTCATGGTGAGCCCAACCTATATTGGATGGGTAGGATGTCATACACAGATGATAGGTTGGAACTTATCCACTGGTTGGGTACTGTTGGACCCGAATTTGGACACTGGCAAGAGAATTAAATTTGGGTCATGCTGGATTTGGATACGGATACTTTAGGGAGGTATTGGATCCAACCCGATTAGTTGCATGTCCAATTTCGGGTCTTCTTTTGGACTGTTTGGTTACTGAGTAGGGTCCATACAAAAATATTCCATTATCTTATAATTTTTAAATTAAAAATATAAATATAAGATAAAACTAGAAAAATAAATTCTTACATTCGGATGGATGAATTTGAAATGATATAATTTCTAAATGCATCCAAATTTGTGGACTGGAGCTTACCCAATGATTAATCATGGCTAAAATCTACATCCAAATCTGATTAAATTTGGTTGGATTTCCAAGGACGTTGGCACTCATTGACAGTGGGCCCATGCAACATTATGGGCAAGTTGAGTAAAAATTATGATTTCATGATAAGTCTAACCGCGTTTAAGGTCAATGGTTGATTTAATAATTTAACCAAATAAAGGAATTTTTATTGCAAAATTCCTCTAAGACTAGGGTTTAACCCAGTAATGCTTCTATTGAACGAATGTAACTTTTTTAGTAGTGACATTGCCATAACATTTGTTGTGAGTAATATCGTAGTAATCCATCATTTGGAGAGAACAACCATTTAAGAGGAAAGTGCCTTGAAGCTGATGTGATTGAAGAATCGGGACAGATTTTTATCTTGAAATGATAAATCACAAAGTTCATAGATATGGCAAGTGACTCTCCTAACGAAGAAATGAGCCCTTTGAGTCAAGCAAGGCTAAGCTGCTCGAAGACATAGCCCAATAAAAGAAGAATCATCTCACTGAGTACATTTTTGGGTACAAGCAAAAGATCCTCAAGGCAAAAAGCTTGGGACATGAGCAGCCCAACATTTTGAGCTGATCAAATTGACCTCAGGCAGAGGCCTAGAAATGAAATATTTGAAATAATCTTAATCAAAAATCACATCAACTAACGTTGGTTCAAAGTCATTTTGAGGAGCCAATTTTCATTTAAATAAGGATTCTTCAGTGTATCTCATATAGATCAGAATGTTTCAGAACCACTCAAAAACCCTATAAATATAGCTACCCCAAACAAAAAGAGGTAAGCCTAAGACAGTTTAGTCCTTGATTCAAGTTTATCAACCTAATTTATGCATACGAGGGTTCACAGGCTATTACCAACATCTCATTGTCCATGCCCCCTGATATTTGAGAATTGAGAAATTTCTTATTTATCACCCATGTTTGCTATTTAAGCAAAATACTACTACTTATTGCCACTAAATACTAAAAGAAATTTTATTAAAAAATTAAAAGAAGCCTTAGAAACAAAAGAAATAGATGTAGAAATGAAACTAATATAGGAAACAAATGAAACTAAACTGGAACAAGAGGCATTCACCGAAAAAAGATTCTTATTCCAGTCCGGAGGAAAAGAAAATGATCAAGGGTGCTAGATGGGAATAAGGATATCTAAAAATTTGAAAGCTGAGAATACTTGAAAGATGTTTTTTTTTTTTAAAAAAAAATTAATAAAATATAAAATTATAAATTTATATGATATCCAATCTATCCATCTAATCTTCCATGGTGTGCAAAAGAACAAAAATTTAGTCTATTTAAATATAAGGAAACCCACACCTGAAATAATAACATAGGCCACTTAAAAACATCAAAACACATGCTACTCATTTGCTGATTTGATTAAAAAGAATTTGAGTTGTATAATCATTATGGTTAGATGGATATGTTTGACAGGTTGGATGTCATATACATATGTTGTGGGCCAGAAAAATTTCTGACTCTAATACTTTAATGAAAAACAATACATGGGTACAACTTTTGTAGCTTCCTTTTTCAAAAAGCACTACCTAAGGATTTTGATTCATGTGAGATTCTTTGGTAAATTTTAATGTTACGAGGAATTCTCTTGAAAAAATTCTTGAAATAAAAATGAAAAAAGGCAACCGAACGGATAAGGCAAATGCAAAATCACACGTCACTGATGCAAAAAATTAAATTTAGTTTTTTAAAAAATATTTGTTTGTCGGACATGGATAAGGCAAATGCAAAATCACACGTCACTGATGACATAAATGAGTTCATGTGCCTTGCGATTTGGGAAATCCATGCCTCAGGTTTAATCCCATCATAATAAAAAGAGAATCAGGTAACCGAACGGTTACCGTTTGATCACAGGAAAGTATGGAAACGGATTGCGTGGTGTACCACACATCACTACCTTGGAGATGTGTTCATGTCTAAGTTCCATGGGCCCCACCATAGGCCATAATGTATGTGTTATATCAACATTGGCCATTTATTTTTTAGATCATTTTATGATATGGGTCTAAAAAGGATAATTTTTTATTATAAACATGGTCTTTCATCTACTTTTTTTTTTAACCCAAATAAAATTTACTAATCTAGACCTCCATCTGTAATGACAACCTAATAAAGATAAAAATATTTTAATTTTTTCAGCTATTTTTATTTGAAAATCAAGAATAATTTTATCCAAAATTTTCTTTCCGTATTTGAAAAAGCTACTTTTATAATATAAGTTTTCAGCTATTTTAATGATAATTTTGTGTAAAATTTTCTTTCCGTACCTAAAAAATTTACTTTCATAATATAAGTTTTTAACTATTTAAAAAAGTAAAACACATAAAAAGTAAGTGTGTACTATGCTAATTTTTTCATCCAAAAATGAAACAATTCCAAAGCTCTATTGAACCACACCAAAGAAAGCAAGGGGATTGATGCCCACCTCTAAAACTTCTTAGGGTATGCTGTGATGTTTATTTGCCATCTAACTTGCTCATGAGATTTCTCTAACATGAATGAAGGGAAAACACAGACATCAGCTTGATCCAAAACTTCCTTGGCCCCAAGAAGTTTTCAATGGTAACCATTCAATCCCCTATGCTTTTTGTGGTGTGGCCCACTTGAGCTTTGGATCGGCTTAATTTTAAGGGCTATGCTCTAAAATAATATCATAAAGTGAGTGGATAGTGTGGATATAACACATACACCATAGTACGGCCCACATAACTTGATGACGTCGACACACCACCGCATGACACACCACGCAATCCGCTTCCATAGATCAAAGTAATTTTATCAACTAAAAAAATTCTATTGTGATAAAAGAAAGGAACTGAAATGTGACCGTTGGATCACATGCGATCTAGCTCAAAGTAATCAAATCATTTCAAAAAGAAAATTTCTTTTGATTTGAAGTTATTAAGAAAAAAAGGAAAAAAGGAAAACCAATAGTGAAAAATGAAGATAGAATTACAAGAAAATAAGGTGTATTTAATAAATATTTGGCAGCGTTGGGCTGGCATGGGCTGAAATGCATGCACACAGTGCTTGTTATGTAAATGAGATCACATGCTGAAAATGGGATACCTAAAACTACATAAACCTACTTATTTTGAGGTGGAAATTAATGAGGCACGGGTCCTACATGCACCTCAGCTTTTGTACAGCGCCATTAAATTACCAAATTCTCCCCTATTTTCAATGAAGGGTTAGACTTCTATGTTGGTTTTCCACCGATTAAAAAATGGTGGTGACTCTCAAAGATACACATGGCATGGTTTCAAAGATATCCAGGCCGTTCAAGTCGCTGATTTTTTTAAACTTTGAATTTGGACCAATTGCGGTTTTACTTTCAACCATTAATTGGATGGTTAGGATTGATCAATGAATGTGATTTTAGAGGTATGATATATCAGCACTAGGACCTATAATTTGGATGGCCTTGATAAATGAACATCAATGCAGCATGTGAGGAAATGAGTCACCACCATTTTATTAATGGTGTACAACTCACATAATAAGTTCTTTCCTTGACTGGAAGCAGTGATCTAGGAAAAGGGAATGCCTTTTTATACTCTTGCAGGTGTGATTGTTGATACTCAGGCACTCTTAAATGTACATGTGGTGCCTCAAATTAAACCGGCCAAATTTTGGGTCCAACGTGGACAGATCATCACCCAAAATTCAGATCGGTGAAAGGGTATTAAACTCTGCAATAGACATTTATTTGTGGAATTCTGACCACTGACAATTCTTCATCACAACCGTACATTAATTGTCTATAAATCGTCCATTCAGAATGGTGAATCATTGTAGTCTCTGGTTTTTAAATCAATGAAATTATGACCCAAGATTTGGACGGTCTGATTTGAGTTACTAACATTCTAAGGACGTAATTTCTCAGTGCCTGCGTATCAACCATCGTAATAAGCCAAAGTATATAGTTTTGCTCATTGCAAAAAGGTCCGTATTCGCACAAACACAAAGGTTCATTAACGCATAACGGCATAAGGTTGAGGTTTTACTAGTTCTACACACAACAATACACGTAGTCGCATGTGCCTTATATAGGATATCTGAGCCGTCTATGAGGTGGGACCCACGTCATAGATGATCAAGCGAAGAAATTATATTGGTCGGTCAACAATCAGCTGTGAATATTTTCACACCGTCCGTTGTCTCTGTGCATGTGTGTTTTTGGTAACACTGCATCGGCCTGATTTGTTGGTCATATCAATGTACGACGTGGGTCCCACGTAATACATGGCTCGGATGTCCTGCACATGTGCCAAGTTGGCTTGTGTGGCTGTACTAAAGGGGAGGCCGATTTTCTGTTAAAACTTTGGCAGGAGGTTCGTGAGCTGGATGGGCCCCACCGTAATGTTTGTGAGAAATCCACCCCGTCCATCCGTTTTGCAAGCTCTTTTTGGAGATGCAATGAAAGCTAAGGCGGATCTAATACTCAAGTTGGCCATACGAGAAGGGAAACTGGGAAGGAAATGCCTACCGTTGAAACCTTCCTGGGCAACATCCCGATGTTTATATGCCATCCAAACCGTTTAAAATATCTTTCCAACAGGGATGAACTAAAAATATGAAAAAAAAAAACCTGATATAAAAACTTTTTTGGCCGTACGAATGTTTCGGTGGTCATTCAATCCACACTGTTTCCTCTTGCGTGGTCCACTTGAATTTTGCATCCATTTAATTTTCAGTATTGTGTACTAAAATTAGCTCGCAAAACGGATGGACGGAGTGGATTTCTCACAAACATCATGGTGGCCCGGCTAGCTTCCTGGCGTGGGAAATCCGCGTCCATGCAAAGTGCGTGTGGGGCCCAGCAGGCTTCCAAATGAACTTTAGTCTTTTTCCAACTGGCAAAATAATATATATATATATATTTTTCAAGAGAAATGATCACATACATACAGCCTCTGCATGCGAACTTTTACGTACAGCTAGTTCTTTTTGAGAACAGATCACCTACAGCTCAAGGCACCGCAATCTGTGCCACAGGACCATATTTTCTGCCAACGTGGAATTTTGAAAGGAAATCAGTGCCGTGAAAAAGGTAGGCCCCACCATGAAGATCACCTGGTACAAAAACAAGCTATTATCTTGTTAGATTGGCCACACTATTGGAATCAGTAGAAAACCGACAGTATGAGTCAACATACAGGTGTGGCCCACCTAATGATCGGATCAGTCTAATTTCAGAGAATAATGATCCTTATGGTGGATCCTACCATATTCATGGTACCGATTTCTTACAAAAGTGACATGTTGGAGGGAAAGATGGTACTGTACCACAAGTTGTGGTACCCTCGACTGTAGGTGATCAGTTCTCTTTCTTTCCCGTTAACACGTGTCATGCCTACGGTATCCAACTCTTGAAGGATGTGGGCTACACATGATGATCCCTGGATATATGAAAATCATGGTGGTCCACTCATCAGATGGAGCACATCAGTGCACTGATTCATAAGATGCTTGAGTCCCATCCTCAAAAGGCTGCTCAAAATGACAATAGAATGACCCATTCATATTTTGTGATACATCCAAACACGCCATTAATATTTTGCGAAATTATCACATACACTGGTTGCAGAGGTTACCACACCATAGATTCAATTTTCCTGGCAAAATGTCAAATGTGTAGAATATCCAATCCGTGCAAAAGGTGGACCACACCATGAAAATCACTTAAAATGAAAATCAGGCCAATCCACTGACCTTGTAGGACACAATATTAAAGTCAATGGAGAGCCGATTGTACAACTCAGTGAGCTGTTGTGTCCTACTCAATGAGAGGATCCACCTTATTCTTACACCATGTGATCATCATGATGTGGCTCACCTTTTGCATGAATTGAATATTACATACACCAGACATATATGCGGGACAAATATGGCTGTACCCTGACTTCCAATGCAGCTGCTGTATCTGACCATTTCTTCTTTTTTTCTTTTTTACCCCTGTTGCAAAGCCATTTTAACAAACAGTGGTATTTGGAATCAATGGAAAATGGAATGCAGCATAACAATGTGAATTGGAATTCTCTCAAAGGGCTGAGAATCAAATGCAACGGTTGGATTTTTTTAAAGTGGGCCAACTTTTTTGGCTCAATCAATGCTCAGAGTTTCTTTTATTTTTTTAAGCAAAAATATATATTTTTAATTGATTTGTTACAGTTATTATATCAAATGTGAGGTATGGTAATTTAGGGTATTAAAAATAATTTACTTAATACATTATAATTATAGGCATCCAAACATAGTTTTACAATTATCAATTTTAATTATAGGAGTCCAAACATAATTGAGAATTCTAATATGAATCAATTTCACTTACATGTGAATTAGATTCCATTTCAATTACAAGCAAGGTTGAAAGTCATGTGGGTTTGAATAGACTAACTCGTGATCGACCTAACATTGGGTTGGTCTCAAGCACGATGTATCGGGTTTGATTTGAGGCTTGGGCTATCCAAACACCAACCCTATAAAACTTGGGTTGAAAGTGAGTCAAGGTATCAATTGTTGGACCCATCCCGTACACAATCGATATATAAGTTACTTGCAAATTAAAAATGAGTGTGGATTGTCTATGTTGAAGGTATAAAAATTTCTAGCGCCGTCAAATCTCATTAGTCCATGTCATTTTTTATGACTTAAGCTAATAAAATATGCTAGAGTTTTCTCTTCCAAATAGATTGAGTGCTATACCACATGACTTTTAAAGGAGTAGTTGTCCTATATTTTAATTTGTTTATTTAGAAAAAAATAAAATTTTTTATTATAAATAATTAATATATTCATAAGTACAAAAAATAAGACATGTATTAAAATATAATAAAGTAATATAATAATAAAAATATTACCATGTATACACCTGACCAACCTAACTCAGCCAACTTGGGTTGGGATCGGGTTAAGACTTCCCAAGGTTGGGTTGCGTTAGGGTTGAAGTACAGTAACCTTAGGTTGGGCTGGGATTGACCACCGCCCCGTCCCGCCCCACTTTCATCCCCAACTACAGGCCGCCAATGAACCCTATGGCATTCAAGTGATGGGTATTTTCGTAATTTCCCATATAAAGTATATGCCATGTAACATAGTCATGAAGTAGCGTGCCATGTCTTTATAAATATATATGTGCTTGAAGAACGCCATCCACATCTCTAACATGTAACACCACAAACATGCCTACAAGAAGTGAAGAATCCGACTACGATAGCAGCTGTTCGTCCATCACAACCCGAGATTCCGGCCATGGCTGGATCAGCGACGTCAGTTTCGGGAGCTCCAGCTCCCTCTCTGTCTGTTCATATCCGGACAGCATTTCTTCCTGTAGATACAAACCACACAAAGCCAACCAAGCCCATTGGGAGGCCATGGCACGCATCCGTCGTGCCAACGGTCGAATTGGGCTCGACCAATTTCAGCTCTTGCGCCGTCTTGGCAGCGGCGACATCGGAAATGTTTACCTGTGCCGGCTCAGGAACCCCATCATCGGATTGCCTGAGTGCCTATACGCCATGAAGGTGGTAGATAGAGAAGCGCTCGCCATTAGGAAAAAACTACAGAGAGCTGAGACGGAGAAGGAGATCTTAGGCATGCTCGATCATCCGTTCGTGCCGACGCTTTATGCCCAGTTCGTCGCTTCTCGCTACTCGTGTTTGGTTATGGAGTTCTGCCCTGGTGGGGATTTGCTAACCGTAAGACAACGCCAGCATGGGAAGCGTTTCAGTGTTTCGTCTGCTAAGTAAGTGCTATCTAAGTATTTTCAATTTGTAAATAATAGTTGTTTTTTTTTTTTTTTGTATTTTTATTTTTATAAAATTAGTGTTTATATATATATATATATATATATATATCTGATAAAGAATGGTGCCTTTACCGGAGGAGAACTGAAAGAATTGAAATAACTGGTGCTTTTGTTTTCTTTTGTTTTTTTTATTTTTTAATTAAAATATAATTTATATAGAATGATGACACTACTGGGAAATTGAAAAATTCAAAATGATTGATGCTTTTGTTTTGTTTTGTTTTTATTAAAATAGATTCTATATCGCTGAGACTCTTCTAGCTCTGGAGTATCTCCATATGATGGGTGTGGTTTACAGAGATTTAAAGCCAGAGAATGTCCTAGTCCGAGAAGATGGTCATATCATGCTTTCTGATTTTGACCTCTCACTTAAATGCGATGTCGTGCCAACCCTCCTCAGAATTAGGCCTGACCCTGCAGTCACAGTGAAGAGCCCAAAAAGGGGCTCAATTCCCTCCTGTGTGGGGCCAATACAACCCGTTTTATCATGTTTTTCTGCGTCTAAGAATCCAAGCAAGCAAAAGAAAGAAAAACCCACATCGGAGTCGAAAGCTACAATTGCTACGGTGCTTCAAGAGCTTGATCCTGAGCTAGTGGCCGAACCCGTCAATGCTCGATCAAAGTCGTTCGTTGGCACGCATGAGTACCTTGCCCCTGAGGTGATCTCTGGGATGGGCCACGGGAGCGCCGTTGATTGGTGGACACTTGGGGTGTTTTTGTTTGAGCTATTGTATGGGAGGACACCATTTAAAGGTGAGAACAATGAGAAGACACTTATCAACATCATCAAACATCCATTGAATTTCCCCAAGATTGATGTGAGTAGTTTCAATAGTACTAAGGAATTGGAAGAGATGGTGAAGGCCCAAGATCTTATAAGCAAGCTTCTAGTGAAGAATCCAAAGAAGAGGATTGGAAGTTTGAAAGGGTCTGCTGAGATCAAACGACATGAGTTCTTTAAGGGTGTGAACTGGGCCTTGATTAGGTCTGTGAGGCCTCCTGAGGTCCCAAAAGATTTGGAGAGGATGAGAAAGAGAGTGGGCCACCTTCCATCAAAGCTAAACAAGAGAGATAGGGGTGCAAGTGCTACATATCAGATTCCTCAGCATGTTGACTACTTCTAACTGTAGATTTTTGTAGATAGACTGGGTGCAAAAGTCATGTGATGACATTAAATAGGTAGAGTTTTGTTTGTTATCCCTTTCTCACTAATGAAAGTTTGAAAAGAGAGATTTCTATGTTTACATCTGTATGTTTTCTTGTTTGTTTGGTTATTTTAGATGGGAATGCATACTTCTGTCACATCCCTCAATGAAAATCTTTGTTCTTCAATTGATGGCCCACCATGTATGGTTTTAATTAAAACACTATGATGCCAATGGGTAGAGTGGGCCCCGTTTTGGCATGATGGATGGGGTTTGGGTTTGAAATCTAAGCGCTCTGGCGGTGCTAGCTTTGCTTGGGTCCATAATAAATGGACTATTCTCGATGTGACCATTTGCCATAAATGAGCCAACGTTGTAAAAGAATGAATGGTTTAAAGATACTCGTGAGTAGAGATGGGCATGGGATGACCCGTCTCGACTCGGCAAGCTCAACTCATCTTACTCATTCATACCTAACCCGATCGGAATTGAGTGGGTGAGTCGATCTGAATTGTCTAAACTTTATTCAATCCGAACTCAAATCGAACCAAGTTCGAGTCATATAGTAACTCGACTTGACATGAAATCCAACTAGATACTTACTCGACTCACACGCGCACGTGCACGCGCGCGCGCACACACACACACACAATATATATATATATATATATATATATATATATATATATATATATATATATATATATATATGGGAAAAGGTACTATATATGCACTCGAGCTCATGGCTCCGTTCCATGTGGTCGAGCTGTGTGGGCCCCACCGTGATGCCTTTCGAACATTTACCCCATCAGTTAGATGCACCATTCCATCGTGGACCTAGGTCTCAAAAATCAAGTCAATCCGTGACTTGTGTGGGCCACATCACATGCAGAAGTGGAGAGGCATCGTGCACCATTAAAACATTCATAATCATTTTTGGGTCCCACTGAGATGTGGTTTGCAAATCCAGCCCATCCATTATGTGTGTTCCACTAGGGTTAGGGGTCATACCAAGTTTCAACACCATTCAAAATTCAGGTGGGCCCCACCAAGTGCTTTTATATGTTTTAACGGTATCTTCACATGATTTTAGATGGTATGGCCCATCTGAGTTCCTTATACGGCTGATTTTTAGGATATCCCATTATTTAAAGGGGAATCATCAAATGCACTGTGTTAATGGTCGACATGCATCACGGTGGGGTCCACACAGCTCGACCTCACGATAAGCTTATCGTGAGCTCGAGTCGCATAGTACCTTTTCCCCATATATATATATATATATATATATATATATATATATGGGGAAAAGGTACTATGCGACTCGAGCTCACGATATATATCTATATATATATATGGGTCAGGTATACTAGACTAAATATCGAGTCGGGTCCAGTATATTTCAAAATCAAATCGAGTCAAGTCAACCCTAACTCAATTTGACTTGACTTAATGCCCAACTCTATTTGTGAGCAGTTTATTATTTAAATTATTATTTATAATCTAAAAAATATTGCTCATTGAATTTAGATTATATTTAAATAATTTTAACATTTTATAAGGTGGGACTCTTTCTTGCGGGATAATATATAATAAATAAAAAGTTCTGAAATTAGATTATTTTAATTTTAAGTTTTTATCTTAATTTATTTATTTTTGGGGTTAGCTTGTTAGTACACATCCATGTCAGTACACACACTCCATGTTAACCATTTAAATATTTTCTTCGGCTCAGGGGACTAGGACTATGGCTGGGTTTGGGTCATCTCAGTCATCGCGGCCTCTAACATTAGATTGATTGGCCCAACATTTCCTCCTATTAATGGAAATTTGTTAGTTGAATTAGGATCGTTGATTATTTTCATTTAACTGTCCACGGAATTTCCATGGGTAAGCAGGTTAGTAAATGGGTTTAGTGTACATGTTGGTTTATGATCCATCTAAGGTGGGGCTATGATTTGGACGGTTTAGTTGAGTTGCATGTAGACCACTTGTACAACTTCCCAGTGCGCGTGTATGAACTATCACATTCTACCGGAGTATCAATGTAAGGGTTCATACTCAACCAGCAAAAGTCCACTGACGGATCCAGGCCGTGGACCATCTATGTGGGGGACCAACTGTTGAGCGGACCCGAGGTGAAGGTAAAATCGGGAATGGTTCAGATTCAATGGGCTGGTCCAGTTATGGTATTATTGGGACCGTCCAGCTCCTGGCTAATCCAGTGATGGGGCGAGGTCGATCGAATGGTTACAATACAAACACAAGGGCCACGAATCATCGAGGGCCCACTTTTTGACGGGTCCTGATCACCGTACATAAGTCATGGGTCGGCTGGAGTTTGGTAGAACAAGCGATCATTTGGGTTTGGAACATCGAACGGTCGATCTTAGACTTAGAGTCAACGCTTGATAAAGGTGGAGGGCATTTTCGTAATTCACACCCTGCCAGCCCTTTGATGGTGTTTACCCTGCGGTCGTCAGCCCGCAGGTGCACGCGGGCTTTTTCCACCATGTGAACATTACCAACAACGGGGTATTTTCGTAATTACAGCAGATGCTATGGCTGTTAGCTTACGCCTGAGATGCACAGGAACTTAACGTGCGCACATAAGTGAAGGACAATATTTTCCTGTCAGTTTTGCACAATCTAAAAAATGGAGAGACTTCAGCCGAGGACATAGCATAGCATAGCTATATGAAAATTCAGACCGTCTAATTCACTGATCTAACTGGGGATGGAGCATAAGAGAAATTTATATGAGAAAATGGCACCAATCATCTGATTTTTCTCTTCGAATTTGATCCATTAAATATTTACTTTCAACCATCCATTTAATGGCCATTTTTTGGACGTACAGGATTCCTTGATCATTGTGATTTTATAAATATGGAACATCTACGATGGGTCACACAATTTTGATGGTCTAGATATCTGTACGTCAGTGCTACATGTGTGGAAGATGGGTCACCACCATTTTTTAACTTGTGCAAAACTAGTAGTGGGGAGCCGATTAGGTGTTACCCAGGTAACACGTTATTGGTTTTTTCCCTGACCGTGGGACCCACCTTGATGTATGTGTTTCATATCTGCACTGTCCATCCGTTTTACTAGATCATTTTAAGTATACTCTCAAAATTTCAATTAGATCTAAATCTCAAGTGGACCACTGCATAGAAACGTGGTCATTCAACGACCACCATTAAAAAATTTCTAGGGGCAACCGTAATGTTTATTTGGCATCCAACCAGTTGATAAGATCATAAAGCCCTCGATGAAGGGATAAAATAGAAATATCAGCTCGATCAAAATCCTTTGTGAACCCCAAGAGGTTTTTAATGGTGATAATTCAATACCTAACGTGTGGTGCACTTGAGATTTCGATCTGATTATATCTTGATAAAACACACTAAAAATTTTCAGGAAAACGGATGGACGGCTTGGATATACAAAAATATCATTAAGGTGGGCCCACGGTCAGGGAAACATACCAGGGAAACACCTGGTCCGCTCCCCAATCCAATGCCCTCTAGCGCACTTCTTCGGTAATCTCGCCGATTTGGCACACGTGTAAAGGATCCGATCTGCTCATCGGACACCTCTACCGTTTAGATAAGCTTAAGCAAAAATCAATCAGATCTGGTCATCACACGAGCCGTCACTTGCACAGAAGAATGGACGGTTAAAAGAAATAGACCAGTCGACCCACGTTGGAAAACGTACGGGGCCCCGACAAATAAGTGGTCCACCCTAACTTTTCAATCCAAGGCATTTTTTCTGTTTCGCCAATCTGAGAGAGATTAGACATCTCACATGTGTGTATGCTGGCACGTGTGCACGGTCACGCCACAAGTGTTGTTGCCTTCACTGACGAGGACCCTCGTTTTGCCAGTGATTATGAGGCGAGTCATGCAAGGCTGACGTCATGCGGATACAAAGCTCACGTATGAAGGATGAGATTTCTTATTGGACTGGGCTGGGCCCATCCATATCTGGGCTGAGTTTGGCTGGACCTCCATGCCCGTGATTTGGAACCAGCTGACTTTTAGACCAGCTGTTACTCTTATTGGACTGGACGAGTAACCCTATACTGGCCGGACTCGGATCCGGCAGTGACTCCTCTAGCACCGAGCTCTAGCAATTGGTGGGTGTTATGGCCCCAACATGATGTATGTGTTTTGTCCATGCCATCCAACCATTTTTTTCAGCTCAATTTAAGGCATGAGCCCAAAAATTAGGCAGATCTAAATCATAGGCGACCACGCCATTAGATATAGTGGTGATTGAACGTCCACCATTGAAAAATTCCTAATCCTACAAAACATAAATATTAGCTTGATCTAAAACTTGGGTGCCCCGAGAAGTTTTTAGTGATGGGCATTTATTTCCTGTGGTGTGGTCCACCTGAAATTTGAAATTGCCTTATTTTTTAAACTAATGGCTTAAGAATAGTTGGCAAATGGATGAGCAACATGAATGCTACTAAAAGAAAATATGCATTTTATTTAAATTTCACCCATTTTTCTAAATCATTTCATGGTATGAGTTAAAAATAAAAAAATAAAAAACCTAAAGCTTAAGTGGACTATAGAGTGGAGATTGAGTGAAAATCTTTGTAGACCAGTAGTAGTTACGGGCCAAGCTGACATTTATGTTTTCCCTTCATATATATTTATCAATGTACTGGGAAGTCAAACAAGCCCTTATATGATTTTTATATGGTATCTGTCTACCACTAAGCTATGGAGCCTCGAAATTGGACATTAACTGTCTTAATCATGCATATATTAAAGGACTTGCATGTTGATGGGATCCAGGCCACTGATTAGATAAGCTATACCATAGATGAGGGATGCCTCGCAACTGTTCCACATGGAAAATGCTAGCCATTCAATCAATGGCCTATTTCAACGGTTAAGAGAATGTTCATGGCCAAAGATGGAAGGGTTGTGATTATTCTGATTTAAAAGATTTCTGGAGATCAGATCAGCCATCTACGTTAGGGTCCATCAGATTAATACTCTTGATCACCACTGGCCCACTCAGGCATCTTCTCAGCACACGCGTGAGCAAAGCTCATATGGACCGTTAGATCTTCCCATCAATTGGAGCATATCCACACCACAATCATGTTTTTAGTTTGCACACGTTAGGCCCATTGTGCAGTGATCCTGACCATCGACTTATAATTAGACATATTGACGGTTAAGAAGAGAGATACACCAACGGTCCGCATTCAGCCGAAAAAAATCCCAAAGATGGGTGGTTATCATCCCATCCGTAGTGGGTCCCAAAATACCAATGGTCTGAGCAGGCAAATAACCGTGGGACCACTTGGACAACAGAGGACCCGAGTATAAAGTGCATATCCTCGGACAGAGGACCACTCTCGAACTGCGGTCCTTTTTCCGGTCAAAGGTGTATGGTCATTCCCTACTCCCGAAGCACATGAACCTTATATTTCATTTCCAGGTCTGACCTTGACCTTCCTCTTTTTTACGATCTCCTTTTCCATCGTAGAGTCATTTTCCCCTTTGTCTTTTAGGAGTTTTGAGTAGAAAAAAATACTGATACTCTGGCAGAGTGCTGACCGTCCATGCGCATGCACACAGCTACTGTTGAACATACACGTGGCATGCACGCGCTTACTCCAGATTCTTGGTGCACTTTAGATGGGGAAAGTACCTAAAATGCAGATTGTTGGATGATCTTAACCATCTACACTGATCGACCTTTGTTTGATAAGAGCATCTTTGGTACTCTGGTAGACTGTGATGGATGATATACAGAAACTTAGAAATTACGTAGAAATTGCATAGGTGGCATGCAATTAATTCAAATTAAATCACATGGGTTTCAGTTTAATCGTGTAATGAACCAAAATTACCTATTTATTTGATTATCCGACATTGGATTTGTGGATGTAAATTGGACGGTTAAGAATGAATATATCCCACGGTTGTATTTCAACAAACAGGTGACCACAAATCAGAGATTAGGATTGCTTGACCAGTTTGAATTTTGGATTGTGACAGAGTGGCTGTGGGTTACACAGCTTAATTGGTTTTAATTTAAGTTAGTGTATGCCAATTGAACAGTTTCCGAGTGTCTGCCTATCAAATCACATCCGTTGTTGAGGTGGACCATTGAATGTTTGCTTCTTGACTGTCAATCTAAAGCTCGTAATTATGGAAAACATGCAAAGAGAACCATATTTTTCCAATACCGGGACTGTTTGGAACGTGGGATCAAATGAGACCGAATTGCATGCATTTGGTCATATAAATTTCACCCCGTGAGTAGAAATGATGAGAAGAATTGAATTAATCTAGGTATCATATCATTTAGTCAAATTACATTTGGTCCTCACAAATTCAACAGTGATCATTCGATGAAATTGCATTTGGTCTTGCAAATTCCATCATGTGGGTGGAAACGACTTGAAAGACTTCATTAATTCAGGTATCCCATCATTCTGTCTCAATGGTAGATGCTATACGTTTTTTAAGGGATTTTTGAAATTCACTCTTTTTAGAGGCCTTACATGTTTTATCTACACCGTTCATATATACATATGATATCCTTGTACACTCTTTAATATAGAGTTTTTTCCAAAGAGAGAATTAGAAGCCAAACATTAGATTGGGAGGTATAATACCATGGTATTTCCAAGTATATTATCATTGTACAATAACAATGTTAATTCTATTTAATGCAATTTCAAACCAGCCCTGGGAGGAATCTATAATGTAAAATTCGTGAGGAATCTATATTTTACTTAAATAATGCCTCCTTGGAGTTGCTTTTTGGGGGAGGAAAATACAAAAATAATTTTATTTTATTTTTCTACTTTAAAAAGTGGTGAAGCTCATGACTCGTGGAGCTCATGTAGTATGTGTATAACATCCAAACTATTAAATGTACATGCCCCACTATGGTCAAAACAGTCAATTGAATTACCTAATGGGCTACACTTGAATTGAGATATTTTGAATGGTGTAATTTTTTTAATTTGTTTTTAATGGATTGGCTCATCGTATGATTGGATTTACCATATTTATGGTTTATGGTTGGTTTAATAATAATGTTGGTATGCATTTGTTGGACAGGTTAGGTGTGGGGGGGGGGGGGGGGGGGGGGGGTGCATGCCATGTGGACCCATAACTTCTGAGTTTCACTTGATTGTAGAGAAAAAGTAAGAGAGGGCAGTAACGTAATTTCCCCTCTTTATAGGCACAGCATGGGATATCACTATTTCGTAAAAACAGACTCCTAGCGGAATTTTGCATAAAATGCTCCTATAACTATAATATTTGGTAAAAACAGATTCCTTGAGGAATTTTGCATAAAATGCTCCTATAACTATAATATTAATTAAGGGATTTTTACGTAAAACTTGGGGGAATCTATATTTTACCAAATAATACCTTGAGGAGCAGAAATTACATGGAGCTGCTTTTCAGGGAATGGAATAACAAAAATGCTCTTATCTAGTGTTTTTAATTTAATTTAATTTTTTTATTATTTAAGTAGAGAAAGCTAGCTGAGACTTGTGGAGCGCACGTGGTGGGTGTCTTACACCCAACCCTTAGTGTGTGTGTGTATAACATTCAACCCAATAACTTGTGCACCTGACCATGGTCCCAACACGATAAAAAAATCAGTCCGAAGTCATCAAATGGGGTATACTTGAATATAGATATTTTGAGTGGTGTAAATTATTTTTTGTTGATTGGCTCACCTTATGCTTGAATTTGCTTTTTAAAAAAATAAAAATAAAAAATAAAAAATAAAAAAATCATATTGGTGTACATCTGTTTCATGGGTTAGATGTCAGACACAAAACACGGCCCCCACAATTAAAGATTCTCCATGTTGTTAAGGAAAAAACAAGAGGAGAGGGAAGTAATGAAATTTCTCTTCCAAACAAAGCACATGGGCTGGTAATATCGTTTCCTCAGGGCACCATTTGGCTGCTTTTGACTACTTTAGGATTTTTGCCTAAATTATTCCTATAAAAAATGAGAAATGCTGTATGTTCTGAAGCACTATAAGTCATAAGCTCCTGGTTACATGGGGATAGTTAGACTTTTAGACTATTTATTAGGTTTAACTCTTATTTCATGATCTACCATGCAAAATCAAGCCAATCTGTCAGTCTTAACTATCTGATTAGTAGCACTTAATACTGACGACCAGGATTGTCTACACAAAAATAGTCCAATCAAGAATTTTGATCCACGCATTTTTTATTTTATGAACCATCATGGACTCTATGATTGTAGATAACTACTTTTGTTAGGCAATCCTAACCATCCCATCCATTATTTATAAGGATGGATATAGAACATAAAATATGTTATGGAAATAATGGACGGTTCAGATGGAGAATTGAATTGTCAAAATGATCCAATGAAACTTGGAGCACTGTAAGACCCGTAACCTTGACCGTATCGTTCGGTAGGCTTCCGTGGTCTTCCCGGTCGAATCCCAGTAACCTCGACCCTTAGCCGGCATTTGCGCATAATCTTGATTCACGCGCCGTTAACCCGAGTCGACTCAACCCGAGACTTGTACCCTAGCGACCGCGTCGTCGCCGCGGTTCCGATGGCGCGTCTCGCGCGCCGAGGCGATACCCAGGCCAGGAGATATGGGCCTGCGTTCAGTTCGAGAAAACACCGCGCGTTGCAAGTATCAAGGGAATCTCTACGAAACATCTCATCAATCTTATCAATCAAAGTACACATCACCAATTAATGCCAAGTACAACCACCCCTCCCCAAAAGTCAACATTTCTTACAACAAAGTACATACTTACATCACTCACCATTATTTCTCTCCCATCACTCTCTCTCTTTCTCATTTCTCTCATTCTCCATGCAAGAATCGTCCAAGCCTCCATGAGAGGCCATGTATGGCCCACTCCCTAACTCCCATCTCCACCATCCATGATCCATCTCGACCGTTAAACCTCAACCATTGGAGCTTAAAAAGGCGTTCATGGAAGAAGAAATTCAAGAAGATCAAAGGTGGGTGCTCCCTTCTCTCTTTCTCCCTCTCTCTTTCTATCTCCCTTTCATTCTCATGGTGTTGATAGGGTGTGTGGCCCACCTAATGGGTCCAACCAAAAATCCAAGCGGTCCAGATTTTTTTGAGGTATCCAATTGGTGAAGCCCACCTCACTGTCCAATGATGGATAGGTTTGGATGAAGGAAACCACAACATTAGCTTTACCCAAGCCGGTGGGTCCCACACCTGTAGACCCACCTTAATGCACGTGTGACATCCACGCAGTCCATCCACTTGCTGTCCAGACGGTGAAAACCCACCGTGATATACTTTTTCGTATGCACTGTGCATCCAAGGAACCAACGTGATGTATATGTTTTATACATTCACACTGCCCACGCACACACGGATCTGACTTTGATGTATGTACCTGATCCACACCGCCCATCTTTTTCCCCAGCTCATTTTAGACGTTGAGCCGAAAAATGAAGTCAATCCGAACCTCGGGTGGGCCACAATATAGAAAATAGCTAATTTGGGTGATTTAAATGGTTAAGGCCTGCTGTGGTTTTTCTGCGTCGAAAATACAATATATCGGACTCGTTGGATTGGTTACAAGCAGGAGGGACCACTGGTCGGTGTGGATTTTACTGATGTGGGTCCCACTTTAAAAATATTTCAAAAGTAAAAAAAAAAAGAAAAAAAAAAAAAAAAAGGAAGGCATGACGCTGTAGCTGTCAGCGTCTGGAAGACGCTGCAGCACCCAACGTCCCACGTCCTTGGGATGGGTGGGACCCAGCGTTGATGTATTTATTTTATATCCACGCTGTCAATCAGGTGGACCACACCGCAGCAAAACAGTGTAGAGAGTGAACATCCACCGTTGAAGCCGTGGGACCCACCTGCCGCTGGGAGTACATTGGTTGGTGTACCGCAACAGCTGTATAGCTGGTGGTGGACGTCAGCAAGTTAGGTGGGTCCACCAGTATGATGTATTTCAGGGTCATCCATCGCGTGGGACCCACCTGATTAGCACGTGTGGTGCATCCACACCATCCAAGAACAAAGCATATCCAAATTCTGGTGGGCCACACGTACAATGTATGCGTTGTATCCACCGTCCAGCTGCTGGACGGTGGTGCACATGGTGATGTATTTGTCATCCAACTGACCGTACATCTTTGGGCTGCCGTGGGACTCACTCCACACGTGCTGCACGTGTGGAGGTGGGGCCCACAGATGTATGCGCTGTATGCCAATTAGATGAAGGATGTACTGTACATCCCAGCCGTCCGTCCAGCACACTTGGACATTGGAACTTGTAGTATTTAAATAATAATATTATTATATTATATATATACATGACATATACTTATATCTTGTATTTGGTGGGCCACGCACGTGGGACCAACCAGAGGGATTGGCTGACATACCTCACATCAGCCATATTGCTGATGTATTAACGTCACCATGATCCGTGGGCCACACATGATAGATGTGTTTTATCCCTGTTGCATTGCACCCGTGGGACCAACACACATGTAGACTCCACCATGCTGTATGTATCTTATCCGCACCATCCAAACGGTGGACCACACCATGATGTATTTGTTTCGATCCACACTGTCCAGACAATGCTGGACATGTTTGGGTGGTACTGATTTACTTAGACAATGTTTGGATAGTCTGACGCACACCATCCATATTGCCGCCGTGTTGCAACGCGTGGGGCCCATCTTGTATGATGTTTGGGTCTCATCCACGCAGCGTAGTGTTCCTGGACGGTGGGGACCCACCTTGGAGTATGTATTGTGTATCCACTCCGACCATCCGTCCAGGTGGCGTAGGCCCCACTTGTAATGTATGTTTTGTAACCACACCGTCTGTCCCTTGACGGTGACCGTGGGACCACCTTAGATGTATGTATTGTATATCCGCCGCCCATCCATTTTGACGTGGCCATACCATGATGTATAGTTTCATCCACACCGTCCAGATATTGCTGGGCAGTGTTGGATCATGTTTGGACAGTACTGATTTATCGGGACAATGTTTGGACAGTGCTGATTATTATAAGTTGCCCATGTGTGCAGTGATACACATGTTACACCTGCAACTATTGAAGTGATTTTTGGTGTGATCCAAGCCCACTTGCTACTCATTAGTGCGACCCGTCCATGGGGCCCACCTGCCTTGTATTTAAGGCTCATATGATGGGGCCCACCTGCTGGAATTTGAGGCCCATGGGCAAGGCCCATTTGTGATGTATTTGAGGCCTGTGGGTGGTGGCCCATTGTGATGTATTAGGAGCCCATTGGTGCAACCCATCCATGAGGCCCATCACGATGTATCTTCGGCCCATAAGTGGGGCCCACCTGTTGCGTATTTATGGCCCATCGATGAGGCCCACTTGATGTATGTAGAGGCCCATGGGTCGTAGCCCATTGTGATAGATTCGAGGCCCATGGGCGCAGCCCATTGTGATTCGTGTAAGGCCACAGTACAACGCCCAACATAATATATGAGAGGCCTATAAAAGGCCCAACATGATGTATGTGTGGCCGATACATTGTGTATGAATCCCTTATGTGGGCTACTCCTTGGGAGAGATGTTGGTTAAATGTCCACATTGATGGGCGATGATGGTTGAATGTTCACATTGTGACTTTCCCCTTAGGCCTTGTTAGGCCCATTCTCATCATTCCCCGAGTGGGTTAACCCAAGAAAGTGGGCATCAGCTCCGTGTTATCGGATTTGATATAGCCACGGCCAAGTGCTGATATTTATACTATAGTTGATCGGCTGATCATCTATGGACCCCGTTTTGTTTATCTGCTGATTACCAGTGTGATTAACGTGACCGATTTACCGATTCTGTTTGTCGTGGTCGATTGACCGATTACCGATCGAGGCCGATTATCGTAACCGATTACCGATCGTGGCCGATTGTCGATTGACATGGCCGATTGCCGATTCTGTTTATCGTGGTCGGTTGACCGATTACCGATCGAGGCCGATTATCGTAATCGATTACCGATCGTGGCCGATTGTCGATTGACATGGCCGATTGCCGATTCTGTTTATCGTGGTCGATTGACCGATTACCGATCGAGGCCGATTATCGTAACCGATTACCGAGCGTGGCCGATTGACCGATTACCGATCGAGGCCGATTATCGTAACCGATTACCGATCGTGGCCGATTGTCGATTGACATGGCCGATTGCCGATTCTGTTTATCGTGGTCGATTGACCGATTACCGATCGAGGCCGATTATCGTAACCGATTACCGAGCGTGGCCGATTGACCGATTACCGATCGAGGCCGATTATCGAGACCGATTACTGATCGTGACCGATTGTCGATTGACGTGGCCGATTGCCGACTCTGCTTGTCGTGACCGATTGATCGAATACTGATTGTCGAGACCGATTGTCGTGGCCGATTGTCGATTTCGATTGTCGTGGCTGATCGCTGATTTCGATTGTCGAGGCCCAATGTGATGTATATGCGGCCCGTTGTGATGTGTATCTAGCCCGTGTTTAAGGCCCAATGTGATGTATATGAGGCTTATGTGATGAGGCTCACTGTGATGCATTTGAGGGCTAGGCGATGGAACCCATTATAATGTATGTTAGA
Source organism: Magnolia kwangsiensis (assembly GCA_037074715.1). Lineage (NCBI taxonomy): Eukaryota > Viridiplantae > Streptophyta > Magnoliopsida > Magnoliales > Magnoliaceae > Magnolia > Magnolia kwangsiensis. The sequence continues at coordinate 87,385,433 of CM073581.1, forward strand.
CCCATGTGAAAGGCCCATTGTGACGTGTATTAAACTCTTGAGTGAGGCCCATGGTGTTGTATATTTGGCCCTTGTGTGAGGCAATGAGTCCACTATATGTTAGGCATTATGTGAGCCATTCCTTGGGGGACAATGTTGGTTAAATGTCCACATGGTCGATGTCGATTGTCAATGTCGGTTATTGATACCGATTATGAGTATGTGACTGCATAGCATCATGATCCATGCCCATACGCATCATCTGCATGTCTGTTATGAGATATGATTGACCATTGCATATGTCATAGTGCTGGTTGTTATGAGACTCCCTGATAGGCGGAGATTGTCTCACATGAGCGCACGGTTTGCGCAGGATTGATGCATGACTGGATTGTATGACTCATGCATCTTGCATTGTGTGCTGTGATTACTGTATGCCCTAGCGACATCAGGGTTGTAGCCTCCACAGGCATATCGTGGATGGCCAGATGGGACACCGGAAATCTGTTTTACATGGGGTGCTATAGATATCCTTGGGTGAAAGTCCCTAAACCCTATTGGTTCCAGAGGTTGCTTCAACGTCTAGACCGAGTGGGTAGATGAGCGTTGAGTGCCGATTACCAGATGGTTATGCTCTCCACTGTGTCGTGGTCGGTTGGAAGGGGGTGCAGCCTTACCCGCCCGAGAGTAGGGGGCAATGCTAGGCTGAGTCTGACCAGCTCGAGGAATGGGTCCGCTATCGACGAGTCGAGCCCGATATTGACAGACGGATAGTGAGGTCTCTTCCACTTGCCTTATTGCACGCGATGTGGCGGCGATCTGGTTTAGAGAGTAATGGACCCCGGTGATTTCCCAGAGAGGAACCGTACTGCTATGTGGACTTATTGAGTAGAAGTTGCATGCCCATTCATTCATTCATTCACTATCCACTCGGGCTGGTGGTGCGCAACTAATTGATGTGCACCTTCGTCATGGCAAAGATTTCGGTTGGGCGCGCGACTAACCTGATATCAGGAGTTTACCACGATGAGTCTGACTATCCAAATTTAGGTATGGGACTGGTTTGGATAGAAGTCCCTTGTGGTGGACCCCGTAGCCTGCGATACTACGTACTATCATCCCGACTTCACACTCCAGCATGGCCATTCCATTCGCATCACATATTGCATTACATTTGCAGGTATATGGTACTTTGATTTCCTATATTTCTGCACTCATATGGCCTAGACAGACTTAGCAGGATTTGTATATTGCATTGCATCCTCGGCATTAATATCTGACTCTTTATTACTCCTTATTGCATAGTTGTTCTATATTGCATATTCTGATATTGATTGACGTATGGACTTGTCCATACTTTTGCTTACTTTGAAAATTCCTGCTCTTGTCAGTGTTTCTGCTTATTCAAACATTGTATAGTTTATGGATTACTAGTTTTTCGGTATTGTATGATTATAACATTGTATTGAATACTTGGTACTTACCTTGTGCACACACTTACACCACCCTCTAAGCTTTCTATAAGCTTATGCACGATAGATGCGTGCAGGTGATGTTAGGCTGCAGCAGTGTTGAGCTTGGAGCGTGCGGTGGTCTTCTGGAGCTTGATTCTCTATTTATGTATTCCCCTTTCAGTATTGTATTAAAATGATTATATTAGTGGATATGTGATGATGATGTTGCTTTTGTGATTTGGGTAAATCTTGTGGTTATGCTTATTACAAGACAAGTATACGTTCAAAAAAAAAAATCCTCCTTGTAGGATCCCAGGATCGGAATCTGGCGTGTGAACGCTAGGAGCCGAGAATGGGATACTATAGAGGCTGTCGGCACCGGATTCGGCAATCGGGATTCCTGTGAATCCGATTTCCGAGTTTGGGGCGTGACAAGCACTATAAGTTAGTGTTTTTTTTTTTTTTTTCTCATAATAAATACCATGAATCGGACTTCTCCTTCCTAAATTTCTTGTTTGTTCGAACTAGTATAGCTTGTTGGACGAGACAAGCGGAGCTGGGCTAAGCTCAACTCGGTTCGACTCATGTACAACTCTATTTACATAGACCATCCAAGGATGGCCCATTATAAGAGATTCATTTATTTTTATTGTTTTTAATTGCAACTGATAATTAGCTAGCCATTGTGTCACAATGCTCACAATGAAAATGGTCCAATCATTATTGACCTTCATCAAAACAAAAAAGAAAAGTAAACAACAGTTAATCATTAATAATAATTTTGATTTTTTAATATGAAATAAAAAACCATATATATTTGAAAAACTATAACACCCACTACGTCAAAATCATGAATTTGTGACGAACTATATCCGTCACAAAACAAAATATAAACAACGGATCCCATCCATTGCAAAAACCCATCTGTATTATTTGTCATTATAAACTTTTGTGATGGATACGGTACATCGTTGCTCTAAGAAGGACGGAGTAAAAATATGTCACTGATTTTCGAGTTGTTCAGAAATTAGATAGAAGAGAGTAGGATCATTTAGCATTTGATCACCATTAATTAATTCATGGAAACTATTCAATTATCTGATCCAAGATATTGAATTAATTTGATAATTGAATTATTGGCAAAACCAAGGAAGCTATTTTCTTTTCTCCACGATCTATCATTCATCTACACAAACTAATATGATCTACCATTAAAGCACTAACATCTTAAAATCAAATCAAAGTTGTAACTGGTCCACTTCATAATAAGTCGATTCCCATGCCTAGGGACGATAGGAACCATCAAAATCAAATGCATGGCTGGTGCTTAACCTTGGTCAACGGTCACTGTTCTACATACTCCAAGCACATGCTCCATGCAATGCAACTGGTCACTTGAAAATTTGCACAGCTTAATTTAACGACGAACTGTGTCCATCTCTAGCTGAAAATGTCTGTCACGCACATTTTTCAATTGGCAGGATTTAGCGACGGACTAAGCCTGTCACTAAAATGAGATTTCCGACATTGATAGTTGCAAAGTATCACCCAGAGCAACCTAAATATTTAGAGAGCGATTTTACTTGCTTTTGCAACGGACTACAACCTGTCATAAAAACACTTGACCCCAACCTATTTTTCTTTCTTTCTTCTTCTTCTTCTTCTTCTTCTTCTTTTTTTGTAGAATTTCTAGTGAAGGATCAAGAGCATCCAAACACACCCAAAATGATACCTAGTCCAATTTCTTATTCAGGCCAATATTTTGTGAATGAGGTTCTAATTAAAACACAATTAACCTACATTTTGGTTATTTTTGCAGAAATGTGATTGACAGAGCTAATTTCTGAACAACTCTAAAATCGGCGACAAATTTTTATCCATCGCAAAAATTTATGAGTACGAATAATACAGGTGGATTTTTGCATGGATAGGATCCATTGTTTATTCGTGACAAACTTAAACAGTCGTAAATGCGAGACGACTCCTATCATAATTTTGTAAATTTTTTAGCAACGGACTAAATCTGTTTTGGCTCGGTCCTCGAGATTGATTGACTAACTCGGCTTGGCTCGACTTAGCTGGGCCAGTGGCAGGGCCAACTCAAGACAAGTTCAAGCCAAGTTGAGCTCGATCTTTTAAACTGAGTTCAAGTTCGAGCTTATGAGCTGAGTTCGAATTTAGATTTTAGAGTTTTTAAGATATATAATATAATATATATATTATAATATATAATATATAAATATTTACAAAATATTTATATTAAGTGAACTCAATCTAAGTTGAATCAATTCGAACCGAATCAAGTTCGAGTCAAGTTTCGAGTTGGGTTTCAAGTCGAGTCAAGTTGAGCTTGGACTCAACTCGAATTTTATTTTATTTTTAGCTTAAAAAATCAGCTCGACTCGACTAGAACCCAATTTCGAATCAAGCTTTTTCGAGTCGAGTGAGTTAATCGAGCTCGTGTACAACTCTATATGTAAAGGACATGGGCAAAGTCTTTTTAAGAGCACAAAAAACACAACAAAGAGAAAACAAACTATTTCTCCTCTTCTATCAGATATGAAGATACTCGGAAAAGGTGCAAATCATCTCAAAGAGAGTGACATTGTCCATGCGTCATTCTAGAACTAATCTCTACTTGACAATTTAGATACTTCTAAACAGGTGTGGAGTTCGGATATTATTTATTCGTTCTATTATTTGTTTAGATCTATTCAACAAGTGGGTAATGATTATAAGGCGATCAACTTCCTTATTCGAAGCAATACAGTTGACATGCGCATAGAACCATGAGACAACTAAAGTTACATGTATCCATCCCTTGATACCATTCCTCCAATTATATTCAAATAATCATCCATGGCTGCAAACCGTAGTTTCTTAAATAATCTAAACTAATAGTAAGCAGTAATGACCTCATCAACATATGTTGATGTCTGAAAGGACATCCATAAAATCTACATAAATGTCCTTTTTAATGGCTCCATCTTAATAGGAGGGAATTTCGAACATCTGATTTTTACTACATGTCATGTGAAGAGTAAGAGTCTACTCACACATACGAGGATTAACTTGTGCAAAAATTAACCATATCCACTCATCCAATTGACCACATTTTATTTTACTATTTATTGGTGGCTAGATATTGTTTTTTGGTGTGGTGTGATCCACCTAATTATATCATGTAAATGCAACATTGGACCCTTTGAATTGGATCACCTAATGCATAAATCAGCCTTATCTACTTATTAGGTGTGCCAACAATGTCTAATCATTGATATATAATACCATACAAGTGCAGTCAACTCGATAAAATGATGTGGCTTAATTTTTCACTAGGTGATCCTTAGGACGGCTCTAACTTATCCCACTTTCCCTTAGGATGTAGAGTGTGGCCTTTCAAGCTGAGGGTATCTTATCATTTCAATTCTTTCTTATTTAGTAGCTTACTCAACAAAGGCTATTTTGTACTCATAACAATGACTATATGAAATTCACTTTATAAATCTATTGCGACACCTTATTTTAGGCCATGTTTGGGCAATAGGATTAGAAAGGGATTAGGTGGGATGGGATTCATCTGGTCCTGTGCCAATTCCACTCCATATTTGAGAAGAATGGAAAATCTTAGAATTAGATTAGATGGAATTGCATTGGGTCCCGTGCCAATTTCACTTAATGTTAGCAAGTTGTGTAGGTCCCACCATGATGTGTGGGCTATATCCATGCTGTCCACCCATTTTTTAAGATTATTTTAGAGCATGGGCCAAAAAATCAGGTAAATCTAAAGCTCAAGTGAACCCCACCATAGAAAGCAACGGGGATTGAATACTTACCTTACCGTTGAAAACTTCTTTGGGGCCACATAAGTTTTGGATCTACCTTATTTTTAGGCCCGTGCCATAAAATGAGGTTACAAAACAAATAAATGGTTTAGATATAACACGTGTGGTATTCTCAATCATTTCAAATGATGGTGGGTATATCCTCACCCGGAAGTCATCAATATTTCAATACCCAAATGCATCAATGTGCATGAGAAGGTCCCATACACTTAGCCCACTGGATCAACCATGTGTATGGAAAGGTTCTATGCACTTAGCCCACTGGATCATTTCTCCATTATAATCATCCATCTTTCTTTGGCAGTAGCGTCTTAGCTCTGTGGGCTTTCCCAGAAAGGTCTAAGTCTACCCATGAAGTGTAAACGAAAGGCCAATCCCAATTAACATGAGCAGGCCTTAGCATTAACTTCCCTTGATATACAATGATACACTATCCTTTCATAACCTAAGCTTTTAGAGAAAGTGGTTGTTTATCATATTCCGAGAGAGGAATGTTTGCTCTTCAGACTCCGAGAGCAACAAATATGCCAGCCATCCTCCATTTTTTTTATCCAAAAATCAAGCAGCTCCAAATCGCAGGTGGAAAACATTGTGAATGACCATTTGAAAAATTCGTAGGCCAAAATTGCCATGGATCAAGCTGATCTTTGTATAGTCGCTTCATCCAGGTTTGGTTGACCTTAGATGGCAGATAAACATTACAGATCTGCTTATGGTGCGCCCTGGGAAGTTTTTAATGGTGTGCGTTAAATCACCACTGTTTCCTGTGATGTGGTCCATCTGAGATTTCGATCTGATTAATTTTTGGGACCACATCCTAAAATGAGCTGAAAAAAAGTGATGGATGGCATGGATATATAACAAATCATCAAGGTGGCTCCACGGCAAGGGTAACACCCTTACTACCCGGGTAACACCTAATTCACTCCAGTTTTTTAGGCCTAGACCAAGGCCCGACCTGTGAGTACCCATCGGATCTTCCAACATAAGTTTAACTTTTAAGTTGGTCCGGGTAAAATAAGAGCATTTACATGTTCGGGCCATCAGATGCATGGATTAGATCACACGCGCGCATTTGCCAATTTGACACATCAGGGTGTGTAAATGGGTCCTTTTGCTTGTGTGTGACCTAGCAAATCTAATCAATTGCTGGGATAATTAATATATAATATTTTTATTGAAATTCCCTGGACCCGACCTAGACCCGACCCGATCAGATTTTAACCGTGCCAAGTTGGTGGACCTGGCTATTTTAATGAGGTTCAAAATAGTGAGACCCGAACTGGGAGGTATTTCTTGACGGGTCTAAAAATTTGGACCCGGTCCGTTAAAATGGGTCGGATCCGGGGGTCGTCATTCAAGGACAGGCAGGTGGGACATCAGGGCGGACGGAAAACGTATCAAAGATCCGGACCGTTCATAAGATAGTGCGGACCGTGAAGGTTCCATGTACTGAAAGTAATATTGATCTGCCCACCTGGCAGGGCAAACATTGTATGAGAAACATGAGCCGTTAATAAAAATATCCATTTGTTCAAATCAAACGACACGTATGGCTCAATTGATAAGCATGCTGCCCTGATTTTGGGTACATAGTATATTTACAATCCGCTCTATCTGATGGATAGCCTGGATCTCTGAGACGTGCCATCTGTCAGGATCTGTGACACGTGAGGGCCCTCCTTGAATCATCACCCAAACATAAAAACAAGGGCTATATGATACTCAGGTTGCGTATGAAGCTTGATACACAGGCACTCAGAAATTGTATAGTTGGCATACAGTAAGCTCAGGTTAAACCGACTACATTGCGAAAGCCTCCGTGGCTGAGCCACATTCCCGAGATCAGATTTATTGAACAAAGCAAATCTTTGATTCGTGGACACTTGTTTGTGGAAATAAACCATTGGATTATTTCATTTTTAACCGTCCAACAAATGTCTACCAATCTTATATAAGGTAATAAATTACATGTAGTCTTTGGATCATGGTACATGTACATTAGGACCCATGATTTGGATGGTTCTATTTGAATTACTTGAATTCTAAGCAATCTACGTGTAGTTTTTAAATGCATGTGTATCATCCATCACACTAAGAAATCTACGTATGGTTTTTAAATGCATGTTTATCATTCATCACACTTTCCTATATTTCGAATAGAGATTTTTCCTACTATAAATCACACCTTTTATCCAACGTCTTATCTGAACGCTTTCAAACTTTATTTTCTAACATTAAATTATTACGTATGGATACACTATTTGTAAACAAAAATGCCCTTGCATTCATGGTGGCGTCTTGAAACTGTCTTGTATATGTGAAATTGTCCACCACTAAAACAAGGGTTATAGCTAGTAGCTAAATGCAAATAGCTACGGAAAATAACCGTAGCTACTGGTAAGCCATTGCTTCAATACATTAGTAGCCATTAGTTCTATGGCTCTTGAATCCGCAGCCATTTCTTCTAAAACGAAAAGTTTATACAACTACGGATAATTGAGCGAGCCTAACATGAAATTGAACGAGCTTAATATAAAATCAAGCGAGATTCAAATGAAATTGAACGAGCCTAACATGAAATTCAACGAGCAAAACAAAAAATTCAACAAGCCTAACATGAAATTTAACGAGCCTAACATGAAATTGAACTAGCGTAACAAGAAATTGAGCGAACTTCAAATGAAATTGAACAAACCTAACATGAAATTGAACGAGTTTTAAATGAAATTAAACGAGCCTAACATGAAGTTGCATGAGCTTCAAATGAAATTAAATGAGCCTAACTTGAAATTAAACGAGCTTAATATGAAATTGAATGAGTCTAATACAAAATTCACCAAGCCTAACATGAAATTCAACGAGCTTTAAATGAAATGGAAAGAGCCTAATATGAAATTGAGCAAGCCTAACATGAAATTCAATGAGTCCAACATGAAATTGAGCGAGCTTCAAATGAAATTGAACTAGCCTAAACTTTAGGCTCACTCAATTACCCGTAGTTGTATGTACTTTTCACTAAAGAAGCAATGACACCGTGAATGCAAGGGTATTTTCTTCTGCAAATAGTGTGTCCATAGTCTCTCTCTCTCTCTCTCTCTCTCTCTCTCTCTCTCTCTCCGGGCTAGCTTGTTAGTACACACCCATGTCAGTGCACACACTCCATCTTAGCCAACCCCACTAGGGATTGATACCAAGACCTTAAGTGTTGAAATGAGGTATCTCCACTCAGTTTTCCAGTTGAGCTATGGATCTGCCTGTGTGTCCGTAGCCATGAATCTAATAAAGCATTGTCTACGCTACTAATGGCTATGGTTATAATTCGTAGCCATAGGTTTTTAGCTACAGCCTTTGGCCCTTTTTCTAGTAGTGGACTATACTACCATGAAAAAGATAGAGTTCTACGATGGCACCATGAATGCAAGGGTATTTTCGTCGGCAAATAGTGTGCCCGTACAAAATGGTTTAGTCTTGAAAAATAAAATTTGGGAGCGTTCAGAAAAGACGATGGGTAAAAGGTGGGATTTACAGTTGGAAAAAGCTCTTTAGAATACCATGAATTTTGAATTCTTTAACTATATTTGACATCTTAAATTTATTTTTTTTGTCATCCAAAAATAAATACACTTGAATTATATAATATTTTTATAAGAGTTTTAATTTTATTATTAAATTAATTTTAATATCTCTAATTAATGTACGCATGTGATGTTTGACACAATGATTGTAATGAACCCATTAAAATATATGTATTATTAAAAAATGATAAAATTTCAAGCCTTGAATGGATGACAAGCATAGGATCACAAACCAACAACTAACCAACATTTTTTAATCGTTAATTTATACCACCAATGTTTGGATTGTTAAAATTATTCTATTGAAGTAATTTTCTTATGTAGTTGATAATACCATTGTTTTGGGATATCATCATTAAGCCATGTGTACAATAGAGTAATAGTCTAATAATGCACATGTTACAAATGTGACTCACAAGCCTTTAAAATTGAGCATAAAAGAAAGCTAAGTACTCTAAGCGAAAGAGAAGGATCACAAAACACACAAAAACTGAGGATTTGCAAGTCCTTGGGGCCTGTTTGGGAGGGTGGATTTGGACCCCTTGGATTTAGAACCTTTTGAATTTGGAATCCTTCCGATGTGTTTGGCACCTTGGATTTAGAATCCATGTTTGTGCATAGTACATTTATAGGAGCTTGAATTTAATTACTAAATTAACTTTAATATCTCTAATTAATGTATATATATATATATATATATATATATATATATATATATATATATATATATATATATATATATATATATATATATAATGGTTGTAATAAGCCGGTTGAAATATATATACTTAGCCCAAAAATGATGAAATTCTAAGTCTCGAATAGACCACAAGCATAGTATCACATCAAGTGACTAACTAATAATTTTAACTGTTGATTTACATGGACAATATTTGGACATCACAAATGATACTATTAAAATAATTATATTGATGCAGTTGATAATCTAATTATTTTGAGATAACATCATTATGTCATGTGCCCAATAAATAATTAGCCTAGTGAACACATATTACATATGCAAGTCTTAAAAGGATTTTAGATGCAATCCAAACTTCCACCTTTTGAATTTCAAACCTTCAAATGGGAAATGTTGTAAAATATTGATTTTAATAAAAAATATTTTAATAATAAAATAATATATAATATATATGAAAAGTTATTTTTTGAAAAAACTTTCTGGAGCTTTGGGAATAGTCCCACATGGGAAAGAGAAGAGAAAGAAAAGTGGTTTAAATGATAATGGTAGAGTACTATAATATTTGCTTACCTAGTCCGTGGACTATGGGACTTGCGTGTTCCAGTGCGAAGCATTGGAACACCGCGCACGAGCTCGCGCTCGGGCACGGGCACGGGCTCGGTCTCGGGCTCAGTGCGAGGGCGTGGGCATGGGCATGGGCATGGGCATGTGTGGCTGTAGAGGCGCTAGTGGCGCACTTTGCACTTCGCACGTGCGTATCGTGTCGCTCCCTTCGCGAACCGGAGCGAGACGTGTGCAAGTCGCGGTGCGACTAAGTGACTATGGTGGGTGACTGGTTGACAGAGAGACTAGAGGACTAAGAGACAAATCTCTCAGTATATATAGATGGACAAAATAGAGTTGTTTCAGCAGAAACTGTAATAGTTGAGCCATTAAGTACAGGGTGTAGCTGTAACTGCTGCATGGCTAGCTCAACAGCTAGAAAACACATCGTGTCGTAGAGGGTTGCTCCCTTCGCAAACCGGAGCGAGACGTGTGCGAGTCGTGGTGCGACTAAGTGGCTATGGTGGGTGACTGGTTGGCAGAGAGACTAGAGGACTAAGAGGCAGATCTCTCAGTATATATAGATGGACAGAATAGAGCTGTTGCAGCAGAAACTGTAATAGCTGAGCCATTAAGTGCAGGGTAAGCTGTAACTGCTGCATGGCTAGCCCAACAGCTAGAAAATGGCTAGCTGCTGTCTCACAACAGTCAGCATGCAGCAGATTTATGGGCCATGCACAACAGTAAAAAACGACCATAAAACGGCTAGTTTTCGAACAGTCAAAAATGGCTTAATGGAAATTAAGTCTCTGGACCATAACTCCCTAGTCACCTTAACCTATAAAAAGAGAGCCTGCATGGGTTTCTAATCCATCTCAACTCACTCCAGCAACTACATACGAATTCTAGAAAAATAACATCTCTCCACTCATATATTCTAGTGTAATCTAGCAACATAGCAAGGTGTCAACCTTAGCTTGAAGAACAGACCTGCGGTGTGGTCTAGGACGGTTCAACCAAACCAACAGCTGAAGATTAGAATTTAATTGAGCAGAAGTCTAAATCACTTATCACTTTTTCTTCTTTTCTTCTTTTAGAAATTTTCTTTTATATTGTAATACTGTCAGAAATAGTGAAATTGAGTTCCATTTGGTGAGCCTTCGTGTTTGCTGAACGTAGACCTACACCAGGCTCGTCGTATTCTAGAAGCAATTTGCCTATAACCTATCAGCATACTCAATTTACTTGAGTAGGGGCAAATAACGCTTTAAGGACAGCGTTTTCAGACGTGCTTCAGCCTGTCCATATTTCAGATTATTTTGTAATTTTCGATTTCCACATTATACAGAAATTCATTCAATCTGTATAAAGATACAACAATCTTAAAGCGTTATTTACAAGATGGAAGCCGACAGCATTTCATCTATTAAGTTGATGAATCAAGACTTGATACGTCTTGATCGGTTCGATGGAACCAATTTTATAAGATGGCAAGACAAGCTAAAATTTCTCTTAACGGCACTGAAGATCTACTACATATTAGATCCAAATCTGCATGCGCTACTTGAAACAACTGACAACGACACACCTGAACAGGTGTCTGCACGTGCCAAACGAGCCGAAGATGAACTCTTGTGTCGTGGACACATTCTGAACGCTCTCTCCGACCGCCTGTACGATCTGTACCAACAGACATCATCAGCAAAAGAGATCTGGGCCGCACTGGAGTTCAAGTACAAGGCTGAAGAAGAAGGGACAAACAAATTTCTCATCGCCAGGTATTTTGACTTCTGTATGGTAGATAATAAACCGCTGCTACCTCAAATCCAAGAACTGCAGCTAATAATAAACAAAATCAAAGCGATCAAAATCGATCTTCCTGAATCATTCCAAGTCGAGGCTATAATCGCTAAATTGCCACCGATGTGGAAAGACTATAGAAAGAAGTTACTGCATAAATCCGAGGACTACATATTAGAACAAATCCAGAAATACCTAAGGATTGAGGAAGAATCCCGTAACCGTGACAAAAAGAATGATAACGAGAATGCCTCGTCTAAGGTACATGCAGTAGAAAATGCCAATAATAAGAATCCCGAGAAGGACGATTCCCTTAAACCCAATAAAGAAAAATTCAAGAAAATCGCCCAAAGAAGAACGAAAACTTCAAAGGCCCATGCCATGTCTGTGGAAAAATCGGGCACTATACTCGAGTATGGCGATATCGCAAATCTAAAAAAGCTACAAGTGCAGTAGAAGAAGGCGATATCGTGACGATGATCGCTGAAGTGAATACCATCCAAGACAAAGTTCCAGGCTGGTGGTATGATACTGCCGCTACAGTACATGTGTGCTACGATAAATCAGCCTTCAAAACCTATGAGGAATTGACAGATGGTCAAGAAGTCCAAATGGGTAATGAAGTCTGATCGAAGGTCGTCGGCAAAGGAACTGTCGAACTGATATTCACTTCTGGGAAGAAAGTGATTCTGACTAATGTACTGCACATCCCAGACATGAGGCGAAACTTAGTTTCTGGGGATCTTCTGGAAAAATCAGGAATAAGAGTAGTGTACGAGTCAGGAAAACTGATTCTGTCCAAGAATGAGAATTTTGTTGGAAAGGGATATACTTGTAACGGGATGGTTAAGTTTTCTCTGAATGAAAATAGCACTTCTGCGTATATGGTTGAATCTGCTGGACTGTGGCATGATAGACTAGCCCATATAGGGTATAGTACCTTAAAGTTCATGGCTAAGAATGGTTTAATCTCATATACAGATAATGAAACTGATAAATGTGAAGTGTGCATACGATCCAAAATGATGAAAAAACCTTTTCCTAGTGTTGAAAGATCGTCTCAAATACTGGATCTTGTGCACAGTGATATCTGTGAGTTAAACGGCATTCTTACTCGTGGAGGTAAACGGTACTTCATAACCTTTATAAATGATTGCTCTATATATGTGTATGTTTATCTATTAAAGAGCAAAGATGAAGCATTGAACATGTTTAAGATATATAAAGTAGAAGTAGAGAATCAACTAAGTAAGAAGATAAAAATTCTCCGTAGCGATAGAGAAGGAGAATACCTCTCGAATGAATTCAATAACTTCTGTGAAGAACATGTACTGGTACATCAATGTATAGCTCCATACACATCTCAAAAAAATGAAATAGCTGAAAGGAAGAATAGAACATTAGTAGAAATGGTCAACTCAATGCTAATAAGAGCAAAGTTGTCACTAAGTCTGTGGGGTGAGGCACTGCTTGCAGCATGTCATATAATAAACAGAATTCCATCTAAAAAATATAAAGTATCTCCATATGAAACATGGAGAGGTAGAAAACCTAACCTAGGATATCTTAAAGTGTGGGGGTGTCTTCCATACTGTAGAACCCCTGATCCAAAAAGAACCAAGTTAGGACCAAGAGCTATTAAGTGCACCTTCGTAAGGTATGCACAAAATAGTAAAGCTTATACACTTCTAGACATGGAGTCTAATACAATTATAGAATCAAGAGACGTTGAATTCTTTGAGAACTCACTATCCTTGGAGTCAAAGGATAATGAAATCCAAACTCCTAATAGAGAACCAGAAAGCACAGCTCCACATATAGTGGAAGCTCCTATTGAACCCCGTAGGAGTCAAAGAACAAGAATAGAGAAAAATCTTGGAGATAACTACATAAACTCACAACGCATCATTTTCCATCTGGTAGAAGCAGATAGAGAAAATGTTATAAGACAAATACCTATAGTAATGACTATAGAAAATGATCCTAAAACATATAAGGAAGCTGTATCCTCTAGAGACTCAGCTTTTTGGAAAGAAGCTATAAATGATGAAATGGAATCCATACTATCAAATCAAATATGAGAACTAGTAAACTTACCTCCAGATTCTAGACCCATAGGTTGCAAATGGATATTTAGGAAGAAATATCACACTGATGGGACTATCCAAACCTTTAAAGCTCGACTAATAGCTAAAGATTTTAGATAAAAAGAAGGGATAAACTACTTTGACACATACTCACCTGTAGCTAGGATAACATCCATTAGGATATTATTTGCGCTAGCTTCCATACATCATCTTCACATCCACCAAATGGATGTAAAGACTGCTTTCCTGAACGGTGACCTCAATGAGGAGGTATACATGGAACAACCTAAAGGTTTCATTCTACCAGGAAATGAAAATAAAGTATGTAGATTAGTCAAATCGTTGTATGGATTAAAACAAGCACCTAAACAATGGCATGAGAAGTTTGATTCCAAAATACTATCTCATGGTTTCATGTATAATGTAGCTGGCAAATGCATATATTTTAAAGTAGATGGTAGTTATATCGTCATTATCTGTCTATATGTTGATGATATGTTAATAATAAGTAATAAAATGGAAGGTGTGACTGAAACAACTTTCTTCCGTATTTAAAATGAAGGATCTTGGACAAGTTGATACCACCTTAGGTATCAAAGTTAAAAAATATTATGGGGGTTATGCTTTGTGTCAATCTCATTATATTGAAGAAGATACTAAACAAGTTTAACCATCTAAATATAAAGGAAGCAAAAATCTCATTTGATCCAAGTATCAAACTAAAAGAAAATACTGAAAGAACAGTTGCACAATTAGAATATGCGAGTACTATAGGAAGTCTTATATATGCTATGTAATGCACTAGACCTGATATCGCATATGCTGTGAGTAAACTTAGTAGGTTTACTAGTAACCCCAGTAATGAACACTGGAATGCAATCAGTAGAGTCCTTGGTTACTTAAAAGCAACCAAAGACTTATAACTATTTTATTCAGAGTTTCCTATCGTATTGGAAGGATATACCGATGCGATTTGGATATCGAGTGCAGGGGATAACAAGTCTACTACAAGGTGGGTATTCACCTTATGAGATGCTGCTATATCTTGGAGATCCAAGAAACAGACTTGCATAACGCACTCGACTATGGAGTCTAAATTTATAGCCCTAGCTGCTACAGGCAAAGAGGCTGAGTGGCTAAGGGATCTTCTATTAGAAATTTTTTTTTGTGTAAAGCCTATATCGGCTGTATCACTACATTGTGATAGTGAAGCCACATTAGCTAGAGCCTATAGCGGCACTTATAATGGTTAGTCTAGACATATTAGTCTTCGACATGATTATATCAGACAATTGATTTAAGATGAAATCATTGCTATTTCCTGTGTGAAATCAAGCAACAACCTAGCAGATCCTTTCACTAAACCTCTACCGAAAAAGGTAGTAAAGGCTACATCTAGAGGGATGGGGTTGAAACTCTTCAACCAAAATTTCACCAGTGATGGTAACCCAACCTAAAGTCAGAAAATCTCTAATCTTGGGTTTAATGGGTAAGAACAAGTCATTGATATGTGAAAAATTTTCAGCACTAAATTATATAACCTCATCCATAATAGATAAGTACTGAGCATTACGAAAGAGGGTTGAGTCTTAGAACTCTTAATGAAATCCAGTCTTTAAGACAAGTGTCTTATAGTAACGGAGACACTGGAAGGATTTCACCTATATGAACGTAGAGATGGTGCCGTCTCTCATGAGAGTTAAGAGTTTTCTCTCGGGATCGTTCACGAATTAGGATAAGCACATGGCCATTAATTGTGCTGAGCAAGATTGTGGAAACTCTAACAACACATAGCGAATATGTGTATGGTTTCTCTGACTCTGTTATCTAGGAATAACTGGTTCAAAGCCGCGGCTACCAGTCACTTCGATAGAGTTTTGAGATACTTACACTAAGGGAAGATTAAAATCGAAAGATATCTTTCTTTATGCATATAAGCTAATTATTCTGGCAGTATGTTTAACCGAGAAAATATTTTTATAAAAAATCAAGTGGGAGATTGTTGTAAAATATTGATTTTAATAAAAAATATTTTAATAATAAAATAATATATAATATATATGAAAAGTTATTTTTTGAAAAAACTTTTTGGAGCTTTGGGAATAGTCTCACATGGGAAAGAGAAGAGAAAGAAAAGTGGTTTAAATGATAATGGTGGAGTACTATAATATTTGCTTACCTAGTCCGTGGACTATGGGACTTGCATGTTCTAGTGCGAACACCGCGCACGCGCACACGCTCGCGCTCGGGCTCGGGCTCGGTCTCGGTCACGGTCACGGGCTCGGTGCGAGGGCGTGGGCATGTGAGGCAGTGTGGCTGTAGAGGCGCTAGTGGCGCACTTTGCACTTCGCACGTGCGCATCGTGTCGCAGAGGGTCGCTCCCTTCGCGAACCGGAGTGAGACGTGTGCGAGTCGCGGTGCGACTAAGTGGCTATGGTGGGTGACTGGTTGGCAGAGAGACTAGAGGACTAAGAAACAGATCTCTCAATATATATAGATGGACAGAATAGAGCTGTTGCAGCAGAAACTGTAACAGCTGAGCCATTAAGTGCAGGGTATAGCTGTAACTGCTGCATGGCTAGTCCAATAGCTAGAAAATGGCTAGCTGCTGTCTCACAACAGTCAGCATGTAGCAGATTTATGGCCCATGCACAACAGTCAAAAACGGCCATAAAACGGCTAGTTTTCCAACAGCCAGAAATGGCTTAATGGAAATTAAGTCTCTGGACCATAACTCCCTAGCCACCTTAACCTATAAAAAGAGAGCCTGGATGGGTTTCCAATCCATCTCAACTCACTTCAGCAACTACATACGAATTCTAGAAAAACAGCATCTCTCCACTCATATATTCTAGTGTAATCCAGCAACATAGCAAGGTGTCAACCTTAACTTGAAGAACAGACCTGCGGTGTGGTATAGGACGGTTCAACCAAACCAACAGCCGAAGATTAGAATTTAATTGAGCAGAAGTCTAAACCACTTATCACTTTTTCTTCTTTTCTTCTTTTGGAATTTTTTCTTTATATTGTAATACTGCCAGAAATAGTGAAATTGAGTTCCATTTGGTGGGCCTTCGTGTTTGCTGAACGCAGACTCACACCAGGCTCGTCGTATCCTAGAAGCAATTTGCCTGTAACCTATCAGCATACTCAATTTACTTGAGTAGGGGCAAATAACGTTTTAAGGACAGCGTTTTCAGACGTGCTTCAGCCTGTCCAGATTTTAGATTATTTTACAATTTTCGGTTTCCACATTATACAGAAATTCATTAAATCTGTATAAAGATACAACAGGGAAGACATCCCCTGAATTGGAAAATGGATCCTCCAAATCCACGGTGACCCAGCATTCTTACAAATGGTAGAGGCTCATCTTCTCACATTTAGTGTGGTTAGGGGTGTACACGAACCGAGCTAGCTCGGTTAGCTCGCTCGACTAGACTTGAAAAAGCTCGTTTTGACTTGGTTTGAAGCTGAGTTTGAGTGAGTCGAGCTGATTTTTTGAGCTCGAAAATGAATTTGAGTAGGTCCTAGCTTGACTTGACTCGGATCGAATCCAACTAGTTCGGTGACACAGCTACTTTGCCATTGATGTTGCTCACCAACTGTTTGATAAAATGCCTCAATGAGATGTGGCTGGTGGCAACGTGGCGAGGAAGGTTTGGCCGGTGGCATAGAAGGTTTTGTGGATGGCGAGGTTGCAAGGAAGGTATGTACTGATGTACATGAAATAAATATTTTTTTTAATTTTTTTAAATGCTACTTAAAAGGTGTTTGAGAAAATACCGACAAAACTATTGCTGCTCTTTGTAAAACAGTGAGGATTTTAAAGTTGCAGTTTACGTATTTGTGAAAATGCCTAAACGGTGAACTTATGTCCATCTTGGCTCAAGCTCGGCCCGAGCTGGCCTGAGCTATTGACCGAACTAAGCCGAGCTGGCCAATCAGGCTCAAGTAATGAACAGAGTTGAGTTCGAGCTGAGTTCAGCCACCATTTGAGCCAAGTTGAGCTTAGCCTAGCTCGACTCGGTTCAACTTGACGTATATCTCTAGGTGTGGTGCAGATGTACAACTATCAGGGCAACCATTCTGTGGGTCCAACGGGACGTATCTAAATTCAAATCTGATCAAACAATACTGACCATCCATCTCGTGGTACAAATGGATGGTGAAAAAGTGAATCACTGGGTGGCACAAATTGTAAGTAAAAATGGGACGATGAGATGCCCGTGACAAATCCACTCTGGCCATCATTTTCTCACGCTCACAACTAGGACAGCAGTCAAAAATCAGGCAGATCCAAGACTCAGGTGGGCCACACGACAGGAAACAGTGAGAATAGAAATGCCCTCCGTTGAAACCTTCCTGGAGCCAACGATGATGTTTTTATGCCATCTAAACCGTTCAAAAGATTGTTACCCTAGTAAAAACTGTAGGCACAAATATCATCCTGATCCAAAACTTCCATGGCCCCCGAAAAGTTTCCAACGGTGGATGTTCAATCCCCACTGTCTAATGTGGCGTGGTCCACCTCAGCTCTGGATCTGCCCGACTGTCCTATCATCAGCTTGAGAAACTGATGGACGGAGTGGCTTTGTCACGGCAATCTCCGTGGGCCCCGTACCTTCCAACCACAGTAACTTTCTGTGGGCGGGGTACAAGTAATTCGCGTTCGTAAAAAACCAGATGGTAAGTATTATCTACTGAGTTGACCTTTTTTATTATGAACCATAAAAGGTTGGTGTCAGCGATTTGGACGGTCTCGATTGCCTTAAAAACTATGCCAAACAACCGTTTCACAGTCACCATCGTTTGTAAAATGGTGCTGAACAAACACTCGAATATAGAAAGAAAAAAAACCGACACATTTCTTGGGTAGGTGTAAGTTAGTTCCGGTATCTAAAAAACCCGAGTGCCCTCAGCCGTTGATAATGGACACGTGTCACACGTCTAGAGATCCTACACGTACACACATTGCTTACCGGACTGCTGCCCATGGTTTTATCTGCAGTTTCATCCAAACCAGTGATAACAACAGGGTTTTTGATTTTCTGGATATTCGAGTCTGTGAAATACGTGGGGAACCAATATTATACTCCCAATCTATGAAAGAATTACGGAAAAACCTGTATGTTTGGCCCACTTTTAAATTACAAAACTAGCCTCCATTTCACTTGCATTTCGAACCATCATTATGACATCTACACCCACTATATTCATTTTTTTCATCCAAAACTTTCTGTTTTGGGAAATGAAATGGTACAACATGGTATAAGTAGGCCCTTCTCTAGCACCACTTCCCTGTACAAATTTCTCTGCAAAGACAAGGGTAATTTCGGCAATGTGAATGTTAGTTTCATCGGAGAAACTTTGAAACTATGGGAGAGTGTGATGGTTGGAAGCTGATTCGATGGTGTACGGCACACATGATGTGGGTACGTGTCGTGCGAAGACGAGCGTTACAGCTACTCGAGCTCTGAGTTGTACGAACGGTTCAAAATAGATCAAAGTTACATGGGCCTCAAAATGATGTATTTATCATATCCACACCGTTCATCCATTTTTTGAGATCATTTTAGAGCATGGTACCAAAAATAATTCATATCTAACTATTAAATGGAACACACAAGAAATAGCAGCGGGGACAATGATTCTCACCGTTAAAACATTCGTAGGACCCACCGTAGAGTTTATTTTCCATCCAATCTGTTAATAAGGTTACACAGACATGGATGATGAGGAACAACAATATCATATCGATCCAAAACTTCTGTCACCCCGAAAAGCGTTTCAATGGTAGACGTTCAATCCCCCACAGCTTTTTGCAGTGTGGTTCACTTGGTATTTGTATCTGTCTTATTTTTAGGTTCATGCCTTAGGACGAGCCCTCTAAATGAAAGGACGGTTGGGATATAATACATACCTCATGATGGGACCCACAGAACATGGTGACGTCAACACATCAGCCATATTGGTGTTGTGCGGTACACCAGCCAATCCGCTTCCTGGTTGGTTGATACACAACCGCTATTTGTACACGTGGCATATGTGAAAATCAAATTGAACCGTCCAAATTGTTAGGCGCAATTTAGATTGACCATAGGCCAATGTTTACATAGATTTAAACGATCCAAGTAACAGATTGATGGAAAATATTGGACGGTTGAAATTGTAATTCAAAAAAAAAGTTTCCAAGGATGAAAAGTTAGGATCGTCAGGCCAATCTGATTTTGTACTTTAAAAGTGGACAGTATGGTTCTAGTTATTGTACCTAGTGTACAATTTTCGAGTGCCTGCATATGGAGTATCAGAGTCTGGCGGAGTATGAAATAATTACCCTATTCTCTCTTGACTCTTATCGGGGCAGGACTCATGTGATAGTTCACCACCATTTTGAGAATGGCGGTTGCTCATCCTCCTCACATGAGGCACTCATGGAGGGCTATCCAGAACCACCCAAAATGTGGGGCACACTGGCCACGGAGCATCTTTCAAAATTCACCCTGATTGAGCAATCCTAACCATCCAATTGATAGATATCAGATGGATGCTTAAAAGTAAAGTATTGCTTGGTCTAAATTTCAAGGTAAAATGAGATGGTAACTGTAACATTTTCAGTGTAAATTTTGTCTTGAACTCCAACCACAAATGGGCCAGCAATTTGGACAGTCTGGATTGAGTAGCTTATTGGCCATTTAAGCTTCAAGAATCACCACCATTTTAAATGTTGGTGAACTGTAAGGACGAAAATGAAGGGCAATGTGGTCCATTCATCTGAAAACAATGGTCCACTTCGAAGTGTAATTTGGTAGCAGTACTCAAGATCTCCCGCGTTCAACGGGACCCATATAAAACAAATGACAAATCCAGCCGTAGATTTCAACAAAACCATCAAACCAGTTTCAACTTACACTCATTCTCTCTGCTTATAAATGTTACTTAATCTAGCCACAAGCTTTCAATGCAATATTGCGATCGTATTTCATTGCATTCTTCCTTCAATTCAATATCAAAGAAAAGAAAATGGCGTTTGGCTCTTCTTCTTCATCATCTGATGCCCGTTTGGCTGACCCCATATTGAAAAATGTGGCAATATTTTCGCCATTGGAACGAAATGGGATGGCTTCCTTCGATCAGAAGCTGGCGATGGCCCAGCGCTGTTCTCATGGTAAATATCTATGTTCTTTCATCTTCTCATCATCTAACATGAACCTCACATGCAATGGGTGCACACGTGCTAAGGAGGCATCCGAGCCGTGCAAAAGGTGGGCCACACCATGAACATTGCCTAGCGCGGGAATCAGGCTGGTCCACTCAGTAGTTGAGCCACACGTGTGAGAAATCAATGGAAGGCTTCGATACAATGGTCTGATTCGATTTGCACGTGTGTCTCGTCATTGAGTGGACTGAGCTAATTCCTGCCGACGGTGATCTTCAAGGTGGGCCTCACCCTATTCAGGGCGGGAGCGGATTAGGTGTTCCCTGGGTAACACGTTAGTGGGTGTTTCCCTGATCATAGGGCCCACCTTGACGTATCTGTTGTGTATCCACACCGTCCATCAGTTTTTCCAGCTTATTTTGTGGAATGTTCTAAAAAATGAAGCAGATCTAAATCTAAAATGGACGACTCCACAGGAAACAGTGATCATCGAACGCCAACCGTTAAAAACTTCCTAGGGCCCGTCATAATGTTTATTTTCCATCCAACCTGTTGATTAGCTCACATAGACCTGGATGAATGGAAAACACAAATATATCTTAATCCAAAACTTTTGTGGCCCCGAAGAAGTTTTTAATGGCTATCCATTCAATCCTTAGTGTGTGGTCCATTTGAAATTTGAATCTACTTCGTTGCCCCCTAAAATGAGATGGAAAAACTGATGGACGGTGTGGATATACAACACATACATCAATATGGGCCCACGGTCAGGGAAACATTACCCGGGTGCAACTAATCCGCTTCCATGCAGGGCTTGGATGTCGCACGTGGCTGCGCGTCTATTCAGTTCACATGCAGCTAGTAGTCCGTTACGTAAAACCTTGTATCACGTGGCCCACATGAAAATGATCAAGCGTGTAGGTAGTATGCCAGTTTCAGGCTGTGATCTGATGGTGGGGCCCACTCAGGTGCTCGACCTATGAATCTTCATGATAGATAGGGGCCCATGTGTGATCAGCGACCATCCCATCTATATGCAATGCTTTGATCATTCTTCTTAGTGCAAGTAAGTTGAGTTGGACATGAAGAGGTTCCAAACCATCCATCTGAACCGTTCAAATGGCCCAACAAATACTTCATCGACCACCATGTGGGAAAATCATGCTGATGGGGTAATCTTAACCATCCGAACAATGTCCAATTTGCTATGCGACCATCCGGACTGATTAATGGTCGGATCAATAAAGAGATCCATGATGAACATAACTGAAATAGTGGGGTCCAATACCAATCCATGATAGAATGGTTGGGATCACCTGATCATAAAGGGCAGATTGGACAAAATGGACGGTCCAAATCAGCAAATGACTAACTCATGCGTCCAATACAACTAATTTGCATTGTAATACAATGCAAACATGCTATCTAGTTGTATAGGATCATGTCCCATAAAATAAAATAAAATTTAGAAATTAGTAAATGTAAATAAATGACAATGTTTAATCTCGATCCGTCTCAGAGGGTGTCGTTGCAGGGGCGAAGGCCGCAGTCTGGGCGACCATCGCGACTGCAATCCCGACCGTAAGTGTTTTTTTTTTTTTTTTTTTTTTTTCAATTTTTTTTTAAATACTAAAACATTGCAAGTTGATGAAATTACATGATAAGCTTTGTAATGACCAAAACACCTTTTTACAAAGTTTAAGGGCCTGTTTGGTAGACGGCTAAAAATGAGGTCATCTGATTTTAGTTAATTATGATTATGTATCTGAGATCATATTTCTTTTTGTTTACAAGGTTTAAAAACAATCTTGATAACCAACAATAATAATCACTAATACATTAAATTAGATAGATTTGGGTTTTTAGGTGTCCGCCATGCAGGCCGTCCAACCCAATATGGAGCAGCCCTGATGGTGGGGCCCACCTTGATGTATGTTTGGTACCACACATCTCACAGCAGGACCTATCCCGTGGCCATTCTGCATCTCATAGACCAGGCCACCCCATCTCGGTGTGGAGATGTACTTGCATCATCCACCCATGCTGATAAAGAGACCCGCTCTGATACCTATCGATGCAGGGAATACTAGCTAATACACCAGAATCTTTAGAATTATCGAGGAAGCACGGGAATATCCCTTTATCCTGGCCCTCCCAGGAAAACCACGACCTACTCCATGGCCATTCTGCATCTCACATACCCCACTTCGTTGGTCACTCCACCCCTATGTGGAGATGCGCTCGTCGGTTGACCCCTTAAAAACCTCTGGTAGGCTACAAAAGTTCTGGATGAAGCTGATATTTGTTTTTTTTTTTTTTACCTTAATCCAAGTCAGTGTGACCTTATTAATAGGTTGAATGAGAAATTAACATACTGGTGTGCCCTGGGAAGTTAGTTTTTAACAGTGGGAGCTCAATCACTCCTGTTTCCTATAGCAGGGTATGGTCCACCTGAGATTTGGATCTGCTTCATGTTTGGTCTCGTGAATTAAATGATCTAAAAAAAATGGATGGATGGATGGACAGCGTGGACATACCACACATATATCGAGGCCGGGCCCACACCTAATCCGCTCCCAATTCTCTTCCAAATTTCACTAGAGAGATGTCCACATACAACTGCTTTCCTTTGCCGCTTTGGCATGTTAGTTGTGTAGAACATCCCCTCCGCAAAAAAAAAAAAAAAAGTGGGCAGCACTCTTTATGCCATGGCCCACATTTTTCACGGCTCAGATGATCACAGGTCACATGTTGGCGTTAAAGTGTTGTATGTGAAAGTCATGTTCAACATTCATCATTAACCGATATTTGCTTAGGACCGGCAATGGCAAATGGGTTGGATCAAATTGTGGCCCCGACCCACTTAAAAGACAGGCTTGGGTAGAGCTGGATATAAACCAAGTCAGCTCAAATGCTCGGCTTGATTAGTGTGAAAAAGCTTGGCTTGGATTGATTCGAATAGAAGTTCAAACCAAATCAAGCCTCAGAGTCCATAATAGAAGTTCATACCAAATCAAGCCTTGGAATCAAGCTCATTTAAAAAAACCAAACCAAGCTCAAACTAGGCCAGTATTAGCTCAGCTAGGGTCGAAGCTCAGCTTAGCTTGGTTTGATTCAGCTTGATTCAAAACAAACCAAGATCAAAGTAGGTCAGCACTAGCTCAGCTTGATTCAGCTCGTAGATTATATGCACACTATTTCTTGTGTATGATCCACTTGAGCTTTGGATATGATTTAATTTTGGGATCTTGTCCTAAAATGATATGTAAAAAAGGATTACATATACACGACGACGTGGACAATGCATCATGCATGGCCTTTTGTGATTAGACACTCTGAGACTCATATATGTTTGTGTTTTAAGTTGTAACTTTTTGTTCATTGTTATTGTCCTCGAGGATATTAAATTATATGTTATTTTTTAATGTTGTTATTTTTGTATTAGTCTTTTTTATGTTATTTTATAGTGTTATCTTTATATAAATATGTTTATATTATGTATATTATTTATTTTTATCTTTTTAAAAAATGAGCTGACCCTTGTTGGAACTTGGCTCGGCTTGGATATTTGGACCAAACCAAGCTCATTTTTTATTTTTTAAAAAATGAGCTGACCCTTGTTGGAACTTGGCTCAGCAGTAGGGATAGGCTCGAAGCTCTTGGCTCATGTAAAGCTCGAACAGGGGGTGTCACATAAACAAGCCAAACCAAACTTGGGTCAAACTCGGCTCAGCTCATGTAGGCTTGGATCAGAACTCAACAGCTCAAGCTTGGGTCTGAAATCAGGGCTCATTTAAGTAGACTGATCTGGACATTGTGGATCCAACCAGCTCATAAATGTATATGTAAATAAATCTGTATTGATTAATTAAACACAAGTATAAGCTTCTGTTAGTGGTATTGATGTGTGGATGGATACAAGAGAATTTGGACGTGCCTTCCCAGTGGTCAGATCATGAGGGGGGCTTGGGCTGACCCAGATCCGGTTCCATTGCCACCCTTATGCTCTGATATGTTTGTAGACCCTTTTGTCAATTTCACAGCTGTGTTAGTTTTAGTCATTTCTTATTCTAATGTGTATTCATGATATGTGTGGGGGTGCAGCTAGCTAGCGTGAGGATGCTGCCATGGGCAAGAGCTAACCTCAATCCCACTGCTCAAGCTCTGATCGTATCTTCAGGTTAATATCATCATCATCATCATTGGAATGTTTGCTTGATTCACTGAGCATGATGAAGTGGTGCCTTGTTATTAATGGGCTGTGGCTTTAATTTCAGCTGCAGGTGCTGCCTACTTCATAGTTGCGGACAAGACTGTACTTGCATCAGCAAGGAGGAATTCTTTCCAGCAAGTGGGCCATCCCGACATCGAAGCATGACTGATTCCGAGCCGGCTTTTGCATCTCTTTAACCAGTTAGACAGTATGTAAATTTAACATCTATATATAAATAAATAACGGTCTTTTGTTACCACTTTTTCAATGCGTCCATATGAGCTTATCTGAAGAAATCAAAAGATAATTGCAGAATCTAATGCTGGTGAGGGTAACATGTGTGAACTAGACGTGAAAGAGAGTGAGAGAGGGGAATGCATTAGAAGAATGAGAGAGGGGGACGTCCTCAGGTTTAAGTTGTTCTTTAGAGGGAATATATTCTGTGACTATTTCCTTGGAAGCAATCTTCTCCTTGATGAAGTAGCAATAAACATCTATACGTTTTGTTCTCTTGTGAGTCGATTGCAAGTAATGTAGACAGCTACTTGGTTTTTATAGTACAACTTCATTGAATTTTCATTGAATAACTACAGCTTCTTAAGGAGAGATTGAACTTGTGGAAATTCCTAAAGCTTCTTAAGGAGAGATTGAACTATTGGAAATTCCTAAAGCTTCTTAAGGAGAGATTGAACTAGTGGAAATTTGCAGACAGCATGGCCGCCCATGGCCCTGCAATCAGCTTCAACATTTAATCGTGCACTAACAACACATGTAGATACCAAGTTTCCTCCAAAAAATTTACAGTAACCCAATTTAGATTTTCTATCTGTGATTGAAACAGCTCAATCTGCAGCTGCAAAGAAGTGGACCTTAAAATGCCCATATGATCAATATAAGAATCCTTGTCTAGGAGCACTCTTCAGGTTGAAGAAAAACATCCTAATGTTGTACCTTTGGCTGGTGCATAAAAGGACTCACAAAACCCACTAGACCCATGGTTAATACTAACAACTTGAATTGATCACCACACATCACCCATGGTTAATACTAACAACTTGAATTGATCACCACACATCAATATAACTAAGGAAAATGGAATAAAACTCCAATAGGTGGTGAAATTCCACCAGCGTGAGTGTGTGGGGGGTGTGTGTGCGTGTGTTAAAAAAAAAAAAAACTCCAATTATATGTCCTAAGTAGTTTAAAAATAATAAAAAACTGATATATGATGTTTAACTAAATGACTAAATGACAAGTTGCATGGTTTATTGATGAAACGAACGACAAAGAAAGATCTAAACTCTTAAAAACTCCAAAGATAGATAACCTAATTGGCAATATCACTTTAATGTACCTTTTGTACTGAGCAATTTCTGAATAAAAGTAGTATAACCCACGTAGTTCACACTCTCACCAATCGTCACCTTAGTCCTGGTGTCCTAAAAAATGTAATGGGATAGATAAGATGTTACTATGCAGTTCAGATTTCATGTTGTTTGGCTTACAAATAGAATGGTAAGAGGGGTAAAGTAATATGGTGATTTAAGAAGGAAACAACTCGACCCTGAACCTTAGACAAGGATCCATCAGCTAATAAAACTGAAGTGTAAGATAAATGTACCAAGAGAAGGTAATAATGAGCATGTATCTGTCATATGATTTGTAACTCTAGAATCAATTACTCATGATAATAGACCAGGGGATGTAACTTGAGCATTACCTACATTAGCAATACTAGTTGAGGTAGTTGCTGAATCAATCTTCACAGTCTTTGCTAGAAGCTTTTTGTAGATAACACAAGAAATAGGTATCACCATAGCAATATCATCAAGTTTGGACCCACTGCTAGACAAGTCCGCGAGTGGATGAACCATCACCTATGTACAATGACGGCAATATATTGATGGGGTCCATTTTTACAAAGAACCCAATAATACTTGTCTATGGTATGACTTGTCTTCTTTAAGTAGATACAATATCTCTAACCACTAGATTCCCTTAGGTATAAGCGTGCACAAATGCCCATGCGAGTTTATAGTATGCGCACTACACAAGCCAAATTATATATATATATATATATATATATATATATATATATATATATATATATATATATATATATAAAATTTATTGCGTCAAAACACATCGCATAACCTTCCTAAAGAGCGTAGAGGGCTTCCCAGAAAGTGGAAGCCCAAGCGGAATATGAACATTATTTTTTTTCCCGTATGGAGCCACCGTCGTATTATACTGCAACCTCCTATCCTCTTCCTCGTTTTAGGAGAGACCCAGGCAATCAGCATATTATCCAAGCATCTCGGGAATGTTGCTGACCAATCATTGTATTATCGTCAATGCAGCCTGGAGGAATATTAGCATAAGAAACTCTAAAACTCATTAACCTGGGTAGGACCAGAAGGTACGGACAAAAGGGCATTCAGGAGAAGAGTCATAGCTCACCTCCCTGGCGCCCACAAAAGACAGTGGAAAGGTGATCATATGACCTGCAATGAGAGAAGAGGCTTTGTAGCTCACCCTGCCAAGTGAAGTGAAGGCGCGTTTCATTATACACACATGCAGGCGTGCGCATATAAACACGCACATATATAGTAGATACCCGCAGACGCACATATATAGCACATACCCACATACCCGGATTAGCCAGAAAGAGAGCAACTCCAATGTTTTCTCTCTGGCATTGCTGCTGAGCTAGTCAATGACGGTTTGGTCGATGTTTTGAGTCAGACCCAATATCAAACGGAGTCTTAAGTCACACCAAAATTCTGGAATGATCAGCAGTTGATGGATGCTGATATTGGGAATATGTATAGTGAAGACAGGATTTGTTAACCATGATTTCCCAGCTGAAGCTCCTGTCATGTTTCTTCATTAGATCAGCTGGAATAAGGCCCCAGGCAACTGGGAAATACACATGCTTTTGGCCCAAATTGCAAGCAAGTGTTATTTCAAAATCCAAAAGAAAAATTATGCCCACCCAACCAGCTGTATTTTCATTTACTGAATTCGATAAGTGTAAGTGTTTGAGCTACCCAAATAGGGATTTGGGCATGCATCCAAATGAATTATGCGTCCATGGTTATATAGAAGTTATCACAATTTAGACTGTGTTTGGATGTTGTTCACACCCCAAGTGCAGGGTTGTGATGTAGTAATAACTCGATAAGACTGAGGTCGAATCTCAAGGGACCGAAACTTGTACGTTATCTAAAATTAAATAGAAATAGAACTAGGCTAAAATGAAATCTAAACTGAATGTAATTTGAGTAATAATGGTGAAAATATTAATCTAAAAATTATAGAAATCAGAGGAAAGGAAACTAGGGATTCAGAGAATCCACTTATAGAGATCAGGGAGATCTTATGCCTGTTTTATGGAAATTAACTGAACTGTCATTGATCTAGTTTTCAAGAGATGAAAGGTATATGAATTAGAATGAATTCCATCACCAAACCATGCCCAAGAGACTATGGCAAACAACAGAATTAAACTAATTAGGAAGGGTACCGACATCTGACCATGCCCAAGAGACTATGGTGAACAACAATGCTTCCTGACGTCATAAACATGAAAAGGAAAAGAACATGCTTTAAGCCATTGTAGACCCATTGTAATTTTAGTCACAACAGACCATTAAAAACTAAA
This sequence comes from Magnolia kwangsiensis, assembly GCA_037074715.1. Taxonomy (NCBI): domain Eukaryota; kingdom Viridiplantae; phylum Streptophyta; class Magnoliopsida; order Magnoliales; family Magnoliaceae; genus Magnolia; species Magnolia kwangsiensis. The sequence goes on from CM073581.1 coordinate 87,414,455, forward strand.
AACATTCCCATTAAATAACTTAAATCAATATCACTTCAGTTTCAAACAAAAGGCACAAGCAGAGGATCTCCCATCATGCTATAAGCTTTACCTCTTAGCCCTAGCTAAGAGGTTTAGCCTGACAACATGATTAGACTAAATCCAAATAAAGATAAAAAGAAAAGGAAAAGAAGGGAAGAACAAAACAGCCAAAGCTCCTCTCTCTCTCTCTTTCTCCTGATGTTCCCAAGCCAAGCTCTAGCTACTGATCCACGTCCAACCCAAGACGAGAACAACCTTCTCTCTCACTCCCTCTTCCTTTTGTAGCAAGGAATTGTCGATGGAGAACCGACTCCATACTTACGCAGCAGCGTGCGTTGGCAGCGGAGGATAGGATAGAGCGTGCGTAAAGGAAATAGCGTATCTTGCGCTGTCTGACGGTGGGGCCCACAGATGATAATAACAGTGAAATCCGTTCCGTCTAGTAGATTTGTCTCGAAATTTTAGTGAAGGAGGGCTCGTTTTGAATTGTCATTGATGCAGCCTACCTGATCGATGTTACAGCCCTTCAACCTGCGTTTGGCCGATTTGAGGAGGCTTCCTGATCACTTTCCGGTGGATTTCAGGTAGATCCGGGTCACAAGAGAGTGAAGACTCGAATGTACAGCTCAGATCACCAATCTGGATTGCTCTGGATGGCCCACTAAAATCTACCGATGAGTCCCTGTTCGTGCGTTCGCAAAACAGAGCATGCATGTACATGGGCTGTGATAATTGATGGGCCCATGATTGATGTAATTTCGAAATCCAGTCCGTTTATTGGATTTTTGACGAAAAACCGGTTGGGTATGACGTTGTTTGTCTTGAATTTGGTGTGACCCATTGAATTTTAACCCAGCCGTCCATCCTGCGTTTAACGGCTGAAAACTTACAACAGCTTGCATTGGGTCAAAGGCACACCTAGGCTAGGGGCATGGCCTCCCTCTGGAGTGAATGGACGGTCCAGATCAACGTTTCGGGGAGTAAGTGGAGCCCACTACACGAAATCAGCGTCCGCTTGTTTACGCAGTCGTAGTCGGGGTAATGCCCGTTGATCGTCTTCTCCGGTCCGGTGCGGCTCGTGTCGTGTGTGCGTGCACTAAATGCACGCACACCCTCATGTGGGGTCCACTGTGATGTTCACGAGAAATCCATTCTGTCCATTCATTTTCTCAGCTCATTTAATGAGTTGAGACCAAAATTGAAGCAGATCCAAGTGTCAGGTGGGCCCCACTTAAGGATTTAAGGGGCTGATCTGTCTGTTGGGACCCTTCTAGAGCAATCCAATAGTTGATTTTTTTTACGTGTACGGTTAATTTATGGTCCTCAGGCCATGTGTCAAGTTTCGAACCAAACGGATGGTGGAAACCCTGTGATCTTGCATTCTGGATCAAATTTGGGCCACTTGAGCTTCAGTTTCTCGATTTTTGCAGATCTCTGGCATGTAATTCCGTCAATCTTGGTCCCTTGGAGTCCGTTCCTAGCCTTGGTGTCTTCAGATCGTTAAATCCATGCTTTAAACACCTATTTTCAGTTCAAGCTCATAAAGACACTCTGCATCACAAACACGATTAAATCGGGCTATTAGATAGTACAAAGTTCGTAAATCCAGGCAATAACTGGGGTCTAATATGCAATATTTGACCCTCAACAGATGTACAACTGAAGCAAATTGCAAAAATTCAATTCAGTGAAGAAGATGAAATCGTGATGATGCGTCCCAGAATTCATCACCAGGTAAGTACCTGTCAGTTTTCCATTACGTTGCAGTGTGTTGACTAGTTACATTGCTTTGGGTTGATTTGAACGAGATTGGGAGTATGAAAACTGGAGGGTAATTTCGGTTTGGGTGGTCATTTCCACTTTATTGAACTAATTATTACAATTTGATTCAATAACGCATCCAAACACAACTTACATTAGTGACATTTGTCTTACTACCACAAGTGTGAATCAGTTGGGAGGCATATACAATCAAGCAAATCATAGAAAACAATACAATTGATTAAGTTTTTGAATTGGTTGCTAATATCATACAATGGTAACACAATTCCGACCGTTACGTTCAAAGAAGCTAATCCAAGCATTCTTGCAGCCTTTGAACCTTGTAAACTAGTACCATTCTACCACATAAGAAAATCTACAGTACCCATGATAAGCTTGCAATGTATTCTAGAAAAACTGGCCATGATATAACTAATGAATAGATGATAGTGTTTTTTTTTTTTTTTTTTGGGTACGAAACTATACTTTTCTCAGGCCATTGATCAATGGTTAACATCTGATACCTTGATTTTCAACCAAATAGTGGTTTGGATCACTGAATCCAAGTATACAATATTAATGTTTTCGTGCACACTTTCTTCAATACTTCATGGGTGTGTTTAGGCATGTATGGATACATAGAAGTTTACTCACAGTCACACAGGCTGCATTGATTGGAAAGTGCATGAGGCAATTGAAAGGCTTCATTATCCATATCACAACATTATCTGTGGCATTCCGTTTGGGTAGACATGTCATCTACCACAGTATATTAATCTTCTCCGACTCTGTTACATTACAATACTAGAGAAACATATGCAATTCACCAGTAGTCCATGCACGAACACACACCATCCTTGAAATGGTGGAAACGATTACGGTCTCTGGCAATAATCTCCCGATTGAAGATCTTCGAGATGAACTTTGCTTCTGAATGGCAATTCCCACATACACGAAGGTTCTTCACTATCCGAATCGTTGTCCCTGGGCTAGTACTGATCAACCCAAAAGCAATAGCTAGCTTCTCGCTGTGATGACACATTCCCCCTTCTCTCCACTCCTCTATGTCATAAGATATTTCCGAGGTATCTGGCACGTGACCTGCCAACTCCAAAAACTTATCGATTTCCTCTAACATTTCATATATATCATCGCTCTGTGGATGTACTCTGTCGCCCACTAGAAATTCATGAACGGTGCTGCCCACCTCAATGGAGGTGCATCCGGGCTCTTTCTTCGTTCCCTTATCATTTAGTCTAGTTCTTATCTTCGCCACATCCTCCCATCTACCAGCTCCTCCATAAATATTGGATAAAAGAATGTAAACACCCGGATTTTCAGGTTCCAATTCAAGAAGGTGATCGGCGACATATTCTGCCAATTCGACGTTGCTGTGAACCCGACAAGCTGCAAGCAGAGATCCCCAGATGGCCCCATCAGGCTTCATCTCCATTTTATTCATAAGCGCCCTGGCCTCATCAAAAAGCCCGGCTCGGCCAAGGAGATCTATCAAACATCCGTAGTGATGCAGCTTTGGTGAGATTTTATAGTCCTGAGTCATGGAATTGAAACATTGACGGCCCATTTCAACCATACCGGCATGGCTACAAGCTGACAAAATGCCGACAAAAGTGATATCATCAGGTTGGATTTCTTCATCAGTCATTCTTGAGAAAAGGGCAAGCGCCTTATCAGCATGCCCATGCAAGGCTAGCCCAGATATCATCGCATTCCAGGAAGCCAAGTTTTTAACTTCCATTGCATTAAACACTTGCTGCGCAGACTCAATACTGCCGCATTTTGCATACATGACAATAAGACTGGTATAGAGAGCACTATTTGCTGTGTTACTCATGTTCTTGTCTATATAAGCATGTATCCATTTGCCAAGATCAAGAGCACCCAAGTGAGTGCATGCCGGAAGAATGCTCAAGATCGTGACATCGTTAGGCTCCTGATTTGAGAGCTGCATTTCCCTAAAGAGAGCCAAGGCCTCTTTGTACTGGCTGGAAAGAGTATACCCACCAATCATAACGTTCCACGAGATTTGGTCTCTCTGACAAATCCCGTCAAAAAATGCACATGCTGTCTCCAAGTCTCCACACTTGGCATACATATCAATAAGAGCATTGACAAGCCGAAGATTCGATTCAAGCCCATGATTCTCAATCCATGACCGAACCCAATTCCCCAATTCAATTGAACCTGTGTGGGCACAAGAAGTAAGGACACTAACCATTGTGCTCTCATTAGGTTCGACCTTTGATCTCAACATCTCCTGGAAGAAATCCAATGCCTCTTCAAACCGTCCACTCTGGGCATACCCCGATATCATTGCATTCCATGACACAGTATCTCTTGCCGGCATCTTATCAAAAAGCTGACGGGCATCATCCAAATACCCCCATAGAAAATACCCAGCAACCAATGCCGTGAAAGAAACCGGATCTCTCATAGAACTTCCATCAAACACCCGATAGGCTTCATCCAATTCACCATTTCTTACATACATATTGATCAAAGAGGTATGCACAAAGGCATCAGACTCAAGACCGAGCTTCAAAACATGCGCATGGACCTGTTTCCCTTCACGGGCGGCAGCAGCAGCCTGCGCGCAAGCTTTCAAAACGAAAGGGAAGGTGTAAGAATTGGGGTGGGTCCCAGTGAGGAGCATGCGAATGTAGAAACGGACAGCGGTGATGGGGGATGGGCCTAGGGCGAGGCCGCGGATGATGGTGTTCCAGATGAAATGGTTGGGTTCTTGGATGGAATCGAATACGAGAAGGGCATATGAGAGGAGTTCCGGGGAGAGGGCGCAGGATTCAAGGAACTTGGTTAGAGAGAAAGGGGAGTGGTGGAGGCCAGTTTTGATGAAATGGGAGTGGATTTGCTTGAGGGTTTGGAGGGATTTGGAGGAGGTGGATAGGAGAGAGAGGGTTGGGTGGGTTTTGAGGATAGAGTATGGAGGATCTGAGGAAGGAAGAAAATGGAGGGGAGAGGAAGAAGAAGAGGAGATTGGAAGGGAAGCAAATGTCATTGCCAGTGTGCGTGAGACAGAGATCAGATTGTTTGATTTTTGAAAAGTAGTTGGTTTTGTGCCGTTACCCGCCAAACATTCAACGGTCAGGAAGGAGATATAGGGGAGCGAATTTCTTACCGCGCTTCTTGTAGGGACTCGTGCAACAAAAAGTTCTGTGGGGCCCACCGTGATGCCTGTGTGGCATCCACTCCATCCATCACTCGAACCAACTCGTGTTAGGACGTGAACCAAAACATAAGCCCAATCAAACTGAAGTGGGCCAACTCACTGGAAGAAATGGGAGGCATACCACACTTCCTGTGGCGGAAACGTGGGGCCCACCGTGATGTCTGTTAGAAATCCACTCCGTCCATCAGTTTCAAGAGGCTACCATAGTGCGGGGATTTAAAAATGAAGAAGATCCAAAACTCAAGTGGACCACGCCAAATGAAATAGTGGGAATTGAACACCCACCATTGAAAACTTCTAAAGGGTCACGTAATTTTGGAAAAGGATGATATTCGTATTGTCAGTTCATCCCAGTGACAATAACATTATGAACGGTTTGAATGGCATATAAACAGCATGATATGCTGGTAGAAGGCTCCGGCAGTGGGTGTTTCCATTCTTATTGCATGGGTGTCGTATGGTGATCTTAGTTTTGAATGGACGCGGATTGCGTCCTACCCGTCCGGGCAGGGCTCTGTGTGGGCCACTGTGATGTAAGTGTTTTATCCATGCTGTTAATTGTTCTTTTCAGATCATTTTAAGGTGTGAAACAAAAAATTAAAAGCTTCACAGCTCCAATGGACCACACTAAAGGAAGCTGCGGTGATAATGACACTCACCGTTGAAACCTTTTTAAGGGCCACCGCGATTTTGTTTTACCATAAAAACTATTCAGAAGGGCATTTAGACGTGGATGAAGCGAAAAAACAAATATCAGCTCCATCCGAAACTTCTCTAGCTCCTAAGAAGTTTTTAATGGTGTACGTTCAATCCCCCATTTGTGGTCCACCATTAAGAAATTTTTAATGGTGTACATCTTAAAATGATCTGAGAAGAACGATTAACGGTATGGATAAAACACTTACGTCACGGTGGCCCCCACAGAGCCCTGCCCGGACGGATTACTGTCCGGGCGGGGGTAGGATGCAATCCGCGTCCGTTTTGAATCTGCATCGTTTTTGTTTTACTGGCAGCGGAAACGGACACACTACCTACCTTATAAGACCACACCACTTGAACGCCTACTATTGAAAACTTCTCAAGCTCTTAAGAAATTTTTGATCATCTTAAAATTTGTGTTTCTCACCCAAGTATGGGTGACCTTATAAATAAGTTGAATGACAAATAAACATTATGGTGGGCGTAGGAAATTTTCAATGCTGGACATCAGTGTCTCCCCTGCCTTTTATGTTATGATCCACTTGAGGTTGGATCGGCCTCATCTTGGTCTTGTACCTTAAAATGGACTCGCAAAATGGATGGAGAGTGTAGGTATAATACGTTTGTTTGTTTTTTTTTTTTTACACAGCCCAACACACTTACCCCATAGTGGGATTTCACCACCTATGGGTACTTGAACCCTTAACCGGTGTTGAAACTCCTGAGAGTCTGCTACCCTAGCAACAGTAATGACTTCGTGTAGATATAACACATTTGGGTGGAGCCCAGAGAATTTTGCCACCTCAAAACACCACCAAGGTAGGTGGTGCATGGTGGGCCGTTCGCTTCCATTGTGAGCTTGCTAAACTAATGACTGGAGTGGATCTCTCACGGACATCATGGTGAGCTCTGCTTAGCTTCCACTTCCATTGTGAGCTTGCTAAACTAATGACTGGAGTGGATCTCTCACGGACATCATGGTGAGCTCTGCTTAGCTTCCACTTCCATTTTCCTATCGGGAGGCAATTCCAGTATAGGAGGTGAAACCATAGGTGAAATAGACTGCTCGGTACAGTGTTAATTTTATTACACCCGGATCCATAGCTCAAGTGGTAGACTGAGTGAAAGATACCTCGCAATGAGGTCTTGGTATCGGTTCCCTAGAAGGGGTGACAAACAGTGAAGTGTGAACTGACAGTGGGTGTACTAACAACCCAAAAAAAGTGTTAATTTTATAGGTTATTCTTTTAAAAATTCATTAAAAAACTCTTGAAAAATAAGTGATGGAGATATCATTTTTATTTTTTCTTCTATAGTTCATTTGGCTCAAGAGATAGACATTTTTTTAATTAATTTTTTAGACAAGCTTGCCCTTAAACTTTTTAAGTAATTTCTATCTTATCCTCTTCTCTTCTTTAAAATCTCTCTAGGGGGACTCACACGATTGGCAACTCATATTGTAGGTGGGGTTCCACTTCAAGGTGGGCTCACATATTGAAGGTGGGGTTCCACATCAAGGTGGGCTTACATTAAAGGTGGGCCTCACATGATGGATGCCCCGCCCCACATGATGGATGACCCACATTAAAGTGTGATCCCACATAGGGTTGTACGCGAGCCAAGCTAGCTTGAAAAGTTCGCTCGATTCGACTCGATCTATCTCGGCTTGAACGACGATTCGAAGTAAGCCAAGCTTTATATGACCCACCTCGTTTTGAAAACGAGCTGAATTCGATTATAGTGGATCTTAACTCGACTCAACTCGAACTCGGCTCGGCTTGAAGCTCGAACTCGACATCAGTTTGACTTGAATATTTTATATATATATATATATATATATATATATATATATATATAGAGAGAGAGAGAGAGAGAGAGAGAGAGAGAGAGAGAGAGAGTCATGCTCACCTGCACACCTACGCATGTGCGCACCTTTGCGCATGTGTCATGGGTGTCTAATCTGAACGGGCCATGTGATGCGGAATCCCATGAAACACTAAGGGACAAATTTTCACCCTGATCTAAAATTCAAGTGGGCCATATCAAAGAGAAATGCAAATCAAGGGAGGAAATTATTTTCATTTTTCATGGCCCACTAAAGTTTTGGATCAAAGTAAAACTTGGGCCCGAGGGGTTTCATGGGGTGTTGCTTCACATGGATGGTTCAGATTTTGGATCCACATCACGTATGATGTTCTCAAAAAAATTCGCACAAAATTCGCACGAGTTCTGTGTGAACTGGTGCGCAAGTGAGCATTTCCTTATATATATATATATATATATATATATATATATATATATATATATATATATATATATATATATATATATATATATAGTTAAAACTCAAACTCTATTCTATTCGTCTGTCCCTTTCTTACCATTTCCCTTCCTTACCTAACTCACCACGCCTGAGCTCCACTCTCTCTCTCTCTCTCTCTCTCTCTCTCTCTCTCTCATTCTCCTTTCCCCAATCAGCCACTCGCCCAAGCTCGACTCAGCGTCTGCTCAACTCATCTCAGCCGTACGACCTACACTCATCTACTCGCTTGAGTTCTCTCTCTCTCTCTCCAACAACAACAAGGTACCTCTATGGCTTTATCTAATATATATATATATATATATATATATATATATATATATATATATATATATATATATATATATATATATATATATATAAATTGAATATTTGATTTGTGAGTTGGGTCAGGTGCGGGTTGGGTCAGTTGGGTCGAGTGGCTAGGTTGAGTCAGGTGGATAAATTGAATCGGGTGTGGGTTTGGTCAGGTTGCTAGGTTGAGCCGGGTGCATATTGGGTGCTAGGTGGGGTTGAGTTGGGAGCAGGCTTGACTCAACTCGAGGTAAGTTCGACTCGAAAGGTTTGACAAACGAGCCAAGCTCTAATTGTAAGCTCGAGATCGAGCTTGAGTTCGAGGAGAGCACGAACGAGTAAAGCCAAGCTTGGCCCACCTCAACTCGACTCAGCTCGATATACAACCCTAATCCCACATGATGGATGGCCTGCATCAAAGGTGGGACCCACATGATGGATGGTGAATATTGAAGGTGGGACCACATGATAGAAAGTTGACATCAAAGGTAGGCCCACATGATAGCACTCATATTGAAGGTTCGGCCCCACAGGATGGACGGTCCACAACAAAGGTGGGACCCAAATGATGAATGGTGAACATCAAAGGTGGGTCTCACATGATGGATGACCCACATCAAAATGTGGCCCCGCGTATGGACTATCTATATCAAGTGGGCTCCACATGACAAACGGTCCATAGTAAAGGTGCAGTCCACATGATAAACGATCCATTGCAAAGATGGGCACGCATGGTGAACGACCCATATTGAAGGTGCCCCCCCCACATGATGAATGGTCCACATCAAGGTGGGCCCACATAATGCACAGTTCACATCAAAGGTAGGCCCCGCATAATGGATGACCCATATCAAAGTGTGGCATGCAAGGCCATTCACGTTAAGTGGGCCACACTCGATGGGCGATCTACATCAAAGGTAGGAGCCACATAATGGATGGTAGACATCAAAGGTGGGCCCACATGATGGACGGTTGACATCAAAGGTGGGCCTATATGATTAATGATCCACGTTGAAGGGGGGCCCACGTAACGAATGGTCCACATCAAGGTGACCCACATAATGGACGAAGTGAGCGACACATGACGATGGCCCACATCAAAGTATAGCCCCTCGTGATGGACGATCCACATTAAGTGGGTCCCACCTAATGGACGGTTCACATCTAAGGTCTTTGCATGATGGGCGACCAATATCCAAAGTGACACAACATGATGGATGATCCACATAAAAGGTACACCCCACACAATGGATGGTGGACATTAAAAGTGGCCCCACATGATGGATAACCCACTTTAAAGGTGGAGCCCATGCGAGGGACATATTAAATGTGGATTCTACGTAATGGGTAGCGGACATCAATGTAATAGAATTATTGTAATATTTAAAAATAACATTAACTATCCTTTTAAAAAAAAGTTCTTATTTGAATATTTTACTAAATGTGTTTATTTTATATAATAAAGTTTTTTTTTTTTTTGAAATTTTGATTTTACCCAATGAGCTTATTTAAAACAAGGGCTAGAATAAAAAGAGCTTATTAGAATAACTCTTATTTGAAAAGCTTTCATTATATTAGAGTAGAGATGCCAAATGAGCCCTTATTATATATCTTTATTAAGTTCAGTTTTTTTTATTATATATCTTTATTAAGTTCAGTTTTTTTTTTCTTCTTTTTTTTCTTTTTTAAGGCTTTATGAGGCTGGTTGTCGTCAAAAGTCTTTGTTTTACTAATATAAAGATTATTTATGTGTTTTAATAGAGTTAGACATATTTTTACTATTTTTAGTAATTTCTATCTCAGATAAGTACCTTATTTTGAGCCAAATAGTAAATCTAGGGCTTTTTTTTTTTTTTTTTGCTTATGTAATCACGTATGTCTAACACTTGGCAGTTAGTAAATGCCACTTCCTAAAAGGGCCGGCCCAAAAAATTGTGCAATTGCTCCTGAAATAAGCATTCTTCTCATTTATCGAGAAGTATTAGGTATTCGAAAACACTCTTCCATCGCTATTTATAGACTTATGCATGAAGACACTTGTCTAACTGACATCTAGGCCTTTTATCACATGCGCCCTACCAAGTATGTTCCCTAAACCATACATTGAGCCAATTCATTCATTGGATAAAAAGAAACACATTCTCATATGCATAAGTTTTTGAATATAGAGATGTAGGATGTTCGCCACTATGGGACCTACTTGTGCAACCCTAATCGATGAGCCCATAAGACTAGTGCAATGAGCGCTCTCTCTCTCTCTCTCTCTCTCTCTCTCTCTCTCTCTCTCTCTCTCTCTCTCTCTCTCTCTCTCTCTCTCTCTCTCTCTCTCTCTCTCTCTCTCTCTCTCTCTCTCTCTGTGCATGCGCGCGCGATACAAGTAGATTGGGTCAGCTTGACAAGTTAATGAACCCAACCCGATATAAGCATGTCTACGTCCAAAATTTGGATCCATGGTATGAGTTTGGGTCCAAACCCAAATTGTTAAATGAATGTGGTTGGAACCACTTAAAATGAACCCAACTTGATAGATTAATAAACCCAACCCGATATAAGTGGGCCTAGGTCCAAAATTTTAAGATTCATGGTAGGGTCCAAAAGTTCAACCCCAAAAATTAAATGAATGAGGTTGGAGCCACTCAAAATGAATCCAACTTGGACTCTGGTCAACTTGATAGTTTAGTGGACCCAATCTGATGTATGTGGGGCTTGGTCCAAAATTTGGATCCAGGATATGAGTTTGGGTCCAAAAGTCCAACCCAAATAGTTAAATGAATGATGTTGGAACCACTCAAAATGAACCCAACCTGGACTCAGGTCAACTTGACAAGTTAATGGACCCAAACCGATATAATTGGGTCTAGGTCCAAAATTTGGGTCCAAAATTAGTTCGAGCCAAATTATTAAATGAATGAGGTTGGAACCACTCAAAATAAACCCAACCTGGACTCAGGTCAACCTAACAAGTTAATGGACCCAACCCGATATAAGTGGGTTTGGGTCCAAAATTTGGATCCATGGTATGAGTTTGGGTCTTAAAGTTCAACCCAAATTATTAAATGAAGGATGTTGGAACCACTCAAAATGAACCCCACATTGACATGGTTTTAATTGAGTCTTATTTGGGCCATCGTATAATGCACCAACCCAAAGAGGAAAAAAAAAAACAGTTAGTTAATATCTCGAAGGGCCCATATAATAGATGCATAAAGTGGAGTTCATCTTATTTTCATTAATTGTAGTTATGCTTTAGACACCACACTTATTTTTGGTACGGATTAAAATTATTCTTACCAACCAATAATCATGATTGTTAATACATGGTTATGAGAACTAAAATGAGATGATCAACTCATTTTTAGGCATCTACCAAAAATGCCCTAAACATTTTATGAATTAATTAATACCATTGAGAGAATGTACAAAACCAGGAACAATTGCATTTAATCCTTAGTGTGAGATTAATTTATTGAAGATAATTTATGCTTAGATTTCTTCTTAAATTCTTCTTAGGTTTTTCTAAGATAACATGTGACAATGTGCTCTTGGATCTTAGTTGATTTAAATCCTAATACAACTAGGGAGTAGTATTTGTGGGAAAACTAGTAATTTTTATACTTCACTGATCTAGGACAAAGTCAGGGACAACCAGAAAAAAATTGAATTAGGGATTTCTATACAAGGTCTAGTTCATATTATAGCCTTTGATGATCATAACCTTGCAACTAGTTATCCATTTTACGTGAGTAATATATTGTTGGAAAGCTATGAATGAACTATACATGCTAGCCAATGCTAAAGGCTATTGGCCCCGAAATGATTTTAAAATTTAAAAAAAAAATAGGCCATTTTTATGATTAATTTTGAGTTTTGAGTCAAATTTTACTATTTTTAATAAATTACAGTTTTATTATATTCAAAATATTTTAGGGTTTGAAGAAGTCCAATGCTTAAAATTTTTGTTGACTCATGGAAAAGAGTTTTGGTAAGTATAGAAGGTATTTACTGTTTTTAAGAAAATTTACTATTTAGCAAATTTACTGTTTGAAAAAAATATTATGAATTGAAGACTTATAAATTATATAAGTAATATTAAAGGGCTTTGTTAACAAATTTTATTCAGACATTTCATTAAAAGTATCAATTTTTATTTCTCGCTTTTAGATATTCTCTCTCCGTGAATTCAAGAGCTACGCTTGAAAAGATAGTGATTTCCTCTCTTTCTTCATATTATTTGGTATCATAGTGACGTATTTTCTTGAATCATGGTGTCCAATAATGAAATGGGCAGCGAAAATCCTGTGGGAAATATTTCAAAAAATCAATTATTATTTGAATCGAAGTTTGAGGCTGTTTAATAGAAAAACCAATAACATATGTAAGAGATGCATGCGATAATTACTCAATTAGTTGAATCCATGGAGCGCTTGCAAAGCCAAAGCAATGAATGGGCCACAACCGTCAAAGGGGCTCATAAAAAGCTAGTGCATGCAAAGTCCAACTAGCATGACACTCATGCAAAATCATAGGCTACAACAATACAAAGGCCAGGCTAATTCAAAGAAATAGATATTTTTCAATCGATCACATGTTGAAGAGGAAGTGTGGATTTACGTATATCACGGAGTGCATCTTGAGAAATCTACCGACTAAAAAGAATTGTAGACCTACGTAGCTGAAAATAGTCTTTAATTTAATGAATCCATTGTCTCATTACTTGCTGAATCCAGTAACGAATTAATTAGTGGATTCACGGTTGCATTAGAAAATGTTCTATTAGAATTGAAGGATTCATGGTTGCATTAGAAAATGTTCCAATGGAATTGAAACATCACTTGACAGATGCATTGATAGAAGCGATTAGTGGATCAATGGATATGGATGATTTGATGGCCAATGTGATGGACGCTTTCATGATAATTCCATCAAACTCTATAATGATCCGCACTATTATTCTTCCTTCTCAAACAAACAAAGTGTGTAGATCAAAAGCCAATATTAATAACAATAGTGTGGTCGATTAACGTTGAGCGGCAATGTGATGGACACTTTCATGATAATTCCATCAAACTCTATAATGATCTGCACAATTATTCCTTCTCAACAACAAACAAAGTGTGTACATCAAAAGCCAATATTAGTAACAATAGCGTGGTCGATTAACGTTGAGCGGCAAAATGACGCTTATGTAATCTATGATTGTAAATCCATTATTGCAAAAGAAGCAAAAAATCAATGCACTAATGTGAAAGAATGCAAGAAAATAAAAGGTGAGATTCATTTTATAAGTTCTTTATTGTGAATGATATTTCAATCTAACATGTAGGCCTTCATCATGGATTGATGTTGGAGCCTAAGAAAATGCTTTATAAAAACAGATCATTACAGTGCCAGTACCATTCTATACTTGAGGACAGGTTTAATTTTTCAAGTGAAGTGGTATGATATTAGAAAAAGACAAGGGCAATCTCATGGATGATTGAGATTAAAAGAAATTGAGTTAAAGACTTCGATTCGAAAGTGTAGTGTGCATTATAACTTGGTATTTTACCGTACTGGCATCGTTGTATGGTCAAACTCTCGAAAGAGGTTCGACCTTCCAAATATTCTGAGGGTAGCCTTCTGACAGGTCTCAAGAAGTTTTTTAGACCAAATTGTCCTTATTCTTGGTTCAATATTTGTACGGTTTTTGAGTGAATAAGAAGTTACATCATATTTAATGTCGAAAAAGTGATGTGGACGAAAGCCTTTTTGGGAGTGGGCGAGGCCCAACTCCTGGAGCCCACATTGATGTATGTGTATAATCCACGCCACCCATTCTTTTTGCCTTATCATTTTAGGGCTAATGCCCAAATATCAGCTTGATCCAGAGCTCTTGTAGGCCACATAATAGAAAATAATGATAATGGCACCCACTATTGAAACTTTCCAAGCTCATGGTCGTCATGTTATATGGGTCGTAGTTATCATGTTATATGGACTATGGTTGTCATGGACGTGGGCAAGGCCCAACTCGTGGGCCCCACATTAATGTATATATATAATCTATGCCGCCCATCCTTTTTGTTGTGCCATTTTAGGGCTAGGTCCCAAATATCTTCCAAATTTAGAGCTCATGTGGGCCACATAATAGAAAATAATGTTCACAATGACACCCACTATTGAAACTTTACAGGCTCACTGTGATGTTTGTTAGAAGTGAATATTGCCCAAGTCAAGACTTTTCAAGCCCATGACGAGCTAGCTGACAGGCTAGACAGAACAAATCACCCCAACATGGGCCTCGACTCTTATTATTTAAAAATAATCAAATTATTAATTACATCAACCTAATAACCACAACCCTTACCATGTTATATGGGTATGGGTCGTGGTTGTAATGTGGTAAGGGTCGAGATTGTTATGTTATATGGGTGCATGGGTAAGTCCCAACTCCTGGGACCCACATTGATGTATGTGTATAATCCATGTTGTCCATCCTTTTTGTCGTGTCATTTTAGATTTAGGGCCCAAATATCAGCCTGATCCGGAGCTCGTGTGGGCACATAATAGAAGATAATGGTGACAATGACACCCACTATTAAAACTTTCTAAACTCATTATAATGTATGTTAGAAGTAGACACTACCCAAGTCAAGACTTTTTGAGCCCATGGTGAGCTGGCCAACAAGGTGGACAGAACGAATCACCCTATTATTAGCTTCAACTCTTATTATTTAAAAATTATCAAGTTATTAATTACATAAACCTAACAGTCACAAACCTTACTATATTACAACCACAACCTTTACCATGTTATATGGGTATGGGTCGTGATTGTAATGTGGTAAGGGTCAAAGTTGTTATGTTATATGGGTCGCAGTTGTCATGAGCGTGGGCAAGGCCCAACTCGTGAGGCCCACATTAATGTAAGTGTATAATCCATATTGCCCATCCTTTATGTTGTGTCATTTTAGGGCTAGGGCCCAAATATCGGATTGATTTAGAGCTCGTGTGGGTCACATAATAGAAAATAATGGAAACAATAGCACCCATTGTTAAAACTTTCCAGGCTCACCCTGATGTTTGTTAGAAGTGGAAACTGCCCAAGTCAGGACTTTTTTGATCCATGACGAGTTGGCTGATAAGGTGGACGGAACAGATCACCCCATTATGAGTCTTGACTCCTATTATTTAAAAATAATCAAGTTATTAATTACATCAACCTGATGACCACGAACCTTAATACATTACAACCACGACCCTTACCATATTACAACAACTACTGTTACCATGTTATATGAGTATGGATCGTGGTTGTTATGTTATATGGGTCGTGGTTGAAATGTGGTAAGGGTTGAGGTTGTTATGTAACATCTCGGATTTTTGTCAACCTGGGATTAGACGTCGTTAGGTAATGGGTCAACCATAACACCTTAGTAACCTCTCAGAACCCAATTCCAAAGTCAAAAAAATCATTTAGAACATAATTATTTAGAATTTAACGAGAATTAGGCAGCGCTACACTAGATTACCTGTGAAATAAGCACCAACCACTTTAAATACGATCTTTAAGACCCAAAACCTCTAGCATCGTTGATGCTACGTTACCCTAAAATTCAGGATCAAACTCTAAACCGGTTTGTTCTCAAGAACCCTTTGAAACTTCGTATTTGCTTTACACCGCGCGTCGGAAGTCCGATATCTACAATCTTAGACGGTTATGACCGCTTAGCTGGACTTGACAATCATTTCGAAAATCAAGCCCAACCGATGTTCTGAGGCTATTTCATTGAGCCTGGACTGAAGAGAGTGAGAAATGGCTAAAGGTTTAGGAAATTAATTCCAAATCTGACATGTGTCGTTGCGCGTTATTATTAAGCATTCTGACCGTCAGAATTCAGCCAAATTTCACCCTCGGATCAGAAAAAATTTCTCTTTCATGTCATGAGACTTGTAGACTTGATGTAGGTACGATGACCGCTGAACTGAAACTGGACCGCCACGTGCGATCTAGGAACTCTACCGGTCTGAAAACTTAGTGTGGACAACATCCAGTGACCATGAGCTTAAGTCCGACCGCGTTCGGCTAGGGGACCTCCCGAAACGCCCTTTTGGATCGAAAAAGTCCCGATTTGGTTATAACTCAAGTATACTTTATTCCCAAGTCTATTTAGGTTAGTTTTTAGCCTATATAAGGGCTTTAAACCCTCTCATATCTCTCCCATCCGAATTTGCTTGAAACCCTAGATTGAGAGAGAGAGAAAGTGAGAGATTGTGAGAGACTTTGTGAGAAAACTTCCTGCCGTTTGCTCCATCCTTTGCACGTACCAAAGCAACGTATTCAAATCACTTTCCCAGTGATTTTCAACGCACTTCTAGGTAAGAAAACCCTATCCTCTTGCTGTTTTAGGGATTCCTTTTATTCAAATAACGAAGTAGCTTACGTATCTTGTGCATTAGGTCACATTTACGTCGTTGACGAAACGTATACATTCTATTTGAACCAATACACGTCTAAGGCGAAAGGTGAGGATTTTAGACGCTTTGATTGACTGATTTCAAAGCTTTCAATGTCGTTTAATAGTAGATTATCGACAGTAACGCTGTTTGACATATAGAACATGCTGTCCGTTTTCCGTTTCATAAACGTATGAAAAATATGAGATTTAAAGCATTTTAGTCATTTGTAGGAATTACTGTTTACATCCACATTTTGTTGAAATATTTTCCATGGTTATTTGTCGTGTTTGGATATTAGGAATGCGTGCATGATCTATTTGGCGAAGAGATTCGCCCAAATGCGCACTTTGAGTCGACATACGCTATATAGATTAAAGTGTGTAGGCTAAGTGTTTGTATAAATGTTTGTATTAGTATGTATTGAGTAGATGGTGTTGTGAATGAGTTTTGATATTGAATTCTCAAGTAATATGCTGATGTAAATGATTTTCATCATGTTGGCTATATGTATTGATTTCATTATATACATGAAACGCATGTGTTGGAAGATTTGCTTAAGTTGTATGTTATAACATGTGTCAACATGCTTACATTATTGTATTTCATTTCTGTTACTCTCATATGATTACTGATGTTGATATTCAAGTGTTTGGGGCTATACGTTAGTCCCGGCAGTCGGTAATGGATTAAATTCGTGGTTGGCTTCTATTTGCCACGAAGGACGCGTCGATGAACACGAGTCGTGTTTTGAGTTGGCGGCAGTGGTTAGGTCACACGAAGTATTTTATGCACTTCATGTCGCTCAGCTTGAGATGCGCTCGTACTAGTCGAGCCCGTCAAATAACCCGACTGGCTATTGTATGTTCACCCTGTATGAGTCATAACTGCTTGAACTTAGGGTACTGAACTTACCATTGAAAATTCTATTAACCATGGTACCTTGATCCATAAAGACTCATGAGCCGGGCATGGTGGTATGGGATACCATGGTCGAGCTGTCAGCCTACGCTGAGGCCACAAACCTCCCTGTAGTGATCAGTGAGCACCTATGAGTCGTGAGCCAATTGTGGTGGTATGAGACACTACATTCGAGTTGTCGGCCTACTCTGATTGGTGACGAGCCCTTTGTAGTGACCGCGAGCATCTTCTAAGCCTACGGGAGACGACGACCCTTCCGTAGCAACGAGAGTACATTAGGCTTATATTGATAAGGTGAAGGGGGAGTGGTGCAACGAGTGTGAGCAACAGCCCTGGCAGCCCTTACGGCGACATACAAATATAACATCGTATGAGATTACTAGGAGTGACGACCCTAGACAGGATCTGTGTTGGGATTGATATAAGGAAGGTACCTTAGTTTCTCAATCCTGCTATATGAAAAGGACTAATAACAACCTGGTAATCATTATCCATATCGCACTGCATGTGCCTGGAAGATGTGGAGCACTGCGAGAAGAAAGCATGCCACGGACGCAGATGGTGCCGCATGAGGGAGTATGTCAGTGAGGGCATCCATCATGTCATTTCATGCATGCATTAACAACAGTATCTAAGAATGTTTGATTATTTTTTTACTATTATCGCGTGATTGATTTGATAACATGCTAATCTTTGCTCTATGATTCCACTGAGTTAATTACTCATTCCCACGTTACGGGATGGTGTTCCGGACACCCACCAGTCTCTATTTTAGTTTCAGATGATGACGCTGCTTGTGAAGCGGAGCCGGACTTGATGATAATGAGGAGGATCCCTCCTTTATGCGTGTTCTGATCGACGGGATTACAGGGAGGTTGATTAGACGCCTTGACACTTGTCATTTTATATTTTTGGAGCACTCATGTATATTCTCTTCTTTCCATTTTTGGAGTATACATGTATTTAATTAACCTGGTAACATGTTCACACTCTGGAGACTTATAATTACTTATATATTTTATGTATTCATCACAGTCTTCCGCTTGATAATTTAACTGTCTCTGGAATATGATATGCTGTTTTGGCTTAGTCTCAATCTTGTTTAATGTCATTCTACAGACAACATGCATTTATCATTATCTATGTTGCATAAGTGACGTTCTGAAACTCGGGAGTTGGGTTTCTACCCGACCCTCGACTTTCGGGATGTTACATGTTATGTTACATTGGTCGTGGTTGTCATGTTATATGGACCGTGCTTGTCATGGGCATGAGTAAGGTGCAACTTGAGAGTCTCACATTGATGTATGTGTATAATCCATGCCGCTCATCCTTTTTGCCATGTCATTTTAGGGTTAGGTCCCAAATATCAACCTAATCCAGAGCTCATGTGGGCCACATAATAGAAAATAATGGTGACAATGACACCCACAGTTGAAACTTTCTAGGTTCATCGTGATGTTTGTTAGAAGTGGACTCTAGTTAAGTAAGGACTTTTTTGGCCCACAGTGAGCTGGCCGACAAGGTTGACTGAACGGATCACCCTATTGTGGGCATCAACTCCTATTATTTACAAAATAATTAAGTTATTGATTACGTCAACCTAATAACCACGACCCTTATTACATTACAACCATGACCCTTACCATGTTATACGAGTATGGATCGTGGTTTCCATGTTATATGAGTCGTGGTTGTAATGTGGTAAGGGTCGAGGTTGTTGTGTTATATGGGTCGTGGTCGTAATGTTATATAGGTCATGATTGTCATGGGTTGAGTTTTCATGTTATATGGGTCAAGGTTGCCATGTTATAAGAGTCCTGGATCCTGTTGTGATTTATGTGTTGAATCCAATCCAGCTATTGGATTTAAAATTTAATTTAACATCATGGGCCATAAAATGAGTTACATCAAAAAATTTTATGGCCCCCAAATGATTTTTCAATGGTAAATTTTCAATTTCACTGCTTTCTATGATGTGGTCCACATGAGCCTTTGATATGCCTCATTTTTGGGCTCATTCCTTAAAATGATCTTTCAAAATGAATGGATAGCATGAATAAAATATATACATCATAATTTACTGACTTACGTGAGTCGTGGTTGTCATGCCCACGTCCACGACAACCTCGACCCTTACCACATTAGAACGATGACCTATATAACATGACAACTACAACTCATACCCGTATGACATGGTAAGGGTCGTGGTTGTAATATGGTAAGGGTCGTGGTTGTAATATTGATGTAATTAATAACTTGATTATTTTTAAATAATAAGAGTCGAGGCCCATAATGGAGTGATTCGTTCCATCCACCTTGTCAATTAGCTCGCTATGAGCTCAAAAGTCCTGACTTGGGCAATATTCACTTTTAACAAATATCATAGTAAACATGGAAAGTTTCAACAGTGGATGTCATTATCACCATTATTTTCTATTATGTGGCTCACACAAGCTCTATAGATCAGGCTGGTATTTGGCCATGCCCTAAAATGACACAGCAAAAAGAATGGGCGGCATGGATTATACACATACATCAATGTGGGCCCCAACTGTCCATGCCCAAAAAGGCTTCCGTCCACATGACTTTCTCAACATTAAATACTATGTAACTTCATATGCACTCAAAACCATACAGTTACTGAACCAAGGACAAGAACATTTTGGTCTAAAAAAATTTTTGAAAGCTTATTAGAAGGCTACCCT
This sequence comes from Magnolia kwangsiensis, assembly GCA_037074715.1. Taxonomy (NCBI): domain Eukaryota; kingdom Viridiplantae; phylum Streptophyta; class Magnoliopsida; order Magnoliales; family Magnoliaceae; genus Magnolia; species Magnolia kwangsiensis. Next base: position 87,434,823 of record CM073581.1, read on the forward strand.
TGGAATATTTGAAAGGTCAAACTTCTTTCGAGAATTTGAGCAACCAACGATGCCAACACGATTAAAATTCCTTATAACTTCCACCAACCGTGCTTTACAACTAGTTATTTGTTTTGTGCCTATAATATATTGTTGGAAAGCTCTCAATGAGCTATACATATTTCCCAATGACAAAGCTCTTTATAGCTCATTAGCCTCTACATGATTTTGCAAAAATATGTCTTTTTGAAGGTTAATTATAAGTTTTACGTTAAAGAAATTAATATTTTAATAAATTACAATTTTGCTATTTTAGCTTTGAAGAAGTTCAGTCATCATTAAGTATTTGCTTAACTTATTAATTAAAAGAGTTCGAGTGAGTTTAGAAATAATTTATTATTTTAAGGAAGTTTAATATCTTTAGTAAATTTACTATTTCATAAAAATTATAAATTTATGACATAGTTTTTATAAACCATGTTAATAGACTTTGTAAATAGACATTATTCAAATTTTAATAATAATAATTGTATCTTTTGTTTTTTTAGAGATTTTCTCTTTCTTATGAATTCAAGAGCTATAGTGCGAAAGAAAAAAATAATAGTAATAATAAATGAATAAATAATAATAATAATAAAAGAGAGAGATTTAATATCGTTTCTTTCTCCGACTAGGTGGGATTATTTTTTCTTGGACCCAACCCTATTTTTAATTGGGTCAGGTTTAAGCCATAGTAACCAGATAATAAATGGGTCAGGTCCAAGACTCCCTTGGACTCGACCCCATATATGGGTTTGCGCGCACCCAGACCACTTTTAACATCTCTTTAGAAGTTTGACCAAATGTAGAAATGTAGTTCGTGGCCACTTACAACGGACCATGTCAATATACTAGGACCACCATCAGATGGGCCCCTTGTGGATGTTCCACGCTACATAAATGGTACATCTACGACTAGCTTTCCAATATAAGCAGTTTTGTCCTATGAAAGTGAACCATGACCTCCTTTGTATGTGGACCACCTTTAACCATCTGATTTTCGGGATCTATTCAAGGGCCAATAGTCAGACGGCCACGAGCTGTGGCCCACAATGAATCAAGAACGCTTCATCGCGATGAACCAGATTGGCCTCTTTAAGGAAAAGGGAAATTCTTTTCTTTGGCCTCTGCAAAGGTTGGTTATCCTTTTGTTAGGCACATAACCCGACACTTGGCAAAACTATCTGACAATCCAGACTGTTCATCAAGTGGGCCCCACTGATATGGACCATAGGAATCTTGGAGGTCGTGTTGTCCTTGTCCTAACAAGAGCTTGAGGGTGACAAGTTTAGGGTTGAAGAGGACTGTGGATGGATTGATTTCTCAAATGGTCCCGCTGTTGATTGCTTTACTTACATACTCGAATTTGTGGTAATTACCATGATTTAGAGCCGTGATGTCCACGTAGAATTCAAAAATCAGGTGGGACACACAACAGGGAGATGTACAATCACTAGTAAAACCTGTATATTCGCTTGTTGTGTCCCAACTAAGTTTTTAAATGGCTTTGATTCGTGTACTTTCCTTTTATCCTGGTGGGCCACACCTGATGAATGGGTTGGATGACATATACAAAATAGGGTTGACCACACATTTTATCTGGAAATTTGTATGGTGGATGTCCCACTTCCCATTGTTCCCTTTGGTGTGGCCCACCTGACTTATGGATCAGATGGGTTTTTGGATTTAGGTCTATCTAATATGGGGACTCATCTGATGGACGGGTTGGATGGAATTTGTACAACATGGTGGGTCCCACACAGCTTGAACGTCTGATAATTAGTTGATCATTCTCCTTCCATTAGTGAGGACTAACTGGGCCCAGTCGGGCCAGGGTCCAAGCTTTGGCGTTATAGGGCTGGGCTACCCGGCCCATTGCCTAGTAGACTTCCATCATAGTCAGCAGCGCTTTAAAAATAAATAGTGGTGACACCTCAACCGTGCACATGGCGTTGCACAACAATCTACACCATCCGAATTGCTGACCCACCTCGTGCATGGAGAATAGTAAAGAAGCTGCACTACGAAGATGACCGTAACTATCTTGTTTTTCTTTTAAAATCTGAACCGCTCACTATTTTACTTTTAGCCATCCATTTGGTAGCCATCAATTGAATGGTTAGGATTTCTTCATCAACCCCATTTGAAACATATGCTACATCTACTCTTTGCCCATATTTTGGACGGCCCAGATAGTCGTACAAAAGTGCCACACGAAAGGAGGATGAGTCACCATCATTTTAAAAAATAGCGGTGGACGGATGGAAACAAGGTATGCGTACGATAAGGCCTAAGCTCCCCGTGTGCAAGTTAGACCTCTTTCCATTAGCGCACAAGATCTCGTATGGTGCGAGGAAACTTAAAAAACTCTGGCGGAGTGTGATGGCTGATACGCAGGTATTAAGAAATTGCACACGTGGAATATAGATAATTTAAATAAATCCTAGAACTGGATGGGTCGTAATCGAAAGTTACACTGATTGTGTTTACTAACTAGCTGATGGGTCCACTTTTAGTGGACGGTCAAAACGAAGAACAGCCACTGATCATAACTCACCAAACGGATTACCGTTAATCAAAGGTTACCATTTTTCAATCAATCTGAGTTTTAAATGACCATCCATCTACTGTAGGTCCAACAATTGGGAAGGTTTAATTTGAATAATTATAATTCACATAGGACAATATCTGACTGCCTGCGTATCAATCATCACTCATTGCCAGAGTATATATTAAAAAAACAACTCTACGTAGGACATCTACAGTGAGTTTTATACCATTTAAAAGAAAATAAGAGTGACTCTTCAAATCTACACTTGGTATAGTTTTACAGAAATCCAGACCGTCCAAATAAGCACAACAAGAAAAAAAATTGTAGTGAGAAGGTAATACCAACCATCTTCTTTTCCCCTTCAAATTCGGATCACTCACCATTTTATTTTCAACAATCCATTTAATAGCCAGTAATTAGATAGTTAGAAATGCTTGATCAATGTGATTTTCTAGATTTTATCAATCTACAAAGGGACACACAATCTGGATGGTCTGGATAGCCGTAAAACAGTGCCACATGTGAGTAGAATGAGTCACTACTCTTAAATGCTGTAAAACAAGCATTGAAAAAAAAGACCTAATTTACTAAAATACCCTTGTAAGGAATGAAAGTGCAAAGAGATGGGGAACTGTGTCAAGAGGGTGACACTTAGGGGCCTCACAGCATAAAAAGATGGGTACTAAAAGCAAATTAAAGGAGGAATTTTATCATTGAGATGACGTCATCCACGTAATTCTCACGAGCATATCACGTGCATGCGACCCACAACCCCCAAAACCCTAATCCAAATGATATTATAACATAATACAAGCGTCTTATTAAAATGCTTGTACCTTTTCCAATAAAGATGTTTTTAAAAAGCTATTAAAATCCATATACGTAGAGTACTAACATGCAAAAGATATAAAGGGGGGACTTGAATTTTCTGCATTGGTTGGTTGTAGGGAGCATATGCACCAAAAGTTTTTATTTGGCACACCTTAGTGTTTATGTTAGATCCATACCGTCTATCGTCTTCATCAGCTCATCTTTGGATTAGATCTCAAAAATCAGTTTAGCCCAAAACTTAAATGTGATACAATGCTGAAAAAAGTAGGGATGAAGACATCCAATGTTGAAATCTTAATGCATCCCAGCGTCATTTTTGTATGCCATCCGGGCTGTTTATTAGGTGAGTCCAACCAGAAAGAAGGGAAAAACCAAATATGAGCCTGATGCAGAACTTCTGTGGTCACAAGCAGGTTTTAATGATAGAAGTCCCCTTCCCTGTTTTCCCCTATGGCATGGCCCACTTAAGACTTGGATCAGACGTATTCTTTGGATCATGGCCTATCATAATGCGGCCCAAATAATGGACGGAGTGGATTCTCCATACATATCACAGTGAGCTACACAGAGTCTTTTATGGCAAGGGCTCCCCTCAGCAGTTAAATTCGCGTCCATCGTCTCTGCATGGTATACACGTGTTTTTTAAATCATGATTAGTGGGGTCCACTATTTGATAGTATGGACCATTGGTATGTTGATTTCCACCCCAGATGGATTAATCTTATAAAATATCCTTGATAAAAAAATCCTAACCTTTGGATCGGTGACCTATGGATAAACGGTTAAAGAAAGAAATAGAACAAAGGTCCACATTCAACTGAAAAAGACCCAATACTGCTCTCTGTGGCCTTTCAAAGTGAGATATTTTTGACGCATTCTCCATCCACAGTGGGACTCAAGAGACCAATGGTCTGCATTAAGGAAACATGGGGCCTACATGTCAAAATTGAAAATTCATGTGTACTGCAGAAAGATGCAGGGCCAAGTATCATATCATTCCTCGTTATCATACGCATGCATTCACCAACTGTAGAAATTGGGATACATGTAACTCAAGTCCAACCGTCCAAATGTGGGACATGCCTGTAGATAGGTTACAACCTCAAGAATTGGATTGATTGGATGATCCTAACCTCTGATTATTGGACACCATATATTTACCGTTGATTATTTGCATTTTAATCATCCAATGGATGTCGGCAGCTCAGCCAAGTAAGACATAATTTTATTAAAATATTTTAGTTAATGATCCAATTAAAGTAGTTTCCCTGATTTGGATGGTTTTATTTGAATTACATGTATACCACATCTATAATTCCCAAATGCATGCGTATGAACCGTCACACTCTTCAAGAGTACCATAAAAAGAAAAGAAAAACCCTTCTTAGGTCTCTAACCATGTAGTGGTATTGAACTGGCTGACTTTATTAAAAATTCGTCCCATTCGACTCTGTCTGACCAATCACATCACCTCATACATGCCATGAGGATCTAAATTTTCAAAGGTATTTAATTTTTTGGCTGGCAAGAGAATGTTTACCGTCCATCTCAATGAAGGGAAAAGTTACCATCCATTGAGTTGCACGCCACCAACATACCAAAATGTACATGCAATCTGAGCCACCCATTTTTTATTGGCCCAACTTGCAGATCATTGAGTTCAAAAATTAGTCTGATCCATTCATCAGGTGGGCCTCACATGAACGGTGAATCGATCCATTAGACATCCATTATTTTTCTATGGCTTTCTAAAAATGGCCCACTTTGTAACAGATCATTCTGATTTTTGCATTTAATGATCTTTAAGGTGGAGCCAACCTTTTGAGCAGCTCAGATGGTTGTGCATGTATGACACATTAGGTGTATGCAACTCAATGGACAGAAGCTCTCGGCACGGTTCATCGAGATGGATGTGAACATTCCTCATGTTAGTAATCGTTGGCCCGTCCGGCGCAATCCCTTGCTCTCACATGACCCATTTGATTGCCTGTGGGAACCGATATGAACAAAGGCTCAACCATATTTTGAACATGGGACAGTTGGATATTTTCATTCTTAGCTGTCAGATAAATATCCACCAATCTGATAATTCAATAACCAAATAAGCCTAAGTTTTAACATATTATAAACCGAAAAAACTTAGATATATAATTTGGACAGTTCAATTTAATTATTCATGAATAATTTAAATTTATAAGTGCTTGCATATCATCTATCATACTCCACTAGAATAATAACGTTTTTCCCTCTAAGCATCCATGGAAAAGAAAAGGAAATAAAACATTATTTCCCATAATACTTCCTTTAAGCATCCACCACTTTTAAGAAATGTATTTACTTACAATGGGAGGAAAATAAAAATCTCAAGGGTTAAGCTCAAAGGTGCAACTATTCATCTACAATTATCTCGTATACCTCACATGTGTGAAATGAGTTATTGTCTATATTTGGTTAATACCCCCTAACATCCTCCTATATCATATGTGCCAATGTGCTACATATAAAATCACCGCCAATCTTCTTTTGAGACCCACATGTGTAAAGTGTTGCACGTGTGCTAATGTGCCACATATGACATTATCCATCTTCTCTTGTGCTCCGTTTACACTAGCTAATGCTCCACATCTTTCACCATTCATCTTTTTCTGCCCCCCACGTGTGCAAGGCACTGCACATGCACTAATGTATCACATATGCAATTGTCCATCTTCAATTACTTCGAATATGTCACATGTGCCAATGATGCCGATACATGTCTTATGACACATGTGCCACTAATACTACATGTGTGACAATTCAGCTTCAAGAAGTCACATATGTTACATATGCCACATGTTTTACTATCCGTATTCAAGCGTGCCACATGTGTTAATCTAACTTAGGCTTGATAAGCACTTAAACTTTTCTCTTAAGACTAAAAATTTTGCCAAATAATAAATTTGAAAATGAATCTTAAATTTTTAGGAAAATTTTATTAAAAAATAAGCTGGGAAAACAACATTCCCTCTCCTACAATTTCCTAGAAACGAGGTTTTCCAAAAAACACCAAATTCTCTCTAATAGTTTTCATGAATCCAAATAAGCCCAAATGCTTAAGGGTAAAATAATTGTGATTGCTCTCTCATTTTGGGCTAGTTCAAACCATCCAATTAATTTGGGTTTTGGGGCCATATCGCATGTAAGAGGTGGCCCTTCAGATGGATGGTTCAGATCAATAGATTAATTAAATGAGGTTGGTGGGTGAAGGTAAAACTTTATTATTTGAATGTTGGCATTGTGAGGAGAGATAAGTAGAAATGAATCTTGTAATTAGAGAAAGGAAAGTAGTGAGGCGGGAGGAGAGAGAAAAAGGCACGTTGTATCATTTGATACCTTGTTGGGCTGTGGTCATGTTCTTGCATGGAAGCATTTCCCTAGGAGAATCGAATCTGCCCCTTTCTTTTTGCTTTTTTACAGTTTGCCACGGCCCTTTAACGGTCCCCAAGAAAATGGAGGGCATATCATCCTCTGGTTTTGAAAATTCTCACGTAATATTAAGATTGCCCGGGACAGAGATAGAGAGACTACTACGTGCCTTTTGCACCGTTTGTTTGTTAAATGGTGGTGACTCATTCACTTACACGTGGCATACATTTAGATAAAGTGGTGGACTCAGATCATCCCTCATGATTGGACCATATAGCAATGATGGCATTGATCTGATGATCTTGACCATAATCTAAAAACCCAGAAACTCCTTTTGACTCGAAACTCAGTCGAGTCGACTCAAAAACTCAAGTGAGTTTATCGAAAACATATACTGAGTTGCACTGAGTCGAGTCGAGTTTTATTGAGTTTTCTAGAGTTGTGCCGAGTTGGGTTTTTAATTTATTGTGACCTATGGAGATTTTCCCAGGCTGGATGAAATCTGGTTGGATCGAGTCGAGTCAACTCAGTCAAATCAGTAAGGAGAAATATTTGAATATCAATCTCATCAATCTCATAGTATTATCATACCAAATTCCATCAACCAAAATTTTAAACTATGAACTTAACAATCTGATTATTGCCGATGAAGCTGGGCTGGTGGCATTTATTCAATGTCCAGAAAATGATGGGTGGTTCAGATTTTCAGGTGAGTGTTGATGGCATATGACACGTGGATAGTGGACCAGTCACCACCATTTAAGGGGTGGTGCAAGACGAACATAGTAAGCGTGGAGGGCTGAGATGAGATTCGACTGGGCCTACTTTTATACAGAGGGGAAAAGGAAAAGCAAAAGCAAAACATTCAATTCAAATGAATATTAAGATGGGTCAGAAAAGGGAGGAAGAAAGGAAAGGGAAAAATCAGAGGGAGAAAAAAATGAGGCGAAAAGATGGTCAAAACCATGGTTACTGGCCTCGAAGACTTCCATCATCAGCTCTTTCTTTATCGAAACTCACCATTTCTTTCTCTTTGGATCGTTTATAATATGTTCATCTGCATGAAAATGAGCAATAAATAAAACAATAAAAAGATGCTTCACGAGAGAAGAAAATAACTATGGCCCACGTAGCCATGCAAATCAAGCTCCTGGCTCGTCAGCTTCGGCTGCCTCTCTTTATCTACGTACTTTGGGTATGGCACGTGTGACAATGCATATGAAGTACTGAGGAGGGGATAGAAAATGGACAAAGACTTGGAGTGGAGAGATTAAAAGAAAAAGAATGAGAGGCAAAGAAAAAGATAGGGGCTGCATGCAGTGCATGCTACAGAGGGGAGAAAGAGCAGTAGATGACCAATCTTATTTTATCTTAGTTCAATTGAGTATTTGATCATTTTAATTTTTTGGCCGATGTCTTAATATAAAATGATGATGCAATAGATGTATAGAGTGAATGTCACACAGTCTTGATTGCATAAATTCTCTAATATTAGTCTACTACAAAAATAATAATAATAATAAATAAATAAATAAAAATAAAAAATTGAAAGTATAAATACCCTTAAAATAACAAATTTACTTATTGTAAGGGTAAAATTCACAAAAATAAAATCCAACTAAGCTTCCGGTTCCTAAAACACCCTGATATCATTTAAAGCGTCTTCACATGTCCTTTTAATGTTCAAAGTTTTTTGCCTACAAATCTAATTAGGGGACAAAAATGTTCAAAAGTTGGAGTTATCGGGTACACTAATGTACACATGTATATGGCCATGATCATAGTGTCGAGTGTCGACCTTTATGGGACCCACCATGATATGTACATCAAATCCAACCTGTTTGCAAGCTACGCCGTTCAGTTCGGGCTGATTTTTGGCCATGGAGCCAAAAATCAGCCCGAACTCAATTAGGCCATAGATCAGATGTTCCACCAATAAAACTTTCCAGACCATTTTGTGGGCCTTATCATGTTATATGACATAATCTATTCATTGGACCTGCTCCAAGGACATACTAAAAATCAGTCCATTCCAAAACTCAAGTAGGCCACATCGAGTGAATTTAAAGATTTAGGCATGATTTCCATTATTCCCTCAAGTGTGGCTCACCCAATTGTTTGATCAGGCAAATTTTAGGGCTTTGGGGTGAGCTCCAGGCTTCACATGATAAATGAAATGGGTGTTATGCAGGCATCATAATTGTCTCCATAGAAGTAAACACTATCATAAGTTACAGTGCTCTTGACATTGTGTGATTGAGCTCATGTGCGTGCTGTGCACACGCGCACACACATGTATGTATATGTATGTGTATGTGAGAAGGTTTCAATTTCAACCGTTGGACCATAAGTTACTATCCACCCAGTGGATAAATCTATCATTTGAGTCAAAATTCAAGCTATCTAATAAGTTGCCCCACCTTGAGGATCACCTTGTGCAAAAATCACCCACTAACACTAGTTGGGTTGCATAAAAATTACTAGCCCATGATGTTACTATATAACATTAGCTTTAAAAATTAATGGGTACCCAATTAAGTACGCAACTTGACCCGAGTTTTAAATGGGTCCAACATGTCGGATCCATATTCAACTCGAATTTTACACAAGCCCAATTTTAGGATCTAGATTCATTCAAATTTGGTTGGCTACATTAAGTACAGGCATATCTGGGTAGGGGTGCACATCGAACAGGTAGAATCGTGGAACCGGACTAGAACCGATCAAACGGTACGGTTTGGTCCGGTTCTAGAGTGCATTGGTTCTGGTTCTTGTACCAAAAAACAAAGATCCGTTTAGTTCGGTTCGGTTTCGGTTTAGGGGTATGTATAATAGGAACCGTGAACCGAATCGTGAATTTGAACCGTGGAACCGAACCGTGAACTGAACCTAGAACTATTTTATGAGTTTACAATATATTTTAGTTGTATATTTAACTTGTGATTTATGGTTTACAATGCACCATTTGATTGTTTTCATAAATGCATTTTTTCACACCATACATAATATCTAAACCATTCATCAAATGGATCACAACACAAATGGACATGGGCTAAATTGTGAAATAAAATATGCGATTGGGCTAGATTTAAAAAAGCCCAGAACTGTGGAACCGATCCGAAACTGAACCAGTTTTCACAGTTCAGTTCCGGTTCGGCTCTAGGGTGCTAATGGTCCGATTCCGATTTTGAAAACCCTAAAACAGCATGGAACGGTTCGGTTCCAATTTCACCCTAGAACCGGACCGAACCATCCCATATGCACCCCTAGATCTGGGTACCCATTGCCAGTCCTACTCTTAATTAATCAATATAGAATCCAACATAGTATAGTCAATCTAGAAGTTATCTTGTAAAAAATTTCCTCAAGTTTCATTGTCATGTGATTATCACAACAACACCCTTGAAGCATCTTCTCTTAATCCACTCATCTGTAGTTCCATTAAAAACATCCTTATCAATCTCTCCATCCTTTAGGGTTACAGAATTGGTTTAATGTTCCAAGGAATTGGTTGGCTATAGATTTAACTAAATCTCACCTTCATAACCATTCATACTAAAGTTGCATTTCAAATGCTTTGTCATAGTTATGCTAATTTTCAAACCTAAAGATTCTAAACTCTTCCTCCAAACATTTAATTTTTCATTTGCTACATTTCCAATGTCTTGGACCAACATCTCATCATCCACTAACAACATACATTATAAGCAAAACTCTCACCGATTAATTCACTCGTAATTAACAACTTTGTAAATTTAAAGGTTTAATGTTGGGCCAAAGTCTCATCGCTACAAGAAACACATTAGTTTATCAAAAAATTATTTTCACTCTCTTAACAATTCTTGATAAAACACTATCATATTTATCCTTAATATGTCAAGCTCTTCCTTAGATTCTTTTGCCCATTAGCACCAAGCATATAAACTCCTAAGTATTATTTCTTATGTTTTACTTTCAAAAAAAAATTCCATCAATAGTTTATGTTGGGGGAATGGGTGAAAGCTATCTCGATTTAGAATCAAATAAACCAAGCACATAAAGAATACAAAATTTTATGTGAAGAAATTCTCGTGGAAAAAAATCATAGCACAAAGCGACAACAAATCCATTATAATAATCAATGTTAGAAGAGATAAAAGAACTTACCAATCCGAGAAATAACCCTGAAAACCGTACAAAATCCTAACTTTGATCTCCATTTTCTCACAAAAGCCCTAAACAAGTTTTCAATACTTTAATCCCCTATTACAACCCTTAAATACAGTTAAAATTAAATTAGGAAATAAAATCTGTAATTTCATAAAACTATGCAAGTCGGTCAATGGGATCTTCAATCAGATCAAGTGTCATTGACAACCCATTGATGGAATCGAAACTATCTTCAATTGGATCAATTTGGACCAAAAAATTATCCAGTGAGCAAAAACCAAAAAATCATGAGTTTATTGATTGGATCGAGTGGTCTGTCGATGGCAACGACAGACCCAGTTATAAATAGACTGAAGACATCTGATAACAATTTAAGTAAGAAATAGCTTCCATAGTTAATGTCCTAGCATGGAGTTGTACTGATTGATTTTCGCACTGCCGATGATCTAAGTGTCTAAAGGCCTAATTTTTAGACATCACATATGGGTCCACATCTTGACCTTAGAGAACGATGATTGTGCTTACATGAAGAGTGGGCCACCTTTGTGTGTCCCACACAAAATGCTCTCTAAGTGACTCCCAACTCAATATAGTTTCCTTAGAGAGATTTTTGCTAGTTCTAGCCTTGTTAGAGTTAAAGCTTCACCTTCTATTAATTTCTATCAGTTTTCTTTCAACTAATTTTTGGGGTATCAATCTATGTTAGAATAATGTGAAATTGGTCTTTTTTGAAAATATATGAAGTTGGCTTTCTGACGAGCTCAAATTCATATAATTCTAATATTATTTGAGTTAATGATGACTAATTTTCTAAGGATGTGTATAGTTGTATATTAAGTATTGTAAAATTAAATTCTATTGATTGTTAAGTTTTAAGAATAAATTTTATTGGCTAAGAGATTTGTAGACACATCATACGTTTAGAGTTAAGAGCCAAGTGTTATAAAATATCTCTTGAAAGAAAGGATATTATGATTTTATTTATTTGAAATAATAATTGCAACTAGGAAAGGAAGTTTATAAGATTCGTCCATCTTCCATCTATCATTCAAGTACATGTTTTTCCTTTTAAGATTGCCATGGAAAGCATGTTTTTGCTGCTTGATTTTCTTGTGAGGTGTGTATCTTGTACCTTAGAATTAATTATGTTCTTAAACTATCTAATTGAGCTATTTGGTATACACAAAGTAGCTAGTATCATAGCAAGAGCTCCTGTTGGCCAATAACACAATGATGTCGCGATATATCAAGGACGTGGCAATGCAAGTGCAGTCGGGGAAGATCAAGCCATTAATTGTCTAGATGTGGAGAAGACGATGATATGAATCCAAGAAGAATAACCCAGCGATTGGTGCAACTCAAGCCTCCACTGCACAATGATGTAGGACGAAGTCCAAAGATCATATAAGCCCATTGAGAGATGAATTCAAGGGATGACTACTAAGAGCGTATCTTCCATCGTGAAGGGATGACTTTGGATCTTGATGGTGGCCCAATCATTAATGAGGAAATTGAGGAAATTGGCACAACCATTGATGGTCATGTTCATCAAAACATCACCTGAGTTGATCAACGTAGAATATGAAATGTCACACCAGCACTCAAAAAGAAGATATTATTGCGCAATGAATATTAAGTAAATTCAAATACATAGCAGTGATTATCATCAAGCTCGTGTAGCAATAAGAACATCGAGGAAACTAGAGGGTGATTTTCTACCACCAAGGGAGTATGACGCAAGCTACATCCAAGCCAAACCAAACTTTACAATTGATTTTCATACATCCTGCAATTAAACTGTCCAACGGCCTAGATCTTTTACAAAAACATAAGGATCCATATCTTTGACCATTTTCTATCCCACATGAAGAGTATCTAAGTGACTCTCAACATGAGGACTATGGCCGCCTTTGTGGGTCTCACATGAAGAGTATCTAAGTGATTCTCAACATCGTTTTAATTATCAATTTATGTTTTTTTTTTTAAAAAAAAAAAGTGAAATTGGTCTTGTTTGTTTAAGTGTTGGCTTCCAAATGATCCTAATATTATATAATTCACAATTTGAGTTAGTTATGACTAATTTTCTAAAAACAAATATAACTATAATGGATTATGCATAAAAGTAGATTGTTTTATTGATTATAAATTTAGGGTAATTGAGAGTCAAGTCTTATAAATTACTTGTAGATGAAGTCAGAACATTGAAAAGAATTCAATGGTTCACATTAAAACTCGAATATCTGAAGGTTGGGATAGTCAATAGGGAAAGATTCTGTGACAATATCTTTGGTCATGTAAGTACCAGGAACATGGACGGTGCAAATCATTCGACCATATCACCATCTTGGCCCTAGTGAGGCCAAACATGTTAGAATCTAGAGATGCCACAGAGCCAAAACAAAAGTTCAAATTTTCCATAGTTGGTGCAACACCTTTGTAACGCAGGGAAGGACGTGATGAGGTTGATCACCGTTTTCCTCAGGGATAACTACTCCAAATTCATAGAGCTCTCTGGACTCGTCACAGAGATTCCTTAATCCACATGTACATGACATGAAATAGAAATTATTTTCTAATAAATTCCAAACAAATTGATTAATGATATAAAAAGAATGAAATTACAATCCTTTATGTAGTGAGCTCAAACCTAAGACCGAGTTTTAGTCTCAAAACTCCCTGAAAACGTGTTTTATTATAAATAGTAAACTTACCATTTATAGGCAGTCATAATTCTTATTAGACTTCATGGTTTTTGACAAAAAATAGTGAGTATCCAATATGACCTAACCACGTTATTCTCTTAATTTTTCTAAGCCCTTTTCATGTTGGGCACAACTCCTAAAATTCAAATGATCAAAAGTCATTATCAAATTAAAACTTATTATTTATGGTAAAAATAAAAATACAATGAACTTCCGATCGTCAATCCGAAGGAATCTCACAAATTCGGCATGGGCAACCCAATATAGGAGGGTTGGTTGGCTAAAGTAACTTCTCCTACTCCGAAATCATATACAATATGTCGAAAAACTCATTCCAATTTACAAGCACTTCCGCCTCCAATCAAGCCATATTCTCTGGTCAATCTTAGCCATGAAAGTGTCCACAACCCGCTATACATCACTTTGTCATTTAAATGGGTTTTAATTTTAAGGTGTGTTTTCTCCGTCCATTTGCCATTTTAATATTACCTTCTTTTTAGAAAAACAAAAAACAAAAACAATTATATGGCCCCAAATATGAGAGATTGGGCTGTGTCCCAGGTTTTTCAGTTCGTAAGTAGGGCTATCGTTGTTTGAAGATGTACCATGAATTGGCCATCCATGAATAATCTTCAAGATTGGGAGATCCTAACCGTCCATTCTTTGGCCTTTCTCAGTTGCATGTGCAGAGTCGAGGTTTTTCTTTTTATTAACCACATATTTATATACCGGAACGAAGTGAATGCATTATCCCATGGAAAAAAAAAAAAAAAAAACATTTGGGCGCATGGTCCATCCACCGCATATTCCATCACAAGAGACATCCTTCGGATTAATCAGCTGAATATTTTTTGGTGATTTTCTCGGTCACACTTGAGGGCATCCATCCACACATATTAATCCGGACTGTCCATTTGACAAACATGAATCCCAGTCCAACCTGCTGCATGGTCAGATTTGATCCAGGTATCAAATCACCACATGTGCAATGTTCGCGTGAGGTGTATGGATCATTATGCTCTCCAAAGCACCAAATCACTCAAAAAACCAAAACGTTGCAAAGACTAAAAATCCATAAAATTGGAAGTGATGACATGGATTTACTACCACACATGTGCCACTTTGACACGTGCATGATAGGTAAAAGAGTTCTCTCACAATAGTCTGGCTTAAAAAACCTTATTTGTGGGAAGAATCATTAATATATATATATATATATATATATATATATATATATATATATATATATATATATATATATTAAAAGTAAATGAACCGGACCCGGATCGACTTTAACCTCGGCAATCACATGGACCCGATCCATACCCGATTTTAACAGGGTCCAAAAAGGTGAGATCCGAACCCGACCCAATTTCCCAACGGGTCCAAAAGATGGGTCCCGGACCCATTAAAATTGAGTAGGGTCCACCGGGCACGCATTGACAGCCCTAGATCCATTTGAAAATTAAAAGGGTTTCAAAGGCTGTTTGGTTATTTAGATCCAGTGCTGCTTTCATCAAAAACTGTTAAATTAAGGTTGTTTTGGTACCCTTTTGACCTATGATAGTTTGGGGGATAAAAATGTGGGTGAGCAAGTACCAAAAGGAATATTCAAAAAATTGAAAAGTAACGGCTATTTTCCATGAGCAGTGACCGTTAGGATGTGGGTCAGGGAAAGAAAATGTGACACCCCCCTTGAAAACGTTTGGAGATAAGAATAAGATGGCGTGGGTCTTTGTCTAGGTTTCTTTGGTGTGGAATATTCATTTTGTCTGGTGAGAGGATGATGACTGGACGCCTTCTTATCCAATACAAGGTCAACATGCAAGCACTCGTGCCAAACATGGTGCACGTGGACTCCGATTCCTTTTGACACATCAGCGCCGGCAGGCCATCCATCATGGTCAAAGGACTATTCCAGGGTTCTTTGGTCGGATGATTGAGTGAATCTTACATGGGGCCTGTTCCACTGAGAGGCTGCAATCTCTACTTTGTGTGCTATTGTGGTGGGATTGAGAAGGATTAGCTAAGATAGGGCTCGGCTTGGCTTGGCTTGAATATGGCCGGGCTGAAATTCAACCTATTTTTTGTTATTGGGGGAGTTTTTTATTTTTATTTTTATTGGAGAATTTGGTGTGAGCAAAATCAAACATATGTAAACATGTATATCTGAGAAGCATTCTTAAAACCCTAACAGAACCGAGCAAGAAAAACCTTTGTGGCTATGATGCTATATGGATGGCCTTTTTTGTATTATTGCTTAAAGTATATACAGATGAGAGAATCAGATGTTGGCTTTGATTGGCATGTAAGGGATTCGATTCCAAGGGTTTTTTTACACATATATTGTACGCGGAAACCGACCCTCCGCAACCACACGAACTTAGGGTATGTTTGATTTCGGCTGACTTGGTAAATACCACGTAAAAAAATAATGATTATTTTCCAGTGCATTTATATCTTACTTGTTTTGATTACTTTTTTACACAAAAATCAAGAATATTGCAAAATATCCATAGGTCCCATTATGATGCATTTTGCTTATCCACACTATTCATCCATTATTCCAGTTGAATTTATGGCACGACTAAAAAAATGAGGCATATCCAAAACTCGAGTAGACTACGTCATACGAGAAAGGAAATTGAATACTGATCGTTAAAAACTTTATGGGGCCATTGTTTCTTTTAGCGTGGGCCACTTGAGTATTGGATCTACTTTATTTTTTGTCTCATGCTTCAAAATATTATAGTAAAACAGATGGACAAAATGGATATATCATATGCATTATCATGCAGTTCAAAAATTAAAGTTACCTCTTTTGAACCAATTTCAAAGACACAAATTCCTTTGAATTTTCAAACACGTGCAACAGGGGGAATTACCGTATATTTACCATTTCCTTGAAAAAACAAAAAAGCCCTTAAGGTTTACTAGGGAAAGGCATATCCATCGACGAATTGCAAGTGGAAGCCAAGTGGCCAAAAGAATCATGAGTGCGCTCTCATGTGTGTATATAAATGAATGTCCAACAATCGCGCATGTTGGGTACAATAATTGAATGTGATAGCATGTCAAAATGTGTTCGATCTCCTTTCGAAAAGAGTAGTCAGGCCCACGTCAATGTTCAGATTTAGATGTGTGGCTACCTTTCTAATAGTAAGAGAGAATGTTTTCAACCCTAATTATAAGTTTCTTATCGATAAACAAAAATTGTTGCATCGTTGCATGATGTGAATTAGGCATACTTCTCATGTTGGAAGATGTACAGAAAGTGGCCCATTTATGACCACAACCTTTGTCTTAAAAAGAATAACTTCTCATATTCCACACCTTTTCATATTTTGAGAGGTGTCTCTCCAGATTTCAAAAATGTCTTTTCACATTTTAAGGAGGGACTTTTTCTATTCCGTCAAATTCATTCCTTTAGTTTAAAAAACTCTTGAAATTTTGTAATGGCATTGAATATTCTGATTAATTAGAGGAGATAAAGAGTCATGTAATTACTTAGTTCCTTTGATGGGTTGAAACCAAATAATGTATAAATTCAAGGCTCCTAGTCCCTCTCTCCAACTCAACATTTGCGGTTGATCTCCCATCTACATTCACGCATCAAAGAGAATTGAGGAGAAAGAAGATCAGAGCTAATTGATCTTAGTCGTTGTGCCAAGCTGAGAAGACCTACACCATTGAAAGTAATAGCTCATCAACATCAAGTTTCTTCATCGTCTAATTCAATGGTGCAAGGTACACTCTCTAATTTGTACAAATCTTGATTTTCATTTTGTCAAATGCATCAAGTCAAGATCCTATGGATTTTATGTTATTGTTAAACCGTATATAGATGTTAACTTGTATTGGTCTAATGTTAACATGTGGTATCAGAGCTTAGGTTCAGACTAATGTATTTGGCAAACAATCTTTATTAGTTATCCATGTGATGATTTGATTGTCATCTAACATAAGATTGCCTTCTTACATATCAAGTGCATATTTTCTTGAACCACAATGATAGATAGTCAATTTTCAAGATTAATGCAATTGTGTAGTCTATTGGTAGAATCATGCCGTTTTGGATTCACCGATTGACAACACAAGATATTCGATTGGCTTAAATCTGATGGTTCACCAGTTAATAAGAATCGATGAGCTCACATTCAATGACTTAATCTTACATTGTTGATAAGCATATGCATGTATATGATAGTCATCATATTCACACATGGAATCATGTTTTTGGCCTTATTCATATTATGATTGTCATCTTATTAGGCCCATCATGTATGTTTTTGGCTCACGAGCTAACATGTAATAGTTTGCTCAAATCATTGAATTTGGCCAAAACAGATTAAGTGGACCTTTAATGGCACAACAATTAAACAATCACTTAGGTTTCTCTTAGGCCACTTATGTAAATGTTGTTGACTCTAATTAGAAATTCATAACTTGGAATAGTTTGGTGGTCACTAAAGTGATCCAACTAGAAAGATTTATGGATATCCAATTGGAATTATTGATCTTTGGAATCATAATTTCAAGTATAATAACATCACAATCACGGTTTTTCTATTTGGATATCATGAATCGATGGCCCAAAAATACGATCATCTTTAAACAATTGCAAAACTGGTATAGGGTAATGAAATAAATCATTCTGATTGGGTTTGAGTTGGAATATCCAAAGGTATAAATCCATCTCCATTGTAGCATGATTGATTAGTTAGCCCTATGGGTAATGTTGCTCATCCTAAAGTAGACCAATAGCAAGTTGTAGTCTTGACCCAAATGAGAGATTATAACGATGCTATGAATCGCTCTTCAGAGTAAGTTTACAAACACTTTTTAGAATTACTCTGAATTACTGAATTAGTGTGAATCTCAAAGCATTTTAAGTAATAAGTGAGCATGTTAATCTTTTCGAGCAGGTCTCACCTCAATTTCAATTCCTTATAACGTTCCTATATATGCTTACTGGACCTAATTACTCAGATTAACATCAGCAAATTTTGTTTGCATTAGGCTCTATGAATTTAGACTTAGCCTTGCACATTGATGAGCCAACTCAACCCACAGCTGAAAGTTCTCCTAAAGCTAAAATTTTATATAAAAAGTGGGAGCGATCAAACCGATTGAGTCTTATGTAAATGAAAATATCGATCGTCAAACATATCCATGGATCCATACCATCGTCCATGAAGGCACAAGAATATCTTACATCTGTGGAAAAACGTTTTGTGTCAACGAACAAATCGTTGGCTGGAACACTCATAGCAAAGCTAACAACTATGAAGTACGATGGGCTGATTGGTGTGTAAGAGCACATTCTTGAAATTGTGCATATAGCAGCACAACTTGAAGCCTTAGATATGAAAGTTAACGAGTCTTTCCTCATACAGTTCATTCTAAGCTCGCTTCCTCAGCAGTTTGGACTGTTTAAGATTCATTATAACACGAATGAAATGCAAAACATGTGTGGGCAAGAAGAATCGTGACTTAGACAAGAGGGAGGACATATTGTCCACTTAGTATCATAGGAGAATAAAGTAAAAAAGAAAAAAATTTTAAAAGGGCAAGAGGGGTCCACCAAAGAAGAAGAATAACCCCATACCTGATGCAAGCAAGGATAACAATGACCCTAACAAAGTGAGATATTTCTTATGTAAAAAGAAGGGACACCACCAGAAAGATTATCAAAAGCGAAAGAATTGGATTAAATCAAGAGGTAATAATTTAACCTCCATAAGTTTACAAACCAATCTTGTCGATGTTCCTTTAAATAGTTGATGGATTGATTCAAGAGCATCTATCCATATTTCAAATTCAATGCAGGGATTCCTTTCAAGCCGGAATCAAGTGATGGAGAGAAGAATGTTTATATGAGAAATCGGTTGGAGTTTGAAGTACGAGCAATCGACACCTGCAGACTCATTTTAAAAACTGACTTTTAATTGGACCTAAAAAATATTTTATTTATACCATCTTTATCAATAAATCTTATCTCTTTATTTAGATTGGACAAAGAAAGATTTAGCTTTCATTTTGTAAATAATTATCTTAGTTTATATAAAGATAATATTTTAGTTGATACTGAATTTTTGAATGGTGGTATTTATCAATTAAACTTAGATTTCATATTTGAGCAATCTGTCCTTATTCTGCATGTAAATATTGGATCGAAACGTGACCTGCTTAATGATACTTCCTAATTGTTGTGGCACCGACATTTAGGTCACATATCTAAAGACAAAATTATGACGTTAGTGAGGGAAGGGGTGCTGGCCACTCTTGACTTCACGGACTTCGGCGTCTGTATATATTGTATAAAAGGAAAGCAACTTAAAATTAACAAAAAATATGCCACACGCAGTAAAGAACTCCTTGAGTTGATACATACTGATATTTGTGGATAATTTTCACCTTCTATTACTAGAGAAAAATATTTTATCACCTTTATCGATGACTATTTACGATACAGTTATATCTATTTACTAAAAGATAAGTCAGAGGCCATAAACGCTTTCACAAATTTCTGGGCCGAAGTGACAAATTAACTAGATAGAAACATTAAAGTTATGAGGTTAGATAGAGATGGTGAGTATTATGGTAGACATACTGACTTGGGTCAAAGTGAAGGCTCATTTGTCATTTTCCTCAAATCGAAAGGAATAGTTCCTCAATATACGACACCGGGTACGCCTCAACAAAATGGTGTTGCTGAGAGGCGTAATCGGACACTTATGGATATGGTGCGTAGTATGATTAGTAATTCCTCTTTGTCTGAATCCATGTGGAGTGAAGCTTTGAAAATAGCAGTGTATATCTTAAATCGAGTTCCTAGTAAGGTTGTCCCTAAGACTCCTTTCGAGTTATGGATGGGAAGGAAACCTAGTTTGAGACACCTATACATTTAGGGTTGTTCTACAAAGGCTAAATTGTACAATCTATAAGAAAAGAAACTTGATCTCAAAATCGTGAGATGTTTTTTCATCAGATATTATGAGAGATTAAAGGGCTACAAGTTTTAGTGTCCTAGCCATAGCACCAGGATCATTGAGACTCGAACTCCTAGATTCTTGAAAAATGATGACGATAGTGGGAATGATAAACCACGCAATGTGGTATTAGAAGAAAAACAGGTATCAATTTCATTACCCATACCTTATGACAATATTGTTATTCCACATGACATTGTTCATAGCAATGAGGAACAACAGTTCGAGAATGTACCACTCTATGAAGAAAATGTCATAGAACCGGTAAATGAAATGTCTCAGCTGAAAGTACAGAGAAGATCTCATAAAGTAAGGAGATCTGCAATTCCGGATGATTATATTGTTTACCTCCAGGAATCTGAATTTGATATAGGAGTCGTAAATAATTCACTAACATTTTCACAAGCCATGAATGATAAGGATTCCGATACATGGCTTGATGCAATGAAAGATAAGTTGAAATCCATGAACGAAAATAAAGTTTGGGATCTCATTCAATTACCCACAGGTTTTAAGGTAATTGGTTATAAATGAATATATAAAATCAAGCGCGACTCAAAGGGTAAGGTTAAACGATATAAAGCTAGATTAGTTGCTAAGAGATTCACTCAAAGAGAAGATATCGATTATCACGGAACTTTCTTTCCAGTATCTAAAAATGATTCACTCGGAATTATTTTGGCACTAGTAGCTCATTATGATCTCGAGTTACATCAGATGGATGTGAAAATGATATTTTTAAGTGGGAACCTAAATGAAGAAGTCTACATGAATCAACCAGAGGGGTTTATCGAACAAGTTAATAAACAACTAGTATGCAAATTAAAGAAATTCATATATGGACTTAAACAAGCTTCTAGACAGTGGTATCTCAAGTTTAACCATATAATAGTTGCCTTTAGTTTTGAAGAAAACACTGCAGATTGGTGCATATATCTGAAGGTCAGTGTGAATAAGTTTATTTTTCTGGTCCTATATGTGGATGATATTTTGCTTGCTAGTAATGATCTAAGCATGTTATATGAAACTAAAAATTTTCTCTCCGAGAATTTCAAAATGAAAGATATGGGTGCGGCTACTTTCGTAATCGACATTGAGATTATCGAGATAGATCACGTCGACTGCTCAGACCAATGCCCAAAGAACGATGTAAAGCAAGCACAACTGAAAGATATAACCTATGTTTCTGTAGTAGGGAGCCTTACGTATGCGCAAACATGCACTCGGCTTGATATCAGCTTTGTTGTTGGAATGTTAGGTAGATATCAAAGTGACCTTGGAATGGATCACTGAAAAGATGCAACGAAAGTCATGCGCTACTTACAGAGAACCAAGGATTATATGCTCACATATAAAGGATCCGATCAGTTAGAAGTGATTGGATATTCTGACTCCAATTATGCTGGATGCATTAATAGCAGAAAGTTCACATCTGGTTGTGTCTTTCTGCTTGCTAATGGGGCTATTTTGTGAAAAAGGATTAAGCAAACTTGTGTCTCTACTTTTACGATGGAAGCAGAGTTTGTGGTGTGCTTTGAGGTTACTACCCAGGCAATTTGGCTACGGAACTTTATCTTACGGCTTCAAGTTATCAACACTATTTCAAAGCCACTAAGAATTTATTGTGATAATACCGCAGCAGTATGTTACTTCAAAAATAACAAGCATTTTAGCTGACCAAAAGCATATTAGAGTTAAATATAATTTTGTCCAAAAAAATTGTTCAAAATTATTTAGTGTCTATTGAACATATAAGGACAAACTAGATGATTGCCGATCCAATGACAAAAGGATTACCGCTAAATACTTATAAGGGTCATGTAGCTGAAATGGGCCTACTTAGGATACAATATACCTTGGTCATTAACTTGATGTAACAGACACTATCTATATGAAATCACATTTTCATGCATTATTATTTATCCTTATGTATATATATTTATGGTGGATGTAAGTAAGATATAATCGTTGGACCATTATGTTTAACAGGCCTTATGCTTAGCCTGTTAGTCTTCTCATTTAGCACCGGGTTAGATGTGAATTGCTAGTACATGAAAGGAAGTATGTCGCTAAATGATGCATGACCGCCGTGATTCACATTAGTAGTTTCATTTAATCAAGGTATAATGTCTTTTCTAGTGTGATGTCATTGAAAGTTTCTTTTCAAATGTTTAAATTCAAAAGAAGTCATTTTTTATAAAATTAATATTTTTTTAATAAAATAAATTAAAATCTGAATCTAGGAAAAAGTCCTCATGATGTGGTCATGTAGGCCAAGTGGGAGAATGTTGGAATATATATACAAAGAGTGGCCCATTTATGACCACAACCTTTGTATTAAAAAGAATAACTCCTCATATTCCACACCTTTTCATGTTTTGAGAGGTGTCTCTTCACATTCCAAGAATGTCTTTTCACGTTCTAAGGAATGATTTTTCCCATTCCATCAGATTCATTCCTTTGGTTTAAAAAACTCTTGGAATTTTGTAATGGCATTAAATATTTTGATTAATTATAGGAGATAAAGAGTTATGTAATTACTTATTTCCTTTAATACGTTGGAACCAAATCATTTATAAATTCAAGGCTCCTGGTCCCTCCCTCCAACTCAACATTTGTAGTTAATCTCCCATCTTCATTCACGCATCAAAGAGAGTTGAGGAGAGAGAAAATCAGAGTTAGTCGATCTTAGTCATTGTGCCAAGTTGAGAAGACCTAAACCGTTGAAAGCAATTGCTCATCAACATCAAGTTTCTTCATCGTCTAATTCAATGGTGCAATGTACACTCTCTAATTTGTACAACTCATGATTTTCATTTTGTTGAATGCATCAAGTCAAGATCTTATGGAGTTTATATTATTATTAAACTGTATGTAGATGTTAACATGTATTGGTCCAATGTTAACATCTCAATCTCCAATTACCCTAATGGAGGATGATTTAATCCCAATTACCAATTTTTTGGATAGGAGATATGACCCATAGGTGCATGATCTATGAGAGGGCACACACGTGTGTCATGTGCATGTGCTACTTCGGTGCATCATGGGCTAAGAGATAGGGGGTGCACCGGGATAAGGAGTGGACATCCATATGAATGAGATAAGAGATAGGGGTGCACCACATAAGGAGTGGACATCCATGTGAGTGAGATATGGAAAGAGATGATTTCAAAGCTTTTGAACAGGATATAAATGTAGAATAAGAATCATAAAAAGAGAAGTGGAATTCAAATGTGAATTTGTGTGTGTGCATGTGCATGCACTTGTTCTAAGGTGTGTAGCTTTTGCATTTTTTATTTTTTTTTTCTAATTTTCTATCTTTGGAATCCATATCAATTTTCCTTTATCTTTTCTTTCCTTCTTTTAGATTAATGGGATTGAATTGTTCAAGGAGGGGCAGGTGAAAAACACGAAAAAGAACAACCACGGCCCTCCACAGGCAATCTCGATTCCCGATTCTTGAGGCCTAAACGGATATAAATTCCCCTACCAACCCACACTCCAAAATCACACTCTCTAACCATCCCTTCTATTCCTTGGCTCTCTCTCTCTCTCTCTCTCTCTCTCTCTCTCTCTCTCTCTCTCTCTCTCTCTCTCTCTCTCTCTCTCTCTCTCTCTCTCTCTCTCTCTCCCCCCTTTGTTTTCCTTCCATTTCCTTAAGGTAAGCCCTTCAACACCCCTTCTTCGTCCTCTTCCCCATTCCACCATTTGTAGCTAAGAATCCATCTTTTCGATGGCCTATTTCTACGAATGACCAAAAATCATCGCCGTCGAGTCCTGTGTTGTGTACGTCTAGCGCCCGGCTGTAGCTTAACTTACAAACTACCAAGAAAACAAGTCCAAGCACTTAAGCTCTTGTTCTTATTCTCTCTCTCTCTCTCTCTCTCTCTCTCTCTCTCTCTCTCTCTCTCTCTCTCTCTCTCTCTCTCTCTCTCTATGTTGTGCTTTTCCTAGTTCGAGGACTTGTCATCTTTTCAATGACCTATTTCAACGAACGACCGAAAATCATGGGGGTCGAGTTGTGTTGTACAGTACAGCAGCCTGGTTGTACCTAAACATACAAACCATAAAGAAAGCAAAGTCCAACCACTTGGGTTCTTCTTCTTCTTTTTAGTTATATTTTTTCCTAGTGCAAGGACTTGTCACTAACCAATATTCTAGTATTGAAAGAAGAACTAATACTGCTATAGCATTAGTATTTTATTAGTTTATTTGATTTTGGTTCCCTTCTTCTTCTTTTCTTTTGCTTCTTTATCTTTTCTATTATTTTTCTACTAGTAGCAAAACAAGAAGCAACTTATGCTATACTTTAGAGAGAGAGATGATGATGAAGGATTTTTATTTTATTTTATTTTAGTTTAGTAGTGTTATAAGAGAAGTTACACTAGTAACAGCCTAGAAAAGATATTGATAATATAATATTCTTTTCTTTCTCTTTTTTAAATAAAAGATAATGGTTTTTCTTCATTTTTATTTTGAACATTAGGTTTAGAGAAGATGAACAAGAAGCCAGGAGATTGGAACTGCAGGTCATGCCAGCACTTGAACTTCAGCCGACGTGATTCCTGCCAACGCTGTGGAGATCCGAGATCAGGTGACTACGGATGTTTTGGTGGGAGAGGCGGGTCATCGTTTACTTTCAGTGGATCAGATGTCCGTCCTGGTGATTGGTATTGTTCGGCCGGCAACTGCGGGGCCCACAACTTCGCCAGCCGCTCGAGCTGCTTCAAGTGCGGTGCTTTCAAAGATGAGTCGGCCGGCAGCTTTGACGGAGATGCACCACGTTCGAGGGTTGGTTTTGGGTTCGGTGGGAGTGGAGGTGGTGGCGCTGGTGGTGGCGCTGGTGGTGGGTCTGGCCGTTCTGGTTGGAAATCCGGTGACTGGATTTGCACCAGGTAAGTTTCATCCATCAAGCGTGCGTGCATGTATTTGTTGCCTGAGCACGTGTGATTGCATGGGTATATATATACCTACAGCCCAAAAGGGTTCACATGCAAGTGTGTGTGTGTGTGTGTGTGTATCTGTGCGTGTGTGTGTCTTTCTTTGTTTGCCTATGTCCATGCATAATGTACATATACACATGCAAAGATACAATCTCACATGGATATAAATACTACAAGTGCATGATATGTATCTCACCATCAAAACCCAAATGAGATTTTGAATGTGCTGGGATTCCCGCCATGGTGAGACATATGTGTGTGTACCAGTATCTTTTCCCATACTCTACGTATAATATTCCAATGCATGAATTTATGTTGGATACATGCGTGTTTGGATGTCGGATAGGTCTGGATGCAATGAGCATAACTTCGCGAGTAGGACGGAATGCTTCAGATGCAATGCACCTCGGGACTACAGTAACTGATCTCCACGTTTGAAATGGGCTTTCATTTCTAGGTATGATCTCTCTCTCTCTCTCTCTCTCTCTCTCTCTCTCTCTCTCTCTCTCTCTCTCTCTCTTACATGGGTGTGTTGTCTTCCATTTCAGGCACTGCATTCCAAGGAGAAAGCCAAAGAGACCATATATAATATCAATATCCCATGCTATTTACCTTTTTGTCCTCCCACCTTATCTTCTACTTCTTCTTCTTCTTCTTTTCTTTTTCTTTTTGGGTGTTAGGGTTCCTTATGGGGACCATGGTTGAAGACCTGTCTTCCACATAGGGCTCTTTTCCTCAGCATTTTGTTAGCTTTTTATAGTGGTTTCATCTATCATCTTCATATGTAGTTGTGGTGGTGCATATGTTTCTAATCTACTCTCTCAGGTGTCTTTGTATGGTTTGGAGAAGGGCTTGTGGCCTGATGTCAAAGACCCTTCTCTTTTTCTATTAATAGAGATATCCTTTTATTTTAATAGATGTTGTTGCATGACTCTCTTTCTCTCTCTCTCTCTCTTCTTTTGATGGGATTGTCTTTCTCTAGATAAATGCATTGGCTACTCGCAACAAACAAATTCTACTCTCCCAACACGTGCCAATAGACAAGATCCAGGTCATTGATCATCTAGTGGGCCCACCCCATTTTGTATCTGAGGTTGCTCAAGGGAAATTCAACATGCACAATTTGGCCCACCTGATTACCAAACTGGAACCATCTTTCGGCCATGGTATATAAAATGTCTGATTTATCTGATGAACGGATTAGATCTCACACCCACTTGACAATAATACGTGTGGGGAGAGCGTCCATCCAAATGCCAACTCGCGCGAGTAGCCTTTACCACTGCTATTTGCTCTAAGTTCTTACGCCCATAATTCGAGTTTGCTTTTGTGGGTGGTCCAAGGAATGTTTGACAATGCCTTTTCATGTTCAACACACGTCAATCAAAGGTGCACGTATCTCTAAAGCACTTAAAGGAAACTCGGCCATGGCCCACCATCAGTGCTTTTGGTTCAACCAATGCAAGAGAAATAATAGATATAAGATTCAAAGAATACCTATGAGTGGTTTTCTACTTGTAAAAGGCAATAAATGATGACCCTCTAAGCATCAAAATCCCCAAAAGAGTACTCATTACAAAGATGAGAATTGGATTCAAATGCTTTAAAAGTATGTGATGCAACCCAATCCACTGTGAGAGCTTTGCTTGGTTACATCCTCATGCATTGCAAATAAAATACGTCTCGACTTTAACCATTGGATTGGTTTTTTTTTTTTCAATGATCCAAACGGTTTATATGGTGGGCCTGGCGTGGATGGGGGTGCCCACAAAAAATAAAAATAAATACACTCAGTCTGGAATTTTATCAACCCTTTAATTATTCAAAGGTCAAGGTGCATACCAATATTCAAAGTAAATGAGTCAAATGGTTAAAGGGTTAAAACATTCCAAACTAAGAGCTTTAATTTTTCAGCTATCCTTGTCCAACGTGAGGCTCATCATATAACGGTTTCGATCGTTGATATAAGACCCCATGTCCAAAGGCTTCACGGAATATTCTACGTCGAGGTATATTCTAGCAAACCTCTAACCCACCCTCTTTCATATTCTTGTTTAAAAAGGGAGACAGTACTCTGGCTGCGATGATTCATATGCATGCACTCGAAATTGGATATATGGAACATGCTAAACTCAAATTGCACCGTCAAAATTCGTGGGCCCAGATATTAGTAGGATACAATCATAAAAACAGGCTGATTGGACAACAATATCCTCTGATTAACGGACACTTTGAATTTGTATCCCTGTCTACTTCTCATTTACCCGTCCATTTTATGTCTACCTGTCAGTATCCTATCCGTCAGTGTATTTTTTTGGGTTATTCCCACAACTTGAATGGATCAATTTGATTAATACGTATGCCACGTGTACAATTTTGCTGGGCGCGAGTGTACGGATCTTACACTTTGTCAAAAGTATCAAACTTTTTCTTAGTTTTACTGGCTAATATTGAAGTAATTAGCGCCCTCTCTTTTCAGCCATTTATCCCGGTGATGTAGTGTAATTAGGAAGCGGATTACGTCCTGCCCCACCTGGACGATAATCCGTCCAGGCAGGAGCTCTGTGGGGCCCACCGTGATGCATGGGTTTTATCCACGACGTACATTCATTTTTCGGATCATTTTAGGGTAAGAGCCCAAAATAAAGCAGATCCGAGGCTCAGGTGGACCACACTACAGGAAACAGTGGTGGTAATGACATCCACCGTTGAAAACTTTCTAGAGGCCCGGTGATGTTTATTTTCCATCCAACCTGTTCATAAGGTCATAAAGACCTGGATGAAGGGAAAACACAAATATCAGCTTGATCGAAAATTTCTGTAGCTCTCTAGAAGTTTTTAACGGTGAGGGTTCAATCTCCACTGTGTGGTCCACTTGAGCCTTAGATCTGTCTCATTTTTAGGTGCATTCCCTAGAATGATCTGTAAAAATGGATGGACGGCATGGATAAAACCTATACATCATAGTGGGCCCCACAGCCCCACGTGGACAGATCATCCAAGCAACCATGGCAGGACGCAATCCGCTTCCCTCTAATTGGGCCATCATTGTAACTTGCATTACTTGTCTGCTTTCACAATATTTTGACCTCCAATGTTGTTGTTTTATTAGACATAAGATGACTAGGTAAATAATCAATTAGAACCTTTTTCATTGTTTGTTTAGCGCCTGTAAATGTCTCATCAATGAGCAAACAATGATATGGTGCCCTTTGGTATTTATGGTCATGTATATCAATGTTTCTTGATGATCATCACTTGACAATAATCTATGGGGCAAACATACACGTGCACACTTATGTAGAGCAGGGACAGGCACATCAATACCAAATTGAGTGTGCTGATGGAGATTGTCAATACCAAATTGTGTGTGATGATGGAGATTGTTAATCCTGACACCAAGTTAGTCTCCTTACACGAGGTGGTCATTTATTATTAATCATAGCTAAGTTTGAGTACTTTTCTTATTATAGCTAAGACTTTAAGATTCATGAATCACATTTCTCCTTTGATTGATGGTTGATGGGTCTAATTTCCGAAGTGCCTAAGGACTCAAAGGTCAAACTTTACAAACCCCCATATCAGTCGTATACATGTCCATAAATAATAATTATGCCACACAAATAATCAATGCATAAACTAGGCCAAGGAAAACAAGATCTAAAAGAGTAACCTAACATTAGATTTCTAAGGAATAACCCCAACATTTACTACCTCATCTTGTAAGAGTTTCTTTGTCATATATTTGAATAAACAAGCAACTTGGAATTTCTTTCTATGCCTTGAGAAGATTTTCCAATTACTTTAGACTGAAAATAAGACTCACACTTTTCGAATTTACTATTTTCTAAGTTTGGAACAGTATCATAAGAAGCCATGTTTTTAATTACTCTAGCATTCGCATTACCTAATCTATCATACCATAATGATACAATACGCACCTTGTAAGCAACAAAGGAAAAAAGACTTACTCAATTTTACATTTAATTTAAACATTCGATAATCATAATTAGCATAACCTTTACCAACAAAAGAGTCATTCTTGATTATTACAATTTGATCTAACTCAATAACATGCATTAAACCAGCTCTGTTAAAAAAATAACCTGAGATAAAGTTCGTGCATATCTGTGACTCATAAAGTACATTAGCTTTTCCTTGTCCTATCACATCCACAATTACAATATTTTTCATTCAAACCTTTCTTTTGAAGAAACCTCCTCATAACTATTAAAGTAGGTTCAATTGTAGCACACGTGTGTTGGCACCGGTGTTGACCAATCAACTATCGCACGCTTTTACGCAAACCATGTTAATTTTTGTTATCATACCCATGATTTCAGGCTCTTCAATCATATTTGCTTGAAGTACTGGTGTTGGCTTCTTTTTGGATTAATAGCACTCACTTGTAAAATGAATGGGTTTTCCACAAACAAAGTAACAAGATGATTTATTCACGTAGCCATTTTTCTAGTTCTTAGACTTGGGCTTGGATTTCTTTTTGAGCTAATTGTTTTGGTTTGACTTTAATTTATTGAGTTTTTCTTTGTTTTTGTTTTTGTTTTTGTTATGTTTTTCATTTATCATGAGTACCTTAAATATATCTTATTTTTCATCTTCCATTTTATATTTGTAAACTTGCATCTTTCTTGATCGGATGATGTATAATTAATTACTTCATCAATAGTCCATTGGTTTTAGATTGATAGAGATTTTTGAAATCCTTTTATAATGAAAGTAATTTTTTGATTACATCAACCACTTAAAAGGTTTATATAGTTTAATTCCCTTTGGACTTGATCTCATTGGTCATAAAATTTAATTCATTTGTCTAATGCATCATAAATTTGTCATCCACAACCTAAAATTTTAAGTCTTGACTAACGGCATATTTTTCAGTTTTTACTTCTTTTATAAGGCTTCTTAGACTTCAGTGGCAGTCTTGTAATCACAAAAGAGGTTGTACAACTGGTTGGACATCGCGCTCGATATGTAATTCTTGCATATGTAATTATCTTCATTCCATTTTTGTCGAAGCATGGATAATTCTATTTCAAGGAGATTTGATGGTTTGGATTGATCAATGATATATATGATTTTAAGGGTGGTCATATTGAAGAATAAATTTTATTTCCACCTATTAAAGTTTTATCCATCAAAAATCTCTTGGTAAATAGATTTATCATTCAAATTTTTTTAAGTCATAAGGTATTGTTATCTCAAAAATGATTTAAACTAAAACAATTGCTATGAAAAAATACAAAATAAAGCGAACAGATATGTATGATAAAAGGAACTTCATGCCTATAATTAATACAAATATGAATATGCAAAAATAATATAGCCAATGTTGCAGAATTACTATTGGGTCAAGGTGCATACTATGTCACTCATTGTGATCATCACCACACCTCAGTGACATGGACTGGTGCAGAAGGCTCCTGATGTGCATACAGGCTAGAACACAATGGAACATTTAAAAGACTAGAGAAGAATACTATATAAGTATTTTTCACTCCATTTCCCTTTTTGATGTAGGACTAAAGATTTGTATTAGTCAATAAAAAGTAACATGATGCAGGGATAAACGTGATGAGGTCAAGCACCATCTTCCTTAAGCATAACTACTCTGAATCCATAGAGCTTCTCTGGACTCCTCACAAAGACTTTTCGAATCCACGAGGAAAAAAACAAGAAAATTAGAAAATAAATTCTATAAAATTCGTAATTTGATTGATGAATGACTAATGTGTCTCCTTACACCATTAATAAAGAAAAAATAAACTAAAATTCGTAGTTACCAAAAATAGCAAAATTTTAATTCTAATAAAAAACCTAATTCTAATAAAACTCTTCTAAAGCCTAATTTTTAAAAATAAAAATTCTAAATAAAATTTTGCTAGAAAAGTCCTAACATAATTACAAGTTATTTCTAAAAGGGCCGTAGAAAATCTAATACTCTAAAATAAAAAAAATATTTAAAAATTAAGAATTACTAAAAATATTAAATTTTTCTTAAAAATTCATTTTTGAGCTGAAAGCATGCATTTTTTGTCGAAACGGACAGATGCGACCCACTATGTGGGTTGGTTCACCTCAGTGGCCCGTTTTAGTAAAGATTGATATATAGGTTGTGCGTCTCATAATGATACCTGAATTATAAGTTACGATCAATTTACGGTCCACCTTCTTTTGGCCCAACCATGCTAGGTGCGTATCTGTGATCTTCATCATAACACAAGGCAATATGTAGTTTTGTCTTTTTGAAATACACTAATAGACCCTACATATATAGACTAAATGCCTAAGAGAGCATAATGTGGATATTACTGTAGGTTCGAGTGTGGTGTAATAATACATTTTTGCCTTGTATGGGCTCAAGGAAATGTTAATATGAAATTGGCAAGGAATTATTTAGATTTGAAAATTTTTAAAATTCTTTATTAATGATAAACCTACATTTTCTTGAATTGGGAGCATTTATTATTAGAACAAATTAAGCTAATGCAATCAGGATAATCTGTCATTTGGTGGATTTGGCAAATAATAAATTTTAATAATGGACTTATTTTATGAAAATCTATAAATTTAAGAATGTGAGGATGTAACAACTCCATAACTGAAAATTTTATGGGAGAAAAATCCTAATTTTAAGCAAAACCTTTCAAGTCAAGTTTCATTGCCAAATAGCATTTCTACAATACATTGATAACAACCTTTATAATATTTCTTTAGAAAAATGAAAAAAATTAAAAATAAAAATTGAAAGTAATGGTTGAAATGCTCATACATCACTTGTTGTAACATCTTAGCTACTCATATAACATTTTCAAACACTATACATTCATCTTTTTTTTTCTTTTTTCTTTTTAAAGCTTAGCTTGTTAGTACACCCCACTGTTAGTGTACACTCCACTGTTCGTCACCCCCACTTAGGGAATTGATAGCAAGACTTCAGTGTTGAAATGAAACTATACATACTTTATTAAAAATTACCATGTAGAAAAAAAAAAAAAAAAACTATTATAAAGTCATTGTATAGTGAATAAGCAAATCATTTTCTAGTCACATAGAGTACTTGCCAATTGCTATTATAAAAGTGATTTCCAATTTGATAAAAACATTGTCATTTTTTTTTTTGATTTACTTATTTTTATATAACTCTTCTACAAGCGTATCAAGTGCATAAATATAGAAAAGTGATCATCATCTTCTTTTCAAAAATATCCCTTAAATCTATAAGAAGAGAGAAATCTTTAAAAATAATAAAGAAAATTGATGCATTTGATAAAAAATGTTGACTACAATGTATCTAATATGCTTATATAAGCAAAAGAATCCCTAGATTCCTATTTTGACTCAAAATATGATACTTTTTTAAAATAGTAAAAATTACTAAAATTGGTAAAAATACGTCTAATCCTACCAAAATTTGTAAACAATATTTAGACAATTAAAACAAAGACTATGGACCACAATTAAACTTTTAAACCCTTAAAAATAGTAAAAGTATAACTTAATAAAAATCTAAAAATTGGGTGTGATCGAAGGTAATTGGAGGTAAATGCACCAAAATCTAGCATTAGCACAATGGAGTATATATATATATATAAATTCATACCTCTGAAAGGTCCTACCACCCAATTGACGAATATTAAACATGTTGGATCCAAACCTTTTGATTGGTGGCCATCAAAAGTTGACTGAGATATACACATCATATGGACTATATTGCCTGATTAACGCTTAGAATTAAAAGAGACATAGAGAGAGAGGCCTATCACGTGTATGAGGACTTCTTTCATGGAAAAAAAAAAAAAAAATTGCAAGTTTACATTTTGAGAGGATTTCTTTTTAACCCTAGAGCAGAGAAATGAATGTTTGAGAGAATTTCTAACCCTAGAGAGAGAGAGAGAGCTTTTAGGCACAGACACATGCAGAAGAGAGGACATGTTCTTTTTCTTCTTTTTTATTATTATTTTTTTATTTTTTTATTTTTGTTTTGAGTCCTACATTGCTAGCCCTTGAAAGATGATTCACAACTTTCACCACATCAAAAATCTTTAGAACTTATAATCGTAGCCTGAAATCTTTTTGCCTATAATTAGAAACATGGACTTTTACCATGTTTCAAATAATAGCTAAAAACTATAATCCCGATTGCAGTTTGATATTTGTTTACAGGCAAGTACATCAATGCCCCATGTAATCCAATTACCTATAATCAAATTACAACTTATGAATTTTACAAGCATCTAAACGACTCCTAATTTAGCCCCTAAAAATTGAATTTTACAAACCCATTTGGAGCCAAAGAAGATCCTTAAGTTGTTGATCAGGGTGTAGTGCTCATTAATAGCTTTGCAACAGTACATACACGAAACAAATAATTGATCACAAAGTTATAGCCACCCGAAGTTATAGTGCATGTTTTGGCTGTTTTGCCTATTTTGAGTCCATCTGTTGAGTCATCCTCTACTTATATCATAAGTCTTTATAGAATAAGCTTATTCTAGTGATTCACTTGCGAGCATAAAATTATTTACTTAATGATGGTTTTGGATCAGCTTGATTTTCTAGGCATCCAACTTTCACAATGGGTCCACCCTTTGGACTCTCTGCTTAAACACCTGACTTCAATGTTGAAACATGCTATGTCCACCGCCTTTAATGCAAATGTTAACAGTATAGTGTAAAATAGCATTAATGCTAGAATGGCCGAATATAGGGGCTTTATACCTCATTAGCTAGTCTCCATCCATATGCTCTCGTATGACCGGGTATTATTCCCATCACACCACACATGGGCTTAATGCATCTCCACCCCCATGGCCCATCGACTGAAAACCCCTTACCTAGTAGACATCATCACCAGCCTCTTTAACGGAGAAAGTCTACCGAAATCTCTTGAATTTGCTCATACCAACAATAATGATTATTAAATTTAAATTACAATGAGAATCGATTTGTTGTAAATGGGTTTATAAGTTAATTGTACAGTTATTAATAAATATTGGGAATTATTTAATATTTTGGTAAAGTATGACTTTTGATATACAGGCACTCAAGAATTGTATATATGTGGTATACACAAACATCAAACTAAACTATATAAATTGTGGAACCCACTATAGGGATCGAGTGATAGTCCGAAAATTGTATTGGTTAAATAGTTCTAACATCTTATTAGGAACAGTTGGGTTCTAGTCCTTGCCCGAGTGGTAGACTGTGAGGTCTTTCAACAAGAGGTCTTGGGTTCGAAACCCATAGGTGGTGAAATCCCACTATTGCGTGCGTGGGTGTGTGGCAGGTGCATGTGTAAAAAAAATAATAATAATAAATAAATAAATAAAAATATAAAGAACACTTATTTGTTAAAATGGGATCACTGGATTTTTTTTTAATTTATAGCCATTAATAAATGTCCACCAGTCCAATAGTCAGATAATCAAACCTAATTTTTTGGTTCATGATGCATTTAAACAAGAAGCAATAAATTAGACAGTTTAATTCGAATTACTTGTATGCTACAAATGCAATTTTTAAGTAATTTAGAGGTGCATGCCTATCATCCTTCACACTCTGTCGGGGTATCAAAGCTTTTCTCATAATGATGGAAGTAATGATATGCTGAAGTACACATTCGGAGTTAAACGTGGTTCATAGGTTTGAGGTATTATATGATGTTCCATCAATAACAAAAATTTATTTTCTCAGCCAAAAAATGGTACTTATTGGATACATGTTGAGTCCACAGCTTAAAAACGGATAGAAGCAACCAATGGGCCACTAATAAGGGCCCATACTGATGTTTATGATCATTAGATGGGGCAGATTTCTGTGGCATCTCCCATCCATGGTAGTGAGGTAACACATGACAACTTTGGATAACCAAATGGTGGGACCCACATGTGGGGCTGACCAAATTATGTGATCACTATTCCACCTTTTATTTTAATTTTGGGTGTGTTTGGCTACACCAAATATTAGGGTGTCTTCCGACGGGCATGCACGCACATACACATACGCATAGTTGCAACCCCTTTCCTCTTTAGTTTAGTTTACTTTTTGAGTTTTTTATTTTATTTTATATAACTTAGGCTCTAAGTTTCAGAGTCATACCATGGAAAAAAATTTCACATTGAAGAAAATCTCATATATGCATTGGAGAAGAGTACATGTAGAATTTGGTTTCTATGATAAAATAGAAAATTCAAATATATAAATTAAAAAGACATTTAACCTTCAAAAGATATAAAGCTACTCATCTCTAAGCACATGCTTAGGGAAGAATTTAGGAGAAGGTGAGGCAAGAGTGTTTACCATGTAAGGGCACATGAAGTAGCGATCTGACCACACAAAGAAATGCCATGCATCATTAATTTGGCATATGATCAATACATGAGGCTAATCACACTTCAAGTTCATGGTTTTCTAGTTATGCATGTGTTTCATAATTCTAGCCTAAGAAATCATGACCTTCAAAAAAATTTAAAAATAATAACAAAATATCATAAAATTTCACGATATTTAGTGTAACAAACACACCTTTAATGATTAAAATTTGTTTCAAAACTCTCAAAGGCAGAAACTAGTTGTTCCCTATGATTAGGGCTGAAACTCGGGCGAGTTCAACTTAACCGACTTGTGATCAACTTGACATTGGGTTAAGCTCGGGCAAAATGTATTGGGTTTGGTCTTGGGCTTGGGCTATATAAACACCAATCAAATAAAACTTGGGTCAGGCTTCGATTGAGGTCTCAAGTTGCATGACCCAACCTAAGCCCAATCAATATACAAGTTACTTATAAATTTTAATTGAGTACATATAGAACTTGATTTCTCCGATGAAATAGAAAATTCAAATATATAAATTTAAAAGACATTTAACCTTCAAAAGATATAAAGCTACTCATCTCCAAGCACCTGCTTAGGAAAGAATTTAGGAGAAGGTGAGCCAAGAGCATTTACCATGTAAGGGCACATGAAGTGACGATCTAACCGCACAAAGAAATGCCGTGCATCATTAATTTGGCATATGCTCAACATGTAGGGCTAATCACACTTCAAGTTCATGGTTTTCTAGTTAATACTATTGTGTATATATGTGTTTCACAATTCTAGCCTATGAAATCATGACCGTCAATAAATTTAAAAAAAAAAAATCAAATATAACAAAATATTATGATTTCATGATATTTAGTGTAACAAACACACCTTTAATGATTAAAATTCGTTTCAAAAATCTCAAAGGCAGAAACCAGTTGTTCCCTATGAGTAGGGCTAGAAGTCGGCGAGTACAACCTGACTGACCCATGATCAACCTGACATTGGGTTGGGATCGGGCAGGATGTATTGGGTTTGGTCTCAGGCTTGGTCTATATAAACATCAACCTGATAAAATTTGGGTCAGGCTTTGGTTGAAGTCTCGGGTTGCCTGACCTAACTAGATATATAAGTTACTTATAAATTATAATTGAGTGTGGATCATCCATGTTAAAGGCACACGAAATTACGATGCCGTCGGGTTTCAATGGTCCACATCATTTTTGGTGACTCAACCTAACAAGATATGTCAGATTTCTCTCTCTTAAATAGATTGCATGCTACATAACATAACTTTTAAAGTAGTTATCCTGCATTTTAGCTTGTTTGTTTAGAAAAAAAAATGATGTTTTTTATGATAAATAACTATATATATATATATATATAAAAAATAAAATCATAGGTACAAAATATAATATGTGTATCGAAAATATAATAAACTAATATAATAATAAAAATATTAGCATGTATCAACCCGACCAAGCCTGCTTAGGCTGAGATTGGGTTGGAAATTCCCAACCCAAGGTTGGGTTAGGGTTGAGGTATAAGAACATTGAGTTGGACTAGGGTTGAGCACCAGCCTTATCTATGAGTGACCGCAAACATAGACCATTAGTTCACACACATTTCCTCTTTTAACAAGGAATAATCACACAGTACGCATCCCTAGCATCCTAAGTTTACTACACCATTTTTCCCACCAACGTATCACTTGTGGAGCACATGAACCATGCAAAACATAGGCCCAGGTAGAAAACAATCTACACCATTGAAATCAATGGACACCCTTGGATACAGGTTCCAGGTAGAAAAATTAAGCCACCATTCCAAGTGCTAGATACTATTATTACAGTTTGGACAGCTAAACCTCCGCACCATAATCACCTTGCCCAATTATCCTCCCAAATCAAGTGGAGCATGAATATAGGAGTATGATGCTTCTTCGATTCTTTTTTAGGCTATTCTAGACTTGAACTAGAAACCTCGTCCGTGAAACAAAACATTGGTCCCACAAACCAACGGTGGCCCCCACCTGGTGAGTGGCTTAACCTGATTTTTTGCACCACATGATCTTCATGATGGTTCCCACCTTTTATATGGCTCAGATGTCCCACA
Organism: Magnolia kwangsiensis; assembly: GCA_037074715.1. Classification (NCBI taxonomy): domain Eukaryota; kingdom Viridiplantae; phylum Streptophyta; class Magnoliopsida; order Magnoliales; family Magnoliaceae; genus Magnolia; species Magnolia kwangsiensis. The sequence goes on from CM073581.1 coordinate 87,472,858, forward strand.
AATAAAACATGCTGGCGTGAAAAATGATGCAGCAGATATGCTTGATCATCCATTTCTAATTACTCTTAAGGCTTCTAATCATAGTGATGTGAGTTAAGATATTTTCCACTCATTTTGCATCGGATTCTGTATGCTTTAAACTATATAACCTTTCTAATGCCTCCACCAATGACCTTATATATATATATATATATATATATATATATATATATGTGTGTGTGTGTGTGTGTGTGTGTGTGTGTGTGTGTAACCCCTCATCCAAGTGAGACACACATAATGGATGGGCTGGATTTGTGAACCACATCCCGATGGGCTCAACAAATGATTATGAATGTTTTAATGGGAGGGTAACCCATATCAACTTTTGTGTGTGGTGTGGCTCACAAAAGTCATCGATTGACTTGATTTTTAAGCCCAAGGAGCAACATGGAATGGTGCATTTGACTGATGGGGTAGATGTTCGACAGGCATCATGGTGGGGCCCACACAGCTCGACCTCATGGGAAGTTCCCATGAGGTCCACCACATAGAACCATTTCCCATATATTATTATTATTTTATTATTATTATTATTATTATTATTATTATTATTATCTAAATCAATCCATGACTTGGGTGTGCCACACCACGTACAACAGTTGATAGGGGTTACCCTCCCATTAAAATATTCATAATTATTAATTTACTAGCCCACTGATGTGGTTCACAAATCCAGTCCATCCATTGTGTGTGTCCCACTTGGATGAGGGGTCAGACCAAGTTTCATCTACATTCAAAACTCAGGTGGGCCCCACAAAGTGCTTTTATATATTTTAGGCATGTCTTCACATGGTTTTAAATGATATGGCCCACCTGAGTATATATACGGCTGATTTTTTGGTTGATCGCATACCCTATAGGGGACCCATCAAATGCACAGTGTTAATGGTCGACACACATCACGGCGGGGCCCACACATTCCGACAATATAGGAAGCTCCCATGAGGTCGACCTCATGGTACCCTTTCTACATATGTATGTGATCAACGGTCAAAAAGCAACTACACATTCATTAATGTTTCCTCATACACTCCATTACATAGCTTTATACCAATATTCCTATCTTCTTTTAAGTTGGCTTTATGTTACTTCATCATGTGCTTTGTGTTGATGTTAGTCAAGTGAAGTTACGTAGGATGTACCACTTGTTTGGGCCCACCCATGTAGGCCAGGTGATCTGATCGGTATCTCGAGTAGGGAAAAAAAAAAAAGGAAACACCAACGCCTTAAGTTTGGATATTTGGGGCCCAGAAATCTGATCTGATCTGATCATAGACTCACTGTGGATGGAGGATTCACAAGAAATCTGTTTTGATGATATGATGGTCCTACTGGGTATGACATCTAAGCCGTCCGAAAGGTTGGCTCCACCATGAAGAATGTCCTACACAAAAATCAGGCTGATCGGGTAGTAGTGTGGGCCCCACCATAAAAAAAGTACACCTGCGGCCCAACTGATGAGTGGATCAGCTTGATTTTTTGCACTAGGTGATCTTTATGGTGGGGCAAGAAAACTCTAGGGACATGGTCTATCAACATCAGAGCCCATTGGACCGTTGATACAAATAATCGAAGCCATGGGACCCCTTCATCCCAACTCAAAGCTTGAGGAAGTGCACCTAATATCAGATGAGAGGATGATCGTGCAATTCCTCCATAGTACTAATGGCAAGGGATGCAACTGGACCAGGCCTGTCAAAGGTGTGTCCAGGCCTAATTACCTTGCAATGTGTGTGGGCTGGGCCACGCTAAGCTGGACTGGCAGGCCTGACAGTATACCCAAGGCCCGAGCTCGGCCTGAGATGTAGGGCTGAAAGTCCAGCGGTTTGGGCCAGTTTGGTGCTCAACCTAGCACAGCCGTTCCTATACCTCAACCCTAACCCAACCTCAGGTTAGGAATTTTCAACCCAAACCCAGCTCAAGCAGGATCAGTCGGGTTGGTCAAGTAGATATATGTTAATGCTTTCATCATTACATTAATCTATTATATTTTAATACAATATTACTTTTTGTACCTATGATTTTATTAATTATATATGTAGTTATTTATAGTAAATAACTTCATTTTTTCTAAACAAAGCTAAAATAAAGGACAACTACTCCTTTAAAAGTTGCGTTGTGTTGCACTCAATCTATTTGGAAGAGAGAAGTTCAGCATATCTTGTTAGCTTGAGACATCAAAAATGACTTGGACCAATGAGGCCGGGCAAGACTGAGATTTCATGTGCCTTCAACACAAACGATCCATATTCAATTATAATTCATAAGTAACTTATATATCGATTGGGTTGAGTTGGGTTGGGTTGGGTTGGGCAACTCAAGCCCAACCCAAGTTTTATCGAGTTGGTGTTTGTATAGCCCAAGCCCAAGACCAAACCCGATACATCCTGTCATAGCCCAACCCAATGTTGGGTCAGGTCGAATCTGCCTGACTTTGAGCCCTACTAAAATGGGCATAAGCCTGGCACAATGTGCCAGAACCCAAACCCAAAATGTCGGTTGGGTCCGGGCCTAATCTGACCGTGTAAATTAATTAAATTCATATTGCCCACATGAATGTTCCAAATCTAACCGTTGATCAAGTGGACCAGATATGCACAAAGAACCAGACATATATAAAAATGAAATCAATAATCTAAATCCAAGATGCACGTGTTACCTAATGAGAGTACAAAATGGGACCCACCTTTCAATATATCAAATCCATGATCTGGGCCACTTCATCATGGATGGGCCATTCCTACTTAATCTCCCCTATAAGATAATCCTAGCTCTCAAAGGAACATTGTTAATCCTCCAACGTGGGTTCATCCTATCCACAATAGTGCCCACCACATGAACGATTCAGATCGCCAAAAGAAGGGCCCACATGTGTAGTTTGCTGGGCCGAACAAAGGCTAGATCTGACATTCATATTCAAACGATGGTCATTCCACAGTACTAAAATTGAAAGAGGATCCAATGCTATCAAGGATTTGATATCCGTGCACACAGTGACCTGTATCAGATCCAGGCCATTCATCTGTTGGACCCTGTCATGGATGGGTTATATACTCCAAAAACCACACTTATGAGTACTGATTAAAGGATTCTTGAAGATTATAAAATTGGTGGTTAGGAAGAAGTCCAACCAATCAATGGATACGATCACCTAACTGATGTGATTGTTCGTATCTAGGGCACAATAGATGGACAGTACTGATATCATACACGTGTGCAACTCCTGAACCGCACTCCTACTAGAGCATAATTTATGGTGGATCCTGGAAGCACGGCATGGGCCAACGTCCAACGATAATACACGTACCGGTGAGGTCCAGCAATTGCTTGGGCCCACACAAGCTTAGGGGTGTACACGAACCGGGTTAGCTCGCTCAACTCGACTCAACTCGAAAAAGCTCGATTTGACTCGGTTTGAAGCTAAGTTTGAGCCGCGTTGAGCTGGTTTTTTTTAGCTCAAAAACATTTTGAACGGAACTCGACTCAACTTGGATCAAACCCTGTCTCAAATCGAACTAGTTTGGTGACTCAGTTACTTTGATATTGATATTGTTCATCAAGTGTTTGATGAAATGACTCAACAAAGTGTCGGCTAGTGGCAAGAAAGGTATGTATATAAAACAAATATCATTTTTTTCTTAATTTTGATGTTGCCTGGAAGGTGTTTGATAAAAATACTTGTAAACAGCTATTGCTGTTTTATACACAGTGAGAAATTGAAAGTGCATAGCATATGTTTGTGAAAATGCTGCATATGGTCAATTTTGGCTTGAATTAGCCCGATCTATTGATCGAACCAAGCCAAGCTAGCTGGTCATGGTCGAAGACTGAGTTGAGCTGAGTTTGAGCTGGGGTCAGCTAGTGGCCGAGCCGAATCGAGCTAAGAATAGCTCGGCTGGATGTCCACCCCTACACAAGCTACATGAAAAATTCAAGGAGTAATTTGATACTTCGGTTGTTAGTGACACTTGATACGCATGCACTTATAAAAATTTCATTTACTTAGTATTTCATAGGAAATTGGAAATGAGAAGTCATTATGGTGTCCCAAAATAGCATAAGTCACCAAATCATTGTATGTAGAACTTGGGAAATGATCATGCACTGTCCGTTAGTTTCTCAACTTTATAATACGATGGGACTTTGAAAAATCAGGCATATTCAAAATTAATGTGAGCCACACAATATAAAACAGTGAGAATGGAAATGTCAGCCGTTGAAAACTCTCTGGAGCTTCCATGATGCTTATATGCAATCCCATCCATTCATAATGTTATTAACATGGATAAATTATAGGCACAAATAATATTATCACCTTACAGTGCACGTAAGTTTTGGATCTGCTTGATTTTTAGAGTCCTCTCGTCTTATTGTGAGGCTGAGAAAATAACAGACAGAGAATTTCTCACAAGCATATTTGTGAGCTCCTCATAACTTCTAATTAGAGGTAAGTTTCCTATGAAACTAAATTTTCTTTGCCTTTGAGATTCTTTTTCCTAAAAAATTAAGAGAAATTAAATTTCTTATTTACTTTTATATTGAAATTTTATTAAATTATTTTTTTCAACAATTTTAAGAAAAAAAAATTATTACGATTGATGCAAAATGAATTTGGAAGAGTAAAACCTAAATGTGCTACCATCGACCCTTGATATGTTGGACATGGGCATGTGGGGCCCACTTCTGGGCACCCACTAGTTGATGGGTCTCACATACCTTTCCTGTTTCTTCTCTCTTGGAACTTTGAAATTTAAAAAGAATTTAAAATTTTGATGTACCACATTTTCCAATGTAATACCCAACATGATATAGTACATGTGAAGTAGATAATGCCATTGATGTTAGGATCCATAAAGCCTGGTCATTATAGGTATACTATTCATATGGCTAACACTTTTGCAAGTCAAACTTCATATGAGCTCGTTGGTGATTGTAGGGGTTGTGTCCTTGATCCACAGGGAAATTTCATAATTTCACGTAAAGTATTTATGTAAACTCTAATTCATTTGGAGTATGTGTGTGTGTGCATTGTTGTTATAGAGAAAGAGTTGTCATTGTATTGAGAGTTGCTTTTTTATTTTTTACCTTTGAGCATATTGAATTGATGTAAATCCATAAACATACCAAAAGGAAATCACATAAATCTATGTTATCATTTGCATATTTTCTCTCTTTTTCTTTTGATTGATATTATTGTGTGTGTAGTCAATAAAGGATCTCTTTTCCCAACAATTAAAACATCACATGAGCCAACATATCATTTGGTCAATGTAACCTGCATTTGATGGTCCTTGTAATGGCATGAAGATGGATATTATCATTACAAGTTACATGATTTGGACAATACTATTACAACGCCGCATGCACCGATGTACCGTTTGGCCCCTCTAACCCTTGCATTTGACAATCCTGAAAATGGCACAAAGATGGACATTGCCGTTACAAAGTTACATGATTTGGACAATGGCATTACAACGTCACATGCACCAACATGCTGTTTGATCCATATAATCCCCACATTTGGTAGTTCTTGTAATAACATATAAGGACATTGCCATTACAAGTTACATGATTTGGACAATACTGTTACAATGTCATATGCACATGTCAAATGCGAGCCCCACAATATAAAAGGCAACATCGTCATTTCACATAGCAGAATCTTTGCTTTTCACAACAAGCCCAACATCGCGTGGTACTTTTTCAATGGCAAGGGTTAAGGGGGGCATTTAACCAAGGGTCGCAGGCAATTTACATCCCTTGCACCTCACATGTCAATGTCACACATGTGCCTTTGTACAACTTCAATTGCTCTATGTATACCATATGTGCACAAGTATTATCCTTTAGCTTCGAGTGTTCACATGTCAAATTTGCCGATGTGTCTCTTATGCTACATGTCTCACCATACATCTTCAAGTAACTCACACGTGCCATGTGTGCAACAATTTAACTTCAAGTACTTCACATATGTTGTGCATGCTCAGAATTCACGAAGAATGAAAGAAAATTTTGAAAAAGTGAATTATCCACTTGTGTTTGCAAGTTGGTAGCTCACACTATAAACATACACTATAGCGTACTACATTATTTCCCAACTCTTAAGTACATTACTGGGCTCAAATGCATAGTCGATCATCAAACCCAAAAGTTTCAAGAGAGCTTATTTGATGTGATTGATCATCAAACCCAAAAGTTACAAGAGAGCTTATGGGCCACCTAGTTCAAAATTTGGGCCCAAACCCACCTTAGCCCTAGCCAGGTCCACCACTAAAAGTCTAGGTCCCAAGCCAAAGCCTAATAGATTAGTTGGGTCCAAGCCCTACCTAGCTGCTCAAAAATCGATAAAATGCCTATGTCCCACATTGAATATTCCCAATTCATTAGCTCTATCCCTATGTCCCACATTGAATATTCCCAATTCATTAGCTCATTAGGTAGGCCGCACAAGCACAAAGAAAATTGTCGACATTTAGAAAAATGAAAATCAAGTCTACATGCAAGATGCATTTGTTTCCCAACTGATGACTACAGCTAGACGCATGTAGAATGGATTTCAAATCCATTTCAAACGCAGTATATCATATTTATTCAACTTAAAACAATGCAATACGTCGGGTCCGAGCGATCCAAACAAGCCCCAGGTCACCTTGTAGTCATGATCAGAACCTTTAAAAGAGAAGTTCTACTGTGAATCGGCCATGGAACAAGTAAAAGTGACACAAATGATCCTAGACACTTGATATATAACATAAGTTACGATAGTCTTTACAAAAGAAGATGACCATCCACTGGCCAATATATTGTAGGCCTTACAATGTCCCATGTGGCCCAATTGGTGGATTACTCCAGTGCCTCTAAAGCTCAGTTGCATGATTTTTAGCAGGCTTTATAGTTTTCCACGTGGCCCAATTGGTGGACTACTCCAATTCCTTTAAAACCTCAATTGTGTGGACATTGGCTATCTTGCATGGGTGTGAAACAGAAATAGAGAAAGTGTGACCAAGAAGCCAATTGACTACATTCGAGTAAGATAAGTTGAGATTTATCTATTGGATATTGGCATTTTTCAATAATATGCATCGTTTGTTTAATAGGATTATCTCTTCTTTTTTTAATGCTTAATTTAATTAATTCGGTTAAATCTAACGACTTAGATAATGTCACGTGGTAGAAAAGTCTCAATAAGAGATAAATAGAAAATCTCTTCGGCTGTCTTAATGGCCAAATGTGATCAAAATATGAAAAATTGTAAATGGTTAAATAAGAATAAGTTTAGTTGACTTCAACCATGAGACATGTGTCATGTATCTCGCTCACGTGGCAAAGTCAAGTACTGACCATATTAGCCTTATAATTGAAAATAAATATCAATCGAACTACAGTCATAGCAAATAATGAATTCAGCCTTATACACCATAGCAACACATAGAAAAAATCCTTGCAGCTGAAACTACCTGAGGAGTAGAGTAATAACAATGCTAAATTGGCAAAGAAAGACATAATTTTCACCAACAAGTGACATCATGAGATGAGCTCTCATCCACATGACATGAGGAGAAAATGCACAGAACCAATGGTCATTTTATGACAAACAACTAGTGTAAGTAACATTTTTGATAAGCCCCAATTGTCTTTGGACCTGGACAGATATTTTCACACAGCAAATGTGAGGAGTGGGTAATCGAAGAGTTATGCCAACACAAATCAACTTTATAATGCAACACCATTTATTTTATCTGTTTATTCTAAACTAGGAGGAGTGTAATTCAACCCATCTATGTTGTTATGCTGGACTGACTTTAACATATAGGTAATATAATTTTGTTCATATATACTAATACACTAAATTGATCTAGATCAATAATGTAATTCTCTTCCATCTACACCGAGCACTAAATTGCAATGGTAACATTTTCTCTTTTTCTTTTACTAGTATAGTTCCTTTCGTTTACACCCAAGTGTTAAACTAAGGTTTAGATCTAAAGCCTTGCCATCTATAGCACAGATGCTACATCACCTGTGAATAATTTTGTAAACTTTTATTTTTATTTCATTTAATCTAATTGAGGTCCTTCTGCTCTTATATTGCGGGTATTGGACAATCTTCACTATTACGATGAAAAAAAAAAAACCTTTAGGTTGAAAGACAAAAAAAAATTCACTAGAATGATCAATCCTCCCTACTTGCAAATCAATTGGTTTCATTTATAAGTGGTCAAATAATTGTTTGTTACAGGTGACCACTCATTACCTCCTTATTTATCTCGATGCTTGGGGTCATAGGTAGTTGGTTTGGATTGAGCTGTAATAAACTCTGACACTCCCAACACAATATATACATACCGCCGATTGAATTTCAAGCCAAACACTTGCACATAAATAACCCAAAACATGTAGATAGAATATTTCAACTAATTAATCATACAAAGGTTACGATGACCTTTCATTTTGTAAAGAGCGCCAAATTATCAAAAGGTTAAAATAATTTACTTGAGGAATTTATTAGTTACTATTCTCCCATCATATAAACAGTTTTTATCAATGGAAGATAAAAAAAACTCACATGGAATCCGCATTGTATGTCCATTTAGAGAGATTATTTCAGCGCATGAGCCAATGAAAGAGATAGATCCAAAGCTCAAATGAACCACTACATAGAAAAGCAGAGACAATTACACCCACCATTGAAACCTTCCCAATCCCACCATTGATACACCCATGTCAGTACACACACTCCATGTTAGCCACCCCCACATGGGATCGATACCAAGACCTCAAGTGTTGAAACGAGGTATCTCCACTCAACCTGCCTGGTGAGTTATGGATCTGGGTGTACCTATTTATAAGTTAACATAGACATAGATGAACCCCCCCCCCCCCCCCCCCCCCCCCTAAGAATTTTCAATGATACTGGTTAAATCTCACTGTTTTCTGTGGTGGATTTATCTTATTCTTTGGCTCATGCCCTAAAACAACACCTAGAATTTCTGTCTGCCCACATGTGAAGTTAGATGTCACGCGAGATTGTGAAATAACTCCCTTGCGAAAAAAGGAAATGTATCTATCAAGGACTGATCGTGGCCCACCGTACTACATTTTCAAGTGATCGCCAAGGCTCATTAATGGAACCACCTACTCTAGTCGATAATAGCGGGGCTACAAAGCACATGGTTGTGGGACCCATATCTGAATAAAATCAGACCCGAATGGGACCATTCAAAGTTTTACTCCACTTGAATACTGTTATATTCCTTATTCTCCTTATTATACACGGGATATGATACCGTAGAGTTGGACGAACCGTAATATGATAGTGCATCTATCTGCAGTGAACATGGCAGGGTAAAAATTCAATCGGGACCATCTATTAAGTGAGTGGTATTGTGGATGACCCATGCGTTGAAAATCAGGCTCACACGACTATTCTCGCTTTTTTTATATAAAAAAAAAAATTTAATTATGTTGAACCATTTTCTTCACATGTATCGCACAATTTTCTCATGACTTTAAATATATGATCCGAATCATTTATTAGGTGAGACCCACTTATGATGGGAACCCCCAAAATCCATGGACGCGAATCAGGTGGTGCTACCAACACCACCTACTGATGAAGTATGTGCTTTATATCCACATAGTCTATTGTTTTGCTCCTAATTGTAGGGCATGTTAAATGTCATCACTACCTCTCTTGAATATTTCAGAGTCTTCCGAAAACTTTCAGACATTTCTGAAAATTTCTATAATTTTTTATAATCTTTTGAAAACTTCTAGAGTTTGATAGAGTTTTCTTGACTCTTTCAGAATGTTCCGAACTATACTAGAATCTTCTGAATTCTCTTAAAATGTGCCGAAATATAATAGAACATTATAAGATATTTGGAAGCTTCTAGAACTCTTTAGAGTTGTGTTGATTACAGAATCTTCCATAGCCATCTATAAATATAGGAAGAGTCTCATTATGTATATACATTAACAATAAAGAGCGAGTTCAATAGTGAAAGCAAGATGTCCAAGTATTAAGAGTTCAAAAGAGTTTTTCCTTATGTATGAGAGTTGTCATTCATGAGTAATAGTTTGTGAGTGTTGTAAAGTATACCCTTGTTGTGTACAAGTATTTGTAATAAATAAAATTACATTTACTTGTCGTGTTCAACTCTTCAATTTGGTATCGGAGCGAGGTTTGGTAGAGATCCGTTTTCTAAGGTGATCGTGCACATTTTGGAGACTGTGAAGTTTGTTGACTTGCTTAGTAAAGGGAGTGATAATCACACCAAGTCACGATGATGAATCTTATAAACACAATGAGCGGAGTTACGAGGTTTAATAACCACAACTATCAAAGTTGGAGGAGTCGTATTAAGTCCTACCTTGAAGGGCAGGACTTATGAGAGGCTGTTGAGGGGGATGAGATTACCCCACCTCCTAAGGAAAATGCTGAAGCACTTCGAAAGTGAAAGATTAAGGCCGGGAAGGCAATGTACGCGCTCAAGTCAACCATTGAGGATGAGTTACTCGGGCGAATCAAGGATGGCGACACACCCAAGATGACATGAGATACCTTTGCATCATTGTTTTCAAAAACAAATAATAATCGACTTCAATATTTGGAGAATAAGTTAATGTCCACCACCCAAGGAGATAAGTCTATAAGCGAATACTTTACATGAGTAATTCAGAATTGGATCCTAAAGCAAATGTTTATGAGGAAAGAATGAGGAGGGTCATTATACACGGGTTAAAACTTGAGTATAATGCTTTTATCATGGCAATACGAGGTTGGCCTATTCAGCCTACTCTCATAGAGTTGGAGAATTTGTTGGTCAATCAAGAAAGTTTATGCAAGCAAATGGCTAGAGTGTCGATAAATAAGGAAGAGGAAGCACTCTACTGCAATAATAAAAAAAAACGGATATCAACAACAGAACAGAAAGGGCGAACAAAGTCAGTAGAACTTTAGAAAGTCTACGAAGAGAGAAGAGCAAGGAAGAAGTCCTCGAACAGGGGAAGTTCAATCCGACAACAATACAACTAAACGACGATCTTCCGTATCTCGAAGGTATGATATAAAGTGTTTCAATTGCGGCAAGAAAAGTCACTTTGAAAAAAATTGTTGATTCAAGAAAAAATCAGCTGAAAGTAACTTGGTGACTTATAAAAATCACCAAGAAAATAGTGAAGATGACCGAGACTTTTAGGCATCCTTAACAGTGTCTGAATCCATTAAAAGAGATTATTAAGAGAAAGAGACAGATTTTGATGAACCACTCAAGCAGTCTAACACAGTCACTGACGAAGTAGCTGTTTCCTCAATAATGCTAAAGACAGGTAAAATAGCGATTGCCGCAGTTTTCAATCAAGGACCTATCAACTACAGTGATGATTAGATCGTTGATTCAGGGTGCTACACATCGAAGAATGTTGTCTTTAATGAAGCCTCATCATGGTAGTCGCCACTGAAGGAAGAGCTGCCAAACTTTCAAGACTTAGAAGATGAAATGCATGAGAAGATGGGGGAGTAAGGGAAGGAGAAGAATCTCCTAGTTCAACTAAGGAGTTAACACCTACAGCAGGAGATGGTGGGCAAGTGCCTAATCTGTCTAAAACACCAGATAAATCTATGAGTCCATGGCAAACTGAAGTACATCAAAGTAGTTAAGAAGAGCTTCGCCCGAGTCAACAGGAGGTTGCAGTAGACAACCTACCACTTATGAAGTCGACTATACAGAGAAAGCCTAACCCAAGATATGTGAATGTTGTCTTAGCAAAAGAAGAGACCGTGAAAGAGCCAACGATATTTAAAGAAGCATCCCGAGACATAGAATGACAGAAGGCGATGAAAGAAGAGATTAAGGCATTGAACCAAAATCAGACTTGGGAACTAAATCCAAAACTCAAGGATGTAAAGCCGATATCATGATAATGGGTGTACAAAGTCAAGACTCGCCTTGATGGATCAATAAAAAGGTACAAAGCTTGACTAATGGCTTGATGATTCTCACAAGAATATGGGTTGGACTATGATGAGACTTTTAGCCAAGTAGCAAAAATTACAACAGTGCGAGTACTACTAACACTTGCAGCGAGCAAATCTTAGAAGCTGTGACAGATGGATGTAAAGAATGCCTTTTTACATGGAAAAATTGATCGAGATATCTGCCCGGTGGTTTCCAGAGTAAAAGGCATCAGGATTACGTCTGCAAACTAAAGAAGGCCTTGTATGGGCTTAAACAAGCACTGAAGGCATGATTCGACAAGATAGAGAAATTACTAGTGCAAAGCGGGTTCTCGGTGGCACCTACGGACTCCAGTCTCTTTGTAAAATTCCAGGAAGGTAAACTAGCAATAGTGCTAGTGTATGTGGATGACTTGATCATCACTGGAGATGATGACGGTGAGATTGAAAAGACAGGAGAGAACTTGTCCGTGTGATTCCAGATGAAGGAACTTGGAGAACTTAAGCATTTTCTTGGGCTGGAGATTAATCGAAGCAACAAAGGCATATTCCTCTATCAGCAGAAGTACGCCAAAGACCTATTAAAGAAATATGAGATGCTCAAATGCAAACCAATTGTCACACCTATGAAGGCTAATGTCAGGCTGTGTTCGGAAGAAGGAAAATATTTGGAAGATGCAACTATGTACCGATAAATAGTTGGTAGTCTAATTTGCCTTACATTATCGTGGTTAGATATAGCATACGCAGTCGGTGTAGTTAGTCGGTTCATGCAAACACCAAAGAAGTCACCTCTTGAAGCAGTATGCCGAATACTGAGGTATGTAAAGAGTACGATAGACCTTGGTTTATTGTATAAGAAAGGTGGAGCATACAAGATAGTTGGGTACTGCGATGCTGACTGTGGTGGTGATCATGACACACGACGATCAACTACTGGATAGGTATTCAACCTTGGCTCATGAACACTCTCTTGGTGTAGCAAGAGACAACCTACAGTATCTTTATCAACCACGGAGGCTGAATACAAAGTAATGACAATGGCAGCACAAGAAAGCATATGACTTATATAGTTAATGAGGGATCTTCATCAATCAGATGATTATCCAATAATATTGCGTTGCGACAATCAATCAGCAATCTACTTGGCTGAGAATCTAGTGTTTCATGATAGGACCAAGCATGTAGATGTACACTATCACTTTGTGAGAGAGAAGGTACTTCAAGGAGAAATCGACATGAGTCATGCGAAGACCGACGACCAAGTTGCAGACATATTCACGAAAGGACTTAGCAATGCTAAGTTCACCGAATTTAGAAAGCAACTTGACCCGATGACCAAGGCAGAATTGTGAGAGTTGGTGCTGAGGGGGAGTGTTAAATGTTATCACCACCTTTCTTGAATATTCCAAAGTTTTTCCAAAACTTTTAGACATTTTTGAAAAATTCTAATTTTTTTTAGAATCTTTCGGAAACTTCTAGAGTTTGATAGAGTTTTCTTGACTATTTCGAAATGTTCCGGACTATGCTAAAACCTTCCGAATTCTCTTAGAATATTCTGGAATATAATAGAACCTTATATGATATTTGGAAGCTTTTAGAACTCTCTAGAATTGTGTTGATTATAGAATCTTTCATAGTCCTCTATAAATATGGAAAGAGTCTCATTATGTACATACATTAACAACAAAGAGTGAGTTCAAGAGTGAAAGCAATGTGTCCAAGTATTAAGAGTTCAAAAGAGTTTTTTCTTATATGTGAGAGTTGTCATTCAAGAGTTATAGTTTGTGAGTGTTGTAAAGTACATCCTTGTTGTGTACAAGTATTTGTAATAAATAAAATTACATTTACTTGTCGTGTTCAACTCTTCAGGACATGACCCCAAAAAGAAGCAGATCTGAATTCAACTGGACCACATCACATGAAATAGTGGTTGTGGAACGTCTACTATTAAAAGCTTTCAGGGGCCACAAAAGTTTTGGATGAGGCTTATATTTGTGTTTTCTCTTTATCCAGGTCTGAGTGACCTATCAACAGGTTGGAAGGTAGATAAACATTATGGTGGGCCCGCCCTAGAAAGGTTTCAACGATGGATGTCATCATTCCCTCTATTTCACGTGGTGTGGCTCACTTGAGCTGTGGATCTGGTTCATTTTGGGGATCATCTCCTACGATGAGCTGAAAAAATGGATGGACACCGTGGATATAAAGCATATACACCACGTTGGGCCCCGCAGCGCCTAACACACCACTGCCGGATAACCGTCTATTTCTAGACATTGATCCAAAAGCGAGGATCTTTGAATCTGGAAGGTTCTTGAACCATACTCCATCCGTGTCGATGCACATCAGAACAACGGTTCGGATTCGCGGATCCATGGTCAGACTTGTCAAATCCAGCGCACATGCCACTGTACTTGCACCAAGGAGCAGGACCATGTGCGGGACACACTCGCAGCAGAAGCGGATTGCATGTGACCCCCGGGCATAGAGATATTTCGGTGCCCGGATCTGTGTGGGGCCCACAGAGATGTCTGTGTCAAATCTATTCTGTCCATCTGTCTTGAATGACTATAAGAGAACACGATTCTAAAAATAAGCAAATTCAAACCTTAGGTGAGCCACACCAACGAAACAGTAGAAAAAGAAACGCACACGGTTGAAATCTTCCTGGAGCTGACCATGATGTTTATGCACCATCCAAACCGTTCATAGGGTTACTACCACACAGATAAACAGTAGGAACAAATATCATCGTGATCCAAGATTTCTGTCACCCATGGGCTCCACATGAGTTTTGAATTTGCCGGATTTTTAGAATACTGTCATACTGTGGTATATCTTAGTGCCCGGGGCTATGTGGGGTCCACAAATATATCAGTGACAAATCCACTCCATCCATCTGTTTTGAAAGATCAAAACAGTACAGGATTCTGAAAATCAGGCATATCCAAAACTCACGTGGGCTATACTAAGCGAAACCTTGGGGATTAAACGCCTGACATATATTTTGTTTTGGGATGACTTATAGACATCATGACCAGTTCCAGGAAAGTTTCAACGGTGGACGTCGCTGTTTTCACTGTTTTGTTGGTATGGCCCATCTGAGTTTTGGATCTGCCTGAAATTTAGAATCCTGTTCTATTATGGTCTTTCAAAACAGATTAACGGAGTGGATTTACCACGGACATTTGTAGACCCCACACAGCTCCGGGTTCACGTAACGGAGTGGATTTATCACGGCATATCCGCCTCGCGGATGTACAAAATCGATTTCTCACATACATTTCAGTCGGCCCACCCAGGAACATCCTGCGAAAGGCTTTTGCGGGAAATCCGTGTCCTCCGTAGACTACCCAAGTTGGGAAACGGATTGGCCACTCCGCCTGCCACCTGCCCGGTGGCTGATGGTCGGTGTTCTGTGGGCCCCACCATGATGTATATCTTTCATCTATTCCGTTCATTTATTTTAACAGATAATTTTATAGTTTTGATATAAAATTGATAAGCAAAAAAATCTCAGATGGACCACACCACAGGAAAATAATAGTGATTGGATATTCACCATTAAAATCATCCTAAGGCCTACTGTACTGTTTATTTGACATCCAGTATGTTTATTAGGTCATAAAGATAAATGGAAAAAACAAATACGATCTTGATCCAAAACTTCTATGGCCTCCGAAAAGTTTTTAATGGTCTAAGTTCTTTCAAAGCTGTTTCCTATAATGTGGTCCACTTGAGATAGATATATATCTCATTTTTGGTTTTATATCATAAAATGTTATAGAAAAATATATGGACGGCATGGATGAATCATATACATCATGGTGGATCCCACAGAGCACTGACCACCAGCCAGTGGCTGATGGCAGGGGAGTAGCCAATCCGTTTCTCCCAAGTTATACTCCGATGGATTACTATTTATGTTACACGCGTTTTGATAGGTTATGTTGGCCCGTATCAGAAACTACATAAGGGGTAGGCTACAGGATCGTTGGTATCATGGCCGTTGAATCTGGTTTCACGTTTTAATGATCGAAACCGCTGATCCAGAGATAGTATGGCGATTTGAACCGTCCATGTTCTCTTTACTATTATAAAAAAAAATTATGATCTCATAATTATATATTTATTGATGATCCTGACCTTTGATCCATGGGTTTGACTATGAGCTATTAAACTTTACTTTTCAACGTTCCAAATTCATCAACATATCATGATCAATCATCCTGCATGTATTTTTCACTATAGAAGTTATACCTTTGAATGTAACACATTAACGGTTTTGATCATCGAACAATTTCAGCATGTGGGCCCCAATGAAGGCAATACACGCTGGGACGACGGTAAATGGGGAGAGACGAAACCGCTTCTGTATAGGGCAAGGTTAAAAATGCTTCAAACGGAGCTTTCTAAGGTGAGAAAAGCTTTCATACTCCGTCAGAGAGTGATGGATGATACGCAGTTACTTACACGCTTGTAAATTACATATGTGGAATACAAACAATGCATGCTAAACTGGTGGGGTTCCTGTTTAGATGATCGTGAACCAAAGATTACGGCTTGTTTGATTATTTGACTATCCTATTGTTGGACATTTATTGGACGGTTAAAAATGAAAATATCCAACGATTATATTTCAATAAAGAAGTATCCATGAATCAGAGGTTTAGGATTGTTGAAACAACATAATTTTGGTTCTGTGATTTAAATACAGTTTGTCACACAATTTAATCGGTTTAATACGAGTTAATAAATGACTTGTATACAAATCTGAATGCATGCGTATGGAGCGTCATACGCAACCGGAGTATCAAATAACTCCACTTCAGGGGGAGAGGAATGGAATCGTCTACTATACAACTCTTTGTTGTGGTAAGAGCGTGCAACATCCAAGCTTTGTGGGCCATCATGATTTATGTTTGAAATCCACTCCTTTTATCCATTTAATAAAATTTTTATAGGACCTAATCCCAAAAATAATTTGGATATTCAACTCTTGTTGGCCACACCATAAGAAAAAATGTGGATGGCATCGCCCATGATGGAAGCCTTTATGGGCCATACTGTCGTTTATATAACATCTAGGCCGTTCAAAAGGAGATAAACATAATATTTATCAAAATTATAAAAATTATTCTGATCCATTTGTTAGGTGGACCACAATGAATGACTTTAGTGATTTTAGCCGTGATTTTATGTTGTTACTCTGTCATATCACAGATAAGTTGGATCAATCTGACATGTCTACTTGAAAATGAGATGAATCAACCGATAGTCGGAGTGGATTTCACATAAACATTATTTTGGGCCCCACAAATCTCTGGTGTTGTACACGCTTTCTACGGGGCACCGTATCCAATCAAAACCCTACATTCCACATGGACTTGGAGTGTCCCACTGGCGCTTCTGGCAGTGCTGTTTTTGCTCTGAGCCAAGGTTGCAGTTTTGCTAAGATTCAAAGACGAGAGAGAGAGAGAGAGAGGCAAAATCAATGGCTGCAAGTGAGTCCCGATTTCTGCTTCTTACTTCTCAAATATTCATTCTCAGTGCTATTGGATTCTCGTTATAGAAAACACATACTTAGAAATAATCCTTGTTAAATTCTTTCTTCCTTTTTATTTTTTATTTTTAATTTAAATTATATATTTTTGAACTCTGAGGTTTGAATATCACATATTTTGGTTCATGTGCATGTTGAAATTGGATTTTGGTATTTCTCTGCAAAACCCAATTCTTGAAATTCCCATTTGAATGTTGGTGTTTGGGGATTTACAGGCATGGATTTCTAGATTTGGGTTTACAACACACATATGCATGCATGTATGCATGTTTGTATGCTTGATTGTATGTGTATCTAATGGTGGGTAGTATTGTTGGTGTTTGTTCTTATACATATAGGTGATTGTCTTGCATGTTGAAATGCTGTATTGGAGTTTACTTGTATGGAATCCTGAACTCGGGCTATACGGGATACGTCTGTGCGTATGCTTGTATGCATGTATTTATATATCTGTCTGTGTATATGATACCGGATTGCATTGTTTCTATTGCCGTTTATTATTATTCTAATCTTGATTTTTTTTTTTTCATATAGGTGATTATATAGCATGTTAAAGTGAGGATATTTGTACTTCCATGAATTACCCTCTTTTTGAATTAAGAGCCAAGTGTTGTTGTTTTGGATTTTTGGGCATGGGATTGTAGAATTAATCATTAGTCACCATTTGTGTTCTTTATTCTTTTTTTTTTGAGCTTCTTTTCTTTTTGTGGGTGGTTCCCAGAAAAGATCATCTTTTTGTTTATGTTCTCTCTATTTCATGGTGGTAGAAGAAACTAATCTTATCATTTCCTATATGCAAGCTCGATTTCACATCGATTTTTACGTTTTCATTGAAGAGGCCCCTCTTTTTGCAATTGCATGTTGAGGTTTGTTGTGTTGGAAGTTGTGGGTATGTGAGTTAGCATTCAAGTTTTTCTTTTCCTTTCTTTCGTCTTCATTTTCCTTTGTAAGTGAGAGTTGTGGAAAATAGTGCTTAATGGTCTATTTGGTGTCCACCCCGAACATATCTCGACGCGTGTTTATGATGAGTGCTGCTTCAGCAAGCTATCTGTCGTTTAGCCAAGATATGATGATGGGAAAAACTTAAAAAGAGAAATTTATTATATTTTAAAATGATATTTATCTAGATAATGGAGCCCCATCTAATGTATTGTCATTTGGATGCCCATCAGTGGTTGTCTCGCCCAATGGTATGTATGTTTGTGGCAGACACCAAATAATGCAATTAGAATCAAAGTAAACTGAAACTAATTGCAAAACCGAGAATTGCCTATTAGATTCAGAATCAAACCCTCTCATAGATAAATACCCAAATGCATTGATAGAGAGAAGAAGAAAAGACAGGTATCAAAGCCAACAGTCCTCTAACCTTTATGCTAGAGATCACACAAACCCCTCTCCAACTCTTCCGCTACAGGAAACTTTTCAGTAAATTCTAATTGGAGAAAGAGCTCATAAAGTTGTTCCCATATGCAAGCCCATGATGCCCTATTTATAGGCTTTACTAATTCATCTGTTTTGAACATGCCTTTATACTATATGTCCCTGTTTCGTTGCCCCGGGTCGGCTATTCTTTGGATGGATAAACTTATGAGGGAGTTTCTGTGGCAGGGGCCTTCCTCCAGTAGAAAACTCCCTTTGCTCAACTCGAACAAGGTCCGTGCCCCTTACTCAAAAGGGGGTGTGGGGATCAAGCATTTAGATCTGGTGAATGAAGCCCTATTGGGTAAATGGGTGTGGCATTTTGAAGTGGAGGGTTCTTGTATGTGGAGATTCCTTCTAGCTGCGAAATATGGTTTGTCTCAGATGGGATGGTGGACTAAACCGTCTTCCCTTTATTGCTCCTCTCCTCTATGGAAAGCAATTGCCGGGTGGTCATCAAGGTCTTCCTTTGTGTGGGTTTTTCGGTTGGGGATGGGGGTAAGGACTAGGTTTTAGGAGGACTCCAGGTGTGGTGAGTCCTCCCTTAGGTCCTAGCCATATTGGTAATTATATAACTAGTTCACCCACATTACGTGCTATGGGGTGAACTGGTGGGTGTTAGAAAAATGTTTTGTAATGGGCCCTGTATTATATGACGCATATGGGCACTGTTATGCCTGGTCTGATATGGTGTGTAAGCCCATAAGATCCCATCTCTTCTCAATTTTCCACTTTTTCACCTCCTTTTGTTTTGTTTTTGTTTTTGTATTTTTAATGGAAGAGTTGTTGGGTGTTAAATTCGACCACATTCTTGCCTAAAATAGAAGATCTAAAGAGGGGGTTTGACTGCGAATCAAAGGTTTGAAGCAGTTTTGGTGAAAATTGAAGAATTTGGTAAACCGCCACTTTTTTTTTGGGGGGGCGGGGGGGTTTGGGTTCCTCACATTTTGATTAAATTCAAACATAACAGGCCCTTATCACCAAATCATGCTTGATTTGTATTCAATTGGGGCTTATTTACTCGTTTTTCACAAATCAAGGAGTGTACGAAGATGAACAGTGACTGTGTGCTATTCATCAGATTTTTTCCCTCTAATTTGTCAAGGGAAATTGTTGATCTTGCTTAGAAAGAAACATCTATAGGATTAATCCCACAGATTTCACAAAATTTGGGTCATTTTTAGGCTGTTTAAGCGTACTCATATTGGGCCAGTGCTATTCATCTGATTTTTAATTTTTAATTTTTAATTTTCTTAAAATTCCTTGGGGGAAATGCTACATATAGATTAGAGATATGCATTAGTTAGATGAAACCAGCATATTTCACAAATTTTGGGCTGGTCAAGTGTACTAAAATTGAGCTGGAACTATCCTACATTATACTTATTGGCTTATAGTTGGTGTCAGCATTGGTTCATTACTCATTTCTGGATTTGTAATCTTATGTATTGATATTTGAATAATACATATTAGAATGTTAAGAGTCAGTCTGCTACTTATTACTCAACTTCAAACAGACAGCCCGATAGATGACATTCTTACCAAAGATTGGCCCATTACGACATCGGATACAAGTCATTAAAAAAAAAAACATCTGTCAGGCTGCCCATTTGTGGGGGGGGGGGGTGTCCATATTGGCCGATATGGTTATGAGGGCTGGTGCTGATACTCAAAACCTTTGTCATTATTTCCTTAAAGTCCCAATTTATTTAAATGGCTCAAGGATTATCGTATAAAACTTTGCAGACTTTGGATTTTGCTTCTTCTTAACACTTCATGTGGATAGTACAAAATAGACTGCAAGCTATCGTTTTCTTGACGGAATTGTGGATATCCATTGTTCACTATCTTGGAGCATCACGTATGGAAGAATGCCATGTCTAGTATTCCCCCAAAGTCCTACGTTTTGAAATTGCTTGTTGATGCTCTCGCATCTTGTTTCTAGGACATGGCTATGTTGGGGATCTAAGTAAGATCTTCTTTGTAGGCAGTTTAACCCAACCTCAAATGAAATAGTCTTTCATTAGTGTACTCAGATTAATATTGTCGCTGTGGCCATTTTTACCATGAATTGGTAAAAAGGGATATGCAATGGTCACCCTAGATTCCCTCTTGCAACAGAAAATAGTGCACTTATGTTGAAATTGAATTATGTGATATGGAGTTTCTGATTTTAGTTTTTCACATGTTTATTTTGATAGGTGGTAGAAAATGAACCTTAAATTATCGACTGGAAAACTTACCATTTTCTCCATTCAACACTCCCCTTGTGAGTCTTATCTCATTTGAACCAGTCAACACAATCATGCATGGTAGTATTGTAAGCTTGATAATGTCTAACGCCCTCACCCAAACTATGAATGTGGTGTTCTTGGTTTTGTGAAGTGGGATTTTGGCATCTAATTTTGGTTTATGTGAAGTCGGATTTTGGCATCTAATTTTGATTTATGTGAAGTGGGATTTTGGCAGCTAATTTTGGTTTATGTAAGTGGTATTTTGGCATCTAATTTTGGTTTATATTGCAAACCTAGGAAACTAGATCCAAACTAGGATACTATTTCCATGATACATCTTTTCTTTGTTTGTTTAGTTGTTTTATGACATATCATACTGGATTAATGAAAGCATGATGCTTATTAAATGAGGGATGTGGAGAACATCATCATCATCATCATCATCATTATCATGGTAAGCTTTCCTATCATCATCAGATTAACTCTCTACTCCCTATCGTAAGATTTCTCAAAGTCAATAAAGGCCATGTGGAGATCCTTCCTCTTCCTATATTTCTTCATCAATTGTCTAGGTAGGAAAACAACTTCAGTGTTAGACCTTGGTATGAAACCAAACTAATTTTTTGATATATTTGTCTCATGCGTTAGTCTTTCCTCAATCGCTCTTTACCAAAGTTTCATAGTATGACTCATAAATCTAATTCCACAATAGTTAGTCCAGCTTGGTATGTCTCCTTAATCCTAATAAATAGGCACCATGGTACTTTCCCGCCATTAATTCGGCAATTTTCCCCCATCTATGTTCTTGTTGAAAAACTTAACTAAAATAACCTAGTATCTCCCCTACACTTCCAAACCGTCCAAGGGCCTTTCCTATTTTCCTCTTTCTCAAAGCTTCTTTCACTTTAGATATTCTAATCCTATGAAATTATCTATGTTCTTGTTGAAAAACTTAACTAAAATAACCCAGTATCTCCCCTACACTTCCAAACCTTCATTGATATACCATCTGGTCCAAGGGCCTTTCCTATTTAACTCTTTCTCAAAGCTTCTTTCACTTTAGATATTCTAATCCTATGAAATTATCTATGGATTCCGATGTCATTTGAGTTTATTATCTCTATGCTCTTAGAGTGATATTCATTTAACAAGTTTTAAAAATAGCTTCTCCACCTTTCATTGATCTTTGATCTCATTGTACTTGACTACTACCCTTTGGTCATTGTTCTTTGTGCATTTAACATGATGCAGGTCCCTACTCTTCTTCTCTCATTTTTTCAAGTTTGAAGACATCTTTCTCACCTTTTCTTGTCCACAATCTATTGTAAAGAGCATTTCAAGATTTTCATGGTTTCTAGTCTCTTGGCTTTTCCCTCTAGATACTCTTAAAGCATTTTTTGCCATTTTCCTAATGCACGCTACCATCTCATTCCACATAATGTCTACTTCTTCGTCGACATTCTACTTCCCTTCTTCCATCAATTTATTTTTGTAATATTGCTTTTTTTTTTTTTTTTTTTTTTTTTTGTTTTTCCTTTTAAATTCCACCACCTAATGTTGGGACACCTATTAATTCCATTCCCTTTCTTCCATATCCTATTGTAAACATCCATAACCCTTAACTTATGTTGTGCAGTCAAACTCTCTCTACTTATCACCTTGCAGTCGTTACATATTGGCCCTTTTGTCTTCCTAAGTAGAAGGAAACCTATTTTCTTGTATATGATCCAATTTTGAAAGTTATTAAATGTTTCTCTCTTTTTAAAGTATCTGTTTGCTAGAGCTAGATTATTAGATTATACACCATAGCAAAATCAAGGATGGTTCCTCCATCTCATTTCTTCTCCCAAAACCATATCCTCCATGTACCCTCCCATATCTTTTGCTTTCTTTTCTTACATGGCCATTTATCGTACAAATATCCTCTCTACCGTTAGGAATTTCATTTCTAGCTCATCCGTATCCTCCCAAAATTGTCTCTTGATTCTATCCTTTAAACATATGCACTAATAACATTTATTATCTCTTCTTCTAACATAAGTTTTATTAATTAAATCCTATCACTTACTCTCCTAACATCTGTAATTGTATTCTTTAAATCTTTATTTACCACTATCCCTATCTCATTTTTATTATTGCCCTTTCCATATACAAAAGCTTATATGCATCAATTTCTTTAGTTTTGGCTCTCTTCCACTTGGTCTCTTCAACAATAGCTATGTTAACTCTCCTTCATTTCATTGTATCTAGGAACTCCATTCTCTTACATGTCAATGTTCCTATATTCCATGTGGCAAGACAAATTCTATTCTTCGGAACTAGCTCTTTTACCCTCATGCGTCCAAAATGGCACGAGGACTGACCCTTCTTGCAATGGCCAGGTGTTGTTTTGGTGCATCGCTTCTAGGAACACCCTAGCCAACCCTTACCCATTTTTCATTGCACTTAGGTTTTGGTACAGTGCATTGCTTACGTGGAACGCCCTAGCATGAGTTTGGAATGTCATATTGTTTGGATTCATGTTGTAAGTCATGGCAATGAGAGCATAAAACTCCCATGGGCGCAATATAATAGTTTATTCTTAGGTTGATTACAATCAAGTGCTATCTAATATTCTATTACATAGGCTGATTACGATCAAGAAGTTATTGCACATTATATCCGAATCATCTGATAACTAAACAACAACGGTGAGGATTATATCCAAATCAATGTTTCAAATATTGTTATTGCACCTTTGGGAAACTCAAAACATCACAAACACTACGAATAATAGTTTTTCATTGTTTAGGGGACAACTTTGAGATGTCGGCCATAGATGATGTGATTTTTGTTGAAAATGAGTTTATATCATTCAAATATTGTACAAGTAACAAAATACAAATTGTTTCATTGCCAATATATTTAAAAAGAATGAAAAGAAGCATTTTTTCTCACCCATAGGGTTTTGGTCCAAAATCCCTCTTTGATTGCGATTTCTCACCAAATCCAAGTTTTGATGTTAGATGGGTTATTTTGGTTTAGGACATAGAGGGGATTTTTGCTTTTGCTTTTAATGGCATTTCTATAATTATGAAACTTTCATAATATGAAAGAAGGAGAGGGGTTTTGTGAACCCTAACTTCAGCCATTCTCTTCTTTTGTACATTCTCCTCTCTTCTCTGCTCTCTCCTCTTCTCTATTCCATCTCTATTTCCACTATTTTACATTGTATCGAAGCATTATCCATTTTTATCCTTCTTCTCTAAATCGTCTTATTTTTTCTTTTCTTTTATCCTCTGGTGTCTCTTATCTTGCTTGTGCTGAAAATTTCAAAAAAAAAAAACGTATGGTTTCTTTTTTGTTTCTTTTGTGTTGGGCCTTTTGTAATGATTCGTGTGTGCGGGGAATGAAGACACTAGCTTCTTGAATCATATCACCTCATGTGTTGTAACGCCCCGTGTTTTCAGGAGCCGAATACATGATCCGTTTCCTAAAAACCCGAGTGTTAACCTTAAAGGACGGTCAAATTTGAGTATACAAATTTTTTTTTTCAACTATCAGAGTAAGCAGATGAGCATGGTATGGACAAATCAAACATAAAAGAAAGTTTGCCTTATCATTTAAATATACAAGAGCTTCCCATAATGACTTGTACAAACCAATGTCCCTATTCTTACAATATAAATGAAATAACTTTGCATGTGAAACAAAGTAAATTGCAACAGTCTTGAGTCGTGAAATCCTGTAGTAGCCTTTAGCAAATACACTCATGCACCCTTGTCAACAATATCCTGCCCCTTACTAATATGAAGGTGAACATCATTTGTGCCACCTGTATTACCTGTATGGTTGTATATTTGATGGATGAGTGGCCAACTCAGTGTGAATTCCCCTCAAGATTTTATACTGCAGCATTAGGTAAGCATAGTTATAAGACAATAAGCATTCAAAATAATACATGATGCAGTCTTTTTAAATGCATGGATGCATGAATGTACATCGGCCTGGGATGCTCATCCAGCCGGACTTGGGCTCGTCACCCATGCAAATCATCGACCTGGAAAAATCATCCAGACGTCGGACAGGGGTCGATAGTCGGTGGTCTGGGAGCTAGCAAAATGATACCCCAACAGTTCCAGGGTACGTGCCACAGCATCCGGATTAGCCACCCGTCATCGCTAATGTGTCATGGATGCATGATTAGCCAAACCATTATTAGTCCAATTATAATCAGCCAATTTAGGTAAGCTCAAGGTCACTACGGGGAGCACATGGCCCAGCGTAGGCTGATGGCTTGGGCATAGTGTCCCATACCACCATCCCCGGCCCATGAGGCTACCATCTTAGGATGTTTAATGGAAACTCATTGACTAGTGCCCAGTCATATCATAGTATATGGGGCTTACCATCACATGGTTGCACGATAAAAATATCGAACCCATATAGGGAAAATACCAGGACAGAGGCACATAAGGTGATATCAAAGCAAGCCATATAAGGCAAATATCAAAATAAGCCATATAGGGCGTGTATCAAAACCATGCGATAAAAGACCATCCTTGAAAACCATTGGACACAACAACCCTGGATGGTAGGCCCACATCAATGATTAATTTAAATCATCATTCAATAACCACTAAGCCAAAGGTGCATTAATTGATAAACATATAGACAAATGAGCACACAAACAGATGAATGGAATCTCAAATATCACCTTTATCCAAACTTTTGTGGCCCCCAAGAAGTTTTCAATAGTACAAGTTCAATTCTAGTTATTTAGGACGATCCACTTGGGCTTTAAATATGCTTAAATTACAAGTTCCCAAGTATTGGTCCCAAGTATGAGTGTACACATAGCTGGGGGTTTCCCACTGGTGTACCAGTTTAAGTTACATAAGCAATCCACAAATAATCCACAAGCATGAATAAATATGCAGGATAAACATTAAGCATGTAATATGGCAATTTAATTCCAACGATTAACACATGTGACTATGAAATGGAGATATCAATTACAAGTTAAAATAAAAACTATAACTTAAGCTAATGGAAAAATGGAAAGCTCAAGGGGAAGAATCATCACCTGATGAATCGAATCACCTTGTAGTGTCGGTAAGTGCTTGCGCCCTTAGAACCGGATCCTATCATGAATTATAAATTTTATATGGTTAGATCCAAGTTCTACATACCACTTAGGGTTTAAAATCATAGCCTGGGGTTATCTTTTAAGGTTTTAGTGTAGAATTAGGATTTTATCTTAGGGTTTAGTTATAGGCTTAGATTTAGGATTTCGAACTCTAGTTAGTGTACCGTTAACTATGATGTAAATTTAATAATTACAAATAACTATTAGCATTACTGTTATTATTTATATTGGCCAACGTAGTAATAACAATCGTTATGATAATAACCAATATTATGACCTACTATTAATGATAACATTTAAGAGTGGCAAAACAAGGCATTAAGATTTAATAATGACATTATTATTATTATCATCATTATTATTTGTCTATAATAACTATTATCAGTATAATTAATTGCTAATGGCTATGCATTTTATTGTAAATGCTTGAGATTGTAAGGGTCCATAGACATGGAAATCGGGCCCGCATCAATGGTGATCAGGCCCATCAATTGTGGCCCAACAAAGTGGCCTGGACTGGGCCTGAAACTTTCCATAACTAGGGCCTGAAACGGGCCTGCATTCAGCTCAGTTCTGGGCTGGCTTTCAGCCCAGATAATAGCCCAACTGGAGAGCCATTTTCAATCTGTTGCAGGGGCCAGAAAGGCCTGATTTTGGCTCATCTTAAAGCCTGTTTTAAAGCTTGATACAAGGGTCAATTTCAGCTTGATGCAAGGCCTGTCTGCTGTCCGGTTTTGAGGCCAAACTCAGCTCAAAATGGTCTGGATCTGGCGTGATCTCAGACTAGTTTCCAGCCGGTTTCCATCATGTTATCAGACTTGGTTTTTCAGCTATTTACTAGCCAGAATTTCAGCTGTTTTCAGGCTGATTTTTCAGCCATTCACAAGTCATGATTTCAGATATTACCAGACTGATCTTTTTAGCTCAGATGATAACCTGAGTGCCATTTTCAGCTTGAACAAGACCTAATGAAGTCCTTATTTAGCTTAATTTAGAGTTTCGAGAGGAGATGGAGAGAAGGTTTACCTGACTTGGTTTGGCTTGGAGTTGGAATGGAACGTGCACACCCACACTCCCTCCTTTCTCTCTTTCTTTCCTTCTTCTATTTCTCTTTGCTTCCTGGTTCTTCCTTTCTTTCTTTCTCAGCTTTCCCATTACTACCGAGGGCTCTTTGAAATCGACTCAGCTTAAGCCGAGTCAGACTCAAGATAGACCCACCCGACCAGTTTTAAACGTTTTTGATAAAATCATTGCCTCCAACACGCTGATCTGATCTTGATAGAATTAATAGGAATCAGACACCATCAAATGAGCTACAAAATAGACGCCTTGGATGAGTGACTGATGGTCGGGCTGGGCTTAACGACTGGTGCAGCTTGGCGAGGAAGAAGATGCCACCATTAATGGCGGATCTCTAATGGAGGCTCCCTCTAATCTGACAGCATGGGAGGATTCCTGGGGGTGTAGTGGAGCTTGTAGATGAGGGGTTTTGAAACTTTGCAAAGGTTTTCTTGGTGGGTTCGCTGGAGGAAGAAAACGACCGTTTTCTAGGTTTTTCTGAAAATGAGAGAGGCTCCCATTGCATCCGCGATCCTAGCCTTCCTTATAACATTTTCCTAAGCCTCTTAGCACCGTCGGATGAGCCACGAATGACCCGGATTGATTCCATTGATTGACTTCTCAAAACAGCTGGTGAAATGGTGGTTTTGGCCACTGGTTTTCTCCCCTGGTTTTGAGAAACTGACGCCCTCAGTTGGACGGCTGAGATCTCCTCAAATGGACGTCTGGGATAGGAGGAATACTCCTCGTTCGGATCGCTGAGTTGGCAACAGAAGGCGCAACAGTTTCTGTTTTAAGTAACATGGTCTTACACAGCCCCTTTGAGACTGAATTTGTGGCCCCACACGTGCACGTATTCGTGTGAAGGAGCTAGGGTTTTATTCAACCTCATGTTGCACACACGATGGACGGTTTGGATCATGCACGTGACCAAGCCTGGTGGGCCACATCTCAAGGAAACGGACGCCCGTCCGTCCCCTATTGCAGGCGAGGAGAGAGAAATCTCTCTATTTGAGAGAGACACGGTTAGAGGCGTTTGACCGAGCGTCCTCCACTCGGTGCACGGCGAATGCACGTCTCTGCTGTGCACTCGCGCCGTGAGGTGGGGCCCATCGTGATGTATGTGAGAAGTCTACTCCGTCCATCCTTCTAGGGTGCTCTTTCAAGGGATCTTGGGCCATTGATCAGGCCGATCTAATGTCTAGGTAGGGCCCATAATTCGAGTTGGGGTCATATTGGTGGGGTCCACTATTATGGTTTACAAAAAATCCATTCCTTCCATCAGTTTTGTTAAGGTGATGTTAGGCTAGGGGCCAAAATATGGGGTGGATCCGAGTTTTGGATGAGCCACACCATAGTCCACGATGTGGTGATAATTCCGTCACTTCCTATTTTACGTGCAGACAAGTTTGTACAAAATAGATGGGGTCCACCTTGATGATCTTTAAGAGAATCCATGCCATTCGCTACTTTTGTATTGTTATGTTAGGACACGGGGTCAAATATGAGACAATTTGGTTAGTTGAGTAAGTCGTACGGTGTGTCCAATAGCAACCAACACTCACCGTTAAACCCCATGCACGAGAGACGTAGCTTGCTGTGAAAATGTGAATGAATCGAGTTATTTTGTGTGAAGTCCACTTTACTACTTGTAGTTGTATGATCCGCTCTGTTCATTGCGTTTAACATGCCTTACTAGGATTAAGATCCAAGAATGGGGCATATCTGTTGATCGGGTGGGCCATACTATCGGATCAAGCATCAATGGTGGCATGTAGTGGCATTTACTATTTACAAACTCGCCATCCATTTCTCAATCGGCATCCGACGCCCATTATCTCGAAATGTGCCGTCCGAATGTCTTGAAATTTGGCGAACATGCATCATTTTCCGTGCTCTTTCTTGTGATCCAATTTGGGTCCCAATCTCTCGAGGATGAATAAGATGTTCATTTAATGGCTAATGTACTTCAAAATTCCAAAATAATATTTATATACTTCTAATCAACACGTTACCGGGCAGTTTGGACTTAGAACCTAAGATCTTCATGATGATCGGTTTACCGTGATGTTCTTGTGGCCCATTTGGCGGATCCGAATATGACGGAGGGTCAGATGACTAGCTAAAAAAAAGAGAACTTGATGGTTAACACTCTTACTATGTATATAGGTGGGTATATGGTCAGTTTCGTATACGGATAAATGTAAAGCGGGTTTCAGGAGGAATTAGGGGTAAAGCATGTGTATCATCAGATTAGAGTGTCTTATTCACACGTGTAGGTTTCTCAAATTATAATTCTAATGGTGGGTTAAACATATTCATATGTTGTAAACAAGATGAACGGATCAGAATCTTGGTCTGATAAGTGTACGGACGGATATATAGATCAAGTAGCTAAATTAATGTGATCTAAGGGCTGAAATTTGATGTGTACGGTTAATTTATGATAATTAGGCCTGGTATAAAGTTTCACATGAAACGGATCATGAGAACCTTGTGAGTTGGAATTTAGGGTATAGGTTGATGGCATTTTCGTAATTATTGCTAATCTAAAGTTTTGTGAAAGCTAATGGTTCTAGATTATTATATATGATTTTCTAAACAATTCTTACAAAAGGACTTATTTTTAAATCATGATAAATAAAGACTTAATCACTGATTTAGTGAAATGAAGGTACATATATCGAACTATATGAGCAACGGTCGGATGACTTGATTTATGGATGAATATCATTCATAATCGGTCAGATTCATGTTGGAGGATGGATGTAGGGTTAGGTTGACTAGATTGGTACCGTACATGTATATATAATAGGTTAAATTTATGGTAACACTCGAGGGCTTTCAATACTCGGGTATTGAAAAGTTCGGGGTGTTACAATCTACCCCCCCTAAAAAGAATTTTGTCCCCGAAATTCAGTACTTCTACCTTAAATGCGAATGAGGACAATGTTTTCTACCAGCGTTCACCACTTTCCTTGTGATGTATGCTTATATGCCCAAGGGTTTGTGACTAACTACTAGGATTGGGGTTGTCAGACCCCACCAATATGACTCCAACTCAAGTTATGGGCCCTACCTAGACATTAGATCGGCCTGATCAACGGCCCAAGATCCCTTGAAAGAGCACCCTAGAAGGATGGACGGAGTAGACTTCTCACGTACCTCACGATGGGCCCCACCTCACGGCGCGAGTGCACAGCAGAGACGTGCACTCGCTGTGCACCTAGTGGGGGACGCTCGGTCAGACGCCCCTAACCGTCTCTCTCGAATAGAGAGATTTCTCTCTCCTCGCCTGCAACAGGGGACGGACGGGCGTCCGTTTCCTTGAGATGTGGCCCACCAGGTTTGGTCACGTGCATGATCCAAACCGTCCATCGTGTGTGCAACGTGGGGTTGAATAAAACCCTAGATCCTTCACACGAATATGTGCACGTGTGGGGCCACAAATTCAGTCTCAAAGGGGCTGTGTAAGACCATGTTACTTAAAACGGAAACTGTTGCGCCTTCTGTTGCCAACTCAGCGATCCGAACGAGGAGTATTCCTCCTATCCCAGACGTCCATTTGAGGAGATCTCCGCCGTCCAACTGAGGGCGTCAGTTTCTCAAAACCAGGGGAGAAAACCAGTGGCCGAAACCACCATTTCACCAGCTGTTTTGAGAAGTCAGTCAATGGAATCAATCCGGGCCATTCGTGGCTCATCCGACGGTGCTGAGAGACTTAGGAAAGTGTTATAAGGAAGGCTAGGATCGCGGATGTAATGGGAGCCTCTCTCATTTTTAGAAAAACTTAGAAAACAGCCGTTTTCTTCCTCCAGCGAACCCACAAAGAAAACCTTTGCAAAGTTTCGAAACTCCTCATCTACAAGCTCCACTACACCCCTAGGAATCCTCCCATGCTGTCGGATTATAGGAGGGAGCCTCCATTCGAGATCCGCCATTAATGGTGGCATTTTCTTCCTCTCCAAGCTGCACCAGTCGTTGAGCCCAGCCCGACCATCAGTCACTCATCCAAGGCGTATATTCCGTAGCTCATTTGATTGTGTCTGATTCCTGTTAATTCCATCAAGATTAGATTAGCGTGTTGGAGGCAATGATTTCATAAAAAATGTTTAAAACTGGTCAAGTGGGTCTGTCTTGAGTCTGACTCGGCTTAAGTTGAGTCGATTTCAAATCCCTGCTATTCAAAGAGCCCTCGGTAGTAATGAGAAAGCTAAGAAAGAAAGAAAGAAAGGAAGAACCAGGAAGCAAAGAGAAATAGAAGAAGGAAAGAAAGAGAGAAAGGAGGGAGTGTGGGTGTGCACGTTCCATCCCAACTCCAAGCCAAACCGAGTCGGGTAAACCTTCTCTCCTTCTCATCTTGAAACTCTAAACTAAGCTAAATAAGGACTTCATCAGGTCTTGTTCAAGCTGAAAACGGCCCTCAGTTAGGTTGTCATCTGAGCTAAAAAGATCAATCTGGTAACATCTGAAATCATGACTTATGAATGGCTGAAAAATCAGCCTGACAACAGCTGAAATTTTGGCTTGTAAATAGCTGAAAAACCAGGTCTGATAACATGATGGAAACCGGCTGGAAACCAATTTGAGATCACGCCAGATCCAGACTGTTTTGGGCTGAGTTTGGCCTCAAAACCAAACAGCAGACGGGCATTGCATCAAGCTGAAATTGACCGTTGTATCAAGCTTTAAAACAGGCTTTAAGAGGAGCCAAAATTAGGCCTTTCTAGCTCCTGCAACAGACTGAAAATGGCTCTCCAGTTGGGCTATTATCTGGGCTGAAAGCCAGCCCAGAACTGAGCTGAATGCAGGCCCATTTCAGGCCCTAGTTATGAAAAGTTTCAGGCCCAGTCCAGGCCACTTTGTTGGGCCACAATTGATGGGCCTGATCACCATTGATGCAGGCCCGATTTCCATGTCTATGGATCCTTACAATCTCAAGCATGTACAATAAAATGCATAGCCATTGGCAATTAATTATATTGATAATAGTTATTATAGACAAATAGTAATGATGATAATAATAATAATGTCATTATTAAATCTTAGTGCCTTATTTTGCCACTCTTAAATGTTATCATTAATAGTAGGTCATAATATTGGTTATTATTATAATGATTGTTATTACTACGTTAGCCAATATAAATAATAACAGTAAAGCTAATAGTTATTTGTAATTATTAAATTTACATCATAGTTAATGGTACACTAACTAGAGTTCAAAATCCTAAATTTAAGCCCAGAACTAAACCCTAGGATAAAATTCTAATTCTACACTAAAACCTTAAAAGATAACCCCAGGCTATGATCTTAAACCCTAAGTGGTATGTAGAACTTGGATCTAACCATATAAAATTTATAATTCATGATAGGATCCGGTTCTAAGGGCGCAAGCACTTACCAACGCTAAAAGGTGATTTGATTCATCAGGTGATGATTCTTCCCCTTGAGGTTTTCATTTTTTCATTGGCTTAAGTTATAGTTTTTATTTTAACTTGTAATTGATATCTCCATTTCATAGTCACATATGTTAATCGTTGGAATTAAATTGCTATAATACATGCTTAATGTTTATCCTGTATATTTATTCATGCTTGTGGATTATTTGTGGATTGCTTATGGAACTTAAACTGGTACACCAGTGGAAAACTCCCAGCTATATCTGTACACCCATACTTGGGATGTAACCCGACTGGTTGTGATAGTAATGGACCTTTGGCTTAGTGGTTATTGAATGGTAATATAAATTAATCATTGATGTGGGCCTACCATCCAGGGTTGTTGTGTCCAATGGTTTTCAAGGATGGTCTTTTATCGCATAGTTTTAATACTCACCCTATGTGGCTTATTTTGATATTTGCCTTATATGGCTTGCTTTGATATCACCTTATGTGCCTTTGTCCTGGTATTTTCCCTATATGGGTTCAATATTTTTATCGTGCAACCATGCGATGGTAAGCCCCATATACTGTAATATGACTGACCACTAGTTGATGAGTTTTCATTAAACATCCTAAGATGGTAGCCTCATGGGCCGAGGATGGTGGTATGGGACACTATGCCCGAGTCGTCAGCCTACGTTGGGCCATGTGCTCCCCGTAGTGACCTTGATGATTGTAATTGGACTAATAATGGTTTGACTAATCATGCATCCATGGCATATTTGCGATGACGGGTGGCTAATCCGGATGCTGTAGCACGTACTCTGTAGCTGTTGGGGTATCGTTTCGCTAGCTCTCAGACCACCGACTATTGACCCTTGTCCGACATTTGGATGATTTTCCCAGGTCGATGATTTGCATGGGTGACGAGCCCAAGTCCGGCTGGATGAGCATCCTCAGGCCGATGTGCATTCATGCATTTAAAAAGATTGTATCATGTATTGTTTTGAATGCTTAGTCTTATAACTATGCTTACCTAATGCGGCGGTGTGAAATCTTGAGGAAAATTCACACTGAGCTGGCCACTCATCCATCAAATATACAATCGTATAGGTAATATAGGTGGCATAGATGATGTTCACCTTCATATTGGTAAGGGGCAGGATATTGTTGACAAGGGTGCATGAGTGTATTTGCTAAAGGCTGCTACAGGATTTCATGACTCAAGATTGTTGCAATTTACTTTGTTTCACATGCAAAGTTATTTCATTTATATTGTAAGAATGGGGATATTGGTTTGTATAAGTCATTATGGGCAGCTCTTGTATATTTAAATAATAAGGCAAACTTTCCTTTATGTTTGATTTGTCCATACTACGTTTATCTGCTTACTTTGATAGTTGAAAAAAAAAAAATGTATACTCGAATTTGACCGTCCTTCAAGGTTAACACTCGGGTTTTTAGAAAACGAGTCATGTACTCGGGTCCTGAAAACACGGGGCGTTACATGTGTGATCTTTACAAACGTGTTAGCTATTTACCCATGTCGGTTCCTATATTCGTGATTATATTTCTTCATGGCCGGTTAGAAGAAGTGGACATGTGGGTTGATTCTTCCGTTTGAGATGACGTGTGCATTGTGTAGACTATTCAAGTGTGGTGCTTATTGATTGTATTAGGTTAGCCTATGTCTGTGCTTGTTAGGTACTCTGTTTTTATTTGTTATGGAGATAAATAAGCGACCAGAATTTGGTTTAGCAAACCAATATGATTTCTAGGAGTTTAGGTAACCTCTATTAAGTTAAATGGGACAAATTTTGAGATGAGCATCATAACAAATTTTGAGATAACCTATATTAAGTCAATCCAAGTTTTTCTCATGGCTAAGAGAAAATTGAAATGTCTGACAATAGAGAATCGTGATGAAGAATCTAGTATTATGATCAGTGGATCCATGAAAACCCCAAATTATGACCTGGTTATGGAATAGTATTAAACCTTCCATAAGTGCAAATGTCATTTTTCTGGATATGACCAAGGAAGAGTCGGATACTCTACTGGAGATGTATTCATTTGATAAAAATATCTCTCGTAGTTACATGAAAAAATATTCAAGCTCTAACAAGGAGATAAATCGTTGGGTGAATACTATTCCAAACTCAAAGGAATGTGGGAAGAGTTAAATGTATATCAATGTCTGACTACCGATTGGGAGAAACTACTCGACAACTTAAAGAATTTTGAGTAATCAAGTTCTTATTTGGGTTGAAACACGAATATGAATTGGTTTGTGCACAGATTTTGGGTGGTAAAGATGTGCTATCTTTAAATGAGGTATTTGCATGCCTCCAATGTGTATCTTTGGACTCTACAAGTGGAGCCAATGGCAACTCGGCTCTAGCATCGTTCGCTGGCTGGAAACGCAGTAATGGCCATGGTGGAAGAGGTGCTCGTGGTGACATGGGAGGTAGCCGTTGTAGAGGTGCGGACCTGGAAAGTGCACACATTGTGGGCTCTCCAATCATTTTATTGGAAAATGTTAGGAACTCCATGGGAAGCTTGCATGGGTTAATCAAGCTTCCTACACTGGAGAGAGCAGCAAGCCCCCTCTGGCTAATTCTACATCTATTGCTCCACAAGCAGGTCTGGTGAGATGGTTATTCTGACTCAAGAAGTATATTGCAAGTTGTTGAACAATGTACAGTATATTCCTACTACTTCTGCACCTACTTCCACCCCTACGGCTACATCGTGACTCTAGAAATGGCTTGTTTAGGATACAAGTCTCATACTCCATGGGTAATTAACTCTGGAGCTTTTGATCATCTGACAGGTCAATCTTGTGTGTTTTCGTCTATTGATGGCTCATTAATAGTAGGCTCTTCTGTCACTTTGGCAGACGGTACCTAGTTCACACAAGTCCATCCCTTTCATTATCTTTTCTTTTATTTGTCCCAAAATTTCGTTTAAGCTTCTATCTATTAACAAACTTAACAATTCCCTTGACTGTTGCGTCACTTCATATCCTTCACATTGTGTTTTCCAGAACCTAAAGACGAAAAAGAAGATTGGTGGAAGACATGAGCATGATGGGTTGTGCTACCTTGATTGTGACGTTGTGGGCGTAACGGCACAAAAAGACATCTTAGCTTATCAATGACACTACCATCTCAAACATTCATCGATAAAGATTGTTAAGGATGTCATTCTTTCCTTGTCGTCAATGCGATATCTAGATTGTGATGTGTGTGAGTTGAGTAAGCATCATTGAGTTATTTTTCCACCACATGTTAATAAGCGCCATTTAGCTCCTTTGTCTTTAGTTCATTTAGATGTTTAGAGTCTAATTAAAATATCTAGTAGGTATGGATTTAAGTATTTTATTACGTTTGTTGATGATTTTTTGAGAATTAGATGGCTTTCTTTAATAAAAGATGGATTTAAAATGTTTTATATTTTTAAGACTTTCTACATGAAAGTGCAAAATTAGTTTAATTATAAAGTATATGTATTTTGGTCTGATAATGCTGAGTATATGTCCCAAGCTTTTAGTCAAAATTTTTTTTTTTTTTTTCAAAACGAGAATCCGACACCAAATATCATGCGCACACAATCAAAGAAAAAGAAAAGAAAAAAAGCCACCAAGGTTACTTGAATCGTGGGTTGACATGCTTGGCTGTTGAAGCAACGTTTACCCTTCATTGAAAAAGAAAAGAAAAGAAAAGAAAAGAATAAAAAGCCCATCAAGGTTACTTGAATTGTGGGTTGCTTCAATAGATGGTATGGGAACAGGTACATATGTACATTACTTCCCCCGTTGTGTGGCAAACTAGGGTAGGATCATTTGGGTTGCTCCAATACATACACCAAGTATATACAACATAGTTCTCTCTCTCTCTCTCTATACATATATATGTATGTATGTATATTCAAATTATCCTTCCACAATATAGCTAGTGCTCAGGTTACTTGAAGTTATGCACACTTATGTAACAAAGACCACTTAACAAAGATCCTTCCACAATATAGCTAGTGCTCAGGCTAGATGCAACAAGTTGACTAGCATTGAAGTGGAGGATGAAAGACTTGAAGAGAAAGATAAAGTTTGCAATGCGATAGTTTGGTTCTACAAAGAATTGCTGACTGACGAAGGTTGGAAGAGGCCTACTTTGGATAACTTTCAATGTAGTACTTAGACGTGGACTCGCTTAAGAAGCTGTTCTCCAAAGACAAAGTCAAGAAATGATGAGGACATGTACTACCTAATCTTGATGGATTGGGTTGATGTACTTTTCGAGGAATTTTTGGATGGATTAGAACGTGGATAGCAGCCCAAATATCTTCCATAATGGGCCAAATCCGTAGACCCATCAATGGACTACGCATTGTCGCACCCATGGTACAATTTGGGTCCATGGAGGGGTCTTTTGGTTGCATTCCCCTTAAGTTACTATTATTTGGTTATTTTTGGATGGATTTTTATTTATTTTTGCTTTGCTTATGTCTCACTTAGATAGGGGTATTTTTTTTTCCTTGAAAATAAGATTATATGGCTGAGATTATAACATTTAGTTCATAGTTTATGCTTGATGTGAGGCCCAAATTAATGCTGGGGCTTTTCTTTTGTTTCCCTTCATGTAAAAACTTAATAAACACAAAATGTGTACAAGTTTTTGGTGATTTTTTATTCTTATTTATAAGCCTTAGGCTAGAGTTTGTGCAATTGCATGTTTTTCATAAGTGGGGCGTATGATCTAGGCCATCAAAACTAATAAGAGCTTTGGTTATTCGTTGGTTATTGCATTGTTTTTTTTTTTTTCCCCTTTCTTTTCAACTGGAAGAATCTCTATTCTTAGATTGGGTGTGTTTGGCATGATTTTGTCCTAGGGTTTGATATAATTGCATGCGGATGTCGATTCTCATTTGTTAGCTATACTAAGAAATTTGTGGATGCTTTGGGTAGGGATAATGCACTGGGGCTTGATAGATCTTTGCTAGCATTTTTTTTTTCCAG
Source organism: Magnolia kwangsiensis (assembly GCA_037074715.1). Lineage (NCBI taxonomy): Eukaryota > Viridiplantae > Streptophyta > Magnoliopsida > Magnoliales > Magnoliaceae > Magnolia > Magnolia kwangsiensis. Next base: position 87,510,660 of record CM073581.1, read on the forward strand.
ATGTGCTGGGAGTGTTTAGGGAGATTTGGTGGATTTTATAAGGAGTTTTATAATTGGGGGAGGCTTTCGAAGGAAACAAGGGCCTCTTTTATTGAGTTAATTCCGAGAGGCTTTCGAAGGAAACAAGGGCCTCTTTTATTGAGTTAATTCCGAAGGTGTCGGGGGCAAAAACTTTGAAAGAATATCGCCCCATTAGTTTATTTGGAAGTATCTACAAAATTCTTGTTAACGTGCTAGCTACGAGGTTTGAAGGGTCGTTAGTAGGTGTAGTTTCCAAGTTTCAAGGGGTTTTTATCGAGGGCAGGTAAATTCTTGACAGCACCTTAATAGCTCATGAGTACATCGATTCCAGGTTTAAGGAAGGTTTGGAAGGAGTGGTTTGTGAATTAAATATTGGGAAAGCTTATTATCACGTGGATTGGGTTTTTCTTTTTTATTTTGGATTACATGGTTGAAAGGATCGGATGTGGGGCGAAGTTGAGGGGGTGGGTAAAGGAGTGTATTAGTTTTACTAGGTTCTTAGTTTTGATAGACAGGTCACCAAAAGGTTCTTCCAAAGTTTGTGAGGGATTGAGTAAGGGTACACTCTCTCTTTTTCTCTGTCTCTCTCTCTCTCTCTCTCTCTCTCTCTCTCTCTCTCTCTTCCTGGTAATGGCCAAAGCTTTAGGCAAAATGTTGGAATGCGGGTGAGAGGTTGGTATCTTTTGCGGCTTTCATGTCAATAGGATGAGCTCCCCGATATCCCACCTTTAGTTCGCCCATGATATGCTTCTTTTTTGGATGTTGACGCAAGTATGGTGGAAAAGTTGATGATGGCTATTCGGTACTGTGAAGTTGTGTCAGGGTTGAAGGTCAATATTGCTTAGAGCATGATGTTGGGTGTCTGTTTGCCTAGGGAGGAGCTGATAGAGTTGTCTACAATATTTTATTATCATTATTTTTAAGATGAGTTTATTAGCATAAGCCAAAGCCGAAACAATTACAAATCATATATTCATACCCAAATTGAGGAAAACTAAAGCTTCCTGGAATTACATTTGAGAAGGATTTTGGAGAATTGCATAGCATAGGATTTACCTACCACTTGGGATCTGCATAGCATTTTGGAGAAGGATTTTACTAAGAATCGCCTTGAGTTTCTTTTATCTAGATTATTTCTTCTTTTTGTGCCTAGTGATGGCCTTCCGAATCGTAATCTTTCTGATAGCCTAAAAAATTCATCGGTCTCCTCATCCGAGAGGTTCCTATGATACAAGGGGCACTAAAACACCTCTTCACCTACAATTGAAAAGCTCCATGCCACCTCTATATTAGCCTTCATTGCAATTCTGGCTAAGCATGGAAATTCTTCCTTGGCCTTTTCCCCAATCCAAATGTCCTCCCAAAATCGAATGCTCTCCCCATCCCCCCAAGAGAAATCCATTCCGTTCATAAATTTTGATCTCACCAAATCCATGCTCTTCTAGACCTGAAACCACTTCGAAGCAAAGTGATAATCTTTCTTAAATTGTCCACCTCTCCTTCATCCACTTCACAAAAGAGGATCGTATCATTTGCATATCGTAAGTGAGATATTTGAATATCTGGCTTGTTCACCTGAAAACCTGCGATTAGACCTACTTGTAAGCCTTTATCTAGCATCTTACTTGGAGACTCTGCCACCACTACAAACAAATAAGGGAGAGACCGGATCTCCTTGGCGAATTCCTTGGGAGTATGCAACGAAACCTCTAGGGGATCGATTTACATCACTAAAAACTTGGCTGATTTAACACATACTTGTATCCATTGCCTCCACTTCTGCCCAAAACCCAATCTTTCCAAAAAGTAGTCTAGAAATGCCCATTACACATGATCATACGCCTTTTCAATATCCAGCCTCACAACTACACCTTTCTTTCCTTCTCTATGGCCAGCATTAACACATTCATCTGCAATTAAAGCACTGTTTGAAATCTGCCTTCCCACCACAATGTCTCTTGGGATTTTGAAATCACATCTCTACTAAAACCAACTGCATTCTGGTTGCCATTATCTTTGCTAGAATTTTATATCAATCCCCTAGAAAATTGATCTGTCTAGAATCTTTCAATCTTTTTGCACCTCCTTTTTTTCAGAATCAGAACAATGAAGGCCACACCAAGTTCTGAAATAATCTGGCTATTGTTATGAAATTCTTTAATGAACATCATTAAATCATTCTTTACTACTAAAACCTCTGCTAAAATGCTCTCGGAAAGCCATCCGGGCCTGGAACTTTATCACCACCTAACTCATCCGCTGCCACTTAACCTCTTCTTTGGAAAATGGTTAATGGTCTTTCTAATGAATTTGCATCCTCGATTGAGATTGGATTGAACTGCAAGTTGTCAAGTTTCGACCTTTTCCATCCTTCACTTGTTAACAGGTTCTTGTAGGGACTAACAATGGACACACATACCTTGGATTTTTCCTCTATTCTTCCCCTCTCTACTTTCACACTCGAAATCTTATTGGTTCTAGCCTTGACACTAACCATTGCATGGAAATACTTTGCGTTTTTGTCCCCAACTTTGAGCCATGTCACCCTAGACCACAGTCTTTACTTAATTTCTCGCTCCCTCAATCGAGCATTGTACGTAGCCTTGTAATATCCCTTGTGATGCTTTCTTCTTCAGATAATGCCTAGCTTTCCTCCTTTAATGTACAGAATCTGTATCTCATTTAGGAAGGAGTCCATTTCTGCTTCCCACCGCCTGAGAACTTCTTTCTTTCATGCCTTGAGCTTAACCTTAAGCATCTTGAGTTTCTAGAATAGAACAAATCCCTCGAAACTCTCTACCATGAAAGATGCCCACCATTCTTCTATCAGTTTTGAAAAACCATCCGACCATGACAGTTCGAATCTGAAAGGGCTCATTCCTTAGTTTGTTTGGATGTGAGGTGGGTGATTTTTCTTCCACTTATCTTAGTTTGCTTCTTTGTATCGACAAACCAGCAAAACACTTGTGGGTTGTGGTAGTGGAAAAGGAGGCTAGCTAGGTGGAAGAGCCGGTATTTATCACTTGGGGGGCCATATCACTCTCATCAAAGCAGCTTTATTAAATTTGTCTGTGTACTTTATGTCATTATTTCGATGCCCTTAGTTTGCTTCTTTGTATAGACAAACCAGCAAAACACTTGTGGGATGTGGTAGTGGAAAGGAGGCTAGCTAGGTGGAAGAACGGTATTTATCACTTGCAGGCCATATCACTCTCACCAAAGCAGCTTTATTAAATTTGTATGTGTACTTTCTGTCATTATTACGATGCCCGAAGTCAATTCTGTGGAGACTAAAAAAGTTGATGCAAGACTTTTTGTTGCAAGGGATGGCATGCACAAATAAGTTTGATTTTGCTAAGCTGGGGGAGGTGTGTAAATGTTATGATGGAGGTGCTGGAACTAGAGATTTGGGGGTGATGAATAGGGCATTGTTGGGTAAGTGGTTATGGAAATGTGGGACAAAGGAAGGTGCATTCTAGAGGGATATAGTTACTAGCAAATATGGTTGTAGTAAAGGTGGATGTTACACTAAGGATTCCTCTATATATAGGGCCTCGGCGATTTGGAAAGGGATTATTTCTGTAAAGCCATGCCTTAGTGAAGGGGTTGGTTTTGTGTTTGGGAATGGGGAGAATATTTAGTTTTGGAAAGACAGTGTAGATTGGGAGGAATCTTTGCGATTGTTATTCTTGAGAATTGCTTGTATATTTGTGGATCGAAATATCTTAGTAGTGCTACTTCTTGGTTTGTGGCGACTCTGTCGATTATTTCTTTTGGATTACGAGGTGGTAGAATTGGCTTTGATGCTAAACCACATTCACTTATGTTGCCTAGTTAGTAGGGAAAGGCACATTATGATATGGTGAAGGGATAAATTTGGGTGCTTCTCCGCGCTTTCATTTTATATGATGATCCATAAACAAGGGGTGGGTGGGGAATCAAAAAATACTAAGCATGTTTGGTCCTATGGTGTTCTCCTGAAGATTGCAACCTTCGCTTGGCTAGTTGGAAGGGGAAGGGTGTTGACAGCAGATAATCTCTAGAAATGGGGGATGGCGCTTCCAAACGCTTGCTTGATGTGCATGGCTAGCTTTGAGTCGATCGATCATCTCTTCCTCCACTGCTCGTTTGTTATTAAGATGTGGAATATCTTCTTATCCAAGTTTACTGTCTATTGGGCTTCATCGAGCTCTATTGGTTACTTTCTTGTGGGCTGGCATGGTCTGGAGGTTGGGAAGGAGATAAAGGCAATTTGGTAGCTGCGCTTGTTGGTGGGCGCAGTTTGGGAAGAAGGGAATGAGGGTTGCTTTCGAAATAGAGCCACACTCCGGAATGGGTGATAATGGGAGTGATGGGTTTTGTTATTGAATGGATTTAGTAGGGTGCGTGGCTGCTCCCCTTTTTTTGTATAGTGTGTTGCGCCAGCTCGAAGCTCTGTTTTATGAAATTACTGTCACCTTTCAAAAAAAAAAAAAAAAGGAAAAAGAAAGAAAAGAAAAAACAATGAACACTTTATGCTTAAAAAAATTGATGTGTCCTGCACCTGTGTTAGACACATGTCAGAGAGAGATCGACCAAGCCATTATCAGTGAACCTTAATTTCTTTTTCCATCTTGTAATTATGCATCACTAAAAAATAAAATATTTACATGGTCCCAATGTATTTCTTTTTATGTGGACATGTTGTTTTACACCTTATGCATGTGCAAGTTAAAAATTTATGTAATTATCATTTTTCAACATCATTATATATCTATATGGGCACCAGTGTTCGAGTTGTCAGTATTGCTACAAGTTTAGTTGGCCGGAGATAAAGATATAATATCGTTATTGTTGATAATATCGCTGATAATCGGAAATGCGGAGAAAATGGGAAAACATGTAGATAACGATGGAATTTTTTAGTGAAACTTCAGGACATGCCTAAATACACATATTTGCATATTCATGAATTAAAAAATTACAAAAATGCATTAAATAATAAGTTTTCATTTAATGGGGCTCAAAAAGCATGTGTTGCCATAAGAAATCACTCTAATTATAATATAAATGCAACCAACATATAATAATTAATACACGTAAAAGTAAATGAATTCAAAAATTATATGTATTTTTCTTAACGGTAATGCAGAATGTTGATCCTACTTGGGAGTTGGGACAAACATACATTAGATCCACCACATCTATCAGGTGGGCCGTCACATTTTCACCATATATCATTAAATTATATCAAATAAGACACTTAATTAGGCCAAATAAAAGTGTAAAATTATCTTAAAACTATAAATTTAAGTGTTGTAGGCTTGTTGCCCACTCTAAATTATCCTAAAACGATTTGGAAAAATGGATGAACGACATAGATAAAATACAAACATGATAGTGGGGCCCAAAGATCACCGTCCAATAGCCACTTGCCATGCAGCTTCAGTAGGCCACCCACGTTGGGAATGGTTAGGTGTTACCCGGTTAACAACTTAGTGGGTATTACCCTCATAGTGGGGCCCACCTTGATAATTTGTTGAATATCCATGCCGTTCAACCGTTTCTACAGTCCATTTTAGGACCTGGTACCAAAAACTATGCATATCTAAATCTCAAGTGGACCACACCGCCAGAAACAATGGTGATTAAGTGCCTCACCATTAAAAATTCCAAAGGGCCCATCGTAAAATTTTGGTAATGTTTATTTGCAATCCGACTTCTTAATAAAGTCAAGAAGATCTGGATGACAAGAAAGTAGAAAGATCATATTGATCCAAAAATATTGTGGCCTACAGAAAGGTTTTAATAGTTATTCATCACTTTTTGCATTGGTATGGTCCACCTGAGATTTGGATCTTCTTATGATTTGGGATCGCTTCCTAGAATGAGATGTAAAAATAGATGGATGACATGGATACATGGAAAATACATCAAGGTGGGCCCCACATGGTTAGAATAACACCCACTAAGCTGTTACCCGGGTAACAACTAATCCGCTCCCATTCACGTCCAGGTAGAAATTGGATTGCGCACGCTTTTATCCTACTGAGTAAACTCTGTTGGGCCCACCGCGAATGTATGTAGTTTATCCATGTTGTCCATCCATTTTTCCATCTCATTTTAGGACTTGAGCCCAAAATTAAAGCATATCTAATGCTTAAGTGGACCACACCACATGAAACAGTGGGAATAATGATTTCCACCGTTGAAACCTTCTTAGGGCCCATAGCGATGTTTATTTGTCATCCAACTTGTTCATAAGATCACACAGACATGGATGAAGAGAAAATAGAAATATCAGCCTGATACAAAACTTCTGTGGCCCCTAAGAATTTTTCAATGGTAAACATTCAATTCACACAATTTCCTGTGGTGTGGTCCACCTAAGCTTTGGATATGCTTCATTTTTGGGCTTGTGTCTTAAAATAATCTAATAAAATGGATGGGTGGAGTGGATCAAATACATAAATCATGGTGGGTCCCACAAAGTTTACTCAGTACGCAATTTGCTTTCATTCGGCGCGGTTTGGGTGGATCCCTGAATCTACCGAGGTCGGCGGATCCGTAACCGTGGGGCCCACTGTGAAGTATGTGCCTTACATCCACACCGTCCATCATATATGATGACTCATTTTAGTGCATGATCCGAAAAATGAACCAGATCCAAATCTTAAGTGGACCACACCACAAGAATTGTGTGAATTGAATGCATACCATTAAAAACTTCTTGGGGGCCACAAAAATTTTGAATCAAGCTGATATTTGTTTTATCCCTTCATCCATGCCTTTGTATATTTATGAAAAGGTTTGATGACAATAAACATCATTGTGGGCCCTAGGAAGGTTTCAACGGTGGAAATCATTATTCTCATTATTTCTTGTGGTGTGGTCCACTAGAGCTATGGATATGCTTTAATTTTGGGATTAACCCCTAAAGGATAAACAAATGGATAGCATGGATAAATCACATACATTCATGGTAGGCCCAGAGAGTTTACTCAGTATGATAAAGTGTACCATACAGTCCGCTTCCAAAATTCCGAAGCTTAAATTTGTTTTTTTAAAAAAATGGGTTTCGTTTGCAAAGAGGGTTTTGGCCGAAGAAAGGGGGATTTTCGATCAAGGGTTTCAAAACCCTATATCCAACAAAAATCAGAAAAAAGTCTCCCAAAATCCCTGATTCTTCGCCGAAATCATGTATTTGCGGCATCAATCTTCCAATCGAAAGAAGAGGGGAAAATTTCAGGTTTTTTTTATTTTTTATTTTTACCTCTATCGAAGACGGGAGCTGTCAATTAATGCCCATGAGATTCTCTTCTTTCGAGTTCCGATCAACCACCAACCAGTTATTACCGAAATCAAAGCTTTTTTTTGATTTTTATGTTTCAAACCATTATCTTTCATTTTTATTTTTATTTCTGATTTTTACCTATTATCGAAAAAAGAGGTAGTTGGCTACAACTTTTCCGTGATAAGTTACGTGGTTGGTGGCTACAATTGATATTGTCAGAGAGAATCCAAAACTATCAACAATATTGGTGATATTTCGCCGATAATCCAAAGAGGAATGAAAAATTGGGGTTTCGGTGTCGCTAGTGTAGCGACATGAATATTATCAACATTTCATTGACAATGCGAACATTGATGGGCACCTCAGGATGTTAGGGTTTTACAGGGTCCCTTGTGCCAGACACCTAATTCCCATGTCCAACACTGCCAGATGTCCATGTCCAAGTTACATAGATGCAATCACATAATCTTTAATACCTTTCTTTTCCTACTTCTAGTACAAACGATCACTTTTGCGATGAGATAATGCCTTTCTGTTTGAATTATTTGGTTGAATCATAGCCATCTTCTCTACTAAACAAGTATAAATGTTTAGCTGAGTCATTCATATCTTGGATCTCATCTCAGGTAGCCTAGGAGGACTTTCTTCTATCAATTTGTCTAACTGCTACTTGGACTCCACTAAAACCAAATGCGGTAGACTAGAAGCATCGTATGGGATGAGAAGAGCTTGGATAAGGCAGAAAGCAGTACAGTTTGTAGGTTTAGTGCAATCGCGGAGATCTGCAGATTCATTAACTGTAAGCTGCGGTCCATCTTCTGAAAGTATGTTCTTGTCACTTTCAGTGCTTATTTTTGCGTTTCAAATATCCATTTATAGACTACCTCAACATTTCAGCAATATATGTAGTGTAAGCTGGATCTGTAGCCTCAAATAAAACATGAATTACATGGTTTTGAGCCTTAGGAAACACAGATTGCATGGGTTTGCAATATTGCTGATGTGGGGTCCATGAATTGGTAACCCAGACCATTGATCTGATGGGCTCCACCATGTCTGGGGAAATGCATAAAAATCATGGGTTGAAGATTGTAGCCTGCAATCTGTGCCTGTGGATTGAAAGGTAATTAAAAAATGTGTGAACCGTCCACATTCGATGGAAAAAGAGCCAAAAATTCGAGGGTTAGGATATTCTTATCTGGGGAGTTTTGGGGCAACCTCTATCCATCACAGGCATATCAGATCAGTTGTCTGGATCACCAAACCATGGGCTGCACATGCATGGAACTGGGTGCACCAACAAACTGTTTTTATTTATTTATTTATAATAATGTCAGGATCATGTAATTCCTCTTTCGTTTTGATATAAAGGTGACTTCTTAACTATCTATCCAACACACACCACACACCTAAGCTTAAAATTGGACACTGGCCATTTGGTTTTAACCAGCTGATGTCATCTGTTGAGTTTGGACTGCTGACAATTTTCTTTTTAACTGTCGACTTGATGGTCACTTATTGGTTGGTTAGGATCTTGATGATTGTCCTATATGCATGACTTCCTGGATATGGTCCATTTGCAATGGTTTCCATGGTTTGGATGGTCTAGATTGACATACATGGGTTCCACATCTATGGTAGATCAGTCACTTCCATTTAAAAAATGCTGGAAAACACACATCATGCTCTTGAGTCTAACCCATTCAAGATTGCAATGATGGAGAAGTGCTACATAATGTTTGGTTTAGTTGGACAGAATTCTGGCCTGCATTATACATATGCAGCCCACAATTTGATTAATTCCCAATGATTTGTGCCAATCAATTTCAAGTAATTAAGCTAATGTGCTCAGCAGCTGTGAAAAATTTAGAGGATGATTTGGAAGAAAAGAAATCCATCAGTTCAACGGGTCATGTCATTCCAAATTCATTACAGGTATGTTTCCATCAACATGCCTTTGTGAATAGTATGAAATCTGATGTCCAGATCTGTTATTCTGCAGATGCATCTAAGAGATTTTATATTTTATATTTTTGGTATATAATATATGATCTGGTCCATTGACAATCAAACATTCGATATTTGCTGAACCTGAGATCCAGTCATTTGACATGTGATCGTTACTTGTGAGCAAATCCAGCATTGGATTCAATTAGATTGATCATGGAAGAATTGGTATTTTATGCATGAATATAATTGGAAACAATTCCGTCTTAATTTCCTCTTCATGTATTTATATGTATACTCTTTTATTCCCTATGCTTTTATGAATGCTTATCCTGTTATCATTTTTTTTATTGGTTACTATGCTTTTACAATGTAGTATCTATACAATAATTATCTTTTACCATTTTCATGTTACTTTACGGATTGGTTAGGATCTGGTTTTGATCACCATGTGATGCACCCAAACATGTTTCTATGTTTGTGTCATGTTGTGACATTTCCTTTCACATTGTTTAATTCCATATCATCAAATGTGAAGGGTCCTCATGAAAGAGGATTGAACAGCACATGTGCAAGTGTGTCATACATGGAAGATCCAGGCCATTCATCAAGTGGGCCACACTGAAGATGCCTAGACCCAAAATCAAGGCTGACCTTCTGAACAGGTGAGGACGTATGCACGATGTATGTGGATGTTGGCTGATCTATTTTAACTGTTGAATTTATTGTTCACATGTGGTCCACCTGATGAGCGAACTTCCTACTTTGGGCCAGAGTATTTTTGCAGTTGTCCCACACCTGATTAGTGGCCCTGATCTTACATACAATTCCCATGCTGTTACACTGTTCCACGAACAGATCCTTGATCCTATTCATGCAAATGATCTTTGCAGGGCCCTTTTGTTTTTGTTTTGTTTTGTTTTGTTTTGTTTTTTTTTTTTTTTTTTTTTTTTATTGTTTTTTTTTTTTGATGTAGTACCAATTCATCCAAATTTCTTTACAGGTGGAATCTTTGCTCACACAAATTTGTGATACATCTACTATAGCAGAGTTTGAACTAAAAGTAAGAGATTGTCTTTCAAACCTTGAAGCAGAAATTGTGATTGTTGATTTGGTTTCTCTGATAAGAAAATGCAGATTTTTTTTTTTTCCTAACTCTCTTCTTTTTATGTTTAGCTTGGTGGCTTTCGGCTATATGTCACAAGGGACTTGAAGGGGAAAAGTGAACCGCCACTTCCTCCCAGTCCCCCTCCAATCAATACAAATGTTGATGTTGAGACTCCTGATTTGAACGGATCAGTCACTACCCCGTCTTTAGCACTCTCTAAGCCAAAACCTTCTATAGGCGGAATCCAGAGGTTGCTTGAGACGGCTACAGATGAAGGGTTGGTGATACTTCAGTCCCCAAAGGTGAGATTTTGCAGAATTTTACTCATTTGGTTCTTTCGAGGCCTCACTATTAACACCTTATTTATGTAGGTGGGCTATTTTAGAAGATCTCGGACTATAAAAGGGAAGCGGGCACCTCCACCATGTAAAGAGGTACCCATTAGCCGATCTTTGTTAGACAGAGCCAGTTATGTATTCTGTTATTTAGAAAACTTCCAAAATTGGTGCCTGGACAAGAAGTTCGACCAACTTAATTGGTTTGGTGGGGATCAAAGCACCATGTTTCAGAAAAATCGTAGCACCAGTGGATTTCTGAAAAATATAAACTTGGCTGATTATTATATAAACTCAGATGAGTTTATGCAAGGCAAAAATTGGAAGTTTTCCTTTCTGGTCTGTTGTTTCATTTTCTTTGTTGTTTCCTCTTCATTCAGGGAGCTATTTTTGTAAATTTCAAGCACTTCCTTGAAACTAATGCTTTTAAATCTGGACTGGGCCTGGACCCTTTTTCATTGGTGGTTTGGTCCGACCAGGTTAACCTGTTCCGACCTGGGACATCTGCTTAAAGTCTAATTAAAAAGAAAAGAAAAGCAAAGCTGTGGATAGTAAGCTTACATTCTTTCACGAAAATTTGTAACCATTACTTGACCCCCAATCTGACCTGATTTGATGGCCCGTTCCAGACTAAACTGGTATGATTAAGTTCGATCTGAGTTTATAAACATTGCCTGAAACTCCTCTCTCCATCCACCAGAATCATCCCCCCTATATAACCCAAATATACTTTACTCTTTGCATTCCTGCTATCCTCGGTTCGCATGTATGCAGGTTGCAGTGTACTGTCTATAACCTAAATTTGGCCCACCTATACAGATCTGTTGATCTTCCTTTCTTCTAGGTACCATTCTCCTCTCCTAAGTCATTCACATGAATAGCAAAAAAACTCTAATCCAAACCCTATAATTTTGCTTCCTAAACCTAATTGTCCTCTTTATGTATGGTATTCAAGCACTACAAGTTTTTTTTTACATTTTTCTTAAAACAATTTTCATTTTTCTAGTGAGGATGACATGGTTTCTTTCTTGTTTTTATTTAGGGTACTGCCTGTAATTTCGGGCTTTTCAAACTTTCAGAGGAAATTTATCTGTTTTATAAAGATTGTGGGTTTTTGTTAAATGCATGATTATGACAAGGAATTAATCTTTCCTATGACTGAAAATTACCTCCCGATGATGATTTCGTTACTAAAAGAAACAGATTCAAATTGTTGCAATTTCTGTGTCACTTACATTTATAATTGGGTTCTGCTATAAATGAAAATTTCATTTATTTAAAGTCATTCAAATGTTCGTTAACGGTGAGGTTTAATATCAAAGGAGTTTATTCAAATCGGGTTATTATTAATTTTTCTACATCCAATCTACTAGAAATAGTTGTCTACTTTTGAGTGTTAAATTGTAGAGCAAAGCTGTCCTGGTTAAGCATGCTAGAACAATGAGTATTTTATACAATATAAAGGGATACGTCAACTAATTTTGTAGATTTCCTATGTCAATGTGGTTGTTCATGGGAATGAAGGTCTGCTTCATACTTCTCTTGAAACATTAATTTACCCTTTTCACTGGATCCCATCCATCTCTTTGGTGTCGCTTGATTTTGACATATGATTGAAGAAATAAGACGAGACCTTAAGAACAAGAAAAAAGGGCAGTACAAAGTATGTCAAAACCGAAAAGGCAGACAGCTTTTATTTTCCCATTATTATTATTGTGCTTTTATGTTTTCTTAACAGAAGCAAGCAGTGAAGGAAGGACAAGTACTTTGTTACATTGAGCAGCTTGGCGGCGAGATTCCGATTGAGGTTCATATCTCAACTTACTGCCGGCTGTGGGCGCATGGTTTTCGGCTTTTCTTGTTTCTCTGAGCAAAATGGAAACTCTTTGACTTCAATCTTCTGGTTGCTTTTCTGTCTGGAGATATTACTGGGTCCTAATGCATCAGGACAAGAATACAATATTCCCAGTCCATATAGGTTGAACCCATTTGCTGATCTGGACTGTTGATCTATTGGGCCTCATCATGGATGCAGATGACCCCCAAAATATCTGATATTGGAACATGCTGAGGCTTCTATTTGTGGCCTACAAATAGAGGTTTAAGGAAACAAAACAATGCTTGGGGGAGAAGGCCAAAGGTTGGACATATCTCTGGAGGATTTTTTGAGTTTTGATGCATCCCCCATTCACTTGGGAGCCTGTCATATCAATGGTCTAGATCACCAACGAGGGGCCCCCACTTTATGAATAAGTGTGTCAGTGCAACATTTACAGCCTGATGCATCAGGACCCAAAAATAATTCCTCTACGTTTCTTTGGAAGCAGCTATTTGTATTCCATTCTGGATAAAGCAAAAGCTTATTTGTTACTACCTTTTTCCAGTCAGATGTATCGGGGGAGGTAATCAAGATATTAAGAGATGATGGCGGTATGTACCTGACAAATTCTCCCTTCCTTCCCATTATATATTTTACTGTTACAATGAAAATATATTGGAAATAATTGATCAGTCACCTTCCCCCAAAATGAGTTCAGAGCTAGATTATAGTGATGCTTCCCTCCCGTTTTTCAAGTCATGGTATCTCATCTACCATATCCCACATACATGTATATGCCAATCCGGACTGTCTAACTTGTGGGCCCAATATGAATGGTGGCCTGAAATCTGTATTGACTGAACAACCAGAATCCATCTGATTTTGTTATCGAATTGGACTGCTGACCATTTTAGTTTCAACCATCCATTTGACACCCACAGATTGAATGGTTAGGAACATTTGTTGTTTGTGACTTTCACGGCTATACCCCCAATGGACCTCTGACGATTTGGATGTCTGGATTGACACATATGTATGCCGCGTGCATTGTAAATGAGACAGACACAACTTAAAACCCGAGAAAAAAAAAAGGGACAAAAGAAAAGACTGCTGCTGGAGTCATGTCCAGGAATTGAATAAACATATTCTCTAATTATGAAAATTGAATATTGTATATTGGGTCTCCTCAATGCATGGTTTGTTAAATTCCTGAAGTACCCACGTTCCAATATTTCATTCGCATGCGGCATTTGCATGGATTAGTTTTTTCAGTTTATCATATGCAATTTGCAAATTTGGTTTCTTGGAGTGGATCTTGTTTCTAACAAAATCATCTATTTCTTTTTGAGTGAAAATTACTCTTCAGAACCTGTCGGGTATGGAGACGCTCTTATTGCCATACTGCCATCTTTCCCGGGGATTAAGAAGCTTCAGAAGATTGTTTGATTTACCAATTCTTTAATTATATCCATTTCATTCTAGTAAGTGTTTTATTTTTATTTTTTGATTAAAGTGCAATGTAATGTATTTCAAGTACTGCTATAATCAGACAAATTGGGTTAGAAATTAATCAGATGTTCTTTTTCCACTGTAAACGTGGAACTTCCAAATTGTGGACCCAATCATGGGCGGATCAAGGCCTGAAAATCAAGCTGGCCTGACAATGTTAGCCACCGATTTTTTGCCAGTTAAACTTGGACCCTTGACTATTTCCCCTCAACCATCCATTTATGGTCGCCCATTGGATGGTTGGGGTTATTTGATCAGTGAGACTTTTGGGCTATCCACCTTAGTGGACCCCGCAATTTGGCCGGCTTGGATTGGTCTGCATCTACGCCGCTTGTATGAGTCACCCCTGACTCAAGCAAGTTGCAAGTCGCAACTTGATTCGACCATGTGTCAGGCTGAGTATCCTAGCCATAAATCCATGGTGACAAGGGGCCTGGCCTGGTGGGTCTATGTTGTTGTTGTGCAGGCCGGATACAGATTGGCTCGGGCCTGCAAGAGAGGATGCAAGAGAGATATCGACCTGGTTTTGAAGGCCAATTAACAAATGGGTTGGACTGCAGTTGCCCAGAAGCTGAGAACAGATGAAACTTGGGCTTGAAATCAGAGGTCCAATTATGCCAGGTCCATGAGTAATGACCTCGAATAATTAATCAGGTCCAGCTTGGGATGATCGTAACATGGCGTGTTTCGATGCCTGATGCATTGGATCTTGGCCATGTTTTTAAAGCTTTTTCTACATAGACCCATTGTAAGCCCAGATTCAGGCTCATTAGTGCTATTGTGTGAACATGGGTTCTGAAGTTCAGGTTAGTAAATGGGTCAGGTCCTTCATCCCAATGGCTCCCACAAATGGTCGTCTCACAAAGGTTCTTTGTTTGAGATGTCATATCAATTTTGTAAAATGGCCCATTAAAGAGGTGGTAATTCTAATGGATGGCTTAGATCAATGAGCACATTTACTTGTGAGTGCTGATGAATGCCGACTGAGATCAACGTGCAAATTCGCTAAGGGGTCGTTTGGATGCCACTTAAAAACTCAAGGGATCCAAACGACCCAGGAGTATTGGTTTTACCAAACAAGCCTTTAGCTTTTAAATATTTACAAAAAGGTGCTTTTTTTATTTTAAAAAAATAATAATTTGAGCGTGTCCACTCATCAAGTGAGACACCATGTGTGCATAGAATCTGGATCGTTAGAAACCTTTTTCCGAACCATTCACTGCTTTTGTGCAAGTGTGGCCCACCAGATTAGTCCAATGCTATGACTTCTACGCGGAGTTAAACTACATGTGAGGCCCACCTGATGCATTGTTGGATATTACACGGGTGGCTGTGTAGTCATGGTGTAGAGGTGTGGTGGGCTTAGCAAATGCTCGTCTAATGCAGATGGACTGGATATGAATAAGGTTGGCAATGGGTGGAGCCTGGGCCCAGCGAAATCAATATTTTGAATAGGCCCGATCCAAAGACAATGCCAGGCCTAGATAGTTACAAGTGAGGGGAAAATGTGCCAGGCCCAAGCAAGTCCTAGCCTGATAGATAGGCTGAGGACATGAGTCAAGGTCCAAACCAGTCCATGAGCCAAGGAATAGGGCTTGACTGGAATGGGTTTAGGCCAAAACAATCGATCGGGCCTAGGCCCTATCCGATCTGACAAACTTGGTCTAGGGAGGAGCTTTGTGGGGCCTAACATGATGTATGGGTTTTATCCACGCTGTCCATCTATTTTGCCATGTCATTTTAGGGTATGAGCCCAAAAATGAGGTAGACTAGGCTCAAGTGGGCCACACCACAGGAAGCAGTGGATAATGACACACGCTGGAAACCTTGTTAGGGCCCGCCGTGATGCTTATTTGCCATCTGACCTGTTCATAAGGTCAGGTAGACCTGATGAGCTTGATCAAAACTTTTGGGGTTCCGATGAAGCTTTTAATGGTGCGTGTTCAATCCCCACTGTGTGGTCCATTTGAGTGTTGGATCTACCTAAATTTTGGGCTCATTCCCTAAAATGATCGGGCAAAATGAATGGACGGCATAGATGAAGCCCATACATCACGTTGGTCTAGGCAGAGGCAACACATTCATCATGGGTATAGGCCCGGCCCAGCCCCCAGATGGGGCCTACATTTCCAGTCCTCTCACAAGTTTGTCCTCTCACGTTGGTCTAGGGACGCGGATCAGGGGTGTTGCCGGTTGCGAACACCATCCTCAGCCACGCTAGGTTGGTGCGTGGGGTGCTGTGGCGCCAACGTGATTTATGTGCTTTATATCCACGGCATCCATCCGTTTTTCTCCCTCATTTTAGGGTATAAACAGGAAAATAAAGCATATCCCAAGCCCAAGTGGACCACATCATAGGAAACATTGGTGATTGAATGCCTACCACTAAAAACTTCTCGGGGGCCTCAAAAGTTTTGGATTGGGCTGATCTTTGTGTTTCCATTCAACCCACCTTATCAACAGGTTAGATGACAAATAAACATTACGCTGGTCGGTGGTCCCTTAGAAAGGTTTCCACGATTATCCCACTGTTTTTGGAAGTGTGTTCCTTGAGGTTTGGATCTGCTTCAATTTTTGTTTCATGGCTTAAAATAAGTTGTCCCACTGTTTTTGGAAGTGTGTGCCACTTGAGCTTTGGATCTGCTTCAATTTTTATTTCAGAGCTTAAAATAAGTTGTTCCACTGTTTCTGGAAGTGTGTACCACTTGAACTTTGGATCTGCTTCAATTTTTTCAACTGTTTTTGAAAGTGTGTTCCACTAGAGCTCTGGATCTGCTTCAATTTTTTGTTTCAGGGTTTAAAATAAGTTGTCCCAGTATTTCTGGAAGCGTGTTCCACTTTAGCTTTGGATTTGCTTCAATTTTTGTTACATGGCTGAAAACAAGTTGTAAAAACAAATGGGCAGTATGAATATAAAACACATACACCACATTAGGCCCACAGCGCCTAAAACATCAACGTACCACCATTAGGGTGGGCAACGCCCCTAATCCCCTTCAAGCCTACACGTGGAGCGAACCAGCCATGCCACCTTAGGCCCCTCGATGTATGCATTGTATATCCAGGCCGTTCATCCGTTTTGACAGCTTATTTTAGCTCAGTCCCAAAACTAAATCAAATTCAAATTTCAGGTGGGCCACATCGCAGTAAATAACAGTTATTAATCAAGCTCTTTACGGGTCAAATAAGCTATGTATCCAGCTGATCAATAGCCCACTGTGATGTATTTAATTACATTTACGCCATCCATCGTATTGATAAACTCATCATCTGATGGCATGGTCTGAAAAATGAAGCATTTACAAACCCTCGGAGACAAAAGCTTTGCATATAGATGATATCTGTGTGGTGTCTTCATCTAAGGTGTCTTAACCTTATCAACGATTAAGAGTTTAATTTGAATAAGCCGTTTGTCTTAATCTCTAAGAAGTTTGTTATTTGTTTATCCAATTTATAGGAGCAACGGCCTTATTTCATACTTTGGTAATTCTTGTATTCTTTTCTGTTTAAGCAGTTGATGACTATAGATACAGCATCTTTCAATTTCCCTATGCTTCTCTCTTAATTTGTTTATCAATTAAATGGTAAATAAACATTTTGATGGAATTCAAGAAGCTTTTAATGGTGGGGATTTAATCACTACTGTTTACTGTGGTATGGTCCACCTAAGATTTGGGTCAGTTTCATTTTTTCGATCATGCCCTAAAATGAGCTTTCAAAGTGGTTGGACACATCGATGTGAGCCCCATAGTCAGGGGTCCCAACCACCTCGGTGGATCGGGGATCTCACCGAATCCGCTCGGGCCTACATGCGTACACGTGTTATGAAGGAAAACTGTCAGTTTCATCGTCACCTACTACCTGTTTTTTATTTATCTTCAACCGCAGCCATGGGAGAAGAGAAATGCTCTCTTCTCTTCGCTTCTCCTCCTATCGCATCCTCTCCTCTCAAACCTTAACCCCAGGAGAGAGAAGATCATCATTCTCTTCAATCATGGCTATCCATTTGCAGGCCCACGCCTTCGCAGGCAATCCACTCAGAACCAAAAACCCAAAACCAGTCCACCCAATTTCCCTCACTTCCGCCCTCGAAACCCTTAAAAATCTCCTCTTGGGAAACACCGTCGAGCCGTTCTCGCCGGATTTCAGGATCTTGCCCTTCCGGAAAGGCAAGCCTCTGGCCTCTTCGTCAGCCTCCATCGCTAATTCCACTCCTGTTTGGCGTTTGGGTTGGATCGGTTTTTCTAGTTGCAAGGAGATTTTGGGTAAATTTGGAATTGAGTTGGGTGAGGGTTCTCTGGTTTATCTTGGATCGGAGTCGTCAGAGGAGGGGGGAGTTGTTTATTGGGCTATTGATGTTTCCTCCGCTGTGGGCGATTTGGGTCTTGAATTGCGGGATGGGGGGTTCTCATTTGTTGAACTGCGGACGTTGATGGTTGCCACGGACTGGGCTGATGACCGCATGATGGGAGAACTGGCGATTGGTGGTCATGTAAGTGGTGCTGCTTCTTGCTTGTCTACATGTAATTTTTTTTCCAAAAGTAATCATTTGGGTGGGTCCCACCTTTTTTTTTCCTATCCGCACCATCCATCTGAAGGGCCCTGTCCTCTATGGGCAATGGACCAAACGATTCCTCCAAATAGTCACAGCCATCCACTCTCTGATTTCCACCTCTCACAAATGGACTTATTTTTAGAGCACATTTGGATGCTTTTAAGTTTTTTAAGCAGGTGAAAATAAGTTACAAGTAATCCTGTTTGGATGTAAGTTGTAAGTTACTTACACCTAAGTTGGTTTCTGTGTTTGGGTAATCTGTAAGTTAGTTACAGGTAGGAACCTCTATATTCACACCAACCAGAGCCTGGAGTAGGGAAAAGTTCAAAAATTAGATTGACACATAAGAAAGATTAGATAAAAGTATGACATTTTGTTGAGCACATCTAGATGAATATTTGAGCTGATTATTAGGCTAAACTAATCATCAGGTAAGCTGTAAAAGTGAGAACAAAACTTAAGGTAAGCAAGAGGGAACTAAAAATTCTCATTTTCTTTCCAATTTATGTTTACAATACTACAAGGAATAGAAACATACAAACAAACTACGGCAACAAAAAGGCGACCTATTTAGGAATCATGTTTTCCAACCATATATATCTCTGATTAGGGGACGGGGACACCATGAAGGAATGTATGGATAAGATTTGATTGATTAGAAAGGTACCTAAAAGGAAAAGCCTTATACATTGTGGCCTCATTGATGGTTTTCATATTCTTCCATTCCTGCCATAATTTCGTCGTCATATTTGTAGCCATATTTCACGACTTGAGGGTGATCTATTTGTCCATTGATCCAAAAAAGCTATCAAATCTATTTACGACAGTCGATGTGAGAGTGACCTTCTTTTTCTTTAATGACCTTGGAGCTAAGGTTCCTGCAGTCTGTTTACTACTTCCCCTAGATTGTTGAGATTTAGGTTGTGTCCCATCCCAATATGCATCACCCATGAGTGCAAATGGTATATATGTTTCGAAGTGAATTGGAGACAATTGGGTGTTATTCATGGGGTGAGATGGCACATCATCTTCTTCATTAGGATCGGCTAGAGTTCGTGCACTACTCCCCGCGGTAGAATTGTCTTTGCATATGGACTCAAATTGCTTAAACAGTGGGAATGACTTTCTTCTTCTTCTTCTCTTTTTATTTTATATTTTATATATATTTTTTTATTTTTTCAAGTTTTTCCTGTAAAATAAGAGAAGTTGAGAATTGAAATACTCTTCACAACTATATTATAAGAGGAGTGTTAAACATTAATTTACCTTGATTAAATCATTCCAAACTGATGGTTCGGTAGTCACGCATTTTGTTTCTTCATTCCAACTGAAGCCATTCTTGCTCAGTGCAAGCTTATTAAATAGATATTTTCCCTTTAATGTTCGTAATTGATTCCCACAACTATCATTATTCACCTGCACGGAAAACGTTTCTTTTACCAATTTAGCTACTTTACTCATAGTGGCCTTTCTAGAAGCATTGTCGGATTTCCTTCCCAATAATGCTTCGTTAACTAATAAGTTCGCCATACATTCATCCATATAGAAAGTCCAGTTGACTTGTGCCTTTTGGCCACTACTGCATGGGTTTGAAGGTTGTGGTATGCCTTACAAAGATAATAGATTTGTAAACTATTTAAGATATATTGAAAGTAGGAAGACGTGGATTTACAAATGTAACTCGAAATTGCATTTGTAAAATATTGCATTCATATGCCAAGTAAAAATCAATTCATCGGTATTAATATTTGTAAATAAATATTTATCAAAGGACATTTAATTATCGTTTTATCCTGAATTGTAGTTTGCTTACATATTAGATGCAAGCACAAGTCTGAAACCTTTCCATCTTTTCTTCTCCATTCTAGCCATCATGGATTCATTCTCAAATCCGCCTTCATCCTCATTGTCGCTAGTTTTGACTTCTCCATCGTTACCTTCATTTGTGTCCATATCAACTCCATTTTCATCATCGTTGTTATTGTCGTTATTCTTCAAATTGGGCTCTTGATCATGACTTTCAGTAATAATATGATTATGCAGGATGCAACTTGCAAAGACTATATTCACTTGGGTGCGTATAGGATAGGCTAAGGCTATCTTTAATATAGGAAATTGTGCCTTTAGTACTCGTAAGGCATGTTCTATGACATTCCTTAATGGGGAATAACAAAGATTAAACAACTCTTCTTTCGTCATTGGCTCACGCCCCTACCTAAATTCCTTTAGGTGATACTGAACTCAATGGAATAGTGTTAAGAAACCGGGTATATTCGCAAAACCATCATAAACCAAATAGTATTTACCTACAAGAAACAGGCCAAAAGTCACTTGATTTTAAGATACATATTAACTAATTAATATATACCTATTGATTGATTTTAAGCTACATATTAAGTAATTAACATATATCTACTGATTGATCTGAATTAATACCTCTTGGGACAATCAATTTGTTGTCTTGGCTGAGAGCATCTACTAGCATCTGCGAATCCAATGTTGATCCTTCCCACCCCGCTTGTATGTATTGGAATTTTAAATCAAAAGAACGGCTCACTAGCACATTAAGGGATACAAATCCCTTTCGATTCCACCACTTAGCTTGCTTCTTTAAACCGACAATGGCTAGAATATGAGTGCCGTCTATGGCTCCAACACAACTCTAATGAAGAGAACTATAACTTATTTTTCCATACTCTAGAATTGAAATTCTAAAATGCAAAATATGTACTTACTAACCTGAAAATAAGAAAAAAAATCCTCATACTATTCATTATTTTGGGAGGTTCCGCAGATAGTTTAAAAAAAATCACAATGTAGCCTAACAATTGCATTAAGCATCTTATTGAAGTGGCAACTAATTGCTTTCTCAGAATGGTTGAAATGTTGCTGCATAACACAGTTCTTGATGTGATGACTAATTGTATGAAGAAAGATTACTTTTCCTCTAAAGATATGCCAAATGTGCCTCACAAGTTACTCTTCTCTTGTATAATGTCGCAAAGGCAAAAAAAGGCCTCTTTGTGCATACGAATGTAATTATAGCATGTTAGCCCCAATTCATTGATAATCGCATTTGCAGCTTGAATGCCTGTCTGATTTTGTGCCTATTGCTGCTACAGTTCTTCTTGCATATTATCTTCCTTAAGCCAACAGATCAATAATACACCTGTAGCGGCTGCTGCAGCCATGCCAGTCAGCTCCATGCCGGAATCTGAATCTAATATGTTTAAGGCGTGTTTGGATAGACTATCAAATTGAATTCCAACAATTAGTTCAATAAAGTGGGAATGTAAATTAGAAAATGTGTATTTGGATAGACTGTCAAAGGTGTGTTTGGATAGAGCCCATCTCTCAAGACACACTTTGATTTTCAACAGAAAATATCAAGTATTTGCAAAGGGTCCTATCCTATGAACCAAGCCTTTGAACTGAAGGAAGAAACAATTTACAGTGACATTTTGAAAGATTGGACAAACAATTAAAGTGGTGGACTAGTCATCTTTTTTTGGTTAGATGTATTGATGAATGATTGGGACAAACGTGAAGTATCAAAAAGGAAAGAATGATCCACAATTTTAGTACAGCTAATAATAATATGAATTTTATTTTTTATAAAATAAGTTGACCAATTGAGGAGATTTTTTTACCATGGTTCATCACTGATGGGGGCCATCAGATCAATGGCTTGGATTAGCCAACCATGGGCCTTACAGGCCACTCAGGCTTATACCAATAGATAGTGTCACTTTCAGGCATCTGATACCTGTAGTTGTCTTTTATTTATTTATGAAAGATGAAATTTTATTAAGAGCAAAAAAGGAAAAAAAGCACAGAAAAAGGAACGACCAGAAAATAAAGAAAGAGGAGAAAAAAGAAAGAAAGAAAAGAAGCTACCCAACCCCCCAGCTCCACAGCTAGCTACCCCAAGAAAACCTAAAACTAAGGGGCCTAGTCCTTAAAAAAGGCTCAAGACTAAGAAGAAAACCCCTGTCGACGAAATACTCATATTACAAAAGCAACAGTTGTTCCTCTGGAGCTAGATTGACTAGAGGGTAGCAAGGAACAAGATACACCATTTCCTCCTTCCTAGGATACAACCTTCTTCCGCATGCCACAAACGAAAGAGGCCTCAACATCTTTTGGCATTACACAGGACAAACTGGTCGTTCGTAGGGCTACACTGTGAATTTGCCAGAGGATGACCGATTCCAAGCGAGGGAATCCTCTTCACTAGAAGGAATAAAGCGCTGCAACCGAGACATCAAGATGATATAGATATAATAGTTCTTTCTTCTTTATCTTCTTCTTCTTCTTTTTATTATTTATTATTTTTTTAAAATCAGTTGAACAGTGAAGAGCAATATCTTATTGATTTTTTTTAGCAATTATCTGCTACACTGCATCTTCTCTAGCACAAAAGAATTATTTCAAAATACGTTCTGCATGGGCAGAACCATTTTGCACATGTGCTTTGAGGAGGATTCTCCTCATCCTTTTTTTATAGAGGTTAGAATTCAACTCATCCTTAGCAGGCTTCTACAAAGAAATGTTCCTCTGTAATGATGATTATGGGTGATGTAGACACTGAGGATCCTCATAATTCCAGAATTACTCTGGGGAGGTTCGTTGCCATCTTTATTGCAACCAGGCATTCTAATTATTTCAAAATACGTTCTGCATGGGAACCATTTTGGATCCACATCAATATGCTGATGCCATCGAATAGAAACTGGATGCATGTTAGTTAAGCTTAGAAACTGTTCATGTAGTTGAAAATATAAGAACTGTGATGCAAGTGGCAAGGAAATGCCGAGGATATTTGCTTGAAGAGTTGTTATTTCCCTTGAGTGTTGGCTCACTGTGGAAGATCCCAAGAGCTTAGGTCTGTCCACTTGCATGTGTTGAATGTGAGCTGTCGGTCAATTTCCATTTATACACCACACAAATGTGCCCACATGATCAGCAGACTGGCCTGATTTATATGCCAGGGTGCCTGGTCAAAGTGGTGGCTCCTGGAGAATGGCCCAGATCTGTCACAAGTTTGCTACACTTGCACATGTGCTGTGAGGAGGATTCTCCTCATCCTTTTTTTATAGAGGTTAGAATTCAACTCATCCTTAGCAGGCTTCTACAAAGAAATGTTCCTCTGTAATGATGATTATGGGTGATGCAGACACTGAGGATCCTCATAATTCCAGAATTACTCTGGGGAGGTTCGTTGCCATCTTTATTGCAACCAGGCATTCTAATTGTAAATTGAGGTACAAGTCTCTAGTAGAAATGGTTGGAAAGGCAACAAAGCATTTGTATGTCTATTATTTATCCATAACCTCTGGTACACCATGCATTCTCTGAATTTAACAAAAAATGGTTTGCTACTGATGGTACATGTCTCTTTTCTATTTTCTGATGATATGCTTAAAAATCTTCATCAAATTTTTACATGTTTTCTCAAAATTTTATTAGATCAGGCCAAGGCATTGCTAGAATGGCACAACACATCACGTTTCTGCGGTCACTGTGGTGCAAGAACAATACCTATCGATGCCGGGAGACGGAAGCAATGCATCGATGAAGCATGCAAGAAGAGAATTTATCCTCGTGTTGATCCAGTATGTAGTTCCACCAAAATCTGCATTTAAACTTTTCAGTATTCATGGAACTAAAGCATTATAGGGCACCTTACTTAAATCTTGTCATTTGGGTAATGCCTTCACTCAGGTTGTCATTATGTTGGTCATTGATAAAGCCAATGATCGTGCACTTTTAAGCCACCAATCAAGATTTGTACCCCGGATGTGGAGTTGCCTTGCTGGTTTTATAGAGGTACGCCTATTCTCATTGAATTTTTCTATGTAGGGCTATATTTTGAATAGAGAAATAGTCCTTTCTAATAGGTAACATTATCTTATTCCATCTTTAGAAAAGGATATCCGACAAAAATAGGGATAATAATATCTCATCTATTTTTCTTATTAATATAAATATCATTATTATATGATTATTGTGTTGTCTTGGATATTTGAGGTTGTCATGAATAAAAATATCTCAACCATTAATATATTGTTAATTCCAAATTTATCAACAAGTTGACAATCCATGTCTAGGCAGACATTTGAATTTAATTAGTTTATGATGGAGAGCAGATTGACTTCATTAGGACTGAAGGGCTTGAAAAGGTGATGGGAGGAAGGCCTAAAAGGTCTTGGATTAAGGTGTTGAGAAGGGATATGAAGGCTTGCTCACATACAGAGATTAGGCTGTTAGATAGGACAGGAGTGATTGGCAAAACAGGGTTCATATAGCTGACCCGAATGCTTGGGACAAGGGTTATGATGAGGTCAATAGTGTCACAGTGATGATAGTGATTATGAGATTGAAAACCATTTAGGTACCCAATGTGGAGGTTTGTGGTTCTTCTCACAAGTGGAGTCGCTAAATGTTTGAAATCCATCACAACTCATCATGAGTCAATAAATACTATTCCATTTATTTAATAAAGATGAAGAAAGAGGCAAGGTAAACCATAAGCTTGGATGATGTCAAAAACAAAATCAAATAAAATACTAGGAATCCTCATTGCAGTTTGTGTTTGCATAAGCCCACCAATCATAAGTTCATTACTAGTTTCCAATTCAAAAGGAAGAAAAATGAGAATGCAAATTTTTTGTTGTTGTTTGAACCAAAAAAATAAAATAAAATTCCATAAACCAATTGATCAGCAACATAAAACCAAATTGTGGCCATTTCAGCAAGAAACAATTTTCAAGGCCTAACCATACTGTCAGACCTGGTGGTCGGGCTTGCTCATCTTGTTTTTAAAATATTGATAGCACATTTTAAAGTTTTTCTTTTAAGAATAAGATTATGCAGATTGATCATCTGATTGATTGCAGCATGATTCAACAGTATATAGGGCTATCAATGGACTGGGCTGACCCCCAACGGGCCAGGTTTGGGCTGGAGTATCAGTCCGAAGGGCTGGGTTCGGGTTTAAAACTCGAGCCAGCATCTCAAGCGGGCTAGGCTTGGACTTAGCTTTTCAAAAGCCCGTTAGTCCGGCCTGTTAACTTTTTAAAAATTTAACTTTTTCCTCCTTGCCAAAATAGGGAATTTCTTTCCAATAAGCCGTCTCTATTTTGTCTATGGACTGAAAAACTGTTATTTTTAAAACAAAAATACTTTTGTATTGACGAAATTACTCATCTTATTTTTTAAAGTAGAAACCTTCCTTAACGGACTTTAAAGAAACCCACAAAGCTAGTTAAGGTCCACTTTCATGATGCTTGTTGCAAATACAAACTGTGCACCCTTTTTGCCATCCCATTTTAGGCGTGGTGCCAAAATCCAACAGATCCAATGCAGGGATGGGTCCCACAACAGTAAAAAGTGTGTCGATGGCTTACCACTGTTGAAACTATCAGTGATTATTTTTTATGTTTATCGGCCATCCAAAATCCCAACTGTTCAGAAGGTCATTCGTAGTAGACTGAATGTAACCACTGGATTTTTATGCCCAATTTTATGCCCCTATGATGGTTTGAAGGGCTTGCATTCAATATGCACTTTTACCTGCCACGTGGCCCACCTAAGCTTTGGATCTGGATCATTTTTTGGCCCAAGCACTAAATTCATATGAGGGAAATGGTGGATGGCTTAGAAATTTTGCAATGAACACGATGGGCCCCATGATCACAGCGACCATCTCCCATCGAAAACTGACATGGATTTAGTGATGTGACATACACGTCAGTTGTTATAGTTGTTATCATGCAACCCTTAATTTTGGTGGGATACACTTTCGTGATGCTTGTGACAAATCCGAATCGTCCACCATTTTTGCCATCTCATTTTAAGGTGTGGGTCAAAACTCCATCCAAATCTAATGCACAAGTGGGTCTCACTACAGGAAAAAGTGGTCGGTGACTTACCATTATTGAAACTATCAACGGTCCATTTTTAAAAAAATGTTTTTAGGCCATCCAAACCATTGAAATGGCATTCCCAACTGTTCATAAGGTCATTCCTAGTGGGCTGAATGTAACCATCGGATTTTGCCTTTGATCTAAATTTTTTGTGGCCCAATGATGGTTTGAAGGGCCTCCATTCAATACGCACTGTTGCCTACCGTGTGGCCGACCTAAGCTTTGGATCTGGATCATTTTTAGGCCCAACCCCTAAAATCGTATGAGGGAAATGGACGGTTCAGATTTTTCTAAAACAATATGGTGGCCCCATGATCACGACAACCATCTCCTAATGAAATATGATGTGGAGTCAGATGTGACAAGCGTCAGTCGTTATCAAATCTTGGTGGGGCCCACTTTCATCCTGTGTCTGACAAATCCGGCCCCTTTAGTAGTTTGGCCATCTAATTTTAGGGTGTGGACTCAAAATCGAGGCTGATCCGATACATAGTTGGGTCCCACAGCAAGAAAACGTTGGACGGTGGCTTGTAACAGTCCATTGTTTATTGGTTGGTGGCTCACTTGAGCGCTTGATCTTCCTCATCTGTTAGTCTACCAGGTAAAATCACAAGGCCAAACTTGTGAACGGGGTGGATTTCTCTCAAACATCACAGTGGGCCCCACGATCATGGAAACCATCTGAGTGAGACTCCCGATGAGTCGGTGAGATGTGACAGGCTCTCATCATCATGGTTCGGACTGAGCTTGGGCCGGGCCCTGTATATGTATTCGGGGCTGGGCTTTGGCTGGACTACTTTAGCCTGTCAAAGGCAAGGGCCGTGTTTGGCCATAAATTGAAGAATACGGGCTGGGCTTGGACAGAGCTTGGACTGTTGACACCCCTAACAGTATAGGATAGGTGCACAAATTTTTTTTTTCCCACCACCACGTTATTTGATATCAAGAGACGAGCAAAAAACAACAAACCCAAAATCCAGCTGCCAAGTTCAATTTCCAGCATTTGTTGCAACAACTGGAAAATATTTTTCTAGCCTTAATAATGAATTTTCAGCTACAGCTTCATTCGTATCTCTTGGATGTATTAATGTAATTTCCAGCCAATAAAAGTATGCTCCAGCAGTCTAATATCAAGTTCTAAAACGAACTAGAGCTGCACAAGCTATAGAGTAGGGAGAGATGATCCTCTTCAACTTGACATAAAATAATAAGGTTTAAACTTCCAAAGCCCAATACATCTATATGTTTCCTTCTTTTCTTTTTTCTTTCTTCTTCTTCTGCCTTTTTTTTTTTTTTTTTTGGGACAGGTATATGGTTTCTTCCACAAAAAAATAAAAACCGACAAAGGACAGAATGTATACTCTCAAATAACTATCCCCACAGCTGAATAATCAGCCTAATATATATCATAAAGAAAACCATGGCCTACTAGCTTAATCTTGAGAGTTGATTGTTTTAATTCACACCCTTAAAATTTTTTGAAAGGCAACCAGAACAAGTCGGGAATAACAAGGAAACAGCCAAAACACAAGTGACTCTCTTGTTATTCTATAACTGAAGCCATCAGAAAATGTGAAAAAAGAAGCCAAGGGGAATCCCAGAAACCCCATCCTCAATTACTTCTAATTATGGCCTTCTAAAGACTAGCCTACTCCAGTCCTCCATTGAGCACCTGCAGAACTCCTGCATATGATCACCCAAGGAAAGAAACAAATAAACTTTAGGGGCCTGTTTGGATTTTCTGAAACCATAGGAAAGAAAGAGGGTTTCTTGCCGTTTGGGTTGCCGATTCAGTCAGAAATGGTGGGAAATTGAATATCTGACATGCTCAAATTTCCTGAATATCTCCCCCAAAACTTTCCCCCTGTCCCTCCTTGGAAACGAGATTCATTTACCACACTTTCTCATCCTATTTATCATGGATTTGAGCTACACATCTATGCACTCGTTGACAATCTCTCCATTGGATTCAAGTGTGTGTGTGTGTGTGTGTGTGTGTGTGTGTGTGTGTGTGTGTGTGTGTGTATATATATATATATATATATATATATATATATATATATATATAGCCAAATGCTCAGCTGCACACCAGTTCGCACGGAACTGGTGCGAACTTTTTTGAGAACTCATCATACGTGATGTGACTCCAACATCTGAACGGTCCACATGAAGCAGCACCTTATGAAACCCCCCGGACCCATTTTCTTACTTGGATTCAAAACTTTGGTGGACCATGAAAAATGAAAACAGTTTCCTCCCTTGATTTGCATTTCTCTTTTCTGTGGCCCACCAGAATTTTAGGTTAGGGTGAAACTTTGTCCTTTGGGGTTTCATGGGATTCCACATCACATGGATTGTTTAGATTAGATGCCCATGACACGTGTGCAAAGTTGCACATGTGTGTAGTTGCGCGGATGAGCATGAGCATGAGTCTCTCTCTCTCTCTCTCTCTCTCTCTCTCTCTACACACACACACACACGCACACACACACACACACACTGGATTTCACCCTTACACATGAAATTCCACTCTCTCCTATCTAACTCAAGTGAATTGGTTTCAAGATTTGATAAGAATTTCTTTAGTGAAGTTCCCTATTTCGTATACCAGAAAAAGGAATAATTTGGCAGGTTCAGGATTGATCCCCGATAATGGATCAGATCGCGCCAATATCAAGACTTTTTATTCCAAGGCGAGGATTCAATCACTTACCCAACATCAAGGAACTATTCGTACGTTTCTGAATGGAAATAAGGAATGCCAATCTTTTCTAATTTTTTCATCATCCGATTGTTCTCGAATTGGTCCTGCTTCGAAATCTCACAATGTAACAAAAGAATCAATTAAAGAGGATCCCATGATTCCCATATATGTGTGTGTGTGTGTGTGTGTGTGTGTGTGTGTGTGTGTGTGTGGTGTGCGCGTGCGCGCGTGTGTGCGCAGAAGAAATGGTTGGAGGGACAGTCAGAACGTAGGTGGAATTTCATGAATTTGGTAGTCTCTATTTTAGATATGGTATTCAAAGGCAAGTGTTTTATTGTTAGCCATGGGCCCCACAGTGGATGGTGGATGCCCAAGTAGTCTTTGGGATGATCCCATCTGTTTGAGCTAATCACCTATTTTCTGTTGATTATGGGTCTGGTGCCTTATTCATTGCTGTCTATATGCAGGCCACTGGTCGGATTGTAATAGGATCTTCCGATCTGGGAGACTTTTGGGGCCAATCAGATTGGTGGCCATGGAAAGATGGGTCCTGCATGTAGAGTGCATTTGCTGTGGAGCAGGATCTTATAATTTATTAGAGGGTTGTAGGCTCGGTTCGCACATGACTCTTTACATGGCTTGTTTTACTGTTATGCGTTGCCCAACTAGGTGGCATGATGAGATGACCTATTCATGGGATCCGTATGTGTTCTTGATGCTACACCATAGGGGCCATAGAAGGGGAAAAAACAGGAAAAGATGTAGGAAAAAGCATGTGCTGAACAGATTTTGTCTATCACTGTGTAAATGATTGTAGAACATGCTCCAACGGTTCACATTCCACTCCGAAATCATCAGCTTCATTTTTTAAGTGTGATTTTGCAACTCTTGTTATGAGAGTGGGCCCCAGGTCATGTTCACAGGTTTCCTAATGGCTATAACACTTAAGACTTGAAATTACTACCAAGAAATTTTTTTCAGGAAAAACTTATTTTGCCAAACATCTTATTTTAAAATAACATAAAATTTCTCATGAAATTGTTATTCAAAAAACAAACAAGGGAAAACAGTGTTTCCTTTCCTATGCTTTCTTGGAGATGATATTTCTCGAAAAATGTTGTTTCCTTTCTCATGCTTTCCGCGAATCCAAACAGGGCCTAGACTGAAAATATGGTCCACATAGGGACCAGTGAAGGGGCTCCAGTGCTTTCCAACTCTAGCCTCATGGTGATTTTGAACAACATTTTGCTGACGTCAGCAATGGGCTACCATGCAATGTATTAATGTACCTTCCAGCCAATAAAAGTACATTTCCTTCTTTCCTTCCATTTTTTTTTTTTAAAATACTATGTAGAATTCCAATATATGTAAATCTATTGCCCAAATCTGGTCCTGGGTTGCTGCTGCTCATGGGCTCACTTCCAGATTGTGTCTGGGACTGTTATAGGCCCACTTTTGGGCGCCAAACTCCTCCCTGATGTGTGTCCTCTTCTTCTTCTTCTTCAAATCCACATCGCAAGATAACGAGAACAATTGCATCATTCACCAGAATTCACATTCTTTGACAGCTCACAGATAGTGGTAGCACATTATGAAATTTTAGGTGGATTGAATATTATGCATCTTATCTTTTTCTTGAAGCAATTGTTCAAGTGGTGGTAATTCTTTAATGGTTCTTTAGCCAGGAGAAAGTTTGGAAGAGGCAGTAAAGAGAGAAACATGGGAAGAGACTGGTATTGAAGTGGGCGAAGTTCTCTATCATAGTTCTCAACCATGGCCTGGTAACTTTTTGTGCTTCTTGCCTCCCTGCCTGCTAATATGGTTTTGGTCCCTCTCCTTGATGTTAGTTCTAATGTCAAGGAGAGCGCACTTTGAAAAGAAAGATCCAAGCTATTGTTTCTAAGAGTAAAGATGGATTAGATATTTCAACTGAAAAAAGTAAAAATGCATACTAGTAAATGAAGGCATTATCTATGTTGCTGATGTATGTAACTAAGACATGAAATTTGTGTTAGAAATTGATTCAAGGCATCAAACGTGACCCTGGATAACCCAACAGCCAACATGTTTGCACGATTATGTGATGAAATCCAAATTGAGATAGATAATTGCCTATGGCTAACTGAAGTTATGGCCCTTGATGGAGTGGAATGGTGGAACAGGATTTATGTAGCTGACCCCAATTAGTTGGGACAAGGCTTAGATGATGATGTTGATCTTGATTTAGATAGATATTGATTAGTAAAAGCATATGATAAATGAAAATTATTTTGCCTTACAAACATCATATAAGCAAATACAGAAGTCACGAAATAAGATAAAAATTAAGGTGTTTTCCTGATAGTCTCATGAACATGTGTCCAATACTGGTGCTGGGCGTCTATACGATGCAGTAACTTTTAGAAACCTTCTGTATGGGCATTTGATGATTTGGCTTTTCAAGCGATGCCCTTATTATTCGTTTGTTCACCTGTCTCCCTGTGTTCTTCGCATTGTGCCATGTAAGAATACCATGTGGAAGAATTGCCACTTTTCTGAAATGATTCCCCAATGATTTGAATGTTTTCATTTTTTTTTTTCCATATTAAGGAATTTTTCAGTAACTAATTAAATTATAAGTTGGTAGCTATAACAAAGATATGTACTTTGTGGGAGTTATTAGCATCACTTCTCATCAATTTTGTATTTGATATCGTTGTGATTCTGAAATTTTATTTTATTTTATGTCATCATTATTATTAGTTTTTGGTATATCTTCTTCTTCTTCTTCTTCTTCTTCTTCTTTTTTTAATATTGGCTCTGGTAATATTTTTCTTGATGTGTGATAAATTGTGCTGTCTTTGCTAATTGAGATATTGTTCACTCATATTTTTCTTCAATGTTGATTGTTATTTCCATTTGAAATCTTGCCAGTCGGTCCAAATAGCATGCCATGCCAGTTGATGGTGGGATTCTTCGCGTATGCCAAATCATTCAAAATACATGTCGACAAGGAGGAGCTAGAAGGTATTTAGTTACTTTTGTTCAGTAGTTAGAAGGTACTTGTGAACATTTAGATTGAACTAAAATTTTCTAATTGAATGAGGAAACTCTTTTTCAAAACGGTGCTTCACGATCTATTCAAGTAGAAGTTTTCAACCAATTTCCACCTTTGAATGCTAGAAGATCACTTGCCAACTAGAGATTTTGAGGATCTTCTGTGTTGCATTTCCATTCTGGATTAATCACAAGCTCATTTCTGAATTCGTTATTTCTTTTGATCAATAGAAAATACTTTTGATGCCTCTGTTTATGTACAGTGTTCACCCATAGTTGGCGCACACATCTCCCATTATCCAGAGATGTTGGGAGGAATCTAAAACTTAATTCAAAATAGCATTTTAAAATCCCTTGTTTCGCATTCCATGGCATTTCTCTGCGGTATTGGATTATGCAGGGTTGACCATCCAATGTTGTGACCTTTTTTTTATAACCTTTCTGTTTCATGTCCCGTCATCCCTCAAAATTAACTTCAAAACCTTTCTTCTTTTTTTGAAAGATGAGAATTTTATTAAAACAAAAGAAGTACAACAGACAGAGACAAAAAAGAAAACAGGAAAAAGAAAAGAGCTCAAAAGCAGGAAAGAAGAATAAAAAAAAAAAAAAATGATAAAATACAAGACTCAGTCCTGCAACTGAACAAAACCCCCAAAAAAAGCCCAATTAAGGGGCCCAATCCCAAAACAAGACTAAAAACCCTAGAAACACCAGTTGAAGAAACTCTCTGGTTTCTGAAACAGCGATTATTTCTTTCAGCCCACACGACTAGAAGAGGGCTAAAAGAAGATTCTCCATTTTCTCCTTCCTAAGGCTCCTCCATGATCTGCCTGCCAATTAGAGAAGAGTTGACCCACCGATATGGGATAGCCCACAGGCCACGACACTGCCACCAGGTACATGACACTCCACCAAAGATCTGTGGAGAAGGGGCAGTGAATAAAGAGACGATCCACTGATTCTTCTGCCCCAAGACAAAGGACACACACATTTGGAAGACACAGATCCCTTCTTCTCAAATTGTCTACCGTTAGGATTTTGTTTCGCCCTGCCAACCAACCCAACGCATCAACTTTGGGAGGAACCCCATATGACTATAGGGACCCTGTGTGACAGCACGCAATGGAGACTTCAGAAGCAGCAAGGAACCTATAGAAAGATCGGACTGAGAAAACCATTAACAATCATAAAAGCAAATACATTAAAATCTTTATCCAATAAGATGTAGTTGAATCCTAAATCATTAAAAATTAAACATCAAGGTTTCCTCTCATCCAGCTCAAGAACTTACACCAAATAAAGAAAGGGGTTCTCACTAATCTTTATCAAATAGGGTTTAGTTGAATCCTAAATAATTTTCTATGGGATTAGAATCCTAAATCCTCTCATCTTGGAAAAATAATATTTTTGAGGATACTATCCCTATGCACATGTGCATGCGCACATATATTCTTTATTTGACGAGGAATTTTATAATCCCTGACCAGAGGATATGCAGTGTACTTGGATTTTTAGTTTGTACGAATGGGGCCCATGGAATGGGGCCCATGGTTCTAAGATCCAGATTATTTCTGTTGGGGACTCTCCATGTATAGAGTGAGTGTGTGACCTGGAATCTCCTAGATCTAAAGATACCAGCTACTGATATTGGGCCTTCTTCAGTGGAATGTGGACCATTGCTGTATTTCTCTTCTTAGCTACCTATTTTCAGGCAACAAATTTTAAGGTTTGGACTGTGCTCTTGAGGAGATCTTTGTGGCCAAGGGACCAATTGTCTGGATCACTAACCCAGGGGCTTCTATTGTTCAAACTGAAAACATGAGAATGATGTTCATCAGGGATTGTAAGTCCTCATTATTGGTTTGTCACAGAAGTACAATGATATTGGGGTTGATTTCCGTTTGTCTGCATGTGTATTTACTCAATAGCATAGTGACTTATTTAGTTCTCAGCAACTTCTTGAGAGATTTTCAGTTTCAAGGGGCTGTTTGGATGGGAGGAATCCTCTTTTCTACTGTAGAAATGAAATCATTTTCCTCCAATGTGATGCTTTCCACCATTTGCTAAAACAAAGTTAGCTGTGGAAATCGATTTCTATTTCAACGGTTTTCCTTGAAAAAAGACTATCCCTTTCCTAATAATAATAATAATAATATAACTATAAATGGGGATTTTCATGTTTTTTAAGAGGCTTTCACGTTCTCTAAGGGGCAATTGGTACTTTTTTACCATGAACCTTTCCGCTAAAATGAACAGGTTTATTGGGACTCTTTTCCACAGATTTGTATTTCCAAGGACTTCTTCATATGTGACATTTTCCTTTCCAAATCTAGGGTTTTCTTTAGATATTATTGGGAAATTCTCTCTGAAAATAAAATTTTAGAAATACGAGTTATAAATTCATAAATAATTTTACCATTATGTGCATGTAAATTTAGAATTTTAAATAATTTCAATCTAACATTGCGATGAAAATGTGAAAATTTAAAAACTGCGGAGCTTTGGAATAGTTCATGAGATTAATGTGAAAATATCATCTGGTTGATTTTTCACAAAAATACTGCAATATTTTAAAATCAACACTTGTCACATGGTTTGCCAGTCCCTGTATGCGGACTTACCTAAACATGTTATGACAAACACTTTTCAGTGTAATTTCAGTGGTCTAACAAAATTAACTTGGATGTCTTTCTAGATGCTCAATGGCACAGTAGGGAAGACGTGAAGAAAGCGTTGACTTTTGCCGAGTATGAGAAAGCTCAGAGGACAAATGCAGTCAAAGTAGACCAAATTTGCAAGGGTGTAGAGAAAGGGCAGAACTTAATCTCCGATTTCAATGTGGAAAGCGGAGAGCTAGCACAGATGTTCATACCTGGACCCTTTGCTATCGCCCACCACCTGATCTCTTCGTGGGTCAATCAGGTCACACCGGACAGCATTGAATCTCCGTCGAAACAATCCACTTCCATATCCAGCTTGTAGCACTTGCCATTCCTCAGCTCTCTTTTAACCCTTCTATGTCCGTGAATGAAATTTCGTTGATTCTCGGACTAGGATAAATTCTAGTAGTCACAAGAATCTCGTGTTAATCTGATATGTTATCTCTTATCAGAGATGAAAGAAGTTGATTTCATTTCAAGTTCCCGTATAACATATTCCTAGTTGTATCTTGTTGGTTTTATTTGGAAGATATGATCTATGTTTTAGTATTTGCTGCATTGTTTGTTTTCTGGAGGTTTTCTAGAATACATCCCTGTATTGCATACGGTATCTCCGTACATCCACTGGATCTAAGGGTATATTTAAATGATCCATGCTGTTTGCGTAGTGGGACTTGCCAATGGGGTGGAAAGAAAAATTAAAATGTTTTATATTTGAAGATATTTCCATGGTTCAATCATTTTACCCTTACCCTTTAAATGTGGACAGTTCAAAGTTATTATTATTATTATTATCATGTATCCCCCATCTACTTTGAAGTCCCGTTTGGGACATGGAGACAGACCAATATCCATAAGCTGAAATCACATGCATCTTGTTGCAATGTATCCTAATCCATGAGCTTTCTGCATGTGCAATGCATGTGGTTTGTGGTTGATTGCGTATATCCATAGGGAATAGTTTGGTCATAATAAGTGGAGGGAACACTAAAGCTGAGCATTTCTAACTCGATTCGGTGGATCTTACCTGGTCAGACCCGTCCTGAACTGAACCGATGGCTTAGATCAGGCTTGATCGAGTGTGTCCATATAGATCCGATTGTTTTTCAAGTCGGGTTTGGATATTGGTCTATCTAGATAGATCCGATCCGAAAATCTGAAACGAAAGGATTCGGACCGATCCAACCCGACTTGATCTGGAGCGGGTAGTCAGGCAATATAAATATTATTTTTACCTTAAACCCTAATCCACTCAAATCGTTTTTTCCCTTCTTTTCTTACCCTACCCTCTTCCGCCCGAACAAACAAGCGCCGCCTTGCCCGCCCGATCTTCTTCCTCTCCTCTTCTTCTTTGACACTCAATCCGAACCTACCAGGCACTAGCTACTGCTTGCCCGATGCCTGTATTCCACTTGTTTGGCTGTCTGCTACCAAGTCCTATTTCGATCTGCAGCTTAACTATGAACTCGCTATATGCTACCAAGGCCTATGACCTCATGATCCTCATCTCTTAGAATGAAGATCCCTTTAGTCGTTACAAGGTACATTGCAAGGATGGGTATCTTCTCATCCATAAAAAAAATATATTCATTTTTTATTCCTTTCTTTAAACTTTTTTTGAACGGAAACTTCAATTTTATTAAGATTCAAGACCCAAAAGAAAAAAGGGTTTGTGCAAAGAATGGTGAGAAATCGTCCTCGCTCTTAGAAAACAAAAGAAAAAACGAACAAACAAGGACAATCCTCTCTTAGTCATGACGAATGGCTAGCTGGCAGCATGAATTAAAGAGTTTAAATATATCAATGGAGAAGGATAACCCTCCAAACTCTGAACCTGGTAAAAAGGCACCTGCTAAAAAATTATGGGTGAGGACGCAGTTTGGCTCGTGGTCGGTGCTATTTGGACCGCCACTTGATTTATGTGTCATATCCACGCCGTCCATCCATTTTGAAAGATAATTTTAGGGCTTTATGCCAAAAATGAGGTAGATCTAAATCTCAGGTGGACCACACCATGGGAAAAAGTAGTGATTGAATTTCCACCATTAAAAAATCTTAGGGCCCATTTTAATGGTTATTTGACATCTAACCTGTTGATTTTGTCATACAGACTTGGATGAAGGGAAAAAATATATTTCAGCTTGTTCCAAAACTTTCGTAAAACTTTCGTGGCCCCAAGAAGTTTTTAATGGTGGGCGTTCAATCAACACCGTGCGGTCCACTTGAGAACTGGACCAAACTAATTTTTGGGCGCATATCCTAAAATGATCCGGAAGAATGGGTGGACGGAATGGATGAAACACATACATCATGGTTGGGCCCACAGACTACCGACCACTAGCCATTGGTTAGTGGTAGGGTCACCCTTCAACGTGGACGTTTGCATGCCCTCAGACGTGGTAGCTAGGAGGTGTGTATGATATCAGCGCCATGTATCATGTAGGGGAGAACGTACGTATCATTTGGCCAAAAACTTCGGACGGTTTCAGTACCCGGATGGCCTCACATGCAAGACAACGTTGGACTGTCTAAAAGAACTACAAATTTACAGAGTGCACATTTTGGTCTGATCAGATCATCTACAATGTGGGTCCCACCTGATACACACACGTGTCACATTACCACGGACGCGTCTCACGCGTGGCACATAGGGAGTGCACTCACCTCACACACGTGCATTCGAAGACCAGATGAACAGCTCAAATGTCGCACGTGTGACGGGGGAGTGAAGGCAGAGAATGTCTGCTCAAGCAATTAATGCAGAAGTCCAGGAAAAGGGTACTTGTCTCGATGGCCACCTGTTTGATTTTTAATTTTGTAAATACATGAAAGGCCGTTTGGTTTTACATAATTCAAGTAAATGGTTCTAAAGAAGTAATTAGTACATTTTTTTTCACTTGTTTAGTAATAAGTGAGTAATTTTATCAAAAAAATCAATCTAAAAATGTTGACGTAATCCATGAGCCCCACTATAGTGTATATAATATATTCATGTCGTCCATCTATTTTATTAAAATATTTTGATACTTGATTCGAAAAAATTAAGAAAATCTAATATTCAATTGAATCACATGAAAGGAACCAATGGACTCAATCTGTCCATCGTTAAAAGTTGATTTTTTTCATTGAGTCCACATTGAGGTTTATTCACCATTTAACCCGTTCATAAGGTCACATGGACATGAATAAGTGAAAAATATAAATATAAGCCTGATTTAAAATTTTTAAAGGCCTTAACAAGTTTTTAATTATAGGTATTTAATTCTCATAATTTCATGTGGTGTGGTCCACTTGACATTTAAATTTGCCTAATTTTTGGAATCAAGCCTTAAATTCATATGACATAATAAATAGGAGGTGTGGATAAGCCATACACATTATAGTGGGCCTTATATTTATTTTACAAATTTTTTAATTTAAGTGCTTAAAAAGGAATTGGTGTTGGGAAAGATGACAATAATTACCTTGGTAAATAATGATTACCCATTTAAACGGTAATTACACTTGAGCCAAAAAAACTAAACAGGCGGAAATAAGTAATTATTACTTACTCCACCTGCTCAAAATTCACTGGGAATTCAGTTTCGAAAATCAGTCCATAAAAATCCTGATATTAGTGATTTAAATATGTGAGCCCATCATGATAAATATGAGTTATCTACACAATCCATCCTTTTAAAAAAATATATTTCAAGCAATGATTCGAAAAATGAGGAAAATCAAAAGCTCAAGTGGACCACACCTCAGGAAACAATGATCATTAAGATGTCAATGGTTAAAAGCTGTTTTCTCCCTAAGGCCCACATTGATGTTTATTTGTCATCCAACCTGTTCATAAAGTTACACAGTCATGGATAAAGAGGAAACAAAAATATCAGTTTGATCCAAAACTTATGGGGTCCGCGAGAAGCTTTCAATGGTAGGAGTTCAATTCCCATTTTTTCCTATGGTGTGGTCTACTTGTGGTCTGTATCTACCTCGTTTTTCAGCTAATACCCTAAAATGAGCTGTCTAAAAGGATGGACGGTGTGGATAAGACACATACATCATTATGGGTCACATGATTTAACATTTTTTTTCTTCCAGTGGTTCAAATGAAAGGTGTCTGTCAACGTCACCTTGGATAACTAACCAGAAATACAAAAGTAAATAGTCACTACCAATTCTCTTTGAATTACGACTGTAGTTAGAAAATCAAACAGCCCCTCAATACCAGGTGTAATCTCATTATAAGATCTCTTCTGCAACTTCACCCCGTTCTCACTCTCCAACATTCGCCTGAGGTTTCGTCCTATACATCTCGACATATTATAATTATACATAGTAGGTTTTGATATTTCAATTTTCATACATATTTTCAGTGTCCGAACGGTGCCCATTCACAATTTGATCTGAATTGATTTTTTTGACTGAGTCGAACTCAGATTAGATCAAGCTAAGTACAAGTTGGAATGGTTTAGGCCAATGAGATTTTGGAACGGATTTTGGAACGGATCAAGTACAGGTTAGGCCAATGAGATTTTGGAAAGGATCGAGTTGGACCAATCCGATCCGACTCGGTCCAATGCCCGTTTGTAGGGAACACCCCCTGTTGTCAAAAATACATAAAATGTAATGGATGACATGTCACGGAAACATCATGGCAGGCCTCAAAAAACCATGCTGCTGGGATGCAGATTAGGTGGTGTTGGGTGCCGTGGGGCCATCATGATGTGTGTTATATATATCCTATATCCACAATGTCCATCCAGTTTGACAGTTCATTTTAGGCATGAAGCCAAAAATGAAGCATATTCAAAGTTCGAGGAACCACACAACTTCATGGGTTCAGAGTGTATAAGTGTGTGACAAAAAAAAAGTGGACCACACCATAAGGAAACAGTAGGGATAATCAAATGTTTTCTGTATCGTCCTTGCATCTTTAGAATATAGATACATCTCATTACATCTTTGGAATAGAATTACATATAGGTTATCATATGGGATATTGGTTGAATCATATGATGTATTGTTGTTATTGAGAATATAAAAAAACATTGAAAAATTGGTCTAAATTTTCAAATTTCAATGAACTTCAGAAGTTGTTAAAAAAAAATATCAATACATACTTAAAAATAGAAATATCACACAAAACAAGTATATATAATAAGTTTTCTTTTGTATGAGATTATAATTTATACTTTGTTTGATTGAATTGATGCACATATATTTAGAGTTTATCTATATAATTTATAAATATACTTAGAGTCTATTTATATAATATATAAACGTAAGAAGACATGTATAGAAATACAAGTAATATATTAAAAATAAAAATAAAAATGAAGTAAAAATTTAAAAATATACATATGAATAATGTGTGTGGCAGTGGCTCAATCCCATATAGAGCTATGTGGTGACTATGTGGTGGCTTAAAATAACTATCTTAATTTCAATTGGACTGGCCATAATATTGCTGCTCAAGAAAATAACTATACTATGTCCAGGTTATAATAGAAATACCAATGAAGATAATATCTAATATAATGCCGATACTTATCCTCTTCAATTTGAAAATAAATAAATAAAAATATTTCATTTTTTTCTGAATTTTTTGTAAAAGGCCAATCTTTCTTAAATCTCAAAATTAGAGTGTGTGAACATAGTTTCATCTAGCACTCCTACTAGATACTTTGAAATGGGGGTCAATTAATTGTTGATCAAAGTGGAATTTTAAAAAATAATATATTTTTAACATTTTAAACTAAAAATAACTTAAAACATAAATCAAATTACCAAGAATAATTAAATCAAGTTGTGTTTGGACATAGATTGTAATTAATTTGCAACGAAATTGAAAATTCTCAAAAAATTTTAATTTTCCACAACTTGGCTCATCTTCTCCAAAGCTTGAAATTGAATCTTTAAATTTTCCATACAAAACATGAAGAATTATAAATTTATAATCATTTGACACTACTTTAACTTGATTTACACAAAAATAAAAAAATAAAAAAATTGAATATGGCCATCGGATCAAATTAGTGGGATATATTAATAATACCTATGTATTTCGTATCACATGAGTAGAATACAAAACATATCCTGTGAAATATCGGCTGATCTCGTTGATACCGAAAACATTGAGAATAATGACACCTGTCATTGAAAGTTTCCTAACACCTATTGTAATATTATTTTCCATTGAACATGTTGATAATACCACTCATGGGAAAACACAAAAATCAATTTGATCTAAAACTTTTGGCCCACTGGAAGTTTGAATGTAGCTTGTGGCCTACTCTTCATTTTTGGGTTCATGCCCTAAAACGAAGGGGCAAACCACGCAGATATAAAGCACAAACATCATAGTTTGCCTTGTAGCACCCGACACATCACACCACCGCTAGGGGGTGGGGTGCGCAAAACTACCTGATCTGCGGTAGAGCCATCTTTCCATATGACGTGGCAAGGTAATATATTGATCGGGTCCATTGAATGTACTAGCACGTGATACAAGCTTATGTTTTAAAAGCCATGAGACAATCTTGTCCATTACTCTTGAAAAACAAAATTTAAAAAAATCATAATATCAATGATATCGGCCGATATATATTCTACGATATATCTTGTATCTCACCTATGCAATATAAAATATACAGGTAGTGTCGATATATCCTATATGTTTGATCCAGTGAACATTTTAAATTTTTAATTTTTTTTTAAATTATATTAAATCAGTGTCAAATGGTTATAAATCTACTGGTTCCTCATGTTTTGCATGAAAAATCATATACTTAGAGTTTTGATTTCTATATCCATTTGTTTTTCATGTTCTTCATGATTTTATTTTTTTTTCAAAATGTTCCTTCAACTAGCTGTCACTTGATACTAACTTTGAAATAATTAGAAATATTTGATGAAATAATTATCACATACACCCTAATTTTGAAATTTCATGTGTAGTTGGTCTGATTTGGAGAAATTTGAAATTTTCTCAATTTCTCCCAAATTGCTTGTAATGTTGCACTTTAAACATGAAATCAAAGATGTATGAGACTTGATTTATTAATTTGTTAAGTCCTTGTCAATTTTTAAAGTATAAAAATGATTTTTAATTAAAAATTATTAAAATATTATTTTTTTTCTAAATTTTCCTTCAACTAGTTATCCATTGAGATTAATTTCGAAGTATTTAAGACTATTTAATGAAATAATAATTACATACACTCTAAATGTTTTGCATCTATTTTAAATATAATTACATTAGTTTAATCGGACAACACATAACTTAGGACCCTATAAAAAGAAGACCTATCATACGCACTTCTTTTTTGAGATGTTATGATTTAAAAGTGTATATTAAGATCCTTTATTTTTTAATTATAAACAATTTCTAAAGTTTCATAAAAAAAATTCAGCAAATTTCCCATTGTTTCCACATGTTTCCCAATAAGTGTGATAAATTAATTAATACAAATGATACATCCCGTGTGATAACCGTTATGCATCTATATCCTAAGGATGCGATACGTAATGCGATGTCGATATTTCAATCACTAATCTTACTGCATATTTAACCGGTACTCTTTTTGTTACTCACCATCACTTTAATGGCCACAGATCATATAAATAATGTTGATGCAGTTTTCAGGCAGACCCTTCGCGGTTAACCCTCCTAAACCTGCACAGACACAAAAGAGAAACAAATGAGACCCCGGCTAGTGTAGGGGACTCTCCGATGCTTAAGTCAAGAACGGGGTCTTTTTGTAGGGTAGGGTCTCCAGAAAGAGACACCAGTCAAAAGTGCTAGGGTAGGAATTAGTGTACCTTAGATGATTGGAGATACCTCTATATATACAGGAAAGGGAGTCCGATTGCGTGAGGACTCTTCTTGATATCTTGGTGATTCGTCCAGATCCGGGATCTTTTGAGATTACCGGCCTTCGAGATTGTCGGGATCTAATCTTATCCCCTAAAGATCTGAGGAGAGATCTTCGGGATGTTAGGGAATTACTCGAATCTACAGCTCGGTTTTACGTCGGCTCCCATTGGCAGGTGACGACTCGGAAATAAGCAATGCTGATCTCCTTGACAGATTAACATTCACCATCTTCGACCAATAATTGGGTCGGAGGGTCTGTGTTCCCTTTAGCTGGGCGCTAATGGTCCTTGACCTTGTCATGGGGTATCGCTTGACCTTCAACCGAATGGTGGCCGATCTATGGTCGTCCAATGCTCGAGCTATAACTGAGCTATAACCAGGTAGTAATTGATCTGGGTTGACCTGTGGTCGATCTATAGCCGACCTATGGTTGATCTATAGTCGACCTATGACCAACCTATGAGTTAGGTCGGTATTTGACTATTCGAATGGGCTCGTATCCGTGTTCTTTGAGTGTCCTTACAATTGTATCGACCTCCTTAGAGGTCGGCCTGTTTCTGAACATAGATGCCTTATCAGGTTTGAGTTTCACTAGGTCCGTGCTGGTTCAGTAGAGTTGGTCCATTTCATAAGTTGACTTATCGACTTGTCGATTTTTTCTCCAACAGTGAGCCTCTCTTACTTTTCGAGCCAATCTATGGAGGTTCGGAAAGTAAGTTGGTCACGACTAGGTTGGGTTATGTGTGAACTAGGTTGAGTCGTGTTGTCATTAATGCCATGTATGACAGCTAGCACGGTAGTTGAGGCGTTGTCAGTTCATAATCATGATGTGTCGTTTCGTGGCTCGAGGTCATGTGGGGCGTCAAGTTGTCTTTTCGATGACGAACCAATGAGATTTTGACGCGTGGTGCTGTACTCGATATTGGCGCATGGGGTTGCACCATGTGTCAAGTCGGGGTAGCTGAGGGGATGTCGTACGGACGCACACTGATGGACGTCTACAACGCCTGCCACGTGGCACGACTATATAAGAGAAGCCTTAATCCTTAGGGTCTTTCCTTTCGCATTTTCATTTCTTTCCTCTTTCATCTCTTCACTTCTCTTTGGACGATTTTCGATGTCCATTTTTTCTACAATCAGGCCAGCTACTTGCCCATCTCCTCTCCAGTGAGCTTCATCTCTCACTCCTTCTGTCGTTTTTCAATTTTCGAGTAGCTTTACCCGCAAACACCATGTCCAGCTCATTGAGCTGGTGGAAGGGGGCCTCTGGCAGTGACAGTGGGGCAAGTTCATGCCTTACGGTAATGTCGAACCCACCATCGCTGCTGGTGATGATGGCGGAGGT
Organism: Magnolia kwangsiensis; assembly: GCA_037074715.1. Lineage (NCBI taxonomy): Eukaryota > Viridiplantae > Streptophyta > Magnoliopsida > Magnoliales > Magnoliaceae > Magnolia > Magnolia kwangsiensis. The sequence goes on from CM073581.1 coordinate 87,554,764, forward strand.
CAACTTCTAGTTGTTGGCGTCGCTAGTGCTGGCGCAATCTTCTTCCTAGAGGTCGACTCCCGTGGCCAGGGCGTTGAATTTGTCCCCATTGCAGAGGACATCATCCGCGCCTAGGGCGTTAAGCACATCTCAGGCTAAGGGCTCGGTGGGTGTTGAGCGCGAGCCTTCTTGAGAGGTTGATCCGGAAGAACCTGATAACGAGGAGGGCCTGAGGGGCCCGGTACCCTTGACCTTGCCTGAGGAAGAGTTGGCCCAGATCAGGCTTGGATACTGTTGAGGGTCAAATAGTGCATATTAGACTCCATTTATTACTTGGATTTATGAGCATAATATTGTTTAATGCCCAGTTTTAATCGTGTTCTGTTGCAGGGTGTGATTAGGAGAGTTGACTGAAAAAGGATGCCAAAAGCTTGGATTTAACGTTCTGATGATCACTAGGGCAAGGGACGGACTTCAGAGGACCAAGATTGACGGATATACATGGTCAGAAATTCGAGAAAACTAAGAAACTGAAGCACAAGTGGCTTGAAACGCATCCAAAATGCAAGATCACATGGTTCCCGACATCTGATCGGTTCGAAACTTTATACATGAGATAAGGGCCATAAATTAACTGTACATTTCAAATTTCATCTCTTGGATCACTATAAAAGTGCTCCAACTGACCGATCAGCTTATAAACTGTCGATTTTGGGCCCACCTGATATCTGGAATTGCCTCGAATTTAGAGTCAACGCCTTAAATGAGGAGTCAAAACAGATGGACGGTGCAGATTTCTCCAAAACAGTGCAATGGACCCCATATGAGATGAGTGTGTACAGTGCACATGTGCACTCGTCGTGCACCAAACGAGTCAAGTTGGTCAGCAAGACGCTGACCGACTTTCTTCTTAAAATAAAAAATAAAAATTACGCACCGCGTAACGCTGGCCGCTGGCCGTTTTTGCGGATGGTTGTGGGCCCTACCCATTGACCGTATGGAAAATCTGACCCGTTCACCGTGTAGAGGGGCTCGAATACTACAAAAATATGTTAACACTTTTCACCCATGCGTGCACACGTGGGAGATACAGAGGCCACAAAAGGGCTGCCCGGTAGCGTTCAAATATGATCTTTTAGTTATTTCTTCTCTGGGACACGTCAATGGACGTTCAAAACCATCCATTCTTGACTGAAATTTTTTTCTGAATCCAATGGACGGGGTGGATTTTCCAGAAAATGCTTCTGTGGGGCCCACCGATCACAACAGCGAAATGGTACGAAAGGTTTCACACATCCGCGAAAACTGACTTTTTCAGGCGGTTTTGGCCCACCATCTTTGATCATATGGTAGATCTGAACCGTCTATCATATAGAGGACCCAATAAAATCCTAAGGGATAGTGTTTATTTGAAATTTGAGCGAGAAAAGTGGCGTATTTTGAGGCACCAAACTTGGTTGCGAAAAAGCTTTCACTAGGCATGCATAGCTTTCCAAATCCGATTCAAATCCGATTTTCACCACTCCAGCAGCTATATAAGGAGGTTTTAGACGTGGGGAGCATTCATTCAGGTCTAGGAAGGAAGAAAAAGAGAGACGTGGAGGCTCGGGCAGGGACTTGAAGCAGACGTGAGGGAGAGAGTATTTTCTTTTCTTTTCTTTTATTATGAGATTTAACCCGTTCATGGTGGGCTGAACCTCTTAGCTAGGGCTAAGAGGTGAAGCTTGTAGTGAGATGGGAGATTTTATTTTATTTTTATTTTAATTCATGAATCGACGTTGATTTTAGTTGATTATTATGAGAATATTTTTAGTTCTTAATGGTCTGTTGTGACTGAAATTACAATGGGTCTGCGATGCTTTGAATATTTATATTTCCTTTTCATGTTTATGACGTCAGGACGTCCTGTTGTTCACCATAGTCTCCTGGGCATGGTTGGATGACGGTACCCTTCCTAACTTTCATACATGTGATTGGGTGGTAATTAGTTTGATTCTGTTGTTTGCCATAGTCTTTGGGCATGGTTTGGTGATGGAATCCATTCTAATTCATCTTACTTTCATCTCTTTGAAAACTAGATCAATGGCAGTTCAGTAAATTCCATGATTCATGAAACAGGCATAAGATCTCTCTGATCTCTATAAGTGGATCCTCTGAATCCCTAGTTTCCTTACCTCTGATTTCTCCTATAAGTTTTAGATTAATAGTTTACAATTATTCCTCAATTTATAATTCAATTCAGATTTCATCTCATTCTAGTTCTATTTTCAGTTAATTTTAGATTACGTACAAGTTTCAGTCCCTTGGGATTCGACCTCGGTCTTACCGAGTTATTACTACATCACAACCCTGCACTTGGGGAGTGAACAGATACCATGTCCCCGAGTTTGTGGTCCTTTGGCTTCCTTCACCAGACGAGTTTCCGGACTGACCTCCAGAGGGGGTCGTCGCGATCTTCTAGGTCGCGCTTTAGTGTGGCCTGCGGCTTCCTCCACAAGGAATAGTTAGGCATCTGTAGATCATTGTACATGTATTTTTCTGGGACATTACTGATGTAATCACGCCCTTTGAGCCTTTTTTTCATGAAAATGCTTCTTTGTCTTGAATTCTGAATTTTTGAACTAGGTAAGTCGTTTTTAACTTCACATGAGTGTGTCAGACTGAGCTTAAGTTGTAACTCAGGCATTAATTGGATATTGTGCAAAGAATTGTTGAAACTTGTCTAAACCAGTTAGTTCGGACATAGTTCAGTCGTTGATCAAATCAAGATCGCTTGCTCGTTTAAACCTTGGTTGGTCGTTGATTAGATCGAGATCGCCTAGTCATCAAATCTTAGTCGGGAATTGATTGTATAACGTGCTGACATTTTATTAATTAACTCAGATTGAATAATGTATAATGAACGTCATATCGACCCATTTTTAATGGTAATAGATTTTCAAATGTTTGGCATTCCAAGGGTGTAGGAGCAGTTGTCCAGTTAAGTTCTCTAGTCGATATGAGCCAGGAGGGCTTGTGCTTGAAACCACATAGGGTCCTTCACGGTTCGGACCTAAGGTTCCTGACCATATCTCCTTGGTATTTTGGAACGTCTTTCAAAGAACTAAGTCTCCGACTCGAAATCTTCTGACCGTCACCCGCACATTATAGAAGCATGATACCTGTTGTTGGCTAATTACAATCAGAGTTTGAGCTAGTTCTCTTTGCTCTTCAAGGAAGTCGAGATTGAGGGCCATAAGCTCGATATTGGCTTGTTCGTCGAATGAATCTGTTCGGGCTATATGCGGTCCAATTTCTATGGCAGTAATGGCCTCTGCTCCATATGCTAGGGCGAAAAGGGTTTCTCTGGTAGTTGTTCGGGGAGTAGTTCGATACACCTAAAGGACTTTCGGGAGTTCTTCGGTCCACGCTCCTTTAACATCCTCGAGCTTGGTACAGAGATGATGCTTAATGATCTTATTGACTGCTTCGACCTATTGATTCGCTTGTGGATGTCGTGGTGAAGAGTAGACATTGGGAATTCCGAGGTTCTTATAATCTCTAGATATTTTTTGTTATCGAACTGTTTCCCGTTATCGGAGATGATCATTCTAGGGATCCCGAACCTACATATGATATTCTTCCAAATGAAGTTTATAATCTTTTGCTCGGTCATCTTTGCTAACAGTTCTACTTCTGCATATTTGGTAAAATAGTCGACGACCACAATGGCGAACTTAGTCTGACCTTTACCTATGGGGAGTAAACCAGTAATGTCTATTCCCCACTGAGTGAACGGCTATATATATATATATATATATATATATATATATATATATATATATATATATATATATATATATATATATATATATATGCATATGTGTATTTGTGTATATTATATGTATATATGTATACATGTATATGTATGTGTATGTGTATGTATATGTGTGTATATGTATGTATATGTATACAATCATATATTTACAGACACACACACACACACACACACACACACACATATATATATATATATATATATATCTGTGATTTAATATCCTATGCAAGTGCACTCCTTTTAGATAATTCTTTACCAAATCTTCATATTCTTGAAGAATCTGTAACAGATCTTGACGAGCAAGATGAGAATGAAGTCAATGAAGTAGGGTAAGTTCCTCCGCCACAACCACCTCCAGTGAAGTATTGTATCCAATCTGTCCATCCATTTTATCATATAATTTTAACTCTTGATCCCAAAATTGAAGAATATCCAAATATCAAATGAACCACACAACAAGAAATAACGTGAATTGAACTTCTACCGTTGAAAAATTCTTAGGGGCTACAGAAGTTTTGGATCAAGCTTTTATTTGATTTTCCCTTCATCCATGTTTGTATGACCCTATGAACATGTTGGATGACAAATAAACATCACTGTGGGGCCTAGCAAGGTTTCAATGGTGGAAATCATTATTCCCACCGTTTCATGTGACATGATCCACTTGAGCTCTAGATTTGCTTCAATTTTGGACTCAATCCCTTAAATAAGCTAGAAAAATGGATAAACCGAATCAATAAATCATATATATTCATGGTGTGCCCATCCGAGTCTACTAAGGACGATAAGAGATCTATTTCCTTGCCAATAGGTTGGATGGGAAATCGGATTACGAGTTACTTAGTATGCTTTTAACGTACTGAGTAAACTCAATTAAGCCCACTTTGAAAGTACGTGGTCTATCCACGTTGTCCACCTGTTTTTCCATCTAATTTAAGGGGTTAACCCCAAAATTAAAGCATATACAAAGATGAAGTGGATCATATTGCGGGACAGTTAGGATAATGATTTCCACGTATGCCCTGGGGTTAATGTTTGTTTGTCATCCAACCTGTTTATAAGATTATACGGTCATGGATGAATGGAAAACAAAAATATAAGCTTGATCCAAAACTTACGTGGCCCTAAGTAATTTTCAATGGTAGAAGTTCAAGTCAACTGTTTCGTCTGATGTGATCCATTTGAAAATTGTATATGATTCATTTTTAGGCGCAAGCCCTAAAATGATCTGGGAAAATGGATGGACGGAGCGGATAAAATATATGAATCATAGTGAGCCTCATAGAGTTTACTCAGTACCCTGAGCCTAGTAATGGTAGGAATTTAGTTAAGATTGTTTCTTGTGGTGTGACCCACTTGAGATTTGGATCAGTTTCATTTATTGGATCATATCCTAAAATGAGCTTTCAATACGGATGGACGGTGTGGATGTAAGTAAAGTACATCACTGTGGGCCCCAGCGATCAAGCTGATATTTGTGTTTTCCCTTATTTCGTATTTTTTTAACTTTCGAACAACATTATTACGGGCATTAGGATAGTTTCAAGGGAATCACTCTACCCACTGTTTTCTTTGGTGAGTCCATTACAGATATCTAAAAATAGACAGACGGTGTGTATATAACACATACGTCATAGTGGGGCCCACAGAACTGGGTGACGTCACTTCAGTAGCCGACTCGCTACTCAACCTGTCAGTATGTAATCCGCGTCCGTTCCGCACTCACGCAAAAGAAAAAAATGAGCAGAGAGACAGAAAGAGACGCTGAGAGAAAGAGAGAGAGAGGGGGAAGGAGACGCTGAGAGAGGGAGAAGGAGACGTTGGGTCAGAGCAGGTAGGTGCACTTTCAATGCAGCTGCGTTTCCACCACCCTCTCCCAAATTCGAAATGGATAGCCGTTGCCTGTAACAAAATAACCGGTGACTTGAAAAGCACCTAATTCCTCTGTTACATTTCTTGCAATCTTACTGATAGAAAGTTACAGGTTGAGACTTTGTTACCTGTAACATTTCTCCCCCAAACACAAACTGTAAGAAAGTCACCTGTTACTTTCTTACATTTTACACTAGTTACAGGCATCCAAACGGCCTCTAAGATATGTTTGAAAGGGTATGTTTGGATGCTCAGTTTGACTGATTTGCAATACATGGATTATTAGTTGTAATGGAAATGGCCAAAATTGAGGTGGGCCATTTTAATTGAAGGTGATAATTGACTGCTGATTGTAATTCCATGCACTTCAAGTTGGAGTTTAAACAAGCTGAATTTCTATTTGGACTATCGCCACTTGTGTTATTTCCATGAATTGAGATATTGCAATTCAGTTTAATTGAGCATTGGAATGCAGCCTAGGCGTTTGGGTTATGCACACTAGATGTGTGAAGAAATGCCTGAATGGAATCTGGGCACATGAATAACACTGCATACAATAGCCAGAACTGCGCCATGCGTTCTACCTTCTATTTGAACGTAACCATCATTGATTGGAATGACGATGCTGATGTTTAGTTTTTGAGTGTTCGGACCTTCTTATGAGCTCTTAGATATGATCATTGTGGTAGGTTTTATTCGTTTTAATTTTTCAATGTTGGTATTGCTTGTTTTCTCTAACCACTGTTAATCGTTGAATGCATGGCAGGCTTATTAAGAACTAAGATTTTGGGCACTCTCCATTGAAGAAATTAGAGATCTTGTTCTCTGATCAGGCGATTATGTGGCACCTACTGCATGGAGTAAAGTCTCTTCCGAAGAAGTACAACCCAGCTCGACATGGAAATGCATTTTTCTACCACTACTCAGAAGAACTGGATGACGAGCTCCAGCCATCAAAATGGTATGAAAGGGCCTACCCCAAATTAGTAAAGTCGGCCCACATATTGAAAAATGTGGACCGAATCGATGGAAGGCTCACAAATATCGAAGATGGTTCAACCATCATAGATGATCAGATTGATCAGGAGATGCAGACGTTCAAGTCACTTGCCAGGGCCTTTATAGGGGCTCCTTCAGTGCAGCAAGCACTGAGGAAGGCAACATCATCGGCACCAGCCATACCCAATGCTTGTTTTGGTAAACCAAATGAAAGAGAATCTCTAACACTAAATTCTCTCACCAAAGTATGTGATTTTCTTAATGTCTCTGCCCAACAAAGGAAGTCAGTGCGTCTGAGGATATGCCCACAGGTCACACAGCATCACATATGGCGGGGTGTCCTCGAGGAGATACTAAACAATCTGAAATCAGAAATGGGTGCCTTGCATTGTCATCCACTGACAGCCAGATTGCAGATGGGAGATCAAATAATCTCAAGCTGTGTATGTTTCTTGGCTGAGAGTGCCTATTCCTCCTCTGAATCTGACTCACCTTCATGGATGCGGCTGGCCTCTACAAGGGTGGCCAATTCACCACCCTCTCGCAAATGGGGCGACATTCTAGAGATGTTCGATGATCTCATAAAGTGTTTGAGACCTGAGAAGAGGTTGACTGATCATGTGACGAAGCTCGAAGCAATGAAAGAAGGGTTGTATCAGATCAAGGAAGTCTTGGTAGAGAGAGATATCGGTTACAGGGAGGCGCGGCACCAAGAACGGCTAGTGCAAAAGAAGCTTACACAGACGTTGGGCCACTCATCTAAGTGTTTGTTCACACTCCTGTTGTATTATTTATATGGGAGTGTTAGAGACGTTGAAGTGGAGGTTTGTGGGGGAGTTTATGGGAGAGGGAGTGGTAGCTTTTGCCTGTGCATCGGGAAGATTTTGACATCAGATGGTGAGAAGGTGCTGTGGAATGGAATAAAGCAGTTGGATAGAGCTCTTGGGCTGTTCAAGTTTGTGTGGGAATCAGCTGGGATGAAAGGGGTGCTGGAGCTGCAAGGCCATGTATGGTGTATGAGAGCTGAGGAAAGGACACTCACATATAGAGGAAATGTGTTCTTTGTGCATGGGATTAGATTTTGATAAATGGGAAAAGAGAAATGCTTGTGGTACTGCTCATCATGTGGGCTGCCTGTGTTGAGTCACCAGACTAAAATAAGGCTGGCCCACTCATCTGGTGGACTGATCATGCACACTGGTGAGGACTGTAGATCATTTTTACACCACAGATTCCTTTTGAACACATAGAGCGCACGTGATTGCGGTCAGCCTACTTTTGGGCCAGTGGATCTACACTGGGGTTCACCCGGATGAATGGCTTGGATCTCTTACACGTGTGTGCAGCTTTGGGATTATGGGAAAAAAAAAAGGTTAAATGGGTTGATGATTAGTTGGCCAGAGAAACCTTGCAGGCACACTTTAGCTTCGGAACTGCAGGCGACAGACAAAGTTATTGATGTGAAATTTTCCAATTGGCGTTTATGTTAACAATCATTCTTGGGATTGATCAAATTTGCAGATTACATAAAATACATTTTTTTTTTTTTTTTTTTTTCAGCCTCTTATGGGGCGTTTGGATCGTAAGTTACTTAAGTTGCTTATTCCTCAAGTAGTTTATCTTGATTTCTTCTTATTAAACTGAAGTGATTAACTAACTTTAAATAAAAAAAGCTACTTATAATTGATCATAAACCAAACTTATCTCAAATAAGTTACTTATCTATAGTTGTACGTAATTTATTTATTTATTATTTTATTTTATTTTATTTTATTTTTAAAGTAACTTATTTGGTGGTATCCAAATGGACCCTTAATGTTTTCAATTTAGTCTTTTATGAATGTTGACAACAACTAAAAATGCTGAGAAAATCAAAATCAGAAAACTTCATTCACACCATAACAAACATTCCTTGACTAGCTAGATTTTTTATTTTTTTTTTATTTTTAAAAAAATTTTGCCCATCTTTGTACTCCAACAAATTATTTGGATGTGCCCCAGATCACGCACGGCTCTCCCATTTCCGTGAATTGGGGAAGCCGGGCTGTTTGGCTCATCCCCCAAAATGCAGATGGTGGGACAGTTAAAACCTCTACAAAAACCATGCACAAATATGAATTTCAGTCTCCCTTTATCATTTCAGTCCCAATTTGCATTTTTGGGATGGATCCAAACTGGCCCTTCAACAATAGTCTATATAAAACATCATCCTTACTGTTTTTTTGGGAGACTTAGTTCTGGTACCATATTCGTTATTGACTTAGTGCATGATATGGTCCAAACTACAGCATTGAATATCACTTTGTTAGATAACAAATATTCACCTGCAATCTTATGCATTATTGTCCAGCCGACTGTACCATTGTTCTCAAAATCCAGTACATATATACCTGGCAGATCCAAGTTCCACACCAGGTGGTTTGATTGGATGATCAAATGGGCAACATGCTAAGACTAATGGACTAGCAAAATCAACTACCATCAATAGGGTAAATCATGATTGATGCATGGCAGTGATGAATTGCCAGGAAATGACAATACCTCATTGGCCCAAAAGAAAAAAAAAATCTCATTTCCTTGCTTGAGATATTGTCATTTCCTATTCACCACTGCCATGATATCACTGAAGAAAAGCAATCTGGGTTATTTGAATTTGAAGGAAATTTCCATAGTTGGCTACATGGTTTTAGGCTCAGTGGTTTTGTCTGGCAGTACTGATCCACACTAGTCAGAGTTGACTCGGGCAAATCGTCGTTCCATAGTTGGCTATGACTATGGAGCATTTATTATACTGATAATTCTCATTCCATAGTAGTATCTTATATGAATGCAATGCAATCTGATACTTCTATAACATTCTTCTGCGTTTAGCATGCTTTTGCATGCCATTCCTTGTTTACTCTTCTATATTTCTTTGTTCTTTTACCCCTCAAATAGCTGTTTTCTTCACCATACTGACTAGTGATGACAAAAGTGCATCCAATGAAAATTCTTTTAAGCTGCGTTGGATGTGCGAGTTGAATCGCCAACATTCAGTTTTATCAAGAGGAATGACAAAAATTGTGTTTCACAGCATTCAACATAAGTAGCCCTCAATCCTTCCAGGTCCAATTTGAAACTAACATAACTGCAAATTTGGAAATAAGTCCCTCAATATGAATGCTGAGGCAATTGCAATTTGGACGCTTCCACTTTGTTTGTCTGACTATTATGATGCAATCCAATGCCGAACACAAACATAACCTTAATTTGAATCATGGGAGCACTACTTTTCAGTACCAACCATCCATTTATCTGTCATCGGAAACCACTTCAAATTCTGATGTTGTTTTGGTCGACAAGATGAGGGAGAGTGTAAACCCAAAGCTAGACTTAACGAGGGGTGCTTTAGAATCTGAAGGACTTAAAATTAATCGGACTAAAATAGCCCATGGAGTGCAATTTTAGTAACAATAGGAGTAGAAATGAGGAATTATTTAAGATTGCTGACCAAGAAGTTTTCCAAAAATAACCACTTTGATATCTTGCATTGATAATGCATGAAAGAGGACACATCGAGAAGGATGTTGCCCATAGTATTCAAGCGGGGTTGAAGAAATGGAGATGTGCCTTTGGAGTGTGATTGTTGTGTACCACCCAAACAGAAAGGGAAATTTTATAGGATAGCTATAAGACTAGCCGCATTTTATGGGATAGAATGTTGGGTGGTAAAGGAACAACAAGTTCATTGGATGACTGTAGCTGAAAAGAGGATGTTGAGATAGATGAGTGGCAAGACAAGGATAGAATCAGAAATGAATCATTTAAGAACTTGGGAACATAACCTAGGTAAAAAGATGAGGAAAGTAGACTTGGATAATTTGGTCATATGGAGACAAAGAACTGCACCAATAAGTAGCGAGTTGGTACAAGTTAAAGGCTCTAAAAGCGCAAGGGGAAGGCCTAAAAGGACATGGTGGGGGCAGTAAGAAAAAGATTTGATGACCTATGTTCTAACTCAAGGTATGGCCCTTGATCGAGTGGAATAGCTTAACAGGATTCATGTAGCTGATCCCAATTAATTGGTATTAAGGCTTAAATAGTAATAATGATGATTGGCTATCACGATAATTAATTGGTAGCTATCTTTCTCCAGCTGCCATCTTTTTAAAAAAGATGTTCCCAATGGAAAACCAGATAAATCACAGTTCAGATAATGTTTTGGCCTTTTGGGCTTACAGATAGCTTTCATGTATATGAGGATAAATGCATACAGATTGGCAGTTTATATACCGAATCTGTCAACATGTAGATTCTTTCTACTATGGCAACAAACTTCCACAGTTTTGGAGGGCAAAATGCAGCATTTTGCCCACAACTAATCCCCAAGAATGCCCAAAGGTTTGTCACCTTATTCAATTATTCCTCTATACCTTTTCAGTGGACTGGGCCCACTTTATAGTTGACCTGGCCAAGGCATCCATCGGATCGATACATTTCTTAAGAAGTGGGTCATCCTGAGGCAAGAGAATCCGCATGTCATCAGAAGCAAGGATGACGGTATTGACAGCCCTCACAAGAAGAACTTGAAGAGCTATTCTTAAGAGATTGGTTGCTCCCTCTCTGTCCTTTCTGTTCAATGCTTCTATGGCAGGAATTACAGTGTGTTCCATGGTTGGTTTATCTGGTAACAAGACCTCGAACCCCTGAACGTAACAGATTAGAGAGGAACTGGTAAATAATAAGCGGTACAAAACATTCACTTGAATCAGTGTGAACTATGAAATTGTAAAATTCATTTCAATGCAATATTATGATGATCCCTAAATAACTGGGACAAGGCTATGATGATAATGATGATGATGGCATCATAACCATTTCATGGCCTGAACTAGTTTGAACCAGTGGTTGAAACAGATCGGATGAAACCACCCACTTCACTGGTTTGGCAGTCTCTAGTACAGTTTTTAAAACATTTCTTTGAGAAGAAGACAGATATTGCACTGAAGCTGTTAAAGGACTAGTTGGAGACTCATGCAGAAAGAATAAACAAGAATGGATGGACATTCAAATTTCAAACAGTAAGTTGATGAATCCATTTTAAGCGGCAAGCAATATTGACATAAATTTTCTTAAAAGTTTAGGTTGTGTTTGGTTGCACCAAATTTCATGATTCATTAGTCGAATTTACTGCAATTTTTCATGATATTTCAATGAAATTTGGTGCAACCAAACACACCCTTAAAGAAATGAGAGTTAGCCTTGCACTATTTCTATACGGAGAAAATTAGGAAAGGTAAAATTCTATACATGCGAATCTCCTTTAGAAATGCTTTATGCCTAATTTTTCCTCATACCGTTAGCACTCCAGGCAGCCAATAACCACGAGTCCTCTGCAGTTCATATTCTCCAAATCAAAACCCATGCAAAAAACACACATGCAAATGAACCATGCCTTGATTTCAAGACCTAGATAATTCCAAGAAATTCCAGTAGCTTGGCAACCAGCCCTTTGACTCCAATGCATATTGAGATATTTGGGTGGCATCACTTGTGTTATAGAAGCAATTACTATTGCAAGCACAAGAGAACACTAGTGAAAGGATAAGCCTCAAACAAACAACGTAATGGCTTCCAACGGCGGTGAGTCATGTGTTAATGCGCCAATATAGGCTTCCACATGACCTCCGAGCTACAAGTATCATGATAGTGCATTGATCTCTAACACTTCCATACATTATGTTGGGATGCAGTAGGAAAAAAGTTTCCAATACAAAATAGCTACAACTGAAAATATTTGATGTTTCCTCAAGAAAATTTCAAATAATCAACGAATAGTTGGATTTATGCTGCTCAGCAAAAGAAGAGTGTGAAATTTGAATATATACTACATGATTTCGAGGAGCTGAATTTTATTTTATTTATTTATTTTTTTTGTTTAAGATATTGTTATAGGTAGTTGTTGAAATGAAATTAATGCATTTCCATCTAACAGAAGTAACTATAGCGAAACAAAATTTCAAGTGCAAGTCGCTATTTTCTTTTTATCTTCAAATCATCCCAGTATTTTCAAAATCTTTGAGTTCCCACATGCCAACCTAATTAATGCAGGGGCATTTTCACACCGGGCTTGAGTGGGGTAGTTTGTAGGATGCAGGGGCACACGGGGGAGGTCTTATGTTCGAGACTCCTCACCGAGGGTGATTAATGCACATGTCACACCGAGCTCAAGTGGGGTAGCCTGTGAGATGCGGGAACACACTCGGGGTGGGCAGCCCGTGTGAGGCAGTAACCATGTGATTTGGGGCCCACGAGGGGGGTTCGACCGAGATCCTAACCCATGAGATGTGAGGCCTGGGCCTGGGCTATGAGATAAAGAGATTAATTCACCATGCTCTAACAATTCGAGCTTTTAGAGCAAGTGGTTAATTGTCTTGCATCAAATTGGTATCAGAGCGAGAGGTCTCGTGTTTGAGACTCCTCACCGGGAGTGATTAATGCAGGGGCATTTTCACACCAGACTCGAGTGGGGTCACCTGTGGGATGTAGGGGCACACTCAGGGTTGGTGGGTCCCATGAGGGAGGTCTCATTTTTGAGACTCCTCACCGAAGGTGATTAATGCGCATTTCACACCGGGCTCAAGTGGGGTAGCCTGTGGTATGCGGGGACACACTCGGGGTGGGCGGCCTGTGTGAGGCGATACCCATGTGATTTGGGGCCTGTGAGGGAGGTTCAACCGAGGTCCTAACCCATGAGATGTGGGGCTTAGGCTATGAGATAAAGGGATTAATTCACCATGCTCTAATAGTTCAAGCTTTTAGAGCAAGAGGTTAATTGTCCTGCATCACTAATAGTCATGCATCAACTGAATGAGGGGTGAGTATGTAAACCTAAAATCTCCTGAAGGATTATGTAGAATGAAAATTGTTGGAAGCCCCTCATCGCTAACAGGCCCAACTAAACTATAAATTTTTATTTTTATTTTAAAGGTAATATTTTTATTAAAAGAAAAGGAACGATATAACACAAACTGAATAGAAACAGAAAAAATAAAGCAATTGGGGAAAGAGAAAGCACCAGAGAATAGAACAACACCCAAATAGATAAAGGGCTTATTCCTCGACAGCTTGACACCGAAAAAAATAAAATTGAACCCCCAAAAACTAGGGGGCCCCAGTCTCTAACCAGAATCCGCATGCCACCCGAAATGAAGATCACCTATCAAGTTAGGCATAACCCAAGAAACCCCTGCTAGTCTGAGGACGCTCCACCAGATATCAGACAAGAAGGAACAATGTAACAGGAGATGGTCCTTCGATTCTTTAGCTTTGAGACAGAGGGCATGCATTCGGAATCTGCATCCCATGCTTCCTAAGGTTGTCGATAGTCAGAATTATTTTTCTTCCCGCGAGGTAGCCAAAAGCAGAACGTTGTAGAATCAGTGTGACAATGGGAGGAAAAAGAGGATGCAGAAAAGGACCTGTAGAAGGACTTGACAGAGAACTGACCCGAAGGCAATAACGACCAACAAATGGCATCTTTTGGCTTAAATGAGAGAGGAAGTGGAGTGCCCTACAATAAAGATAAAAGTGTAGCAAGTTCCTGAAATTCAAATTTTGAGAGATTTCACTGGAGAAGGGGAGACCCAGACCCTCCACTTCCTAAAGGGCCGAAGTCCATGACCAGGGCATTAGGATCAGCGGAGATAGCGAAAAAAGTGTGGAAAGATTCAACGAGAGAGTGACTACCAATTCAAATGTCTAACCAGAATCTAATATTTTCTCCTCTACAAGATTTTATCAAACATAGGTGAGGCAGACTTGGCGATTCCTTTCCAGAGGAAAGAGGCTCGATAGAGGGAGGAATTTTTTGTCACCACGTAGTAGTGGATATACCATTTTTCGCAGAATGGACTCTCTAAGAATTCCACATCCACATCAAGTAATGACCTGAAATGGAGACTGTCTCAAGAGGGTCTACACACCTTATCAGCAAAGAGCAGTTCAGGGAAAAAAACTTGACAAAGGAAGATGTAATAGAGTTCATATCTGAATGAAGCTCATCTTTGACCATGATGGAAGAAATAACAATAGATCGTTGCCTAGCATTGGTGAAGGAATGGAAGAATCTAGTGTTCCAGTCGCCTTCTTTAAGCCAAGTAGCTCTAGATCGTTGGCACCATTTTTTCTCCTATTCCTTTAACCTCGCACAATATTCCAAGGATAGAAGGGCTCTGGATTCGTTCTCTATTTTGGACCACTAACCAACTTCCTCTAGAAGGTCCAAATCCTAGATAGAAGCCAGAATGGAAGCCATTTCTAACTCCCGCTTTCCAAAGATCTCCCTGTGCCAAGCTTTGAGCTTTTCTTTCAGATATTGAAGTTTCTTGTGCAACACAGAACCGGGAGTTACCTCAACCTGGAAAGAAGATCACCGATCCGAAACCATTTCCCTGAATCCTTCCATCTCCAGCCACGCCAACTTGAACTTGAATGGTTTAGGGCCCCAGTTAATGACATTTTTGTTGAGCAAGATTGGGCAATGGTCGAACACAGGTTTAGGCAAACCATTTTGACAGGCGAAATTGAAGTGGTTAATCCACTTAGGAGAGAAGGAAACAATCAAGAAGAGACATCGTAGGAGGAGACTTGTTGTTTGACCAGGTAAATTTAATAGTCCCCATTGGGATGTCTAGGAGACCATGTGTGGCAACCCAACCCGCAAAGAGTCTCACAGAAGCTGAAATGCTAGATTCGTTCGACTTCTCATATGAGAGTCGCACCACATTGAAGTTGCCACCCAATACCCAAGGTAGCCCCCATTTTCCTTGGACAAAAGATAATTCTGCCCAAAAAAACAACCTATTAGCAGGGGCGGAGGGCCCATAAACTCTAGAGAACACCCACCGGAATCTAGAAGATTCACAAAAAACCACATTCATAGAGAAATCACTGATCCCTCTGTCTCCTATGGATCTCGGAGAATGATCCCACAACACCACAATTCCATCTGCCGTACCAGAAGCATCTAGGGCCATCCACTCAATACCTTTCCTTCTCTAAATGGATCAAGCGATTCCATTGTTCATAGACTGGAGCTTGGATTCCTGTAGAACAATAATATGAGCTTTCGTTCTGAAGCACATCTCTTTAACCTGAGATTGCTTATGAGGGCAGCCCAAACCTCGCACATTCCAAGAGAGGATCTTCATTGGTGGACCAACCTGACCCCTCTACCCTTTCTTTTCTCTCAGGGGTGAAACTCCGTCACTCCCGATTCAGTAACACCAAGCCTGGCCAACTCTCTGAGTTATGATCGGGGATATCCCGTCGACAATCACTTTGAAGCCTCTCTAAGCCACTAGCTTGAAGAGAGCTATCTAGTCCTCATCAATATCTCCAAACACCACTCCCAACAATCTTCCGACGTGTCTAACTGCATCCCTGATCCAACATTTTCTTTTGATAGCCTCCACTAGCCCTTTCAAAATTTCAGCTGAAATAACATAAGGAGACACTTCCCCCAATGGGGAGAACTTTTCAAATTGAAAGCCATTCTGAGAGGAGGAACATTCTCAAACGACATCTGGACTTGACTCTCGTCTCCTTCACCTTGGGGTTCATGCTGGATATTAACCAAAGCTAGAGGTCCAACTGAAGGCGATCCTGAAGACAAAGAAGATGAACCTACATCCACTGCAAGGAAGGGAAAGGTGACAGACAAAGAAGAAGGGGAGGTGGGAGGAGTTTTAAAGACTTCTACCAAAACAGCAAGGCCAATCTGACAATTGAGAAAGGGGTCCTTTGAGACCTCAGACACGATCAGGGTAGAGAGACTAGGGGTGGCTTCTCGGATACTCTCATCATATGAGATGGAGGTCCATTTGCTTTCGGATCCGTCTTCCTCCCTAGAATTCGATTCTTCTTCCAAGGGATCGGAACTAGGAGGGTCTTCTTGCTAGAGCTTTGTAGAGGGGTCAGGCACCTCTTTAAAAGAAGGGTCTTCATCCAGCACGTGAGAGACATTTCCCGAGTGAGATATCTATTCAACATGGCCTCCAAGCAGCATGGGTTCAAGAAACTGGTGCCCCATGCCTTCAGATGGGGCTCGAGAGGGATACATGGACTGCATAGATGAAGAGTTTCCTTTCATATCTTCCAACTACGTGGGTTCAAGAATTTGGTGCCTCGTGTCTTCAGATGGGGCTCGGGAGAGACACATGGATTGCATAAATGAAGGGTTTCTTCTCGAACCTTCTAGCTACAGACACATAAAAAGCATTGGGCTTAAGGTGATCTCAACCTAGGTAGGGAGATCTTCTGGGACCTCGGGAGATATCGCTTTAAGCGTGCTACGAGAAGGGTCTTTCGATAAAACAGGAATGGGGCTTTGATCGCATCCCGATATCTCATTCGATCTCATTAACTGAGACGATAAATTGAGCTAAGACATGAGGTGACCTCTCCTGCTGCAAATCCGAGAAGGGATTTCATCTCCCCTTCCTGATTCCATGCGTCCTTCATTAGGTGGAAGAGCGGCTTCCACATGAGACATGTTCAGAGGTTGCAAATTGCACGTGACATAGGGGTGCATCGGTGCTCCGCGAGACACTAAGGTTGGAGGTCCTTCATCCATAGCGGTTGGCCAGACGACGGAAGGCGTCACTGAAGAAATCACAATCCCTTCCGGGGACACCCAGAAAGATGATTCGCTATATACTTTTTTTTTTTTTCTTTAAACACACGCACACACACCCCACACACTCACGCTGGTGGAATTTCACCACCGATGGGTACTCGAACCCTTGACCAGGAGTTGAAACTCCTGAGAGTCTACCACCCGGGCAAGAGTAAGGACCCTTATATACTTTTAGAGGGAGAAAAAGACCACCCACTATACTTAAAGAAGTGGAGATGCTTTTAAGTAATTTCATTTTATTTCTTTAAAATCTTGATTTTTAAGGATTTCTTATTTTACGAAACTAACAATTAACTTTCCAAAAACAATAGCTGATCTTCTCTTCTTCCAACAAAAAAAATTCTATTATGATTGCGTGCGTCGTTCGTGTGTGTGTGTGAATATGATGATGTTGAGATGGATGGGTAGGGAAGTAGAACTAAGAAATTCAGGTCATCCAAAGCAGCCGGGGAGTAATCTTAGGGAGCAGTTCAGTTACATGGAAAAAAAGAAAAAAGAAAACAGAGAAGCCTTGCTGTTTGATGATCTTTTCAGTTAGAGAACAATTACCCCACTCAAAATGGGTACAGACAAGGGTGGGGTTAGCAACCCTCTTGTAGAGATTCAGCATTTCACTCAGTGCCATAGCTACAGTACATTCCAGAACTTGTTCTGCTTGTTGTTGCATTTTATTTTTGTTTTCAGTCTTTTCCTAGATTTTGTTTTTGTTTTATTTATTTATTTATTTATTTTGGCTGCAGCCTAATAAATTTCATCTTTTGAAAAAATGGTTTCTGTTGAGGAGAACCCCAAGCATCATGACTCGTGACTTAGATTTCTGGTCTGAGGTTTACAGTAAGTGTAAGGAAAGCTTCTTTTTTTTTAAGTGTGAGGAAAGCTTTATATATATATATATATATATATATATATATATATATATATATATATATAAAGTGTGAGGAAAGCTCCCTTAACTTTGTAAAGTGACTTCATTGTTTTTCTTTTGAGTGGGGAAGGTGAAAATGGAGTCATAGCTCACCCACGCAACCAAAGTTGAAGTAGGTGTGCATACGACGCTCAGGGAGAAGGCTCCTTTAAGAAGTGGAACATTGATTTAGGTGTAAGGATCTGAAAAGAGGATCCAGAAAAGGTCTAAGAGGACTTACATCGAGGTGGTGAGAAGGGATGGCCTATTCACTTACTGAAGATAGGGTCCTCGGTAGGAATGATTGACTAAACGAAATTCCTAAAGCCGACCCAAATAGTTGGGTCAGGGCCACGAGGATGATGATGATGAGTTTCTTGTTACTTACTAACTCGAATCCCTTTTCATATTTCCATGAGAATGAATCATTTTTCCCTGTAATACATTTTCTTTAAAAAAAGAAGAAGAAGAAGAAGAAGAAGAAGAAGAAGGAAAGAAAAGAACATTTTGCTTACTATTTTAGCCAAGTCCAAGCTCAAGAAGAGATTTCACGTATATTGAGTATACGAAACAAGGACAGTACTTTGATTAGCATGACAAGAACATAATCAAGAAATCAGGACTCAGTAAGAAATAAAAAAATATTTGAAGACACCATTGATGAGGCCAATAAATTATCAGAAAGTCACATTTGAAAGGTGATAAAATACAATTTTTTTACAGAGAGTATTTGATATTCAAAAAGGGCATGCTCATTCCCAATGTTTGGATTATGTGTCTTACTGCTGTGGAATCCATTGAACATTTGTTTTAGTGCCGCGGAATCCATGGACCATCTGTTTCTGCATTGCATCTTTGTTAAAGTGGTGTGACAGCGATTCTTTGATCTTTTTCAGTGCAGTTCGGTGATGCCAGGATTGATAGGGGAGTTATTCTTAGTATGGCATGGAGTAAATTTGGATCAGAAAAGAGTACTATGGAGGCTATCGATCCTTACAGGCTTAAAGTCAATTTGAGCTGAATGAAATGAGAGGTGTTCTGAAATAGCAAAGGCTTCCAGATGGTGTTCAGGAGCAGGAAATTGGATACCATTTCTTGGGCTTTGATTTTTAAGCGCTTCATGTCTAGCACTGTTTCCTTTTTTCTTAATTCTTTATGGATTTCATTGTTGTAGATCGTTGCGAGGATTTCTCCTCATTTTCTTTTAATAAAATTAGCATGATCTTTCAAATATATATATATATATATATATATATATATATATATATATATATATATATTATTTATTCTCACCTTTCATTATAAGTGCTCAATACATACATCTACTAGATAATAAATTTTATTACTTTTAGCTAAATAATTATTGAATTTCTCCATGTGCTTTTGGTCACTGTTTGGTAGACACCTAAAAGTAAGCTGACCTCATTTTAGTTAACAGTAATTATGTATTAGAGATCTTGATCTCTAATACATGATGAGTTCTTGTTAACAGTAATTACGTAGCAGAGATCAAGATCTCTAATACGTCATTACTGTTAACAAAAATGAGAACAGTTCATTTTTAGGCATCTACCAAACAGGGCCCACAGTAATAATTGCATGTATTTCATTCCCAAAGGTAACAAACATAAGTTTTTAAGCATCAATCAGAAACTTGTCCCAAAAACTAAAGAGAGTAAAATAAAGCTCACATGGGCTATAAATAAGTCTCGTTCAACAGATGTATCAGCTGATATGAAGATAAAAACAGCCAGTTCAGGTGAATTGAGATTAATTCGTCATTCAGTGGTCACATGGACTATTAATTAATACCACTCAATAGATGCATCAGCTGATATGAAGATAACAGCAGTCATTTCAGGTGAACTGAGATTAGTTCTTATTCAATCGCTCATTACATAATGCAAAGTATTTAGCTGGAATGCCACTTGCATTAAAGGAAGTTCTCAACAAATTATTCAGTGGATTTCAGGCAATAAATCAGCTACTTGAAGGCGTGAATTTTGCATTCAAGAGATAAATGTCTTTACTTGTATCTTTGGGAGCTCGTCTTCGTTGGTGCCGAGAAAAGCAAACAAGGTAGCGAATACACTTGCCAAAGAGGGGTTAATCACTTTATTTATCTTTTTTTACTGTTATCTTGCTTTCTTGAATAAAACTTTTGTTGCTGTACAGAAAAAAGACAAAAAAGTTGCAATATGTAAATTGAAATTTCGATAAAGGAAGAGAGGTCTTAATTGGATGGTTAAAAAACGAAATAATTACATGTCAAGCAGATCTCATCATTAATGGGAGAAGTACAAAGTTTGCAAATTTCATGATAGAAGAACATTTAAGTACAACTCTATAGCTTCTATTGAATCATTACAAGAATAATTAAGTAAAAATTTATCTAAATTTCTGATTAGGTTGTAGAAATCATTTCTGCCAATTAACTATTTCTAGGGCTCTTTCACACCCAGATTATTAATCCAAAAACATGATGAAACTAGAAAGCAAGAGACACTGGCATACCTCATTCTGGAGCTTCTCTTGATAAAACCCAGCAGCCAGAGTTGCATCTGTGGCAAGGACACCAATTCGTACACTACTCCCAGCTTCGACTGGCTTCAAGTTTGCTTCCTTGAGCTCATTGGCAATGCACTCACCTACATGAAGAAAAGGAATGGAACAGCCCTCTGAAATCTCACCATGCCACGAATGCGAGATATGGCAAGGCATAACAATGCAACGAGCTCCTGATTGCTCAAGAAAGGCCCTTTTACGTCGTAGATTCTCCACAATAGCTGTATGATCTGATTGGTGACGGGCATTTCTTGAAACGAGGTAGGGAAAAGAAAGCCTTTCACGTGAGGAAAGCTCCTTATTTAACACTGGATCGCTGCAGACAAGGAATGGAAGGTTCTGTTCTCCATATTTTGAGTTCGAGCCAACAAGTTTCTTCAAGAAGTTCAGAGTAGAATCAGCTGATGCTCCTCCGATGATACCGATTGTATTGGCTTGCTTGAGAACGGAAGCTGAGGCCTGAGTGCCTGTCTGAGTAGAATCCATGTTGAAGATCTTAGATTCAGGTATATTACCATGCTCATCTGTTGACAAGATAATTGAAGATGATCTTACAACGAATCCTTGATTGTAAGACCTGGTTTTGAACTGGGTCTTATGCTTGTTTATATTGCCTATGAGATGGGATGGGCAATTCAATGCATGGAATGACATTGCCATGCTTCTCCCTAACACCAAAATCTACCTACAAAAGCTAGTATATCTTCATGGATTCTCTAATTTGAGCCCCTAAAACATAAACCCAGCTCAAAAAACTGGTAAATATTTTGTAAAGTATCTCTAAATTTCGGCCCCTAAAACCCAAAACCCACCTCTAAAAACTGCTGAAATTTCATAGATTGTTGAAAATTCAGCTCCTGAATCCAAATCACCTATGTACTACACTAATTTTTAATGGATTCTCTAAATTTCAGCCCTTGTAAACCAAAACCCACCTCTAAAAACTAGAAAATTTCCTAATTCCTCTAAATTTCAGCCCTAAAAACAAAAACCCACCTATAAAAACTACTAAAGTTTTCTAATTCCTCTAATTTGAGCCCTATAAACCAAAACCCACGTCTAAAAAGAGAAAATTTTCATAAAATCGATAAACTTCAGCCACTAAAAACAAAAACGCACTTATAAAAAGTACTGAACTTTTCTAATTCCTCTGATTTCAGCCCTATAAACCAAAACACGCCTCTAAAAACTAGAAAATTTTCATAAAATCAATAACCTTTAGCACTAAAACGTAAATCTTTTGTTGAAACAAGAACCCACCTCCAAAACTCAATTTCAATCCTGAAAACAAAAAACCAACCTCTAAAACCCTAAAACCTTTCTGGGCTATGCACAATTCAAACGCACAAACAACAATCCACCATCAAATTCCAATCTTTCAATGCTAAAGACGAAACAAAAAAAAGAACCCAAGTCAATGACATCTCCCCTCCAACAAACATTTCATTGGCTTTTATACAATCTTTTCCGATCAAAGATCGTTCAATCATCGAATTTGGGAGGAATCTTAAATGCCTTTCTACCTATCACCTGTTGCCACCCAACGCCAGCGTCGTCTTCCTATCCATCATAGCAAAAGTCCAAGAAAATACACTACAGGAAGCATGGATTTTCCTACCCCACACTCCCTGATTTTTTTATTTCTTGTTCATCCTCTTCTGACATTGGATTCTTGAAAGTTGAAATGAAAGAGATCGCAGTAAGAAAGGGTGGGCCCCAATCTCCTGTAAATGACCCATTTTTCATCTCCATTAACGGCTGTAAATCTCTCTCCTCCTTCCCTCCGCTGTCATTGTCGGAGCTCCCTCGATCTCTATCTATGTGTAGAATATCTCCCATCCAACATGTTGGACGAAAGTTACCGTCCATCCAGCAGATAACTTCCAACGTGTCATGTGCATGTGACATCCAACCCGTCCAATAAGTCGGACCCACCACAATGATCACCTCATGTGTAAAAAATAAGTCTCATCCACTAATCGTGTGGGTCATACCATTTAAAATAATATATAGTAATCTGATGATTCGGATGGGGCTGACTTTTACATTAGGTGATCCACATGTGGAACCAACCTAGTGGACGGTTTGGATGTAGCCATACATACGAGAATGATCTACTGGGCTGTGTATGGAATCCTCATAACATATCTGGACCGTCCATTAGGTCCAGTCCTCTCTTATTGGGATGGTCGTGAACATCCGTAACTGGACCCAAAACCATGTAATCTCTGTATTCTTAGCGACGCGTTAGTATTTTACTCCAATGATAATGGGGAAATCCCGAACGTCAATCTGGACGGTCCTTTTCAATCCTACCAGTGGGGCAAGGCATAGTGCAAAAAATCACACCAATCGGAAGATCCTAGCCGTCAGATTAGTTTCATGATAAATGGACAATCAAGCTTAAATGAAGAAATAAAATTGGTCAACATCTGTTCAATGGATCTCATCATGGTTTGCTTATGATTTCAAATAAACATCTATTCAATGGGTCTCATCATGGAATGCTTATGATTTTAAATAAACAATTCGATTGGATGATGCAAACCATCTAATCCAGGCTCGTAAAAAATGGATGGTTGTTACAAAACAGCCCATATTCGAAGGGTTAGGATCACTCACGGGCTTGATTTATGCATAGAGTTTTACACCTGTTGGTACGATTAAATGGATTGGTCGAATCCATGATTGGTCTTACCCCGTGACATTTGAAAGCTTTGAGTAAAGGAATATTTGCTGTAGAATTTCTCAGGACTTTTTATCAAACAGTGAGTGGACTTTGAAAGTTCAGTTGCTTTTTGAGTAATGAAATTATAAAAATACCATTATCAAAAATTTTAATTAAAAAGCAGTGAAGATCAATACACGTGGGGTCACCACATATGTGTAAAGGGTGTACATCAAGTCTATTCGAGTCGAGTTGAACAGTGGCTGACCTAGGCTCGAACTTGGCTCGGCTCGATCTTCAGCCTGACTGGCCAGCTCAGCTTGGTTCGGTCAGCAACTCGAGCCGAGTTCGAACCAAAATCAAGCCGAGTTCACCATTGAAGCATTTCCATAAACACCTTAACTGCAACTTCAAAATCTCACTGTTTTACAAATAGAGACAATGGTTTTACAAGTATTTTTTCAAATACCTTCTAAATAACATAAAATTAAAAAAACAAAAAATAAAGAGAAAAAAGATATTTGTTTCATATACGTACCTTCCTTGCCACCAGCCAAACCTTCCTTGCCACCAGCCACATTTCGTTGAGTCATTTCATCAAACAGTTGGTAAACAACATCAATGGCAAAGTAATCGAGTCACCTAACTATTTCAATCTGAGTTCGATTCGAGCTATATTCGAGTTGGATTCAATCCAAGTCGAGTCGAGCCGGGGCTTGCTCAAACTCAGCTCGAACTCATTTTCAAGCTTAAAAAATCAGCTCGACTCGGCTTGAACTCGGCTTTGGACCGAGTCAAATCGAGCTTTTTCGAGTCGAGTCGAGTGAGCTAACCAAGCTAGCTCGGTTCGTGTACACCCCTATATTTGCATAACATCCAAACCATCTATCGTATATACTAAACCATCAGGCCTATTAAATCATCATATTGGCTATTCTTGAATTTGGATATTCTAAATAAGTGGTGTATATTATATTTTATGGATCCATATACTTTTTTGGTTTGCTAATATTAATGTTGGTTTTTATTTGTTCTACAATTGGATGTCAAACACATATCATAATCCCATAATTCTACATTTTACCTTGTGAAGAAAAATAAATATAGTAACGTAATTTTTCCTTTGAATAAGCACTAGTTGGAAAATATCAGTTTCTCAAAATATTATTTGATAAAATCTCATCCGTTAAGGAATTTCACGGTAAAAATTCCTAAAATAAAAATAATTAATAAACTAATGTGCTTGGACAAATAGTCTCAAGTCCAATCACTTTGAACCACAAGGTATGTTCCACCTAACATATAACCCACTTGGTAAGTGCACATGAAATCCAACTCTTCTAATAGGTTGACCCATTGTGAGGATCACTTGGTGTAAAAATCACCCTTATCTACTCATCAAGTGAGTTAAACCATGAAATAATGTGCAACCATTAGTAAGGACCTATTTGGATTACAAATTACATTAGTAATGCACTGTCAAAGTGCAATGGTTACAAATACAATACTTGTTTTTTTTTTTTTTAATTAAAAAAAAAATGTTACGTTTGATTGATAATTTTTGTATTAGTTTGTTATAATAAAATGATGGAATTTTATATTATTTTAATGTCAAATCATTGAGGAAAAAAATACACTTATGTACATGTTTTAATAGAATATTTTCTCTATAATGTAATTTAAAATGATGATGCTTAAAATTACAATACTTGACTCCTAATACATTTGCATTTGACTACAAAATGACATGTTTAAATAATCTTGGTGAAATCATAATGATGGCACATTTATGGTAAAATTATTGATGTAATTCGTAATCTAAACAAGCCCTAAATAACAAAATATAAGTGTGGTCTAATTAATGAGTCGATATAGCCAATGTGACACATTCTTACACAAGTGGATTGGTTTATTGCCATGTGCATATGAATAGTTGGGAGTTATCCATTGAGAGAACCATAACTTATGGTCTAACCATTAGATTTAATATCTTCTCATATAAGACAAGGTGACCATCTATAAGGAGATAACTAATAGATATTGCATGTGATATGTAGGTAGAGAGAGAGTGGTTTACAAGACTTGGGAGAGAGTATTTGTTTCTATTATGCAGGATGATAGATATTGCATGTGATATGTAGGTAGAGGGAGAGTGGTTTGCAAGACTTGGGAGAGAGTATTTGTTTCTATTGTGCAGGATGCTTAGCATTCTGCCTTTAACTTGGCTGCGGATGTAATTTGGTCGACTGAGAAATTTGGGAATCAACCAAACCACATTGTGATGTTCCTAGTCGACCAAAGATTGTTTCAGTTGATGCCTCAGCTTAGCCGATCGAAGGTACGATTGGTTGTTTGCACATTTTTGCATAAGAAAAATATATTTAAGTCTAATTTCGACTCAGGGATTTGTACCGACAAGTGTTTTCTTTTAAGGGTCAAGGGTTTTGCTAATGGATAGGGTTTCTATACTTGTAAGGATTTGGGAAGAATTTTCTCAAGGGATCTAAGGTTTTCTAGAGGTGTGCATTGCAAGGAAATATTTGGGTTTCGTCTGTAATCGAAGAAGGTGAGTAGTGTAATCTCTAAGACTTTGATTATAATGAATTTCTATCGCTTTGTGCCATAGTTTTTTTTTTTCGTAAGGGTTTTTTACATAAATATTATTGTGTTTTATGGTTGATTTCTTTATTCTTTGGTTATTATGCTTTTCCTATTGTTCTATTTTTGTTATACATGCTTTCGTAAAGTGTGTAGATTGATGGTGATATGAGATCCGAATTTCTAATACCTAGGGTTAATCAGTGTTTGTTATGGGTTCTGAATCTCAATAAAGTGGTATTATAGAGTTGGGTCAAAAACTTTTGGGAATCTAATGAAGATGTCAGGGTCGAAATTTGATATACATAAATTCAATAGGAAGAATAATTTCAGTTTGTGGCAATAGAAGGTAAATGATATTCTATTTCACAAGGGATGAGCAAGGGATTGTTGGAGACTAAACCGGAAAAGATGTTAGATGATGTCTGGAGCGATCTTAGGGAGAAAATTATGATTACCATCCGTTTATATCCATCAGATGAGGTAATGTACAATGTCCTAAATGAGGAATCTCCCCAGAAAATATGGAAGAACTAAAAGACCTATATATGTCGAAATCTCTCATAAATAAGTTGTTTGTAAAGAAACAAATTTTCGAGCTATAGATGAAAGAAGGATCAGATCTCGTAGCGAGTTGTTAAGGCTTGAAGTGACGGTTAATGAAAAAAATAAAGCGATGTTACTTCTAACATTGCTTCCCACATCGTACGACCATCTTGCTACTATTTTATTGTATGGGAAGAATACAATGAAGTTATAAGAGATCATCACAAGTCTTGTTTTTAACGAGATGAGGAAGAAGTCGAGTGATGAGGACTCTCAGGTGGAAGCGCTAGTCGTGAAAGGGGGTGAAGGACATGTGCTATTCATGGAGAAATCTCAGTTTCAAAACAAGAAAATTCTAGATTAAAGTCGAAGACGAATGACATATGTTTTTACTGTGACATTAAGGAGCATTTCAAGAGAGACTACCAAAAATGGAAGGATAACCTGAAAAGCAAAGAAAAAGAGAACACAGGTGAATCAACCAGTGTAGTAGAAGAGAGCTCAAAAGGAGATCTCCTCTCAGTCCCTTCAACTACGAGTCATCTCTCATGCACGTGAATTATAGATTCAAAATGTTTGCATCACATGACTCCAGATTAGACCTGGTTTGATCCATACAAGTCCTATAATGGTAGAAGTATTCTGATGGGGAATGAGACGTCATGCTAGGCCATCAAAATATGGACCATAAAAGTAAGAATGTTTGTCATACAAACTCTAGGTGATGTCAGGCATGTTTTAGATTTAAAGAAAAATGTGATATCCCTGAGGTTATAAATATGAACGAGTGCACATTCACCGCATTTGGTGGTTTAATCAAGGTCACCAAAGGTGTAGTAGTGTTGATCAATGGACATAAGGTTTGGAATCTATACAAGCTGGATGGGAGCACAATTATAGGTGAGGCCGCTACCACATCACACGTAGAATTCAGCATAGATGACATAAATCTATGGCGTATGCGGCTAAGGTATATGAGCAAGAGGGGTGTGATGGAACTTCATGAACGAAAACTGTTAAAAGGAGTTAGGGTGTATAAGGTGGATTTCTATGAGCATTACGTCTATAGGAAGCAGTGCAGGGTAAGGTTCGAGACTTCTATACACAATAGTGGTAGGGTGCTCCACTATGTTCATTCTGATGTCTCGAGGCCAGTGATAGTATTGTTTAAGGGATGGGCACAATACTTTGTGAACTTCGTAAACGATTACTCAAGGAAGGTTTAAGTTTCCTTCATGAAACACAAGTCTGAGGTGTTAGTTAGGTTCAAGTAATGAGAAACAAAGATAGAGAAGAAAACTGAGAGACATGTGTTGAAGGTCAAATAGTGCATATTAGACCCCAAATATTGTCCGGATTTATGAGCATAATAGTGTTTAACAGCTGATTTAATCGTGTTGATGTTGCAGGTTGATTTTACAAGCTTGGATCGAAATAGGATACTAAATGCATGGATTTAACGCTCCAAATTCACCAAAGCATGGGACATACTCCAGGGGACCAAGATTGACAGATATACACGGTCAAAAATTCAAGAAAAATAAGAAACTGAAGCTCAAGTGGCTTGAAACGCGTCCAGAATGTAAGATCATGAGGTTCCCACCATCCGTTCGGCTCGAAACTTCATACGTCGCCTGAAGACTATAAATTAACCGTACACTTCGAATTTCATCCATTTAATCCCTTTGGAAGTGTCCCAACAGCCAGATTAGCCCATAAATCGTTCATCTGGAGCCCACCTACTATCCGTATATGCCTCAAAATTTGTCCCAACTGTTAAAAAGATCTGATTTACGAGATGGATGGACTGGATTGCTCATAAACATCATAATAGAGCCCATCTAGTGTAGCATCTGTACAGTGCACATGTGCACTCGTCGTGCACCAAACGAGTCAAGTCGGTCAGCAAGACACTGACCGACTTTCTTCTTAAAAAAAAAATAAAATAAAATAAAAAATTTTACGCATCGGCAACGGACGCACGGCCGCTAGACATTTTTGCGGACGGTTGTGGGCCCTACCCATTGACTATACGTCTGATCCAAGCCGTCTATCTTGTAGAGGGGTTCGAATACTATAAAACCATGGTAACCTTTTGCATCCATGGGTACACACGTGTGCGATACAGGGGCCACAAAAGGACTGCCCTATAGCGTTTAAATCTTATCTTTTAGTTATTTCTTCTTTGGGCCACGTCAATGGACGTTCAAAATCACCTATTCTTGACTGAAATTTTATCCTGAATCCAATGGATGGGGTGGATTTTCCAGAAAATGCTTCTGTGGGGCCCACCGATCACAACAGCGAAATGGTGCGAAAGGTTTCGCACATCCGCGAAAACTGACTTTTTCAGGCGGTTTTGGCCCACCATCTTTGATCATATGGCAGATCTGAACCGTCTATCATGTAGAGAACCCAAGAAAGTACTAAAGGAAGGTGTTTCTTTGAAATTTGAGCGAGGAAAGTGGCGTGTTTCGAGGCACCGAACTTGGGTGCAAAAATTGTACTCCGTATCCTGCTACAACTCTGTCACTGACTCCAGCCTTCCAGCAGCTACAAAAGAAGGTTTTGGACGTGGGGAGCATTCATTCAGGTCTTAGGAAGGAAGAAAAAGAGAGACGTGGAGGCTCGGGCAGGGACGTGAAGCAGAAGAAAAAAAAGAGTATTTTCTTTTTTTAGTTTATTTCAATTGTGGAGATTTAGCCCATCCATGTCTGGCTAAACCTCTTAGCTAGGGCTAAGAGGTGAAGCTTGTAGTGAGATGAGAGATTTGATTTTATTTTAATTTTAATGCATGAATTGACTTTGATTTTAGTTAATTATTATGAGAATGTTTTAGGTTTTTAATGGTCTGTTGTGACTGAAATTACAATGGGTCTGCAATGGCTTTGAATATTTCCGTTCTTTTTAATGTTTATGATGTCAGGAAGCCCTGTTGTTCACCATAGTCTCCTGGGCATGGTTGGATAACGGTACCCTTCCTAACTTTCATACATGTGATTGGGTGGTAATTAGTTTAATTCTGTTGTTTGCCATAGTCTTTTGGGCATGGTTTGGTGATGGAATCCATTCTAATTCATACACCTTTCATCTCTTGAAAACTAGATCAATGACAGTTCAGTTAATTTTCATGAAACATGCATAAGATCTCCCTGATCTCTACAAGTGGATCCTCTGAATCCCTAGTTCCCTTCTCCTGATTTCTCTCAAGTTTAGATAATTATTTCACCAGTATTCCTTCAAATTCAATCAGATTAGATTTCATCTTAGCCTAGTTCTAGTTCTAGATAATTTTAGATTACGTACAGTTTTAGTCCCTTGGGATTCGACCTCGGTCTTACCGAGTTATTACTACATCACAACCCTGCACTTGGGGAGTGAACAAGTTTTTCGCGCCGTTGCCGGGGACTGTCGGCTACGTTTTTCTGAAATTAATTAGTTTTAGGATTAGTTTAAGATTAGATCTTCTTTTTAGAATTTTCTAATTATAAGTTTAGAAGCTTAGTTATTTTTCTTGTTAGAAATTTTTCCTAACTTTAGAAACTTGTTATTCTTCATTCTATCTGATTTTTAGAACTAACTCAATTTTTCTGTTTTGTAGGAAACTTCTAATTTAGTAAGCTCTTTTTAATTTCTCTTTCTTTGGAATTTCTTCTTTTTTTCTAAAAATTAATTTACTCTTAATTAGGACTTTCTATTCTTAGAAACTAACTTATTTTGTTTTGTTTTTTGCAGATTCTTAACCTAGGACTCCAAATTTGGTAACTTCTTTCCATCTTTCCCTTTTTCTAGATTTCTTCTTCCTTTCTCTTAGGTTTAAGTTAGAATTTGAGGGCTGAGTGTGTTTTATGCCCCAGTGGGCACGCGACAACACTCGACGTCTCGTGACTGAAGGAGGATTAGTTGAGGGGTTGACTGTCCATCGCAGGACTAGGCACCATTTGAATTCTCCTGAGTTAGAGGACGTTATAGCTGAAAATCAACCTCAAGCACTACCCCAACCTAGGGTTGAGGAAGTACATGATGAGAATGAGGTGCACCACGCACCCCCGCCTCGTACTTTATGAGATTATTTACAACCGGCGGGGGTGAGTACGCTCTCATGCATGATTTTTCCTGCGAATACAGGACATATGGACATCAAGCCAGGGGTCATCCAACTCCTTCCCAAGTTCCATGGGCTTGAATCTGAAGAACCATACTTGCATCTGAAAGAGTTCGACGAAATCATAGGCACCTTATATTTCCCTAATGTATCTGAAGATACAATTAGGCTGAAACTCTTCCCATTTTCCTTGAAAGAAAAAGCCAAGACGTAGTTACATTCACTGCGTCCTAGGTCCATTGGCACATGGAATGATATGCAGAGTGAATTTATAAAGAAAATTTTCCCACATCATAAGACAATTACCCTCAGGAGAGCAATCATGAACTTTGCCCAAAAGGAAGATGAAACATTCTTCCAATGTTGGGAAAGGTTCAAGGATCTGGTTAATGCATGCCCACAACATGGCTTTGAAATATGGCGCATTACGAATTTTTTCTATGATGGGCTAACATCTTCCATGCGCCAAATGGTCGAGACAATGTGTAACGGAGATTTCATCAATAAAAATGTCGACGAGGTATGGGATTACCTCGATAGTCTCGCTGAAAAAACACAATCATGGGACTATTACCCAAGGACGAACGCTATGTCTAGGTCAACTCATTCAAGGGAAAAAGGAGGAATATATCTCCTAAAAGAGGATGATGATCTTAAAGCTATGGTGGCTAATCTTACCAGAAAATTTGAGGCCATGGAAGGAAAGAAGGAAAAGGTTAATGAAAATGTTTGCGGCATCTGTAATTGCAACATTCATACTACTGAAAATTGTCCTTCAATACCTGCCTTTCGAGAAGTATTGAATGAACAATCTAATGCCGTAAATAACTATCAAAGACCTTTCAATGGACCACCCTCTAATACATACAATACTGGTTGGAAAAATTATCCAAATTTCAGTTGGAGAAATGGACCAACGGCTACACCTCAAGGTTTCCTAAACCAAAATCTAACACAAGAGAAACCTCAAGAGGATTTGGTTCTAAAACATTTTCAAAAGCAAGAGCGTTTCAATCAGGGTATGATGCAAGCCTTTCAAGACCTTATGAAAGCAATATATGAACTTAAGGCTGAAAATACGATTGGAAACAAGGGGAGCTTCCCAACAACATGTTAAGTGCTTCAGATCAGATAACCATATGAAGTAAAGAGAGACGGGATTCATGAAATTCTATAAGGAACAAAGCATCATTAGACACTTCTTAATTCCAAGGACTCCACAACAAAATAGGGTAGCATAAAGGATGAATAAAACTCTTTTGGAGATAGCAAAAAGTCTGTGGTTTCATACGGTGTTGTCTAAAAGCTTTTAGGCTGAAGCGGTGAACATAACATGCTATATTGTAAATCGTTCACCACTTACAACGTTGGACTCTGAGGTTGTAGAGGAAGTATGGACATGCAAAGACATTGATTACTCAAGATTAAGGATCTTTGAGTGTCTGGCATATGTCCACATGCAGAGTGGACAAAGGTCAAAGTTGGATCTAAAGTTTATGAAGTGCATCTTTTTTTATATTAAAAACATGCCAATGGCTACAAGCATTGGGATTCAGTTTCACATAATGTTGTCATTAATAGACATGTTATCTTCAACAAGGCATCAATGTTGAAGGCTAACAAGGAAGTTGAAGAGAAGTGAGAAAAACATGGTGAGACTGAGAAATTGCAATGCAGGTGGAGCTATTTAAGCCCATGATGTTCCCAGTCGACTGAAGATTATTTTGATTGAACGAAGGTGCGACTGATAGTTTACACATTTTTTGCGTAAATAAATGGTATTTAAGCCTAATTTCGAATTAGGGCTTATATCGACGAGTGTTTTCTCTCAAGGAGCAATGATTTTGCTAAGGGAGAGGGTTTTTACACTTGTAAAGGTTTGAGAACGGATTTTTTTAAAGGATCTAGGGTTTCTTAGAGGTGCACATAGTAAGGAAATATGCGAGTTTCTTCTGTAATAAAAAAAAGGTGAGTGGTGTAATATCTAAGGATTTGATTATAATGGATTTTTGTTGCTTTGTGTTGTGGTTTGTTCCCACAAGGGTTTTTTAGGTAAATATCATTGTGTTTTGTGGTTGATTGTCTTATTGTCTTATTGTTTGATTATTCTGTTTATTCAATTATTCTATCTTCATCATACGTGCTTTCATGGAGCACGTAAATTGATGGTGATATTAAATCTAAATTTCTAATACCTATGATTGATATGAGTTTGTTAGAGGATCTGAATCCCAACAATTTCACCAAATACCTTAGTATTATAAAGTAAATGTATCATCATTATGATTTTATTATAATTAAATTGAATATAAGAATTGTCAGTGAAATATAAATGTATTAAAAAAAGAAGATAAAAAAATTTATAATCGTTAAACTTTTTTATAAAATTATGATGAAAATCTTGTATCCAAATAGTACATTAGTATATTTGATGATTATTTTAATGTAAAAATTGCTTGTGTATCATCGACCACACTTTGTAAGAGTGTTGAAAGTATTTTCTTATCAAATAACTGTCATTGCACGTTATACTTGGGTTTCCTCTTCTCATGCAAGTGACGTTGGTCTGACCCTCGGCCTTCCATGTTCTCATTAAAGAGACCATAGACGGCCCATGCCCCAAAAGTAAGACTAAAAAATTGAGAGATAGCAGCCAATCAGCGTCCATCGTTGTTTGAACATGAACCCTGCTGAATTTCTCCTTTCTAAGTCTATTTCTTGGCCACAAATCAACGGTGGATTTCAGCAGAAATGAAAATCCGAGAGTAATACTTGCCTGCGCACCTTTGCACACGTGTCTTATGCACAAAATTTGAAGTGTCCATGTGATGCGGGACCCCTTGAAACCTTATAAGTCCAAGTTTCAGCTCGATACGAAACCCTGCTTGACCATGGCAAAAGGAAATAATTTCCTCACTTAATTTGCATTTCTCTTTGTTATGGCCTACTAAAGTTTTGGATGGCTTAAAATTGGACATAGAGAGATTCAAGGGTTGCCGCATCACGTGGATGGTTCAGGTTTTGTGCTTAAAATAGTGTGCGAAGGTGCACATGGGTGCTCACATGAAAAAAAAAAAAAAAAAAAAAGAAAGTGTGCGGGGTGAACATTCCAATATATATAGGCCAGTTCTATACTCCACATACATTTTATATATATATATATATATATATATATATATATATATATATATATATATATATATATATATATAGAAACAGCGTATGTTGAAGCCATTTCTTTCCCACCAATATATAAAATGTGAAGAATTTCCAGGCGATATTATTGTGGGGCCCACCTTTTCTTACTGATGGGATATTCGACAATCAACACGTGTGGCATGTTGGCGGCATCAATAGGGCTACCCTATTGTAGGACTATTATGGACCAGTTATAGATGAAAAATCACATTCATCCTACCTAAATAAATTTGCATATAGCTATGCAAAAATTGCATGTGGGCCTTAGAGGTGTACACAAGTTGAGACTAGGCTCAGCCACTAGCTGACTCAGCTTGAACTTAGCTTAGCTCAATCCACATGCTTGACTAGCCAGCTTGACTCGGTTCGGCCAGCAGCACGGTAGTTCAAGCCGAGTTCGAGCTAAGATCGAGCTTATGCGACATTTTTATAAATATATGAAGTGTACTTTCAATTTCTTAATATATGTAAAACAACAACAGTTATTTATAGATATTTCATCAAATACCTTGTAGGCAATATCAAAATTAAGAAAAAAAAAATGATATTTATTTCATACACATGCCTTTCTTGTCACTAGCCAACACTTCATTATATCATTTCATCAAACACTTAAGGAGCAACATCAATATCAAAGTAACCGAGTCACCGAACTAGTTCAATCCAAATTCGATTCGAGTTGGGGTTTGATTTGAGTCAAGTCGAGCTCAGGCAAACTTAAACTTTTTCTGAGCTCAAAAACTCAGCTCGACGAGGCTTGAACTTAGTTTCTATCTAAGTCGAACATTTTCAAGTCAAGTGGAGCCGAGTAGGCTAACCGAGTTAACTTGGTTCATGTACAGCCCTACATGTGGCACACCATGCATTAGTGTATAGGCAAACATGTTTGAGATCCAAGCTGTTCACGAGGCAGCCCCTACCAACTCGTGGACCACTTGAGCTCTGGATATTCTTTTATTTTGAGCTCATGTCATAAAATGAACTCGGAAACGGGACGACATGAATAAGACATATACATCAAGGTGGGGCCCACAAACCACTCAGCAAGTAATCCACGTCCTAACTATCTCACGACCTATTAGAGCATTAAATAATTGGATGTCATTTACTGAGCTGCTGGGCTAGGTGAGACACAAATCCACCAACGGGGGTAGGACCCCTGACTATGAGGCTCATTAATGTATGTGACTACATCCACGCCGTCCATCTCTATTGAAAGCTTATTTTAAGGCATGGTCTAAAAAATTGAAGTAGTTCCGAATCCCAGTTGGGCTATAGTACAGAAACAGTGGTGATTGACCATTAAAAACTTTTTGTGACCGACAAAACCTTTGGATCAAAATGATATTTGTGTGGTCTCTTCGTCTAGGTTGTTAGTACATTATCAACGGGTTGCATGGCAAACAAACATTCAACTGGAATCCATGAAGTTTTTGATGGTAGGGTTCAATCGGTACTGAGATTTTAGTCAGCTTCATTTTTTGGATCATGGCCCGCAATAAGCTTTCAAAATGGTTAGACGGTATGGATTCAAGACACATACATCACTGTACATCCATTTATCCGTAACATTTCAGAATATAGTTCTAAAAGCTTATGCAGATCTAAGACACAGGTGGACCACACAATGGGGATTAAACTCTTACCATTGAAAACTATTTAGGGATGACATAAGTTTTGAATTGAGCTGATATTTATGTTTTCCCTTCATCCAAGTCTAGATAACTTTATGAATAGATTGGATGGTAAATAAACATCACCATGGGCCTGACAAAAGTTTCAACGGAGAGCGTCACCGCCACCACTGCTTATGGTACGGTCCTCATGAGCCTTGGATTTTCTTAATTTTTTTGTCCCTTTGCATAGAATGTCACCAAGAAGTAGATAGTGGTGTGGATAAAACCCATACATCACAGTTGCCACTTAGAGCTCCCCATTCCTAGTCAGAGACTTGGGGTCCTAGTCAGAGACTTGGGGTAGGATGCAATCTGCGTCCATTAACACTAGAGTTGTACATAAGTTGAACCCAATTGGGCTTGGCCAGCCTGGCTCGGCATAGCTAGCCCGCTACGCTAGCTTGAACGTGGCTCGACTTAATTCCCAAGCCTAATTAGGCAACTCAGTTTGGCTCAACCGATAGCTCGAGCCAACTCAAATTGAGCTTGAGCTCAATCTTTCAAGCCGTTGAGATCAAGCCTACTAGCTGAGCGTGTGTGTATATATATATATATATATATATATATATATATATGTGTGTGTGTGTGTGTGTGTGTGTGTGACTCAGTTATAATTGATACCACTTGAATCAGATTTATTTATATATATATATATATAGAGGAACGCTCACCTGCGAACCGGTTCGTACGTACTACGTACGAAATTTTTTGAGAACCCATCATAGGTGATGTGGATCCTAAATCTGAACCATTCATGTGAAGCAGCACCCCGTGAAACCCATCTGGCTGAAGTTTTAATTTGATCCAAAACTTGATGGGGCCATGAAATATGAAAACAGTTTCCTCCCTTGATTTGCATTTCTCTTTGCTATGGCCCACCAGCATTTTTGAAAAAAACTTCAGCCTTGGGGGTTTCACGGGGTGCTGCTTCACATGAACGGTTCAGATTTAGAATCCACATCACCTATGATGGGTTCTCAAAAAAGTTCGTATATAGTACGTACGAACTGGTTCGCAGGTGAGCGTTCCTCTCTCTCTCTCTCTCTCTCTCTCTCTCTCTCTCTCTATATATATATATATATATATATATATATATATATATATAAGTAAACCTAATTCTGTTGGGAATTTATAGAAATTAATATAAATTCTGTATAATTTGGAAATCGAAAAATAAAAAATTATCTGATATAAGGACAAGCTGAAACACGTCTGAAATGTTGTCCTTAAAGCGTTATTTGCCTCTACTCAAGTGAATTGAGTATGCCGATAGGTTACAGGCAAACCACTTTTAGGATACGACGAGCCTGATGTGGGTCAGCAACACGAATGCCCACTAATTGGAACTCTATTACACAATTTCTGGTAGAATTACAATATAAGAGAAAAAATCTCAAAAGAAAGAAGAAGAAGAAATGTTTTAGACCACTGCACTGGTCAGGTCTTCAGCCACTGGTTCAGTTGAACCGTTCTAGACCACACCGCTGGTCTGTTCTTTTAGCTAAGGTTCAATCCTTGCTATGTTGTTGCTGAAATTTCTGGAGTATAGGAACGGAGTGGGGTTGGCTATCTTAGTTCGAATGGATTTGCTAGAGTGGATTGAGATGGTTTGGAAACCCATCCAGACCCTCTATTTATAGGCTATGGTGGCTAGGGGGTTATGGTCCAGAGACTTAATTTCCATTAAGTCATTTCTGGCTGTTGGAAAACTAGCCGTTTTATAGCCATTTTTGACTGTTGTGCATGGTCTATTATTCTGCTGCATGCTGACTGTTGTGAGACAGCAGCTAGCCGTTTTATAGCTGTTGGGCTAGCCATGCAGCAGTTACCGCTGGACCCTGCACTAATGGCTCAGCTGTTATAGTTTTTGTTGTAACAGCTCTTTTAAGTCCATCTATATATATTGAAAGATCTCTCTCTCAGTCCTCTAGTCTCTCTGCCAACCAGCCACCCGACATAGCAACTTAATCGCACCGCGACTCGCACACGTCTCGCTCCGGTTCGCGAAGGGAGCGACCCTTGCGAAGTGCAAAGTGCGCCACTAGCGCCTCTACAGCCACACTGCCTCACATGCCCATGCCCTAGCACCGAGCCCGTGACCGAGACCGAGCTCGAGCCCGAGCCCGAGCTTGAGCGCGAGTCCAATAGTCCACGGACTAGATAAGCAAATATTATGATACTCCACACTTTTCATTTAAACACCTTTTTTTCTCTTCCCTTTCCCATGTGAGACTATTCCCAAAAACCCACAAAAAGTGTTTTTCAAATAATTTTTTATGTTATATATTATATATTATTTTTATTATTAAAAAATATATTTTATTTAAAATCAATATTTTATAACAATCCCCTACTTGATTTTTTTTATAAAAATATATTTTCTCGGTTAAACATTTCTACCAGAACAATCAGCTTATATGTATAAAGAAAGTTATTTTTCGATTTTAATCTTTCCTTAGTATAAGTATCTCAAAACTCTATCGAAATGACTGGTAGCCGCAGCTTTGAACTAGTTATTCCTAGATAACAAAGTTGGAGAGACCACATACATATTCACTATGTATCATTAGAGTTCTCACAATTTTACTCAGTACAATTAATGGCCATGTCTTATCCTATTTCGTAAACGATCCCGAGAGAAAACTCCTAACTCTCATGAGAGACGGCACCATCTCTACGTTCATATAGGTGAAATCCTTCCAGTGTCTCCGTTACTATAAGACACTTATTTTAAATACTAGATTTCATTAAGATTTTTAAGACTTAACCCTCTTTCGTAACGCTCAGCACTTATTTATTATGGATGAGGTTTTATAATTTAGTGCTAAAAACTTTCCATATATCAGTGACTTATTCTTACCCATTAAACCCAAGATTAGAGATTTTCGGACTTTAGGTTGGGTTACTATCACGGGTGGAACTTTGGTTTAAGAGTTTCAACCACATCCCTCTACATGTAGCCTTTACTATCTCTCTCGGTAGAGGTTTAGTAAAAAGATCTGCTAGGTTGTTGCTTGATTTCACATAGAAAATAGCAATGAGTCCATCTCGAATCAACTGTCTGATATAATCATGTCGAAGACTAATATATCTAGACTTACCATTATAAGTGTCGTTATAGGCTCTAGCTAATGTGGCTTCACTATCACAATGTAGTGACACAACCGATATAGGCTTTACACAAAAAGAAATTTCTAATAGAAGATCCCTTAGCCACTCAGCCTCTTTGTCCGTTATAGTCAGGGCTATGAATTCGGACTTCATAGTCGAGTGCGTTATACAAGTCTGTTTCTTGGATCCCCAAGATACAACTGCACCTCCTAGGGTGAATACTCACCCTGTAGTAGACTTGTTGTCCCCTGCACTTGATATCCAGCTCGCATCGGTATATCCTTCCAATACGGTAGGAAACTCTGAGTAAAATAATCCAAAGTCTTTGGTTGCTTTTAAGTAACTAAGGACTCTACTGATTGCATTCCAGTGTTCAGTATTGGGGTTACTAGTAAACCTACTAAGTTTACTCACAGCATATGCGATATCAGGTCTAGTGCATTGCATAACATACATAAGACTTCCTATAGCACTCACATATTCTAATTGTGCAACTGTTCTTTCAGTATTTTCTTTTAGCTTAATACTTGGATCAAATGAGATTTTTACTTCCTTTATATTTAGATGGTTAAACTTGTTTAGTATCTTTTCAATATAATGAGATTGACACAAAGCATAACCCTCACAATATTTTTTAACTTTGATACCTATGATAGTATCAACTTGTCCAAGATCCTTCATTTTAAATACGGAAGAAAGAAACCTCTTTGTTTCAGTCACACCTTCCATTTTATTACTTATTACTAACATATCATGTTGAGGGTCAATTATTACATATTAGACCCCAGATATTGTCTGGATTTACGAACATAATATTGTTTAACGGTCGATTTAATCGTATTTATGCTGCAGATTGAATTTAGGAGCTTGAGCTGAAAAAGGATGCTAAAAGCTTGGATTTGGTAAGACCCGTATCCTAGACCGTACTGTTCCGTCAACTCCCGCGATCCTTCTCGTCGAATTTCGACAATTCGCAACCTGTAATCGACGTTGCGCACGACTGTAAGTCATATCTTATACATTTGAGTCGGCTTAATCCGAGACTTGTACCATTACGACTGCACCGTCGCCGCGGTTCCAACGCCGTGACTCATGTACTGATCCGATACCCAGACGAGGTGATTTGGACCCATGTTCAGTTCGAGGAAAAACACCACGCATTGCAAATCCCAAGAGAATCTCTATAATATGTCAAATCAATCCCATCAATCAATCTCATCAATCACCTCTCATGTCAAGTACACACACCCATGCTTTCCTTATCTACAAGTTAAGAAAATCCAAAAGTCAACCAAGCTCTCACCTCACCCATCACTCACATCACACATCACTCACCCTTTCACCCATCCACCACCTCTCTCTCTCTCTCTTTTTCTTCACATTTTCCAAGCATTTCCCAAGCAACCAAGAAGCCCACACGTCCATGCATTTCTAAGAGAGAAAAATGACCTTGTGTGGCCCACCTTTTCCATCCCAAAAACTTTAATCCTAGCCATCCATTTCCCATCTCCACCATCAAAGTGAAGCTCAAGGAGACCGGCATCCCGACGGACCAAGAAGATCAAGTGGTGGGTGTTTCCATAAGCTAGATTTTCATATTTCTATGATGGGCCAAGTGAGGCCCACTGATCAATGGTGTGAATCTCATTTTGAGACCCTAAATGTGGCCAATGGCCCGCTTTGATTTCAAGATCAATCCATGATGGGGCCATTCTCCATGGACCTCATCACGATGTTTAATTTCTTTACATAAATGGTCATTTAGACCGTCCATTTCGGTGGAGAAAGGATCTCCACCGTTGATTTCGATCGGGGGGCCCATATGAAATGGGACCCACTTAATGTATGTTGTAGATCATGCAACGGAGGGCCTATAATGCCGGGGTCCCTCCATTACACGTGTCCCTCTCAATCTCTCTCTCCCTCTCTCATTCTTTGTGTGTTTATGAGATTATATGGCCTTGTAGCCCACCCGGATGGACCCCACCATGAGACATGTATTTTATCCAAACCATCTACAAGTGGGGCTCACTCTATATGTGCTGTACCCACACCATTCATCATTTGGTGGCCCACGTAAGTGGGGCCCACCTCAATGCTCGTGCACACCCAAAAAAAAAAGAAAAGAAAAACACAAATATTAACTTATTTGAAGGCACTGGGGTGGCCCACTCATAGAGGCCCCATATTGATGTATGTTTATAATCCAAACCGTCCATTCTATTCCCTGGCTTAATTTAGACGTTAGGCTAAAAAATGGACTCGATTCGACCATCTGGCGGGCCACAACTTAGAAAACAACGGTTTTCACCATTAAAATGTACATTGATCTTTCTACGCTCCAAAACAATATCAGATATTGGATTTGTTTGGTCCGTATCAGGCCATGGAAACTAGTGGTCGGAATAGATTTGGCTGAAACAAGCCCCACGCAGGAAAACCCTCAAGAAAATTTGATTTCAAAAAAAAAAAAAAAAAAAACAACAGCAGCAGCATTGATGCTGCTGTGTCAGGAGAGAGGACGCCCAGGCGTCCTGCGCCATGGGCGGACGGGCGGACGCTAGGGGCCTACGGCTCCTCATGTGGGCCCCACTTTGATGTTTATTTTTTGATCCAACCCATCCATATGGTGGGTCCCTACCTTAAGTAGGCCCCACCCAAAAATGGGCTTGATCCAGATCTCAGGTGGCCCACACCACTCGAAACAGCAGTGATTGAACCCTACCTTTGAAATTTTCTTTTGGGCCCACAGGAGTTTTGAATCAAGCTGAAACTTGTATTTTCCCTTCAACCAGGTCTGCGTGACTTTATCAACGGGTTGGATGGCATGTGAACATTATGGTGGGCCCCACTTGGGACCCACAGTAAAATATGTATTTTATTCACACCGTCAGTGGACGGTGAAGCCCACCTATGCATGGTTCTGTCCACATCGTCCACCCTTTGGACGGGCCCCACCTTGATGTTTATTCGTCATCCAATACATTCATATGGTGGGCCCTCAGCTCAGTGGGCTACCCTCCAAAAATCAGGCCCATCCAATGCTCAGGTGGCCCACGTGAGAGAAAACTGTGTGAATTGAACTCTACCATCGAAGCCCTTTCTAAGGCCCACGGAAGTTCTGAATCAATCTGATATTTGTTTTTTCCTTTTCATCCAGGTCTCTGTGACCTTCTCAACAGGCTGGATGGAAAATAAACGTTATGGTGGGCCCCACGTGGGACCCACAATGATGTATGTGTTTTGCTGGCACCGTCCACTGACCGTGGACGGTGGCAGTATATATATATATATATATATATATATATATATATATATATATATATATCCTCTACAAAGACAACAGACGCTCTCAACGGCTAGGCGCCACTCTCTTTCTGAGTTATTCTAGCTTATTCATGATTTCGTGCCGCGGTGAACGAACAAAACAAAAAAGAGGGCCGTCTCCGCGGAAGGAGAAGGACCTGCAACGGCAGAGACTACTGACCCTCTTCTTGTTTGTTCCTAGCCGTCAACTCTTAAGACCGAAAGAGAGATTGCCATCAGGTGGTCTAGGTAAACTAAACCATTGAGAATAAACAGCCCATACCTGAGTCGAGAACGAGCAACGATAGAATAAAT
The DNA here is from genome assembly GCA_037074715.1 of Magnolia kwangsiensis. Classification (NCBI taxonomy): domain Eukaryota; kingdom Viridiplantae; phylum Streptophyta; class Magnoliopsida; order Magnoliales; family Magnoliaceae; genus Magnolia; species Magnolia kwangsiensis. The sequence goes on from CM073581.1 coordinate 87,597,101, forward strand.
GAGTTTCAGATTCCTTTCTTCTTGTTGGCATATATAGCATCTGGAGGGGAGACGAATTCCACGAGATTTGGGAAGACAATCCGTAGATATATATATATATATATATATATATATATATATATATATATATATATATATATATATATATATATATATATATATATATATATTAGATTATATATTGCATATAATATATATATGATGGTGGGCCCTTATGTGGACCCCCACCCTTGATGCATGTGTTGCATCCAAACCACCCACCAGTTGGCCAGTTTGTTTTACTGGCTTGAGCTAAAAATAAGGCAGATTTATGGTTCAAGTGGGCCCACCTTGGTATGTGTATAGGGCCCATGTTGACTTAATTGTGGCCATTCATTGAGGACCACCTTGTTGCACATATAAGGCCCATGGGATTAGGCCTATTTGACACATATAAGGCCCATGGGATTAGGCCCATTTGACACATATAAGGCCCATGAGATTCGGCCCATTTGACATATATAATGCTCATGGGATCAAGCCCATTTGACATATATAATACCCATGGGATTAGGCTCATTCGACATATATAAGGTCCATGTGATTAGGCCCATTTTGATGTATCCTAAGTCCCATGGGTTGGGGCCCATTTGATGTACACATGAGGCTCATCAGTATGGCCCAATTGAAGTATATGTAGGGTCCATTGGTGTGGTCCATTGATTTATATAAGGCCCATGTGATGCTGCCCACATGGATGTACTTGTGGCTATCCGTGGAGGCCCATCTTGATGCATTTGTAGCCCATATTTATAGCCCATTGTTAAGGTCCACCTTGAGGTGTATGAGGCCATTGTTGAGGCCCACTTTTCTATGAATGTAAGGCCCATACTATAAGGCCCATTATGATGTGTTTGGAGCCTATGGATTAGTCCCATTTTGATGTATTCTAAGGCCCATGGGTTATGACCCATTGCAATGTACATAAGGCCCATTGATGCGGCCCACTTGATTTATATAAGGTCCATACGAGGCAGCCCATTTGATGTATTCGAGGCCCAGTGGGACGTCCTTAAGGTCCATTACAATGTGTGATCCCTCCATGGTTTATGTAATGAGGTTTTATGGCGGGCCATGTCTTGGGAGCAATGTTGGTTTGACGTCTACATTGTAAGAGTATTGTCGGTTAGATGTCCACATTATAACTCTCCCTAGGGCCCATTGATAGGCCCATACTTGTTACTTGTTCATTACTTTATAACATGCTTAGTATAACTCCATGATTCATGCCCATACGCATCATATGCATGCTTGATATGAAAATTGTATGATCATAGCATAAGCCGTTGGGCTGAGTCGTTTATGGGACTCTTTATGAGATGGAGTGCCTGACATTATCGGGCTGTACATGCAGGATTGTTGTATGACTGTACGGTGTGACTCATGCATCTCGCATATGTGTGACATGATCACTGCACGCCCTAGCGACGTCAGGGCCGTGGCTTCACAGGTATATCGTATATGACTGTATCGGATACCGAAAATACTTGATTCTAGCACTGTGGGCACTTAGAATGTCCTTGGGTGAAAGTCCCAGAACTTTTTTAGTATCAGGAGATGCTCCAACGTCTAAAACGAGTGGATACATGAGCGTCTGAGTGCCGAATACCAGTAGGCCGTGTCTCCCACTGTGTCATGGTCGGTTGGAAGGGGGTGTGGCCTTATCCGCCTGAGTGAGGGGGCTATAAGCTAGGCTGAGTTTGACCAACTCGTAAATGAGTCCGCTATCGACGAGCCAGGTAGGTATTGGCAGACTACTGGTCAGGCGAATAGTGAGGTCATTCCGCTTGTTTGACTGTGCAGCTAAGGAGGAAGTGTATTAGACCTCGGTGATATCGAGAGAGGAACTGTACTGATATATGTACTTGATGAGTATCGACTTCCTTGGATTGCATTTCGCATATGACATTCGACTATGTAGGCCTCACATTGCATCGATGTGGTCGATAGCATTCATGTCTCGCATCGCATGGCCTTGGTATGGCCGATAGCATTCATGCCTTGCATTACATAGCCTTGGTATGGTTGATTTTATTCATGGACTTACCGCATACTTCCGCATTACCTGATATTGTACACTCGGCGTTTGCCTTACGCACACACTTACACCACCCTCTAAGCTTTTGTAAGCTTATGCACGATAGTTGCATGCAGGTAACGTTGGACAGCAGCAGCGCTGAGGCAGGAGCGCGTATTAGGACATTTTGGAGCTTTTTGATCACCATGTATTTCTCTTTTCTCATTGTACTTAAGTTTTTGATATAGTGGATATGTGGTGATGTTGTTTTGTGACTTGGTTATACTTGTGGTTATGCTCCATTATATAAAAAAAAAAATTATTCTGAAAATCTTCCTTGTACGATCCCAGGATCGAAATCTGGCATTTGATTTTCAGGAGCCGAGAATGGGGCACTACGGAGATTATCGGCACCGGATTCGACAATCGGGATTCATGTGAATCCGATTTTTAGGTTTGGGGCGTGACAAATTTAACGCTTTGAAGATCACCAAGGCAAGGGACGGACTCTATGGGATCGAGATCGATGAACGTATACGCCAGAGATCTGCGAAAATTGAGAAACTGAAACTTAAGTGGCCCAAAATTGGTACGGAATGCAAGATCACGTGGTTCCCATCATCTATTCGGCTCGAAACTTCATACATGTGATGGGAACCATAAATTAACCGTACACGTCAAAAATCAACCATTAGATCGCTTTGGAAGTGGCTCGACAGATGGATCAGCCCCTTAAATCCTTAAGTGGAGCCCACCTGATATCTGGAACTGCCTCAATTTTAGTACCAATGGTTTAAATAATATGAGAAAAAGGATGGATGGATAAGATTTCTCAAATGCATCGCAGTGGACCCCGCCTGAACAAAGTGTGCATAATGCACTATTTCACTAGCCGTGCACGGCAATTGCAAAGTTGCTTTGACCGTCTCTTGACCGACCAAATAGGAAGGTCTCTATTGCTAATACGCAGCCCGTCTGCTGGAGTGATGAATGGGCCACCACCTTCAGCCATGTACTCAATCCGGACCGTCCATTCATTCGAGGACATCAAACCGACCGTACACATGGAATATTTCAGGCCCATGCACATGTACACCTAGACACAGCGCCAATGCATCTGACGGACGGTAGGTTTAAAATCCAATTTTTCACGCTCAACCTAATCCAAAACTGGCCATCTCAAAACGGTTTTCTGAGGAGAAATTAATGGACGTATTGGATTTCTAAGATAACAAGTATGTGGACCCCACCGACTCTCGTTCAAAAATAGAAATTTCTGTTTCCAGTGTTCGCACAACAGAGACGGTCGGTTCGCACTTGTGGACCCCATATATTGTCCCAATTGATGATCGAAACTGTCCACCAGAATCCCAGTATCGTTATTGCCAACGTGTAGGTGACCGAATTTCAAAAGAAAGCGCTTATGGAAATCTATCCGTTCAAACGCAGGTTGAACGGCAGAGAAAGATAACATGTGGGCCTCGTCAACAGAACGCAAAAATTTCACCTTCTTGACTAAAATGACACAACAAATCTAAGGGACGGTGTGGATTTCCCAATTGACAATGTCCATGAACCCCGCCGACATCACAGCGTAAAGATTTTACGCAGTCTCTGTTTCTGCACCGAAAGCCGACTGGTTTTGAAATTCTTGTGGGCCACCGTCTTCAATCAGATGGTTGATCCAAACCGTCCATCTAATTCTTCGTCCAAGAACGTCTCAGGGGACGTTATTTTTTTAGAAAGAAAGTGAGGGAAAGGAAGGGAAAACGGCACCGTTTTTTGGGTGCGTGAAGGAGTTACGCACTCTGCTGCGTAAGGAATTTTCACAGGAAAAATTCACTGCCTCTTGTCAGTGTGAACCGACCTTCTGGTGCTATAAAAAGGAGGAAAACAAGAGGAAAAAATCATCATCTACGGCTGGAATCATCTGGGGAGAGCTGGAGCTTGGGTGGATGTGCGGAGCGAAGAGAGAGAAAGAGTTTGGAATTATTTTTTTTCTGTTTTCTTTTTAAGACTTACATGGAGATCAGTCCATCCATGTCAGGCTAAAGCCCCTTAGCTAGGGCTAAGGGGTGAAGCTTGTAGTGAGATGGGTGATTTTATGCTTTTAATTTAATTTTAATGTATGAATTGAAGTTGATTTTAGTTTGATTAGTATGGAAATATTTTTAGTCTTTAATGGTCTATTGTGACTAAAATTACAGTGGGTCTGCGATGGCTTTGAATATTTACTTTTTCTTTTATGTTTATGACGTCAGGAAGCCCTGTTGTTCACCATAGTATCCTGGGCATGGTCGGATAACGGTATCCTTCCTAACCTTCATGTATTGTTGATTGGTTGGTAATTAGTTTAATTTTGTTGTTTGTCATAGTCTCTTGGGCATGGTTTGGTGATGGAATACATTTTAATTCATATACCTTTCATCTTTTAAAAACTATCTCAACAACAGTTCAGTTTAAATTTCATGATTCTTGATGCAGGCATAAGATCTCCCTGATCCCTACAAGTGGATCCTCTGAATCCCTAGTTTCCTTTCTCTGAATTTTCTTGAGTTGTAGATAATCATTCCATCATTATTCCTCAAATCATAATTAGTTTAGATTTTACCTTATTCTAGTTCAAATTCTACTTAATTTTAGATTATGTATAAGTTTCAGTCCCTTGGGATTCGACCTCGGTCTTACCGAGTTATTAATACATCACAACCCTGCACTTGGGGAGTGAACAAGTTCTTGGCGCCATTGCCGGGGACTGACGGCTACATTTTTCTAAAATTAATTAGTTTTAGGATTAGTTTAAGATTAGGATTTTTACTAACTTCAGTTTTAGGTTTAGATTTTCCTGATTTTTTTTTTAGAACTAACTCGTCTTTCCTGTTTTGTAAGATTCTAAGATGGAAACTTCTAATTTGGTGATATCTTTCTAATTTCTTTATTTTTTCTATTTTTAAAATTAGAGTTTTATTTTTAGAGATTTTCTAATCCTAGACTCTCTTTTTAGAAACTAACTTATTTTGTCTTATTTTGCAGGATCTTAATATAGGAATCTCTAGTATGGTAACGTCTTTCTAACTTCTCCTCCTCTTACTTTCCACATTGCTGTAAGAACTTTTTCTTCTATTTTTCATAAGATTAAATTCAGATTAAGGGTTTCATCATGTATATGCACGAGTGGCAATGTCAGTATGCTGAGAAGAATAACCTATTTTGAGATAATGATGAGATAAATCAACTTATGTATTAAAACTTTTCTGAAACTATCATTGAGAACCGATTAGAATATAAAGATCCACCGGCTAAGAAGTCCTTACGTGATTATATGCAGGAGAACAATTACACCCCACGGATTAATAAAACAATACGTGAGTGTTGGGGTTATCATAACTATGGTTGTGAGAATTATTATCACTCATCCGATAAAAAGAAAACAATGCGTGATTATATCATGAGTGATAATAAGTATTACCAACCATCAGATTCTCCCACCTATGATCCGTATGACTACAATCAGTGGAAACATCAAAATTGGAGAAATGAACCAACAACATGTTATAATGATTATTCTCTTGGATCCCCTACCTTTGAGATCCAACCAGAAACGATCCAAGAGGATTCATCTCAGCGTAACATGGCTTGTCTTGAGGAAATTCGAAAAGTCATAAAAACACTCATGTCGTGCCCTGAAAAGATAGAGGAGGCTTGCTCATCCCAACCACAACCAAATCCAGAAATACAATGCGAGGAAAGTGATCTGCACTCATTTTTAAAAAAATCTGAAATTTGGAATGATGAGTGGGATTCCGTTAATGGGCATGGGGTTCAATTTTCCGAGGAGTCGATCTCGTGACTGTTCGAAAGAATGGTGAAGATACATGCGTGTCTTTTAAATATATTGATGATGATACACCATCCTTACATGACACACATGATTTCAATGATGAGGAGGTTAGTTTATTCGAACCTCAATCCATGCTAAGTGTAGAATGTGAGGAAAGTGATCCCATCCCAAATGTGCACTGCACTGGACTAAAACATGATTGCAATCCTAAATGTGCAGCCACAGTCCCCCTAAAATTCCTCTCAAGTTTGGTCCAGATCAATGATCAAGACGTACACGAAGAGATCGGTCATAATGAGCCACTTCCCTCACCTGACATGTCTTATTTAAAGGTGGAGGATGAGCCCCTTACGACCGACCCTTCTAACTCTTGTAAAACACGTTTGGACCACTCCCCTAAATTGAATGATGATATGATTCGGGAAAAAGAGGAGTTGCCCGCTACGACTCTGAAATTTGAAACCACTCAGTTGAAGCCACCATCTGAGTTGCATACATTTGACAATTCAACGCCTCAATTGAGTAATTTTAATGAACAGAGTGATCACATCAATGCTTCGCTTACTGATCTTCAATTTGTCTGTGCAGCACTGAAGCAAGAGAGCGTACCTCCATCCACTTTCAAGGACGATGGATTCTTTGAGCAGTTCATCACGAGCCACAATAAGTCACACTCAGTTGAACTTCCCAACTCTTGTGATTGCTTAACACACTTTGTAGTTTCAAACGATCTTATGTTAAAAGACAAAGTGGATGCCTTGCAAGATAATATATCGGTAGTCATCTCTGACCGAGAGAACCCTTATTCTGAAATCTTCTATTCCCCTGATCTTAAACGTCTATCAGTAAAGGAAGAGGAGCTGAAAATTGAATAGAAGTTTAGAGCTTCGGAATGTGTTGAGACTACATCACTTCTTAAGAAGTTTTCTAAACTTTATTTACTTGTAGTCTTTGATTCACCATGTGATACTAACGTTAAAACTTCTTTTGTCATAGGTGAATCGTATATTACGAATACCTCAAGCAATTCAATGGAAGATTTCTTATGAGGTACATAAGTCTCTCTGGAAAGTCATGCTCCAAGGCACCCAAGTCTATTGTAAAAAGGGCTTTTGGATGATCCTGTTGAGTAACTTACTGAGAAACCTATCAAGATATTGACCGAAAGGGGAACCTTGCGGTATGGTCGATTCAATGTTTATGGGTAACATTGCTGCAAACCCTCACGAGACTACAACTCGTCCACTAGGGGTAACCTAGGGTTTAAAGGCTTGTTGCATATGCTAAATGCAATCGAGAGCACCTGCGAAAGTGGTATAGGTAGGATTTTATTTTTGTTATTTTTGTTTTACTTCTATTACTTTCTCTCTCGTGCTAACCTGCTCTCTCCTAGCAATCTCTTGAAAAATCTCTCTCAATTCGTTATCCAGGTACTATCCTCTCATCACTTCTCATTTACTTTCGTTGTCCCATACGCATTGCATGTTATATCTTTTACATTGAGGACAATGTAGATTTTAGGTTGGGGGTGGGGGATTAGGTTACCTAATCAGTGTTTTCTTGGTAAGAATTGTGAAAATTTAAAAAAAAAATCAATTATTTTTCAACTTTTCCAATTTTTCTGAAAATTCTTGTGAATTCGAAGCGATTTTGACATCCATTTGTGACTTAGCTTTTCAAGATACGTGATGTTGGTAATTTATGAATCTTGGATTCATGTCTGTTAAATTTCATAATTAAGTTGAATTGTTAATCCAGAATTAAAGGTTGTAAACATTGATTGAATCATGATTTCACATGTCACATCTTGCTTCCACATTAAGATTTCAGTTTGATATTGAAGGGTTAACTTGGTAATCATTAAGCATAAAAGGAACTAACCTGGAACATTTTCCTGACAGGATCGATATGAAAAAAAAAAAAAAAAAACCTTTGGAAAGAGTTGAGCGAATAATTTTCACCATAGGTTTGCTCCCTATAGGTGAGGGATAATTCCCCAAGAATGACAGTTGAAAAAGGTTGGGTGTACGGTCTTAACCATAGGTTTGCTCCCTATAGGTGAGGATTTAATTCCCCTCCTTAGTGTTACTTTTAATGAAAAAATCAATCAAAAGCTGAAAAACTGAAAAGAATGATTTGTGAGACAAATTTTGGTTATCATGAATTCTCTTGTTGATTACCAATGACATCCTAAAATAGAGAAGTGAATCTTAATGGTGATAAGTCAAGATTACACTATACACCCATGAAACTTAATGTTTAACATTATTCTAATTGATGGATAAATAATTTGAACTTGACTATGAAATTTACCGTACGCTTAAGGCCATGAGAAAGTAATACCCAACATTCATGAATATTAGAAATTTATTATATGGATTGCATTTTAAAAATTACTCGAGTTCATAGAAATTGTCCTGTAGTTCTCAATTTATTGTTCGCATACTTTGCTCGGGACTAGCAAGATGCTGATTGAGGGTTGTGTTAAGGGTCAATTATTGCATATTAGACCCCAGATATTGTCTAGATTTATGAACATAATATTGTTTAACGGCCGATTTAATTGTGTTTATGCTGCAGATTGAATTTAGGAGCTTGAGTTGAAAAAGGATGCTAAAAGCTTGGATTTAACGCTCTGATAATCACCAAGGCAAGGGACGGACTCTATGGGATCGAGATATATGAATGTACACGCCAGAGATCTACGAAAATTGAGAAACTAAAACTTAAGTGGCCCAAAATTGGTACGAATTGCAAGATCATGTGGTTTCCATCATCTATTTGGCTCGAAACTTTATACATGTGATGGGGACCATAAATTAACCATACACATCAAAAATCAATCATTAGAGCGCTTTGGAAGTGGCCCAACAGATGAATCAGCCCCTTAGATCCTTAAGTGGGGCCCACCTGATATCTGGAACTGCCTCAATTTTAGTCCCAATGGTTTAAATAATATGAGAAAAAGGATGGACAGATCGGATTTCTTGAATGCATCGCAGTGGACCCCTCCTGAACAAAGTGTGCATAATGCACTATTTCACTAGCCGTGCACGGCAATTGCAAAGTTGCTTTGACCGTCTCTTGACCGACCAAATAGGAAGGTCTCTATTGCTAATATGCAGCCCATCTGCTGGAGTGATGAATGGGCCACCACCTTCGGCCATGTACTCAATCTGGACCGTCCATTCATCCGAGGACATCAAACCGACCGTACACATGGAATATTTCAGGCCCATGCACATGTACACCTAGACACAGCGCCAATGCATCTGACGGACGGTAGGTTTAAAATCCAATTTTTCACGCTCAACCCAATCCAAAACTGGCCATCTCAAAACGGTTTTCTGAGGAGAAATTAATGGACGTATTGGATTTCTAAGATAACAAGTATGTGGACCCCACCGACTCCCCTTCAAAAATGGAAATTTTCGTTTCCAGCGTTCGCACAACAGAGACGGTCGGTTCGCACTTGTGGGCCCCATATATTGTCCCAATTAATGATCGAAACCGTCCACCAGAATCCCAGTATCGCTATTGCCAACGTGTAGGTGACCGAATTTCAAAAGAAAACGCTTATGGAAATCTATCCGTTCAAAAGCAGGTTGAACGACAAAGAAAGATAACATGTGGGCCTCATCAACAAAAGGCAAAAATTACACCTTCCTGACTGAAATGACACAACAAATCTAAGGGACGAAGTGGATTTCCCAATTGACAATGTCCATGAACCCCGCCGACATCACAGCGTAAAGATTTTACGCACTCTGTTTCTGCACCGGAAACCGACTGGTTTTGAAATTCTTATGGGCCACCGTCTTCAATCAGATGGCTGATCCAAACCGTCCATCTAATTCCTCGTCCAAGAACATCTCAGGGGACGTTATTTTTTTAGAAAGAAAGTGAGGGAAAGGAAGGAAAAATGGCACCATTTTCTGGGTGCGTGAAGGAGTTACGCACTCTGCTGCGTAAAGAATTTTCACAGAAAAAATCCACCGCCTCTTGTCAGCGTGAACCGACCTTCTGGTGCTATAAAAAGGAGGAAAACAAGAGGAAAAAATCATCATCTACGGCTGGAATCATCTAGGGAGAGCTGGAGCTTGGGTGGACGTGTGGAGCGAAGAGAGAGAAAGAGTTTGGAATTGTTTTTTTTCTGTTTTCTTTTTAAGACTTACATGGAGATCAGTCCATCCATGTCAGGCTAAAGCCCCTTAGCTAGGGCTAAGGGGTGAAGCTTGTAGTGAGATGGGTGATTCTATGCTTTTAATTTAATTTTAATGTATGAATTGAAGTTGATTTTAGTTTGATTAGTATGGAAATATTTTTAGTCTTTAATGGTCTATTGTAACTGAAATTACAGTGGGTCTGCGATGGCTTTGAATATTTATTTTTCCTTTTATGTTTATGACGTCAGGAAGCCCTGTTGTTCATCATAGTCTCCTGGGCATGGTCGGATAACGGTACCCTTCCTAACCTCCATGCATTGTTAATTGGTTGGTAATTAGTTTAATTCTATTGTTTGTCATAGTCACTTGGGCATGGTTTGGTGATGGAATCCATTCTAATTCATATACCTTTCATCTTTTGAAAACTATCTCAACGACAGTTCAGTTTAAATTTCATGATTCTTGATACAGGCATAAGATCTCCCTGATCCCTACAAGTGGATCCTCTGAATCCCTAGTTTCCTTTCTCTGAATTTTCCTAAGTTATAGATAATCATTCTATCATTATTCCTTAAATCACAATTAGTTTAGATTTTGCCTTATTCTAGTTCAAATTCTCCTTAATTTTAGATTACGTACAAGTTTCAATCCCTTGGGATTCGACCTCGATCTTACCGAGTTATTACTACATCACAATCATGCACTTGGGGAGTGAACATGTTATCAACATACAGACAGATAATAACAATATAATTACCATCTACTTTAAAATATATGCATTTATCAGCTACATTATGCATGAAACCATGAGATAGTATTTTGGAATCAAACTTCTCATGCCACTGTTTTGGTGCTTGTTTTAATTCATATAAAGATTTAATTAGTCTACATACTTTGTTTTCATTTCCTGGTAGAACGAAACCTTCAGGTTGTTCCATATATACGTCCTCATTGAGGTCACCATTCAAGAATGCGGTCTTAACATCCATTTGGTGGATGTGAAGATGATGTATAGAAGCTAGCGTAAATAATATCCTAATGGATGTTATCCTAGCTACAAGTGAGTATGTGTTAAAGTAATTTATCTCTTTTTTTGTCTAAAACCATCAGCTGCTAGTCGAGCTTTAAAGGTTTGGATAGTCTCATCAGTGTGATATTTCTTTCTAAATACCCACTTACAACCTATGAGTATAGAACCTGAAGGTAAGTTTACTAGTTCCCATGTTTGATTTGACAGTATGGATTCCATTTCATCATTTATAGCTTCTTTCCAAAAGGCTGAGTCTCTAGAGGATACAACCTCTTTATATGTTTTAGGATCATCTTCTATATTCATTACTATAGGTATTTGTCTAATAACATTTTTTCTATCTGCTTTTATCAAATGAAAAATAATGTGTCGTAAGTATATGTAGTCATCTCCTAGACTCTTCTCTATTCTTGTTCTTTGACTCCTACGAGGTTCAATAGGAGCTTCCACTGTCTGTGGAGCTGTTCTATCTGGTTCTCTATTAGGAGTTTGGATTTCATTATCTTTCGATTCCATGGATAGTGAGTTCTCAAAGAATTCAATGTCTCTTAATTCTATTATTGTATTAGACTCCATGTCTAGAAGTCTATAAGCTTTACTATTTTGTGCATTCCCTACAAAGGCACACTTAATAGCTCTTGATTCTAACTTGATTCTTTTTAGATCAGGGGTTCTGTAGTATGCAAGACACCCCCACACTTTAAGATATCCTAGGTTAGGTTTTCTACCTTTTCATGTTTCATATGGAGATATTTTATATTTTTTAGACGAAATTATGTTTATAATATGGCATGCTGTAAGCAATGCCTCACCCCATAGACTTAGTAGCAACTTTACTCTTATCAGCATTGAATTGACCATTTATACTAATGTTCTATTCTTTCTTTCAGCTATTCCATTTTGTTGAGGTGTGTATGGCGTTGTACATTGATGTACCAGTCCATGTTCTTCACAGAAGTTATCGAATTCATTCGACAAGTATTCTCCTCCTCTATTGGTACAAAGAATTTTTATCTTTTTATTTAGTTGATTCTCTACTTCTGTTTTATATATCTTAAATATGTTCAATGCTTCATCTTTGCTCTTTAACAGATAAACATACACATATCTAGAGCAATCATCTATAAAGGTTATGAAGTACCGTTTACCTCCACGAGTAAGAATGTCGTTTAACTCACATATATCACTGTGCACAAGATCCAATATTTGAGACGATCCATCAACACTTGGAAAAGGTTTCTTTGTCATTTTGTATCTTATGCACACTTCACATTTATCGGTTTCATTATCTGTGTATGAGATTATCACTCTTAGCCATGAACTTCAAGGTACTATACCCTATATGGGCTAGTCTATCATGCCACAGTCCAGCGAATTCAACCATATACGCAGAAGTGCTACTTTCATTTAGAGAAAACTTAACCATTCTGTTACAAGCATATCCCTTTCTGACAAAATTCTCATTCTTAGACAGAATCAGTTTTCCTGACTCGTATACCACCCTTATACCTGGTTTTTTCAGAAGATCCCCAGAAACTAAGTTTCGTCTTATGTCTGGGACGTGCAGTACATTTGTCAGAATCACTTTCTTTCAAGAGGTGAATATCAGTTCGACAGTTCCTTTACCGACGACCTTCGATCGGACTTCATTTTCCATTTGGACTTCTTGATCATCAGTCAATTCCTCATAGGTTTTGAAGGCTGATTTGTCGTAGCATACACGTATTATAGCGGCAATATCATACCACCATCCTGGAACTTTTCCTTGGATGGTATTCACCTTAGTGATCATAGTCACGATATCGCCTTGGATGGTATTCACCTCAGCATAATCAAGCTAAGTGTCTGATTTTTCCACAGACATGGCATGAACCTTTGAACTTTTCGTTATTCTTTTGGACGTTTTTCTTAAATTTTTCTTTATTGGATTTTAGGGAATCATCCTTCTCGGGATTCTTGTTATTAGTGTTCTCTACTGCATGTACCTTGGACGAAGCATTCCCGTTATCATTCTTTTTATCACGGTTACGGGATTCTTCCTCAATCCTAAGGTGTTTCTGGATTTGTTCCAGTGTGTAATCCTCAGTTTTATGCAGTAACTTCTTTCTATAATCTTTCCACATCGGTGGCAATTTAACGATTATAGCCCTGACTTGGAATGATTCAGGAAGATCAATCTTAATCGCTTTGATTTTGTTTACTATTAGTTACAGTTCTTAGATTTGGGGCAACAGCGGTTTATTATCTACCATGCTGAAGTCAAAATACCTGGCGATGAGAAATTTGTTGGTTCCTTCTTCTTCACCTTTGTACTTGAACTCTATAGCGGCCCAGATTTCCTTTGCTGATGATGTTTATTGGTACAAATCGTACAAACGGTCGGAAAGCACGTTCAATATGTGTCCTCGACACAAGAGTTCGTCTTCGGCTTGTTTGGCACGAGCAGCTATCTGTTCGGTTGCTTCAAGTAGCGCTTGCAAATTTGGATCTAATATGTAGTAGATCTTTAGTGCCGTTAAGAGAAATTTTAGCTGGTCTTGCCATCTCGTAAAATTGGTTCTATCGAACTGATCAAGACATATCAAGCCCTGATTCATCAACTTGATGGACGAAACACCGTCGGCTTCCATTTAAAATAACGCTTTAAGATTGTTGAGAATTTATACAGATTAATATAAATTCTGTACAATTTGAAAACCGAAAAATAAAAAATTATCTGATCTAAGGACATGCTGAAGCACGTTTGAAACGTTGTCCTTAAAGCATTATTTGCCCCTACTCAAGTGAATTGAGTATGCTGATAGGCTACAGGAAAACCACTTCTAGGATACGACGAGCCTGATGTGGGTCTGTATTTAGCAAAAACAAAGGCCCACTAATTGGAACTCTATTACACAATTTTTGGCAGAATTACAATATAAGAGAAAAAATTTCAAAAGAAAGAAAAAAAAAAAGAAATGTTTTAGACTATTACACTGGTCAAGTCTTTAGCCATTGGTTCAGTTGAACCGTTCTAGACCACACCGCTGGTCTGTTTTTCTAGCTAAGGTTCAAGCCTTTTTATGTTGTTGCGGAATTTCTAGAGTATAGGAGTGGAGTGGGGCTGTCTGTCTTAGTTCGAATGGATTTGCTGGAGTGGATTGAGATGGTTTAGAAACCCATCCAAACCCTCTATTTATAGGCTATGGTGGCTAGGGGGTTATGGTACAGAGACTTAATTTTCATTAAGGCATTTCTAGCTGTTGAAAAATTAGCTGTTTTATGGCCATTTTTTACTATTGTGCATGGTCCATTATTCTGCTGCATGCTTACTGTTGTGAGACAGCAGCTAACCGTTTTCTAGCTGTTGGGCTAGCCATGCAGCAGTTATAGCTGGATTTTGCACTAATGGCTCAGCTGTTACAGTTTTTGCTGCAACAGCTCTTTTCAATCCATCTATATATACTAAAAGATCTCTCTCAGTCCTCTAGTCTCTCTGCCAACCAGTCACCCGCCATAGCCACTTAGTCGCACCGCGACTCGCATACGTCTTGCTCCGATTCGCAAAGGGAGCGACCCTTGCGAAGACCGAGCCCCAGCCCGAGCGCATGCACGGTGTTCCAGTGCTTTACACTGGAATACGCAAGTCTCATATTCCACATACTAGGTAAGCAAATATTATGGTACTCCACACTTTTCATTTAAACACTTTTTTTCTCTCTTCCCTTTCCCATGTGTGACTATTCCCAAAAACACACAAAAAGTATTTTTCAAACAACTTTTTATATTATATATTATATATTATTTTTATTATTAAAAAATATATTTTATTTAAAATCAATATTTTACAACAGATTCAAGTTGTATATATATATATATATATATAAGTAAACCTGATTCAAGTGGTATCAATTATAACCGAGTCAAGTTTGGTCAAGTTCCAAGCCAAGTTGTGTCAAGTTGCGTCTAGATCAAACCTAGCTTGAAATTTTTAATTTTTTAGTTCAAAAAATCAACTCTTAGTTGGTTTGAATCAAGTTTCAAGCCGAGCCAAGTCAAGCTTTTTCGAGTCAATTCAGACGAGTTAACAGCTAACTCAGTGTACAGCTCTAATTAACACCCAAATAAATTTTAAGTACCAATATTTCTAATGGTGGTGGTTCAATCCCCGTTTTTTCATATACATGAGTTTTGTATCTTCCTGGACTGCTGTCCTACTGTTGCTGAGAAACTGATGGACGGAAGTGGATTTGTCACAGCATCTCTGTGGGTCTCACGTAGCCTCCGACCACAAGAACTTCCCCTCGCACGTGGGCACAGACAATTCGCAATCCGACGGGGAATTCACGTTGCGTCAGTACTGTAGGAAATATCTCCAATATCCATGTCGCCCGTGGACGAATTTAAGCTCCTCGCCCTGAGATGTACATTGAGAAATACTTTGATATACTCAGGCATAGCATGATGGATGATACGCATGCAAGCAGACAGAAAACTATTGACAAATTGCATACAAGGAATGATATTAACTCAATATAAACTGTCCAAATTATAGATATCAATTTACATGTCATGTAATAAAATATACTCTCATTTGGTTGTCTGAAAATTAGATTACCGAGCCTTCATTGGATGATTAAAAATAAAAAAGATTAAAAAGTCTTATTTTAAAAAACAAGTGTACACAAATAAAGGATTAAGATTGTTCAACAGATCTTATTTTTAACATAACTTAGTGATAAATTGGTTCCACAATCTGGCCAGTTTAACCATATATTTTGGAAGCCGATTGCATCCTATGATCACCCATCTCTAGCAGGGATTGGGCAGATCTGTGTAGGGACTCACCATTATGTATGTGTTTTTTCATGCTGTCTAGCCCTTTTCTTACGTCATTTTAAAGTATGAGCTTAAAAATAAGACTGACATAATACAAGGTGACTTATATTTAATGTTTTATGTATTTAATGTAACTTAAGCTTCATATTTAGTGTGATACACTTGAGTGTTAGATCTACTTCATTTTTAAGTTCCTATCTTAAAATAATTTAAGAAAAAGGATGGATGGTAGCATGGATGAACAAAAACATCACGGTGGGCCCCCTATACAGATCTTCCCATTCTGGACCAGAGAGGGCATGGTAGGATGCAACTCACTTCCAAATATTTTCTGCATATAAAATTTATATCAAGCGATCATATATAGCACAGGCAGTGAGTGAATCAAATAAGAGAAGTTATTTGATATTCTTGCGGCATATGATGCTTAATACACAAGCTCTTGGATATGGTGCATGTGATATATATTAACTCAAATTAAGTATAAAAAAAATAGACTAGTTGAACAATCCTGAGATCTGATTAGGAGACACTTATTACAGCCATTATACCTTATAATGGCTAATAGCTTTCTTGAAGAAAAAAATACAATCACTTTTTTTCTTACAGGCACGCACACCTGACAACTCAAACTCATGACTTCGTGTTTAAACCTCTGTAAGTCTACCACCAAGGTGTGACTAAGGACTTAAAACAAATAAAATAACATAAAAATATAACCACCTATTTCAAACTGTTACACACGGATCCATAACTCAACTGGTAGACTGAGTGTGGAGATACCTTGTTTTGATGCTTGAGGTTTTGGTATCATTCCCTAGTGAGGGTGGCTAACATGGACTGTGTGTACTGGCATGGGTGTTGAGGTTGAATGAATGCCTTCATAATGGCTATTATAGCCCTGCACTGTATATGTTATGTTTTCTTTTAGTTCAAAATTTTAATATTTCGATTACTACGTAAGTGGTTTTTTTTTTCTCTCTTTTTTTTTCATAAATCTTTTTTTTTTTCCATAAATCATTTAAAATGATTCCTACAATTTAAACAGTTTAGTTTGAATTATTTGTACATCGATAAGCAATTTTAGAGTAATTTCTAACTGCTTGTGTACCGTCCATCACTCCCTGACAGAGTAGCAAAGTATTTATTATCAAATAATTCCCCATGCACATTATACTCAGGCTTCTTATGCAAGTGACCGTTAGTCCTGTACTCGGGCTTCCCGTACGTCCTCATGAAAGTGACCGTTGGCCTGCATGGTGGATGGTCCATGCTCCTAAAGTAAGACTCCAAAATTGGGTGATCCAAGCCACGGGTGTCTTTTTTGTTTGAATATGGACTCTGCTGTATTTCTCCTTTCAACGTCTATTTCTTGTCTGCGAATCAGCGGTGGATTTGAGCTGAAAACGAAGGTAGTACCATTCAAAGCATCGATCGGGGTTCATTTAATATAATTCCTGGATCTTTACGGCAATGCTTACAAGAGGTATAAACAGTTGAAATGCTCAGCTGGGACCGTCATCTCACACAATATATACAAGTACAAAATCTGAACAGTCTACGTGATGCATCACTCCATTAAATCCTCAGCTCCTAACTTTTACTTTGATCCAGATTTTTGGTGAGCCATGGAAAAGAAAATCAGTTTCCTCCCTTGATTTGGCTCTCTCTTTGCTTTGGCGCAGAAGAGTTTTGGATCAGGTTGACAGTTACTCCCTGTGAGTTTCATGGGGTTTCACATCACATGGACCGTTCAGATTTTATTCCCATTGCATGTGTACGAAGCTTCTCACAGATGTACAGCTAAGAAGGTGCACAGGTGAGCATTACTCGCTATATATATAATACGTGAAATGATAAGATACGGTGTATGATGCAGGCATTATTTCTTCCCCGCCAGCATGTCAAATGTGTAAAATATACCATCCGTGCAAAATGTGGGGCCGCACGATGGTTATTATCTTATATGAAATCATTGTCTTTCCACCCTTTGAGTGGGCCACACCAGTATACTTAGCCATACCATCTGTTCTCCCTTGAATTTCATGTTGTGTCCCGATCGATGCATGGATATGTCTGATTTATATGGCAAGTGATCATCATTGTGGGGCCCACCTTTTTGCACGGTTAAGATATTCGATAATCAACACGTGTGGCATGTTGGTGGAACAATTAGCTGTATGATCATCACATACCGCCGGTGCATCTGATCATTACCATATAATAATCAACCTTAATACATGACTCATTACCACAAACGACATATGGTTAGGATGCCACGTCGATTAGATTATAACAGCCATGTTAATACAAACTATGATAACCATAAGGTTACACTCCCATCGGTGTTTCATCATTTTTTTAAAGAAAATGGTGGTTAGTGATCTGTTAAGTGGTGAGCATGTAAGTCAATCTCAGTATACCTTCGTAGATATTTTTATTTGACCAAGCCTTTTAAAAGTAGAGGTGTACACGAGTTGAGTATAGTCGAGTACTGCCCTGCTCGTGCTCGGTATGCTCAGCCCCAGCTCATACTTGGCTTGACTCAGGAGCCGAGTCGAGTATGAATAGAGTCCGAGCAAATTCTGAGCCGAATTTGAGTAGAGTTTTCGAGTGCTAATTGCCATACAGTTTTCTAGCCTCTAAACTTGACTTGAACTTAACTCATCTTCTCTCATCCATATTAATAGAAGAGAAATTGGAGAAAAATCAAACACTTATATATTAACAATTTATACAAAAAAAAATAAAAAAATCAACACTACACATTACCGGGCGAGCTGCGGCAGGAACAACCAGCATCGTGTGTGCAGGGCAGGGATGACTGATGAGCAGCAGAGACGAGCTGCGGCACCGGATATGGACACCGGATAGGCCGCAGGGACTAGCACCGCCGAACAGGGGAGTGAGTGAGTGTGTGTGTGTGTGTGTGTGTGTGTGTGTGTGTGTGTGAGAGAGAGAGAGAGAGAGAGAGAGAGAGAAGGGACGTGCCGAATGGCGGACAACACCGGACAGGGGAATGAGAGGAGAGAGAGAGTTAGAGAGAGAGAGAGAGAAGAAAAGGGACGGGCCGAACGGCGGCCAGCACCGGACAGGGGAATGAGAGAAGAGAGAGCGAGAGAGAGAGAGAGAGAGTTTTGGTTTTGAACGAGCATTGGGAGGAAAGGAAATGGGTTTTTTCGAACGGGCGAGCTGCTAAAAGCGACTGGAATAAGGGGGCGTAGGGTTTTTTTTTGTGTGGGTATATATACCCTCGAGTACGAGTCGAGTACCGAGTCAAGTATTGCCCAGCTCATACTGTACTCAAAATCAAAACAAATATAAAAAATCAGCTCGTGCTCAGCTCAAACTCATGCCGAGCTGAGTCAAGTCAAGTAATTTTGAGTCGAGTCGAGCAAGTAACCGAGCTTACTCTACTCGTGCACAATCAATGTTATATGTCATTATACTTTTCATACATATAGGAACTTTTTTTGTATTGTTATTTGTTAGCTTGTTAGTACACCTCACTGTTAGTTCACACTTAAGTGTTAGCCACCCCCACTAGGGATCTATACTAAGACCTCAGTGTTGAAACGAGGTATTGCTATGGATAAGGGTGTCATACATATAGAAACTTATCCAATGAGAAATTTTGTTACCTTAGGATCACTGTTCATTGGGCTTGCTGGCTCTCCCATCACCAAGTGACCAACTTCCATAACCTTTCGGTACTATGTAAGTGTCAACTCCCGTACATAATCTTATGACTTTGCAGAGACATACATTTTTAGTAAATAGTCGTCCAACCTGGGTCACTGCCCCTCCCTTTGTGAGGAGTTACCCCCTATATTAGGGTTATTGTCGACCAGCTATGAATAGAAAATCACATTAATTGGCCCATCCTTGTCATCTAATTAGAGACTAATAAGTGGCGAGTTACCAATAAAGTTGTCCAAATTCAAGGGCCTAATAAGATGGTTAAGATTTTAGATTTACTAAGATCACTTAACTTATTCCATAAATGCAATATATACAGTGTTGTTTTCTCAGAAAGAGAGAGATTGTTTTACCGTCATAGAAAGGGATGTCTCATGTGAGGAAAATTAATACTTGCGTTTCTCACAAGAAAAATTGTGGGCCAATGTCTCACCATGGACAAATTGTTGAACATGTGTGAGAAGGATGACATCTAAATGTAAATACGAAATACTCCTTCGAAGTCTTTTAATATGAAAAATAATATAAATGTTGAAAGGTTAATAGTCAATATTCATTGTTCATCTTGTAGGTTGATTTTCCTGAAAATATTGAAAGGTCAGTAATCAATAATGAGATTTGTCTCACATTTTCATTGCTCTTAGATTAGTTTTTAGAGAAGAAATCTAATGGCTGCTTCCCAAGGAAAGAGTTTAATCATAGACGTTTGATTTTTGCAGCTACTTTTTTCATAAAACAAACATCAAAAACACCATATTCATGGAAAAGAAAATGATTTTAACAAGAATCCATGTTTCCAAATAGCCTATGATGCTCATATGTGTGCAGTACGAGGAGTAATCTATTTAAATGATGGGTTGTTTGGATTGAGGGACTTTCTAATCTAGGAAGTTACAAATCACAAAATAGTAATCCAGAATTAGCAACTTCTGAATTGCACAATTTTTGTGTGGTTAACGCGTTAGATAGAGAGTAGAAATCTTAGAATTTGTAAATATGTTATTTGGTCTGATATATTTATAAGAAAGATGAATAGCCAAGTCCACTCATGGTAGAACTAAAATAAATTAACAACAACAAAAAAGAAAGTATTTATGGTGATTGAACAACCATCAAAGATAAAGAGGCCTTGGTTAGGAATGCAAGTGGAGCTATCCCTCATCTGGGTTCACTCCTTAAGCTTCAGGTCTAGCCAGCTTTTGGGTGAGGTTTGGGTTGGTGTACCAAGCCCAAGGGTTAGGCTCGGGTCTGAAATTCAAGCTCATTTATTAATCAGGTCAAGCTAATGATATGTCTAAAAGCACATCATCTCGAGCCTGACAAATTTATATTTATCAAGGATAATTTTGTAATAGTTCTTAAACAAGCATGCAGTTCATATTTCATTCTTTTTATAAATGTCCAGCGCAAGTTATGATTGAATTAGCCTATTTCGAGCCATTGCATATGAACAATCAGGCATACGCAATAAATATTCTAGATCTTGTATAGAAGTATCTGAGTCGATGTAAACTCAGCCATGGGTCTATTAGTTTTGGCCCGTCATTGGCCAAACTAGCTATTCTTAGGCTTGCTAGCCTTAGACCTTCATTACCCAGACCAAGCTCTAGCCTATCTGTTTCGACCCACAGTCCATTGGGTAGCTGATTGGATGGTGTGCCGACCTGGGTGGTGTATTTGTTATATCCACACTGTCCATCCAATTTGTAAGTTCCAAAAATAAGGTAGATCCAAAGCTCAAGTATCACACCACAAAGTAGTGGAGATTGAGCAATTATCATTCAAAACTTCCCGAAGGCCATGGCAGTTTTGAATCAAGCGGATATTTGTGTTTTACCTTTATCCTTGTGACTCGTGTCCTTACAAACAAGTTGAATGAAAAATATACATCAAGATAGGCTTAAAAAAGGTTTCTACGGTGGGCATCAATGTTCCCATTGCATGCTTTCTATGGTGCACTGCACTTGAGCTTTGAATCTACCTCATTTTTGGATCATCCCCTAAAATGATCTTATAAAATGAATGAATGTACAGCATGTGTGTGTGTATATATAACACATACATAATGGTGGGGCTTACATATGGTGGTGCCACCACACCACTGACCTTGGTATGTGTGGCACACTACACAATAGGCTTCCCATTTTCTTATAATTATGACTCTGCAACAATATTCTTACAATAGAGTCCTTATTCTTACTCCGGTGGTAGACTCTTGGGAGTTTCAACACTGGTTGAGGGTTTGAGTGCCCAAGGGTGGTGAAATCCCACCATGGTGGCGTGAGTGTGTGGTGGTGTGTGTGCGTGTGTAAAGGAAAAAAAAAAACAATGTTCCTACAATGAGATGTTTTGTATAAACCACCCCTACTCGGAGTTGTTAATTGATTGATTTGTTTTTGAACTATTACTACGTAGAGTCGATTTGTATATGGCAAAAAATCTTACACACAACACACGGGTGTACAGGCAAACGTGCTTGAGATCCAAGCTGTTGATGAGGCAGCCCCTACCATAGATGTGAAATTTTCAAATTGATAAAACAATCTTAGCCGTTACTTGAGGGAAAAAAGATTACACAGCCTGATTTTGATGAGCATGTTACCCTGATTTTTTGGCCTATGGCATATCACAGCCTCGACCTGATGAATGGCACGGATCTCTGGCATGTGTAGCGTACACACAGCTCCCTGACACGTTTCCTGTCCCTTAGACGAGGAGCCGCTTACTGAACAATGGCCCTAACCCAAGGGCACCCATCTTTGGACGCCGTTTGGCTAGTGACCCCAGCACCAGACAGCTAGCTGATGTCAAAGCTCTGTGGATCCCACCGTGATGTATGGGTTTTATCCAAGCCGTTCAACCATTTTTTCAGATCATTTTAGGCTTTGACACGAAAAATGAGATATATCCAAATCTCAGGTGCACTACAATATAGTAAAAAAGTGGGGATTGAAGGTCCACCATTAAAAACTTCAAACTTTGAGGCCTCAAAGAGTTTTCAACGAGTGTTCAATCCCTATTGTTTCCCGTGAGATTTGTTTCTGTGTCATTTTTTAGCTCATGCCTCCGAAATGAACTTCCAAAATGGATTAACGGCCTGGATAAAACACATACTTCATGAGGGGGCCTACATAGCTTTTGACATCAGCTAGCTGGTATTTGGGTACTCACTAGCCAAACCGGGTCCTCAAGCGTTGCCTCAGCGTTGTATCTCCAAAATCCGTTGCGTCAGCGTGGAGAGCCTGTGGATGAATTTGGAGATACTACGCTGAGAAATACTTTTATAGAAAACAAGCTTCCAAGAATCATAAGTTGAGATTGTTCAGCAAATCTCATTGTTAAGGTAACCTAGTGATAATTAGTTTCGCAATCTAATCAGTTAAAAGGAATTTAATATTTTTTGCTGGTAGAATTTATTTCAAGTTTCCTAAGCAAGAAAGCTTGTCTCTAGTTAGGAACTGATAGATATTTGTGAGGCCCACATAAATATATCTATTTATCCACGCTGTCTTCCTTTTCTTTTTCTTTTCTTTCTTTTTTCCATACCATTTAAAGGTATAAGCCCACAAAATAAAATAGATCTAATGCTAAAGAGAACCAAACCACGTATGACTTGCATTTAATGCAACGCAAATTAATTGGCGTGTGCTGTTTGATTTTCCAAATCCTATGTAAATAGGACATGGAAGCGGATTGCGTACTGAGCAAACTCTGTGGGATACACCGTGACTTATCTGTTTGATCCACACTGTCCATCCATTTCAAAAGTTAATTTCAATTCTACATACCAAAACTAAAGTATATCCAAAGATCAAATAGATCACACAGCAGGAAATAGTGTCAATTGAGTGCCTACCATTGAAAATTTCTGGGGGGCCACCAAAGTTTTAGATCAAGCTGATACTTTTTATTTCCCTTCATCCAAGTCTTTTTGAGCTTATGGACATATTAGATGACAAATAAATATCACTGTGGGCACTGGAAATGTTTCAACAGTCGAAATCATTATTTCCACTGTTTCAAATGGTATGGTTGACTTAAGTTTTGTATATGCTTCAATTTTAGGCTCAACGTATAAAATAGATGAAACAGCGTATGGACGGATTAGATAAACCGCATACATTCAAAGTGGGCCCAACTGAGTTTACTCAGTGCGATGAAAGCTTACTGAGTAACTCAGTACGCAATCCTATTTCATAGGACATGAACCAGTAATTATTACTGTACTTGTTTGAAAATGAACCCGTATTTCTGTTTTAAAAACCGTGTAGACAAGGATTGGTTTAAATTTTTGAGCCCCACCATGATATATATATATATATATATATATATATATATATATATATATATATATATATATATATATATATATGATATATTTGTTACATTTTAAAGCAAGAGCCAAAAAATGAATCTGATTGATTTCCCACACTAAAGGAAACAGTGGAACTAACAAGTTTTTAACAGCAGATGTTTGATTTCTTAAATCCTGTGTTGTGGTCCACTTGAGATATGTATAAGCCTCATTTTTTCAGCCAAGTCCTAATTCAGCTTACATAATAGATGGATGGTGTGGATACACCACAGACATCACGGTGGGCTCCACGTATATTTGGCAGTGTCCTTCATTTTAGATCTATATATATATATATATATATATATATATATATATATATATATATATATATATATATATATATATATATATATATATATATATATATATATATGCATTAAATCAAGCATAGGTAATAATTCCGTAATTACTAAAAGAAGTAATTATTATCATTTACAATGTATTTACCGAAAGTTTGGGAAATCGAACATGACCTAATGTAATTTAAGTCTATTATTTAGTGAAGTCCACTTGAGCATTGGATCTACCTTGTTTTTTAAACTCATAACTTAAAATAAGATGAGAAAAGATATGGACAGCATCAATAAACAGATACATCTCCGTGGGCCCCACACAAATCTGCCCATTCTTGGCTGGAGACCAGAAAGGGTCTGTGGTGGGGTAGGATGCAATCAGCTTCCCATAAGCAGCTAAGCACCAAATAAGAGAAGTTATTTGATACTATGGCTGTGTAAGATGCTTGATATACATGTTGTATATTAATCTAAATTAATTTGGCTAAATTGTGGAATCTATTGTTGTTTAGTTACAATATAAAAGTACGATTGGTTGGACAATAAAATAAAAAAAAATTAAAGATTTTTGTTTTTTTACACACACTCACGCCACACGCACACACACCCTACACACGCACACAATGGGATTCCACCACCATGGGTACTCGAACCCTTGACCCGGTGTTGAAACTCCAAGGGGTCTACCACCCAGGTGAGAGTAAGGACCCTTGGACAATAAAATAAATATCAACACTAAAGTATTCAGTAACAATAGGATGACTGTAACATTCAGCCCTATGGTGATTACAAGACAAAATGTTATGGCCATTATAATGACAGTTGTGTAACCATTTTATTTTATTTTTACATGCGATGTTCATCAATTAAACATTTTGAGTACTAAGTAAGAGCTTTTTTTTTTCTTCTTTTTTTCTTTTTCTTCTTATTTTTTTAGGTTCTTTATACATTTTAATTGATTACAGTAAGCTAGATGGTTTAGTTTGAATTATTTGTACACCACGTAAGCAATTTTGGATTAATTTCCCACTGCTTGTGTGTCATCCATCACACCTTACCAGAGTAGTGAAGTATTTGCTACCAAGTAACACCCCTTGCACATCATACTCAGGTTCTCATGCAAGTGACCGTTGGTCCGGTACTCGGGCTTCCTGTTCTCTTGAAAGCGACCGTTGGATTTCAGCATGGATGGTTCGTCCCCCCAAAAGTAGGATTCCAAGGTTGGGAGATGTATACTAGCCACTAGCGTCCTTTTCGGTTTGAACATGGACTCTGCTGTATTTCTCCTTTCAACGTCTATTTCTTGTCCACAAATCAACGGTGGATTTCAGCAGAACTGAAAACCTGAACACGCCAAAGCCTCGGTGCGGGGTCATTTAATATAATAACTGGTTGGTCTGGCTCTTCACAGCACATGCCCACAGCAAGTAAATATATATAATAACTGAAATGATAAGGTACTACTGCCATGATTCAGCCATTCCTTTCCCACCAACATGTCAAATGTATAGAATATCCAATCCGTGCAAAAGGTAGGATCGCTTGACATTTATAATCTGATATGAAATTATTACCTTTCCATTCATTAATTGGGCCACAACATAAGTCATACCATTTATTTTCCATTGATTTTGATGTTGTAGTACTGTACCAATCCATGCATGGATGTCTGATTTATATGTCAAGTGATCATCATTGTGGGGCCCACCTTTTGTATGGATAGGAAATTCAATAATCGACACGTGTGGAATGTTGGTGATGAGAACGATTGGCTGTATCATAACATATATAGGGCCGGTGCATTAATTTGATCATCAGCCATGATAAATGACTGATCATTACTATAAATGACAAATGATTAGGATGACACGTTAATTAGATTACAACAGCCATGTTAATCCAAATGATGATAACCATGGGGCTAGACTCCTTTGCGTGTACTTCATTAGCACCCTTTTTTTAAAAATAAAATGTTGGTGATCAGGAAGTGGACAGTTAAAAATAAAATTGTCCACCCTATAGTAAGGCCACCGTCTAGTACGGCTGATCCTGGTCATCCAATTATTAACTATTAAGTGGACAGTTAAAAATAAAATTGTCCAAATTGAAGGGCCCTAATAAGATGGTTAAGATTTTTAGATTTTACTAAGATACATGGGCATCACTCAATCCTTAAATGCCATGTATTATATGGTTTCGTTTCTCATAAAAAGATATTTTATCTCATAGAAAGAGTTGTTTCACATAGGGAAAAATACTTGAATTTCTCACATGAAAATTGTGGGGAAATGTGTCCATATGAGTGAATTGTTGGGCCTATGTGAGTAGGGTGATCCATCTAACAGTGGAAATGGAAAACCCTTTCTTGAAAAACAATGAAAATATTGAAAGGTTAATTGTGTGTGTGTGTGTGTGTGTGTATATATATATCAACATTGAGATTTATCTCACATTATCGTAAAAATGTTCTTGGATTAGCTTTTAGAGAAGAAATTAAAATTTTACTTTTAAAAAATAATAATAATAACACCGATCCAATAGTCGGCATGCATGGCATGTTAGTAAGAACAATTGGCTTTATCATAATATACGACTGGGGCATCTGATCATTACTCCATAATAATCAGCCTTGATACATGAATCATTATCTTAAACAACATAAGATTATGATGCGATGAAGATTAGATTATAACAGCCATGTTAATCCAAACCATGATAACCATGGTTTTAGCTAGACTCCTATGCATGTTTAGCACCATTTTTAAAAAGATGGTGGTGAGTCAGCTCCTACATGGCATGCAAGTCAATCTCCAATGTTTTCCGTATATGGTCAGACCACCCAGTAGGGCTATTGTGGACCAGTTATAGATGGAAAATCACACTGATCCATCCTAGTCATCCAATTAGAGACTATTAAGTGGACAGTTAAAAAATAAAATTGTTCAAATTTAAGGGGCCTAATCAGATAGTTAAGATTTTTAAATTTACTGAGATGCATGGGCATCACTTAATCCATAGATACATGTATTACAGGGTTGTTTTCTCAAGAGAGATGATTGTTTTGCTCTCACAGAAAGAGATCATTTCACCTAAGGAAAAATACTTGAGTCTCTCATATGAAATTTATGGGCCAATGTGTCCATGTACATGAATTCTTAGGCCAATGTGAGGAGGGTGACATCTCAACATGGAAATGGAAAATCCTTTCTATAGTAAACAATGAAAATGTTGAAAGGTTAATAGTCGATATTTGTTGAAATGTCAGTACTCAATAATGAGATTTGTTACGCATTATCATAGAAATGCTCATAGATTCGCTTTTAGAGAAGAAATCAAAAGGCTACATTTTAAAATAATAGTAATGATGATAATGATGATGATTCGCAACTATTCTTTTATAAAACAAACACCGAAAAACACTATATTATTCATTAAATGGAAAATGATTTACACAAGAATCCTTGTTCTCATATAGCCCCTATAATACTCACATATGTGTGTAGGACTTGTAGTAACCTATTTAAATTAGGGATTGTTTTGATAGTGGGACTTTCTAATCTACGCGGTTATGTATCACAACATTAGTCAATCCTGAATTAGCTAGACTTCAGGATTGCCTAATTTTTGTTTGGTTGACACGTTAGAAAAAAAATCGGGAGAAAGGTAGGAGTGTACCATCCGTAACTTTCTTGATAAAAAAAATTACAACTTTCAGGTGGGCCCCACAAAGAAAATCAGGCCATACTTGATTGACACATTAAAATAAAGGGTAGAAATATTACAATTTGGAAATAAGTTATTTGGTTGATATATTTATAATAAAGACAAATAGCCAAGTCCACTCATAATAATAATAAATTTTAAAATTAATTTTTTTTTTTGTTTTTTTTTTTAAAAAAGTATCTATATTAGGGGATCAGATGACAGAACAACCATTAAAGATAAGGAGGCCTTGGTTAGGAATGCAAGAGGAGCTACCCCTCGGCTGGGTTTGCCCCTTAAGCTTCAGATCTAGCCTGCTTTTGGGTGAGGCTTGGGTTGGCATACGTAACTGGCCCAATGGCAGTTAGCGAGGACTATTTTTTAATATTTCCTACACATACAATTAATGCAGTTCATATTTCATACATTTTATAAATATCTAGCTCAACTTATAATTGCATTAGCCTTTTGGAGCCACTGCATATGAACAATCCGGCATATATACGCAATAAATATTCTAGATCTTGTATAAATGTAAGTGCGTGTTAAGCTCGGGCATGGGTCTGTTTGTTTTGGCCTGTCGTTAGCCAAACTAGGCTTAGGCTTGCTTGCCTTGGACCTTCACTATTTGGACTTAGCACTCCCCTATCTGTTTCTGTCCATCAATGGTTAGACTGGGATCATGCCTATATTTTACTAGGCAGGTATCCAGGCTTGGAGAGACCTCAGCTTGGCCACTTGACAACTAAATTCATAGACAATCAAACCAAATGAACATTTTCCTAGTAGAAATGATCATAAGTGTGGAAGTGGTTTGCAAGACGTGGGAAAGAAGGGACGACAAGTTGCAAAAAACAATTGTTTTGATGTGGGAAAATGATACAAAATGTCTAAAAGAACCGGAATACAATAGAGCTATCTTTCTTCATGATTGAAATCATTTTTCATTGGTTACACCTTTGCAATAATATTTCTACTGTAACATATTTCATATCATACTATCCCTACTTTGAGTTATTAATTGATTTTTGAACTATTCCCTCGTATAGTCCTTTTGCATATGGCAAAAAATGTCACACATCATCCAAGCTAGCTGCTCATGGGGGTGTGAAATTTTCAAGAAAAAAAAAAAAAACAAAACAAAAGGAGATATTAAATTTTCAAATTGTTTGTCTATTTACTCTAACGTGTGTGTGGTGTGTGTATGTTTGCGCGCGCACACATATCATGATTTCGCTAATGGAGAGATTATTATTATTATTATTATTATTATTATTATTATTATATTTTGCATAATAAAAATGAGTGGGTTTTGGTGATATCATCAACTAGTTTTTTTTCTTGCAAAGTAATCGAGACATTATTGAAATCCCATTACATAGCTCTTGCATTATTGTAAAGATTCTTCCCCTTGAAAGTGGTACATACAATGCCCATGTGAAAAGGGCAAGTGTATCTAATGAATCATTATTTTGGTTCATTTATTTTTACATCCAGTGTAAATTATTTTAGAACAGCCTGTATGAGCATTCCAAAAGGTCATGATATATGATGTTGTATCCCGTGGGCCACACAGGTACAAAAATCATAGATGATACAAACAAATATCTACAAGTTTTATCATTGTTTTATGATCATGTGTCTGCCCCACTCATCGTTGATTGACGTATCGTTCACATGCGACAGTTCTGCACCTGTGTCAGCATGTAGAGGTGGGTGTGGACAGGTGGATGTGAGCCATCAAATCTCTTTGTTTACTTGTGTGGAGAGAGAGGAAGTAATTGCAAAATGCCGGAGGTGGTTTGGGTGGGGTGACAAGCTATAGCACGTTGTGATGTTTGATACTGTGGCACTATCAAATAGTACATATAAAGTCTACTGAGAAAATCAACCGTTCACGATGTCAGATTGTCCGGTCGCTCCTAAAATAAGGAGATGATACAGAAACTGGGGAGTCGGATCAACCGATCAGCGTATTCCACGATTAATTGAGTGAACCTCAAATTAGACCGATTGGTTTCTAGACAATTTTGGACAAAGTCAATGGAGCAATCTTGGAGGGTTTGAGCAATCGATAAAAAAACAGAAAATTATGTTAATTTTTTAGACACTCTTGAGCAGGTTCGATTGATCAAACATGTGGGAGCTCGATCAATTAAATCGATTTCAATCGATTGATACTTAAATCACTGATGCGTGCACTTTTTTGTAATTGCATGATTTGTTTCTTATTTCAAGTGTAACATTATATGTATAGGTGTAATTGTGGGATTAGGGTGGAACGGAAAAGGGCCAAGTCATTTCTAGGATTTGGAAGAGAAAAAACAAGGGTTTTCACATGTGTAAGTGATTCCATCTCTTGTAATTTCATTTTCATAGTGGATTATCTTGTCACTTTGTATCATGATTTTTTTCCACAAAAGGTTTCTATGTAAAACCATGAGTTCTTGTGCATGCATCGTTTGCGTTGTTTCTCGTTGTATGATTCAAATTCGGCAATTGCTTCTATGGTTTCCTAATAAGTGGTATCAGATATGTACATTGAGATTCAAGTTTGAATCTAAAACATGTCGATGAAGAGTTCTAACATGAAGTATAAAATGGAGAAGTTCATTGGGAATAATACTTTTGAACTATAAAAGGTAGAGATTAGAGACATTCTAGTACAACAAGAATTGCAATAGGCACTTCTTGGTATAACGAAGCGTCTTGCGATTATGAGCAACGAAGAGGGGAAAGAACTATATGAGATTGTAAAAACATCGATCCAATTATATTTGGCGGATGACTCCTTTTATAATATCCTTGATCAGAAGACCACTACATGGATTTGGACGAAGTCAAAAGGCTTATACATAATGAATCTTTATCAAATCGTCTATACCTGAAAAAGCAATTATATAATATGAAGATGGTGGAATTGTTTAATATTAATGAATATATTAGTGCATTCAAATATTTACTTTGTAAGTTATCGAGTGTGGAGGTGAAAATTAAAGAAGAAGACCAAGCCCTAATTCTGTTGAATTCTCTTCCAGAGTCGTACAAGAGTCTTGTAGAGACTATGTACATGTAGGAAGACCATTGATATTAAAATTGTTATCCCAGCCCTTCATTCGAAGCAGTTGAGAAAAAGGGACAATGGTGAGGTTCCTTTACAAATGTGTTGATAGCAAAGGGGAAGAAATACTGAGTGGGAGAAGGAAAATTCGTTATATAGGTCTAAGTCTAAGGGAAAAGAAAAGATGAAGTGCTAGAACTATGGAAAGATAGAGCATATGAAGAATGATTGTGGAAATCCTAAATATCGGAAAGCAAAGAAATTAGAAGATTCACCCAAGGAGGCCAACGCAACGGAATCTAATGAAGATGCGAGTGTTTGTGACATTCTGACTGCATCCAAATCCGAGTATCTCAGTAACATGTATATTTTGGATTCAGGAGCTTTATACTACATGACCTCTCATTGGAGTTAGTTTGCCAATTACATCAAGTACGATGGTGGTCAATGTTAATGGGGCAATGACATCGCCTGTAAGGTTGTTGTAGTCAGATCAGTGTGCATCAAGATGTTTGATAGAATGGACCATATTTTAACAGATGTAAGATATGTTCGTAATTTAAGGAAGAAATCAATATCTTTGAGAGCTCTTGAGGCACTTGAGTGTAAGTTCATAAGATTTAATCGTATCCTAAATGTTTTAAAAGGGACACTTATTGTGATTAAATCAAAGTAGAGCAGTAAAATTGATAAGCTGATCAGGAATACCATATATGGTGGAGTTGTAGCATCTATACCGGGGTTCACATCAGCATGCTTATGGCATGTACGCTTAGGTCATATGAGCAAGTGTGGTATGAAAATACTTTCGAATTGTTCTTTAATTCTTATATTTAAAAGCATTTATTTTAATATATATATATATAAGTATTATGCATATGGTAAACAATCATACTAATCTTTTAAATTTTGAAAACATATAAGTAAATAGGTGCTTGATTATGAGTTTTCATATATATAAAAGCCATCACCTGTTATTTTTGAAAAAGGGTTATCATTTTTTATCTCATTCATATATAACTACTTTAATAGGGCTTATAATTTTATTTAAGCTTGTCATTTGTGTTTTTTACAAATTTATTATTGCCTAGCCACCAACAATGGTAATCCCTTAATGTTAAAGTTTGTCTTATTGTAAAGGGAAAGGGAGTGTTGCTCAAACACTCACGTGGCCATACAGCTTTATCAAATTACCTGAATGCTCAGTTTTTAAAACAAAATCTTTCTCATATCTTTTAATAATCCAAAACACATATGAGTAGAAAATTTTACCCTAGCCAGTAGCATTATATACAGTAGAGATAATAAGTAGAAAGAAATTTAAAAACCTTCTCATTCGAACATCCAAAAGCCTCCAAATCTGACATGATGGTTGCATGGGTCTACTTTTTCAGGCACCGAACTTTCTGGCGGAGGCAGTGTGTCTACTTTTTTAGGCACCGAACTTTCTGGCGGAGGCAACCCTGTTGGACAGGTGACCTGGTTAGGTGTTACCACATGTCACTACCGTAGGGCCCACCTTGATGATGTGTTGTATATACATGCTGTCCATACGTTTCTCCAGCCCATTATAGGAAATTTTTTTAAAAATTAAGCAGATCCAAATCTCATGTGAACCACACCACAGGGAGCATTGGTGACTGAGTGCCTCGCCATTAAAATTTTCAAAGGACCCATCCTAAGGTTTTGGTAATTTTTATTTTCCATCCAACCTGTTGATAATGTCAAGAAGAACTTGATGAAGGGAAAATACAAAGATCATCTTGATCCAAAACATTTATGGCTCACAAAAAGTCTTTAATGGTTATTCATCACTGTTTCTAGTGTTATGGTCCACCTGAGATTTCGATCTTATTAAGGTTTGGAATCGCTTCCTAAAATGAAACGGAAAAACAGATGGATGGCGTGGATATACAACAAATACATCAAGGTGAGCCCCACATGGTTAGGGTAACACGGGTAACAGGCTAATCCCACTCCCGCTGTACAGGTTAGCTCACATGTCTGGCCAGGATAGTTGGTGGTGGCCACCATGTTTAGCAATGCATCTGGAAATTAAGGTGCGAGTGGGACCACAAACATGGATTATAAAGAGAACGGAAGACCTGTTCCTTCAATCAGTATGCTGATTTTACAAGTGCTGCGCATGGGCCCAGTGCTGTCACACTATTTGCATGTCCTCATCAAATGATAGAAATTGTTTACTTAGACAACTTAACCTCTCTTCCACTCTCTTGGAAAGATATAGAAATGTGTGGCATTATTCTTGATTACAAATCAACTCACTGTCTGCTCAAAATAGATTCATATATTCGTAATGATTTTGAAATATAAAATTTCAACTACTCTTTCGTATGCAAAAGCAGGATTGGTCCAATAATTATATCTATATCAATCTAAACTTCTTTAAGTTTCAATTTAATTAGGCATATATAAGAAAAAGAAAAAGATAGGGCCTCTTTTGTCCTGGCTTGGTTATGTACTGTCATGAAAATGAAATATTTCAACTTATTTATCTCTTATTTTTATACATAATGAATTTGCTACATGATATTCTTTTAATATTTCTAAAATCAGGTCTTATATTAGGAGGCCAAGGGGTGGTATTACTTACCAATTCAATTTATTTTATATTTAATTTCATTAGGATTGGTTCTTATTTGTATATCTTTAATATTAATTCATATTTCATCTAACTCCTATTGTATGTTGCACAGTTCCTTATTTACATGGAAGTCATAAATATCTTGATTGTATTTGATGTGATGTTCATGAATGGTTCAGAAAATTACTCAAGATTTATATTTTTGGACAGTTGGAGATAGAGTTACTTCACTGGTTTGTACAAGTATTCTTTTTTCACTAATAATTACTATTATCTGAGATATCTCATGTTACGGGATTCTTTGAACTATGAGATCAAACTAGATTATAGAGCAGGACCTGACTAATAACGTTCAACAAATTATTGAAATTCATTTATCGATAGATTTTTATCTAAATGAAATTTAACATCATAGATGATGCCCATATTCTCCAAATCAGGAGTATATGAGACGGGAAAACACCTACGTGTGGTGACAGGCTCTTCCACATTCTGAAGAAGCTGCTTGCATACTGAAAAACTGTCAGGCAACGCTTATGGTTAGTGACGACACCTTATGTAATAGGGGCTTTACTTAACTTCTTTCCAAACAGGTGCTAGCTAGGTCCAAAGTTATTGAAACTTCTTATGCGGCTCCGCAACATAATAGCTGTCTTCAAAAGACTCAACTTGATATTGGCTATCTTCTAGCATATGCCTGATGCGCATACGACTGTAACATATCATAAATGCAAGAAAATTGCACTTGTTACATGTATTTTAATTATACATGCATGCATACATGATACATGGAAGAGAATAATTGTATCCACTACTTTAACAACATTATCTACCATGCATGAAATTAGAAGAAACCCAAAATGGGAGTAGAAATATATAATCTTTTCAGCTTCCCCAAAGCATGTACAAATGTAAGGGTCCCCATGATCAGGATTTAAATAATCCCAAGTTTGGCAGGGCCCATGCCTTTCATGTAGAATTCACTGCACTGAAGCATAGTTTAAAAACTCAAAATTGTCTAGCTGGCTGGGTCAACCTGCCGGCTAAACCAAATCTTTAATCAACTTGACTCGATATTTTAATCATTAATTTTTTATTATTTAATGCATTTCTAGTTGTTGGAAACCAGTAAAAGAATTAAAATACCCAAAGAATGCACAACTATACATTTTAGTGCCCTCGTAGCATCTTCCAATTTTGGACCTGACCAATTTTTAGGTTTTGAATACAAAACCTAGCTGACTAGGCCAGTCATTCATGCCCAACCCTATCAAGTAAGCTAAGTTTTTGAGCTAACTCGGTTAGTCTTGTTGAGTCCCAGTCGAGTCACACCACTCAACAAATTTCTATGGGACTCTGGCTCGAAATCCTACGAAGTTGAGTTGACTTGGCTAAGTTTTGAGTCAACTCACTGAGTTTTAGAACTATACAATAAAGTAGCATTTTCCTCTTATAAATGCGATTAATAGTGTTTTGGGTGCTGTGAATCCTACCTGGAGGGTATGGGGCTCAAGAATTATGATTAGACCTAATATTGACTAGGCAGGGTCCCCTACCCTAACAGGCCTTAAGAGATATAGTAGGTGTGGCAATGGATCCTTACTCCTGCTCCGGTGGTTGATTCTCAGGAGTTTCAACACCCAATCAAGGGTTCGAATATCCATAGGTGGTGAAATCCCACTATGGCATGAGTGTGTGGGGGTGTCAGTGCATGTCTTTAAAATTTTTTTTTTTAAAAAAAAAAAAAAAAAAAAGAGGTGGCAATAGTTAGACCAGGGTTTACCCTAATCCTGCCAATACGATCCTCCGAGTGCTGGCCACAATCAGGCTAGTGAACTAAGCTGTTTGCTAACGGGGCGTTTGCATGAACCCTGGTTACCCGTGTAACTATTGGCACCCTGACTCATCCCATCGGTGGCGCATATTGCCCCAAGATTTTTATTTTTATTTTTTTCCCAAGCAGGGTGCAATAGCTAGGATCATCTGATTAATTAATTAGTTTTTTTTTTTTCATACCATTTCAATCCATAATAGGGACTACTAGATGGATGGTTTGGATTGATACGTACCTCGTCATACTAAATGTACTCTTGAGAGGGGCTTACCTGCATAGGATAGGTTATTGGTCGTTTTCATTCAATATTATCTAGCTTTAGATAAGTCCCACTCAAGTAACATCAACCAATGAATGTGTAGCTCTTGTCGTGTGATATTGATTGCCTTCATATCCAATCCGTGTCATTGCCCCTTGAAATTGAGTATGCATTAGTCAAAAAATCCATCCATTGCAAGATTTGATCATTTTAGGGTTTACCAATTAGGCTAATACATTAATGTAACGGGTGTGTTGATAAAAGAGGAGATTAAAAGTCTTCTTGTTGGAAAACAGCCCTTCAATGTGCATGCAGAAAGAAAACTCTAAAAAAATGAGAGATAAAAGTGATAGGTAATAAAAGTTTATTTTCAAATCCCTCTCATATAACTTAAGTCATAAATTCTAAATATGTAACTTTACAAAACAATAACTAAAAATAGTAAACAACTTCTAAATTAATTCAAAATTTTAGGTATGACTCAAATAAGAACTTTAAGCTATTTCGGAACTTTTAAAGCTTTAAAATACCCTAGAAGTAGCAAATATCATAACTTAATAAAAATAGTCACTTTTGACTAAAAATTCAAACTTAACTTTAAAATAATTTATTTTAAAAGAATCATTCAAGGGTTAAT
Source organism: Magnolia kwangsiensis (assembly GCA_037074715.1). Lineage (NCBI taxonomy): Eukaryota > Viridiplantae > Streptophyta > Magnoliopsida > Magnoliales > Magnoliaceae > Magnolia > Magnolia kwangsiensis. The sequence continues at coordinate 87,633,459 of CM073581.1, forward strand.
AACCTTTTAGCATATACTAATACAGAGAGCTCCATAATAGCTTTTCACCAATATATTATAAGCATAAAATAAATAATCAGCTATGAAATTATGGTACCGAAAGCTATAATAAGTGTTAAACTCTTCAATCGAGCTTTTTAACCTAATTTCTTTTGATTTCAGCTGTCCATGTGATTGTTCTTTACTTTGTCTTACATCACCCATCAACAAGTAAAAAGCCACACAGCTACAGAAAAAATGAACGGTTAAAAATCATAAACGAGTCCAAATTTGACATGTACATATGCTCCAGCTGATGAGTTAGCCAGCCAAATCTTGGGCTGCTGCAACCCTGCCACATGCCTCACCCAATGAATGGCTTGGATTTCATGCATGTGTGCAATTGTAGGCATATGTCCTGTGGATCACCTTATTAGCTTTTCTCCCCAAGAAAATGGGCTTTTTAGAGAGATAAGAGTGGCTAAGAAAGACAGTGGAAGTATTTCAAGCAACGGTGTATATATATTCTTTGATTTGAACGTCAGTACGATGTCATCAGTTTGTGCTTTTGTTCAGACACATATACCAATCAATCAATCCAGCAAAACTAGATCACGGGCCCACCTTAGATCAAAGGATGGTGACTGGGAACCACATATCTTGATGTAGAGCGGGTTGTGGACAATTTCAATGCCAAGATGGACCAGAGAAGGCCCAATTGGAGGTGGAAGTGATTTGGATCATCAGAACCTTAAAATAGGTATATCTCACAAATCAAAATGAGTTATTCAACGTATTATATATGATTTTGGGTAGGAGAAGTTACTTTAGCCACCCAAAATTGCTACGCCGAATTTGCGAGATTCCATAAAATTGACAGTTGAAAATCCTTTTTAATTTCATTTTTACTATTTATGATAAGTTTTAGTTCAATCATAACTTTTGATTCATTGAGTTTCTCCAACATGAAAGTGGTTAGAAAAATTACAAGAATAACATGGTTAAACCGATTAGGACACTATTTTTAGCCGAAAAATATAAAGTTTAGTAGGAATCATTACTGTTGATAAATGGTAAGTTTACTATTTATAGTAAGTCACAATTTTAGAGAGTTTGAATTATAGTTTGATACTGAAACATTTTTCTAGAGTTTATATCACTATTTAAAGGATTGTAAACTCACTTTTATTATCAATTAATTTATTTCAGATTTCAAATTTTATTAGAATTTATTTTTATTTTCTATCTTTCCTAATGAATTTGAGAAATATTTTTGAAGAGTCTTAGAAGCTCCGTGGATTTAGAGTAATTATCTCTCGAGGAAGACGATGCTAAACCTCATCACGTCCATCCCCACAGCATATCTCACCGTGGTGAAGAACACTGGCATACCATATTCTGAAAGTGTTTAGAGCATCAGAACGTATCATATCCAATTGAGAATGCATTGCATAGATTTATCCGATTGTGTGGTACAACCTGTTCTGTGATGAGATGACACTTGTGTAGGAAATCCGTTCCATGCAAATGTCAGGCCCCATCATGTAAGCATTCTTGAAAATGAGGTTGGTCCACTTGTTAGGTAGGCCACACTTGTATGATGAATATGATCATTGGTTGTTCATTCATTATAATGGTGTGGCCCACCTGATGAGTGGACCAGCCTGATTTTCATGCTAGGTGATCTTCACCATGGGGCCTACTCATACGTCATCCACAAAGGGCATATGGCTGGAAAATGGAATAACATAAGAAGTTATGGTGCAGGCACATGTAGGTGATCAGTCCTTTATAACATGATAGTGATAGGAACCGAGAAGTATAACTTGTACCTATTTGATGATGCATTCCAATGGAAGCTGATGTGTGCACATTGCGTTTGGATGCACAAGTAAATCAAATTCAGAATGTTTGCTTATAAGTTGCAATTTGGAATCCAAACACTAAGAAATCGCAAATTATTCTTTTGTTATACTAATAATTGCAAGATATTTTGAGTATTTTAATGTATTTTATTTGAATATTTCTCTCTCAATTTTGGATCCACTAATAAGCTATAATGTGATTTGAGGGGCCTACGGTGATTTGATCATGGCATCGAATCTTCTTATCATATGTTTTGATCATGTCATCCAATCCTTCTGTCATTTTGTGTTGCCTCATCTCTCCTTGGGGCCAAAAAATCTGGCCATCTATGACTTAGGTGGGAAACACCATGTAAAGTCAGGCATGAAACCTCTAAAATCGCATTGTGTGGCCCACCTAAGTCTTGAAAAGGCCATATCATTGGGCTGTCCCTTCATCATATTGGCCACATCTTCTTAACAGATTAATTGGATGGCATATACAAATCATAGGGACTTCTAAACAGTCTTGAAAGATTTTTAACGGTGAGGATCACATCCGAACTGTCTTTTATGGTGTGCCCACTTTTAGAACAGCCTTATTTTGGGGGGCAAGGAAAACTTGAGGAGATGCATATAATAGATGGATTAGATGAATGCACATGTACAGTGGGCCCACACATCATGTTGTAGGATAAGCTTAAGTTACAAAGATTTGTAGTGGATCCAACCTCCCAGCTGATAAAGGCTGTCGTATCATTGTCATGCAACACCTGAAACATTACCTCAACTTTGGAAATTTTAAGCACGGAAAGGTTAATTGTAGCTACCTCCCCTTAGCTAAAAGGCAATTAGACATATATAACTCCCTTTTGTTTAGGATTATTGTAAGTACCTTCAGGTGGTTAGAGATATTAGAGGAACCTGTATCAAATCACAAGTGCCCTCACCTAAGGAGTTGGATTTGGCTGCATGTAGGGCCATTGTTATTTATAAATGGAATTCCACCCATCAGCAAGGTCACCCCACTGAAAAAATTGGGTGCCTAACAAATTAGGCTAATCCAATAACTAGGTGGGCTGCTGCGTGTGTAGAAAATAATGATGAACACACCCAAAAATCACCAAATTCATGTCATAGGCCACTTGATGGTTGGATCAATTTAATTTTTAGAGTGTCCCACTTTCATGGTAAGTGACCGTCTCAAATGGGTTGAAAGAAATCCAAAATATAATGGACCCACATGTCTACAACTAGTTACCTATGAAATAGCGATAAATGCCATTTGATCAAAGAGAGGTAGGTGCAATTAACCTATTAACAAGTAGAGCTGCAACTTGTGTTCGACGCAACTCAAACCCAATTGATCCATCCCAAGTTCGGTCAGGTTGGATAGGTTGTCATGGTCCTCGAGTTAGGTTCAGGTTGAAAAAAGCCAAACCAATTTGAATTTGGGTTGGCTTTAGGATTAGTAAATACAAGACATGTTAGGTTAGGTTGGGGATATTTACATGCATTTGGGTCGGGTTGCATGAGGTTGGGTCTTGTATAGAGAACTTCCGGTTGGGTTTAGGTTGGGCACCTTGGGTAGGAAATTGGGTAAGGTCTAGTCAAATTGTGGGTTCTTGAGGTCAGGTTGGGCTCTGGTTTAACCCAATCCAATTTGCCAGAGTTACACCCCTAACTAAAAGATTTTTACAACAAAACTTCCAAGGTATTATGATGTTGAGAAGGTTGTCATAGGTTAAAATGATCTAAATGTCATTGTTTATTATTATTATTATTATTTGTCTAAAAAGTAGTAGTGTTGAGAAATTGTGGGGTCCACATGCAAATGTACTCCACTTTGATTATTAGAAGAGTAATAAAAGCAGGCCCATCCATCATCAGATGAGCCAAACGGAATTTTGTATCTTTTGGTTAGCGTAAGTTGTTTTTTATTTATGGTGTGACCCCATGATGATGATGATGATTAGAATGGCCTGAGTTTAGTTATCATGATCATCATGCTAGGATGCGTTTATATGTTTAGATGTCTTACATGAACTATATAGCCCCACAAATTCTGGATTGACACACATGTATTGCACTTTATTTCCTTGCACGTAGCAAAATCATAAGAACCTAAACAGATGGGCCTTACAGCCATGGCATAAAAATAACACTAATATGTTGAATGATCCTAACCCTTTGATTGAATGAAAAAAAGTTAATGGATGGAATTTTGGTTTTTTTTTTTTTTTTTTTTTTTTTTTTTTTTTTTTTTTTTTTTTTTTTTTTTTTTTTACACGCACACACACCCCACACACTCAAGCTAGTGGAATTTCACCACCTATGGGTACTCGAACCCTGACCGGGAGTTGAAACTCCTGAGAGTCTACCACCCGAGCAAGATTAAGGACCCAAAATCATTCAATCTATGGTCATTTTCTCCCTCCAAAATGGTTTTGAAATTTTGTTTTTCTTTCAAAATGGTTTTGAAATTTTCAAAAGAAAAATATTTTCTTTAATTCCGCATCAAAATGAGTGGGAGAAAAGTTATGGTTTATAAGTTGTTGAGTGGGTATTATTCTTCATCGGAGAAATGGAGGATGAGATGCTCGGTTTACATGTTCTGAATGCTCAGGCATGGATAGTATGGTTGTAATAGAGCACTTTGCATCGTACCACTTGTGTAGGACATCCGTTCCATGCAAATGTCAGCCCCTTCATGCAGCCCTTCTTTAAAATGAGGTTGGTCCACTTGTTAGGTAGGCAATTGTATGATGAATATGATGGTGAGTGGACCATCCTGATTTTCATGCAAGTTGATCTTCACCATGGGGCCTACCCATATGTCCTCCACAAAGGGCATATGGCTGGAAAATGGAACAACGTTAAGTAGTTATGGTACAGGCGTACGTAGGTGATCAGTCCTCTATAACATGATAGTGACGGGAACTGAAAAGTATAACTTGTACCTATTAGATGATGCATTCCAATGGAAGTTGATGTGTGCATATTGCGTTTGGATGCACAAGTAAATTTAATTCAGAATGTTTACTTAATTTGCAATTTGGAATCCAAACACTAAGAAATCACAAATTTTTCTTTTGTTATAATAATTATTGCAAGATATTTTGAGTAATTTAATATATTTTATTTGAATATTTCTCTCTCAATTTTCGATCCACTAAGGTGCTTAAGTTATAATGTGATTTGTGGGGTCGACAGTGATTTGATCATGGCATCCAATCTTCTAATCATATGTTTTGATCATGGCATCCAATCTTTCTGTCATGTGCGTTGCTTCATCTCTCCTTGGGGCCAAAGAATCTAGCTAATCTATGACTTAGGTGGGCAGCACCTTGTAAAGTCATGCATGAAACCTCTAAAATCACATTGTGTGACCCACCTAAGTCTTGGAAAGGCCATATCATTGGGTTGTCCCTTCATCATATTGGCCACATCTTAATGGATTGGATGGCATATACAAATCATGAGGAGCTCTAGACAGTCTGAAAGATTTTTAATGGTGAGGTTCAGTTCCGAATTGTTTCTTGTGGTGTGGCTACTTTTGGAACAGCCTTATTTTTGGGGGGCAAGAAAAACTCGAGGGGATGCATATAATAGATGGATTAGATGTATGCACACATATAGTGGGCCCACACATCATGTTGTATGATAAGCTTAACTTACAAAGCTTGTAGTGGATCCGACCTCTAGCATGATGATAAAGGCTGTCGCATCACTATCATACAAGGCTTGAAAAATTACCTCAACTTTGGGAATTTTAAGCTACGGGGAAGGGTAATTGTAGTTATCTCCCCTTAGCTATAATGCAATCATACATACCTTCCTTTTGTTTAAGATTATTGTAAGTATCTTCTGATGGTTAGAGATATTAGGGGAACCTGTATCAAATCACAAGTGCCCTCCCCTAAGGAGTTAGATTTGGTTGCATGTGGGGCCCTTGTTATTTATAAATGGCATTTGACCCATCGACAAGGTCACTCCACCGAAAAATTTGGGTGCCTAGCTAACAAATTAGGCTATAATCCCATAACTAGGTGGGGTACATCATAGAAAATAATGAACGTCCACCTAAAAATCACCAAATTCATGTTGTGGGACACTTGATGGTTGGATCAACCTAATTTTTGCGGTGTCCTACTTTCATGATGAGTGACCATCTCAAATGGGTTGGAAGAAATCCAAAATATAATAGACCCACATGTCTACAACTACTTGCTTGTGAAGTACAGAAAAATGTCATTTGATCCAAGAGAGGTAAGTGCAATTAACCTATAAGAGAGAGTGAATACTAAAAAGTAGAGCTGATTGACCCATCTCGAGTTCGACCGGGTTGGCAATTAACCAATAAGAGAAGTAGAGCTGCAACTTGTGTTGGACGCAACTCAAACCCAATTGATCCAGCATAACTAGATCACGGGCCCACCTTAGATCAAAGGATGGTGACTGACAACCACATATCTGATGGTGGTGGAGAACATGTACTGTATCGTCTGATACATTGTTTAAAACATCAGAATGTATCATATTCAATTGAGAATGTATTGCATGCAATAGATTTATCCAATTGTATGGTACAATCTGCTCTATGATGAGATGCCACTTGTGTTGGACACCCTTCCAGGCAAATGTTAGGCCCCATCATTCAGCCCTTCTCAATAATCAGGTTGATCCACTTGTTAGGTGGGCCACACTTGTATGTTGAGTAATACCATTTGTTCATTCATTCCAATGGTCTAGCCCACCTGATGAATGGATGGGCCTGATTTTCATGCTAGGTGATCTCTACCATGGGGCCTACCGTTTGCATGGTACAACATGAGAAGTTATGGTACAGGCGCATGTAGGTGATCAGTCCTTTACAAGATAGTGAGAGGAACTGAAAAGTACAGCTTGTACGGTTGTACCTATTTGATGATGCATTCCAATGGAGGTTGATAAGTGCATATTGCCTTTGGATGCACAAATAAATCAAATTCAGAATGTTTACATGATTGCATTTTAGAATCCAAACACCAAGAAATCACGAATTATTCTTTTGTTATAATAATAATTGCAAGATATTTTGAGTAATTTAATGTATTTTTTTGAATATATTATTTCTCTATTGATTTTGGATCCACTAAGATGCTTAAGCTATAATGTGATTTGTGGGGCCTACAGTGATTTGATCATGGCATCCAAGAATCCAAACACTAAGAAATCACAATTTATTCTTTTTTATACTGATAATTATTGCAAGAAACTTTGAGTAATTTAATGTATTTATTTGAATACTTACCTATCGATTCTGGATCCACTAAGCTGCTTAAACTATAATGTAATTTGTGGGGCCTATGGTGATTTGATCGTGGCATCCAATCTATCTATCATGTGTGTCCGTGCCAAAGAATCTGGCCAAATTTAGGTGGGCCACACAGTGTAAAGTAAGGCATGTAACTTATAAAATCACATGGTGTGGCCCACCTAGGTTTTGGAAAGCCACCTGTGTGCCCATAGATCATGTTGTAGGATTAGTTTAACTTTTTATGCTGGTGGAATTTCACCACCCATGGGTACTCGAACCCTTGACTAGGAGAGTCTTACCACCGGAGCAAGAGTAAGGACCCAAGATTAGCTTCACTTACAAAAGCTTTGTAGTGGATCTGGCCTCCTAGCTGATAAGAGCCATCGAGAGAAAGCGGATTACGTCTTGCCCCTACCAAGCTAGGTTCTGTGCGGCCCATCGTGATGTATGACTTTTATATGTGCGGTCCACCCATTTTTCTATATCACTTCAGTATATGAACCCAGAAAATGAGGCCGACATCCAAGTTTATATCACCTTATGATTTGGTCGGTGGGATAAAATGGTATTGAAAGGTATTAGATGGGACTAATACCATTATTGGGCAATGATTGCATGTATGGAAATTCCATGGTATTTTGGTCATCTAATTCTCTTTTTTTTTTTTACACACACTCCACACACTCATGTCATAGTAGGATTTCACCACCTATGGATACTTGAACCATTGATCATGTTTGGAATAAAAATTTTGCTATTGGAAAAACATTAGATTATGCAAAATTCTATTTGGTGGAGCATGGAATTATAATCAACGAACTAAATTCAGAACAGATGTTTGACACTTATACACATATATAACCCAAATGTCACATGTAAAGGGTATGTATGGATGGAGAGCATGGATAAACATATACATCAATGTGAGGCCCATATATGCAATGGATTTCAAAATACATGGAAATTCCACATGGACCAAATGCATTTCCATCCCACGTAATCTCAACCTTCCCAAACAATGGATAGACCAAATACAATTTCATCCAACCTAATTTCATCTAATACCATGCGTGAAATGCTCCCTTAGGAAAGTTTCAAAGGTGAGTTTCATTATTATGGTTGCTTCATGTGGTGCGGTCTACTTAAGTATTGGACCTACCTAAGTTTTAGACTCATACCCTAAAATGATCCAAAAAATAGATTGATAACATGGATTAAACCCATACATTGCAGTGAGCCCCATTATTGTTGTTGTTGTTGTTAAAAAATGGAGACGGTACAGAGGTGCGCATAAGAAGGTACGCAGGTGAGCATCTGTCCTATCTGTAACTATCATTTAATTATAATAATATTGTTGTTGTTTTTGTTGTTAAAAGATGGGGACTGTTTGATTGGAATGATTTTCCGGATATGGCCCATCAAAGGCGATGCCCATTGTGATGAACGGTTTTGGATCTTGTACTCGTACCACACGTGTGAAAGAACGAATCCACTGATACATTGGCCCAAAAAGGAAAATAGGGGTGATAAACACTGCAGTCTGGCTGTTTTATTTACAACGCAGTGGACCTCACTTTCTATCTGCAAGTTTCTATGGCCGCCGTTCCCTTCCCCGTTTTCCCATTTTTCGAATTGGTGTGGCCCACCTGAGTCATGGATTAGCTTGGATTTTGAAATTTAGAACTAACATTACGACGCACATCTAATGTACGGGTTGGATGGCTCTTACGCATCATGGGGAGCCCAGACATCTCGAACCAGTGGTGATCATAATTCGTGCATTAGTTCCTCCTGATTGTTGCCCATCTTTGTTGGTTGGCAATTGCACTTGATGAGAGTGATATCCAACGGTCAGATAGTCACGCAGACGGACGTATGATGTCTAATGATATGCTTAGATAGCGTCTCTGGATGTGCGATCTGAGCTTTCTATGAGGTGAGTTACATTGTTAAGATCTTCTTCCTAAGAATCAGGTCCATTTCAAACTTCAGGTAGGTCACATTATGCCGAAGAAAATGGATCCACCGTTAGTTTAATTCGTACACCACTTGAGTAGTACTGGTTGACGTACATAGACATGAAAACCATGCAACCAATGGCCCAATTTCAAGTATGTTAAGTGCAAAGCATGTTGGAGTCGTAATCAACTCGTATCAAATTAAAATACCTTAATGATCACGTTACGAATCGGTAGGGTGATCATTAAGGTATAAAAAGGACGCTTGATCCTTTGGTGGATCGTAAACAAAAGCAAAAACAACAATAAATATATATATATATATATATATATATATATATATATATATATATATATATATATATATATATATATAGCGCCGAATGCTCACCTATGAATCGGTTCTTACGTACTACGTATGAACTTTTTTAAAAATTTATCATACGTGATGTGGATCCAAAATCTGAACCATTCATGTGAAGCAGCACCTCGTGAAACCCCTAGCTGAAGTTTTACTTTGATCTAAAACTTAATGGGCCATGAAAAATGAAAACAGTTTCCTCCCTTGATTTGTATTTCTCTTTACTATGACCCACCAGAATTTTAGATTGGGGTGAAAATTTGTCACATGGGGTTTCATGGAATTCCGCATCACATGAACCGTTCAGATTAGACACCCATGGCACGTGTGCAAAGGTACGCATGTGCATAGGTGCGCTGGGGAGCATGACTCTCTCTCTCTCTTTCTCTCTCTCTATATATATATATCTTAGTACCTTGATAGCTTGGAATTATTTCTTAACAAAATTAATAAAAGATACACAAACTAAAAGCAAAGGTTTAATTGTATATTTTATTAATATAAAAGTAGAATAAAGTACTATTGACAAAAATAAATAAATAAGCATAAGAAATTACCACAGCGGTAGCTAGCGAAACAGTCATGATTTTAAATAGTACTTTAGACAGGAACAATGGCGATCGTGACATATAATCAGCAGGTCATTACTGAAAAATTACGAAGAACATAATATTTTGGGATTCGAGCAATGAGGTCGTGAATATTTATACTAAATTAATTAACATATTGTACGTAGCAGTGCGCTAGCTACACAGTAGTAGAAAATTAAAAGCTAAGAGCTAAGCTAAGGCTCCGAGCCTTCTACTGTTGTATTTGTTTTAAAATAATATTAAAAATTTAAATTTTCAAATTTCGGTGTTTTCCCTCCACATTTGAATTTTGGTGTTTTTGAGGTGTTGGTTTTGTCCCACATCGGATTTGACAAGAGAAATTCTCTTGTTTATATGATAGACTTTTTGCCTAGGGCTTGAGCCCCTTTCAGGGGGCATGTGAATTTGGTCCTGTGGGGGGGCTATGCCAATAGCTCTAATCTATGCCATTAACCACACACGCGCGCGCGCGCCGAGCCTAGCCGTGCCGTGCCGAGCCGAGCCGAGCCGAGTCTGAGTCCGAGTCCGCGTCCGCGTCCGTGACGCGACGGGACGGGACGGGACGGGCTGGGCTGGGCGCGGGTGCGGGTGCGGTGTAAGTGTACTCGCGTGGGTGTGTGTGTGTATGGGTACTCGCAGGATTGTATGTGCGAGAGTGTACTCGCACTTGCGTCTTTTCGTTTTTAAACCAGAGAGATGCTTCCCTTCCGGTTGGTCGCCCCTGTTGGGTTTAAACCCAACGGACCTAACCTTTTGTAAAGGGTGCTTATGCATCATTTCGGAGTCTATATAAAGACTTCCGATTCCAGTTTCAACATACGAAAAATTCCCTGCCTTATAAAACTCTCTCTGATACGGTTTTGTTACTGAGTTCATTGCTGAGTCAACTCAGCACTTTCGGATTAAACTGCAAGTGGTTCGAGCCCGTGTACAGTGAGTGCACCGCTGGGACCGGGTCATAGTCGTTGTATCCTGGAGGTCGATTGCTCTGGAAACCTGTTGCACTTGGGACGCTGTCCAAGGGGAGCAAATTCGATTTCAAGCCGAGTGACTCAGTCACGCCTCGACTCAATTCAATAAGTTTTTCTTTCTCTAAATTTATTTTCATTTTTTGGTTCTCGATTTTTATAGTCTATTTAATTCAACATTTTATCCAACAATCTTGAAATCGAAATTTGTGTTGAATTACATAGATTATGGCTACAGTAACAGTAAATGCTTCTACTGAGTTAGCCAAAATCGAACCGTTCGCTGGACAATCCTTTAAACGGTGGAAACAGAAATTGATGTTCGCTCTTACCACCCTGAAAGTTTCATACATTTTATCTGAATCATTTACTATAGATCCAGCAAATCAAAATGAAGTAACAGATGAAAATAATTGTAAAAATTATATTCTAAACTCTTTATCCAACGAATTATATGATGTGTATGCTTCTTACGCCTCTGCTAAAGATATATGGATTGCTTTAGAAAAGAAATACATATTAGAAGATGCAGGCGCTAAGAAACATGCAATTGCTAATTTCCTTCACTATGAAATGACAGACGATAAATCTGTCACAAATCAGATTCACGACTTTCAAAGTCTAATTCACGAACTATCGACAGAAGGAATTAAGTTGGATGAGGTGTTTCTGTCAGGAGCGTTAATAGAAAAGTTACCGCCCTCCTGGAAAGAATATAAAAATAGAATGAAACATAAGAAGAACGGTGTTTCTTTGGAAACCACTATCGTACACATACGAATAGAGGAGGCCAATAGAATCAGGGACCAAAAAGGAAATAAAAATGAGATAGATTCAAAAGCGAATCTTGTGGAATCAAGTCGAACAAATAATAAGAAAAAGGGCAACTGTCATAACTGTGGCAAACCTGGACATTATGCAAATGAATGCAGGCTCAAAAAGAAGAATGCAAACAATCAATTCAAGAAAAAGGGAAACTGCTACAACTGTGGAAAGCCTGGGCATCATGTTAAAACCTGCAGGCTTAAGAAAAATAAAGATAAGCCGCAAGCTAATCTTATAGAAACAGGCAATGAGTCTGACATAGTAGTGGCTGTGGTGTCAGAAGTCTTCCTTGTAAACAACTTGGAGTGGGTGCTAGATACTGGTGCAACTAGACACGTGTGCAAGGATCGTAGCATGTTTACCTCCTACCAAGTGTCAGGAGATGATGAACAGGTGTTCATGGGAAATGCTAGAACGTCTCCAGTTGTAGGGAAAGGGAAAGTACTTCTGAAACTCACTTCTGGAAAGACTCTAATGTTAAATGATGTCCTCCATGTGCCTGATATTAGAAGAAACTTGGTCTCTGGTTCGCTCCTCAATAAGGCTGGTGTCAAATTAGTATTTGATTCAGATAAGCTTGTAATGACTAAAAATGGAACCTTTGTTGGTAAGGGGTACTGTAGCGATGGTTTATTTATTGTAAATGTATCCAATGATAATAAGAAAACATCTAGTTCTGTTTATATCGTTGAACCTTTTTATCTATGGCATAATAGATTAGGTCATGTGAATGTGGCATCTTTAAAGAAAATGAAAAGATTAGGTTTATTACCTAATATATCTAATGAAGAGTTTGAAAAATGTGAAACATGTGTAGAATCAAAATTTATTAGAAAACCCTTTAAACAAATAGAAAGATCATCTGTTCTATTAGAGTTGATACATAGTGATTTAGGTGATTTTAGAAATCACATGTCTAGAGGAGGAAAAAGATATTATATAACTTTTGTAGATGACTACTCTAGGTTCACTAGAGTATATCTATTAAGGAACAAAGATGAAGCTTTAGATGCTTTTTCTAAATACAAAATTGAAGTTGAAAATCAATTAAATATAAAAATTAAAAGACTTAGAACAGATAGAGGAGGTGAATATGAATCTTCTCAATTTAGAGAATTATGTGAAAAGAATGGAATAATTCACGAAACTACAGCTCCTTATACACCAGAACAAAATGGAATAGCAGAACGTAAGAACAGAACTCTAAAAGAAATGATGAATGCCATGTTAAATAGTTCAGGCTTACCCTCAAATATGTGGGGAGAAGCAATTCTGTCTGCTTGTTATATCCTAAACAGGATTCCATCTAAATCTTCTGAACAAACACCATATGAACTTTGGAAGAATCATATTCCTAGTTATAAATATATTAAAGTGTGGGGGTGTCTTGCTAAAGTAGGATTGCCTGAAACTAAGAAAAGAAAATTAGGTCCTAAAACGACCGATTGTGTATTTATAGGGTATGCACAAAACAGTGCGGCCTATAGGTTTCTAGTTTTAAAAACTAAGGATAATATTCTAGATCCCAATACAATTATAGAAGCTAGGGATGCAGAGTTCTTTGAGAACGTATTCCCTATGAAATCTAAATCTATAGGAATAGAAAAAGTTAATGAATCAGATATTGCGTCTACTAGTAAAAATGCTTACGAGAAAGTAGTAGAAGAGATACAACCAAGAAAAAGTATTAGAGTTAGAAAAGAAACTAACCTAGGAGATGGTTTTTTCACATTCTTAGTAGAAGATGATCCTACAACTTATATAGAAGCTATTAACTCTCCAGATGCAACCTTTTGGAAGGAAGCAATAAATGATGAGTTAGAATCTATTATATCAAATAATACTTGGGAACTTGTAGACCTACCACCTGGTAACAAACCAATAGGCTGCAAATGGGTGTTTAGAAAGAAACTAAAACCAGATGGAACTATCGATAAGTTTAAGGCTAGGTTGGTAGCGAAAGGCTTTAAACAAAAGGAAGGAATAGATTATTTTGATACATATTCCCCTGTAACTAGGATTACAACTATTAGAGTCTTAATAGCGATAGCCTCCATATATAAACTAGTGGTACACCAGATGGATGTTAAGACTGCTTTCCTAAATGGAGACTTAGAAGAAGAAATATATATGGAGCAACCTGAGGGTTATAAGATATTAGGTAAAGAAAATAAAGTATGTAGACTAATTAAATCACTATATGGTTTAAAACAGGCTCCTAAACAATGGCATGAAAAATTTGATGGTGTTTTAAAATCAAATGGTTATCATATAAATGATGTAGATAGATGTGTATATAGTAAAATTTCTGGAAATGATTATGTTATCATATGTCTTTATGTTGATGACATGCTTATTTTTGGAACTAATATTAAATTAGTTAATGCAACTAAGAAATTCTTGTCATCTAAGTTTGACATGAAAGACTTAGGAGAGGCAAGTATAATATTGGGTATTGAAGTAACCAGGAAAAATGGTGTTATTATATTATCACAATCTCATTATATTGAGAAGATATTGAGAAAGTTTAACCATTTTGACTGTTTACCTGTCAGTACTCCTTATGATTATAGTGTGACTCTCATGAAGAATACAGAAAATAGTGTGTCTCAATTAGAATATTCCAGAATAATTGGTAGTCTCATGTATCTAACAAACTGCACTAGACCTGACATAGCTTTTGCAGTAGGAAGGCTAAGTAGATATACACATAACCCTGGAAAAGAACATTGGAATGCATTGTCTAGAATTTTGCGATACCTAAAAGGTAATATGACATATGGTTTACATTATAATGGTTATCCTACTGTATTAGAAGGATATAGTGATGCTAACTGGATCAGTGATTCAGATGAGACAAAATCTACTAGTGGATATGTCTTCACTTTGGGTGGAGGAGCAGTCTCTTGGAAGTCCACCAAGCAGACATGTATTGCTCGGTCGACTATGGAATCCGAGTTTATTGCTTTAGAAAAGGCTGGATCAGAAGCTGAATGGCTTAGAAATCTCTTAGCTGATATACCATTGTGGCCAAAGCCTGTATCGGCCGTATCTATTCATTGTGACTGTCAAGCAGCTATAGCGAAAGCAAAAAGTAAAATATATAATGGAAAAAGCAGGCATATTAGACTCAGACACAATATAGTGAAACATATGTTACGTGATGGAGTCATATCTATTGACTTTGTGAGGTCAGAAAAGAATCTAGCAGATCCTCTGACTAAAGGACTATCTAAAAAGTTAGTCAATGATACATCGAAGGGAATGGGGCTGAGCCTAATATATGAGCTGCCAGTGTCGGTAACCCAACCTATACAAGTGGAGATCCCATGAGATAGGTTCAATGGGTAAACAACAAAACACGAGGTAGACGATTGCACTGAGTTATATGAGCCCCTTCTATGGTGTACAGTGCGAGCAGCAACGCAGAAGGATGAGTTTTTAGAACTCTTAATGGATCCATAGCCATATATTTGGTGGTGTATACAGTTGCTGCATACACTTGATGGAATTCACCTATATGGGTGTGGAGGTGGAGGCCGCTTCCTATGAGAATCTAGGCGAATTCTCTAGAGCACTCATGAAATCCAGGTAATGGTGTATGGCCGAAACGCACCGAACCACAGAATCACTTGCAGAGGAAGAGTTGTGTGAGTGGCATGTACTTGCGATCTACATTAAAAGGATTCAGGTTCAAGACTATGGTGTCACCTGCTTCCTGTAGACCTGTCTTGCTTACTCTAATGTCGGTTCAAGTCTATGGTGACACCGGCACCATTGCACAACTATTTCGCTTTAATCCGAAAGCATTTTATTTTAAAACATGTGGGGGATTGTTGTATTTGTTTTAAAATAATATTAAAAATTTAAATTTTCAAATTTCGGTGTTTTCCCTCCACATTTGAATTTTGGTGTTTTTGAGGTGTTGGTTTTGTCCCACATCGGATTTGACAAGAGAAATTCTCTTGTTTATATGATAGACTTTTTGCCTAGGGCTTGAGCCCCTTTCAGGGGGCATGTGAATTTGGTCCTGTGGGGGGGCTATGCCAATAGCTCTAATCTATGCCATTAACCACACACGCGCGCGCGCGCGCCGAGCCTAGCCGTGCCGTGCCGAGCCGAGCCGAGCCGAGTCTGAGTCCGAGTCCGCGTCCGCGTCCGCGACGCGACGGGACGGGACGGGACGGGCTGGGCTGGGCGCGGGTGCGGGTGCGGTGTAAGTGTACTCGCGTGGGTGTGTGTGTGTATGGGTACTCGCAGGATTGTATGTGCGAGAGTGTACTCGCACTTGCGTCTTTTCGTTTTTAAACCAGAGAGATGCTTCCCTTCCGGTTGGTCGCCCCTGTTGGGTTTAAACCCAACGGACCTAACCTTTTGTAAAGGGTGCTTATGCATCATTTCGGAGTCTATATAAAGACTTCCGATTCCAGTTTCAACATACGAAAAATTCTCTGCCTTATAAAACTCTCTCTGATACGGTTTTGTTACTGAGTTCATTGCTGAGTCAACTCAGCACTTTCGGATTAAACTGCAAGTGGTTCGAGCCCGTGTACAGTGAGTGCACCGCTGGGACCGGGTCATAGTCGTTGTATCCTGGAGGTCGATTGCTCTGGAAACCTGTTGCACTTGGGACGCTGTCCAAGGGGAGCAAATTCGATTTCAAGCCGAGTGACTCAGTCACGCCTCGACTCAATTCAATAAGTTTTTCTTTCTCTAAATTTATTTTCATTTTTTGGTTCTCGATTTTTATAGTCTATTTAATTCAACATTTTATCCAACATCTACATCATGGTGTTAGATAGGAATGGAGTAAACTAGAATTAAACTAATTTAATGAGATCTCCATAAGGGATGAAAGGAAGATATAGGGTGTAGAGTTGGAAGGTTTATTTGCATGATGTCTCTTGAGCTCTTTTTTTTATTTTGCTTTTATAAATTTGGAGAAGAGTTGGTGCAATCCGGACCGCATAAAAGGTTGGATTGTTAATCTTGCAAATCTTTTTAAGTTTTTATATAACCTATCACATTAAATCACGTGTACAATAGACATCAAGCATCATTTATATAACCTATTACATTAGATCACGTGTACAATAGACATCAAGCACCATTTATATAACCTATTACATTAGATCACGTGTACAATGGACATCAAGCACCATAATTACATATTCATTCTTCTTACTATTTCATCGGCAACATGTATAGGAAGTCTTGTTGGAATTTGCACATCACTTGATACTTGCCTTTATAGAAGATTATTTTTCTTGGAACTCTAATATTTAATATTTCCATATGCACACATTTTCTGCTCTTTTGTCTTTAAAATTTATTTACACAACGCGCGGCATGGTTGTCATGCGTAATCTTATAGGCCATCTGATCAATCCGTTTATCTACATCACGTGTGACATGATTATCATATGTCATCTTTTGGACAAGTCCCTTGAATTCATCCGAGTCTACTTAAACACGGCTAGACCTAATACGATTTAATACAGTGAGTCACCCAAATGATTCACCCCAAATACAGCATACAGGCGAGTGGGGCTAAATCACCCCCCACTCAGCCAAGCCACAATTGAGCTCAGGAGCAAACAATTCAGGTCCCAGTCACTGAGTCATAAAACCGTTAACCTATCTGGAAATAACAGCCTGTTTGTCCCATGTTTTAGACCGGTAAGACTGGAAGTGGATTGCGTACTGAGTAACTCACTGGGCTTAGCATACTGAGTAAACTCTATGTGGTCCACCATAATTTATGTATTTTATCTGTTCCGTTCATCCATTTTACCAGATAATTTTAGGGCTTAGATCCCAAAATTGAAGCATATCCAATATTCAAATGGACCACACCACAGGAAACAGTGTGAATTGAATGTCTACCGTTGAAAAATTCTTAGGGGCCACATAAGTTTTGGATTAAACTTATATTTGTGTTTTCCCTTCATCCATGTCTGTATGATCTTATTAAAAGGTTGGATGATGAATAAACATCACTGTAGGGCTTAGCAAGGTTTCAACAGTGGAAATCACAGTCAGATGGCCTATTTACTAAACGGGCTAAGAATTCCAGCCTAAACCCCAACTGCAATCCATCACCACGAAGCCCAACTCAACTTACTTAAAATTCATTAAGCTCTGCCAGTCTTAACCCAACTTGTTGAATTGTAACCGTGGCGGGCTCGACTAACCTAGCCCGTCCAGCCCAACCTAGACCAAGATGTGGGGCTAACGGCATACCCAATCCACCCCAATTAACAGAAACCTAAGGTCCAATGAAGGCTATTCAAGTCGGCATAGGTCAGCTAAACGGTATTCGCATAACAATCGGGGTCATAGATTTTGAGTTCATGGAATCCCTAGTAGGCAAGAAAAATCAGCAGTAAGATCGACCCTGTTCCTAAAAGATTTTTAGATGTTTTTATGATATTTACGTCTAAGAGGAGCATGAATGTAAGAAGGAAGTTTGAGTCTATAGTTCAAATGGCTAAAATATGATGTTGTCCATTCGGATTATTAAAATCTACATGGACCATTAATCTAATTGTTTATTGGACTTCCATCGAGCAAGACCGCCACAGATCACTTGTGGTTAAAGGGTCATAATGATTGGAAAATCCCTAGTCTATCAATAGTGGATCGTATGGTTTGGATTTTTAAACCATAGGCCCCACTTGTACAAGATGAGAGTATGCTCATGTTTCTCTAATAGCTTGTCTTATTCATTATTTAAATAAAAGAAATGTACATAACATTTTTTCATAGTAGCTGTGTTCCAATTCTGGGTCCGGATCAAACTTCTATAATGTCTTTTTTGGGTTGGAGTTTTGGGTCTGGTCGGGTCCTCTTATGCAGCTCATTTGACAATCTATATGAAGAGGTGGCCAGGGGTTGACCCTAGCCCAGCCCTAGTCTCATGAGTCCCAGCCCTACTTTAGTAAAAAGAACAATTATCAGCAGTTTGAAATAACTTCATTAAAGAATTTCTTGAAAGTATCCTTCATCTACCATGAGTTCCATTGAATAGATGGGTTGGATGGTTGAAACATGAACCACATTTGACAAGTGTCACATAAATGATAAATGAGAATTTCTCTCTAACGGCTTTAAATAATCCATTCTTTTTATATAATGGTAGCCCACTTTATGGTAGGACTGGTCCAATGAGCTGGGCCATTTATCTTCGGCCTGGTCAAGGCCAGCCCGAACACTAGGCTTAGTTTGTAAGCCCAAGCTCAACCCTCGGGCCAAGTTTAGGAGCCGAAGCCTACTCCTACCACACCAGGCTATTGCCACCCTTAGGCAAGACATGTGAAGGAAGCCTACTCCTACCACACCTTGTTTTATCCATCCAACCTACTACCATTTTCTAAAAAGCGGATCAAGACAGTTAACCCACTACGCAATCCGGACCATTCATAACTCAGTAGGACCTGGACTTCCTTTGGCCCAGCTTAGCCTGTTACATATGCAACAATTGAAATGTGAGTTACTCTTTTGGTAAAACGCTAGAGACATTGAATGATGAGTTGTCTTCTCTAAAGGCAGCGCATGTGTGCAATCCACTTATGATGAATAGGCATGGTCATCACACACGACAATACGTGTGAGGGAGCTTAGCTATAACAAATATAAAGACCAATAGTGGAGTGATAAGTGTGTCACCAATTATTATTTTCATTAGTTATGGATAAGTTAACTAGGCATTTCTAAGAAAAGATCTGATAGCGTATGTTATTTATTGATAGTATAGTTTTGATTGGCAAGATGAGGGAGAGTGCAAACATAGTTAAATTTATACAGAGGTACTTAGTGTTGTAAACAGATGTCTTAAATCTTGTATCTTACCGCGTTGCTCGACCAATCAAGGTCCGCTCGACTCAAAGTCTAGCAG
Organism: Magnolia kwangsiensis; assembly: GCA_037074715.1. Lineage (NCBI taxonomy): Eukaryota > Viridiplantae > Streptophyta > Magnoliopsida > Magnoliales > Magnoliaceae > Magnolia > Magnolia kwangsiensis. The sequence goes on from CM073581.1 coordinate 87,653,180, forward strand.
TATTGTTTTTTGGGAGTTCTGGGCCACTCGACCAGTCGAGGGGCTGGCCCTCGACCGGTCGAGCACTTGGCTCAACTAGTCGAGGGTTATGCAGCCGGTGCGCGAACTGCGTAAATTTGAGACGGTTTTCAAACTATTTTAAATCGGTGCATAAGTGGAGTTTCCGAAACTATAAATAAGGGTCCCTAGGGCCTTTATAGGGCATGGTTAAGACTTCTTATAGGGTTTCTAAGGATTTCTAGAAGGGGTTCTAGGGGTGTAAAGGGTGTAGCAAGGGTGAGATTCGAGGTTGTTCGAATCGGGTAAGTCCTTTCTCTTCGTAATTTATACTTTCATAGTGGAATTCTGTCGCTTTGTGCTGTGATTTTTTTCCACAAGATTTTCTATATAAATCGTTGTGTTCTCTTGTGATTGCTTGGTGTCATTGGATTGCTATCCTAGATCTAGATCTGTGTGATTCCACAGCGCAAATCCCGAACAAGTGGTATCAGAGAAATCGTTGGGACACAGATCTAAATCTAAGAGATTAGTAATAATGGGAAGTACTAGGTATGATATTGAGAAGTACTCAGGAAAAAATAATTTTGAGTTATTAAAGGTCAAGATAATTAATTCTTTAATCAAGCAAGGCAAAGATGGTGCTCTTGAGGAGCAGAAGTCTACTATGACTGATGATGATTGAAATACTCTTGATAGGAAGGCCTTATCATCAATCCGTTTATGTCTCACGGTTGAGGTTCTCTATAACGTTATGAGGGAGAATACTGCGGCTAAGTTATGGGCAAAGTTAGAGAATTTCTGTAACACCTCGTACTTTTCCGTACTCGAGTGTTACTATATGAACTGATTTAGTAGGATGCGAACCTATCTTAGTGAACATTCACGTGCATCCTAATTTGAACCTGACCGTCGAAGGTAATCCCTATCTACATATGAAACAACCTAGTCGTCAAATTATATATATATATATATATATATATATATATATATATATATATATATATATATATATATATATATATATATATATATAAGTGTATTAGTTTATCTATTCATCATATTATAAATTTTACACAAACACGGATTAAAAGGTTATGGATGTATGTTAATAATTTATATACAAAATAAATAATATATGAGAATGTATCGTAATAAAGTGACACATATGTAATTAATGTATATGAAATATTGTGGAAATAATGTATATTAAATAAACATGAGGAATAATAATTCTACAATATGTAATTGAACTATATATTAATAGATAGGTGATCAGTAGCATGTATAGAGTAGTAGGTTAGTATTAAGATTATATTTTTATATGTGTGTATAAGGTTTTAAATTATTATAATTATAAGTAATATACCATAATAATAAAATCTATGTTAATATTAGGGGTGCACATGGTTCGGTACGGTTCGGTTTGGTCCGGTTCTGGGGTGAAACCGAAACCGAACCATTCCTAACGGTTCTATGATATTCGGAACCGGAACCGAACCGTTGGCACCCTAGAACCGAACCGGAACTAAACCGTTAAAACCGGTTCGATTCCATGGTTCTGGGCTTTTTATAATCCAACCCAATTGCATGTTTATCTAGCCCATGTCCATCCATGTTGTGGTCCATTTGATGAATGGTTTAGATATTGTATAAGGTATGCAAAAATACATTTATGAAAATAATTAAATAGTGCATTATAAACCATAAATCATGAGTCAAATATGAAAATAATCAAAGCATTCTTGGTTCGGTTCCAAGTTCGGTTCTAGGTTCGGTTCCACGGTTTGGTTCTACGGATCGGATCCACGGTTTGGTTCTACGAATCGATTCACGGTTCGGTTCGGTTCTACATACCCCCAAACCGAGAACCGAACCGATATAACCGGTTGTTTGATTTTTGGAACCGAAACCGGTGCACTCTAGAACCTAACCAAACCGGACCATTTGGTCGGTTCCAGTCCGGTTCCACGGTTCTACCAGTTAAATGTGCACCCCTAGTTAATATTAGTATTTGAGCTAAAGATATATGATAAAAGACTTGAAAATGGCCACTATGGTCTTTTAACCATTGACGTTTGGTTTCGGGATGATCCGACTGTCGGATTGATGGGATTCCATCGATATGACCCTATAGACACTGAAAAATCGGCACCCACGCTGATTTACAATTTGTGTTACTGATTAGGGGTGATAGGTTGATTATGGATGTTGGAGTCGCCACTGGCTGAAAAATCTTAAAATTCCACGGTCGGCTAGAACCACGAAATACGTAAGGTAAGGGAAATCCAGAGACTTCCCTACCTTAGATTGACTCCTGGTCTACGATCCGGGATTTCGAGCAAAGGACCTCGGTTACAAAGAGGGAAGGTGTTAGGCACCCTCTCTGCCCGTAAAAATATACGGTCTCTACTCAGTATGGTAAAACAATCTCAAGGGATGATGGATGTTGTGGTTGTGATGGGACTAGGCATACACGTGAATTTTTGATGTAACAAGATCCGAGATTTCGACAAGCCACAGAGCATACGTCCAACTGCGTGTCTAGAGGACGGATGTGATGATGCTCATGCGAAGAGGTAAAAAATGGATTAGATCACTAGGAATTTCTGATGTGGCAGGATCCGATGTGCGGCAAGCCACAGAGCATACGTTCACTAGGGATCTAGAGAAGCAGGGGGTTGAGAAGGGAGTAAATGTCATGATGGATGCTTGTAGAATGAATGAATCTTTGGCTTGATCTCTTGAGTAGACTAAGATGTGGGTTGAACCATGATCAACAAGGCTAGGCTGGGAAGTCAGGATGGCTAGGAAGGCAAGGAGTGGGCTAAGGAGATAACTGAAAAATCTAGACTTGAGAGCTTTGGAGCTCCTCCTCACCCTTACTTTCTTCCTCCCTCTCTCCCTCTCACTCTCCTTCTCACTTGAGCTTGGAAGTGAAGAGTTGTTGATTGGTGTCTTCAAATGAGAAGAGGAGAAGGCTATTTATAGCCTTCTTCAATGGCATGGCTGTAAATAGGAGGTAGGTAAGGGTTAAAAGGGTGACATGGAGGCTTGTGATTGGTTGGAGAGAGGAATACCACATGGCACACTCTCATTTGCTATGGAGGACAGTAAAAAGGTAAATAGTAAAATCTGGGAGGGTAATTTTGAAGAAAAGTTAACTTTTGGACGCTGGAACAGCTGTCCGCACACGGCCCGCCAGCGGCGGCACTTGAAGTACCGCAGGCGGTAGTTAGACTACCGCCCGAGCTCAATTCGAGCCGATTTCGCGCGTGCGAGCTTTGTACATCGTGCGGGTTCACCCAGAGGTCTTCTTTCGAGTTTTTTAGCTCAGAGAAGTGGGTTTTGGCTTGGGTAAGGGGGATCTGGGTCATGGTATAGGGTATAAGCGGGGTTGCGTGCACGCTGAATGGTTTGGATCGGGATTTCAGGTTGCGGATTGGGAGTTTAGAGACTTTGGGTTGGGGTTCGATTTAGGTTAGGATTAGGGATTTGGTTTAAGATATGATCATGGTTCTCGGACAGTCTTAACCTACTCAAGATTTAGCCTGGGTGGGGTGTCTACAGATGCCCCTCTTTGACCGAGGTTGCGAGCAACCGAAGGTCAAAGCGAGTAGACACCCCACCCTTCTGGTCAGAAAAAGGGGTAGTGACTCGAATCTGTTGCCTGTCATTGTATCATTGTCAGTCGACTGTCTAGAAAAGAAATGACTTGCACATATCACGAGGGTTGAGGAAAACGTTATGATTACCTCCTGCGCATTTGTCGCAGCTTTACGAATCACCAATCACAACCCTTTCACGTCTGATTGTTAATAGCATTGGAGGGTGAGTCTGAAAAGTAAGGGCCTCTGTGCATTCATCGCGGCTTTACGAGGATTTCCGTACTATTTGGTTTGTCGTTCCTTTTCTATATAATCGCCCTAGGAGTATTCAGTTTATTTTATTATCAAAGTGGTTAGCTGCCCTGCGTGTTGGTGCAGCCTTACGGGGAACTCACTACGCCGACTTGGACTCAATCAAACTTTCTGAATATCCCGGACTAGGTATGTGCGAGTAATCTTTTGTCATGCAATCTACTGATTCCGATACTTCGATTACAATGGATTGTTGTCACTTCGAGTTTGATTATTCTTTCCAGAGGTAGATCCACTCATTTTACTAGCATTCGTACGACTGTCCAGATATAGAAATCGGGTCAATCGTACTTGTATCATGTACGGATTCGATCATCCAGTGGGGAACCGGAAGAGATCGAGTCATATTTAGTTGTGTGCACTGGCCGCAACTGGAGAATATGGATGATTCCTCAGTGTACTCCATGTTGCGTGTGGTGTTAAAAACTTTGTTTGAAAGCTATTCCCTTTGGAGCTAGACTCCTTAGGAATTTTATTTGAAAATATATATTTTTTTAAATTTTTTAAAATATTCGTTCGATTTCGCGGGTGGGCGTCGTCGTTCGGTTTTTATTTGCACAAGTTAAGTCGCGTTGCCTCCACTATTGAGTTAGCGGGGCTAACGGTTTTTATTTGAGGTATTTTTTGAGATTTTTTGAAACATCCGTCCGATCTCGCGGGAGGGCGTCGTCGTCCGGTTTTTATTGTAGAAAAATTCAGATGGCTTCCACTAATAAATTAATGGGGCTTGATAGCTTAAAAGGGACAAATCTCTTTTTGAGGTTATACTCACTGGGAAAAATATTTTTTTATTTTTATTTTTATATTTTTATTTTTGGGAGGAGGGGATATTTTGGTAAATTTCGAAGACTTTGGGACTGTTTTGGTGACTATTGAAGACTTAGGACTGTTTTTTGGTAATTGTTAGAGGCTTTAGAGGCTGTTTTGGTAACTTTTGAAAATTCGGGACCGTTTTTAAAAACTTTTAAGAGTCTAAGATTACTTTTGAAAAAAATTTGGGCATTGTCCAGTGGTTAAAGGAAAAAATCGGTTACTCTCATCAGCCCTAGGGGACAGCCCGCTGCCCCATGCACTCTGTAGGTCGGGCGGCAGTCGGATTGCCGCGGGCGGCAGTAGGATTGCCGCGGGCGGCAGTCCGGCTACCGCTTGCATGTCATTTGGACCGCTGGTCCGTTCAGTGCATCGGTCCGTCTGGTGTGGCCTTCTCCTCTATTTCATTCTTACAATTGGGACGTCCAGGGACCCATTGTGGTCCCTGGAGCTATTTTTGGAAAGGTTTTTCCAGCTCATTTTCTTGCATCTTTCTCTTTCTTTCCATTTCAGGTAATCTTGGCTAACAAATCTCTGCTGGATCTTTGTAGGCCACCCTCTCAAAGAGCTTTTGGTGGGCCAGATTTTTCCTTGGGTTGGGAGAGAGTCATGATCAGGACCGTTGGATCATCCGGATTTGATCTGAACCGTTGAATCTTGTTGAACTTGTTTTATTCGGGCCAGATGGTCGGCTGGACTATCATTGTATCATTATTTTTATTATTTTTTAATTTTTTGGGTGGAGTGGGGTGTGATAAGGAAAGGGGCCCCACCCTTTATTTTTCCCTCTTATTTTTATATATATATATATATATATATATATATTGGGATGATCTGGACCGTCGGATTGATGATTTGGGGCCTGTTTGTGTGTATGGATAATGTAAATGATGATCGGTTGCTTGTTGTGGATGATGGACGGATGAAATTTTTCAGATGGGCCCCACATCATGATCTTGACCGATCTAGATGCATGGACGTGGTGTAAGTGGTGTTTTTGAATGATGGGTGGATAAGATTTTCAAAGTGGGCCCTACCTCATGATCTTGACTAGTCCAGATGCAGGGACGTGTTGAAAGGACTTATGAAATGTGTACTGGACCTTTTGGCATGGGCCTGGTGGGCCTTGAACATGGACTTTTTTGAAATGGGCCTTAGACATGGGTTTTTTGAAATGGGCTTTAGACATGGGCTTTTTGAAATGGGCCTTAGACATAGGCTTCCTAAAATGGGCCTTGGAAAGGGCTTTTTGAAATGGGCCTTAGAATGGGCTTCCTGAAATGGGCCTTGGAATGGGCTTTTTTGAAATGGGCTTTTTGAGATGGACCTTAGAATGGATTTTTTGGGATGGGCCTTGGAATGGGCCTTTTGAAATGAGCCTTGGACATGGGCCTTTTGAAAAGGGCCTTGAAATGAGCTTTTTGAAATAGGCCTTGGAATGGACTTTTTGAAATGAGTGTTGGACATGGGCCTTTCGAGTATACTTACTTGTGCACCTTATCTATGCAGCATACCTCGTCGTGGTAAAAATGAGGCTAGCTCCTCCCGCCAGTCACCTGATCCGTGTTATGTACCTCGTGAGGGCCGTCATTTATCCGACATTGCCTGAGAAGGTGATGCACCTGCTGTTTTAAGAGGGCATGGGGTTAGGACATACTGGCCTGATTGGTTCGAGGATCCGCAACCGTTGTTCTTCGAGGTTCTGGAGTAGACCCCCTTTACTCACCTGTTCCAGGTTCGTCTGAGTCGGACAAATATGTCTCTTGTCCGCTCTGGTTGAGAGATGGCATCCTGAGACCCATACCTTCCAACTTCCTTTTAGAGAGTGAGGGATTACCCCATATGACATATATATACAGCTGGGCCTTCAATATGATGGGGTTTCATCCCTTTTGAGGATGACCTTCCGGTGCCTACTGAAGAAGATTGGATGAATCTAATGGGGATGATGTCAGACGCAGCGGACTTTACTGGTCCTCGCTTTAAACTCCTCTGGTTATCATCGAACTTTGCGAAACGTATCCCTGAAACCTAAGCAGCGGCTGTGGTGAAGGGACGTGCCCTGATTTTGTACACTATGGGTGTGACGATTTTCTGTCACGGGAATGAGCTGGTGAGTTCTCGTTTGTTGTCGCTCGTAGCAAATATCTCCTTTCCCACACTGTACAATTGGAATGTAGCCCTCTTGGCCCACTTGTATGAAGGGCTGGACAAGGCCAGTCGTTGTATCAGCCGATCCCTGACTAGCTTCTACCCTTTCATCGAAGTGCCCTCTTTGATATCTGCCTTTTGTAATATTTTCACTGGGGATGAATTAGTTTGTCCTCCTCTGACCGTGATTCATGCAGGTCTGCTTCTTCGACTACGTTCCTAACAGTTGAAACATTTTCTGACATGCTTGCAGCAATTTGTCTCCATTGTGAGCCAATAGTAGTCAAGTCGCAAGATCTTTTTCGCCATCATGTGCCCATTCATGTGTGGGCCGCATAGTCCTTCGTAGATTTCTGACATGACATGCGTTGCTTCTATTTTATCCACGCAGCGAAGAAGGACTTGATTGAAGGATCGCTTGTAGAGGATGCCGCTGGCAACTACGAATTGCGACGCCATCCGTTGTATGGTGTGACGATCTGTCAAAGTTGCTCCTTCTGGGTACTTCTGGTGCTCGAGATACTCCTTGATGTCTGTGTACCACGACCGATCGTTTGAGGGAAGGTCAGCTTCATTGATCTGCAGGCAATATGCGGGTTCCTCCTGAAGTTCAACAGTGAGTTCCCATTCAGCAACTCCTTTTGGGATCTCCATCATTGAAGCGAGGGTAGCCAAAGCGTCTGTAAACTGATTCTTAGCCCGGGGCATGTAAGAGAAAGTGATCTCCTCGAATTCTTTGATTAAATTCTCCAGATAGACATGATACAGGATCAGCTTCTCGTCCTTGGTCTTCCAGTCACCATTTGTCTGATTGGTGATGAGTTGCGAGTCCCCGAAGACCCGTAATTTCTTCACATTAAGGATTATGGCTTCTCTTAGACCGGCAATACATGCTTCATATTCTGCTACGTTGTTAGTACACTGGAATGCTAGTCTTCTAGATATGGGAACTGGGACGTCTTCGGGAGAGTAGGGTATGGCGCCTACTCCACTTCCTTTCGAGTTTGCAGCTCCGTCAAAGAAGAGTGTCAATTCTCCTGCCTCTCTTTTATCTTCTTCCTCAATTAGGAGGATGTCCTCATTAGGGAAGAAGGTCTTCAATGGTTAGTAGTCGGGCAGGGAATATGCGGCTAGATGATCAGTCATTGCTTGTCCCTTGATTGCCTTCTGAGTGACATAGGTGATGTCGAACTCAGAAAGCAATAATTGTCATTTTACAATCCTACCCGTTAGTGCTAGTTTCTCAAACAAGTACTTCAATGGGTTCATGCGAGCGAGCAGAAGGACCGGGTGAGCGATCATGTATTGTCGCAGCCGTTATGTTGCCCAAACTAGGGCGAGACACGTCTTTTCTAAGCTGGAGTATTTGGCTTCGTAGCTCGTAAATCGTCTGCTCAGGTAGTAGATCGCTTGTTCTTTTCTTCCTGTGTCATCGTGTTGGCCAAGAACGCATCCAATTGTTTCTGCTGCGACGGAGACGTACAACAGCAATGGCCTTCCTGGAACAAGTGGCATGAGCACTGGAGGGTTTAGCAGGTACCCTTTGATTTTGTCGAAGGCCGCTTGACAGTCGTCATTCCATTCTTTTGGCTAGTTCTTCCGCATGAGCTTGAATATGGACTCACAGACTAGGGTGAGCTGAGCGATGAATCGGCTAATATACTGGATTCGCCCGAGGAAGCCTCGAATTTCTTTCTCTAATTTGGGTGGTGGCATTTCGATGATTGTTTTGGTCTTGGTTTCATCTACCCAAATACCATCCTTGCTGACGATGAAGCCCAACAATTTGCCCCCGGTTGCCCCGAAGACACATTTTTATGGATTGAGTCGGAGCTTGAGTTTTTCTAGCCTGTCGAAGAGCTTCTTGAGGTCTTCGAAATGTCCTTCGATCGTGCAAGACTTGATGATCATATCGTCCACATAGACTTCCATTTCCTTGTTTATCATATCGTGGAATAAGGCAGTCATGGTTCGCTAATATGTAGCTCCTGCATTCTTCAATCCGAAGGGTATGACCCGATAAAAGAAAGTTCCTCATGGTGTGATGAAGGAGGTCTTCTCGCGATCCTCGATGGCCATTTTAATCTGATTGTATCCAGAGAATCCATCCATAAAGGAGAAGATCTTGTGTCGAGCAGTATTATCTACCAGTGTGTCGATGTGAGGCAGAGAGAAGTCATCTTTAGGACTTGCTTTGTTGAGATCTCTAAAATTGATGCACATTCCGACTTTCCCATCCTTCTTTGAAACTGGTACGATATTTGCGAGCCATTTCGGGTAGTTGGAGACTACTAAAAATCCCGCATTGTATTGCTTGATGACTTCATCACAGACCTTCAGGGCCCATTCTGGCTTCATTCTCCGTAGCTTTTGTTTGATTGGCTTCATGTCTGGCTTTGTTGATAGATGGTGCACCACCAAATCTTCATCAAGCTCAGGCATGTCCTCGTACGAGAAAGCAAAGTTGGACAACCTTAGTTTCAGAAACTCCATCATCCTCTGCTTGTATTTTGGAGACAACGATCTTCCGATGCGCACCTCCCTGGGGAGTTCCGTTGTCCCTAAGTTCACAATTTCAAAGTCGTCTGCTACAACATTGGCCCTTGTTTCGAATTTCTCGAGGGAATCCTCGAATGCGAGAGTTGTATCATCATTTTCCTCATTGGGGCTTCATCTAAACCCATGAGCTCGAAGTCCAACTCGAGATCGAAATCATACGAGTCGACTTCGAACTCCTGTGGTATGTGTGGGATGTTTGGCACAGTGGCTTTTGAAAGTTTTTTTCTTATTTTTGTGTTTTGAAGATTTTCTGATGTTTTGTGATTTTGAGAAATATCTGATTTTTTTGTGTTTTCAAGAATATATGATGTTTTTGGGTTTTGAAATTTTCTTGATTTTTTTGTGCTGCTTGGAGGTCCCGAACAAGATGGTATTGTGAACCAAGATTGATCCTGTCCTAGTCCGGGATACCAACCGGTATTTACATCGGTATTTTTTTTTCGAGGTCGGCATCCGTAGAAGATCCACCGACCGACTCGATTGTTAGGGGGATAGCTATCCACAATGGTTCTTCCCTTCTTCCAATCTCGTTGTCCAAACTTGTATGTTCCTGTGGGTCACCTGCTTTGATGACCATGATGTCTGCTGGGCTAGGCTCAGAGTCGGAATCTGATTCGACTTCCTCACCCAAAAGCTGAAATTCTTCTTGTTCCTCTGGTTGGTCCTGCGATGGGACCTTGATGTCTATCCAATGGATGGGCTGCTTCTACCCCTTGTATTGTTGAGCTGGTGTTGGCGACATGTTCCCTTGACTGTATGCGAGAATGGGTGTCTCCCTGATTTTGCTTGTATCCCTTTCAAGGGGCATTCCTGGTTCTGGATCCCACATGGGTGGACCTGTTTCCGTGCCCCTTGCCTTTTGTGGTGGATCTGGGGGTTCTGCCCCTTGTGTCAGATATATTTTTGCTATCTCGAGAATCTTGTCCCATCTTATGGGTGGCCAAACAGACTCCGGGTGGGAATGATCAGAGAATTTGAGTTGTTGGTGATGGTCCTCAAGGGAAACCATCGAGTTTCCACAAACTGTTCTAGCCTTGATAAACTGGACGGGTGTGTACTTGAAGGATTGCCCTTTCTTTGGCCTCTCTGCCTGATCCTCTGGTTTTAGTTGATACCCCAGCCCCTCTCCCTACACGTTGGCCCATGCTGGTTGTACTACTATACCTTTTTCATGGAACTCAGTACGGTAGTTCCAAATTAATCGTTTAGCGAGGAAAATGACATGTTCAGCAGTGAGTGGGCGAGGATTAGCGATTGAATTTACAACTTAAAAATCGAAGCTATGATATGATACGTCGCCTTCTACATGCTGGATGTCGATCACAGGGATGTTAGTTTTTGGGATATTAACCGCTACTGGCAGGACAGTTTCAGGCTGGGCCAACACTGAGATGATTCGATTTTCTGAAAGAAATTTGACTCTTTGATGGAGGGTTGAGGGAATGGCTCCAACAGCATGGAGTCATGGCCGCCCCAACAGAAGATTAAACGAGGCAGGTATGTCAATGACCTGGAATGTGACAAGGGTCAGGTCTGGTCCGATTTGTAGCTCAATGTCAATCTCTGCCTCAACCTACCTTCGGAAATTATCGAAGGCTCTGACACTCATAGTGCTGAGCCTGAAAGAGGATGATTCTATCCCTAACCATTCAGCAGTCCTTAGAGGACAGACATTAAGGCTAGATCTATTATCAATGAGCACAAGTGGGACTTTGAAATTTTTGTGGTGGGCCACTATATTCAGTGAGCGTCCGTGCTTGCGTTCGTGCTTGCGTCCCTCAGGTGGTAATTCATCATCAGAGAAAGTGATGGCTCGTGGTGCGAGAAGCTGTCCAATCATACTTGCCACCATTTCGGGGGGTACGTCAGGAGAGATATGTGCATCATTTAGAGTCTTCGCAAAGATTTCTCGACGCGATCTTGATGTGCATAGGAGTTTCCAAATGGATATCTGTGCAGGAATAGTTTTGAGCTGGGCTGCTATGTCATAAGTAGCGTCGATTTTACAGGTGGTTCTTGACAAAGCCCTTCGAGTTTCTTTTGAATTCTGGTTATCTCTCCTGAAGTATCTCCCATTGTTGCCTACTTCAGCACATTCTGGGTAATGCCATGGGACTGGCTTCGGGTTGTAGGATGGGACCGTCCTTCCTTCCAAGTATATTAGGGGTTCCTGAGACTGAGGGATCGTGGTGGTAACAGTTTGTGGAAGGCTTGATGGTTTCTCTTGAGATACCATTTAGGTTTGGCAGGTTTTAACATTGGTGTTTTCTTCCACTTTTTGATGTACAAGAGAGGTCCTCTGGCCGTGTGCCAGTTGGTGAGGCATCAGGAATTCGGGACCTTGAACCGGGGGTGCCCCTTGCAAAGTCAGCGAAAATAGATCGGGAAGACCTATTGGGAAAATGACAGGTTCAGAATTCAACCTTTTTGGACATGCGGGGTGTACCCCTTGAGAGGTAAGATGCTGCAAGTGTGACCTGTTGGGTGCGGCTTCAAGGATCACGAGTGGTTGAACAGTCGATGCTGCTTCCAAGAATACGAGGGGTTGTGCTGCTGGTTCTGCTTCGAGGAATATCTGAGGCTCAGGCGATGGTGCCTGTTGGTATTTCCATACCCGGTTCATTGTGTCTGGCATAATTGCTTGTATGGAATGATGTGGGGAGGAATACCTGGGTTGCCCTCCTTCAATGTGGTTAACAGTAGAGGCACCAGATGTGTTGGGTCGTGTTTGATTCGATGGTAGGAGATTTTAGAGAATGTTGGCCTGAGCTGAATTGTTATCCTGTGGGGTGACTGTAATCTTCTGCCTTTCGATCAAATCTTGGACCGCATGTTTCAAGGCAAAGCAGTGGTCCGTCAGATGGCCAGGAGCCTAGTGATATACACAGTATTAATTTTCATTGTAACCAGGTGGCAAGGGGTTAGGAGAAATTCGAGGTTGGAGAGGTATCAGGAGTTGCTTTTACATTAGTATTGTCATAACCTGACTGTATATTTGTGCTAAATGGGTGAACTTTCTCACTAACATTGTCTTCTTGTATGGGCCTGACGCATTTTCCCTGGGCTGTTGTTGCTGTTGTTGAGGCGACTGCCCCTGATATCCCTGCTGGGTTTGCTATGATTGGTATTGCCTGTTTGGTTGTGATTGGTATTGCCTGTCATGTTGTGGCTCCTGTTGTGGAGCATATTGACTACCTTGAGTGTTAGCAATAATGTTGTTCACTTCTATAGTGCGCTGCGCGGGAGCAGTGCCATTCCCATTCCCATAACCAACAGGTTTCCCTTCGACTCTGTTTATTTTGATTTTAGAGGTCTAATGTGGCCATGAAAAAATGGTTCCAGCTCTGATCCCTGCCTCGACCTGTTCTCCAGCTCGGATGAGTTGAGAAAAGTTTACATATGGGTACGAGATTATATATCCTGAAATACTAGGATTTTCTGAGTGTACAATCATGGATATCTGTTCCTCGTCATCGATGGGGTTTCTCATCCGAGCTGTCATGGCTCGCCATCATCCTACATATGCTGATAAGGATTCGTCACTTTTTTGTCTCAAGGCAGCCAAGTCGGACCTTCTTGGAGCCATATTCGGGTTGTATGAGAACCTATCAATGAATGCCTGAGAGAGCTTTTCTCAGGTTCTGATTTGATGATTATCCAAAGAGGTATATCAATCCAAAGCATCGCCTTTGAGAGATTTCTGGAAGAGTCGTATCAAGGCTCCATCATTCCCTGCTATCGAATTGAGTTCCCTGCAAAATGCTTTCAGGTGTGCTGTGGGACACCCACTACCGTCATACCTTTTGAATTTTGGTACCTCAAAATTTGGAGGTACTGGGGCATCCGGGAAGGGACAAAGGTCCCTGAACTTAGTGGATAGATGATCCAATCCTTGCTATTTTTGAAGCTGACTTTGCACCATTTGTAATTGCTCTCGTAGTTCCTCAATCTCCAACTTACTTTTTTGCTGGTATCAAGCCCCTTGCTGTAGGGCTCGTGCTGCTTTTTCTTTATATGGATCAATTATGGGATGTTTTTGGAAAGAAAATGGACTCCCGGTGGCGAGAGGTGGCTGGAATTGAACACCGCTCTCTTTCGGATGAGGGTGTAATGTTCGGAAATGGCTCCCACCTGGGGTATCTGTCAAGTCCGGGACATTGCTCCCGTTAGGGGGAGTGAATTGGACTCGAAACTGACCCCCTTCGTGGGCATCCGCCAGTTCTTGTCGGTGGTTCCTGTTAGGGGGAGCTTGTGTTGTAACCTGATTGTTGTGATGTGTTGAGTAAGGATGTGCGGGAGGGTTGCTCCCGTTTACGGGTTGCTATTGTTCTTATGCCGACTCTTCCAGGAGAGGGAGCACGGGATTTGCTAGAGGAACCAAGGAGAAGGCAAAAGGAGTCTGAGGGAGTGAGCTATTTTGTACACTAGGCTGGGTTGCCTGTGTGTTTGGTGTGGCATTTAACACTAAGCGATGTAACAGCTCTTGTACTGCCCGTAGACTTTGGGCCATTTCTTGCATGGTGGTGTTGGCTTGTGAGTCTACCGGAGCTGCTGGTAGTGGTTGCGCCGGTGCCGATGTGGGTACAGGTACTGATGTTTCGGGAGCTAACTGAGCTGCTGGCTCTTTTTCATGGGTAGCTTAAGAGGTTATGACTGCCCGGGATCGGGTGGTTATGGTTCTGATATGTATCAACGCAAGAGTAAGCTAAAAGATTTTTTTGGGTTTTGTATGAATGCGAATGATGATTTTTCTTGAGATTAGAGTACCACATGTTTTCAAGTTGGGTCTCGACTAGTGTGCTCTAACAGAACATCCCCAGTGGAGTCGTCATGATGTAGACACTGAAAAATCGGCGCCCACACTGATTTGCAGTTTGTGTTGCTGATTAGGAGTGATAGGCTAATTATGGATGTTCGAGTCGCCATTAGCCAAAAAATCTCAAAATCTTGCGGTCGGCTAGAACCACGAAATACGCAAGGTAAGGAAAATTCAGAGACTTCCTTACCTTATATTGACTCCTGGTCTACGATCCGGGATTCCGGGCAAGGGACCTCGGTTACAAAGAGGGAAGGTGTTAGGCACCCTCTCTGCCCATATAAATGTACGGTCTCTACTCAGTATGGTAAAACAATCTCAAGGGATGATGAATGCTGTGGCTGTGATGGGACTACGCACACACGTGAATTTCTGATGTGACAAGATCCGAGATTTTGACAAGCCACAGAGCATACGTCCAATGGCGTGTCTAGAGGGCGGATGTGATGATGCTTATGCAAAGAGGTAAAAAATGGACTAGATCAATAGAAATTTCTATTGTGGCAAGATTCGATGTGCGGCAAGCCACAGAGCATACGTTCACTAGGGATCTAGAGAAGCAGGGGGGTTGAGAATGGAGTAAATGTTATGATGGATGCTTGTAGAATGAATGGATCTTTGGCTTGATCTCTTAAGTAGACTAAGATGTGGGTTGAACCATAATCAACAAGGATAGGCTGGGAGGTCAGGATGGCTAGGAAGACAAGGAGTGGGCTAAGGAGATAGCTAAAAAATTTAGACTTGAGGACTTTGGAGCTCCTCCTCACCCTCACTCTCTTCCTCCATCTCTTCCTCTCACTCTCCTTCTCACTTGAGCTTGGAAGTGAAGAGTTGTTGATTGGTATCTTCAAATGAGAAGAGGAGAGGACTATTTATAGCCTTCTCTAATGGTATGGCTGTAAATAGGGGGTAGGTAAGGGTTAAAAGGGTGAGATGGAGGCTTGTGATTGGTTGGAGAGAGAGGAATGCTACATGGCACACTCTCATTTGCTATGGAGGGTGGTAAAAAGGTAAATAGTGAAATCTGGGAGGATAATTTTGAAAGAAAGTTGACTTTTAGACGTTAGGACAGCTGTCCGCACGCCACCCATGAGCGGAGGCACTTGAAGTACCGCAGGCGGTAGTCAGACTACCGCCCGGGCTCAGTTTAGGCCGATTTCGCGCTTGCGGCTTTGTACATTGTGCGGGTTCGCCCATAGGTCTCCTTTCGGGTTTTTTAGCTCAAAGAAGTAGGTTTTGGCTTGGGTAAGGGGGATATGGGTCACGGTATAGGGTATAAGCGGGGTTGCGTGCATGCTGAATGGTTTGGATCAAGGTTTCAGGTTGCGTATTGGGAGTTTTAAGACTTTGGGTTAGGGTTCGATTTAGGTTGGGATTAAAAATTTGGTTTAAGGTATAATCATGGTTCTCAGACAGTCTTAACCTACTCAAGATGTAGCCTGGGTGGGGTGTCTACAGACCCAAAATCAAGTTGTGGGCCCCACCTAAACTTTGGATCTGCCTGATTTTTAGTCAGGGGACGTATTTAGACCTATGGGTCTTGACGGACGGACTGAATTTATCACAAACATCATGGTGGACCCCACCTGGTGGAGTGTGTGTGCATAACTAGTGCACCCCCGCAGTGCACCAGACCGTTTATATGGTCAGACGGGCTCTGACCCATGCCTAGCCAAAAGAGGCAAAGGGCCTCTCCTACGTTCCCGCCTACGGGCATTTTTGAAAAAAATGGAGGCTGTCCGTTTGTTGCAAACGTGGCCCATCATCGTGCCCACATGCACGATCTGAACCGTCCATCAGCTTCAGAGGGTGGAGCTGACCAAAACCCAACTACCATGACAAATTTTTCAGTGCGTGTGGGCACACAATCCTCAACGCAAGGAGGCTATACAAACTCACCGTTTCCTAAAAGGGAAATCGTCTGCTCGCCACGAGGGGCAATCCGCGTGAGCTCTCCCTCCCTGCATCTTAGCCGTCCATGGAGAGTGAATCTTAGCCGTTGAAAATGACTGGTGTTGTTGCCAGCAATACAACCGAACGTCAGATATTTTCATAGAGTGAGAGAGGGCGCGGAATCCCTAGGATTAATCCTAGCCCTCTAACCTTCATCCGACGGCTCTTAGAAAGTTTAGGGCACGATATAAGGCGGCTGGATCTACTAGTAACGGGTCCCTCTTTGGTTTTTGCAACCGCCTGAGGAAAATCCATGTTCCCTCCTCCCTTCAAACCCACCAAGAAAATGCCGCTAGACCTTTCATTTCTTACTCCTATAAGCTTCCTAGGGGCTATACCAACCTTCCTAAAGGGATGGATTGAAGGAAGGAGAGGTGGTTTTCAAGACGTCATTAATGGCCTTCTCTTTCTTCTCCGTTTGAGCCGCGTCGGGTCGCAACGATTGAGGACAATTTCTGGTCAGATTCAGAGTTCCCTCTGGCCAAAGATGTAGGAAGAAAAGAAAGGAAGAAGAAGAAGAAGAAGAAGAAGAAAGAAAATGAGAAAGAGGTGTGACTGTTTTGCCACATCGATTGGGCCGCAAATGAGTTGCTTCCTTGCTCGACCGAGCTCGGTTCAGGTCGGGCAAAGGTGAGATGGCGGCCTCAGCTCTGAGGAAAAGCAGAGGGTGAGGCTAGGAAATTGAGAAAGAGAATGGAGGAGAAGAGGGGTGCATGCGGTTGTTCATGTTGCAGCCGCTGTCGAGTCGAGCGAGCTCAACTCGCTGGGGTCTGAATCAGGGTGAGATTTGGTCCAGCGTTTTGCTGATGTGTGGGTCTGGAGGAAAACAAAGGAAAAATGTAGAAAAGAAAGACGGTAAAAGAAAAGAGGATGAAAGAGGAAGAAGGGAAGAGTGAGGAAGTGAGCCGACTCACTGTTGAGTTGGGCTGTCTCGACTCACTACCAAGTCACAGAGTTGGTGGGTTTGGTCCTACTATTGCTGAGATTCCAGCAGGAGAGTAGGGGAAAAAGGAAGAAAGAACAAGAAAAGAGAGTTAAGAAGAGAATAAGACAGGAAGAGGAAGAGAAGAGGAAAGGGACTTGAGTCCTGACTTACCACCGAGTTAACTCGCTGGTGTGGGTGTTGGGCCACGCCCGAATACTACTAAGGTATAAAACACTCTGATCTCTTGTGTTGTAGTGTTAGGTTTGATTATTTAAGTAGACATTATTAGATTATTTATGCTATAACTAGCTAATATAATCAAAGGTCGTAATTATCAAATAGTAAATCTTAGTGTTTATTATCCTCATTAATGCTACTATAATTATTGTGAATTATTGAATATAATTAATCATCGGTAGGGTAATTTTTCTGGAACTAGTATTAGGGATATTAGATATTAACATTTATCATGCTATACTTATTTTGTCATTGTAGGTTATTGATAATAGGTTTAGCATTGTTAGCGTTAATAGACAATTATTATTTACTTCTACTTCATTCTAATATTATTATGAATTAATTGTATGAGTTAGGTTTCAAACTCTAAACCAAAGCCTAAAGTTAGATTAATGGATGAAATCCTGAGTCTAAGTAACCTAAACCATAAGTTATTATCCTAATTGTATAAATTGATAAGTTGTTCTCTAAGATATCACTATAGGTTCCTTTTACCGTTGTTATTACTATCATGAGTCACTATTAGTATCATTATTCATGTGTTGTTAGATAATTTAATATAATATTAGCCGTTGTAATATTTTCAAAATTAATAACTAAATTATTTATGAATTTTACTCATTCATTACTCTCATTAACAATACCATTGATGGCCATACGAAATAGATTTCAAATTCCATAATCTAAACCTAGAACTAAATCTTAAGATGAAGCCCTAAACTCTACATTAAAATCCTAAAATCTAAGTATGAGACTGAACTCTAGAATAAAATTCTAAAAATGAGTAATCCAAACCCTAGGTTATGATCTTGAACCCTAGGTAGTATGTAAAACTTGGATCTAATTGTGCATCCTGATTTATGGTAGGATTTGATCATAAGGGAACGCACATTCCTTAACAATGCTGGTAGGAAATGCAAAGTATAAGGTGATGATTCTTCCCCTTATTCTTTTCATCTTCTCATTAGCTTAAGTTATAGTTTTTATTAAAAACTATAATTGATATGTCTTTCTTATAATCACATGTGTTAGTTGGTGGAAACTGAATTGCTATATTACCTGCTTAATGTTCACCCTGTATATTTGTTCATGCTTGTGGATTATTTGTGTATTTCTTATGGACTTTAAACTGGTACATTAGTGGAAAACCCCCACCTATAAATGTACACCCATACTTGGGATGTAACCCTTCTGGTTGTGATTAAAATGAACCTTCGACTTAGTGGTTATTGAGTGGTGGTCTAAATGGATCATTAATATGGGCCTACCATCAAGGGTTGTTGTGTCCAATTATTTTCAAGGATGGTCTTTTATCATATGATTTTGATACTCGCTTTATGAGTCCTATTTTGATAATTATCCTATGTGGCTTGTTTGATATCGCCCTATGTAGCTTTGTTCTAGTATTTTTCCTATATGGGTTTGATGTTTATATCGTGCAACCATGCGATGGTAAACCCCATATATTGTAATATGATTGGCTACTAGTCGATGAGTTTCCATTAAACATCTTAAGATGGTAGCCTCATGAGCCGGGGATGGTGGTATGGGACCTATGCCCGAGCTGTCGGCCTACGCTGGGCCATGTGCTCCTCATAGTGACCTTTGAGCTTATCTAAATTGGCTGGTTGTCAATGGACTAATAATGACTTGGCTAATTATGCATACATGGCACGTATTATTCTAACTAGATGATGTTTCTCAGGTTCGATGATTACATGGGTGACGGCCCACTGTCCGCATGGATGAGCATCCCCAGGGCGTGATTGCATACTTCACGCATCCATGCATCTAATAAGACTTGCATCATGTATTGTTTTGTATGTTTTGTTTTATAACTATGCTTACCTAATCGGTGGTGTGTAATCTTGAGGGGAATTCACACTGAGTTGGTCACTCATCCATCAAATATACAACCGTACAGGTAGTACAGGTGGCTTAAGTGATATGCATGCTTAGACTTGATGAGGAGCATAGTACGATCGCTAGGGATGCATGACTGTATTTGTCTGGAAGAGCTGCATGATCTTGCGGCTTATATTTATATGTTTTCTACTATTCTTCATATATCAGATTCCTGTAAATCTTGTACTTGTTAAATTCAGAGGCATTGGTTTGTATAAGTCATTATGGGCAGCTTCTTATATATTTGAATGATAATGAAATTTTCCTTTATGTCGATTTGTCTACACTACGCTCATTTGCTTACTCTGATGAAGGAAAAAAAATGCACAGTCGAAATTGACCATCCTTTAAGGTTAACACTCGACTTTTTAGGAATCGAGTCGTATACTCGGGTCATGAAAAGTCGGGGCGTTACAATGTCTATGTGAAAAAATCCTCTGAAAATCGCCTACACTTGAAGCGAAAATGGTATAACTTCAAGATGGCAGAGGGTGGAGACTTGGAGGCTCACATCAACAACTTTAATAAATTGGTTTGTAAATTGTTGGAAATGGAAGAAATGATGAAAGATGAAGAACAAGCATGTATGTGGCTGAATTCTCTTCTGACGTCGTATGAGTCATTCAAGGATACAATGTGCAGTATGAATAAAACCCTGAGTGTCGACACCGTTATCTCAACCCTTCAAGAGAAGGCCATGAGAAAGCTTAACGTCGACATGGGGATATCTTCTGATGCACTGCTTACAAGGGATAAGAATTCTGAACAGGGTATAGGTTCTTCAGGTTCTAGATCCAAAACCAATGGCAAGGGCAAGGAAAATGTAAAGTACTGGAATTGTGGGATGGAAGGACATGTGAAGAAGGATTGTACAAATCCTAAGTTTAAGAGAGAAGATTATGAGGCTTCGTACAGGGAGGTCAATGTTGCCACATCAGATGGATCGAGCGGATGTGATTGTAATGTTTTGTTTGTGTCTACGATCAGATACTTTTACGATGATCGTAAGGACAAGTGGATTCTAGACACAGGAGCATCTTTTTATATGACTCCTCATCGAAATTGGTTCACCAGCTACAGGAAGTGCGATGGTGGACATATATTTATGGGCAATGACGACGCCTGTAATGTTGTGGCTGTTGGTACGGTGCGTATCAAGATGGTTAATGGGGTAGAGCGTATAACCCTGACTGATATGAGGCACGTTCCTGACATGAAGAAGAAGCTGATTTCTCTTGGTATACTTGAGATTAATGGGCTGCAAGTTCACAGGTATTGATGGTGCTCTTAAGGTATCCAAGTGGGCACGAGTAAACATGAAAACGCAATGACTCAGTAACTCGTACAAGTTGATCGGGAGCACTTCAAAAGGTGGAGCTGCAATGGCTGTAGCGAATTTCACCTCTGCATGTGTGTGGCATATTGGGCATGGCCACATAAGCGGGAAGGGCAGGAAGGCTGAGACGCGTGGACAGGGATACAGAACAGGTGGAGCAGCGACCTATGAGAAGAATCACGCAGCATAATCGCAGGATATCGGTAAGGTACATGGATGACTCCAGTATCGCAGGGGATCCGTCTTCTATTCAGATGATTCTAAGTGAGCCTGGTGCTGAGAAGTGGAAGGTGACTATGGGCGATGTGATGGACTCATTGTACTGGACTGACATATGGGAGTTGGTGGAGCTTCCAGTGAGCTGAAAAGCGGTTGGATGCA
The DNA here is from genome assembly GCA_037074715.1 of Magnolia kwangsiensis. Lineage (NCBI taxonomy): Eukaryota > Viridiplantae > Streptophyta > Magnoliopsida > Magnoliales > Magnoliaceae > Magnolia > Magnolia kwangsiensis. The sequence goes on from CM073581.1 coordinate 87,674,170, forward strand.
GGTGGATCTTCAGGAGGATACAACATAGATACGGGGCGAAGTTAGTGGCAAAGGGTTATGCTCAGAGAGAAGGGATCAGCTTCTCAGAGATATTCGCACCTACAGTATAGCAGATGTCTATTAGATCTGTGATTGACGCTGGTTGGCCAATGTGATCTTGAGCTGGAAGAATGGATGTAGAATCTGTACTTCCGCAAGGAAAATTAGAAGAGCAGATCTACATGAAGCAACCAGAGCGGTTCGAAGTTAAAGGGGCCAAGAAAAGACTTTGCAGGAGGTCGTGGTACGACCTGTCGCCTAGGTAATAGTTTGATTCCTTCACGATGGGTCAGGTATTGTATGTTAATAACAAGTATATTGTCAATTATGACATGTTTGAAATCAATGTACCGAATACTCGATTAAGTGGGACATTCAAGATGAAGGATCGGGGGGCTGCAAAGATGCTTCTTGGCATTGAGACTAGAAGAGGAGTAGGCTTTGGTTATCTTAGGCAAAATACCTTGGGTAGGTATTGATCAAGGAGGTGATGGACCATATAAAGCCGGAGAGCGTTCCCTACGCGTCTCTCCTGAAGTTTTCCTCAGGACATGTCCCAAAACAGGTGAAAAAAATCAGGATATCTCATGAGCCTTATTCGAATTTGGTTGGCAGTGTTTGCCATAGTCTGGGTTAGACCGATTATTTCACAAGCTATCAATATTGTGAGGAAATACCTCGACAAACAATATTGGGTAGCGATGAGATGGTAAGAAGACTACGTCTTTACTTTTGAGAAGACAGGAACAAAGTTAGAAGGTTATGTGGATTCAAATTATGCAGGCAGTATAGATTCTAAGAAGTCGACTTCAGGTTACTTGTTTGTATTAGTGGGTAGAGCAATTTTTTGGATGTTCATGTTATCTGACAAGTGCTTGAAGAAGGATGCGTAACTCTGGAGAAGATTCACACCAGCAGGAATCTGTAAGACATGATCACCAAGGTCGTTCCTGCAGAGAAGTTCAAGTTCTATGCAACTTCTCTGATCTTAGTGATGGCGTAAAAGAAGGACGGAGTGTGCACAAGAAGCGTTGATTAAAGCTATGATGTGATGTAGAGATAAGAGAAGAGGTTAAGAAGTTACACGGTTGAAGATTGAAGACATGGTGGAGATTGTTGTAAACAAATGTCTTAAATCTTGTATCTTACCGCGATGCTCGACCGGTCGAGGTCCGCTCGAATCGAAGTCCAGCAGTATTATTTTTTGGGAGTTCCGGTCCGCTCGACTAATCGAGGGGCTAGCTCGAGTAGTCGAGGGTTACGCAGCCAGTGTGCGGACTGTGTAAATTTGAGGCAGTTTGTAGACTATTCCAAGTCGATGCGTAAGTGGAGTTTCCTAAACTATAAATAGGGGTCCTAAGGCCTTTCTAAGGCATGTCTAAGGCTTCCTAAAGGGTTTCTAAGAGTTTCTAGAAGGTGTTCTAAGGGTGCAAAGGGTGTAACAAGGGTGAGATTCGAGATTGTTCGAATCAGTTAAGTCCTTTCTCTTTGTAATTTATGCTTTCATAGTAGAATTTTGTCGCTTTGTGCCGTAGTTTTTTCCTGCAAGGGTTTTCCATGTAAATCGCTGTGTTCTCATGTGATTGCTCTATTGTTATCCTAGATCTAGATCTGTGTGATTCCGCAGCATAAATGCCCAGCACTTAGAATATAATTTATTTGGAATTGGTCAGATTAAATAGAGTATATGAAGTGCAATTTTAGTAATAATAGGAGTGGGAATGAAAAATTAGTAGAGACTAATGAGCAAGAAGTTATCCAAAATGACCATTTTTTATACTGTGAATCAATAACTAATGAGAAAGAAGAGGTTGAGGAGAATGATGCCTATAAAATTCAAGCGAGGTGGAAGAAATTAAAATGTGCCTTTGGAGTTCTATGTGATCATTGTGTACCCACTCAAACTACGAAGGAAATTTTATAGGATGGCTATAAGATTGGGTGTTCTTTTATGGGACAAAATGTTCGGTTGTTAGAGAACAACGTGTTTATAAGATGAGTATAGTTGAAATAAGGATGTAAGATAGATGAATGGCTAGATAGGGAAGGATGGAGTTAAACGTTAATGCATTCTAGGAAATTTTGGAATAGTGCCAGTAAGTAACAAGATGAGGAAAATAGATTTAGTGGTTTTGTCATGTGCAATGGAGACTAATAAATGTGTTGGTTAAGAGTATGTTCGTACAAGTTTAAGGCTCTAAAAAGAAAATTGGAAGGTCCAAAAGGACGTGGGTGGTAGTACTAAGAAAAAAACTTGATCACCTGTAGTCTAACTAAAATAATGACCCTTGATACATGGGAGCGACATAAAAGAATTCATGTTACTATATACACCCCACTCAAAAATGAGATTAAAAATATTATTCAACTTTAATTGAGCTTCAATCAAAAGTATTCATATGGCTCAGCACTTGTCATACAGTTGTACGAGTTGGACAAGGAATGGCTCAAGCAGTCTTTGAAAATAGCTGATGGACCGGAATGACTGATAGAAGGGCTCACCAATCCGATCTCGACCAAATCGTTGGGAGCCTCCCGGAACTTGGAATGCACTCCATTGTGATAAATCCATCTCTGGTTAGTTCGAAAGGCCTTAAAAGCATGGATTGGACGGCTAATGAGGATACTTGACAAGTCCCAAAAATTACCAACAAACCAGATTGGCAAGCCTACAGCTTGTTTAACCAAATCTTAGCCCCTCACCCGAGGTATCTAGCTTAAGGTATCTAGGAGTTACAAACCGATCAAGCCACAATATCTGCCAGACTCCAGCGGTACCAAAGATCCAAAAAAATCAAGCTGAAAGGATCCACAACACCTCCCGAAAACAACCACCGGCTTCGATCAGCTAACACCAAAACAGGCGGACAATAGAGCAAAATTACACACTGTAACCCACTTAAGCTTTAGGACCACCATACATGTTAGCTAATGTACGACGGGAAAAAAAAAAAAAAAAAAAGCAATCCCTAGTTGATGAAAGGCATCAACAAATGCACAAAAATAATGACTTTGCAACAAAGAGTGCCTCTCATTCTAAAAAGGATACCTAACATGTTTAAGGATCACACAATGAGTCAATCTTGAGGTAGTGACTGAGAGTTGAAGAGGATTGGGAGCTGCGCAAAGCGTCCTTGACCGGCTGAGGTGTGTGGCAAGTTGAGCCGAAGTCAGCGCGTTGCTACCAACTCAAAGCTACACACGCAAAAATCCGTTATGATTGCTTGTCAGCTCAAAAAAGGCCCAATTACGTCGTTACTTTACCCAACAGAAAGTATGAATAATCAAATAAAAAAAGTTATCAAAGTCAAATAGGTTAAAGTTGATGATATCTAACCATTTCTTCTGTGAGAAAGGGTGTTAAGTTTCTCCTTTTCCTTCTCAAATCTCAAAACAACTTGCATATCAGTTCACACATCCTGAGCACATCAGGATCACGTACTTACTATCTTTTTATTTTTATTTTCTAATACTCTCTCTCTTTTATCTATATTCTCTATTTTTTTTCACCTGAGGTCTTAAATCTTATGAAGTAAGGCTAAGTGTTATTTATTTTATTTTATTTAACTAGCTCTTTTGTGAAAAAGGGTGTTAAGTCTCTTCTTTTCCTTTTCAAATCTCAAAACAACTTGCATATTAGTTCACACATCTTGAGCACATCAGGATCACGTACTTACTATCGTTTTATTTTTATTTTTTATTACTCTCTCTCTCCTATCTATATTTTCTATTTTTTTTTCACCTGAGGTCTTAAATCCTGTGAAGTAAGGCTAAGTGTTATTTATTTTATTTTTACCTGCTTGGAGTTTTAAATTTTGTGAAATGTCTTTTGAATCTCTCCAAAATCGATAAACCTTGTAAAGAAGCATGTATAATCACATACAGGAATCCAAGTTATTATAGAACAATCATAACCTTGACAGTTGTCTAAACCTACTTGGATAGTTATGAGACGATCATGGCGTGAGGTTAGCAGAATGTAACCAAAGATGTACCAAGTAAGAACTTGGGAATATGGGGATCTGATGATTTGGTTATGGATATTTAAACTATTCTTACAAATGTACCATAGTAATATGCAAAACAATGGCAAAATTAATCTAAGAAAATAAGGTAAGCATTGTCAAGCTGAAAAAAAATTGATTGATTTATATTAACGGGGCCTTAAACTAATACCGATGTAACTTGCGTAGGTAAGGATGGTGGGTCTTCGGCTGAGTGTCACATGTAAGTAACATGCATGAGATCCACACCATCCACCACATGTGTTGCCTCTTGTTTATGGTAGTATAATCAAATGCTATAGGAAATATACAAATAATACAAATCAAATGATATAAAACTCTGCCCATATAATGCAGATTGAAAAGAAAAAAATGTAACAGCACAATTAATGTTCTCGATACATCACTAGGTCAAGGTGTATATGGTGTCACTCTCTTTAAGATAGTTTGGGCCTTTCGCTCAAATACTCGTGTGTTACGCTCTAGGATACAAGGCCCAACAGATGAACATTCACAACGTGCACACTAATGGAAATCCCAACGCCAAAGAGAATGAATCTCCTTGTGCCCAAAAGAAAAAATAAACGATTTAAAAATTATTACCCACGAAGCAAGGCATGTCTGGATGAAACGGCTCAGGAAGGGTCGACTGAATGAAAGGGACCTCTTGAGCTATAGACCAAATCGCACCATATGAATTTAGATATTTTTGGCATTATTTTACACTATTTTCTATAAATATATATTATATCCAGCTTATATTTATTTGGATCACGTCCAAACAAAATGGGAAGCGGATTGACTAGTAACTCATTAAGCTTACTGAGTAAACTCTGTGAGGTCCACCATGATTTATGTATTTTATCCGCTCTGTTCATCCATTTTACCGGATAATAATAAGGCTTGAGACTAAAAATAAGGCATATCCACTATTCAAATGGACCACACCACAGGAAACAGTTTAATTGAACTTCTACCGTTGAATAATGCTTGGGGGCCACAGAAGTTTTGGATCAAGCTTAGATTTGTGTTTTCCCTTCATCCATGTATGTATGATCTTATGACCAGGTTGGATGACAAATAAACATCACTGTTGGTCCTAGAAAGGTTTCAACTGTTAAAATCATTATCCCCACTGTTTCTAGTGGTATGATCCATTTGATGTTTGGATATGCTTCAATTTTAGATTCAACCCCTTAAATTACATGGAAAGATGAATGGACGACGTGGATAGACCACATACATTCAAGGTGGGCCCAACGCCTAACTTAGTACTCAGTGCGATAAGAGGGTACTAAGCAACTCAGTACGCAATCCGATTTCAACATAAGGACGGTGCACCTGATGTTGGGATAGATCTCATGCATCTAAAATCGGAGGCGGATTAGGTGAGATCCTGGATCCACTTAGGTAGTAGGGACCCCTGATTGTGGGGCTCACAATGATATATGTGTCTTAAATCCACACCGTCCAACCATTTTGAAAGCTCATTTTTGGCATGATCCCAAAAATGGAGCAGATCTAAATCTCATGGAACATACCACAAAAAACAGTAGTGCTTGAATCTTCATTATTAAAAATTCATGGGAACCACGGAATGTTTATTTTTCATCCAAACTATTGGTAAGGTCACAAAGATCTAATATCAGTTTGATCGAAAACTTTTGTAGCCCACAGGAAGTTTTTAATGGACGATTACCACTGTTTCTTATATTAGGGTCTATCTGAGATAAGCTTCATTTTTTGGATGATGCCTTAAAATGAGCTTTCAATATGGATGGACGGCGTGGATGTAATCACATACATTGCAGTGGGCCTCACAGTATCTATACGCACACCCCTGTGCACGTACGCGTGGGATACTAGCGTTTTCCTAGGAGAACAGTCAACGGGCCGAGCCTATGTAAGTTTCGGCACGGATTTTTAACTGCTTCTGGCTGGGCCATCGGGTCAGCTGTATTCAAAATTTTCAATTTCAGGCCCGAGCCGCCCATTGATTTCCCCGTTTCGCGTTTCCAAGGAAGAAGATTGCGTATCGAGTAACTAAGTACGATCAGCATTATGAGTAAACTCAGTAGGGCCCACCTTGATTTATGTATTTTTATCCACTCGCTCCATCCATTTTATCTGATAATTTTAGTATAGATTTTAAAAAAATGAAGCATATCCAAAGTTCAAGTGAACCACGCCACAAGAAAAAGTGTACATTGAACATCTACCATTGAAAACTTTTTTGGGGTCATAGAAGTTTTGGATCAAGCTGATATTGGTTTTTTACCTCCATACCTATGTGATCTTACGAACAGGTTGGATTAACTGTCGGGTTTATGAAGGTTTCAAAGGTGGAAACCATTATTCCCACTGTTTCTTGTGGTGTGGTCCATGTGATCTATGGATTTGCTTTAATTTTGGGTTCAACTCTTAAAATGAGCTATAAAAACAGATGGACAGCATGGATAAACCAAATACATTCATGGTGGGCCCACCACAGTTTACCCAGTACAATAAAAACACACCGATTTGGTTGAGATATTTCCTGCTGTACGACCCATTTATGGCCCACTAACCTTTTCGGCCAACTTATTTTTACATCCCAAGAATGAGCCGTAGGTATACGGATGACTTTTCGTATGTTGAAAGTACCCTGCATTTCCTTCCGAAAGAGGATCGGCTGGTGCTCGAAGACGAGCGCTGACGCTCCTCCAGCCCAAGTTGTACTAACAATTCAAAAGATATCAAAGTTACATGGGCTCTACAGTTACGTATTTATTATATCCACAATATTCATCTATATTTAGAGATTATTTTAGAGCATTATAAGAAGAAAAAATAAATTCATATCCAAAGATCAATTGAACCACACCACAAAGAGTAGCGGGGAAATTGATTTTCATCATTAAAAATTTTGTAGGGCCACCATTATAGTTATTTCCATCCAATCCATTCATAAGGTCACAAAAACCCAGATGAAGAGGACAAACAAATTTCATAATGATCCAGAACTTCTGTAACCCCTAAAAGGGTTTCAATGGTAGACGTTCAATCCTCCATTGCCTTTTACAATGTGGTTCACTTGATAGTTAGATCTATCTTATTTTTCATCTCAAGCCTTAATATAAGTTCAAAAAATATATGCATAGTTTGGATATAACATATATTTCATAATAGAACCCACAACAAGCGATAAGGATTATAGTAGGAAAAAAAGTTAAGAAACTTATGGCAACGGATTATAACCGTAACTATAATCATAGTGCCACAACCATCTAAAAAGTTTCTCTCTTTTTTTCCTTTTTTTCTATTTTTTTTTTATAACACAGATAACTTTATTATACATACATTTTTCTCTAGTACATATTTATATAAATATGTATATATAAGTAAATAAAATTTTTTTTTCTCTCTTTTTTCATTTATTTCTTTATTCATTTAACAAGAATATCTTCTAAACTAAAATTAGTTACTTGACGTATCATATATGATTTTGGGGTACGAGAAGTTATTTTAGCCAACCAACCTGGTTATTTTCCAAGATTCCATAAGGTTAATGGTCTAAAATCTATTTCGTTCACTTCGCGGTCAATTTCATTCATTTCATTCACTTCACGGTCAATTTCATTAACTTCGTGGTCAATTTCAATTAGTTTGTGGTGAATTTCATTAACTTTGTGGTCAATTTCAATCATTTCAAGGTCAATTTCCTTTACTTCATTGTCCATTCTATACATTTCACGGTCAATTCCCTTCACTTCATAGTCAATTTCATGCATTTCACAGTCAATTCCCTTCATTTCATGGTCAATTCCATGCACTTCACAATCAATTCCGGCGATTCCCCTTCACTTCATGGTCAATTTAATTCATTTCACGGTCAATTCCCTTCACTTCACGGTCAATATACTTCACTTCGAGGTCAATTCCATGCATTTCATGATCAATTCGCTTTACTTCGCTATCAATTCCCTTCATGGTCAATTCTATGCATTCCGCGGTCAATTTGCTTCATTTCACGATCAATTCCATGCATTTCATGGTCGAATTGCTTCACGATCAATTTAATGCATTTCACGGTCGATTGCCTTCACTTCACAGTCATTTTCATGCATTTCATGGGTAATTCCCTTCACCTCATAGTCATTTCCATTCATCTTACGGTCAATTTCAGTGATTCTCCTTTACTTCACGGTCAATTCTATGCATTTCACGGTCAATTCCCTTCACTTCACAATCAATTCCCTTTACTTCATGGTTAATTCTATGCATTTCGCGGTCAATCCCAGTGATTCCCCTTCACTTCATGGTCAATTTCATGCATTTCATGGTCAATTCCCTTCACTTCATGATCAATTCAATGCATTTCATGGTCAATCCCGACAATTCCCCTTTACTTCACGGTCATTTCCATGCATTTCACAATCAATTCCCTTCACTTCACGCTCAATTCCGTGCATTTCACGGTCAATTCTCTTCATTTCACGGTTAATTCCATGCATTTTACGGTCAATTTCGACGATTTTTCTTCACTTCACGCTCATTTCTATTCATTTCACGGTAAATCCCCTTCACTTCACAGTTATTTCTATGCATTTCACGGTCAATTCCCTTTACTTCATGGTCATTTCCATGCATTTCATGGTCAACTCCCTTTACTTCATGGTCATTTCCATACATTTTACAAGCAATTTCATGCCTTTCACGGTCGAATCCCTTCACTTCACGGTCAATTTCCTTCACTTCATAGTCATTTCCATGCATTTCACGGTCAAATCCCTTTACTTCATGGTTATTTCTATGCATTTCACGGTCATTTCCCTTTACTTCACGATCAATTCCATGCCTTTCACGGTCAATTCCCTTTACTTCACAGTCATTTCCATGCATTTCATGGAATTCGATATGATCTTATAAAGTGAAAATTTTTTCCAGAATTTCAATTGATTACATGGACCTTGAATTCAATATCATCGAATGTCAGTCGATTACATGGACTTTGAATTTCTTCAAAATAAAATCTACAATTATGAAGGGCTCTTCGATGTCGTTGAAAACTACTCGATGTTATCGTGAGTGAGTTTCTTCATTAAATAACGAATGCTATCATAATTAAATTAGTTTTGTGTAGCAATTTATACATGAAAAGTCCACTGAATTTTTGGATATATCGAATCCGCTTTGATATGCTATTCTTCGATATATCGAATGGAATTCGATATATAAAAAAAAACCCAAAACTATCCAGAGAGTTTTTGTTCATTTAAAACGAATTTTCAATGATATCGAGTGACCTTCGATAAATCGAAGGACAGTTCAATATCACTCGAAGTTTACTCGACTACAAAGACCTTAAATTTATTGATGATGTCAAAGGTAAAATTATCAAGTGCTCTTTGATATTATCCAAGACTACTCGATGATATCAAGCTTAAGTTATCGATAACATCGAAGTCTATTCGATGTTGCCGTACTAAACCATTCACTGCATTTTACGATATATTGAAACCTCTTCGATATGATATTCTTCGATATATCGAAAAAGACTCAAAACTGTCTAGAGACCTTGTGTTCATTTAAAACGAATTTTCGATGATATCAAGTGACCTTCGATATATCGAAGGACTGTTCGATATTACTCGAAGTTTACTCGATTGCAAATACCTCAAAAAACTATCAAACCTTTTCTTCCAACCATTTGACTCCCTTCGACTATCAAACGTGTGTATTTATAGCACAACGCATCCACTCCACTTCATTAACTCCATTTCCTTCTTTCTCTGCGATGCATTCACTCCTAGACAGCTTTTCACACATCAAAAATGCCGGTGCTTTATCAATTTCACTCCATTCACTCCCTTACACTCAAGTACACGTTTGAACTCATCTCTGTCATCCTATTCCTTCTTTTCACCCATTTTCTTCATTAAATCTTCATAGAATCTCCATCTTACTATCACATTACATCTCCATGTTCCATTCTACTCAAGGCTACCTTCTTTAAGTTTACTGGATAACCACGTAAAATTGACTTAGCAAGGCACGAAATTGACCATGTGAAATTGATCACAAACTTCTAGGTAATTTCTTAAGAATTTAAACGTCCTTACCTCCCACAGCTGCCGTATCAATGAAATTCGTGTTTGAAAAAAAGAATAAGAGTGTGTTGATGTGAAACACGTTCTTCGAAGAAAAGTGTTAATGTGAAACACATTCTTCGAAGAAAAACCTACAACATTTGACATTTATCAATGCATTCACATCCTCTCAGAAAATGAATGCAGGTAACCTTGAATATAGTGGAACATGGAAGATGTAATGTGATAGTAGGATGAAAATTTAATGAAGAAAATGGGTGAAAAGAAGGAATAAGGATGGAAGAGATGAGTTCGGACGTTTATTCGAGGGAATAGGAATGACAAAGATGAGCTCAGATGTGTATTTGAGTGTAAGGGAGTGAATGGAGTGAAATGCATGGAATTGACCATGAAGTGAAGGGAATTGACCGTGAAATGCACGGAATTGACCGCGAAGTGAAGGGGAATCGTCAAAATTGACCATGAAATGTATGGAATTGATCATGAAATGAAGGGAATTGACCATGAAATGCACGAATTTGAGTGTGAAGTGAAGGAAATTGACTGTGAAATGCATGGAATTAATCGTGATGTGAAGGGGAATCGCAGAGATTGACCGTGAAATGCTTGGAATTGACCATGAAGTGAAGGGAATTGACCGCGAATGCGCGAAATTGACCGTGAAGTGAAGAGAATTGATCGTGAAATGCATGGTATTAAATGTGAAGTGAAGGAGAATTGCCAAGATTGATCATGAAATGCATGGAATTGACCGTGAAATGAAGGGAATTGACCATGAAATGAAGGGAATTGACCGTGAAATGAATTGAATTGACCGTGAAGTGAAGGGAATTGACCGTGAAATGAATTGAATTAATCGTGAAGTGAAGGGAATTAACCGTGAAATGAATTGACCGTGAAGTGAAGAGAATTGGCTGTGAAATGAATTGAATTGACCATGAAGTGAAGGGAAATCATTGAAATTGACCGTTGAAATGCATGGAATTGACCGTGAAATGAAAGGAATTAACAGTGAAGTGATTGAAATTGATCGTGAAGTGAATGAAATTGACCGTGAAGTTAATGAAATTCACTGCGAACTGATTGAAATTGATCGAAAAGTGTTGAGGGTCAAATATTATATATTGGACCCCATTTATTACTTGGTTTTATGAACATGATAATGCTTAATATTATATTTTAATCATGTTTATGTTGCAAGGTGAATTTAAGAGCTTGGATTGAAAAATGTGCTAAAAATATGAATTTGATGCTCATAGATCATCAATGTGATGAATGGATTATAGGAGACTAAGATTGAAAAATTCACATGCTAAAGATCCAAAGAAACCAAGTGATGAAGGAAGAGAATCGAAAACTTGGAGGGAAGACAAGGAATCTTGAAATTTGTCCTGAAAACAGATTCCAAGACTACAAAAATTTAATTTTAAAAAACTGTCAAAATTACCTTCAATACGTATTGAATACCATTCAATATGTATAGAAAATTACAAGATTTTTTAGTCAAACTCACTGGACAATTTTGAACATTTTCCAATCATATTGAAAGACCTTAGATGCATATAGAAAGACATATTGAATGACCTTCGATACATATTGAAGGACATATAAAAAAAAGTAGAGGCTACAGTTATGTATAGCGTTATAAGGAGCCCTTTCAAACATCACATTTTTGCAAAAGCAGGGGCATTTTTGGCACGTGAAAAGCCGACCATACAACTAAGGCTTATTCTTGGGAGTTAAAAATAAGTGGGATTGAAAAGGTCCATGGCCCATAAATGGTTTGTACAATAGGAAATTTCTCTTTCGTTGTCTCGTAGAAAAAAAAAAGGGAGAAAAAAAGTTTGATGCTCCAGCAGAGTGATACATGATACGCTGGCACTCAGAATTGCATCAGTAGAATATAATTAATTCAATTAAACCATTCGAATTATGCGCTTAGTTTAGATGTATCATGCACCCAAAAAAATGATGCTTATTTAATCCTCTGACTATCGTATTAGTGGACATTTATTGGACGGTCAATATTGAAAAATGTCCAATGATCCTATTTCATCAGATAACTGTCTACCAAAAAGAGGTTATGGTCATTCGAAAAATCTTATTCTGGGACTGTTCCTTGGGAGTAAAAAATTTACTCAATTGTATTTGAATGATTGTATGCCATGTGTACAGCTTTTTAGTGCCTGCGTATAAAGCATTAGGCTCTGCCAGAGTATCAAATCAGCCCACGAAAGAAACAAAGCTCCTGGTTTAGTAGTTCGCGGGACACCCGGAATCGTAATTCGCGAAGTTATAAACTGCAAAACCCCACTTTTTGGGCTCTTCTTCCTGAATCGAAATGGCTCTGTTTTTCAGAAGACTTGCAAGAGCAGCTGCTCCTCTTTCATTCACCAATGCATTTCGAGAACAATCCAAGTCGAATTTCAACAGTCGTTTACATCTGGGAGGAGCAATCGCTGCCATTTCTGGTGGAATTACATTCTACTACCACCTCTCTTCTCCCAATATGGTATTTTCTCTTACTAATTTCACTTGGGTTGTTAGGTTGGAAAGAGTAGCTTTTGTTTTGGGTTTTGTTAGAATTTGTTGCAGATTCAATTGGGTTCGGATATTGGGAGTAATGGATTAATTTGAATTCGTTTTCTGCGGTATTCATTCAGGAAAAAAATGGCTGTCAATGAAATGGGTCGGTCTTGTAATGAGTTGCTTTTGATTTTAATGTTAGTTTGGGTTTTGGTAGAATTTATTGCAGATTCAAGATTTGATGTTGGGAGCAATGTTTCCCGTGTCATTATTGCGTAATGTATCGCACCTTTGGGATCCAGATGCATATCGATTATTGCATGGGATATATCGGTTGTATCGCATATTGTAGTGCTGTTGTTGGGAAATATGGGGAAACATTGAGAAATTGGTCGAATTTTTCAATGAAACTTCAGAGATTGTTAAAAAAGACATCAATACACGCTTAGAAATCAAAACATCACCAAAAAAAAAAGTGTACATAATAGGTTCACTTGTCCTAGTCTGTGTTGTTAGACTGAACTGATGCAAGTATATTCACAATCAATTCATATAATTTATAAATGTAACAAGACATATATGAAAATGCAAGTAATACATTCAAAATGCAAGTAATAAAGAAGAAGTAGAAAATTAGAAATATACCTGTGAATAATGTGTGGTTGTGGCTCAAACCTACAGAGCTGCGCGATGGCTCAAAATCATCATTTTCATCTCGACGGAGCTAGGCGTAGTATTGTTGCTCTACAAACCGACAATACTATCCTCATGTCATAGGAATGGTACCAATAAAGATACTCTCTAACATAACGCTAGTACTCATCCTCTCCGATTTGAGAAATTTTGCGGAAATTATGAAATTTTCTCAATTAACCGTTGATCGAAGGGGTTTGGATGTTTTTTTTTTTCTTCCCACCCTAAGATCCAAACATCCCATGCGTTCATGCGATAACTGTCGATATCGATAGATATCACTGATACGAAGTATTTTTTGTAAATGATTGGGCAACATCTGCTATAACATGTGATTTGTTGCAATATATCTTGCGATACGAAAAAAATTTAGACACACTACCTGTGCATTTCATATTGCATGGGTACGATACAAGATATATTGTGAGATCTATCAGCTGATATCATCGATATTGAAAACATTGATTGGGAGTATCAGGTTGATTTGAATTCATTTTCGGCAGTGATCATTCAGAAAAAAAGAAAAAGGAAAAGAAAATAAGGCTGTTGATGAAATGGGCTGATCTTGTAATGAGTGGCTTTTGATGTTATTGTTTGTTTAGGTTTTAATAGAACTTGTTGCAGATTCAATTGCATTTGGATATTGGGAGTAATGGTTGATTCGAATTTGTTTTAACTGGCAGTCATTCAGAAAATGGCCATTAAAGAAATGGGTCAGTCTTATAAAGAGTGGCTTATGATGCATTACTGTTTGTTTGGGTTTTAATAGAATTTTGTTGCAGATTCAATTGGATTTGGATATCAGGACTAATGGGTTGATTTGAATTCATTTCTGCAGTGTTCTTTAGGTTTTATGGTACCCATAACATGTTTTTGGTTGATAGATTTATGGTTGAATGGAATTTGAAAAGTATCAATCAATTGCTTATGTGATTAATGGGTTGAATGGAATTTGAATAATAAGATCAGTGGTTGAATTTGGAGTATCACATTTTATTATACCAGTATAACCTTCATGGGAACATTTGCAATATCCTCAAAGCTTTTAATTTGACATGTGGAGCTTGCAATCATCAATCAGGAGTGTTCATTATTCATACAACTATAGGCAAGCCATGGTGCAAAAAACATGCTGATTGGATGATCCTAACCATCTGATCGATTGCATGAAAATTGGACAGTCAAGATCAAGCAGAGAAACAAAATAGGTCCAATCATCATATCTTAAAACATCTATTCAATAAGGTCCCACCGTGGATTGCTTACAATTCCAAAGAAGCGCTTTGGTTTAATGACGCTAGCTATCCGATATATGGCCCACAAAAAAGGGGCAGTTGTAATAAAATGGTCCACACTCAAAGTGTTAGGATCATTTGATTGATGTGATCTTTTTGCACCACCATCGTTGTCCCCTAGTGGTATGTATAAATGGACAGTCCAGTTGATGATTGATTGTCCTATATGTCAATTAAAATCTTTGGAGATTGCATTTTCCATAGATATTGCACAAGCGATTGCATTTTCCATAGATGCAAGTTCTTTTGTTTCTCATGAAATAAGAAATATATAAAAATATACATGAATTGGTTGTGCTTGATGTGGACTGTACAGGTGGGATCCACCTTTCAGTGATACCACGATGAATGGGCGATGCTGTAAAGTTCACTATCCAACAATGGTAGCAATCCAAATGCTTGCCTTCCAAATGGTTGGCTAATAGGAAACATATCCAATAGTCTATGTGCAGCGGGGATAAGTCCACTGATCAGATGGCTTACATTGTCTGATGGAGGAGATTTTTGGTCCATTATCTGCCCCCATTGGTGTACACTATATTGATGAACTGAATCACTGAAAAAGAATGTATGGAATGCTGGTTCAAATGAAACCCTAGTAGTCTAGGCTGGGGCTCTTTTTTTTCTTTTTCTTTTTTTTTTTTTAAATAAATAAATTTGAGAAGTAGTCTAGGTTGGGGCTTGTATTATACCCATTAAAGAAAAGTTGTTTTAGGATGGAGATTTATTTATTTTTGGTCTGCAAGAGAAATTTTCTTTCTGAAGCAATGGGTTAATTCGAACATTGGACATCATTCCGGATAAAACAGTCATATGGGAAGTCTAGGATAATAAAATGTCTGATCTGAACTATGTTGTAATTTTTTTATTTAGGCCAGCAATCCATACAAATGGATCCATCTTTCAGTGATCCAGGTTGTTCATTTGGTGGACTTACAATGAATAGCTGATGGATCAAAGATCTCCTCAACGAAACAATTCCAGCCATCCGATCGGTGGACCTTTTCCCATTCCATATGGATTGTCAGCTTCATTTTATTTCTAACTGTCAATTTAGGGGTCTATTATTGGATGAATAGCGATTATAATGATGGAGTCAGCTATCCATTCTGAGGGTCATGAGTGAATGGTTTGGGTTGCTGAAAGGTGGTCACCACCTCGCAAGCGTGAATGAAAACACTGGTTTTTCAGGCCAAGAATTGCACTTTTCCTCTTCTTGTAACTTGCATAAAAAGAAGATTTTTCCTAATATCAAAATGGAGTCTGGATATTAAGACTAATAGATGGATTTGAATTTTTCTGACTTCTACTTTTGCTTTGAGTTCTAGGGATGTGGTGGGTGGTTTCTAACACTAGTTTTATATTATTTGGGTTTCTTGAGATTTTTTTTTATAATTATAACAAATATCAATCTTTATTAATGCAAGAAGAAATGTTATAAGCTTAGGCAGATATCGCATGACAAAAAGAGGTTTAGAAATCCTTGGTTTGCAAGGATGTTCACTATATCATTTCTGGAGTAGTTATTCTATGGAAATTTGCTGTCAAGAGTAATGGGTTTATTTGAGTTTGATATCTGTATTTTCTTTTGGTTCTTATTCCCTGTACCCAGTGTCTTTTGTAGCTAATACTTGTTATTGAGCCACATTGGTAACTTCCGGTGCTCTATCATTTAGGTTTCTAGAGAAGTTGCTGGTATTGCACCAAATCGGGTTCTTAATGTATTCGAGTTTTATTTACCTGCTGTCATTTTGTCTTTATAGACATTCAGTTACATGGGTTGGGTGGTTTAGGATTTTCAGGAAAGTTGTTATAGAATGGAAGTTGGGTTTCTGCAATACCTATTATTTTAAGCTCGAGAATCAAAAAATTGTAAAATGTCTGCTTCTGCTCTATTTTAATTTTTAAGCTAAATAATTCTGTTGGAATCTGCATTTTTTTAACTTAATTATGGCAATGTTTTATCCAAATTTCTCCACTTCTAATTAAATGTGCAGTACCTAAGTCATTTTTCAATCCAATGTACAGGTTCATTTAGATCAACAAAGTGAAGAAGTAGGCAGAAAAGTTGGTATGCTCATCCTTCAGTTCTGTTATTTATGCAAGTTTGAAAAGCCTCTTGAATCTGGAGTACTTCCGGTTATGTTTATGGTGGTTTAATTAGTATATCCAGCAGAAAACAGGATGCAGGGTGTGGTTTTGTCGCCTTTCAAGTTTAAAATTCTAAAATTTTCCTGGTTTCTATTATTGGTATCTACTATTAATCCGTTCAATAGGCAAGAATTGTTCCTTGATCTATGGGTGGGGAACATGGCAAAGAAGCTGGCCATGTATATAGCTTTTCAATTGAAGGCTTCCACTATATTTTTGAGAATTATATTCTTGCACAGTTCACTTGATAGTTGGAGTGATGATTTGGCCTGGCTGTAGTCCGGTTTTGATGAATTCATGTCATTTTTTCTACTTGGGATGCCATTCTATTTCATACTGTGATGTGAGAGGAATGCTAAAGCATGATTGTTTGCACACATTTTGCTCACTATCTCCATGGGGGTTACCTGCAGATATCTGCAAGTTCTTAATTACTCATCCAGTGGGCCACATCATATGTTGTCAATGTTCAAAATCCGATCCAACTAACCTTATTTCTGGGCCATGGCCCATATATAGTGGGACCATGGTTTTGAATAGCTATCTTGGAAAGTGACTGACCTGGGAACAAAAACTGGGACGACTTGCCCCAACTCATCCATAACAGTCTCATATCAGTCAGTTTCAGTTCCATTTCAGTCTGTATTAGTTTGGTGGCATTTTAGACAGTAACCACTACATTAGGCCAAAAATGAATTGTACTGGATGGCATTTATAAATCACTGGGACCCACCAGATTAGTGGTGTGGATCTTGTACAAGTCATTCCTATGGGAAAAAGTGTGCACGTAAAGTCACGTGCAGTGAGCTTCCCTCTTGAAGTGAAAGTCGCCGAGTGTCCTGCTTTCTCACCCTTGCATGTTATAACTCAATTGAAGCTTTTGTTTCATTTTCAGCCCTCAACCCTGAAAAGTGGATCGAGTTTGAGCTACAAGACACTGCAAGGGTCAGCCACAACACAAAGTTATTCAGGTAACTTCTTTTGGTTCACATGTCTGCTCCCAGTTTCCTTCAGAGAGCTCTTTGTGCAGGTCTATTCTTCACTGTCATCATATCTTTTTACCATCTAAGCTGTTTTACCTAGACATTTCCATATGCTTGTGGCATACAATGAAATGAGGTGATGGTGATACACTTGGGAACCACTGAATTACTGACTGCTGATTTTCCTATGATTTTTATTGCATGTGAAATTTTTTCATGGTGAAAGTGATGAAATATTTGCCTTTGAGAAATAAGTGGCAGATGCGAAGTTCACTTCAAAGCGGATAATCAACAACTCAAAGCAATCATTTTACCCATATGTCAGCTTACTCAAAACTGGGTTCCATAGTGCAACTTTGTCCGGTGGGTGAAATCATCATGACTCATTGTCAGATTGAGTTGTACAGAAAGAACACATGTTCGACGTGTTTGATGGGTCTGGCTTGTCATGTGTTGACTTTGGGCCTAGATTCCGAGGCCTACTGGATGGGTTGAGTCTAAATGTTCAGGCCCAATTACTAATTGGGCTGGGCATGGGTCAAGGTCATTGGGTTTGGATCATGATGGCAATTATAATAAAATTTCATTTCTAGAGGAATTTTCCAATGCTATAAATGCTATTCGCTAATTTATTGAGCACTCAATCGCTGAACACATGGCATGCATGTGCAAGATCAAGATTGTTCATCTATTATACTCTACCGTTGATAGGCTATTCACACCAGTCTGATGAACCATCTCTTGGAGGATTTTTTTTTTTTTCTTCCTATTGGATATTGAATGTTGGCTCTCTCTTTTTTTTTTTACCCCCTACGCCCACTTGTAATCCTCAATAGTCCTTAGTTTAGCATAAGCGCAATCCACAGGAGGGCCGAAGAGATGAAAGATCTGGTGGTCCTACATGTTGCTATGGATATTGCATGTTTGATAGTTAATTCAAATAACATCTGTTAAGAATGTTCTCTTAGTTGGATATGCATTTTATTTTAGGGGTCGTTCGGTAGCATGGATGAATTGGAATCCAAATCACAATCACCATGGAATTCATGCGAATTGGAATCCTTGTTGGTGTTTGGCACTAGCATATGGATTCCATGTGAATCTAAAATTTGTGTTTGGCACCTTTTTCCATGCATTTTATTAAATTCTCAATAGTAGCCCACTGTAGGGTTTATGTGAAATCCACCCTGATCACCAGGTGGTAGGGTTTATGTGAAATCCACCCCAAGCACCAAGTGTGGAAACAATGTATAGGGCTTGCCTCTCCCAACCGTTTCCCTTCATATGGCACACTTGAATCACAAACCAGGCTGATTTTTGGGCCCTACGGCTAAAATGGAGTGGCACACTTAGTAGTGATCGGGGTGGATTTCATATAAACATTAAGGTGAGGCACACCAATTCTTGAAGTCAACTACAGTCATTTCATGCAAAGATGTCATCACGTGAACCCATCTAGGCCTTAAAAATGTTGTGGGACATGGCTACCATGTTGTTTATGTAAAATCTACCCCTATCACTAGGTGTGTCACTTAATTTTGGATGTAGGGCCCAAATATCAGATTGCTTTGTGATTCAGGTGGGACATACGAAGGAAAGTAGTAACACTCACCCTCAAAACTGTTTCCTTTTGTGTGGCCAATATGCATCGAGGATGGACTTGATTTTTGGTCCCTATGCCTACATTTTAACTTTGTATCTAATGGTTGGAGTGGATTTTATATAATCATCACTGTGGGCCCTAAAAAAATAAGGGTGGGTATCCCTCTCCTAGCTTTTCCCTTGGTATGGCCCTCCTAAATCACACATCAAGCTGATTTTTAGGCTCTACGGTTAAATTAAGGGGACACACTTAGTGATTGAGGTGGATTTCACATAAACACACAGTGGGGTCCACCAATTCGTGAAGCAAGCACATAGTTCTTTTTTATGCAGGCGTCATCCATTGTAAAGGGTGGTAATGCAGAGTTTGAAAACACACCTCTAACCGAGGAATTCAAAACGGGTGAAAGGATGATAAATGGAATCCATTTACCACCACCGTACCACTCCCCAAACACACTTACTTTATGCCTATACCACCAATTTCCACCGTTTCCATGGTGCCAAACGACCCCTTATATGTTATCATGTATACAGTTATTGCATTTTGTGCTGGGCTTTCTTCCAAGCTTTGTCCAGACCTAGTGTTTTCGCACCCCTATTCTCCCACATGAGTACTTTATTTTTCTTTGTTTCTTTGTGTGTGTGTGTGTGTGTGTGTGTGGTATGGTGTGGTGTGGCCTAAACCTTAGGCTGCAAAAAATGTATTCTTCACTAAACTGTTGTATGACAGGTTTTGTTCAAGTTTTTCAAATTTATTCTTATTTTCACAGCAAAACCTGCTTAACTAGGTTCACACATATTATTTTCACTTGTTTAAATAATCTAGACATTGCTACCTTTCCAACTTTAGTTGGCTGTACTTAATTCTTTCACAAAATGGCAGGTTCTCCTTTGATCCTTCTGCAAAGTTGGGCCTTGATATTGCTTCGTGTCTTCTTACAAGGTATTCTTTATTTCACCCACATTTTCTCTTCCTAACGGGAGTATTTTGTTTGGTGGTTCTTAAATTGGAGTCTGTTGAAGGTGTGCATGCATCATATACATTGCCTTACTGTGCCCTTGTTACCTAATTCGTGAAGCCGTGCTGATTGCAGGGCCCCGTTAGGAAAAGATGCTGAAGGAAAAACGAATTATGTCATTCGCCCGTAAGTCTTCTGCGTAAATAATAGAATGCTGTCCTGCAATTTTCTTTGCGTTAACTGCTTTGATAACAAATTTATGCGAGTCTTCAGTTCTCTTCACATGATCGGCCATGCTCCATCAGTCATGACTAGTTCAATATGTGATGTAGATTGCCGTTCAAAACAACCACCTCTACCATATATAATGCAAGGTAGCCATGAACAATTTTACCAATGACAACAATCTCTACCATATATAACAAAAGTAGCCATGGACAATTTTACCCATGCGATTAGTCTTCGGATAATTGTGAACTTTGGGTTTTAAGAGGACTCCCCCCAACCTCTCCTTGCATTACACATGCCATACCCACTAATAAGAATAACAATAGCAATAATAACAATAACAAGAATAATAATATTTGATGTACATTGACCAATAACCTATTGCATTGTCATGGTCCCGATGGTATGCGCAGTTTTGAATGTGTATATGTGTAATTTTGTATGCTCACTGATGATTGGGTAACTTCCCTGATCTCCTTATTTTTCCTTCCCCTTTAATCAATTTTCATTTTGGGTACACATGATTAATCTTTTACATCCAGAAACATGGATATTTAAACAGGAATGCTGCCTGAGAATCTCAATGGTCTTCTGCCATTTCCGTCTGACCCTAATAAATGGAACGTTTTGGTTGCAATTGATTGGATGCACGATTGAATTGTATGGATTAATTTGTCAAATAGAGAGGAAATAACCATATTGTGATCCCTTCCTTTGTTAGGCTCCAAATCATGATTATGCTAGTTTCAGGTTGGACCTGAAAGGAATGTAACCTCAATTTGAGGGTAATGAATCATAGAGATGGGATTGAACTGGAAACACAAGATCCAATTATTTACCAAATATTGATGAGATTGACCTGAAAGGAATGTAATCTCACCTCTAGATGCTCCAATGTGTCTCTATCTGATCCAATCATAGCAAGAAATTAAGAAATAACAGAAAATAATATGGAATCGCTCCACAAAAGGCCCTAGGGAGTCATACCAAAGGGTTTCTAGAAGAATCTCTCTTCTAATATTTTATTTCTTCTTCTTCTTCTCCTTCTTCTTTTTGTTGTTTTTTATTGATAAATATCTTCTAAGGTTTGAATCCCATCACAGAAATAGAAATAAGAAAGATTAACTTTCTTAATTCGAAATCCCAATAATCTGTCCTTGATATATTAAAATTGTGGTGCTAATGTAATATTAACTGGTTTCTTCCTTCCTACATCTCTGTTGTTTCCTGACTCATGCTGCCGGTGACCATTCCTTTTCTACTCGAGCTTGATAATATTTTAGACAAAAATGTTACACTATTGTTTTCGTAAACTAGATGATGGTTTTTAAGCTTTTCAATTTATTAAATATCACAAGATAATTGACTGTTAATTCTCAAAAAAGAAAAAGAAAAAAAGAGTACTGCCACTGTTCACCTTGCTCTTGTAGTACAGAAATCTAAAACATGAAGGTAAACTGTATTTGGTGTTAGTTCCTCTTGATACATGTGGTATTTTGTGATTCCAAATCCTGAATTGAGGGTTATTTTACCAACCTATCACACCAATGCAGCCACATGGTATTGCATGGCCTGCCAGCTGTTGTATGCATGTGGACTAGAAAGGCCTTTTTTCATGTGAATCTAGAAGATAAGGATAGGGAATTGGGTTGATGATTTTTTAGCCCTAGGGAGATGGTTCCTTATTATCCACGTGCCTAATGTTTTATGTTTTTTCTCTCTTCTAATGAATTACTGTTTCTGATAAAGAAAAAGTTGCACAGGCTATTCTACAATCTTTTTGTTGTACTATTACTTTTCAGGTACACTCCTATATCAGATCCTGATTCTAAAGGATATTTCGATTTATTGATTAAGGTAAGCAATGTTTCATTGCTGATGGGGTTGCTTGTGTTTTTGAGATTTTCAGTTTCAACTTGAACATTTTCGTGTCCTTGCCTCAAAGCATTTTGTCATCTTATTATTTTATTTTATTATTATTTTTGTATCAGTTAGGTTTTCATGTATCCTGTGCTTTGAAATGTTTAAGATCAAGTTTATTTTGTCCCATCAACATGAGACATGTGATATCAATGTATGCGTGCACTTTGCATTGCTGATCATTCTGTGCCATAAAATGATGCAGGTTTATCCAGATGGAAAAATGAGTCAATATCTAGCAAGTTTGAAACCAGGCGATGTAGTAGAAGTAAAAGGGTAACCCCACTCCACTCCCACCACAATACCACACACATGCACTGGGGAGTAGCTTTTTTAATTCTACTCTCATATGTCAATGTATCACGTGTATGAGAGCTGTGTCGTTGATGTTCCATCCACACCCGAAATTCTGGCTTTCTGCTTATTAGGTGGACCACACATTAAAGGGAAAAAAAATTATGCATAGAAAGAATTGGCAAACAGTCCACCTTCTGTATGCCCACCTGATAGCTGGCTGTTCTGTCTTTCGGGCCACAGCATGCACATGGTGGTCCAACCGATTAGAGTCCAAATCTCCCACGCACATGCCACATTAGGACATGTGGGAAAAGGACTTCGGATCCTCCTATTTTCTTGGCTGAGAAAGCAATCCGAACATGAGCTTTATTAGGCATGTTTGTCTGCTCGTGCAGGCCAATTGAGAAGCTCAGATATAGCCCCAATATGAAAAAGAACATTGGCATGGTAAGGGTGTTCCAGTTACCAGAACTAAAATCCTGTAATCCTCTATTGATGTCAAAATCAGCAAGCTTTCACATTTTTGAGATAGATTAGTGTTCTTCCCTCTGATGGATCTTCTTTATAATATCAAAGGGATGGTTTGATTGTTAAATCTTTGATTTGAATATTTCATTAATCTGTGATGGCTTTGATAAACTGTGCTTAGATTCTTCAATTGGTTATTCAACCATTCTTGTGACCTGAGCGGGCTCAAGAAACTGCCATGAAGCAAGTGTTATCACTCGTGAGAATGATTGACTTGATGATTGTATGAGATACTGGTACATAACTGAGTGCACCTTTAGTAATCTTGGCATTGGATTTTGAGTTCTATAATATTGCTCAACGGTCAGCACTAATATTTTTAGGGCTAGGCTATGGTGTGGTTTCTTGCACGCGTTGTGTATACGTCCAGCAATCCAGAGCATACAAGTTGTGGGCACCACGGTGTATGTGCCTAACATTTGGACGGTCTAGATTGATGGACATTTGTCCCAAGTGTGTGGTAGCTGAGTTCATCACCATCTAAAAGGAGGTGGCGAATGGAAACCACAGACTTGTTCATCTTTTTCATAAACACACCTGCCACAGGTGTATGTAATTCAACTCAATGCATGTACAAATGTCTAAGTACACCTCAGCATTATGCAATGTACAGAGATGACTGTTCTTCTAATGCCCCCACGAAAAGGTGGGACTTTAGGGCATAAAAACAAGGTATGTGTGTGAATCTCTCTCTCTCTCTCTCTCTGCTCTCTCTCTCTCTCTCTCTCTCTCTCTCTCTCTCTCTCTCTCTCTCTGTGGGTGGGTGTGTGAAGACACACACACACACATCTATATCTCCATGTGCATGTGCGGGCGTGGGTGGGTGGGGAGAGTGAGAGATGCTCACAGCTAGTTGGAAATTTAAAATTCGTTCAACTAGTTGTGCATTAAATAGTCTTTAAAAAAATAAATGTAATGCCCTTATGTAACATCATGTACTACTTAAGTACATTGGGAACACGTGTGATGTGTCAATCATCCGACTTTCATCAAATTGAATCCACTAATTAGATGTTATCTATGAAAAATTAGTAAATGATTTTCATCACTGGAGCCAAAATATGGATTGTTGGAATGCATTTTTAACAGCCCACTTTTCTCATAAAAGGATATCTTCCTATTAATTAGAGAAAAATTATATATTTTTTTAGTCTTTCACATGTGTACTAGGTACATTACCTGATTAATGGACTGGATTTCTTACACATGTGGTGTATTGCCTGAATACATTGCGGGTGTAGAACTTCTAACATAAGAATCTCTCATTAGTCCCTTCTCATTTGAAAATGAGCCTCTCTCTCCCTCTCTCAACCAATTAGATTCTTTCAATGGATCATCTCTCTCTCTCTCTCTCTCTCTCTCTCTCTCTCACACACACACACACACACACACACACACACACACACACCTCCTCCCACCTAAAAACCCTAGCAGCACATGAGTGCATGGGCATGAATGTGGGCCGGGGAATTCACATGGTTGGTCCATCTCCATCCAGATGACTGGCCTATGTTGTTCAATGTTCACAGCTGTGTCACATCTTACACGTGCCTTAGCATTTCTCTGAACAAATTATTTTGCTAGATAATGTATGCCAACAATGCTGCATCTTACTAGAGCCTTAAATGGAGAGAGAGAGAGAGAGAGAGAGAGAGAGAGAGAGAGAGAGAGAGAGCTTGTTTTCAAATTAGAAGGGAGTAATGAGAGACATAATGTTAACATATTCGGGCAATGCACCACTTGTGCAGGCAATCGAGTCCGTTAATAAGATAGGGTACCTTGTAAGACATGATATTTCAGGTACCTTGATGAACAAGCTGGATCTTTGACACGTGACTTAAGTAGGACATGATATTTCGGAGTCTCTCATGAGGGGGCATTGCATTTACATAGTTTTTTTTTTTTAAAAAAAAAAACTATTTAATGCACAATTAGGTGGACGAATTTACAATGTCCAACTAGTTGTGTGTGAGCATTTCTCATATCCAGGTCTAGACTGCCCAAGACTGTATTTTGGTATTAGGGCATAAAAACAAGATTGTATTGTATATTGTGGTATTAAGGTATAAAAATTACGTGCCGACACACATGCATACGCGCGCGTGCACGCACACACACAGAGTTTGAATTGTGGCAACTTTCTTTGTTTATATTTTAACTGAAACCAATGGAACATAGAATCTCTGCCTGTGATTGCTGGCTTCTGTTATTGATTGGTGAAGTGCTATCACCCCTTTGGGCCACTTGTTTTCCATCATGAATCTCTAAATGTCTAAGATATTGCTTATCTTTCGCATTTGGTATAAACCCTTCTATTTATAGAAACCTCAACCATGACCAGGCATCCTTTGTGCAACTTCAAAAACATGTAAAAATTGATCTTTTGAAGACACTAGGAAGGTTTTACTTTATATAATTAATTTTCTCCTTTTTCAATGATTCCATTTAATTGTCAAAGGATAAGTAAATTGTGTAGCTTACTCCATTTTTTTAAAAAAAATATTTATATTTGTATTTTATATTTTTTCCATTTATATGACTTCATCTTGGGTTGGAAAGTATTGATTCAAGCATCATCTTCATTGTAGGGCTATCTGCCAACTTTTGCTGGAATTATGAGCTGCACCTTGCCCTGGCAAGAAGTGCATACAAACCAAATATAACATAAATTAAATGCAAGCATGGTAGATCTAGTCCTTCCCATGATAGCAAGAAGAAAATATCGATGTGTTGATTCTAACTAAATATGTTAGCTAAATCTATGGTTTGTATATCATCTGATTTTTTTTTTCCAAGTAATGAATGGCTTTTTGCGAAGAACGGTGATAGCAAACTGATCTTGTTCGGAACATCCTGAAAAGCAACATGAGGGTCCAATATGTCATGGAGAGGAATGAAAAGTACAATGTTGAGTTCTTGTATGAATTGCTTTCTTGTTTTTAATTGTCTTCCTTTTTCCTTTTTCTTTAGAAAGATAATGCAATTTATTAAAAGCCACAAAGGCAGCAAAAACACACCCAAAAAAAAAAAAAAAAACGGCTATACCTTTCGCCCCAAATTGCCCAAAGAACAGCAAGAAGAGCTAGCTTCCACTGAGACAATCTCTCCTACCAATCCTAGCAGCGTGCCAAGACCAGAATAGGCCTTCGATGGAAAAAAGCATCGCCCACTATGATCTTCCTTTTTTCTTTTGACCAAATTTTCTAAAATGATCACAAGCATGTCGATTCGTGTGAAGTGATTACCGTTTGAAATATGTAATATTAAAATCCTACCTGCTCTGTGTATGACCAATTCAATCAAAATATGGACATGGAACTTCTATGGTTTTAGCCATGTTGTTCTGTATTGTCACCAGACTTGTTTTGAATATTGAGGTGTAATTATATCTATTATTTTTCCTTAATTGTGTATTTTACATTTAAATTGTGTATTTTCCTTAATTCTATGGTTTTCAATTTAATTCAATATGTTTACATTGATGTGTCAACATATCAGGTATACCTTGTTCTGTCCATAGAGTACTGTTACACATGGTGTGGGATTTTATCTTATATGTGGTGCTCAGATCTATGCTTCTGTCTCAGATTGCTGGTGGCACAGGTATCACACCAATGCTGCAGATTATCGAAGCTATTCTGAAGAACCCAGATGATGTCACTCAGGTATGGTCACATACTAATTTTAAAATTAGAGCTATTATAATGTCGAATTTTTATGTATAAGGAGATTTGCAAGAAATTGACCACAGGCACCATCCTCATGGTTAGGTCCCATATACAGAGATGGGGTATCTCTGGCAGCTCATTTCTAACCAAGTTATCAGCTTGGCATTCGCTTCCCTATGTGTACATGGCGTAACCTCCCCCAAGCTCTTGACAGAGTGCAGGATCTCCTTGAATGACTTCGCAATCTTCCATTAGATAGTGTTCGTTGGTAGCTCAGCGAACCACACTGAGAGAATCACCATCTATTATCTACCCAACATCCCATGGCCTGCACGAATCAGTCTCAGCCACTGGTGAGTTTGCCTCTTTAAGTGGGCCTCACAAAGGAAGGCAAGACTGCCTCCTGTTGGGTTGCCAAAAATGCCTCAATAAAGCACTGGCCATCTGGCCCTGGACTGGCCTGACTGTTTGAGTTTCTACATGATAATGTTGGCATCAACTGCAAAGTCCTGGATAGCCTGACTGTTCAAATTTGTAAATGATAATCAGTCTAATTTGGTGCAAAATTCATGA
This sequence comes from Magnolia kwangsiensis, assembly GCA_037074715.1. Taxonomy (NCBI): domain Eukaryota; kingdom Viridiplantae; phylum Streptophyta; class Magnoliopsida; order Magnoliales; family Magnoliaceae; genus Magnolia; species Magnolia kwangsiensis. The sequence goes on from CM073581.1 coordinate 87,701,728, forward strand.
TTAGTCAGTCTAATTTGGTACAAAATTCATGAAATTTGGTGCAACCAAACACACCTGTAGATATGCTTTTCTATATTATATGCCTTCATGGTCAAGATATATATATATATATATATATATATATATATATATATATATATATATATATATATATATATGCTCTAGTTATACAATTATATTCACATTCCAGCTTGTAATGTTTTTGAGGTTCCCCAAGCCAAACACCTTGCGTCTATGTCCAAAACTGAGATGCATATCCTTGCATAGGGCATTTGGGTTCCTTTTAATTTACCAATAAAGGAGGGTTTATTGCCAAGGAAAAGAATTCCCATCGAAATATAGGGCCTAAAAACACCTTCCTGTTATGGGGAGTCTACTTCAGACTTTCCTGCTGTACAAATGTTACAGAATTAGAGGGGCAATGGCACAAGTCTTCTTTGACCCAATCCCCAAATCTCCATGGGTACAGGCATGATGAGTTCACCCAACTGACATCAGGGTTCCTCTAGTGAAGTTAGTTTCTCTGACTGAATTCATTCTTGTCAATATGCTCTCAGGTATCCTTGCTTTATGCTAACATATCCCCAGATGACATTCTACTAAAAGAGAAGCTTGACATGCTTGCAGCTAGCCATCCAAATCTGAAGGTAACTGTCATCTTTATGTGAAGACTTTGTTGCAGAACTTTTTTTTTTTTTTTTTTTTTTTGCAGGAAAAAAAAAAGGAAAGAAAGAAAGAAAGAAAACTAACTATATTTTATTTTTCTCGTTGGTGAAAATACCAGATATTTTACACGGTCGACAATCCATCAAAGAATTGGAGAGGGGGTAAGGGGTTCATATCAAAGGACATGATGTTGAAAGGCTTGCCACGTCCTAGTGAAGACACACTTATACTTGTGAGTTCTTCTGCCATCATCCATTGCATATTTTTTTAAATGTCTCGTCACTTCATGGCATCAAATAATCTAAAACTTGCTGAAAAACGTGATTGCTTAAGTGGTTGCATTTCTTTAGTTAGTAAAACACAAATCTACCGTTGTGGCCAATTGATTTGTCAGACAGCCAAATGATATTAGTCCATGGTTGGAACTGCGACCCCCCCCCCCCCCACACACACACACAAAGTAAAATAAAGTTGATAACATGGCCATTTCATTTCCTAAAATGAACGGGATAATGATTTTGGGCTGGTTTGACGGAAATTGTATCGTTGCTTAATTTAGTATTTGCTTTCCATGCATTTGATGATGCTGCATGTTGTCAATACCAGGTGGCCTCAACATTTCCAGCAGAAACATGGTTTGAGCATACTTTTAAACATGACATTTTGTAGACATGTCTTGAAAATTGGAGTTATAGTTCATTTATAATAGGGATCATTGATTCAATTTGATAAGATAACCAGAACATTGGCAACCATCATTATTTATGGAACTTGCCATACCATTGCAATTAGCATTGTTAAAATCTCTGCGTGATTCAAATCCTATTGCTCAGTTTGAACACCATGGAAGGCAGCCTTTTTCTGTTGAGACATGAAACCGCACGATTCACAAAAAAGAAAGAAAGAAAAAAAGAATGGCTTCAGGTTTCATTTTCTTAATGGTTTTAAAGATTTTCTTTATTAGGATTCGAAGGGTGTTCAAATGTAATTGGAGGTAATATAGACTATCTTCTTTCCCATGTCTAACTGATCTATATTCTCTATTTCTCTGCAAAGAAATGTAATGGAATATTCTAATTGACTAAAAGAGGTGACATGTCTTTTATCTTTTACTAGGAAAAGGGTCATTTCACAATATTCCAACCTCTCATCTGTTGCTCCCTACCACAGGACACCCAGGAAAAATTAAATTAAAAAAGCAAACCATGGGTTAGATCTCTCTGCCCATTGAATGCTGATCCATAGAGGGGCTAAGATCCTGTGACCAGTTTGATTTCCGCTGAAAGGCCCAGAGGTGGATGCACTGGATTTTGCACATGGCACACCTATGGAGATAACATATAAACACATGATGACACCAGATCCATTCCCATCTTCTAAAGTAATGTATTATAAATAATAATAATAATAATAATAATAATAACTTAAGTTTACAGTTGATAATTCCATCTGGATTTTACTACTATGATCAGATAAGTTTAACAAGCAATGATTTTCAGGTATGTGGGCCCCCAGGAATGATGAAACACATCTCAGGTGACAAGGCAAAAGATCGGTCCCAAGGCGAGGTAAAGAAAAACCTGGCATACATGTTTATAATTTCTCATAAACAAGTCATCGAAAACCATTTATTGCTTACTGTGGTTGTCCTTCAGAGGATTATGGCCTATTTGGATATAATATTATTCAAAAAAATAAAATAAAATGAACAGATTGCCAAACGGCACGATCTATATCTTGGGCAGATGGAAAACCAGATGCATGGTCTGCCAAGTTGTGGCAGCACATCATCTGCCCCGGCATGTATAGGCTCCGAACGTCATCATCATCGCATTCTGTTCCATCCTTGATGGATAGCCAAGACTTCCAAACTGACCATTCCCCTTTGTTGTTATATGCAGCTAACAGGGCTACTCAAGCAACTCGAATACACGGAGGATATGGTATATAAATTTTGACGTCAACAACGACTGTTTCAGATGCACGGTTGCTGAGGCTTCTTTTTTTTTTTTTCCTGTTATTTGTACGCTGTTTTATGTTGCGAAACCAAAGAATTACTGCAAAGTGATTTTCATGTTTTCAGTGAACAGAAACTAAAGTTCCTCAATCAAATAAAACGGAAATGTTTTCCAGTCAAAATCACTACAACATCAAGTTACAAATGACTCATTTCAGTTTGGATTTTGAAGAGCTCTGCAATGGTTTGGCAATGGGTCTAGCTGGGCTACTTCTGACTACCTTCTTCGCATCATACTTTATAGATGAGAAGGCACAGATCAATGCAAGTAACATTGTCGGGTAGACATAAACAGCTGTTTTCGGGTCTGTGTTTACAGGTTTCCCGAGAATGCCTTCCTTGACAAGGCCCCAGACTACCAAAAGCGTGCCGAACATCGTCATCCTTCCCGGTTTCATGAGACCCACAAAGGCACCAGCCACAGAGAAGTAGCTCCCTGCAAGAACCTGGTAAGAAAAGGCAAAATGATAAAGATTACCACTACATGAAGAGAAATACAAAGGTTCTTTCCTTGTATGTATGCAAAAGGTGGCATGTGTGTGCATGATCCTGGTGGGTCATTAGGTGGGCCACACTGTATATGTGCTGTCGCCCAAAAATCCAGGTTGGTCTCATAGTCTTTGCCACATGAGAGGCGTTTGATTTGAAATTTGTAGCCTTAGCAGGGCCTGGTTCGAAATAGAGAATCAGTTGGAGAGCAATAAACGAGCAGTGAGGAGTGGAAAGTGGGAGTACCTCTAGGCGCTGAAGATCGGTGACTGCGGATGCATTCTTCACATCTGTGAGGTTATATATAGTTAGGATGTTATCCCACCGAGGGATGGTCATGTTTGAGATGAGACCATTTACGACGGCTCCGGGGAAGAGTAAGGCTTTCACTGCTATCGTCGGGAAGATCTCACTTGCAAGTAACTGGGAAGAAGTCACCTCCACTGGTGTTGTACACATCCCAGATCTGCATGGGATCCTGAAGAAAGAAGAGACCAAAAAAAAAAAAAAAAAAAAAAATTGAAATCTCATTGGCCAATCCATGCCAGAAAAATAACAATAAGAACTTGCAGGATTCATAGCGGATTCAAAGTGCATAGCATTCTGTATTGAATCCAAAGTACTAAGAATGCTGCATGGTACTTCTTTAAATCAATGCATGACATGCAGAGATGTGGGTGACTAGATAGAAGTCTATAGCCTTAGAGCATGTTTGGATGCATAATGGTATTGAATTTCCGGGTGCCAAATTGTGATTACTTTCAAGTTGGATTTGAAGGGGATGTAATTGCAATTTCAGGGCTATTTCAAGGGCATGTTAAATCAACGCAAGTTGGATTATGAATGTTGGTGATCGTCAAATAAAGGATGCACTTATTGGATGGACTTAAGATTCAATTTCTGATTAATGGAACTGTGGAAGAGGCATGTTTGGATGCATCATCATGTTGAATTGCATCAACCTGGGCTCCAAATTTGTAATTACATTCAAGTTGTAGGGGATGTAATTGCAATTTCAGGAAGACTTTCACAATTTAAATACTAGCAAGCATCACTTATTTTCGACCCCCTCTTGTTTAAAATGAATGTTCACAATTCAATTTATTTGTGCATCCAAACGCGGCTTTAACCACAAATTTGAGTTTCATCAACTAAACCTTCCCTAAACAGACTCAATTGTATGCATTTTTTTTTTAATGTACCAAGCATAAGGCAGGCCATTCGTCAATTTTTTTTTCTCAGCCACCCATCAGCAGCAGCCCACATAGAAACCAACCAGCTGATTGTTGGGCCAGGGCACATAAACAGTGGGACCCATATGATGAACGCCTCGATCTCCCACTGCCGTGGGCCGAAGAGTAGGTATAGTTCACTTCCACGGGAGGACTCAAAAACCATTACATGGGTATCAATTGAAGTGTAGAAAATACCATTTTCATGGATTTCATTAGTGTTGTTAAAAACCACTAACATAGGAAGGCCCAGATCTTAGAAACAAGTGCAAAAACTAGCTACAACTCATTGGATTTCAAAAAACACAAGTGATGATATTTCAAGAGGAAAGAAACCCATATCTTAGAATCTATGGAAAAATAAATAAATCCAAATCTCAATTAGCAGATGCAAGATTTCATTAGATAAAGAAAACCCATATCTTAGAAAATGAAAAAACAAGATTCTTGTAGTTTTCGATTTGCTGTTTGTACAGAGATCTATGTCAAAAGAAAAAAAAAAAAAAAAAAAAAGATAAGTGATTCACGAACAATGAAAAGATTTATGTGGGCATTGATAGATTCGAATGGGAAAATCACCTGAAGAGTGGGATCTGAAGGATGATGATGAAGAAATAGATTCGAGAGGCGAGGATAGGAAGATTGCTCAGCCATCCCTTTGAAGAAGCCATCGAGAGAGACGTTCCTTCTTTCTTCCTTGGCTGTCCTTATTTGGGAAAGCTTTAGATAACATAGTCCTTGATTTGCACGAGGAGAGATTTTTATTACGAAAATGCGGTATCTTTTCTATTTGAGAGATACAATGGCGATTTGCACGAGGAGGGATTGAAGAGGTGAATCGCAGCATGGTTAGAAATATGGAATGTGTGTGATAGATCTGATCCATTCATTTTAATTTTTTCTGACCATTAATATTTCTTTTTTAATACAAAACGTAAATCCACACATCATCTGGGCTATAGTTTCGTGATGGTAATAAATCACCAACAGCTTGTATGAAACATACCCGTGTGGTCCATAGTAAATTGGGTACTATACGTTTAAAAGCATGGAATAATAATTTTGATCACCATATGATGCATGGTTCGGATCTCTCACACGTATTCTAAGATGGTTTGTGGACTGCGAGTCACCTCTTCAACCTCTTTTCGCGGTTAAGCTTTTATGCATATTTGTTTCCAGTGTAGGCTTAGACTAAATCGCAAAACTGTGGCAGCTCTTGCTCTTCCCAGGTTGTGCATGCACGACAATCTGGGCCGTCGATCGTATGACCCATTGCCATTGAATCACTACCCAAGACTACAATGGTGGGAATCTTGGGTCTCAATCGATGATCATAAATCAAGGATTAAACTTATCCGATGGATGTTTAATGGATGGCTGAATTTAAAAAACACATTCAACGGTTCTGATTCAATCAGAAAATGTCCATTGATCAGAGTTTAGGAACCTTCAACGAACCTGACTTTTGTAAGATGGCTATGTATCAGCAATCTCATTGCCAGAGTATCAAGTAACTCCCCAACTATAAATTCTCCCCTTCTGCTATAATATTATTGGTTTCTTTATAATCCACCTGTCTGATCAGTATGAGTTCGGATCACGCAGCATCTGAAATGGATACTACAATTTGAACGGTCTAGATTGGCATCATTGATGCCATGTGCACGAGCGAATGAGTTGCCACATTTTAAGTAGTTATGACAAACGCATCATAAAGAGTTGCGTCACTGACTCGTCAGTGTTGTCGGTTTCCTCGCACGTCTTTGAACGTACGATTTCCCGTACGTTCCAGCTGTGTTGGATCACCCGTGATGTTTCATTTACATCCAAACCGTCCATCAGATGCACCCACTATGTTCATCCTAGATCCCAAAAATATATCTCATCCAATTATCCTGTGTGTCACACCACATGGAACAAGGCAGAACGATGCGAAAGAAAGGACCGCCGGCCATATAGAAAATTCCGGATTGTGTGCGGTATCCAAAATGATGTATATATACAATCCAATCCATTAATCAGACGCATCCCATCATGAATAAGGGATAATAGAAAAATTCAGCCCATTAAATAACTCATATGGACCACCCACGTGGATTTAGAGATTTTAAGTGTGATTTTAATTGTTCCCTGTATTGTGCGTCTCACCAGGATCATTCTCAGTTTCCGCATATACACTGCATTGGAACGTGCACCTGATTCACGGTTTGGATTGCACGCACACACTAGGTGGGGCCCACCTTCAAAGTTTACTCGCGCGAGTTTGCAATTCCTGGGCCATACGAACAACGTTCGGTGAAGCTTCCTTTGTTTGGGGTCGTGAAAACTGTATAAGTGGGACCCATATTCTGGGGATCATGGTGGGCCATGTGCTCCCACATTAAATGGACCACTGGGTTTCATTGTACATTTTCAATGGACGGTGAGGATTATCTGATGTGAGAAGTATTAGGATGGCCCATCATGGTGGGTCCCGCCAAGTCAGCGGTTTGAACGTAGACCGTTCCTGTATCTCTTATTAACCGTCTATTTGTAGACGCCAGATGATTGGCTACAAGAGGTTTCGTTCCTTCATGTCATTGATGCAAGTGTGGCATACGTGGATCAGATCTAAACCGTTAAGCTGATGGACAAACAATAAATAGTTATAGCCCAAAAATTACACTGTTTAGACATTCAGAAGTCAGTAATGTATCCTACTGAATGAGAGAGAAGAGGTCCATTGATTTAGACGGTCAGGATATTCTGATAAAAAAAATTAATAGTGGCCATTCGAACTCCACAATGGCTGGGCCGGACCATTAAAGAGATCTGCCACGTGTAACTGGAGGCACGAAAATGTTAGGATTGACCTGCTGAGGAAATTTTTTGGCCATGATCGATCCATGGTGGGGTGCAAATAACCGATGGTGTGGATCATTGAACTATGCGTGGAGGATGCCCAAAATCTCTCCTCGGCAAGACAGTTGCAACCTTTCATGGACGGGCCACATCCAAACCATCCAACAGGTTGGTCCGATCGTGAGGATCACCTTGTGCAAAAATCAAACACAACCACTCACTGAGTGGACCACACTTGTATTTTGTTATTTATCAATGGTTAGATATTGTTTTCTATGGTGAGGCTCACCTGATGAGTGGGTGGGGCTGAATTTTGCACAAGGCAATCCTTGTGGTGGGGCCAACCTTATGGAAGAGTCCATCCTGATATGTGGGTCCCATCATCATGTGGGAACTCTCTGGAGCGGTCCACTTTCAGTGTGGTGTGTAGGGTCCACCGTGATGTACGGACCACATCTAATCCATCCATTAGGTTCACCTCTTCATTTCACCATGTATTCAGGAAATGAGGCCGATCAGGTGGATCGGCAGGGAAAAGTTGGGAGGAGCATGGAATCCACTCCAGGATTAAATCATTCCAGACGGTGTGGGTCTTGTTTTGTACATGATATTCACTCCATGATGCGGATTGCCTGCGAATCCCGACCGCAGAGAAGCCAGGTGAGCCCACATGATGTTTGTGAGAAATCCCCTCGTGCATCTGTTTTGCCCCGTTATGTTATAACATGAGCCCTGAAATGAGGATTGGTTTTTTAGTTAATCCAATGACGATGACAATGATCTTACGTAAACAGCGAGGGGACCTTAAAAAGGTTTCAACGGTGTGTATTTCCCTCCCCACTTTTTCTTGATCACTTAAAGTTTAGATCTCTTCAATTTTGGGCTCCTATCCTAATATGACATGGCAAAACCAGAGTTGTTGAGACTTGTAGTTTCTTGAAAAAATATTTCAAATATTTCGAATATTTCAAAAATTTTCAAATGGAAAAGTGTGGTGTGTGCTTTTATCCCCGACGAAAATGATAGGAGAAGATTTGAGGTTTATATGTAAATGTGTGTGCACTATTCTTACTTAGAGCTTTGGAGATTAAGACGCCTGGGTTGCGTGTTACACATTGGAACACATGCACACACGCGATAATGGGCGTGGGCAGTGTGGCCGTAGTAGCGCTAGTTGGCGCATTTTGCACTTCGCAGAGTGGTCGCTCCTAGAGATAGGCATCGGTCCTGATCAGATCGGATCAGGTATAATTCGATCCTATCCGATTTTCTAGTGGTTAGACCCAAATTCGATCCGATCCAAGACTGGATCTATGTCACCTAATTCGGACAGACCCGATACCTGTTTGACATTACGCGAACCGAGTCCGCCTCGGTCAGAAAAACCGAGCGGATCGGATCAAGTAAGATTCGAATAATATGAATTAAATTAAATTATTTCATATGGTGTGGTCTAAGTTAACCTTTAATATATCTACTTTATGTGCTCAATGGCTAAAATAATATTTTAAAATGAATAGATGGCTTAGATGAAATATATACATCAAGGTAGGCCCCACATGGCTCTGAAAGAACATTGAATTTCTGTGTATACTTTTTTACTTAACTTTTAAAGTTGCTCCGCATGACACCCTTTACTTGCTTTTCACGCAAGGGTGAATTTGAATTGTGCATGCACGTTAACGAGTTCTGTGGATCTGATCATAGGGTAGGTGTTATATCCAAACCGTTCATCCATTTGGCAAGATCGTCTTAAGGCTTGAGACAAAAAAAAAGATAAATCTAACTATCAAGTGGACCACACGAATAGTTTAACAGCGAAAATTATTCTTTGCTACTATTTGTGGTGTGGTCCAGATGATCTTTGGATATTATTCATTTTTTGAATAATACTCTATAATGATCTATAAAAATATATGAACGGTGTAGATATAATAAATACATCACAGTGGGGCCCATATAACGTTGATCTCCTTTTAACCGTCCGTACAAGTCGGCGCTCAAGGAGCGTCAGTCTCGTCTTTGAGGACGGGATTGCGTACGACCCCTGCCCGTCTCTGGCTTCGAATGGGAGAGGGCCCACAGTGATGTATCTGTACATCCAAACCGTCAAACTCTTTTCTCATATTATTTTAAGGCATGAACACAAAAATGTGGAATATCCAATGTTTAAGTGGACCACACCAAATGATAAGCTTAGTTGCATCAAATGCACAAAGGATTAAATGTCAGTTACATTAAATACAAGATTCATCAGTGGTGTGCCCCATTTGATCGTTGGATCTGCCTCATTTTTGTTACAATGCTTTAAAATAATCTGAAAAAGGGGATAGACAGTTTGGATTTACAGATAAATCACGATGGGCCCACCCACAGAACTGCCCATTGGACGGGCTGGGGTAGTACGCAATCGACGTCCCGTGGTTGCACGCCACGTGCCTAGCTAGCTCCAGCTAGCCTAGGCTATGGCAGCATATGAATGGTTTGGTGTAAGGCCCCTAACGTAAAATAGTAATAGTTTCGGTGATTTGTGGGCCCCACCATGATATATGTATTTCATCGATGCCGTTCATCTATTTTTATAGATTATTTAAAAGCATGATACAAAATATTAGAGGGATAAAAGTCTCGGGTGGACCACATCACAGGAAAATAATAATGATTGGATATCCTCCATTAAATTCCTCCTAAGGCTCCGGATCGAGTCGGATCTGATCGGATCGGGTTTCGCACCGGATCTGTTCGGATTGACGGCGACTCGATCCTGATCCGAAAACCATTCGGATCTGAAATATTTAAATCAATCTGCACCGATCTAGACCATCGGTTTGGTTAGAATCGGGTAGGATCGGGTCTGATCGGGTCGGATCCACCGGATCAGACCCTTTTTTCCCAACTCTAGTCGCTCCCTCGTGACTTTACGTGTATTGTCGTGAGACGATGCGATGATCTGAAATGAGCTAAGGCTTTATAGGGGACTGGGAACGGTTGAAAATGGCTAGCTGTGGCTAACTGCCTTGAAAGGCACAACAGTCCGAAAATGACGAGCCATGATGATCCAATGGTCAGATCTTCTGGTCCAACGACCAGAAACGACTAAAATTAATGACGAACAGTCAAACGTTTTTCAAACAATGCTTATATAAATTAGATCATTCCGGTCCAAATTTCATCAACTTGAACACAAATTTCTCCGCTTTCATCAGATCCTTCATATAACATCTCCTCCATAGAATATTGTAAACGCATCCACTATTTAATTATGCTGGAAAAAAAATTCACCTATAACCCATCAACACATGATTTAGCCTAGTGAAACGAAATAATTGAACTTTATTTCATTTTATTTTTCATTTTTCAGTATACCCAACTTAATTTTTCCAATAACAATACAGGGTGGATTTCTCATAAAACACCATATTGATATTCTACCTAACTTTGCAGGAACTTTCGACGCTCGATGTTTGCTGTCTCAATTAGCTTCCTCTCGTTCGCTTGAAACTCCCCAAAATCTGAATTGTTCACACGATACAACACCCCATGAAACTCTCGGGGCTCAACTTTTACCTTGATCCAAAACAAAACTTTGATGGGCCATGGAGAAAGGAAATAATTTCCTCCCTTGATTTGTCTCTCTCTCTTACCATGGCCCACCAAAGTTTTGGATCAGGGTAAAAGTTGGGCCTTGGGAGTTTCATAGGATGTTATATCAAACGGATGATTTAGATTTTGGGCTCGTATAATGGGAGATGAGTTCTGAAAATGTTCTTACTGTTCTCGTGAGAATTGGTGCGTAGGTGAATATATATATATATATATATATATATATATATATATATATATATATATATATATATATATATATGGAAATGGTTCTATGTAGTCAACCTCATGGGAACTTCCCATGAGGTGAGCGGTGCGGGGCCCACCATGATGTGTGTTGAACATCAACACTGTGTATTGGATGGGTCCCCTTTAAATCACGGGATATCCCAAAAATCAGCCGTATAATAAACTCAAGTGGGCCATACCATCTAAAATCATGTGAAGACATGCATAAATATATAAAAGCACTTGGTGGAGCCCAACTGAAATTTGGATGCATCTAAAACTTGGTTTGACCCCTCATTCAAGTGGGACACACATAATGGATGGGTTGGATTTGTGAACCACATCTCGGTGGGCCGAAAAAATGATTATGAGTATTTTAATGGGAGGGTAACCCCTCTCAACTTTTGTATGTGGTGTGGCTCACACAAATCATGGATTGACTCGATTTTTAAGATCAAGGTCCACCATGGATTGGTGCATCTAACTGATGGGTAGATGTTTGACATGCATCATGGTGGGGTCCACATAGCTTGACCTCGTGGGAAGTTCCCATGAGGTCGACCGCATAAAACCATTTCCCTACACACATACATATAGCGGAACCCTGCGAACTAGTTCTCATGGACTACATACGAACTTTTTTGAGAACTCATCATATCTGATGAGTCTCGAAAAACCGAATGGTCCACATGAAGCAGAACCTCTTGAAATCCCTTGGTACCAATTTTTACTTTGAACCAAAACTTCAGTGGGCCATGAAAAATGCAAACAGTTTCTTCCCTTGATTTGAATTTCTCTTTGCTATGGTCCACCAGAATCTTAGATCAAGGTGAAATTCATCCCCTGAGGTTTCATGGGATTCTGCATCTTATGGACCGTTCGGATTCAACACCCATGACACGTGTCAAAGGTGCACACGTGCGTAAGTGAGCATGCATACACACACACACCCATTCGCACGGAACTCGTGTAAACTTTTTTGAGAACTCATCATACGTGATGTGACTCCAAAAATTGAATAATCCATGTGAAGCAGAACCTTATAAAACCCCTTTGGCCCAAATTTTACTTTGATCCAAATCTTTGGTGGGCCATGAAAAATGAAAACATTTTCCTCTCTTGTTTTGTATTTCTCTTTACTATGGTCTACTAGAATTTTAGATCAAGGTGAAAATTTGTCCCTTGGAGTTTCATGGAATTCCGCATTACATGGACCGTTCGGATTAGATGCCCATGACACATGTGCAAAAGTGCACACGTGCGTAGGTGGGCATGATATATATATATATATATATATATATATATATATATATATATATATATATATATATATATATATATATATATATATATATCATTAGAAATAAGGTTATAAAATAAGAAAATTTGGATTTTCTTTGGGTTTTGGGGATTTTTAACTGCAATCCTCTAAAATTGTTGTTGTTTTTCCGATCAATTGACGCCGAGTAGTAATTAAATGTGAGTCTACATTAAACTTTGATTTTATAAATCCAAAATCTTTTTCTTTTGTTCTAATCAAATTTCATTTGAAATTTATGTAAGGTTTTAATGATTTCATTGGATTTTAGGCTTTACTTGTAGTTAGAACGCAAAATCGATTTCATAAGGACTATTCTTTTAAGTTGGCTTCCATCACACATTGATAGTTTTTAGTTGGTGAAATTTAATTTAATTTATATTTGTGAATTATGAATATTATCTTATTATGAATTTCATGATATTTGTGTTTATTTGATAACATGATTTTGAGTTATTTGAGTTTTTCATTATATGGATTGGGTTTATATATATATATATATATATATATATATATATATATATATATATGAAATACGAAATACGAAATTGATATGTTAGGTGTTTGATTAAATGAGTGAGTGAGATTTTCAATTAAATTCTATCAAATTATGCATACAAGCGTGTTTAGAATATTCTAAAATTACTTTGTTGGGGATTAGCATATGGAAACTATGGGTATTATGAATGCCTAATTTTGATTTCGTAGTAAATAACATGTTTGATTAATTGAAGCATAATTAGGCTGACCAACTAATGCCTTGGCTACTTGCGCGTTGCTTTGCACCCAAGGTTGGTATAGTCCATGTTCTTTTAATCCATCAAATTTATATAATCCATGAATAATCACTAATTGGTGAATGTTTAGTGATGTTGTCACATGTTCAACTGAATCTAATTTACCTAGATTATTATTGATGAATAGTCAACATTCATAGTTGTTAATAAATGTGGTTTAACGTATTACTCGTTACAGCTCATGAGTCAGGCATGGTGGTATGGGACACTGTATCTGTATTGTTTCTGACATGTGCAGGTGAGCGAACCTTATAATAACTCTTGAGTACCTATGGAGGAGACGAGCCCACCATCATCGATCTATATTAACGACCCATGATTATATGAGAATATGTTTTGGGTTAATACCAAAACCAATAAAATTTTATAGTTGATGACTAGAATGGTTTAAGGACTCTGATGACAAGCCTTGTGGTTCATGTGTAATTGACTTGTTAAAAAATTATGGTAATTTGGCCTCACTAATATTGCTTTTTGAATACATAATAATATAAGTTGAACAATCATGCATTAATGTACATAGGTACTTACAAGTGTTTGAGTGCGACATTACACGACAAATACTAGTGGTGTACTCTACCCTAGCATATTGTGTAAGGCAAGAGGCTCACTTTGCGGTAGGCGAGAAAGCCCCACATTTATATTGTGGGGACTATGCATTCGTGCATTGCACATATACATTAAACAAGTAGAATATGACCTACTTAATTGCTATACTTCATTACCTGAATTGGATCGTCTTGATATTATGTTTTAACTAAGGGAATAATAACATTGAGTTGATCATTCACTTCCTTTTAAGATGGTGTTTTAAAATACCAACCAAATGTTAGTGACGCATGTACTAATGGAATAGTAGGAAATGATGAAGAAGTGGTGGACCATTTTCTAATGGGTCATTCTATTAGTTTGTTGATGATTAGTTATATGTTGTTACTGTTGTATTTATTTTAAAATAATATTAAATTTTTAAATTTTTAAATTTCGGTATTTTCCCTCCACATTTAAATTTTGGTATTTTTGAGGTGTTGGTTTTGTCCCACATCGGATTTGACAAGAGAAATTCTCTTGTTTATATGATAGACTTTTTGCCTAGGGCTTGAGCCCCTTTCAGGGGGCATGTGAATTTGGTCTTGTGGGGGGGCTATGCCAATAGCTCTAATCTATGCCATTAACCACACACGCGCGCGCGCGCCGAGCTGAGTCGTGCCGTGCCGTGCCGAGCCGAGTCCGCGTCCGCGTGCGCGACGGGACGGGCTGGGCTGGGAGCGGGTGCGGGTGCGGTGCGGTGTAAGTGTACTCGCGTGGGTGTGTGTGTATGGGGTACTCGCAGGACTGTATGTGCGAGAGTGTACTTATGCACCATTTAAACCCAACGGACATAACCTTTTGTAAAGGGTGCTTATGCACCATTTCGGAGTCTATATAAAGACTTCCGATTCCAGTTTCAAAATACAAAAAAATACTGTCTTATAAAACTCTCTCTGATGCGGTTTTACCGTTGTTACTGAGTTCATTGCTGAGTCAACTCAGCACTTTCGGATTAAACTGCAAGTGGTTCGAGCCCGTGTACAGTGAGTGCACCGCTGGGACCGGGTCATAATCGCTGTATTCTGGAGGTCGATTGCTCTGGAAACCTGTTGCACTTGGGACGCTGTCCAAGGGGAGTAAATTCGATTTCAAGCCGAGTGACTCAGTCACGCCTCGACTCAATCAATAAGTTTTTCTTTCTCTAAATTTATTTTCCTTTTTGGTTCTCGATTTTATAGTCTATTTAATTCAACATATTATCCAACAGTTACGTCTTTGTTTCTATTTTATCATTTTAGATACCAATGGATGACAGACTTAGGCTTTTATTTTTGGACATGTATTTATTGAGTCTCTAATTTGAGTGAATTCTGTTGTTTATATGGTTGGTTGCATGGGTTGCACACTTATTTTCTATTCGATATGTGCATACATGATTAAGATTGGTTTTCTTTATGCCATAATTTGTTGCCTTATAAATTTATGTCATTAAATTAAACATTTACATTAAAAAGTAATATCAAGAGATTTGAAAATTTTAATTATATTCAATTCCTTAATTTCCCAGTGTTACATCCAAGCTAGAGATAGACCACGCTACAAGAAACATTGTGGATTGAATGCTTACCATGAAAAACTTTTTGGGATTATTAAAGTTTTTTATTAAGCTTATATTTGTGTTTTCCCTTATCCAAACTTGCGTGGCCTTGTCAACAAGTTGGATGAAAACAAGCATTACAGTGGGCTTTAGGAAGCTTTTTATGGTGAACATTAGATCAAGACTGTTTACCTATGTGGTCCATTTGAGATTTGAATCTACCTCATTTTTGGGCTCATGCCCTAATCTAATCTGAAAAAATGGATGGACGGCGTGGATAAAACAGATATATCATGATGGGATCCACAGCCCTTTGACATCAGCTAGCTAGCTGGTGTTGGGGACATAGCCAAACTGTATAGGTTTCCAGTATGATCTTACATGATGTGGCTAACCTGAATTTTAGATTAGCTAGATTGTTAGGTTCCAAGGAGAACATGAAGGGGCTCCCACGATAGACGCATAGGATGTTTACGCATGCATCACGGTGGGCCCCACACACCAGGTTGCATAGTAGTTGGAAACAGCTAAAAGAAAATTTGAAATTTTAACTTCGAATGCTGACCGGGTTGGCACGCTTGTTATCTAAACCGAGGAATGCTCACCTACGCACCTTCTTACGTGGGCACACATGAGCGCATTTCACACGTGTCATGGGAACAAAATCTGGACGGTCCACATGATGCATCACCCCTTGAAGTTTTATGGACCCAATTTCCAGCCTGATCCAAAATTATAGTGGGCAATAGCAAAGAGAAATGCAATTCAACGGTGGAAATTATTTTTCTAATATGTCTCACCAGAGTTTTGTATCAAGCTGAAAGTTGGGCCTTTAGGGTTTCAAGGGGTACCGCATCACGTGGACCGTACAGATTCTATGCCTATGACATGTGTGTAAAAGTGCTCACACGTAAGAAGGTGCGTAGGCGGTAGGTGAGCATTCCCCTACATAAACCTTTTCATATTAGAATTTCTAAATAAATACAGTTTTAGAATATGAAATTATAAATATAAAAATACGGTAGATTGGAAGAAGACGCAATCAAGCCATGTAGAGATATGGGCGGTCGAAGGTAATTATTTAGACTTGTGGGCCCACCTTAGTGTGTTTGGCATCCAGCTCATTCAAAGGGAGAGGGTCGCCTCATTGTGGAAATGGGAAGTCCAAGAGATCATGCAAACCGACCATCATGTGAGCCATGATGTGAATTTGGATGTTTTTATGGGCTGGCTAATTGATTTTTAGGTTAGCCCACTTGATGATTGGATAAGATCATCCCATCATCATGGTTTATGAACGGTTGGATGGTATCGACATAACAAGGTGGGCCTTTCAGAGGCAGGTAAATAGATTTTACATGTATATAAGTGAAGCGTGGATTCTATCCCCGACTTTAGGGCCGGTTGTGATGCATGTGCCTTATATCCACACTGCCCATCAACTTTGAAAGCTTATTCTAGGAAATGATTAAAAAATAAAGCAGATCAAAATCTAATGTGAATCACAGAATAATAAACAATGGTGACTGATTATTAAAAACTTTGTGTGCCACAGAAGTTTTGGATCAAGCTGATATTTGTGTTGCCCCTTCATTGAGGTCTTTGTGACCTTATCACATTCTCGTGGCCCCAAGAAGTTTTTAATGGTGAGTATTCAATCATCACTGTTTCCTATGGTGTGGTCCTCCTAAGATTTAGTTCTACTTGACTTTTTATATCATGTCGTAAAATAAGTTGTCAAAATGGATGGACGGTGTGGATGTGATGTACATATATAACGGTGGGCCTCACAGTTGAGGATCCACCGAAACCGTCCCCTATATAGGTGTACAATGGTGTAGAGAAGCCGTAACACTAGCATCAGATGGACAGGCGTGGACGTAGATAGTACAGAAGTAACATGGCTCACTTATCGGTGCGTGGGGCCTGGTATGCATGGCTCAGGTCTCGAAAATCATTTATATAGAATAACTCATATTGGTGAGTGAGGCCTAGTATGGATGGTTCAGGTCTCGAAAATCATTTATATTGAATAACTAATCTGATCTGCAGTTATAATCAACGGCGGAAAATAAAAACAATCATGTAACAGGACAAACAGACAAAGAAAAAGAAGAAAAAAAAGTAATATTTTTTATCACTTCTGGAATAGCCAATTATTAACTGACATGTGTTATTGCATACAGAGTTGAGAAGATATTTAGATTACTTTTTTGTGAAAGAACGGTTGGCACTGCGCTGGATGGTACACGGATTGCCAAAAAAGACTTAAAGTCAAATGACATAAAGCAATCAGGAAAAAACGTTCTGGTCCGGACAACGGAAAAAGTTAGAAGAATCTAGAAGACTAACCTGAAAACCATTCAATACGTTGAAGTAAAGTATTCAATACGTTGAAGTAAAGGCCAAAAACAGCTGCAAAGTATTTTCGTAGCAGAGGAGTTTATAAATAAAAGAAGAAATCAAGATAATAAATTGTATCGTACCATCCAAATAAACAAATCAATCTTTCTTTATCACAGCTTTAGTTTTATCTCAGCAACTGTAATAATCTCTAATTGTAATTCAAATATATGTTCTTGCGTTGGACTAGTTTCATTTTAATACGGGTAGTTGTTCATTTAAAAATATTCTTTATTGTCTTGGTTAGTAATTAATTGCAAGTATTTTTTATCTGTGTGGTTGTTTTTTATTGCTTGGCATACCAAATGTCCTTTCATACTGAAGGCAAAGTGTAACCTATCTTCAGAGGAAGAATCCCACCATTCGATAAGTCACTTGATTATCTTGAAACAATCGTATGCGAGTGGATGAATAGTTAATCGATCTTCTCAAGTCTTAGTCATATATGATCACGTTCGATGTATTTACCTATCTTGGCACTTAGGGTAAAAGTTGTTCAATTTGAATTGAGCCACACAATTGATTCTGACATGTTGGCACACACCACATGTAACAAAAAATAAGTTGAGAGACGATAATTTTTAGCACCCCCGCTAGAACTTCAAACTACTAAGTTGTCATTAATATTTATTGTGCATCAATCATGCAAAGAACCAATAATTTTTGGCATGCCTAGTGGGATTAAAAATTACTAAGTTGTAATAAATATTTATTGTGCATCGATACAATATGAACTGAAGAGGTCGTAACACTTCTAGTGCCAATGAACCTCCTACACAAGATGAGGAAATGCAGATGTAACTAGTGCCTAAGATGTTGCTGAACTCAACATCCAATCCTTTAAATCAGGATAGGACATCTTCATCTCGAACTGGTACTCTTGAGATAATGTTGGTTGAATTACGCAATATGTAATGATTTAGCATATTACAAAACAGTCACAAGCTCAGGCCGAGCAATCTTAAATTCAGGCTGAATACTTCAACAGGTAAATGGTGAGTTAGATTGAAAGCTTGAATTGTATGATGGTCATTTTCGCTGAAAGAGCACCAATTGTGCTTCAACACAGTGCTTAAATGACTCTGACTCAAAATTATTGAGATAAGCTCTATTGAAAACTTGACGCCAGCACAATCAGTCTCGACAGAACATCTTTTTCAACAGAAAACACATGCTGCTCCAATATAAGAAGTGCAGAGTATTCCTCAACCTATTTAGGTCATACGACTTAAACATAAGAATGAGAATCTTGTTCATGAGGTTAGCAATCAAAGAATACCTAGAGAGCAAACCTTTCCTAAGAATATCCCTCACAACAGGGAACAATATTTGATAGGCCCTGAGCCACCTCTAATGGTTGAGCCTCGCCATGTGAACCTTGACCAAATTTTGCGATTGGTCCAAGAGGTGGCTAGTCAAGTTTTTTGTTGAACTACCACTTTCAACTATATAAACCATATCCTGAATAGATTGACTGGCAATATCTATAGTTGAGAAATTATTGATCGGATTTTACATTATTTACTGATCACACTGGTCAATTGACCATAAAACACATAAGTCGATTTACCATGCAGTATGAAGAAGTAATCAATAATGATTATCACAATTTGTAGTTGTTTGGCAATTCCTTAACAACAGTGGCTTTCGCATGGTACTCTAATTTATTGTTAAATTCTATTTAAACATGTCAAGAAATGGAAGAGAAGTATCACGCCTAATTCTTTTACAAGGACGATGGAATTTATGTGGCCGACCTTACACGTTTCTAATAGTTTTGAGGAAAATTGGTCGAAAACTATATTGCTCAGTTTAAAATAGGTAAAAACAGATGTAAAGTGGTCACGACTGAGGCCGAATTTATAAAATTAGCCCAAAATGATCTAAAATTTAAATTCCATAAAAAGTTTTTCAGAATGGAGTTTGCAGATCCCTATGATTTAACTAAAAAAATATCCCAGTACGAAGCTTTCTTCAAGGAGCAAGGTAGAAGAATTCGCCAGTCGGATAATACTATTATTACCCTAATTACGATGTGGCAGTATTTAAGACAGTGGCTAAATAGCCATTTATCTACTCGACATTGGTTAAAGCAGAATCGGTCGCGTAGGCCATGCAAAAAGATTAAAAGGACATATACATTTTATATTATCTGGGCTGATGAAATCTTTGATATCATACTACCTGGGAAGTTCATTAAAATTCTCATCAAACATCAGATACTGACGATTGAAGAATTGAAAAAAAAATAAAATGGAATACTACAAATAGCATGAAACTTAATCTTATTCTACTAATAAATGTGTTATTTTAAAAAATATTATCCAAGACAATAGTGACTGAGAGTTGTTGAAATTTCGTGAAATGGAAAAAGAGACAATGTTGATCAACACCAAACTGTTTCCATCAAGCATAGAGATTAATATAGCCATGATCGATCATTAGAAATTGACTCAACTATAATGAAAAATTAACCTTGGATCAAGTAATAACGAAGATGTGAGACAACAACCTAAAAAGGGATCCAAGATGACATGATGGGTGGTCATGAGTACTAAAACACAGTCAAAAGCAGTATCACCTACTTACTATGAACCACATTTATGTGACCAATGCACAAGACCAATTCGGCTGACCAAATAGTTTCCTCGGCCAAATATCCAAGCAAATGACGGAACCAAACCATGCTTGAGGAGGAAAATGAAAATAGGCAGAATCTTGTTAGCATGCTATTAACTACCCTTGACCAATTCCAATACTAGGAAGAAAGATGATTAAACCTCTCCCTACTCAGAAATCCCTACTCAAGAAGTCAAGGGTTAGGCACCCTAAGTTTCCAACCACACACGAATGAATGACTTACACATAGAAATGGCGTTGGCAAAGGCAACAAGCTGCTAAGAATCAAGGATAGGTGGATGTAGAGAACAAAAATCAGAAAATGGTAATACGAGTAATGCAATCACAGTCGATGCTAAGGATTCCACCACTAGAGGATGAATATATAATTGTGAATATGGAAGACTTTACTATGGAGTCTTATCCTTACAAGTTGGTCAAGAATAATCAACAACCTAACAAGGAAGGTACTAACATTGACGGATTGGTCGAGTACTTTTGTAACATCTCGAAAATCGAGGGTCCGGTAGAAACCCAACTCCCGAGTTCCAGAACGTCACTTATGCAACATAAATAATGATAAATACATGTTGTCTGTAGAATGACATTAAACAAGCTTGAGATTAAGCCGAAATAACATATCATACTCCAGAGATAGTTAAATTAGTGAGTGGAAGACTGTGATACATACATATAATATATAATTGATTGTAAGTCTTCAGAGTGTGAACATGTTACCAGGTTAAACATATACATGTATACCTCAAAATAGAAAGAAAGAATATACATGAGTGCTCTGAAAATATAAAATGACAAATGTCATGGCATCTAATCAACCTCCCTGTAATCCCGTCGATCAGAACACGCATAAAGGAGGGATCCTCCTCATCATCATCAAGTCCGGCTCCGCCTCGCAGGCCGCGCCATCATCTGCAATTACAATAGGGACCGGTGGGTGTCCGAAAACACCATCCCGTAATGTGTGAGTGAGTGATCAACTCAGTGGAATAATAGAGCAGAGATTAGCATGTTATCAAATCAATCAAGCGTTAATAGTAAAGCAAACAATCAAACATTCCTAAATACTGTTGTTAATGCAATATGACATGACATGATGGATGCCCTCACCGACGATCTCCCTCATACGGCAACATCTTACGCCCTCGGCATGCTTTCTTTCCACAGTGCTCCACATCTTCCAAGCACATGCAATGTGATAGTGATATGATTACTGAGTTATTATTAGTCCATTCATATAGCAGTATTGAAAAACTAAGGTACCTTACTTATATCAATCCCAACATAGATCCTGTCTAGGGTCGTCACTCCTAGTAATCTCATACGATGTATATTTTGTAGGTCGCTGCAAGGGCTACCAGTGCTATTGCTCGCACTCGTTGCACCGCTCCCATATCACCTTATCAATACAGGCCTACTGTACTCTCATTACTACGGAAGGGTCGTCACCTCCCGTAGACTCAGAATACGCTCGCGGTCACTACAAAGGGCTCGTCACCTTATCAGTGTAGGTCGACAGCAAGAATATAGTGTCACATACCACCATAATTTGCTCACGAGTCAAAGGTGCTCACTGGTCACTACGGGAAAGTTTGTGGCCCCAGTGTAGGCCGACAGCTTGACCACGGTGTCCCATACCACCATGCCCGGCTCATGAGTCTTTGTGGATCAAGGTACCATGGTTAACAGGGTTCCAATGGTAAGTTCAGTACCCTACATTCAAGCAGTTATAACTCATACATGGTGAACATACAATGGCCAGTCGGGTTACTTGACGGGCTCGACTAGTACGAGCGCATTGTAAGTCGAACGACATGAAGTGCGTAAAACACTTCGTGTGGCCTAACCACTGCCACCAACTCCAAACACGACTCGCGTTCATCGACGCGTCGTTCGTAGCAAAGATAAACCAACCACGAATTTACTCGGTTACCGACTGTCTGGACTAAGTATAGTCCCAAACATTTATGAATGCACATCAACAATCATATAAAGATAATGGAAATGCATTACAACAATGTGAGCATGTTAACACATGTTATAACATACAACTTAAGCAAATCATCCCACACATGCATTTCATGTATACAATGAAATCAATACGTATAGCCAACATGATGGAAATCGTTTACATCAGCATATTACTTGAGAATTCAATCTCAAAACTCATACATAACACCATTTACTCAATACATACTAATACAAATATTTATACAAACACTTAGACTGCGCTTAAGGGCGAATCTCTTCGCCAAACCAATCATGCACGCATTCCTAATATTCTAACACGATAATTAGCCATGGGAAACATTTTATCAAAATATGGACATAAGCAGTATTTCCTACAAATGACTAAAATACCCTAAATCTCATATTTACCGTACGTTTACGAAATGAAAAACGGACAGCATGTTGTACATGTCAAACGGTGTTGCCGTCGATAATCTACTATTAAACGACATTGAAAGCTTTGAAAACAGTCAATCAAAGCGTCTAAAATCCTCACATATTGCTTTAGATGTGTATCGTTTCGAACGGAGCGTATATGCTTCGTCTACGGCGAACAGGCGACCTATTTCACAAGATGTATAAGCTACTTTGCTAAGGAATCGATGGAACCTTAAATCAGCAAGTAGTTAGGGTCTTTTCATACCTAAAAATGGGGCGAAATCACCGGGAAAGTGATTGAGATGCGTTGCTTAAGCACGTACAACAGCTAGAGCCGGTGGCAGGAAAATCTCTCCCACACTCTCTCACAATCTCTTACTTTTTCTCTCTCTCAATATAGGGTTTTAACCAAATTCGGATGGGAGAGAAATGAGAGGGTTTCAAGCCTTTTTATAGCTTAAAACCTTTCCAAATTAGGCTTGGGAACAATGTTTACTTGGGTTATAACCAAATTGGGGCTGTTCTAGTCCAAAAGAGCATTTCTGGAGGTCCCCTGGCCGAACGCTGTCGGACTTAAGCTCATGTATACTGGATCTAGCACACATCAAGTTTTCAGACCGGAAGAGTTCGCAGATCGCACGTGGCGGTCCAATTTCAGTTCAGCGGTCATCGCACCTAGATCAGGTCTACAAGTCTCATGATATGAAAGAGAAATTTTTTCTAATCCGATGGTATAATTTGGCTGAATTCTGACGGTCAGAACGCTTAATAATAACGCGCCAAGTCGTGTGCCAGATTTGAATTTCAAATTTTCAAATCTAACCCTATTCTCACTCTCTTCACTCTAGGCTCAATGAAATAGCCTCAGAGCGTCGGTTGGTCTTGAATTTCGAAACGATTGTCAAGTCCAACAAGGCGGTCATAATGGTCTAAGATTGTAGGTATCGGACTTTCGACGCGCGGTATAGATCCAATACAAAGTTTCAAAGGGTTCCTGAGAGCAAACCGGTTTAGAGTTTGATCCGAGGTTTCAGGGTATTATAGCACCATTGATTCTATAAGTTTTGGGTCTTGTAGAACGTATTTAAAGCGGTCAGGGACAATTTCACAGCTACTCCAGCGTAGCGCTAGCTAACTTACGCTTAGTTTCTAAAGGAATTAATCCTAAGTGATTTCTTTGGCTTTGGAAGTGGGTTCTGAGAGGTTACCAAGGTGTTATGGTTGACTCATCGCCTAAGGACGTCTAACCCCAGGTTGGTAAAAAATTCGGGGTGTTACAACTTTAGTGATGAATGCATTTCGAGCGATGATATATTGATCGAAGAAATATTGGCAAAAGAAAAATGCTAAAATAAAATTTACCGAATACCAAGAAAAAAGGAGAAACCTTGATCAACAGTATAAAAGAATGATGAAATTCAGAAATGTATGGGAGGGGCAATGTCCGAATTTAATGATACAGTTTGGATCATTTCCACCTATTGTTTTGGACTGTAATATGGTGCTTACTCTACCCTTGAGTTTTCGAACTAAACCAACACAGCTAAGCAAGATGGAAGAGATGTGGAAGAACTTAGTCCTCCCATAATTATATAGCATGGTTCCTTTGATTTTGAGGATAGAATGAGAAATGTGTCGACTATTACAGTCAAACCAAGCATACCGTCCAAGAAAATAGTGATAGAGAGACACACTAATACTATGACTTAACATCTGAAACAACTATACATCTTTGTCTATTTAGAGGGGTGTTCGATTACCAAAGTTTTAGTTGACAATGGAATGACTGTGAATATTCTTTCAATTAGAATGATGGCCAATTAGAAAAAACTTTTAATGATTTAATTCCGACTGATGTTACGGTCAATAATTTAACCAGAGGAGTGACATAAGCACATAGTGTCCCATCGATCAACTTAATGATGGGAACCAAAAAGGTGTTGACAACATTTTTTATGGTCGACATTTAATCAAATTATAATGCCTTATTGCAAAGAGATTTGATACATTCTTTCTTATGCATACCATCATCTTTGCATCAATTCATAATTTTTTGGACTTAAGATAAAGTTAAGTTGGTGTTGGTTGACGACAAACCATTATTAACCACATCCAATGTGGACAAGGCCTATTTGTATGGGGACAAACTCGGGTTAATACGTTTGTAATGTCCTGAATTTTCACTATTTTGGATTTCTAAAAAAATCCTTAAAAACTTTCGATGTGACTAACTTACGTTGTCGCTTATTGACCCTTGACGCTCGAAGTGAGCCTATACATGGGTGATACTGGTAAAGAACTGCACAAATTTGATTAATCAACCGTAGAAAGCCAACAAATCCTCCCAATCACTTAAGCACCGAGTATAACCTTTTGATTTGTTTGTATAGGATCAAAATCTAGTCGACCTATCACTAACTAATCAAAACGACCACAACTAAATTAAAGATCTATCCAAAGTCGAGACAACTTGGGGTCAGATCGTAATTAACAAATTAGGGTGACTCAATTATCCATATATCTTACGAATAGAGCTGGGCATGGTTCGGATCGGATCAAATTAGGTCCAACTCGATCCGATTCAAAATCCCAATGGCTTGACCCGAACTCGATCCGATCCGAGACTGGATCTGGGTCACCTAATTCAGACCGATCTGATACATGGTTGGCCTGTCCCGAACCAAGTCTGACTCGATCAGGAAAATCGAGTCGGATTGGGTTAGGTACAAATCGGATCGTATGAATTTAATCAAATTGTTTCATGTGGTGTGGTCTACTTCAAGCTTTAATATACCGCCTTTTTGTACTCAATGTCTAAAATAATATGTTAAAATGGATGAAAGGCTTAGATAAAATATATACATTAAAGTGGGCCCCACATGGCTCTGAAAGAACTTTCAATCTACTATATACACGTTTTTATCGAACTTTTGACGTGCAGTGAATGAAATCGAGTTACTTGCCTTTCACACAAGCAAAGCCCGCACGGAGTGAATTCTTAATCCACGTTAGTAAGTTCTGGAGCTCTGATCATAGGGTATGTGTTATATCCAAACCATTCATCCATTTGACAAGCTCATCTTAAGGCTTGGAACGAAAAATAAGACAGATCTAACTATCAAGTGGACCACACGAATGGTTTAACAGTGAAAATCATTCTCTGCTGCTATTTGTAGTGTGGTCCAGATGATCCTTAGATATTATTCATTTTTTGAATAATGCTCTATAATGTTCTCTAAAAATATATGAATGGTGTAGATATAATAAATACATCACTGTGGGGCCCATATAACTTTGATCGCCTTTGAACTGTTCGTACAACTCGGAGCTCAAGGAGGCCAGACACCAGTATAGCTGTACTGGAAATGGACTAGCTACTCCCCTTGCCACCAGACATCGATGCTCCGTGGGCCCCACTATGATATATGTGTTTCATCCATCCCCTCCATCTATTTTTATAGATCAATTTATGTTATGAGAAAAAAAATTGAGGTATATCGAAATCTCAAGCAGACCATATTATAGGAAACATTGTTGAATGAACGTTGAGCATTAAAAACATTTTGTAGGCCATACAAGTTTTTGATCAAGCTGATATTTATTGTTTCCATTCATCTGGATCCTTATGACCTAATCAACATATTAGATGTCAAATAAACAGTACAATGGGCCTTCAGAGGATTATAATGGTGGATATCCAATCATTATTGTTTTCCTGTGGTGTGGTCCACCTGAGATTTATATCACTATCATTTTTTTATATAAAGTCCTAAAATGATCTATAAAATGGATGAACGGAATGGGTGAAACACATACATCATGGTGGGGCCCACAGAGCACCGACCATCAGCCACGGGGCTGGTGTTAGGGGGAGTAGCCAATCCGTCCATCGGTACTCTCTTCGCACACGACACGTACCTACAACAACTATATAGTTGGTGTGTGGTACACTAGCAAATCTGGTACTGAGTAAACTATGTTGGGCCCACCGTGAAAATGCATATGGTTTAACCACTCCGAATCAGGTTGGATCGGATCGAATTGGATTGGAATACGAATCGGATCGGTTCGGGTAGGCATGGATCCAAACCTAACCCGAAACACTTTCGGATTTGGACTACCCTATTCGATCCACACCGATCCAAGTCGTCGGATCGGGTCGGATCTGGTCAGATCGGGTCAGGATTGCCTAACTCTACCTACGAACCAATGATTTAGAGTGATTATGATTGAATTGCCATTTTCACTAATTATGAATAAGCCACACTATGAACATAGTTAATCCAAACTCTGAAATTGCGGTGAAAACCGCTTAAGTTGAAGTAAGAATAGGTCAGTATATCCTAGAGGGGAGTGAATAGGACTTTTTAAAGATTTATAAGTTATTTTTCAGTCCTATCTCACTAATCCTATCACAGAGTATAAATTAGGATTACTCAAGAATTAACTCTATTGGCTTCCAAGCCTAATAGAGGATCCAATCACAAACTATTTAAATGACAAACAATGTGTAGATGAGATTGTGATGATATGACTGCGTGTACATAGAATGTGATCATATATAAAGACATGTAAGACAATCACATAAATGAAAGACAATATCATCTCAAACACAGTCATTTTATGGTGGTTCGACGACTTGTCTACTCCACTCCCGGCTTCCACACTCAACCTTTGAGCGACCGGATTTCACTAAGGAGGTTTTCCATGGTTCACCTCAAACCTAAGGTTTTAAATCAGGTTCACCTTCAACCTTTACAGAGGTTTCTACTCGGTTCACCTCAAACCTTGGAATTTTGCTGGCGTACTCCTAACCAGATGTTTATGCCCACATAGGACAAGGGTCCACGCAACGCACCTTGAGGTTTCTACTCGGTTCACCTCAAACCCTTGAGTTTTGCTGACGTACTCTTAACTAGATGTTTATGCTCTCCACAGAGCAAGGGTCCACACAACGCACCCCGCACGTACACTCCTGTCGGAGGCCTCCTTCGAGGACTTCAAATGGTGAGCAACACTTAAAACCCAATCCTAAAAAGGAATGATTGTAAGTGTCCTCTGGACTCTTAGTACTTATAGATAAGTTGATGAGTCTCTTTCAGCGCAATGATGAAGATCTCCTTCTTGTTAATAAAGAATCTTCAGCTCCCTTGATCCACAACACAAAGATGTATAGATGCTAGGCTTAGGTTGGGTCAAGGCTATGATAAAATACCACTCTCTAAAGATTTTTGTATAAGGAAGATAGAGAGGTTCTCATCATCTATGCATTCAAGGCATCCCAGCTTAATGATATGTCATTAAGGTAGTAGCTGAAGGATCCTTGAATGTGGAAGTTCATTCTCCAATCCACTCTATGAGATATCAATGATGAGAGTGGATTGAAGGATGAACTTCCTGAGAGAAAGGGCTTAGGTAAATGATAGGAAGGTTAAAACACTCTAAAGCACTATCTGCTTTCTCTACCAGCAATGAAGACAACTCTCTCTATTTATAGGCAAAAGGTTCCAACGGATATAAACGGTCATATTTATGACAAAGTTCGATATCATCGAGCGTATACTCTCGATTGTATCGGCCGACTTCTCAATGATAAGAACTCAATTGTCATTTCGCTTTTGGAAACATTCCGCCAACTGGTCGATGGGATCGAGACACACATTGATGTTATCGGATTTCGAACTCCGATTCCATCGAGTGATGGTTCGATCTATCGACAGGTAAAAAATAAGAGAGAAGCCTTGAAGAATTTCAGGGTCACAGATATGATCGGGGAAACAGTCGATGTCATTGGAATTTGTACATCGATCATATAGGAGACCTTGTTGATGGGATCGATAAATCGTATAGATTTACATGTAAGCTTGCTGAACGATTTATGTCCTGACTCGATCCAATCGACTTGATCTCGATATGATCAATATATGAATACCGATTTATTGACAGGCACCTCGATCAACATTAAAAGCAACCTGAAATTCATGCTGGTGAGAACATGCCCCCCACATTCGATATGATCGACTGACTCCCGATATGATCGATATTTAAGTTTAGATTGAATTGGACAGTCATCAATATATTGAAGCATATGTTAGTTTTCTTTAGAAAAATAGGAGCGCCGGAAAGTAGTCTGTCGATTATATCGATCCACTTCAGATATTATCGATATTCGAATATCGATGATATCGATACTTAAGTCGATAAATCGATAAATCGTCCAGATGATTGTTTTGATTGCTGGACGCATTCTGTCCTCACTCGATTATATCGATTGAGATGATGAGGACATCGACAGAGCTGGCCGATCATATCGAAGGGGTAATCGATATAATCGACAATGTAAGAAAAACTTCACTGATTTTTCTTTTTGATAAAAAGCTTTCTTACACAAAAATCCTAAGATGTTCTAGTTCTTTTTAAGGGTTTAATCACCTGGTGTTTTGGGACATGGGATGTGAGGCTATGATTTACCTTTTGGTGAGCTTCTACACATCCAGTTGAGGCGGACGCTTGACTTGATCTTCTTGTTAGGCGCTGTTATCCGACTAACTCAACCTACAATGTAATTGACAAACCAGGGCACGTAGTAGGTGCACTTTCAAACTCCACTCATTGGGCACAGGAAATCTTGCTACCTAATTCATTACAGTAATGCCTTGATTTTTCAAACGAGCTCTAGACCACTCGTTAGTGAGCCACTAGTTCCGAAACTATACAATAATGTTCATCTTACTGGGCTTGACATCCATCGCAAGACGTCTAGTCGAGATCATGACTCAAATCGCTCAAATTGGACTCACAAGGTTGGTGCATGAGTTGTGCGAATATTCTTGAAATTTACAAAGAACTTAAGTCGCTTATATATGTTCGGTCTTTACCCAAGTTGTAGCTTTCAGACAGTTAGATCACGACCAAATTTAGGGGCAACAACGTAGAGTAATGTCATACATAGATCTGTATAGTTATGGGCCCAATCGATAGTCAGTGACCGTTGAACAAACTTCTGACCATACCCATCGATCGATGCATCCAAATGACAGGCTGATTGTGTCTATGAATAGATCATCGTTAGGGCCAACTATCCAATTATGGGTGTCGACTCCTATGCCCCGTAGTGGCCCCCAAATGGTAGAAAAACACTCTCTTAGGGCCAGTATAGTAAAAACTCAGTCCTTAGGGCCATTTACACGAAATCTGACTCTATATAAAGGCCTTATTTAGGCACCCCCTCCTCCCATACGAATTTTATGCCCTATAGCAAGAGAAAAAAGGGAGAAAGGGAGAAGAGAAAGAGGGAAAAGGAGAAGAAAGAGAGCTTAGGGTGTGAGTGTTGGTGCACCTCCGCCCTCACATCCCATCTCTAGCCGCCTTGCCGTAGCAAGAGTCGTCGCCAAAGTTTTCCCTACAATAAGTGCAGGTAAGTGTTGAATTTCACTTGTAATCTAAAGTTTCAATAATTATTTGTCCTTATTCTCACAAGCTTGTATGTCGCTTAGGTATTTCAATGATCTTTCTCAAAACTATAACCCAAGGAGCGCCATGAATTGGGCGAAACGTCACAAGGTGCGGACTGTAAATGCTTATGTTATGATTTATCAATGCTTTCATTATAGTTAATGATTTATGATTGCTAATGTAGGTTTTTTTCTTGTCTTAATTAAGTATACATATATCTTTATCTAATGAATTGATGAATTGCAAGTTGCTGTGTAACGTTGTCTATATGTTCGATGAAATGCCTAAATGAGTAGTTTATCAAATTTTGATTATCAAACGTTAACACGTGTTATGAATGTTTGTTAACATGATTTGAATAAGAATAGAATTACGAGAGTAGTCCAGCTAACCGATAATTTTTCACATTTGCGTGGTCGAATTAGGTTGGTCACCCTGGGTAAATTCGAATGACACGTGTCAGACATTGACTATCGACAGTGGTTAGGCCACGCAGGGTATTCATGCGCTCCATGCTGGTTATGTTAGTGTGCGCCCGTGCCAACTGAAAATGCCCAAAGAATCGGTTGACCAATTGTATGTTCACCTTGTATAAATGCAATTGATTGAATCTAAGATAACCCTCTTACTATTATAAAGGTCCATCATTAACTATTATACCATGATCTTTAAGACTTGTGAGTCGGGCATGGTGGTATGGGATATCGTGTCCGTGTTGTCGGCCTACGTTGGGGTGATGAGCCTCCCCGTAGTGACTACGAGCATTGTTTCTATAACTTGCCTTTTGTATGTATTTAGCTGGGAGTGACGAACTTAAACGGATCAGATATTACAGGCATAGGACCATTGTAGTTGTCCCGCATCTAGTAATTCCGTTGAGACCAATGACTAAAAGGAAGGTATCCCGGCTTCCCCAAACTGCTGAATGAATAGGTATAATTAATCACTCGGCTAATATAATCATTCATTATATTGCATTAGCTTAAAATATGGCGAAACAAGTGTGATTGTCGCATGATGAGGAAGTGTTGTCATTTGCGAAACAAGTGGTCGAAGAAGCGTGTTGAGGGAGTGTTGTATAGTGAGGGGATGCATCATTTCATAAACTTCATTATTCGCATTAAGAAGAGTAATTAGGAAATGCTTGTTGTACTGATGGACTTGATAACATGCATAACCCATGCTTTCTGGAACTACTGAGTTGATCACTCACTCTCACTCTGAGACAGTATTTTAGAACACCAACCAAATGCTAGTGTCCATGTAGGTACCATTGATGCTGATATACTAGAGTAGGCATTTATGGATGAGGAGGAGAAATTCTCTTATTTCCAGCTCCTAAATGGGCTGATGTAAGCCATGTATCGTTGGATAGGGAGTGTTGGGCATATGAGCTTAGTTGGATGTTACATTACCACATTTTTGTTTATTTTTTTGAAACTGTATACACACACACACGTTAAACCCAGCCATAGACCCATACTCTGGAAGGAACTTTACGATATATGTATATTTTTGGTTTACACATCTGCTTTAATTGCACTTAACCTGGAGTATGGTATATTGTTTTGTATAATTCTATGCATGCCTAAATGCCCAATGTGAAAGAAATCAGGATATTAGCTCCGCAAAACATAAGTGATGTTCGGAATCTCGAGAATCGAGCTTTACTCGACCTTAAAAATTTGGGGTGTTATAACGTTTTACTGGAATGAATAAGTATGAACGTCCAACTAATATATATGTCAGAACCAATCCGAATAGCATAATGTAAGATTTTGCTATTATTTGCTATTATTTTATTACTAAAAAATGATTTGCCGAAGGCTTTAGTACCCTATTAACCAACTCCACACTACATTATTAGAGAGGTCCTGTGATAAATCGGTCATCATTTGAGGGAAGTAGGTCTGAGATCACAGCCAAAATAAAGCAACTTGAAAAAAGCCTAAAAAGGTATGACGACGAATGTTTCAACGACACGGTTGAATTTGTAATACCCGTGGATGATATAAATGAGAATGGTGTATACTTGAAGGATCTCAAGCAACCTCCGAAAAAGTTGGACGATTCTACGCTCATGTTTATATCTGGTTAAAATAAACTTATTGTCTGAATCAAACCCTAAACCCACTTTTATCAAATATTTGATTGAAGCAACAAGTTAGGGTATAAGTCACTAATTTAGTCAAAAAAAAAAAAAAAAAAGATTTGTTTCACGTTGAATTATCATAAGATTCCTAAAAATACTAGTTGCTTTGTGTAAATAAAATCTGAATCCCGTTGGCCCGAGAAATGATCCTTCCTAGCTCAGGACTGTCCGAGGGAGTGCGTCAGGGCGTCAAAATACTAACTGCAGGGTCCCCTATGATGTATGTCTTATATCCACGCCGTTAATATGTTTAGCTGGATCATTTTAAAGAGACGCATTAAAAAATTACAGTAAAGCCAAATTTCAGGTGGACCACACCACAGGAAATAATGGTAATGGACCATATCCAAATTGCAGGTGGACCACATCACAGAAAACAGTGGCGATTGAATGCCCACCCTTAAAAACTTCGCGTGGCCACCGAAATATTTATTTGTCATCCACCCTATTGATAAGGTCGTAAAAACATGGATGAACGGACCACACAAATATCAGCTCGATATAAAACATTTGTGGCCCTTGAGAAGTTTTTAATGGTGTTCACCATTGTTTCTCATCATTTGGTCCACATTGAAATCTATATCTGTTGCATTTTCGGTTCATACCCTAAACTGATCCTGCGAAACAGATGAACGGCATGGATATAAGACACGTACATCAAGGTGGACACATAGGGATCCACCGACCTCGTGAATTTAGGAATCCACTCAAGTCGCGTTCGCTGTATTGTAACAAAGCTCGTGGTGACACGTGGCAGACATTTGTCCGAAGGCAATACCTCATGACTTGCTTGCCCTAACCCTATTCCATTTGGTGGCAGATTAGCTGCCGCCCCGCCCTCAACCAAGACAGTGCGGCCCTTGCCGTGGGGCCCACTTTGAGGTATTTATTCTATATCCACACCGTCCATCCATTTTAAAAGATAATTTCAGTGTCTGAACTAAAAGATGAAGTAAATAAAAAGCTCAGGTAGACCATACTATGCGAAACAATGGTGATTGACCGTTAATGGGCCATATAAGTTTTGAATTTAGCTGATATTTATCTTTTCCCTTCATCTAGGTTCATGTGACCTTATCAGTAGGTTGGATGGAAAATAAACATTACAGAAGTATTAAGGTGGGACTTAGGAAAATTTAAATGGTAGGACATTCATTTACCACGGTTTCTTATATTACGGTCCACGTTTATTTGGATTTTCATAATTTTTCGACTCATGCTTTGAAATGATACGTAAAAACGGTTGGACGGCATGGATATAGAATACATATATCAAGATGAGCCCACGGTGAGTGAGGACTGCACTGTCTTGGGTGAGGCGGGGCGGCACCGAATCTGCTCCCCATTCCTAAAATCTCATGGTGGGCAATTTCTCGCCCGGTGAATTTATCGAGAGATTTTCATAACCTGATTTACGAAAATAATAAATAATAAAAATTTACGAAAACAATTTCATTTAAAAATAAAGTCTATAAAATATTAAAATTTTATGAAAATACCTGATTTTTATTTTTTATTTTTTTGGCTTAGAGACACCTTTAATGTATTCCTGTTATTGTATATGTTAACTTTCATATGTAATGACGATTTTACCTGCAAAGGCTAATTTGGTTTCTATAGATTCTAATTGAATCCTCTGAAACAACTGTTTTACCTTAGTTTGCATGTTATTTAGAGTCCGTTTGGCCAGACGTATCCCATGGGATTAGGAGGGATGAGATGAATTTTAAGGTAATGATGGTGGTGTCAGTGGATTGGTTTAAGATCCATGGGATTTCTATATCCCAGGACAAGTTTAACGAGTTTGTTTGGCACGCTTGGCATATCCTGAGATTTTGCCTTCCAATCCCTTCCAATCCATCCAGCTAAACACATTCCAGAAACAATTGAATGGGATTAGGAGGGATGAGATCAATTTTAAGGTAATGATGATGATGTCAGTGGATTTGTTTAAGATCTATGGGTTTGTTATATCCCAGGTTAAGTTCATTGGGTCTGTTTGGCTCGTTTGACATATCCCGGGATTTTACCATCCCATCCCTCCTAATCCCTCTTAATCCACCTAGCCAAATAGATCCTTATGTAAATCTACTCCATCCATCAAGATACATTCTTGATTTTAGGACCTGGGAAAAACTTAATGGGTTACATGATTGAGGGGGGCACACCCTAAGGAACATGGGTTTGTATATTAGGCCACTGTGGTGTCTATCTTCCATCAAACCCATTAATCACGTATACCTCAACTAGGATAAAGTGAAAATATAAAGAATAGTTTGGTCAGAATATTAAGCAAGAAATATATCTTGAATTTAGATGCTATAGTAGTAGTTTTACATTGTTTCCAATAGTATGGCACATAAGTATTTATGTTATAGTTCAATTAGATGTAAGTACATGTGTTAACGAACGGCTCATATTCGATCAAATGTATATGATTAGGATAGTATTGGTCATAACAAATTTATAGTTTACTTAAGTTTGATTGAATGCTAAATACCCCAAGTACCAATTTGTCCAACCACCAATGTGTAATGATTTGGCAATTTAGAAGGGAAGAGTTGGTCTTTTTGAATTTGATATTTTTGCATCGAGTTAGTGACTTTTCTTTTAATGTTGATTGTGGACTTCGGATTTTTTAGTAATGCAGTAATGAATTAAAAGAATTAAAAATAAAGTCTAATTATCATTTTTATTGATTTATAATGAGGATTAATATAATCAACATAACATAAAATAAGCAAAGAAAGAAAAAAGATAAACAGCTGCAATCACTTATATGGAAAAACAATTAAGGTGGATGGTCAACATGACGTAACTGGTGTGATCTCTCGAGTATAGACTTTGTTAATTGGGATCTGATGATGGGGGGTCGTGAATATTTACACTACTCTTAAGCGTACTACAACGAAGACACTGAGCATCAATTATCTAAATTATGCTAAATTCCGGACTTTTAATAACAAGTGGGTGAACTAAAGCAAAGATAAGACAATGTTGCTTTGTGAGAAAGGTTGTATGATGGCTCGATTGATATCTCGAGCTCTTCATCATGTGTTCCTCGTATAGATTGGGAAATGCGATGGTCGTGCTGTAATTTTCGTATTATTAGAGATTTAGGAAGTTAGTCGTACGAATCTCTCTTATTTTGTACATAAGCGTAGTCAATTATTTTGGGGCATGTATACAAGAAAGATTCCGTAAGCCTCTTAATATTTCAGTTGAGTAATATTTGTGAAAAGCGTTGTTGGAGTTTTGATGTGAATAAACTATTTCTTTTTCTAGAGAATTAATTTTTATGGACTCTAGTCGTGATCTTCCCGACACAAATATGCCATTAGTCCCTTGGCTTTGAGGTTTATCCTCACCATGTGTGGTATTACTGCTACATAACACCTTTTGGACCATTCGATTTGGCCATGATCAATTGAGTGTAAACAATTTATTAGCTTATTTTTTGTACACACGATTCAAATGATGATTTCTCATCAAGTGGACAATGAATTTACATATAAAACAATGTGTTTCATACACATAAATGAGGTGTTTTAGACTATTCCCTTCCCCAAAAATGAAAAAGGAGTTATATGTGGTCTGCATATGTCGCATGATAAGCAAGCATTCAAAAATTACATAGATCGCATGCATTAACTAAAATGAAACCGGCTAGATTGTGTAGCCCACTGTCCTTAAGTTACAATCCCAAAATTAGATTGGTTGAACAATCCTAATGACTTGTTCATGGACACTCATTTGTGGAAATAGAACCGTTGAGTATTTTTCAATTATAACCATTCAATAAATGTCAATCAATTCATTAAATAATTAAATAAGTTTATTTTCAATTCATGTTAAATCCACACGGGTGCCATAATTTGAATGCTTTTTATGCCATGTTTGTATTGTTTAAGTAATTTCAAAATACTTTTATGTCATCCATTAGACTTTGCTACATTATCAAAGTTTTTCCCATAGAAAACCACTCTTTGTGGGAGGTGAGTTATTTTTTTTCTCTCTAGATCCCACACATGAGTGAGCTAGTGCACATCCACACATGGGCACTTTATATCATAACATAACATGTATTGGAGATCTAAGGTTTCTAACAAGTGAACTTCATTGGGTATTCTAGAATAAAAAGAAATAGACTATTTCACACTGAAGGTGAAACCACAAGAAATCAAAATAATTAAATGTTTGGAAAAATAAAATTGTAGCAGTTTAATTTGATTGGTATGTTGTGGCCCACCTGAGGAATGAAATTGTCTGATTTTTTTGGTATTATTTCTGTTGAGGTCAAAATCTGGACCACCCACCACTCAATGCTTGCAAACTCAAAATGAACCCCAGTCCTGCACAGAAAGGTGAGCAAAGGAGACCCTTGCTTAAACAAGGGACCCTTCGATGCCTAAGTCAGGTTAGAGAATCTGGGTATAAGTTGCATAATGTAGAGAGAGGATGTGAGATCTTACGTACTTGTTGCAATGGAGTCCCCTAGTATTTATACTTGTGGGTCAGGTGGATCATGTTTGTCAATCTCAGCATGATCTACTCAATCAAGCGGATACTACGATCGTGGAGATACTCCATAATCTTTGGATCACGTAACGCATTGTGTCTTAATGGGGCATATCCCCAGGCGTGATCTTCGGCCACGTCTACATTCAGACTAGTTTCCCAACTCGGTATTCGGAGTATATTCATCCGGGCTTGGACCTCATCCTATCTAAGTTCGCGGCTGAGTACCTGTAATCGAAATTTAGGGCTTAACTCTTAGTCTCTAGGCCAAGGATGAGTCGGTCGATCCAGGATCGTAGCTTCTTTGGATGAAGATGAGGATGAGGACGAGAGCTCGACTCGGCCAACATTCTTCGAATGAAGATGAGGACGAGGACGAGGACCAAAGCTCGGCTCGGCCAGCCTTCTTCGAATGAAAATGAGGATGAGGACGAGGACGAGGATGAGGACGAGAACTCGGCTCGGCCAACCTTATTCGGACGAGGATGAGGACAAGGACGAGGACGAGGACAAGAGCTCGTCTTACTTGGCCTAGGTTCGTAGTCCAGAGGTCCACTTGCACCCGACATGATGTTCTCTTTCCAAAGTCCTATCAACTGGTTCAGAGGGCTTAGGTCGACCCTGCCCAGATTTCCCCATAACAATTTCCAACATTATAAAAGTGCGATGTCATAAAAGCATTTAGTATCAGCACATGTGTAGACATTTTGTAGTGCATGGCTTCCAAAAAGGAGCAAATCGGTCTAAAGCACATGCATTAAACACCAAGCCTTGTGGGACACACCATATTTTAAATATAAATCCACTCCTTTTATCAGGTATGAACCATTAACTGAACTATAAGTATAAAAGATTAGGCTGATAAAATACTCAATGGGGCACACCAATGGGGAGAGTTTAAAATTGCTCCTATAACGTAAGTTCACATAGTGTATCTTGGTTAATATTTGAATTAGGCTGATTTTTGTATTTTCACTTTGTCCTAATTATTTACACCTGATTAATGAGTCTGATGAAACATACACGAACCCATAATCAACATCCCACCCCCATTATTCCTCATGTTGTGGCCTACTTAAGTTGTGGACCTATTTTTTTTTTCTCAAAGTCTTGTACTAGAATCGCTAATAGAACCTAATGGATGGAGTGAATTTTACACACATAGTATGGTAGGCCTCACAAGTTTCGCTAGGTGTTTGGTTTTATTTTTATAAATGGAAAAATATTTCGAGGTAAGTTAACATACATGTGAAGGTTAAAGGAGAAGACAATGGAGAGGACATAAAAGGTGTCTTTTTGCATAAGTTTTGGCTGAAAAATTACCTGTTTGATATAAATTGCATATTGTGTGACCTTTTTTCAAAATGGTTTTTAATAAGCTATGCAGTTTATTTAAATAATTATCATTAGAGTACTCTCCATTACATTTTCTTAACAGGTGTTGGGGTCATCGATGTGAGTGAGTTGCACCATGATGTTTATACAAAATTCACTTTGACCATCAGGTCCAAAAATCAGTCACATTCATGATTCAAGTGGACCATAATATTATAAAAAAGTATAAGGGGCAACACTCACCCTCTAACACTTACCCTCTAAACTATTTTTCTTAGAGTGACTTACTTGAATCATGAATTAGCTTGATTTTTTGTATAGGCTTAAGTTTTGGTGTGACATCTAATGGTTAGAGCAAATTTCATATAATCATCATGATGAGCCCTGTAACAACAAATCGTGTATGTCTCTCTCCCAATGGTTTACTATAATGTGGCTTAGGTAATTTGATATTTTAACCCTAGGCCTAACATGAGATTACCCATCTAATGGTAGGAGTGGTTTCACATACAAATCATGAATATCCTTAATTTCCACAAATATATATTTTTTAAAAAGGAATTATATGAGACACCTACCAGTCATTTTTTGTAAAGTCCGACTATGATGTGTATGAGAAATTCACTACGAGGATTGTGCAATCTCACAATAGGCCCAAGGTAAAAAATCATGATGTCATATGATTCAGGTGGGCTACATAAAAGAAAACATCTAGAGAGAGGTGTGCATCCTTGAAATTTCTATTAGATGGAACATTAAGATTTAGGCATTGGACCTAAAAATTAGGTCCATCTATTATTCAAGTTAGCATTGTCTTATACAATGTTCACACCAAAGGAAGCAATATAAAGGGTGGGCATTGTCTCATACAATATTACTAATGCTGTGGTACATTTAAATCATAAAAGGAGCTGAGGTTTGATATGAAGGCTTAATATTAAGTGATGTACCTTGTGGTCGGGTAGTTTCACGTGACACCACGGTGGGCCGCTGACCCTTTACGCACCCAACCAACCCAACTACCTCAATTGATAAGATAGACTATGGACCAAAGCCACCCAAATGTAAATTCTATATTAAGTAGTTTTTTTTTATAAAAATTCTTCACTTGGTATGCAAATAGATTTCAAATAAAATTATTTTGATAAATTTCCCAATAAAAATATTTATTTAAAATTAACAAATAATTCTCAAAATCTTTTTTCACTTTTAAATGTTTCCTACGTTATAAATCCTATAATTTTGGTATAAACCGCGAGAAATTAAAAACTTCTTCAAAACTCTCCGTATTATCGAGATGATATCCTTTGATCAATTTCCCGCGATAACTTGGCGAAAATTTTAAAATCTCGGCAACTTCTCTATAAAAGTTCCTTACCACTAGCTCTTGATATCCCCGTCTGTAGTTTCGCCTCCCTCGCACCATCGTACCCATAGCTGAGGCTGATCTCCCACCTCTCTCTCCATCGAAATTAGGAATTAGATTTTTGAGATTTTTGTAAGACGATCTGAAAGGATGAGGAGGAGGAGAAGGAAAAAGAAGAAATGGTTCGTCTCTCTCTCTATTTTTATATATATCTGACCTAGAAATTTGGGGATTTTGATGTTATGGCTCGTTGGACAATCTAGAGATTTTTTATTTTTTATTTATTTTTGGTGATTCTTGTTATTTCTTTGCGATTTTTGTACATCTCTAAATTTATAATTTTTTTTTTTTTTTTTTTTGTGGATTGTTTTGTTTTTGATTTTATCTTTTGTTTTTAGAAAATATGACTGTCTGTAATCTCTATTGTGATGTTGTTGTAGATTTTTTGTGATTTTTGATTTTGTTTTTTAGCAGATCTATTTTTGCTCATGCATTAGGGTTCTTACTTGAGGGAGTATTTGCATTTTGGGCACGGCTCCCTGGATCCACGGGGTGGGTGGGATCCCTGACGGTGGGACCCACCGTGATGTATATGGCTTGCATCTACGCTGTCCATCCGTTTTGAAAACTCATTTTAGAGTATGATCTAAAAAATGAAGCATATATCCAAATATCAGGAGTACCATAATACAGGAAACACTGGGAATCGACCA
Source organism: Magnolia kwangsiensis (assembly GCA_037074715.1). Taxonomy (NCBI): domain Eukaryota; kingdom Viridiplantae; phylum Streptophyta; class Magnoliopsida; order Magnoliales; family Magnoliaceae; genus Magnolia; species Magnolia kwangsiensis. The sequence continues at coordinate 87,742,017 of CM073581.1, forward strand.
TTAAAAACTTCTCATGGGCCGTAAAGGTTTTGGATCTAGCTGATATTTGTGTGGTCTCTTCATGCAGGTCTTTGTAACCTTATCAACAGGTCGGATGGAAAATAAGCATTCCGGCGGTCCCCAAAAAGTTTTAAATGGTGGGGTTTAAGCACGACTGTTTCCTATGGTATGGTCCACCTAAGATCTGGATCTGCCTCATTTGAAATGGAGGGATGGTGTGGATGTAAGGCACATACATCACAGTGGGCCCCACAGTTAGGGATCCACCAAAACTGCGCCCTTGCATTATAGCTGTGTTGTATTAGGTGTGTACCCTCGTCCAGCGGGTCTCTTCAAGGCCAAAATGGTCTTTTAACCTATGATTTCTTAGTCAAGTTAAAGGCATGTTATGAAGGGTGAATAGATGGTATTTTCTTTTTAGAGCCTATAAGAGTCATCTCTTGTCTTAGGAAGAGGGAGGGGGTGTTCTCCGCGAGGTGGGATGGTTTTTCCATATAGGTTCTCTTGGTGCTTGATAAGAAGAGGTGAGAGGTATTTATGTTTGCTTCATTGTATTTAGGGGTCGTTTGGCACCATGGATTTGGGGGGATTTGAGGGGGTTTCAAATCCTTTGGTTGTTTGGTAGCATAAAGTAACTGGGGGTTTCAAATCCAGGGGATTTCAAATCCCCTTAAAGAGGGGGTTTGAAATCCACGGTGAGAGCTTGGATTGCACCTAAAATCATTTCAATAGTTGCATGTGTAACATGTGTGTCACCATACTATTATTCTATTGGGCCCATGGCCCACTAATGATATAAAAAAATAATTAGATTATCAATGGCATCACCATTAATTACTTCAATATGATGATCGGTATCATCCAAACATTCTCCATGTAAATCAATGGTTAAAATCGTTGGTTGATCACTTGGACATGATCTCATGCTTGTGGCTCATCCGAGACTTGGAATTTCATCATTTTTGGGCAAAGCATATATGTTGGCGGGCTTATTACAACCATAGTGTCGAACACTACATAGCTCACTAATTAGAGCTATTAAAGTTGATTTAGTAATTAAATTTAAACCCCTGTAAATATACCATGCATAGCTACTTTTGGATTAAAGTTGATTCCCAATCCAGGGTGCCAAACACAATAGGAGGATTTCAAATCTAGAAGGTTCTGAATCTAGGGTGTTCTATATCCACTCTCCCAACCAGGCCATTAAGCAATACTTCTCTTGTATCTTGTATTCTCTTTATTTTACTAGCGGAATGATTGGCTGGTGCTTCTCCATGTCTGTAGTCATGTTGTAACAAACCTTGTATCTTGTGTCTCATTCTCTACTCATTTTCATATATACATAAATCTATGGTGATTGGTTATCTTGTGTATCATTCTCTACTCATTTTCATATATACCCAAATCTTGGGATCTTGGTCTGTTTTATAATGGTGAGATCCTTATCTACAGTTATGGTTATTTCAGGAGTCATTTGAATGCCTGTAAATGGGTCAAGTTGTAAATGATTTACAGGTAAATCATCTATAAACTGTGTTCGGATGGCCTTTTTTGCATGTAAATAATGATTTACAGCATTTACCCCCATCTCATTTATAGGCAAAAAGTTCGGATTTCATTCATAGGCTCTCCATTCACAGCCTAACAGATATAAATGAAAATAGTTGGTCTCCATTTACAGGATTAAAACAATTTACAGGCTATCCAAACACATACAATCATTTACAGTTTAAAGTGTAGTCTACTCAATAAGGTGGACCATAACATAGAAATAATGCATAGGCATTGATAAATCACAAATAAAAGTGTAGTCTACTCAATGAGTAAAGTGTGGCTGATTTTGCATGAGGTTATTCCAATGATTGGGCCTACCTATTGGACAGATTGGATTTCTCACACACATGAAAGGTTGGATGTTCTTTGCTGAGTGGACCATAAATTATAGTCCAACCAGTTGGACTTGAGACGTGTGTGCGCACGTGTGTATGTCGTCATCCATCATCTAAGCCTTATCCCAACTAATTGGCATTGGCTACATGAATCCTTCTTTGCCATTCCACTCCATCAAACGCCATAACATTTAGACCATAGCCTTTCAACTAATACCAACTCACTCCTTTTGGGCCGTCCCCTTTCCCTTTCATAGCCTTTTAACTCATACCAACTCACTCCTTTTGGGCCTTCCCCTTGCCTTTTCGTAGCCTTTTAACTCATACCAACTCACTCCTGACCAACGTTTTTGAAATTGTTATCTATCGCAAATTGTAATAGGTGTTGAATCATATTGAATTGAAAATCGCATCATAAATAGTAAGATTTTTTTATTTTTTTTAATGTTTTCCTTAAAAAAATGAAAACTACAAATAAATAAGACAAAAAAAACTCATCAATCATCCTTTTGCCATCAATATGCACCAAGAGTGACCTGATTAGAAAGATATCATCATATGGATGGAGGAGATTTTTGAGGATAGTCCATCCACTGACCTTTAGTCATCTTTTTTCACAACAGTTCATTTTCTCATAATGTGTAGCCACTTCATGAGAAGAGGATCTGATTTCAGGCCACCACATGTTCACAAGATCCCCCATTTGATGCATGGCCCAGACCCACACACACTGCCACATGGACATGAGTGTGGTGGATCCTTCTTTAGTCTACCATAGCTCCAATAGCCTTGGAGATGCTCAATGCACTCATTTCTTAACGTGGAGACTCTTCAACCACACACATGGCTCAGATTGTCCAAATCATGTAACCAACTGTTGATGGAGCATAATTTTAAAATTTCAGCGAGAAGATAAAATTAATTATCTGAGCTTCCCTCGAATTTGGACCACTCACTGCTTTACTCTCAACTGTCTATCTATCGTATAGCCAGTTTGGATGGTTAGGATTGCTTGATCAGTGATGTGCTCCATCCATAAATGAACCACAATTTAGATGGTTTGGATAGCTGCACATCGGTGCCACATGTGAGGTCTTTTTTGAATTGTGCAAAACTAACATAGGTTTGTGTGCCCCAAAATTGACTACTTTGAAATGCTTACAGATTCCGGTTATTTTGATATGTAGGCATTCAAAATTTTTAAAAATTTACATGTGGAGTACTTCCACTTATTATTTTAATATGTAGGCATCCAAAAATTTTAAAAATTTACATGTGGAGTACTTCCACTTATTATTTTAATATGTAGGCATTCAAAATTTTTAAAAATTTACATGTGGAGTACTTCCACTTAAATTAAACCGATTAAATTTTGGAATTCAATATTGCTAGGTCAAAGGCCCAAAATCCAATTGGTTGAAGAGTCCTAAGCTATAATTCATGGACACTTGTTTGTTGACACAGGACCACTGGATGTTTTTCTTTTACTGTCCAATAAATTTCCACCAATCTAACAGTAGATTAAAAAACTGTAAAATTTTGGGTCACTGGACATCTAAACTGGGGCCCACAGTCAGTTTATTTTGAATTACTTGATTCCATGTTTGCAATATCCAAGTAATTAGTAATTATCATACATCACCCTCTGCTTGAGTATTGAAGTTTATTTCTCTATTTTAAGTGGTAGGGGATAATAATTAATTTGAGCACTAATTCCCTAAGTTCCCTATGTACACGGAATGCATGCTCATTATTTTAAAGGGCAGATCTACTGTGCACCATGCATCATATCGCCATGGGCTTAACTGATGTGGACTGGCCATTGAAAAGGTCGCCTCATGGTTGTGCCGGTCTCAAAACTTGTAGTTGATTTGTTATTTCTAACCACTTATTCCTCTTGTGGAAAAGAATGTTTAGTGGTCCACATTCAATGAATATGTTTGGCCCACCCAGAGAGCCTGGACGCGTATGATGAAGTCCACGTGATAAACATCTGGATCGTAGACCAAAGTGTTTTAAGCATGCTTGTATATGGACTAATATATTCCTCATACAAATATTAGATATTTTTTCCCCAAAGAAATTGACATTGAATTCCTTACTCGTTAGAGCTTATTTTTGCTGATTTTCTGCAGGCTTTCCACAATCGTGGATTTCATCAGATTAGCCACTGAAATAGTCTTTCACCTGTGGGATACCAACTCCCTAGCATACATAGTCAAGCTTCAAGAAAACATTGATTCCCTAAACAACATGAACGAGTTGAAATTTGGAAGGGACAGAAATGAAGAAGGGGGATGCCACCAGGTGACAGTGACTCAAAGCCATTTGAATTGTTGGTCGGGCTGCAAGGTGGTGAAGAAACCCGTGGTTGTCATGATAGACAAATTGCTTCTTGGTTTCTTGAGCTCCCATCTCACCTTTGCTTTCATTTTCTTGCCAAAACAAACCCAGTTGCCATTCAATATGCTTTTGAAACTTTGCCACCTAGTGCCCAAATCACCACATTGAAATCATGGGAAATTCCGATAAACTCGTTGTTGATCTTTTTCAGGAGTGTCGTCTTGCCGACTCCTCCCATTCCATATGTTTCGACAACTCCCACTACATGTTCTCTAAGTTAACCTTGAAATTTATCCAATATCAGGTTCATGCGTAGATTTGATTTACTAGTATTCTCTTTAACAGCATCAAGAAGCGATTTTTCCGCCATGATATCAAAGGAAGCGCCTTTGCTCTTTAACTCGACTATATAAGTCACTTAAATAGTAAAGGCGCTTTCTTTAATGTTGTGGCGGACAAATCGTTTATGGATGCTGTTGAAGAGAAGCTTAGCAAATTGGCTCTAGGCGTGAACCTAATGTTGTATAAAGTTCAAGGTTGGCTTAAAGAAGATGAAGTGGGCGTTGTCAGAGTATATGAAATGGGATGAATCGGCAAGACGACTATCCTGAAAAAAATCAACAACAAATTCATTGGGGAGTGCCATAATTTTGATATCTGGATTTTGGGGTAAAGGCAATATGTTGGATGATGTAGGGCAAGATTGTTGGTATTATTCATCCATGTAGTATGTAGTCAAAACATGAGTAAGTTTTCATATGGGATGATCAACAAGAAATTCACCAGGAATGCACATGATTTTGATGTCTTGATTTTAGACTAAGAAAGAGATGATGGATGATGTATGGAAAGATTGTTGATATAATGGTAATCTTCATCAATGCACAACTAAAACATGAACAATGTAGTTTTTGCCACACCCGTTTGTACTTGTGGAGCCAAATCACTGGCAAGGTAGTTTTTCACCCCAAGGGTGTGTACTTGTGAAGCTATATCCAAGCTGTTTGCCCCACCATGAATGTAACGTGCCCGAGAATCTCCTCAATTGGTGAAACCTTTCCGTCCTTGACATGCAAATACATACTAAAGAAAACAAACCACATATAGTGGAAGAGACTCAATGGTTAAGATCTCCATCGTAGGAGATTTTTCAAGTTAGGGCTATCTATGATGGGTGTAATTAAATGAATGGCTTGGATGTACAGCTTAACAGGAAACCAGTGTGTTTGGTTGCATCAAATTTCATGAAATCACCATAAGGTGAGTTTTTGGATAGCACGTCTTTCCATTCCATGAGTTCTCTCTTGAATGGGCCATAGAAACAAAGAAGTCTGAAACTTTAAAGGATCATAGCTTCTTTCTTTGCAGAAACATTCCACGTACAATCAGTTAGGATCACTGTCTGTAATATGGGTCCTGAGGTGGGTGGCTCAGGAGCTCTGAAAGTTGCAATGATAGGATAATGGGATTATTAGAATCCTGACCATAGGACCCCTATCCTGTCCCATCTATTTTGTCAGCTTATTTTAGGGCATGTTCCATAAACAAATTTCAGTTGGACTACACCACAGGAAACTGGTTATTAGCCGTAAATGGTCCACTAGTTTTAGATCAAGCTGATATGTGTCTTTTCATTTCATCACATTATCAACGGGTTGGATGGCTGATAAACATTACTGTGGACCCTATAAAGTTTTTGATGGTCTGTTCAATGACCACTCTTTACTGCGGTGTGGTCCACCAGAAGTTTGTCTGCTTCATTTTTTGGACCATGCCACAAAATAAGCTAAACAGATGGACCGCTTGGATACTCTGCATACCAGACAAGCACATGTTGCTGGTTCAATGATAGCATATAATCCGTGAGCTACAAATAGACGGTTAAGAAATGTAATTTGGGAGATTTAAGTATATGGTTTATCCACTTCCTGAGCCAACATACCATGGCTTTGACTGGTGGGGATTATTCTTGGGAGAATCCAAACCATTGATTTTATGGGCCCCATTGTAGATGGACAATGAACCGGAAGTGTACGAGATAGAATTTTTCTAACGCTTAATAAGTGACCATAAAATATAAACGGTGGCAAATGAAGGTCCATTAGAATATTCTATTGTTGGTAATTCCAACGTGGGTTATGATCCAACGAAGAAACCCATCATATCAACTGCCTTGATCGATTAACTGTGGGCCCTGATGCTCTCCTTGGCGCCGAAAATTTCCCTGCTGATCCAAAAGTCCAGGTGGACCACACCATAGGGATGGCTACCATTAAAGACCTTCGAGATTGTGTATGGGCCCACCATGTTTTGTGTATTCCATTTAACCAAGGCAGAAGATTCAACATCCAGAAAATCTTCTTGTTCCAGAGGTCAGGCGGCATGACACATTATCTCAGAAGTTTTAGGCATGATTTTACATGGTGTGGCCCACCAGAGTTTTGGATCGTACATATGTTCCAGATTGACTCGTCTGGCAAGAATGGTATGGATCGGCTAGGCTGGACCATGGCTCGTTGAAGACCAACCTGTAAGCTAGATATCCCGGAACCCACTCAGCCCATACTGAGCCACCCTGCTAGATTATCATGTGGGTTGAACGGACCCTGCCCATCCCACTGGCCCAAGTACCCAACTCAACGGTCATTTAAATTGGCTTGGGCTGGTCCTTCACTCATAGAAAGATAATGTTCCTGTCCATCCACTTTGAATAAAGGTCCAAGTTAGCCAACGGCAACGGGTATTTAGCTTCGGCCCACATCCATCCGAAAGCTGGTCTCGCACCTGATCAGGACCTCATCTGGCCCAGTTTCAGCACAAGCTACGCATGCTTGTGATCTGAGCCACTCTTGAGGCGGTCGCATGCGTACACTGAAAATAGGAATGCGGTCATCTTTCTCCTAACTGTCCATTTCCCTTGTAGTGTGTGGCCCACCGGGCCTGATTTAAGGCCATCACGTGCTAATTTGGGCTCGCACATGTGCCCACATTGTCACATGGCATCCCACTCAAATGGAAGTCAGGCACAAGTGTGTGATATTGATGTATTGTCTCATAAATTAGATGGATAAGATAATCAATTGATCTATGGTTTAAAATAAATTTTGGGTCACATTCTCCTCACCATTCTTCATCAGGCTATTGTAATTAGAATTTCAGATATTGGAAAAAATATGTGTAGACACATCTACCCTATATGCCAATGCATCGAAACATTGAGAAAATAAACATACATGAATATCTAATTCACATTCGATTAATGTAGCTTTCCTGGATCTTCAAAAGACTATCACTCCTTGCCTTATTTTGTTCTAGGGTAGATCCAAAGCTCATATCACTACTCAACTTTTCAAGTCAGATCCACCACTGAAGCCTTCCAAAGGGCTAATGTTTATTTGTCATGCAACCAGTTCATAAGGTTATATAGACCTAGATGAAGGGATAACACAAATATCAGCTTTAAACCAAAACTTATGTGGCTCTTAAGAAGGTTTTAATGGTAGGCATTCAATCCCTACTATATGGTCTACCTAAGCTTGGGATCTACCTCATTTTTGAGTTTGTACCCTAAAATGATATGCGGAGATGGATGAATGGGATGGTGGGCCTCATAGAAGGAAGGACACAATCCGCTTCCACAATTGATAGGATTCCATCACATGATTAAGTTTGCCCATCCATGTCATGACAAATACAATCACATCTTAGGTGGACCATAACATGCCTGCTGCCTATGATTAAATGGCTGAATTGTATCTCACTTGATTAAGATCATCAATCTACTGTGACCCACTTACAAACATCCCATCTGTAGGTAGGGGCGGCTCAAAGTGGTAGGCGCCTAAGGCCTCCTAATTATCAAGGTCCTATATTATAATAAAATTAAATTTTTTTAATTATGAATGTCCTATATTATATCAAAATTAAAATTAAGAAAAGAAAAAAAACTTAAATTTTTTGAAATAAAACTTATTAAAAAGCCTACAAAATAAGAACATCTCAAAATTAGTTTACAAATTTAAAATTAAAAATAAAAAACAAATCTTAAAAACTAACACTATCAATAATAACAGTTTAACTTTATGGTGTCTTTTCAAAATAATAGCATCATTCTTAATAAATTCTTCTCCTAAAACTTAAGACTATAACTACTTATTTTATTGCTAATTAAGTTTTTAAAAAATTAAATTGTAACATCAATTTTTTAAATTAAATTCTAACTTCATTTTGCATCAAAAAAAGGCAAGAAGCAAATTTTAATGACTTGCCTAAAGCTTCATTTTTATGACTTGCCTAAGGCCTTAAAAAAATGTTGAACTGCCCCTGTCCATGGGTTAGAACTGAAAGGCTCAAGAAAAATCAAACTTAGTAAGGCTCTACTGCATATGGCTTTTATGGGGTCCAACTTGTGATGTTTCTTCTTATATACTTTCAAACATGCTTTGTGTGTTTAATGTGAGATCCCTTATCAGAAGCTTCTGTAGCAGCACAGTGAACTTTCTTTTAGCTTGCTTCCCGTTTCTCATCTACTACTTGTGGTGTGGCTCACTTGAGTTTTGGTTTGTGCTGATTTTTGGTTCTATGGCCCAACATCAAATACTGCCTCTAATGGACTGGGTAGATTGGATGGACAGTTGACGTGGGTCCCACAGTGGCCCATATATCATGTGGATTGAATGCACGGTTGATGTGGGCCCAGGTTTACGAATGTATTAAGCCTGGTCGATGCACAGTTGCTATTTCTATGTATCTTAGTAGGGCACGTCTAATGAATGTATCAGGACCCAAAATGAGCGGGGGAAGCTTTTATTAACCGGGCATCCCCTCACAACCGTTCCTTGTTGTGTGGCCCACCTGAGTTTCTGTTCGGGCTGGCCCCACTCCCTAACATCGAAGGCGCATCGGGGCAGATCGGATGCAATGGTGAGACCCACATCAGCCATGTACCGGTACCACTCTAACGCATGTAGCTTCTAGAAAGCGCACCAGGTACCAGATTTTAACAAACATCAACCATAAGGTAGACCCTATGCAACCCGAACATGCCAGAACCGTCTCTCCAAAGTACACGTGTCAGAGAGTATCAATCGGGACCGTATATTTAGTGGGGCATGTCTTGGATGAATCACTTTTAAAGAATACCTAATAAATGATAATAATATCTGACCGTTTTTCACAATACAATATAAACGATTAAAAATTTATATTTCTAACCGTCTTTTTTTGAGGCCACTGATCAGACGGTCAAAAACGTTCCATAAATATAGCTATAGTCAATTTTCATCCAGAGTACAAAAAATTATTTGGACGGCTCAGATTGATAGTTTATTCTTTCAAATGTCCCGTAGAGAGAGATAGCTCTACTGTATTCCGGTTCTACCGTACTTTCTCCCTTCAACAAAAACCAACTTCAAAAACCCCAAACTATATAAAACCCAAGAAATAAAAGAAAATCTCTCCTTCTCTCCGTTGATTGATCGAGATCTCTCCGCCATGGCTGCAAATCGGAGTAGCCTTCGGTTCTCAATCTCTATCTGATATCTTTTCTCAATCTCTCCCTCTTGCAATTCCATCTTCCGTTTCTTCCTGATGGAAGACGATTTGCAGAAGCGAAACACGGATTGCGTGTATTTCCTTGCATCTCCCCTCACCTGCAAGAAGGTAACAACGGCATTCCCTTCCTCTTATGTCGATTTTGTCTTGATTCGTATATTGCTTCGATATCTTTCCTTTTCTCGTTGGTTTCTGATTCTGTAACTTGGGTTTTCGTTTCATTTTCTTTTTGTTGCTTTGTTGTGGGGATGCATTGGGAGGATCCTGATTTCTAGGGTTTTGGTTGAGGGAATTGATCTAGGGTTTGTGGGTTGTTGAAGGATATTTGATGAAATGGCGGGGAATTATATGGTTGTTCTCTTAGGTCGATTTTGGAAATGGTGTTTCGGTTTTTCGTCGTTTGGTGTTGGGTTTGTGCGTTTGTGGTATTGGTTTTCTAGGGCTGGGGTTTGTTGGTTCTTGACGGAGGTTGAAGGGAATGTCGTGGTTTCTTCCTGGCATTTGGGAAATGGGTTTTGTTTTTGAGTCATTGTCGTTTTGTTAGGGCCGTATTGCTGTGATCTTGATTTTCTAGGGGTAGGGTTTGCTCCTTCTCGAAGGAGGTGGAGGGTGATGTTGTGAAATTTTGGTGTTGTTTTCTTCTCCTAATTGGGGGGGGGGGGGGGGGGGTTATGTTTTTGAGTTATTATTTTAGTTTTAATTTATTCATTTATTTTTTTGGGCTTGTGTGGTTGTGGTCTGTACGTTCTAGGGTTAGGGTTTCTGCCTTCTTGTAGTGTGAAATTATGGTTATTCCACTGATTTGGGAACTGGGACATTGAATTCTCAGGATTTTGTTCTGGGTTTGTGTGGTCATGATCTGTTTTCTGATTTTGATCTTCTTATTCTTCTTCTTCTTCTTCTTCTTTTTTCCCGAAAGATGAAGCAACTTTATTAGGGCCGATAGCTGAAAGCAAATAAAACAATGCAACAAGAAGAACAACTAACAAAATGAAGAAACAAAACTACACAAACCCTCAGGGGGCCCACTCCCTGATATACACGCAACCCTATTACACACCCCAATCTTGGAGCCCCTAAGATTATGGAAACTGCGCTTGTTCCTTTCCAGCCAGATTGACCAACACGCCACCCCCCTGAGGTGGAATGAAATGTCATGGGAATTTCAGTATTATCCTGTTATTTTGATTTGTTAACTGAGTTCCCATTATATTGTTATGGGCATGTGTGGTTATGGTGTCTATATACGATCTTAATCTTTTAGGGTTAGGGTCCGTGGTTTCTCAGGTATGGTGGAATGAAATGCCATGAAATCTCAGTACCTTTGCCTTATATGAACCAGGTTTTAATTTGCACTTTTTTCCTTCCCCGTTTTTTGTTCAGTGTGTTTGGGTTGGTCTGTTGCTAGGTTTTTTGATTTCTGGGCTTGCTTCGAATTTTTTTGAAGCTGTGGAAAGAAATGTTGCAAACTTTTGTATTCTGTCTCTATTGCAATTTGGAAAAACGATTTCTGTTTCTGGTTTTTTTTTTTTTTATAAATATAAATATATATACTTCACCAGAAGTGTGCTTAAATTTGATTGGTGATAGATGATCTGGTTTGCAGCTGAAATATATAAATCACCCTAAATCAATAAAGAATAATTAGAAAAAATGGCTTGGTTTATAAGTTAGGAATCTTTTACCAATTAAAAAAATGAAGGAAACTAGTGCAGCGGTATTTTGGTGACAGTGGGGTTTAGGAGTTCTGCTGGTGCAAATTTAAGCTTTCCTAATTGTTTTCGAGATGGATTTTTTCTTTAGATGAATGCTTTTCTCTTTTGTAACTACCATGGTATTTGATTTATTGATGACATTGATGTTTGGATTTCTCTCAGGGAAGTGAGTGCGAGTATCGGCATAGCGAGAGTGCACGGCTTAATCCAAGGGATTGTTGGTATTGGTTGGGTGGGAATTGTCTTAATCCAACCTGTGCTTTTCGGCATCCTGTGAGTCTTCAATTTATTTATATATTTTTCCTATGCAATCTGTTACGAGCTTAGAATCTCTTTGTTAATTGATAGTATTGTTGGCATGCATATCTAATATAGAACCAAGCTTCTCCAATGATAAAAGAGGAAGGTAATATGCATAATGCTGCATTTTTGTTCTATCAAGGTCCCTGTGTATACACATGGCAGACAGGTCCCGTGACCAGGGCTGTTGTTTAATTTATTTATATATATTTTTCATATATAATCTGTTACAAACTTACAGTCTCTTTGTTAATTGATAGTATTGTTGGCATGCATATCTAATATAGAACTAAGCTTCTCCAACAATAAAAGTGGATGGTAATATGCATGATGGCGCATTTTTGTTCCATCAAGGTCCCTGCTTTTACAAGTGGCAGACAGGACTAGTGATCAGGGCTGTTGTTCTGATACAGTAACACATTGGTAGGCCATATCCCAAAAGGCAGGAGGGTTGGACGGTTGTATTCATCCTATGGTTGCTTGTAAAATGGTTCGAGTCAACAGCCCACCAACCAGTAAAACTCAAAACAAAAGGATGGTCAGAGTTGTCCGATCAATGATTTTTTTGTCCATTGCCTGTCTACATATTTTTTGAAATGATAACACAAAGTGCACTAAACTAAGAAAGGACGAAACAGAGCTTCCAAATTTCAAAAATGGCTGAGTTGCCCCAGCTACAGATAGGGGCATGGTGGGGTCATCCTTAGCCAGAATCCCCGAGGAAAATGGAAGTGCGTTTGGAAAATACTCATTCTCTCTTTCAGCACAAAACTGAAAGCCTGAATTGAGCATACAGCTTGGACAGGCCCAGAGAAGAGCCACCACCTTTTACTCAGGTTCAGAAGAAGACTGCCAATACCTGCTTTGCTCACTCCAGATTCCTCGGTACCATGAATACCCATTCACTGGTGTTTGAATTTCCCTTTGCACTGCTGGGTATGGACTTCAACCTAAAGATCTCTTCTCAATTGTTGGCGAGCGACTCATAGAGCCTGTTGAATCCTCTCTGATCTAGGGACCACAAATGCAAGTTTGCTTCGATCTTCTCTGAGATGGCCGGAGCTGATTTTTCTTCATCCTAAAAAAATTGCTTGTTCCTCTTGAGCCATAGTTCCCGGCAGACAGCCAAAGGGGACAGATTCTAAAGGTCCTGTCCACATAACCCACCAGTTCAATGGTCTGATTACCTGACATGTTTGTGTATATGGAATACACGTGTGTTCCATGGAAAACATAATGATTATACACTGATTATTATTATTATTATTATTTTTACTGTAGAAAATTGGATTGCAATTCATAAGACAACAGGCACCTTGTTTCTTGTGCCAGAGAATTCCGACTGTGGATAAGAGTAATGATTACTGTGTGGAAACCACGGTGTCCAAACTGCTCTATTGTCTTGTCAGTGAAAAACAAGTTTCATTTCCACCTGGATCCTGTGTACCCAAAGATGCCCTAAAAATCAAATGAAAAAGAAAAGAAAAGAAAAAAAAGAAACTGATACTTCATATGGATCATTGTTCAACCGAGAACTGCAATCCTTGGTCTTTTTACATGATTGTAAGATTCTAATGAAATCATAATATTCAAATCATGAACTAAGATCCACCAAAAAATTGTAGGATCCAATTTGGATATTTGGAGCTGCTCTTTTGAGGAAGTCCTGTGTGAAATGGAGTAGGAGAGGTCCTAATTGTCTTCCTGAGGGGGCATTTGCACACTGTTGTCAGGGGGATTTTGTTTGCCACTTTGCCTTTTTGTTGTTACTTGTGGCTTCTTCTCAGCTGACAGTATCGAGCTTGAGATACTGATGAGAGAGTCATTTATTACTAGCATATTGCTGTTCTTGTTTGCCTTTTTTTTTTTTTTTTTCCAGTTAATAAATTTCGTTGTTATTCCAAAAAAAAAAACCTGTAAATTGTAACCAAACTGTTTGCTGCTTTCAGAATCTGTACATGACTACATGCATCCTGTTTCTGGTAACCATTGTCCAGAATGTGATAATCAGCTCAGAACTTGGCTGACGTGACACTATTTAGCTAGGCTTGGATTGTCTACTGAATTCGAGCATTATGTAGAACCATCTCAAGTCATGTCAAATTTGTAAATTGAACTAAACAATTTCCAAGCGAGCTGAGTCGAATTCGGCGTCAAAAGTCGTTGAGCTCAGATTACTTACCAAAAGAAAAGAATTGATTTTCATGTTGAGTCTCGTTTTTAAACATAAGTCTGTTTCATCCTTAATCCTTTTTGATGAATAAGCTGATTTTTTATTGCAAAAAGGAAGAAAAGAATACAGAATACGATGCAAAGAGTTGGATCAGCACTCCAAACACAAACAGGCACACCCCATAAAGAGATTAAAAAACAATAAAATCCTCAAAAGCCCAACACCATCAGCATAGGAACCACAAAACTGAAAAGAAATCAGCCTCCCCAAGCAGAAAAAGAAAAAGATATAATCATCTCAGATCTTCTATGAGGATATCATCCCTGCTTGCAGCCTGCTTGGCCAAAATGTCTGCTTCTCTCTTCGCTTCTCCATGAACATGTGTAATGGAAATCTGATGAGCACTCTGATTGCAGGCCTTCTCAACAAGATCCTCAATCCTCCAAGGTGGCTGCCCACCTTTAGCCTAGGAAATTGCATTCGACTCTTCTCCTTTGATGATTTCAGGAATTAAACTTGACTCTGCAACTGATTTTATGATTAGAAAAGGGATACTGCTTCCGCGGTGTTAGAGTCTGATGAATCTGTCCTAGCTTTAATCATGCCCGAAATCCTGCTGCTCCTGTTATGAATCACACCCCCACCCATGCAGCCCAGGGAGCACCCATCAAAATTCCCTTTGAAAAAACTGGAGCGTGAGGAGACCAGGATGCAGCCACGTGGTGATGAACCCGATTGCAAAACAGTTTTGTGATTAAACATCCCTGAAGAGATTCCCCTGTATCTAGGATCTGCTTGCAACATTTCTAACCTATCAAAGATCCTCTTGTACCTTTCGAGCTATAGCGACCTTGACTCAGGGGTGCCATATTCCAGAGGATCCTACCAAAGGAGCCTCGGCTGAGGATGACCAACTGCTGACCACGCCCTGGACAGCTTGAGGAAAGTCCCTAGCCATTTCAAACAGAGATAGAATGCCAATCCATTCTTTGCTGGAGAAGCTACAATTGATGAAAAGATGGCTTACCAATTCTTTTTGTGCACAACAAAGGGGATTGGCAGGGTAAAACTTCTGTTCCTGAGATGTTCCATAGTGAGTATTTTGTCTAAGCATGTTGTCCATGTGAAAGCGTTGATTTTTCTGAACAGTGGCGTTCTGGATGCGTCTCTCTCAGAAAGTGAATTAGCTAGAGATCTTACAAGAAATGGCCGTTTGGCTCCAGGCTCCAAACATGCAAGGCTGCCAATTTCACCCTCTGTTGGATTGCGGTGGGAAGTCAGACACCAAACAGCACTGCTCCCCTTCTTTCTGCCACTTGATTGACTGTGATCCTGCAATTTGTGGCAATTGTGTAGTACCCAGTAAATTCTTCAGAAATGGGATGTCCTTGCACAAAATATCTTCTCAAAACCTGAAGTTAACACCAATGTTACCTAAAACATGAAACCCCCACATTTTCTGTTCCGGATCGAGTGGTTTTGGATCATGGGTCATTTGTGATCTGGATTGCTATTTTTAGCAACCCAACATTATGGCTCTTTATTCTTATTATTGATTAACTTAATGCGAATTTATATTTACAATGTAGAGATTTGTACTTTTATTTATTTTGTTATAATATAGCACTAAGCATGCGTAGTCTATTGATAATAACATTCATCATTTCATATATAAACTGCTACATGAGTTCATATGCATGGAGTGACACACATGATCCTACTAAAGCAACCCACAATCCAGGTGACCTTTTGTTAGGACTGGAGGCCACCTTGACGCAGATGTTGTTTGCACAGAAATTGAAACAACAAATGTGTGAGCCTGCATGCCTGGAAGCGGTTCTAACATCCGAGTTTTTGTTGGACCATCATTAACTGGGATTTTAGAGCCCCACTTCCAGGCGTATGCAGAGGTTATTGTTGATACCCCATATTCTCCAATCAGGATAGATCTAAGAAAGATAGGATTCCCTCTTCCCCAAACACCAGCATCATTTTCCTAAAAGAGACATCAATTTAATGAATCTCACACCGAGGCCCACACTTCAAATAGGCTTCCTAGTCTCCTAGCAGGTTACCAGATGGAGTTTCTGGGCACTATCCTGATTGTTCCACAAGAACTGCTTTTTGATTGCCTCGATATTGGCAGCAACTTCATAAGGCACCTGGTCGCCAATGGCAGATGAAATGGGAAGGAGTCCAGCTATAACAGTGTTATTTTGCAGCCTGGGAAGTTTCAAGTCTTTTGTTGAACCTTTCGATCACACAGTCCCATGCATCCATCCCTATTTTTCTATAATAGACTGACATTCCTAAATGCTTGATTGGAAACTCAGTCATTGCACAGCCAATTTTAGACGTGATGTCTGTGAGGTAAAACTTGAAGACTTAGCGAAGTTAATACCAGCCAATTTTCAGTTAAGCCTTTTTATGAGAAGATTTGGGGCTTGGAGGCTGCTAGAAGCTGCGAGTTTTTTCATGCTTTCTTGTTATACAGTGCTCCCCCTAAGGTGGTTTCCTTTGTTTGGCTAGTCAGGAGGTAGGATATCCTAACTGTCGAAAACCATAAGAGAGTCATGATTCCTCCCAATACTTGCCTCCTTTGTAAGAATGACGCGTAGTCGATCGACCACTTATTCATTCACTGTTCATTTGTAAGTCAAGTGTGGTTGCATATTCTAAGGATCTTTGGCATCGACTAGGTGATGGATCATTCAGTAGGCCATCTGTACTAGATGTGCATGGTGTTCAGCTAGATAAGGAGAGGCTCGTCCATAAGCATTTGAATTTGCTTGCTGTCCTTTGGAACATGGGGGGAGTGCAATGCACGTTGTTTCTGCAACAAGTTGGGGCCGTGGGAGGAAGTTTTTTGTGCTGCTCTTTCTGTAATTGGGTGTCTCTCTCTCTCTCTCTGTGTGTGTGTGTGTGTGTTTTTCTTTTTGTGTTTTCTTTGCTGTCTTGTCAGTTGTCAAGCAGCCTCTTAATAAAATAAGTTCATTATCCTTCAAAAAAAAAAAAAACCCACCAGCGATACTACTATTCATCAAGTTCACTATTAAACTAGATACTGCTTCAGAGATAATAAGAATACGAATATCCCTGAAATTGCAAGCTTCTTCAGCTGATCTGTCCCCAAACAATAGGTTGTTGTTTGCATAGTCGACATGGGTGGCTCTAGTTCTGTTGCTCCCCACTGTCATGTTGTTGATCAGCCTGTTGTCCAGACCTTTTTGGATTAATCAAGAGAGAGTTTCAGCCACTGCTGAGAATAACAGCGGTGAGGGGGGATCTTCCTGACAGATTCCTCACCCGAAAATGAAGAACCGTCTGGAGGTTTCCATTGATTAGGATAGGGAACAAGGACAACTGACGTCATCTTCGACCAAGTTGCGCTATTTCTGCCCAATACCTATCCAGCCCAGTAAATATAAGGGATCTCCAATTAAACCAGTTTTAAGACTTGGGCTCGCCCACCTTGAGGAGGAATCCATTGAGACCCTTTCTAGTGTATTTGTTCTCCCACCTCATTAGAAGTAAACGGTCCATTGCAGACTGCCCTCCCTCGCACAAAAACACTCTGAGAAGGAGAAATAACATTGCAGCCTCAATGCCAACACCTTTGCAGTGATGTTGTATGTGCTGGCGATGAGGCTAACAGGCCTGTAGCAGAACCACTCCCGCGCCATCTCTCTTAGGAATTAATACAATGAAGTAGGCTCCCGCAGCTTTGCTTGCGGAAGCATGCCTGTGAACCTCGAAGAACACCTTCATAAATCATCCTGATCATGGCCCAGCATCTCTGATAAAAGTTCCGTGGGAATCCATCCCTCGAGCCCCCTTTGGCATCAATATTTGCCTTAGCTATTGCTTCCTCTCCAAACTCACATTCTAGCTTGTCAGATTGATCAAATTAAAGGATTGAACCATGCTGGTCTTTCACCCTTTTCCAATGAGCTCGTACTATTGAAGTGGACTTTGAGGGCGTTAATTATCTCAAATTTAGCATTATGGTATAGAACAGGCAATGATGTCATGGTTTGTGTGTGTGTGTGTGTGTGTGTGTGTGTGTGTGTTTTATTTTTAGTTTTTTTTTTTTTTTTTTTTGTGAAACTTGTTTTAAAAGTATTTACCATAAACTAATGCTAACAACTGATGTTTCTGAAGTTAAAATTTGAAGTGAGTTGTTTTTTAATAGCCTCACCTAGAAAGCTTGAGGTGGAGCCCAAGGCATTTTGTTACAAGCCTCAAGGTTTTGTTTCATTTATCCTGTAGGAAATTAAAGGAATTTAGAAATCACACACAAAAAACGGGTTAGCTTCTATCGATCAATAAATAAGTCAATCAGGTGCTAGCTTCAGAATATTGTCTGTTCATGCTGTACATTATAACTACACTTTTGCTAGCTCATGATCTCATCCTAAGAATATGCCACTTTTTGTAGTGGTGAATGGTGATGGTTAACTCACTGTGTTGACATCCTTTTTTTTTTTTAAAAAATAAAATAAAATTATTTTTAGTTTTTGCCTTTTGGAAATAGTACTGTCTTCTTTTGATCGCCCAGTTACTTCTTTTGCAGCCGTTAGATGGGCGCACAGAAACATCCTCAGACACGGTCCATGTACCACCTCATTTATCTGTAGCCACAAGCAAGACAAATGTGCCTTGCTACTTCTACTTTAATGCATACTGCGTTAAAGGTGAAAGCTGTCCATTTCTGCACGGACCAAATGGAGTTTCATCTGCTTTGAAATCCATAAAGGCAGCCTCTGCAGGTGCAGACACCCATCCTCTAGAAAATAAGCCTTCCACTGGAAGTGACACGGGACCAGGGTCTGCAGAAGCACCTCCCAAACAGGTTGAAAGAACCTCAAAGACGGTGAATGTACAGTTTCAGTCTAAGGATGTTCTTCAACTTGGGGCTCCTAATAATGTCGTAGAACATAGCCCCTCTCCACAGATATCTGTTCCCGACTGCGAAGAGGCAACTGAAAAGCTGTTAAACACCCCACTCCCGGAGGCCCACTTCATCGATAGTAATAGACCTCTTTTATGCTCAGATCAGAGTTCTGAGGAGCCAGCAAATGAATGTGTAGAGCCAGATGAGAGATGGGAATCATCACCTGGATTTGATGTACTTGTGGATGATGGGTCAGAGCAGCTGGGTTATGAGGATGACCCAGAATATTTACTAGCCCATGATAGGGAGACTGGGAGGAGGCTTCATGGCCATTTGCTCCAATACGATTATGAAGATCAAGTTGAGTATGACCACATGGATTACCCTGAGATCTTATATGAGCACAGTGTTTATGACTCCTATGATCATTTGGAGAAGGACCATCCTTCTGAGCATGTTCGAAGAGTTCCTGACCACTCCAGGGAAAGGATGCTGGCACCAATGATGTTCCAGAGAAGGAAATTGTTGCCTAGGGAACTGGAAGTCGACGGTCGAAACGGTGTAGATCTTCGAGACCACCTGAGGAAGCGCAAGAGGGATGGTCGTCAAGTGTCCCGTTCTCAGAAGCGCCACTCATCTCATATTAATGATGGTAGCAGGGAGCGACCTGTGAGACGTGCTGTGGGCCGCCGTCTCCATGGAAGGTTGGCATCAGAGGTTGGAAAGAATATGATCGGGTCGCACAGCGAGTCTGAGTCTCGCTTGAATGGTAATGACAGACCAGGCCGGTTGAGACACTCACAGTCTAAGCACAATAGGCCCAGGCTTCCTGGGAAGGAGAAAAGGAGAAGACCTGCAAGACAGCCGACAGTTCTTTCCTCAGAGATCTCAAGAGGTATGATTGGGAATGATACAAATCGCACATCGTTCACAGGACCAAAGACCCTTGCACAGATCAAAGAAGAAAAGAGGAGAGTAGGGGCAGATGAAGGTAACTACAGAAACAGTGGCAATGTCATTCATAAACGTACAACTCGAGGTATGTCTGAAGATTTTCAGGGCCCCAAACCACTTCGTGAACTAATCAAAGACAAAAGAAGGCTTGGTTCGGAGCATGAGCATGTCGAGCTTGCCATTTCTCGTCCTGAGATGGATGACTGGCATTTAGACAAAGATAAGGAAACGGGTTATCAGCGAAACAATGAAAAGCAACTCAGAGAAGATGAATTTGAGTCTGTCTATGATGACGATGACGACGATGATGGGCTTGAGAAAAAGCTCGCTGGCATACTTGCTTAATTTTTGAAAGTTCAACGCCAACGACTTGGTTCTTATCTGGTTCTGGTATATACTCTTACTAGAAGTAGATGAATTAGGGCAGGCTCCCATCTGGAATGCACAATAGGTTTCAATGCTTTCATCACAATCATCTGTCCTGATTTTAGTATTGCGTTTTCTTTCCTGTATAGAGCTGCTGATTTTCCATTACTCATGCAGTGTTCTTCTTTAGTTAATCTCACTTAATCATTGTATTGTGTTGTGGGTAATGCTGTAGGGTTTGCCCCATTTTGATTGCTTCTGGCTGCGTAAAATGAAAGCCGTCCCATTTTGCTGACTCCATGAACTGGTGTTCTTTTTTCTCGTCATTTCTCTTTTATAACGGCTTTGGTGTGTGTTTGGATGCACAATCAAATTGAATTGTTATTGCCAATCTAATGGAATTAAAGCAACTGATCACCTTCTTTGGAATTGGACTTGGAAGAACAAAACAGTGGTGCTTCCTTATTAAGGATGGTGGGACCACATCATTAAATTCTGTCATTTGCACTTTTGATTGAACCATGAGCCCTTTCCTCTCTGATTGGATTCGCAAGTGAAATGCCAATTTCTCAATCGTTGTGGTCAAATGGGATGATGTTCTCTATGGCTAATAGCAGTTGCATTTCTTCCTAATCCCAACTTGGAAGCAGTGCATTGGGCTTAATAGGAATGCGACCGGAGGTCCTTGTGACTCGAATCATTTCGATTTCCAATTCAATTCGATGGTGCACCCAAATAAACACTCTCTGGTTGTGCTGCGCCGTTAATTGGGATTTGGGGGTTTGTTAGTGGCAATGCTGTTCAATGGGGGTCCTTTTAAGTTGATAGACTTGAAGGTCAGAGGAGATGGACCCTTGATGACTTGGTTCCTGTTTTGGCTTTTGTAGTTTGATTTTGCTCTTTTGTGACCATCCATTGAATAGCTTAATCTATCTGTCTAGAGATAGAAAGAGGGCTTAATACGTTTTGTCAATCTGGTGTATGGCGGCATGAGGTGCCATCGCTCAGCAATCTTGAAGTAAGCAGTGGTCCACTTTCAATAGGTGAAAATTGAATCCTGATTAGGTAACAAGAATAGGTACTTTCAGTTGACTGGACTCCGATTAGCTGTGACCCCTGAATGTGGGGCTACGGCCATCTGTTTTGCAAGCTTATTTTAGAGCATGATCTCAAAAATAATAAGCTGGCAAAACGGGTCCACAGTGTGTATATACAACACATGTATTAAGGTGGGTCCTATGGTCAGGATCGCATCCATGTGCTCAGATCTGTGGTTGCAGCAAATTTGTGTTCCAATTGACTGGGTCGAGTTGGAGTGGATTGCGCAGTGGCCCTACTACCACCCCCATGACTTGAGATGGTGGGATTTGATTGGGTCATGTAATACTAATTTAAATTTGAAAGTGAAAAAGAAAATATTCATGAAACAAGCCCAAGAAGCTTTTGGATGCCGGTGAATTCTTTTAGTTGCAAATGATAGTGGGTGTTCAATCAACACTATTTCCCATGATGTGGCCTACATGAAATTTGGATTTGCTTTGCTTTTAGGCCCATGCCCCAAAATGAGTTAGAGCCTAATGGATAGTGTGGATATACAAAACACATGTGGGCCTCATTGTCACGACCTAACCTAAACGGGGCTTGATTCAAATGCAAAAAAATAATGAAAAGGAAAGAATAAAAAAATATATATATAAAAACCCTAATTACCTCAGCTGACCGCATAGAGAGAGAATTTACTGAAGCTCCATAAATGGCTCAAGTTTTTCTGTAATGAAAGTATGTTTTCTCCTTTTTTCCTCTTTTTTTCAAAAATCAGGTAATTGGCTTATAAGCTATAATAAGTGAAAATAGGAGACTCTGCCATGTAACTTTTTATATATATAAAATTTACCTGTAAGTGATTTACAGTAAAAAAAAAATTTCTCCCGTCCATTTGTGCTAGTTCATCTTAGGGTGTGTTTGGACGGGCGGATTAGGTGGGAGTGAGTTGTATTAGGGTGGATTGCATAGCTTTCAATGTCATAAATGAGTTTGTCAGTGGATTACATGCAATCCCACTGGATTGCTCTATCCAGCGGCCCAGCCATGCCATGTTTGGACGGGCGGATGGGATGGGATTTCAAAACCAGAGTGTTTGGCCGGGCATAAGATTATATGGGATTGATATACTTGTGCCGACGTCCTTCCAAGGGCGCGGTTATAACCCCACTCGCGCGGAAAAGGATTGGCTACTCTCCCTCTGCCACCAGCCTCGTGTGCTCGGTGCTATGTGGGACCCACCATATGTATGTGTTTCATCCATTCCACTCATCCATTTTTAAAGATCATTTTAGGGCCTGACACAAATATTGAGAAGGATATAAATCTCGGGTGGACCACGCCACAGGAAAACAATAGTGATTGGATATGCACCATTAAAATCATCCTAAGGCCCACTGTACTGTTTATTTGACATCCAATCTGGTGATTAGGTCATACAGGCACAGATGAAGGGGAAAAAAACATATCAGCTTGATCCAACACTTTTATGGTCCCCAAAAGGTTTTTAATGGTCGACGCTCACTCGACACTGTTTCCTCTAATGTGGTCCAAATGAGATTGATATATACCTCATTTTTGGTCTCATACCATAAAATGATATATAAAAATAGATGGACGGCATGGATGAAACGCATAAGTCATGTTGGGGCCCACAGAGCATCAACCACAAACCAATGGCTGGTGGTAGGGGGAGTAGCTAATCCGCGTCCCATTCGCGCCAACGGACGGATTACCATCCATTCTCAGGTGGACCACACCACATTAAGATATAGCCGCAATGCCTATTATTTTACCAAATAATTTCACATCAAATATGTTCATTAGGCCATACAGGCCCAGACGTAGATATAAAACAAGATATCAACTAATATTTGGTGTTTTTAAAGGTCAAACCTCATTCAACATTGTTTCCTGTAATGTGGTCCACGTGATTGTTGGACATGCCCATACATTGTAGGGTCATAAAATTGTGTGGGGCCCACACGAGGTATGTCTCATCAGCATCTTTAATATCTAGTTTATTCAATCAATATCACTGTCACTATGGAATATAGCTGTGTATCAGATACACTAGTGTGATATAGACAGATCCTAACAGGTGTATAGCAGTCGAAAATATAGATATATGAAAACATGAGAAGCAAAAGACAATGTCAAACATAAGTCGGGTGAGAAAATAAGAGGAAAAGAAACAAGTGACACATAACATTATACAATCATCCGTGTTGGGCTAGAATTTAAAAATAACAAGAAAGACAAGAAAAAGGACACCGACGCCAACTAGAAGGGCACAAAATATCTTTTTGTCTGATGACTCTGTCATACTAATAAGCTTCTTAGATCATTCCACATGCTAATAAGCTTCTTTCCTCTCTGTTGCTATTTTCTATAACTCTCTTTCTTTTTCTTAGATCATTATGTGTTCCACTGCTATGGCTCTGTCATACTCATGATTTTTTTTTTGATTTAAGAAAATGATTTGAAAGGTGTAGGTGATTTTGATCAAACTGATGGTTTATTAGATCAGTTACTATTGATATACTCAAACCAATTATGCTGGTATGCAGCTTGAAAATGCTTTGAAGGCCTCTGAGACTGCTCAGGATTTGCTTCACTCTGAGCATGCAAGTTCTAGAGATAACTATTCACAAATGAAGAGTTCCAGTTGTTTAAGCTTCAGGTACAGTTCTGATTTACTTCCTAGGAGCAGACGTTAGTGTAAATGGATGTATAAAAGTTTATACAGGAACTATTCTTTGAGTGGGAAACAGTTTACTGTTCTATTTATTCTTCTTCGCTCATAAATGTCCCTTCGATGTTATGGACACATGGTTGCAGGTTAGAGAAATGAATTTGCTTCGTGAAAGCAATATGCAGCTTCGAGAGGAGAACCAACACAACTTTGAGGAATGTTAAGTTTGTCTTGGAGAAATTCTCTCACCATTGTAAATGAACTTTAGGGACTTTTAAGTTCAACTCTCTTGTTGGCTTTATGAAATCTTCTTACATTTTACTTACGAAGGAAATCTATGTTTATGTTACTAGGAGTAATGGATAATTAAGGCATCTTATTGACAAAAGAAATATATGTTTTTGGTTCTTAGAAATATTGTGAAATAGCTCAAAAAAGCTAAGATGGGGGCCGAGCATCTGGGCTGTCTGCTAAAGGAGAAACAATTTGAGGTGGATGCTTGTCGGAAAGAAGTTGAGATGAAAGACACAGAGATAGAACAATTGGAACATAAGATACTTGAGGTATCTTTTAGGAAACAAAACTGCTTACAATTGACATCCTCCTCATCTCAACAATTTGATTCCTACTTCTGTTAAAGTTATAAGAAAGGTGTAGAAGTATTGATGTGGAGAACACAAATCCGGATCCCTTATCTCCTATCAGATTCCTAATAAGTAATCTGGATCCCTTTCATATTCTGACACAAATTTAATATGTAAGGATTGATTGATCAGCTGGGCATTCTGTACATGGTTGAAGGTTTTTATGGGATTATTATGTGTTCCAGTGATGTGGGAACACAATTGAAGGTTGGAAATGCCTTTGCCTAATTGCACTGTCGAATTTGGTAATGTTTGAAGTGTTGAGAATCATGTATGGAGTTATTTATGACTTCGAACACATTATTTTTTTAATTGTATATTATACAATTTGAAGCAAATACTATTTGCTAGTGTTATGATCCAGAAAACATCAAACTATTTCAAACAAACTACTAGGATGTGCATTGATTGCTAGCTATCTCACTAGTGAGATGATATCACCAAGTTCTGTGAGCCCCACCATAATGTGTTGTATACATACATACCCATTCATTTGGCGAGATCATTTTAGGCCGTGAGTTTAAAAATGAACAGGTCCAAATTCCAAGTGGACCTCATTACATAAAAAAGAAGTGAGGATAGTGATGCCCATTGGATACTTGAAAAGGTAAAGAAACAACACCAACAAATGACTGAAAGCCGAACAATGGTTTTACAACAGAACTGAAGAGTAATAACATATTATGAGTGCATTCACATGCTTGAAAATTGGTCCTTATGGCGATGCACATTTTTAGGAAGTTGCTTTCGCAGTTGAAAGTAGCTTTCATAGTTGTGGACTCAATAAGTACACAACAAAAAATAATTCTCGGATACCCACAATCCAAAAAATGAACTACAGACAGTCATGAAGGAAAATGTAGAATCATAAGATTATGCTTCCAATGAAAAATATTAATGAATTACATACTTGAGGAATAATGTTACCATGCCGTTAACTTGAGGAGACGAGCATACCTGCTAATTACAATTCTGAATGAAATAAATAAACAAGTAGCTACAATGATTTGATTTGGGAGCATTATTAAGTAATGATAAATGAATGTTCAACAATTAAATTCGATCAAGCATCCAACTACATCCGAAAGCAAAATTTCTTTCGAAAGAAAAAAGAGACAGACACATAATTGGCCTGCTTATTTCTGCTTTTAGATAATTGGACTTTAACTAAAATTCATAAGGTAAGATACTAAAACAAAGTTTCTATGTATGAAAGAAGATTGCATTTTTCTGATCATTAAGATAATTATCTTGATGAATTAAAATAAAAATATAGGAGAATGAATTTTTGTTGTCTAAAAACCATGAGGAAAGCATGAACATCATTAAAAAAAAACAGTATGTAGTTCATTTTATCAGTTACCCCACATCCTAACAAATCTTTCTCTATATAGAAATTAAGAAACTACTTCCAATAGGAAACTGAATGTGAAGAACGGGATACGCAATTAAAATCGCACGAAGACAACTTTTGGCAAATGCAAGTAAATGAATTTATATACATCATGCCATAACATAAGATTTTAAGGGGGGAAATGTGCAAAAAGGAACATAGCCATACTTAACAAAGAGTTCATGTGCTTACACCTATAGTAAATGAAATTACACAGTTTATTAATAAATGAATACATCTG
This sequence comes from Magnolia kwangsiensis, assembly GCA_037074715.1. Taxonomy (NCBI): domain Eukaryota; kingdom Viridiplantae; phylum Streptophyta; class Magnoliopsida; order Magnoliales; family Magnoliaceae; genus Magnolia; species Magnolia kwangsiensis. Next base: position 87,768,221 of record CM073581.1, read on the forward strand.
CAAATGAAGATAGCATTGATCAAACAGTGGTTAACAGACAATGTCAATAAAAGAAATTCATATCACGATTCCAATAAAAACCAACCAGATAGATCCATCTGAGATCTACGATTGTAACACCTCCAATTTAGTAAAAAGAGATTCTCAGATGAACAATCTATGACAAATAGTATATAAATCATATGAGATTATATACCATTTAAGATTTACGAATCCGAAAAAATAACAAGGAGTCAAATTCCTCATATATATTCAAAGAACCCAAAACCCCATGGGTCATCCAATTACCAGGACATTTTATAATCTGAATCCCTAATGCCTAAACCTGAGAATCGATATAGAGAAAACCCCACACGTCCATTCTACAACAACATCTCGTCCATCCGAGTTAACAGAATGTGAAGAGAATGAGACGATGCGGTGACACATTTTGCCACAGATTTTTGTAAGAAAGATTGTAGCAATAGGAATAAAAGCGGGGCTGTTTGGATGGACGGAGAAGAAATCTAATTGCACTAGTATATCAAACCTGGATTAGAAGCCATCGCAGCTAGCCAGACAGGCCAACTCCATATCGGAGGGCCTGTTTTACCAGAATCCACAGCTATACATTAGATGCATGAAAACCCTTCATGGAACTCTCGGATGCTACAGAAATCATTCATATCTGGAACATGTAAGACATATGCACAGTACAGAACAACGTCTCATGTTGTATGTGCGAGGAAGAAGACCTACCTCAGGACGACCATACCTTTAGCTCGCGATGGCAGCCGATCGATAAAAACGGCCATCACGACCTGATGGTGGTTGTTATAAACCCCATTTCGTGCCAAAACGAAAACCTACCATCAGCATCTCTCCCGCCAGATTAGAGGCCTGTGAAATAGCATCATGCAGTCCGTACGCTGGACTATGAACGAGCTAGGGATGGGATCGAGAAGGATAGCGAAGAGGTGAGATTTCAAGTCGGCTAGATTTCGCAATCCAGCGGATCGTCTCCCGAATCCAGAGACCACTCCCATCCATTGTCAAACTGCGCTGCCCAAATAGACCTGCAGCAGGGCGGGATGAGATTTCAAAACCCTATCCCACCTACTCCACTCTACTCCTATCTAATCCGCATGTCCAAACATACTCTTAGGGAGCTTAAAATGAAGCAGATCTAAAACTCAAGTAGACCACACCACAAAAAACAAACAGTAGTTATTGAACGCTCAACATTAAAAACTTCTTAGGGGCCACAAAAGTTCGGGAGCAAGCTGATATATTTGTGTTTCCCCTTCATCAGGTCTGTGTGGCCTTATATGAACGTTTTAGATGGCAAATAAACTTCATGATAGGCCTTAAGAAGGTTTCAACAGTAAGAATATTTTGATTGGTGTGGTCCAATTGAGCTTATGATCCGCTTCGTTGTTAGTTCCTGTCAAAACGAATGGATGGTGTGGAGATAAAACACATACATCAGGGTAGACAACACAGTGGTTGCCCTGCAACCAGGAATCAGTTCATCCCAGTTAGAATGACCAAGGGTAGCAGAAGTGAGTCCAAAGGAGAAAAAGAAGAGGAGAACGAGTGGAGCAGCAAAACCCGGTTCTGGTCAATCTAGTTCGGGTTAACCCAAACTGAAGTTGCAGCCCCCACTCAGCTAGAAACTCATTTAGTTAAGACCTGTCTTGTGACTGATTATTTCAAGGCAACTAATCAAATTTTCTCAAAAAATGATTTCTTAGTAAAAACTGATACACAGATGGTGAATGATCTTGCATCTTAAAAAAAAATAGTTCCAATAGCTGCATGAATTGATATTTGGCATAACAAAGTTAGAAACTAAGGTTTGTTGTTATTACTAATGAAATGTGCAATGATTACAAATTATTCTTGTGTTTGGTTTATCAACATTAACATTTTAATAATGGTATTTTTACATTACTTTAATATTAAATTATCATTATAGGAAATTGATATGGCCTTTTGGATTTAAGATTTTTACCATAATGTTATGAAACAGTGCAATGATTATATATATATTTTTAAATCTCTTAACTACATTTGCACCGGACTGATATAATCGTAATGATAACATATGTTTGGTTTAGCCCACCGATGCTTATTCCATGGGCATCGAATGTACCAATGCTTGGGTGAACAAAAAGAATAACGATGTCACTCTTTGGAACCATCATACTAGCTGGTGCTTATTTTATTTCTAATGATCATGTTAGTTCAACTATTATAGTCATATTTAGGAAGGATCACTTAGAACTGCTCATTCCATGGACATGCATATCCAAATGTGCTAAAAATTAAGAGGCACAATACTTACATGAATGGTCTTAGAATTGATCATCAGCCCTCACTCCATTGTTTGAGCTCTCTATATCAAAATTTGATGATTAAAGCATGGGCATGCTTGTAGACACATTGTAACACCCATAAATTTCTTCGAAAAAAATAAAATAAAATTTAAATCCAAATTTAAATTTAAGAGAGAGAAATTTCGTATCTCCTCTCCCTCTCTTATCCAAACTCTCTCTTACATTATCTTTGTATTCTCTTATCTCTCTCTCTCTCTCTCTCTCTCAACCTCCCAACAAGTCCTCCCTATTAAGAAAGAAGTTTTCATGAGTCAATTTTCAACCTATCAGCATTGCCACAAGTTTCGTTCTCGGGAGGAACATGAAAACAATATCGATATTGTCGATGATTGGAAATGCAGATAAAGATGGAAAAAATAGTAGAATTTTTTTAGTAAAATTTTAAGAGATTTAAAAATATACATATTTATATATTTAAGAATAAAAAAGAATGCATACATAATAATTTTCATTTAATGAGAGCTAAAATTCATGTGTTGTCGTGAGAAATTAGTCCAACCCTTCTATCCATCCCATTTATCCATCCGACCATCCATTAATATTTTGAAATGTCAACAAAACATGACATTTTGTCGAGAAATCATCGACAATTGAAAAAGAAATAAAAAATTGTGGTCTTGATATCACCCATGTTGTGATATGATAATATTGTGATATTATCGATACAATCATCAACAAATTGAACATTGCATACAACCATGCACTCATAAAAAAATAGAAATAGATTTTTTTAATAAACAATTTTTTAGGGATATTAGGAAAATATCGCCGATACAAGTAACACTTGGAACTTATATGGTAAAAAATATTGACGATATCAATACATTGAAAATACAAGCGACACTTAGAATTTACATAATAAAAAATATTGATGATACATTAGCGATATTTAGCGATACATTTTCAATAATTGAATTTTTTGATATTATTAATGTTATTGGTATCGCTATCAATGAGTTGGAGATACTAATAATATCAAGAATATTTCAATAATATTGGGATACTTCGAACAATATTGATATGTAGTCAAATAAATGACCCAAATTATAGTACCTATGTTGGTGCATCAGGAACAAAAAAAATAAGTTTACATGATTATCTCATGATCCAGACATTTATTGGACAGTTAAAAATGATTAAAATAAAATCTTTTAGTCCTATTTCCACAAAAAAGTGCTCATGAATCGGTGGTCAGGATTTTAATTTTATGACAATGATAAGAACAATTTAATCAATTTCATTTAGGTTTATATATGCAGCATAGGATTTTAAGTTTGTGACAGTGATGCGAAGGATTTAATCAATCTTAATTAAATTAGTATATGCGATGTGTACAATTTTTTAGTGCGTCCATGTCAAGCGTCACATGCAGCATGATTATCATATAATCCTTCTCAAAAATAGGATTATTGGGTTGATGGACTTTTGGGCGCAAGCCCTGGTCCAAAGAGCTGCGCTGCCAGGCCCGGCCCATTGCAGCGGGAGAGAGAGAGAGAGAGAGACAGAGTTCAACAAAAGTCGGGTTAGTATAGGCCACGTGTCCAATTTCTGAGTTAGTATAGGCCACGTGTCCAATTTCTGAGTTAGTTGAGTTAGTATAGGCCACGTGTCCAATTTCTGAGTGCCTGTGCATCAGGTGGCCTTCTCTGCGGAGTATCAAGTGGCTCCCCAACTCAAGCCAGAACGAAAGAGAGAGAAAATCTTCCATAGCCATGGCTTCTTCTTCTGCTCCATCTCAGCTTCTTCTCAAGATTATATCAGCAGCAACAGCTCCTCACCATTCTCATCGGCTCTTCGTGGGCCCCACCAGACCAACCTCGCTTCTCCTGCCAAGTGTCATGCAGCCTCGCCCTTTACTCGCTTTCTCTCGCCGCAGAAACAGCAGTTCCTCTGCTACAACACCATCTTCAAAGGAAAAGGTAAAAAAATAAATCCTTCTTTTCGTCCTTTACTTCTTTTGGGGTTTATCATTCATTCATTCTTTCTCTACAGTTATAAAAATATGATATTTACCTTATCAGGATATTTCCATTTTTGCCTTTTCTTTTTCTGGATGTTGCTTTCGATTGGGGATGGGATGACATGCTTTTTGAATGCTTGAAACTGCTTTATCTGGTGTGGAGATTTTTGGGTTTTTTTTTTTTTTCTTTTTCAAATCAAATTAAAGTTTGTTGGTGTTCTATTGCGGAATTTTCTCTACGGTATAGATTTTTTTTTTTTTGTTTTTTTGTAATTTCTTGTGGGGTTTGAGCTGGGTTGGAAGTATATACTTTTAATGGGTGAAAAATGCTTTCTTTCGATTGAAGATTAGTGGATTTTTGTTAATTTGAAATGGGTTTCTTTTGAATCATGAAAATTTTCCATGGAATAGCTTAAAATGATTTTTTTTTCTTTATTATTTTTATTACTTGTGGGTCGAATTGGGTTGGATAGATTATCTTTTTACTAAGTCTTTGTAAAATTGAAGTGGATTTCTTTTGTTTTGTGAATTTTCTTTACCAATTAGATTGAAAATGGCTTTTTTATTTTTATTTTTTATACTTGTTTGGTTGGAGAGATCTTCTTTTGAATTCTGGAAACTGCTTTTCTTCTTCGGAGAGTGGGTGAAAGCTTGGCTGTCCATCCAATGCTGAGTTGTTGTTTACACCTCCATGTGAGTGGTTGTATTCAAGTCCCACTTGAAACACCAATGCCCGCAGTTTTGGGCAGAATATTGCTTTTTCCAGATTCAAATTTGGAAGAAATGTGGACCCTCTCGAATGCTGGTCAGAGCAAATTGTAATAGAAAAGGTTCATTATTCCCTCCCTCAGGACTTGGAGGACACCGAAAAGCACCCCAATGTCCCCTCCCCTCCCCTCCCCCCTCTTTCTGCTTTAATTTTTGTTACATTGAAGCTTGTGTTGTGCAATTTCCATCTATTGAAAAGCTTAAATTGGGTTTGTAAATTTTTATTTTTATTTTTATTTTTTATTTTTAATGGTTTGTAAAAACTCCATTGCATGTCTTGAAATATGTTCCTTTCTATTTTTGTTACTATCTTAGATATGTACTGATTTCCCAAGCAATTCATTATCCTTTCTTGTGTGGATGATAATGGCGTAGAGGCAATTCTGTTATGCATTTCCAAATTTGAATGCTCTTTTACATGAGCCTGGCGGTTAAGGTGCCTTTGTACAGTTGACTTGGTTTGGTTTTCTTTTGGGGTTTTATCCATGGAATGGTTGTTCCAGTACTTCTACCTTGTTGTTTACACGATACTTCATACCTTGCTGTTTACACGATACTTCATACCTTGCTGTTTACGAGAATTGTGTTTCTTTCGTTATGATTGATATTAACTTCACTATGAACAAGATGAGCACCAAAATACCCTTTCAAGGGGTTTCATTATCCTAGGGACAAAATATATTCTAGATTGTGGTTTGACACAAGCACTTAATCACATTCATTGAGGAAAAACCCTTCATTAAAAGGGAAAAACCAATTATATTCATCAGAAAAGCCAAGTATATTCATCATGACTGCAAATAATGCAATGCATGAGTAGAATGCTATGATGCTCGTATCGAAGTGTCTGTATATGTAGCAATGGTGATGCTTGTTTCAGAGTGTTTGTGTCTGTAGCGATGGTGATGCTTATTTCAGAATGTTTGTCTGTAGTGATGGTGATGCTCGTTTTAGAATGTTTGTATCTGTAGCTGTGACAAGAGAATCTCTTTAGCCTTGTAGCGTTGAGAACTTAGTAGTTGGGCTTCAGGCATTTTTGAGCATCATGTGTCTCATATAGCCGGAGGGTATCATGGGCTTATCTAGAGAGGCGTTGGCTTCAAATAGCTTTGTAGGCAACAAGGCGTCAGGCAGTCAATGTAGATGGGCATGAAGATAATAGCTGGCTATATCTTTGTAGTTTCTCAAAGTGTAGATAGCCATTATCCATAAGACATGCAGATCTTGTATAGTTCGAGAGGCCTAGAGCTTCTTAGCTGTTTACCCTGTCTGACAGTTTCTTACAATGCTGTTGTGGTTGAGACTTTTGGGTTCCAGTATTGCCATGGGTCTCACGTGCTAGAGGAAGAATAGTATCTGGTGCTGTATGACATAGAACTACTTGTGTCGGTCTGAGTTTGACATAGTCTAGGTGAGAGGTCGAGCTGTACATGAGTCGAACCGAGTCGAGCTTGGCATAGCTCGACTCGGCTCGGCCACTAGCTGACCCCAGCTTGAACTTGGCTCGGCTCGGTCCTCGAGCCTGATTGGCAAGCTTGGCTCGGTTCGATTAGCGGCTCAAGCTAGTTTGAGCTAGTGCAGCATTTGCTCAAACACATAGAGTGCACCTTCAATTTCTCACAGTATGCAAAACAACAATAACAATTTATAGGTATTTCATCAAACACTCAGTAGGCAACATCAAAATCAAGATCCAAAGGTAGTTTTAGCATGTAATGTTTTTCTTTTGGTAATGATTTGTTTCATATCCATACCTTCCTCGCCACCGACCGATCCCACGGAGAATGTATGCACTCGAAACAACACTTGGTTGAGTGATTTCATCAAACATTTGGTGAGCAACATCAATATCAAAATAACCGAGTCACTGAACTGGTTTGATTCGAGTTGAGGTTCGATCTGAGTCGATTTGAGCTCGGCCAAGCTTGAACTTGGCTTGAAATTTTTTCGAGCTCCAAAAATCAGCTCAACTCGGCTCGAACTCAGTTTTAAACCGAGTCGAATCGAGCTTTTTTGAGTTGAGTCGAGTGAGTTAACCAAGCTAACTCGGTTCGTGTACAACTCTAGTGAGAGGCATAGAGTGCTACAAAAGTTGATGAAGATATCTATCTCATAGGGAGATGTTAATAACAGGCGAGTAGAGGATTGATCCACCATCCTTTGTAAATATAGGTAGAGGCATGAGCTGTGTGCCTTGAAGTACTAAGGGGAAATATATGAGACCACATCCCTCAGAAGCGAGGTGGTGTGTGGCACTACTAAACATTGCGCATGGCGAGATTTGAAGTTTGTAGAGGAGTGAGCGCGAGCTAGCTTTGAGCTTGGTGTAAATCCACAATGCCTTGAAGGTGGGCGGAATGCGTGGTGCTTCCATGGTCTAATGCTTGTCTTTCATGGCAATATAGCGCCTCAATCTGGAGTAGGGACCAAGGTATTAAAAAATGGTTACGTAATGGCCACAATAACTGTTATGTAATTGTAAGGCGGTGATTGTTACATGTTGTTGATACGTAATGGCTGTTATAGAAAAAATGGTTGGTAACGGTTCATTATGGGGAAAAATATTTTTCTTTCAAAAAAAGAAAAAAGAAAAAGAAAAAAAGAGAGGCTGTAATAGCCATTAAACCATTATGGCCTGTATGGTAAACGTAATGGCAGTAGCTGTTATGGCCACCATTATCATTATGTAATAGCCATTAGGCCATTATGGCCTGTATGGTAACATAATGGCAGTAGCTGTTATGGCCACCATTATCATTCTGTCTGCACTTGGCATGCAGGCAAATGTAGAAGTGACTTAGAACAGATTCCAATCGTAGCTTCATTTGTTTTTGAACAATGGCTGAGCATTCACTCTGCGTGTGGCACGAGGCGATATGGCAGGTCTCTGATGAGGTCTATGCTTGGCACAAAGAATAGATGGTCGGTTTGCGCCTAATGCAGAGCCTTCCTTGGGAAGCTTATCCCATGGGTGTAGAGCCTTCTTAGAGGTAATGGGAGTGTCCAGACTCATGGGGTTCATCTCAACTTGGAGAAGAGCATCAGTGTCTGAAGTTCTAAGACAACTCGCAAGCTAACCCCTTGCAAATGAGGCTTGAAGGGGTATTTCTAATCTTAGGGTTTTGATTTCTTGCCTAAAGGTATTTAGGTGGTTATGTTTATGTGGCGCCCCTTGGTTGGACGAGAAGAGGCCATGGTTATCTTGTTCTTGAAAATTAAAGAATTGGCATAGACAGGAAAGAGCTTAGTGCTTGGCACGCAAGCGTTAGTGCTTGCGCCTTAGTAGGTAGGCACAAAGAGCTCTACAACTAGCGCAAACTCTTTCTGAATATTCCTTGAAGAATGTAGGTGCAAAGGACATGCACGAAGCCTTAGAAACACTCTTGGGTAGGTGCAATGGCTTTCAAAGGTCTTAGAAACTTTTGATTTTCCCACAGGAGTGTCCCTAAAATGAGGGAAATTCTTGTGGAGAAAGGCAGCCATGGACTCTTCATTGATCCAATACCCCTGACTCAGGGCTTTGCACAGTGCACTTAGGGTTTTAGTTCTGACAAGTGTGTCCCATGGCCTAATGATTAAGACCATTTGCATGTTGGGGCCCACTATGGATGGACTATGCCTAAAAAATCTGCCAGATACGATGGTTCTGACCTTTCAATTTGTGGCTAACAAGTAAATGGTTGGAAACGTAAATGCAGTAGAGGCCCACATTATACTGGAAAAAGGTCTTGGGGCATGGTCCATCGTGGAAAGAAATAGACCGATGGTCTTGGTTATGGAGCCATTGTCGCACTTGTCACAATTGGTATCCTGCAGATACATGCAAAGAATCGGGCCAAGGATCCTGCACTTCTTCTTTGAAAAGCTCCAGGTGCATGGGTGCCCCATGCCAACTCATTAAAAGACATAAGTCACAATATTTTGCGTTGAGGCTATATGAAGAAAGCCAAAGAGACTACTCTTTGGCTAGCAACTCGTACAGAGACATCACAGTTTGTTATGAATTGTAATGAAGTTATGACCCAATTAAAGCTTGGCACCTAAGACTCATCATCTCTCCTTCAGGTGGATATGATCAATGTTCGCAGTGTCAGTATCTTGTTACGTATCGTACCCTTGGGATACATATACGCATCAGTTATCGCACGGGATATATCGTTTATTGGGTGATTTATCGCACTTTTTGGGAAACATGGGGAAACATTAGGAAATTGGTTGATTTTTTCAATGAAACTTCAGGGATTGTTAAAAAAATACATTAATACACTTTTAAATCATAATATCTAAAAAAAAGTGCACATAATAGGTTTCCTTCGTATAGGGTCCTAAGCTATGTGCCATTTGACTAAACTAATGTAACTATATTTAAATTGAATTCATAACATTTATAAATGTAAGAAGACATGTATGAAAACACAACCAATTCATTCAAAAGAAAAACAAGAAGTAGAAATTGAGAAATATACCTATGAATGACGTAATTGGCAATGGCCTAGACCCGCATAGAGTTGCGTGGTAGCTCATAATCATTGTCTTCATCTCGATAAGGTTGAGAATAGTATTGTTGCTTCACAAATCGACAATACTGTGCTCAGGTCATAGTAGAATGATACTAATTAAGATGCTCCCTAATATAACGCTGGTACTCATCCTCTTCGAATTGAACCAATATGCCCATCTGTGGGTACAGTATAATCGTCATAGTCTGTGGCTAATAAGGATCTGGTATGGGCATAGAAGGAGCTTCTGGGTATCCATACTGGTTGCCATATCCATAATGCTGTAGTAGATCAACCCTCATACATGTTTGGTTTCATGTTTGGAGTGCAACATTGCAAGCAATTTGGGAGAAATTGGGGGAATTTTGATTTTTTTTCAATTTTCCCAAATCGGGCCACTTACACTTTGAATTTTGAAATTGGAGTGCATATGATGATCATTTTATCAAACACTCCTAAATACTTTGAAATTAGTTTCAATTGACAGCTGGTTGAAGGAAAATTTTGAAAAAATATATATTTTTTATAAATTATTATTATTATTTTGAATTTAAAAATAATTTTTATTTCCTGAAATTTGACAAGGACTTAACAAATCAATAGATCATGCCTATTACATGCTTGATTTCATGTTTGGAGTAGAACATTGCAAGCAATTTGGGAGAAATTAGGAAAATTTGGAATTTTCCAAAATTTTCCCTAAATCGGGCTACCGACACTCAAATCTGGAAATTAGAGTGTATGTGATGATCATTTCATTGAACACTCCTAAATAGTTTCAAATTGCACTCAATTGGTTGACAGTTGAAGGGAAATTTTGAAAAAAAATAATTTAATTAAAAATAATTTTTATTTTTTGAAATTTGAAAAAAAGTTATCAAATCTGTAGATCATGCCTCATACTTGCTTGATTTCATGTTTGGAATGCAACATTGCAAGCAATTTGGGAGAAATTAAGAAAATTTTGAATTTTTCCTAATTTTCCCCAATTTGGTCCACCTACACTCAAATCTCTAAATTGAAGGTTGAAATTCTTAATTTTCCATGCAAAACATGAAGAATCAAAGATTTCTTATGAATTTACACTCATTTTACATGATTTTAAAAAAGGGATTAAAATGAAAAATTACTCATCAAATGAGAAATGGCCTCAAATGCAAGAAAATCCTGATTCTAATTTCGAATGTGGGGTTTTCTCCTAAATCCAAGCAAAGGATGGACTGAAATCCACCCACCAACAGGTTAGAAGAGAGAATCTAAAGAAAAGAGAGGGGGAATCAGTTTTTGGGGGTTTTGTGCAGGGCAACATTGCGTTTCCTGTGAAGTATGACGATATCGTTGATACATTGTAAAAACCTTTACAAAAAAAACGTTGATATCACGGAGACATAACGGTACTTTGCGATATCTTGCAATATTATCGTTGATATTCAAGAATCTGAGCTTCATTTTTTTATTTTTATTTTTTGTTATTACCCATCGATTTCGTCTTGCTGACACGCGATATCAATAATATCAGCTGATATTATCAATATTGCAAACATTGGATATGATAAGTATTAAAAACTAACTTCTTGGAGTTGCCAAATGCATGAGATGCTCCTACCCAATACTTACATATATTTTGAACACTAGTAAGATGGTCTTCATACCCAGATATTCATTTTGAACACTGGTGAGATGCTCTTCATACCCATTATACAATTCCCATGCAAGAAAGATGAGCTTGCTCTTCTCTCTCTTCATTGCAGTTCTGTTTGCATTGTGGAGGGATGTGTCATCAAGATGGAGATGATGCCTGCCCTGGCCAATCTTTTGGAACTTGATTACTTTAAACAGAATATGTCTATGTACCCGCTTCCGCTGCCATGTGTTGGCACAGTCATCAATGTCATCCTTGTAGCTTGCTGCACCATTCCACTTTACCTCTACAAACTCATGGAAGAATGCCTCATCAATGGCCTTGAAGTTCACAAATCGAGCTTGATGTAGTACTTTCCTAGCAAAATCAGTCAAAATCTTTTATTTATATCTTGACACTGAAACTTATTATTTGATTCATGGTTTAAAAACTTGAAAACGTGACTCAACTTGATGTTCAGCCAGGTTGGGTTGACTGGAAGACTCGGATGAGTTTTTACTCGCCTCTGCGTAATAATTGATTTAATAATTTCATCAATATTTCATGTAGACTATGTAGTTGTATTAGGATAAAATGTAATATATATATATATATATATATATATATATATATATATATATATATATATATATATATATATATATAATGAAGAGATACTAATTTAATAATTTTATCAATATTTCATGTAGACTATGTAGTTGTATTAGGATAAAATGTCAAAAATAAAAAATAAAAAAAATAAAGAGATACTAAGCAGCAGAGCTTGGCCTGCTGGTTAGCAACACGTTTGGTACTTCTTGGGAGAGGTCTCGACCTTGAACCCTCCCTCTCACTTTTTATAAAAAATGATTTTCAGGTAAGTGACTTGGCTTGAGTCGTGGCGAGCAGTCTAGTTGATTGAGTCATTGAGTCAACTCGGGGGGAGACACTGAGTCGAGATCGAGTGACTCACAATCAAGTTTCATGGTGAATTGACGAAGTTTCTAGTCGAATCACAGAGTTTTAGAACTATGATTTGATTCCTTTTCTTTTCTTTTTCCTAATTATAATTCTGTGTTCACATAAGGGAAAGTAGAGAATGCTGGTCAAAGGCAAGGTGATTTTTTGTATTTGAAATCATAGGCTCAACACAATTGGTTTCTTCTTGCAGAAAAAATTACGGCAAAATGATGATGAGGTAGAAGGTGATTTAGATGAAGATGCGATTGAGGCACTATTTAGTCAGCTGGAAGAAGATCTAAAAAACGATGACATGTCTGCATTTGATGGTGATGATGAGATAAGTGAGGAAGACCTAGCTAGGCTAGAACAAGAGCTGGAGGATTCATTTGGTGATGGGTTTGATGATGAACCATCCGGAGCATCAGACTCAAACACAGATGTTGTCGGAAGCGAAGATGATGATGAAGAAGAAGAACCGCCTTTGAAGCTTAAAAATTGGCAACTTCGAAGATTGGCATCTGCTTTAAAGATCGGTCGCCGCAAAACTAGCGTAATCTACCTTTATTTAGAAGCATGGTTATGGCTTGAATCATTCCTGCTGCTCCGACATTTTCGTGAAGACCTTGATAATGATTCACCTTAAAGTGGATCGATGGCATCTACAGACAAGCAGAGAAACTGTTTGCAATGTCTGGTCCGTCATCATGCAGGCCCTGGCATGATCATGTGCTTGCTCACAAATAGGCTGATCTGGTCCATTCATCAGGTGGGCACGCATTTACCATAACAGCTGGTGGTCTAAGTACTTCGACTGATGATCCATATTCAATCACATGTGTGGTGGACCGGCCTGATTTTGGGACTGGGCCATGTTCAATATGGGACCTGCCTGGAATGGCTCAGAGCTCACACATGAGCTGTGCTCGATGTGCCACGAAGAGGATTCTTACCCCTCTTATGTGAATATCCTCTGCATTTCTCTTTCCCAAACATCTAACACTTCTCTTTTTCCAGATCAAAAGTCTTGCAGCAGAGCTTGGACTCGATAGGGCTGTGGTCCTTGAATTGCTTCGTGAACCCCCTCCAAACCTTCTACTGATGTGCGCTTCTTTACCCGATAAAGTCATCTCAGCACCTGAAGAGCCTCCATCTCCACAAAGCGAACCGGTCGAATCTTCTCCTGTGTTGGTGGATGTCAAAGAGCGTGAGCCTGTGGTAAAAGCACCGGTCCATGTTATGCGAAGCAGATGGTCTTCCCAAAAGCGGCTGAAGAAAGTACAACTTGAAACTCTTGAAAGAGTCTACTGTCGCACAAAACGTCCCACTGTGAGTAAATTTTTATGTTGGTATTTGCACAGTAGAGGAAATAATCAATTCATATATTATGAATACATAATTACTTTTCCATGTCATGCATGAGAGGCCATTTCTCACATGCATCTAAATGATGGGAGATTCTGCAAAAATATTAGGATTGGCTGCTTTGACTTACTCCCGAATGAGAATGGAGTCAAATGTGACCTGGTGTGCACATTTTTGTCTAATTGGATCCGTTTGGTGCACCTGGAAAATGTGGATGGTGGGATGCAGCAAATGCTCCTGTATGCAAACTGCATCCCAAAAGAGCATGCAAATGAGAATGGGTTGGATCTGTTATCATCCCATTCTTATTCAGGGTGGTGGACACATCCTCCCATCTGCATTTGGTGGGCATTCTACATGGACCCTTACCAACACACCCATATTATAGAAGGGGCACGTTCTAGGCACCACCATTAGCTTATGGTGGTATTGAGCAGCTGTGGGGCCCTTGTGCATGTATCCTTGCCATCCAACCTGAATATCAGATGCATCGCCTAAAACCTCCATGAACCAAAACTCTGCCTGATCCAAAAATAAGGTGGGCCACATAAGGCAATGATTTGGTATGGGACGCCCACCCTTGAACTTCATGGGGGCCTACCTTAGCCACAAAACAGCCTGAATTTTGGCCTGGACCTTAATCTGGATTATATGAAGGGGTATGAACGGCTATGCATGTATCATTATGTATTTGTTGCTTGGATATTTTTTGTTTGTTGGTATCTTGAACTACTTTTATCAAATCAGCATAGTCTAGCTTAAATATTTTGACAACTTGAATTTTAGTAAGAAAACAAGATAACTCAATATAGCATGTAATTACAAAAGATTTTGACCAAGATTCTGTAATCAAGATCTTAGACAAGTTGGTAATGGTGATAAAAACTTTTGTAATTCAAGAATCTTTAAAAACTTTTGTAATTCAAGAGTCTTTATCTGCACCATTAGATTAAAAAGAAAAAGTAAAGAAACTCAAGCTTACATACACAACATTATGGAATAGAAAGATGAATTTAAAAACACAACCTTAAGTTGTACTTTAAAAGCCAAAATCCCTGCCTTTTTACCTGATATTGTCTTTCCAAAATGAAATTCTCATGGTTGGTGGATTTCCACCCGTTGAACGTCGACTGTTTTGTTTACTCGTTGATTTTAATCAGCACATCTGATAGACTATTATGTCGACTGTTTGTTTTGTGCTCTCATTGCTGGTTCCAATCTGGGTAAATGAGGGTTGCGTTGGGTTGGTAGCCAGCGTGAAAATTCTGCCATAATTTCATCATGAATGCTTCTTTATTTTGAAGTAAGCTTTCCTCATGAATCCCAATGACATGACATTCAAAACTCATGCTAGGGTGTTCCCTATAAGTGACACGCTGCATCGGAATCTGGTTGCAATGAGAAATAGTTGAGTCTAATAGAAGTTATAATCCTTGATAGAGTGGAATGGCAGAACAAGATTCATGTAGCGACCCCAGTTCGTTGGGATACGGCTTAGATGATGATAATGAATAGCGAACCCCAATTTGTTGGGATATGGCTTAGATGATGATAATGATGATGAATGTCGGGTGATTTGGTTCAAACTTGGGACAAGTTTTTGAGTTGGCTCGACTACCCAGTCAACTCGATCAACTTGAACCGAGTCACTGGCTAAGTTGATTTATCTTAAATAAATAATTCAAGTGGTTGCGGGATTTGAACCCATGACCTCAAGCAGTCAAGGGAACAGTGTCTATTAGCAAGCCAAGTTCAACTTTTACGATTTGGTTTGGCTACTTTATACTCAATAGCATTCCTAATTATCTATTACTAGGCTGTATGGCATGTGAGGCACGTGGAGAAAAAAAGGAAGAGAGATCGGGCGGAGGACAAGTCAGAGACCACTTGGGTACTGACTCATTCCTAAGCCAATTGGAAACTAATTGTGGGGGCAAAACTGCCCCCTACTATTCGCATTATAATATAGATTAGTGTAATGTTATTCTTTAATTATTCAATATCAAGGTGAGTAAAATCAAGTCTTCGAGTCAACCCAACCTGACTGGATATTGAGTTGAGTGTTTGAGTTTGTAAACTGTCTTTGACTATCCAAGTTATGTAGCTGCAAACCCAGTCATGGTTTTTTATGGGTTCTTATTTCAATAATGGTTCATATGTATCACTTGGCACTTGCGCACTTGCAATGGTTATCTGGGTTGAGATCCTAGAATTCAGGCCTACTTGAGTTGATCATCTTTTTACTTGCATCTCTGTTTTCTATAGTACAGCATACTCAAGGCGGAATTAAGGTAGCAGGTGGTTCTCATTGTTGGAAATCAGAGATTTGATAACCCCAGAGGGCAGAGGCACCACAGTCCATATGCACTGTTACATGCCAACCCACGAGATGTTGGGCATCTAAGCAGTCCATGTTGTGGCCCCTACCATGAGATAAAAAATCCATAAAATCAGGCTGATGAACGGCGGCCATTGGCAGATCTTTTTAAACGTCCATTCTTTTGGTTTATAGGTGACCTACCTGATTAGTGAACCAACCTGATTTTTTCTTGTGGCCATCTTCGTGGTGGGGGCCACCAGTGCACCAGTCAGATGTTCCACACATAACTGGTTGGCATGTGTGCGGCATGCTAAGTTCTAATTGTGTACTCATTGGAATTGCACTAACTAGAGTGGATTCATGGTACACAGAATGTGTTCTGTCATAGATCTTTTTGAGATTTCTTGGCTGTGGATTTTTGGCATTGCATTGGCTGGAGTTGTGTCCAGATACGCCCATACATGTACATGCACACACACAAACACAAACACAAACACAAACGCCTATGAATGTGTTGTTTGTTGTTGATTTATATTTTAGTTCTGTGTTCATTCTCATCATTTGGAAAGAATTCATGTGTTCCTTTTTAAAAAAAAAAAAAAAAAAAAAAACTTGTTTTGTGTGTTATATCATGCAGGGTTCCTTTTTTTTTTTTTAAAAAAAAAAACTTGTTTTGTGTGTTATATCATGCAGAATACGATGATCAGCAGCATAGTGCATGTGACAAACCTTCCATGGAAAATGGTGGTGAAATGGTTCGAAGACAAGCGTCTTCAAGATGGAGTTCCTGATCAACGACAACCCTTCAGGCGGTCCACACCTGAGACCGTTTCCACCAACTAATCGATCAGAACGGCTTAAAGAGTAATCGTCTTTCTCGTCACAAAGACATTTTTCACATATCATATTTCATGTTATTCCATGTCTTCTTTCTAATCTTTGGTGAGTCACTTGAGTGATTGAAGAGGCAATTCGTGCTGCATGTGTGTGGGCTCTACACTCATCAGGTGCGGGCTGCCATGAACATGCCATTGCCTGATAATTGAGGTTCATAGGTGCGGGCCACCATGAACATGCCATGACCCAATTATCAAGGTGCACGTATCATTTTGGTGCTGCCATGAACATGCCTGGCCCAATAATCAAGGCCCACTCAACAAGCGGACCGCGTATTGAATAAATTCAGTTATCTTCCTGTAACCACTTAATTTTTTTATTTTTTATTTTTCGTTTCTCATAGACCTGTGACCCACCTGATGGGGGTGGATTGGCCTGATTCTGGTCCAGGACTTCATGGTGGGCCCATCCTACAAATGTCCTGGATTGTCCACATGGGTGCCACATGGGCTCTGCAAATTACTTCTTCAATCAACAACCCTATCACTTCTCAACCCTAGCACTATCTGTGTGTGTGTGGTCAGTGTTGTGCATGTGCACGTGCATGTGCGTGTGCGTGTGCGTGTGTATGAGAAATGAATGCTAACTTATAGAGCTCCTAGTTGCATTTGGTCCACTTGGACAGTCTAATTCAATCCAATTCATTGATCCATATTGTTTGTTAGGTCCAACCCATGTTTCATGGGCTACCATGCAAACATTGCACTAATCCAACAAATACTGAACATAGATTAACGACCTTTTAATATCGATGGTCAAGATTGTTTGTACTACAAAAAATAGGTCCAATTAACAATCTGATCCATCTTTGTTCGGGTCCACATGGATTGCCTATGATTCCAAAGAATTAACTTTTTTTAAGGCGATCATAGTCATTCCAGCCATAGCTTGGAAAATAGGATGGCTGTAGAATGGGGCCTAATCAAGGTTGGATTAGATAATCTGGTTAGGGAAATTTTTGCATAATAGTCCATGAAAACTCGATAGATGGTGCAGATTGATCATTTGAACTGTTCAAATGGACGGATTATCTGAAAGTACTGGAGCACTGGGAGAGAGAGATTCCAGTGCTCTCACAGCTCTACAAGTTATTGATCTGGGTTGTATTGGACGCCTAAATGGTCAATCCATTGATCTAGACCGTTCATCGGGTTCAGCCCACATTTCATGAACTATCATGTAAGCATCATGCTGATTCGACAAATGTGAATCATTTGATCAATAGTCATTAATATGGACAGTCAAGGTAATTTACACAAAAGTAGCTCCAATCAACAATTTGAACCGTCTGTTTGTTAGGGCCTGTCATGGATCGCTTTTGACTCTAAAGAATCATTTTTCCTAGGTAATTTTAACCATTCATCCATGGCTTCGGAAATGGATGGCTGTGGATTAAAGATGGATTGGATCATCTGATCGGTAAAATTTTTGTATTATACCTATGATGGGGCCAATTTATTTGATTTGAAGTGTGGACAAGTCATCTGATCTGTAAGCTCCCGCACTCTCGCTACTACATGAATACTTTGGGGCCCGTTTGGATACCACCAAATAAGCTACATTTTCTGCTTACATCAGTAGATAAGTAACCTACTTGAGATAACTAAGTTTGGTTTATGATCAATTATAAGTTATTTATTTAATATTTAAAGTTATTTAATAACCAGGCGGAGCGCACCCATATATATATATATATATATATATAGAGAGAGAGAGAGAGAGAGAGAGAGAGAGAGAGAGGCATGCTCACCTATGCAACGCACGTGCGCACCTTTGCACATATGTCATGGGTGTTGAATTCGAATGGTTCATAAGATGTGGAATCCTATGAAATCTTAGGGGGTGAATTTTCACCCTGAGCTAAGATTCCAGTGGGCCATAACAAAGAGAAATTCAAATCAAGGGAAGAAACTGTTTACATTTTTCATGGTCCACCGAAGTTTTGGATCAAAGTAAAAAATCGTATTAGGGGGTTTCACGAAGTTCTTCTTCATGTGGACCGTTCAGATTTTCGAGACTCATCAGATATGGTGAGTTCTCAAAAAAGTTCGTATCAATTATGTACGGGCAGGTGAGCGTTTCCCTGTGTGTGTATATATATATATATATAAAAGAAATGCTCACACACAACTAGTTGGACCGTGAGTTTTGGTCCAACTAGCTGGGCATTTAATGCTAATTAATGGTGGGAGAGGGGCGTTTGGTTCACGTTAGCCTTTTAAGATGTCTTTTGAAAATGATCTATGACTTGGGTGGGCCCCAGTGTGCTGTTAATGTAAAATTCATCCCAACCATCACGTGTGTCACATCATGTTAAACTTATGGACTGAAAATAAACCCCATTGTTAGCTCGGAAGGAACACACAATTGGAAACAGTATGATAAAAAAGCTCACCCTCTAAAATCATTGTATGATGAGGCCCACTTGAATCACTTATGGATATGATTTTTAAGTCTCGCACCTAGTCTTTTTACTTTCGCATCTAATGGTTGGAGCTGATTTCACATGCTCATGATTAGGGTCTGGTAAAAATCAAAGGTGGATGTCTTCCCTTTAAATATTCCAGTGGTGTAGCTCACCTGAATTGCAAATCTACCTTATATTTTCTCTTTAGACCTACAATGAGATTGCACATCTAATGGTCGGAGTGGGTCTTACCTACATGATAAGGTGGGCCATATAAAAAATCGAGGTAAGCTTTCTCTTCTGCTGTTCAACTTCTTTGTATTCCCCGTGAGAAAAGGTGCCTGTTCCCAAAAAAGTGAGAGTACATTGGGTGCAGCCTGTACATATGCTGTTCTGTGCATCCCTCATCCTGGGCCTACCTTGATAAAGGTATTGTATATCCATTCTCTATATTTATATTTTTAGCTAATGATAAGAAAGGATTCCAAAAACGAAATAGATACATATTTCAGGTGGACCACGCCATAGAACTAGTGGTGATTGGCCATTAAAAACTTTTTGTGGGCCAAAAGTTTTGGATTAAGCTGAAATTTATTTTTAATTTTATTTTCCTTCATCAAGGTCTTTGTGACATTATCAATAAGTTGGGTGGCAAGTAAAAAATTATGGTGGGCCCTAGGAAACTTTAATGGTAAAAGTTCAATTTTGACTATTTTATATTTGGTGTGGACCACTCGAGATTTGTAATTGGTTCATTTTTGGATCAATGTTGTAAAATGAGCCGAAAAAACCAATGGACCACATGGATATACAATATATACATGAAGGTGGATGATTGATCAGGGACAAACTGTGTTGCATAAGCAATGGACTGCACTTAATCCACTCTTGATATTTTTCCTAACATGGCTCTTTTTTATCTTATAAGGAAGCTGGAAGAAGCTTAACGGTGGAAGTGGAATGTTTAACCTTATTTTTATTAGGCCCACCATGATGTCTTGACGTGCATGTTAGATCCACTATGACTATCAAATGCGTGATCTTATTTTACATCTAGAGACAAAATATTAAGATGACTTTTGATTCAGGTAGGACACACCAATAGAAAAGGTAGAGAGAGACATCTACCTTTGATTTTTACAATACCCACGATCATGAGTAAGTGAAATCCATTCCAACCGTTAAATGTGACATCAAAAGCTAGGCATGGAACTCAAAAATCAGGCCCATACTGGATTTAAGTGTGCCTCATGAAAGGAATTATTTTAAAAGGTGAGCTTTTTATTAACACTTTGTGTGGTCCACTTGAACCATGAATGAAGTTGATTTTCTCTTATTAGATCTAACATGAGGTGACACACATGATGGTCAAGGTGAATTTTACATTAACAGCACAATGGGGCCCACCTAAGTCAGAGATCATTTTCAAAACATCTCTTAAAAGGCTAAAGGCTAAAGTGAAGCAAACGGCCCTCTCTCCCAACATTAATTAGCATTAAATGCCCGGCTAGTGAACCAAAACTCACAGTCGAACTAGTTGTGTGTGAGCCTCTCTCTCTCTCTCTCTCTATATATATATATATATATATATGGGAAAAGGTTCTATGCAGTCGAGTTCATGGGAACTTCCCATGAGGTTGATCTGTGTGGGCCCCACCGTGACGCGTGTCGACCATCAACACCGTGCATTTGATGAGTCCCCTTTAAATTATGGGATATCCCAAAAATCAGCAGCATTCAGAACTCATAAGGTGATCCTCAGGGTGGGGCCAACCGACTGGAGGGCTTGGATATCACATGCACTTAATAGGTTGGAAGTTATCCACTAAGTGGACTATAACTTGTGGTCCAACTGGTTGGACATGAGATATATATATATATACACACACGCACACGCCGTGGTGTATTTGAAATCCATTCCGATCAATAGATGCATCAGCCCATGTTAGGCCTAAGGCTCAAAAATCAGGCTGCTCCAGGATTCAAGTGGTCCATACCAAGGAAAACAGTTGGGATAGAGATGCCCACCCTTAATTTTTATAGGGTCCACCGTGTTGTGTGTGTGAATCCACTCAGACCATTAGATAAGTTATCCCACTTTAGGCTTTGGGCCCAAAATTCAAGGTGGTTCATGATTCAATTGGGTAACACCAAGGGCCATCCTGATGTATGTGGGAGGGACCCTCACTCTTGATATTTTACAGGGCCATCCTAATGTATGTGAATCCACTGTAGCCATCTGGTGCGTCATCACACATTAGGTCCTCGCCCCAAAAATCAAGTTGATTGCGACGTCCAACAGTAGGTTGGCCCCACCATGAGGATCAAGTGAAATCAGCCCCATCGACTCATCAGTGAGGCCACACCATAGAAAGCACTGCGTAGCCATTGATAATTAAAAAATACAAGTCTCTATACTTGATGAGTGGATGTGGCTGATTTTTGCAGAAGGCAGTCCTCATGGTGAGGGCAACCTATTGGACGGATTGGATGTCGCATGCCCAGGAAAGATTGGATGTTCTCCTCTGGGTGGACCAAAACCTGGGTTGCCCCACACGCACTTATATGTCCACGCGTAGCCACGTGGGTTTTCAATCGAAAAGGTTTGCATGAATACGCGTGGCCATGTGGGGGCGTGACATTGGGGACTCACGTGGATGAGATCCACCTGTCCGTCATGTGGGCTTTTATGTTTTGTGACCAGGACTAAGAAAAAAAAGGCGGGGGACTATAGGTGGTGTTGCCCACGTTACTCCCTGTGGTGGTGTGGCGATATGTTAGGTGCTGTGGGGTCCACCATGATGCGTGTTGTGCGTTTAATATCCATGTCATTCGTCTTTTTTATATATGAACCCATGAAAAATGAAACAGATCTGAAGCTTACGTGGATAATGTCACAGGAACGGTGGGGGATAATGATTCCCACCGTTGAAACCGTCCTAGGTCCCACCGTGCCATCCAAGCACCTGGACTGAAGGGAAAATACAAACATCAGCTTGATCTTTGGGGCCTAATAAAATTTTAATGGTGTGCGTTCAATCACCATTGGGAGCAGATAGCCGTAGCTAGAGGTGTACGGCTCGGCCACTAGCTGACCCCAGCTCGAACTCGGCTCGACTTGACCCTCGAGCCAGTCGGTTTGGTTTGGTCCGCAGTTCGGGCCAGTTTAAGCCGAGTTCGAGCTGGGCCAGTTCACCTGTGCAGTATTTTCATAAACACATGGATTGCACCTTTAAATTCTCACTTTATCTAAGATAGCAGCGATGGTTTTTACGGTATTTCATTAAACACCTTGTAAGCAACATCAAAATTAAGAAAAAAAAAAGCTTATTTGTTTCATATATATAAATTTCTTGCCACCAACCAACACTTCGTTGAGTCATTTCATCAAACACTTGATGAGCAATATCAATATCAAAGTAACCAAGTCACCAAACTAGTGCGATCCAAGTTGAGTTGAGATCAGACAAGCTTGAACTTGATTTGAAATTTTTTTGAGTTAAGTCAAGCGAGCTAACCGAGCTAACTTGGTTTATGTACGCCCTAGCCATCACCGCTACTTGATAACAACTTAGTGGGTGTTACCTTTACTCTGGGGGGCCTACCTTGGTGAATATGTTTCATATTCAAGCCACCCATCTATTTTTAGATCATGTAAGAATAGTACACCAAAAATTAAGCAGATACAAATCTCGGGTAGATCACATCACCGTAAAAAGTTGTGAATAAACATTAAAAGCTTTCTGTACGCTATAAAAGTTTTGGATCAATCTAATCTTTGTATTTTCCCTTCATTCAGTTCTGGTTGACCTTATAAACACATTGGATGACAAATAAACATTAAGGATATGCTTATAGTGGGCCTTGGGAAGTTTTTAATGGTGAGCATTCAATCATCACTATTTCTTGTGGTGTGGTCCACCTGAGATTTGGATGTGTTTATTGTTTGGGACCTCAGCCTAGCATGGGCTGAAAAAATGAATGGACGGAGTGGATATACAGTATATTATCAAGGTAGGCCCTACCTTTAGGGTAACGCCCACTAAGCTGCACCCATCACCTGTTGTTTCCCGTGAATTTAGAGTTTTTAGGCATTATTTTACACCATTACTTATGGTGCAGTTACCCAAGTCTTTGATTGAACTGTTTTTTTACTGATCCGTGGTGAAATATGGCAGCAGACCTGATGGACCGTTGGATCTGATGAACATTCTTCCCGACATGGTGCTGGGTTGGTTGTAGGCACGCCCTCGATCTTAGCACCCGTGACGAGGATACTGTTCCTTTTCTATCACCTCTCAAGCAATTTAGGTCAATAAGTGATGTTTTGGAAGCTTTTAAGTCTGCTTGGATTGCAATAAATGCATTTCGAAGACATTGAGAATGACCGCGAAAACAACGGTCTGCAATGGTTGGTTAGCGGACTGTGTACGTATCATTCCTGTGGTGGAAATGGATCCGGAAGGTATTCTCTTTTATGTGTTTGTAATTCCATAGTGACTATTAAAGATAATTTCTCAGGAGATATTTGTGAACGCTTCTGGTACGTAAGCAACCAGACGTCTCTACTTCTGCTTATGAGTCATGCGTGTATAGGGTGTGGAGTTGACTCAAATATAATGAATGTATTTGATTTTTTTAGTTGCTACAAGTCAAATAAAATTTAGAATTTACTATTACGGGTAAAAATGATCTATTAAAGAGAAGAGGTCAGCTTGGACATCTCTATGGGACATGAGGTTGGCCAACATCGGTCATGAACAATGAATTCCTCAATGGCTTAGGAAAAGAGGTCGGTCACCTATTACATATGAAGGCATGTCGGTAGGTCAACCATATACCCATTAATAAAGGGAGGCTTAAAACTCATCTAAGTACCCAGGTCGACTAAGACCACTGCGGACTCTTAAGACAGGTCGGCAATCTACACGGCATTAAGAGAAGAGTTAAAGCTCGCCAAAGAATTCAGGTCGGTATATTATCCCCAAGTAAGGTTGGCATACTACTCTCAGGTCAGGTCGGCCTAGACCACCTCAGTCTTCTACTACACATCTTCACTAATTCCGAATAATCAGATCTTATCTAAGAGAGATTCGATCGAGATATTCTCCAAAGATTTCGGAAGATATCCGCGACATGCTCAGGATCCTGATATCTTCACCAAGGATCTCGGAAGATTCCCCCACACGTTTGAGATCTGAATCCCTCTATAATACACACATATTAAATAGAGAGATCTCCTCTATGTCACCGCTTCTCTTTTACGTCACCGTCTCTCCTCAACTATAAATAGAGACATTCCTAATAGTGAAAGGTACGCAAAATCTCTCACCCAAAACTCCTCAATACTCAATTAAACTTAGATTCATTTCCTGACATAGGTAACGGAAGGTCCCTTGTTCTATTTAGAGTTTTTCTTATCCGTTTCTTGTCAGGTACACAGGTCTTAAGAAGGCTAAGCAGATTTTTACATCAACATCTTTTGTCAGTTAAAAATCATAGAATTGGTTACGAGTAGGTGAATTACAAATTTTTTCAATTCAAGTGACTTATGAAAAATAGTTTAGTTTCATTTTGAATGGGGGTGTCTACAATATTATATAGTGTGGCTCACATCTTTGCCAAAATATACCAACAAATGGGGCTCATTGTTTGATGATTTGGACCATTGGTTTGTTGAGTCCGGTATTTTAAAAAAAATAATAAAATAAAATCTTGTAGACAAGTAGATCTAAACAATAGATATCTAGATCATTATTTAGTTAAATGGGGATGGTTTGTTGTATTTCTCCTTCTTAATTGATCAGATGCAAGCCATCTGTTTACACCTGACCCGCCACAAGTACATTCAATGAATAGGATGCTACCATGTGCCAGCACCCTCCTACCAAATATCAGAAAAGATGCATAATGGGGAGAGATCCTAAGAATAAAAAAGACAACTTCTCAAGAGAGACGTGTCGTGCTGGGAATCTTATACAATATATGGAGATGTGTGTATGATTGAAACTTTAGATGTGGGCATCTGGCTGAAAGATATACGTGCCAGGACAAAACATGAAAAATGAATCTTGGATTTAGTACCAAACCCTTCGGTGTTGCAGAGGTGTTGGAAAGCTAAGTGGGCCCACCATGATATATGTGTTTGATCTATGTCTATCCATTTTGTGGACTCATTTTAGGGCATGAACAATAAAAAAAAAAAAATAGGTTGAGCCAAATCTTAGGTAGACCACACTGCAGAAACAGTGATGATTGAACACCCATCGTTAGAAGCTTCTTCAGGCAAAGCTTCTTCGGGTCACTAGTTTTAAATCATTCTTATAATTATTTTTTTTTCTTTTATTGAGGTCTGTATGATCTAATCAACATGTTTAATGGCAAATAAACCTTATAGCAAGCCCTTGGAAGTTTTTAATGTGGGTGTTCAACAACTATTGTTTCCTGCAGTGTGGTCTACCTTAGATTTGAATGTCTCATTTTTTGATTCATCATACCTTAAAATAATGATTTGGAAAAATGGATGGATGGCGTGGATAAAACACAAACATCATGGTGGGGAGCACATAGCTTTTTGAGCACCAACGTGGGTTCTAGCGTGTTCACCACCAAAGCCAGGTCCTGAAAAATGTGAGCCACGTATTGTTTAATTCCTCTTTACCCAAACGAGAAGGAAAAAAAAAAGAAGTTTCAATGGCAATAAGAAATCAAGGGCTTGTTTCACATTGTTTCTGGAAAATGCAGAATTGATTAATAATAAATACAAATTTAAAATAATTTATTAAGAATTGCATGCTTATACAAATATAAACATATTTAATAAAAAAATATATGAACTATAGTTTTTTAGTGCCCATAAGTTAAAGGTTAGGATTATTTAACCAATGAATTTGGAGCTGTGAAATGGGTCCCACAATTTGGTGAGTGTAGTTTGAGTTAAGATATGGCACGGGTACAATTTCTGAGTGCTGGCTGATTAGGTGTGATGGTGATGCTTGCCTGAGTATGATGGTGATGCCTGCCGAGTACGAAATATATCCCTTACAAAATGGGGACATGAATCTTCAACAATTCATAACACGCAGCTGTGAAAACACCTAGTTCTGTGAGGCCCACTGTGTTCTACATGTGAGATCCACTCCATTCATCAGTGTGCCTTCTCATTTATACCGTACATTACAAAAATCAGCCTGATAAAAAATTATATTGGGCAATACCACATAGAACAATATAAAATAATGTCTAAAATTTCAAATTCCCATAGTGTGGCCCACTTGAGTTCTGTATCAGAATGATTTTTGGACTATATGTTTATTCTGGTGAGATGCGCAAGATAGATGGATTAGATCAAGTGTACAAAACATTGTAGGCACTACACACAACGTATGGTTGGTATTCCCTACACCCAAATCCATAGCTCTACACCCAAATCCATAGCTCAACTCGCAGACTGAGAGGAGATACCTCGTTTCAACACTTGAGGTCTTGGCATCGATCCCTAGAGGGGGTGGCTAACATGTACTGACATGGGTGTGTACTAACAAGCTAACCTAAAAAAAAATAAAAATGGTTGGTGTCCCCTTTCCATTGTCCTTGTGGTGTGGCCCATTTCAGTTGTAGGTTAAGCTGAATCTCTACGGCCTGAAATTGATGGGCACAGTAATGTCCAGGTTGGGTGTCACATACAACAGGGGTCCACAACCTCAATTATTGTACGTGCCTTATATAACATATATTTTAGAGGATTTTGATGAAACATCAGTTTCTTATATTGAGCAGAACGGGCTGTCTTAAACGAAGATTACTTGTGTGAGGGGACAACACACTAGCTACTGATCCAGCCGTTCATCAAGAAGAGTATACAGTGAACATACCATGGGGTATAAAAATGATGTTGATCTGCCATCCAACAGTCCAGATTCAATGTACATGTTTTGATTTTTGGTTCATGACATATTCATTGTACCACCCTATCTAATGGATGGCCCGGATCTTTAACACGTTTCACATGTACAGTTGTCTGAAATATGTTCCCCAAGGCTTAATGCATTCGGTGAAAAATAAATAAATAATGTTAGAGATTAATTAAATAAGTTTAGCTTTCACATACAGAGACTCTGTATAATATGTTGGACGTCCAACCAGTTAAGACATTAGAGATTAATTAATGTTAATAAAATAATGGAGAGGAGTCATTTTACCTCACCTTCAAAAAGTGGTGCAGCTCGGCCAAGCTCCACCATAGTGTTAATGTGAAATCTACCCTAATCATTAGGTGCGTCACCCTTAGGGGGCCTCAACTCGACTCGGCTCGGCCACTAGCTGAACTCAGCTTGAACTCGGCTCTTCTCAGTCCTCGAGCTTGACTAGCCAGCTTGACTCGGTTCGGTCAACAGCTTAGGCCAGTTCGATCCAAGATCGAGCCGAGTTCCCCCGTGCAGCATTTCCACAAACTCCTGGACTGCATCTTTAAAATCCCACTGTTTATAAAACAAAAGCAATAGTTTTACAGGTATTTTATCAAACACCTTCTAAGCAACATAAAAACCAAAAAAACAAAGGGTATTTGTTTCATGTACATACCTTCCTTGCTACCAGCCACACTTCGTTGAGCCATTTCATCATACACTCGGTGAGCAACATCAACAGCAAAGTAACAGAGTCATCGAACTAGTTCGATTCGAGTTCGATTCGAGCCGGATTCGATCCAAGTTGGGCCAGCTCGAACTCAGCTCAAACTCATTTTCAAGCTTAAAAAATTGGCTTGAACTCAGCTTTGATCCGAGTTGAACCGAGCTTTTTTAAGTCTGAGTCAAGCAAGCTAACCGAGCTAGCTTAATTCGTGTACACCTCTAGTCTCCCTATGTTAGCCCAAGGCTTCAAATCAGTCTCATCCGTGATTTCGGTGAACTGCATGATAGAAATAGTGTTCAGGGCAAATTTCACCCTCTATACCGTCTACCTTTGTGTGTTCCACTTGAATTACAAATGGGCTGGATTTTGATTTGCATACCTAAATGTTTGCATGCCATCTAGTGGTTCATGTAGATTGACTATAATCATCATGGTGGGCCCCGTAAATCAAGGGTGGACTTCTCTCCTAGTTGTTTAGGGTTTTCTTTTTCTTTATTTATTTAATGAGGTCTTAGCTCCAATAGGTTGGACTATACACTAACGTCCAACTAACATAAAATTTTTGACCTTTTATGCATATACGGTATCCAACCCGTGTAATAGGTTAGCCCAACATGAGCATCACCTTTTGGAAAACTTTGCAACACCACTCATTGAGTGGACCATACATGTGTTTTGCTATTTATCAATGTATGGATGTTGTTTTATATGGTGTGACCCACTTGATGTGTAAATACAAATGATCATTCCACTAGCTGATCCTCATACTGGGGCCAACCTGTTGAAAGGGTTGGATGTCATACACACTTAATGCTTTGGAAGTTATAATATGAGTTGACTATAGTTTGTAGTTAAGCAAGTTGAACTTAGGAATTCTTTTTTTAGAATATATAACTTATGTGAAACAGGCGAGTAAGGATGCCCACCCTTGAATTTTTTAAGGTGGCCGACCTTGATGTATATGTGAGATCCACTCTGACCATTAGGTGTGTAATCCAATCTAAAACTAGAGCTAAAAAATAAGAAGATGACTAGTGATTCTGGTGGGCCAACGGAAGGAAACGATTGGGAGAGAGACGTCCACACTTAATTTTGAGGGCCCAAATGATGATTATATGCAATCCACTTCCACCATTAGATGTCACACTAAAACTTAGGAATTGGTCCCAAAATTCAAGCTCATCTATGATCCAGGTAGGCCACACAAAGGGAAACAATTTGGAGGGTGAGATTTGCCTTATACACCATTTTCAATAGTGTGGTCCACCCAAATCTGGATGGAACTGATTTTGGGCCCTCTGCCTAACATTGGGGCCGATTCAAGCCGCCACACTTTTTCAAAGTGATGTGAAATGAGCATTCTCTCTGTATATTCATTAACATTAATTAATTTTTAATTTCTAAGATTGTTGGACTTGAGAGTCTCTTATTCCATGAAGTTATTATTATTATTTTAGTCAATAACACGGGAATATCACAATATTTAAATAGACGGTTATTTAAAAAATCTTGCCATAATATCATCTAATGCTTGGATATGTGGAAAATTTTGAGGAAAATGATGTTTTATGGAAAACTTCATTTCTAAAAGGCATTGAGAAATGAAATGCGATTTCCTTATTAAGATATTTTTGACAAGTTTTTCTCACTGCTAGTTATGCAATTTGAAAAAAATAAAATAAAAATAATTTTTTTACTTAAATATAGAAGATGACACATGCATTGAAGAGTGATTGTGGTACATGTGTCAGTTCCACTTGAATTGCATTCCTAGTTCTACTTGAATATGAATTGCATTCCCAAATTCCACTTGAATGCTATATGTGTTATAGTTCTAAGCATTTATTTCCTACACAAATTTCTAGATGTATTACAATTTAGTGAGCCCATTGGTACACCCAATCACATTATCTAACTTTTTGGACAATTCAAACCATTGATCAATAGGGCCCACCTTATAAAAATCTTATAATTTTATGATGAATTATGACACATGTGGAACACTTAAATAGATTTATGCACATGTGGGGCATATAAAGGTGATTAGTGGCACATGTTACACATGGTGTATTGGAGTATGTGTCCCACTGAGATGCAGGGCAGTGAGAGACAGGCAAGGACTCTTGTTGTACATAAGGTACAATGGCTCATGTATGCTGCCTTAAAATGGATAATATTATATGTGGCATGTTGGCGTATATCCCATGCTTGAAAATGAACATTTGCATATGTATGTCACCTACAAGATGGGCAGTGAAACATGTAACTATTAGGTGGGGGCACTTTATAAAAATAAAACTATTTCCCTTCATTTTCCTATATCTTGACATGGGAGTGGTTTAGGTATGCCAATGCCTCATCCTAGTGCCTCTCCCAAGACCGGTCTTGGGTGAGGCAGGGGCATACCTAATCTTGAGGCTAATCTTGATGAATGTATTCTTTATGCATGTTGTCCATTATTTTTTTCAGATCATTTTAGGCCATAAGCCCAAAAATGAAATAGATTCAAATCTCAACGGGACCATATCATAGGAAGCAATACTGAATATTAACCATTAACAACTTATAATGAGCCATGATGGTTTTAAATCAAGTGTTGACATTTGATTTTTAACTTTGAACCAGGTTATGTGACTTATTAACAAGTTGGATAGCAAGCGAATGGCCCTAGGAAGTTTTTAGCAGTGAACTTAGTTTTGGGTCATGCTCTAAAATAATTTGGCAAAATGGATGATGGTGTGGATATAAAATATATAATCAAGGTGGGCCCCATGAAAGGGCCGCACCTAATCCAATCCCAATTCAGGCTAGGAAACAGAAAATAGAAAATTTTTACAAGAAATGAGAAGTGAGACTTGCATTTTAAAAAAATTATGGAAACAGACTACGAATAGCATTCTATCACTTTATATTCTAACGAATCCAAACATATTCGAGGTGGATTCCCGGATCCACCGAGGTGAGTGGGAACCCTGACTTTGGGGTCCATTGTGATGTATATGACTACATCCACGCCGTCCATCTACATTGAAAGCTCATTTTAGGGCATCATCCAAAAAATAAAAAGATTCAAATCTCAGATGGACCACAGTACAAGAAACCGTGATAATCGACCATCAAAAACTTCTCCTGGACCACAAAAGCTTTGGATCAAGATAATATTTGTGTGGTCTCTTCGACTGGTTGGATGGCAAATAATAAACATTCCTGTAGAATCCATGATGTTTTTAATGGTGTGGATTCTATAACAGCTATTTCCTGCAGTGTGGTCCACCTAAGATTTGGGTCATCTTCATTTTTAGGATCATGCACTAAAACGAGCTGTGAAAATGGTTGGACGGGGTAGATTTAAGGCACATACATCACTGTGAGCCCTATAGTGGGGGGTCCCACACACCTCGGTGGATAAGCCGCGCCTATTTTCGCCGGTTTGCCATGCCCGTCAGAAATTGTTTTTAGGAGAATTACAAGCACTCGCAGCCAAACGGTCTAGATAATGTTTAGAATCATTCATTGGAGGCTCATGCTCTGTGCTTGAGAGCGTGGTTTTCTCAAATTCCATTCAATTCTCCTTCATTGAATTCAGAAGATAGGATTTTTTTGGGGTTATTGTCAAAGCCAAAATCAAAATGGAATTAAATGATTTTAAAAGCTTTGAAAAAAATTAGGAATTATATGGTACTCGACCGGAGGATATGTACAGTGTCCTTTGTTTTTAGTTTGAATACGCTGGGGCCGTTGGTTTGGCGATTTGGACAGTGGATCTACCGGATCTCCCAATGCCATGGTCCCTAACTTTTACATAATAGACGGCCTAGGGAAGAGGTACTGCAATAGTCTCCGTTCAACCGAGAGGAGGCTGACAACTGGATGGCTAGGATCTTCTTATCTGGGAGATATTAGGCTGTGATCAACGTATTGTGGTGTCACCACGGTATCCGAATCCATCTACACCACCTCTTTTAAGAAGTGCGTAAAACGCGCAAGCTCTGTGGTGTCCACTATGCTGTAGAGCTAAAATCCACTCCGTCCATCATATGAAAAACATTATTTGAATTGTCAGTATTTAAGGAAATCCCCACCACACAAACGAAAACAAAGTAAATTTGCTCAACCTGCTAAGTTCACATGGTGTATTGCCTGACTTTGTATCTCGGCCTGATTTTGTATCTTCTCTTCATCCATTTCAGTTAAGTTCCGCTCTTTGCATCCGACTCATCAGCTGATTTTAGGACATGAGCCCAAGAGATCCAAAACTCAAGTACGCCACATGTGTTAGTATTGAACATCCACCATTGAAACCTTTGTGGCGTCAAAGAATTTCGGATTTGAGTTCTATTTATGTTTTCCCTTCATCCAAGTAGGAATCCTATCATAAATGGGTTGGATGACATTTAAACATCATGGTGGCCCTTAAGAAGTATCAACAATGGGTGTCTCCATCTCCACCGTTTCCTCCAGGCATGGTCTACTTGAATTTTAAATATTCCTTTTGTTTCACCCCATGTCTTAAAATGAGGGGTTTTTTTTTTTTCTTTTTTGATTTTTTAAATGAATGGTTGAAGTATAACACAAACATATTGGTGGGGCTCCATGGAGCTTTGGGTCACGAGGGACTAGTGAAAGCAGGCACTCTATTCAATTCATCTCAACCGACGCATTTAAACGGAAGCGGGTCCACCTAGCTGGTGTGTTGACATCACCGAGTTCTGCGGGCCCCATCGCAAGGTACGTATTATATTCAAACTATTCATTTATTTTGTGAGATAGTTCTAAGGGGTTGAGCCCAAAAATGGAACAGATTCAAAGAGTAAGTGAATTGTACTGTAGAAAGCAATGGGAGATAGAATGTCTAACATTGAAATTTTATTCGGGTTATAGAAGTTTTGATCAATCTGATATTTGTTTTTTCCCCTTCATTCATATTTGTGTGACCTCGTGAGCAGATAGGATGGAGGGAAAAAAAACAACCATTTAGGTGAACCCTACGATTGTTTTAATGATGGTAGTCATTTTCCCATCACTATTTGTGATGTGGTCCACTTGAGCATTGAATATGACTTATTTTTAGATACATATTCTAAAATGATCTCACCAACTAGATGGATGGTGTAAATATTATAAATACATTATTACAGGCCCACGTAACTTTGATCTTCTTTCCATTGTTTATATTAGAGGATGCTAGGCTCTTCTGCCTGTGCCACGCATATACACTAAGGGATCACTTGGCACCGTGGATTTGAGAGGATTTGAGGGGTTTTGAAATTCCTTGATTATTTGGCAGCATAAAGTAACTGGGAGTTTCAAATCTAAGGGGTTTCAAATCCCCTCCTTAAGGGGGTTTGCAATCCACGATGAGAGCTTGATTACACTTAAAATCATTTCAACACTTGCTAGTGTAACATATGTGTCACTATATTATCATTTTATTAGGCACATGACCCATTAATGATGATCAACACTGTCCAAACATTGCCCATGTAAATCAACACCGTCCATGTTAATCAACAATTAAAAATCATTAATAAGTCACTCAAACATGATCTTGTGCTTGCGGGCCATCCGAGAGACTTGGAATTTCATCATTTTCAGGCAAAACATATATTTTAGTGGGCTTATCACAACCATTGTATCAAAAATTACATATCTCACCAATTAAAGATATTAAAGTTGATTTAGTAATTAAATTCTGATGTAGAGCGGGTCGCGGACAATTTCATGGCTAAGATGGATCAGAAAAGGCACGGTCGGCGACAGAAGTGATCCGGACCATCGGACCTTAGATCGGGCGTATCTCACAATCCGGAATGAGTTATCCGACGTAAAATATATGATTTTGGGGTAGAACGAGCTACTTTAGCCAACCAACCCCTCTATGCCGGGTTGCGCAACCCGGATTTGCGAAAAACCCCCTGATCGACGGTCGTTTCCTCGTTTTAATTTTGTTTTTACTATAAATAGTAAGTTTTAGTTTGAGTATAACTTTTCATCCGTTGGGCTTTAGGAGTTGTGTCCAACATGAAAAGTGCTTAGGATAATTAGGAGAACGGTTTGGTGAAGCCAAATAGGACACTTACTATTTTTGGCCGAAAACCTTGCGCACTAGTAGACAGCATGACCGTCTATAAATAGTAAGTTTACTATTTATAGTAAGTTGCGAATTTTAGGAGTTTTAGTTGTAGTATGAGTCTGGTTTATTTCATGTTGCTTGGTTCCCTTATTTAAAGGGGTGTAAACTCGTTTTTATTTTATCATCAATTAATTTCGAATTTATTAGAGTTTATTCCTATTCTCTTGCTTTCTTTCCTCGTGGATTCGAGAAGTCTCTGTGAGGAGTCCAGAGAAGCTCCGTGGATTCAGAGTAGTTATCCTTGAGGAAGACGGTGTTCGACCTCATCACGTTCATCCCTGCGTCAAATTCAAACCCTTGTAAATATACTATGCACAAGTACTTTTGGATTAAAGTTAATTAACACTTCATGCTACCAAACACACGGAGAGAATTGTAAATCCAAGGGGTTTCAAATCATGGGGGCTCTAAATCTAAGGGTTCCAAATCCACGCTGCCCTAACGAGGTCACTGGTAAGTGATATATAAGCTAATCCACCTTGCAAAAGAAAATAAAAATCAGTATCTCTTTGTAGCCTTAGGTTGAATAAGTGAAAATGGAACTCACCCAAGAAGTATATATCTTATATCCATGCTTTTCATCTATTTTTTTCTAAATCATTTTAAGGTATTATATACAATATAAAATAGATCCAATAAACAAATAATCAGGTAATTGAACAATGGTAATTGAACACTTTACCATTAAAAATCTCTTAAGGTGCACTTTAATGTTTTCATAGTATTTATACATGAGCATAAATGAAGGTAAAATAAACAAAATAATAGAAAACTTTTGTAGTCTATTAATGGTCAATCACTACTCTCCTAAAATATAATTCACCTAATAATTGAATCTTTTTCATTTTTAGATAATGCCCTACAATGATTTGGAAAGATAGATAGAAGGCATCAATGCAGAATAAGTTCATGAAAATGGACCCATAGTAACGGCCGCACCGTCCTGGGTGAATACCGGGTCTCACCTAATCCGCTCCCCACCCAACCCTGTCGGCCTGTTTCAGTGTTTCTACCCCCTCCTACACGATTCCAAAGTCAAAGGTAATAATTGTGATTTGTAATTACGACACTTCCACGAAGCATCTAGTCCACGTGAGATTTGCAAGCTCCACACGCATCTCCATCCTCACATGTGACACCATGTCATGTCAACTGGACAACGGAAAACTGCGTTAGGTGAGCATTACTATGCAGGCAGCAAGGCCACGGAAATATAGCTGGTCCACGCCTATTTCGCAAGGAATGGACATTTTTAAATGTTTATGGACCATCCAAATTCAAAATGCATCTCTGGCCCACCTGATGTGTTAGACAGCTCTGATTTTTTGCATGTTCATCTTTTTTGTGGGGCCCTGTGCCGTGAAAGGCGGGTACGAAATACCATCAGTGGTCCACTCCTATGTGAAAAAGCAGGACGCCTGGAAAAAAAATGTTAATATCCACGCTCTAATTTATGTGTAGCCTGTCTGATGAGTGGACCACCCTTTATTTTATTTTATTATATGGTCATCTTCGTGAGGGATGCCACATTACATGCACGTTGGCTGACATACTTGCCTAGTCGACGTACACAAGGACGGAGAATTGTCTGCAAAAGCCTCCACTATTAAAAAGGTTCGGTGGGCTGCTGTGATGTTTGTGAGAATCCTTCTCATCCATGCCTTTTGTTAGGTCATTTTGGGACATGAATTTAAAAATGAAGGAGATCCAAAACTCAAGTGAGCTACATGATAAGAAAAAATTAAGTAGGAAAATGCTTATGTTGAAATATTAGCATCATCCAAAACTACCGTGGCCTCGTGAATGTTTCAACAATGGATGTTCAATCCTAGCTATTTTGTCGTGTAGCCCACTTGAGTATTAGATCTGCCTATTTTCTTAGCCATGTCATATAACATGATATAGAAAAATAGATGGAATGTGGATTTCTCACTAGCATCACGGTGGACCCCACCTAATTTCCTTAAAAAGTCAAGGGCTTCGGCATGCATTCCGCGTCCGACTGTGTTTAAGTGTGCTATGGGCCGACACATAAATGAGGGTGGTTACATCTAATCCCGGCGCGGATTCAGTCAGGTCGGGAGAGAAACCTGATAGAGTTCGGTTTGACGGTGGAGCCCACCTCCTTGTATTTATTGTATCTGCACTTGGTCTATCTGTCTTGCTCACTCGTTCCAGCGCGTATACCTAAAATGAAGCAGATTTAAACCAGGAGGACCACATCACTGAAAACAATGGAAATTGGCCGTAAAAATCTTTTTTTGCAGACCAC
The DNA here is from genome assembly GCA_037074715.1 of Magnolia kwangsiensis. Taxonomy (NCBI): domain Eukaryota; kingdom Viridiplantae; phylum Streptophyta; class Magnoliopsida; order Magnoliales; family Magnoliaceae; genus Magnolia; species Magnolia kwangsiensis. The sequence continues at coordinate 87,804,435 of CM073581.1, forward strand.
AGAATTTTTGGATCAAGACAATATTTGTGTTTTTCCTTCTGTGTGACCTTATCAATAGGCTGGATGAAAAATAAACATCAATGTAGACACTAAAAGATTTTAATGGTGGGCATTCAATGATCATTGTCCCTGTGATGTGTTCTACTTGAGATTTGGATCTACTTCATTTTTTAACCCATATCTTTAAAGAAGTTGGAAAAATGGATGGATGGTGCATACATCAGGGTGGGTCCCACAGTCCTGGTTGAATCCACACCCACCATGTGGTTCTTCCAAAATTCATTAAAATTTAGATGTACAACCTGAGCCATTAAATGAGGCTGAGGGTCAACCCAATCCTAACATGACCTTCGAGAGACTCGACCCGTGGCCTAACTCAACGGGAATTTCATCCTGAAGTACTCAACTCCAACTCAGTCCCAAATTCTCTAGTTAAAACCTCAACTGATCCAATCCAGCCCAAATACATATATTTTTGCATGGACCATCTAACCCAAGTTGAATTTTTTAAACCCTAAACCAGCAAAGTTCCAAATCAGGCTGTGTTTTTCAATACTAACCCATCCCAGGACCATGACAACCTGATTTGAACCTAATTTAAGTTAGGTGGGATTGGGTATACCCAAACCCAAGTTGCAGCACTTTCTTTTTTTTGTTTTTTTTCTGTTGGCTGGCTAGTACACCCCACTGTCAGTTCACACTTCACCGTTAGCCACCCAAGTTGCAGCCCTAACGCAATCTGCTGGACTAAAACGGATCTATGCATTTTTGAGACCAGATGCTCTGTACCAGTTGTAGATTAAGGTGTGTTTGGTTGGACCAAATATCATGAAACTTGGCAGCCTTAACTTATAAATTAAAATTTTTCATATGCTTGTAAAAATTATTCTTATACAACTAAAACTTATTTGTATGCATGTAAAAATTTATTTATACACTTATATTGTTTGGGTGTTTGTGTACAATTCTCTAGGTCTAAACTCACTATATCAATTTTGCACCGTTTAAAAAATGGCAACAATTCATCCTCCTTGTACGTCGTGCCCAGACCATCTAAATTGTGGGTCTCATTTTGTATAGAGCATATATCTAAAATCACATTGATTAAGAAATCCTAACCATGGTTATCAAATGAAAGTTCAAAATCAAAATAGTGAGTGGTTCAAATTGAAAGGGGAAGATAAGATGGTTCATATTATTTTTTCAGAGAAATTTTTTAATTATGGTCAAGTCACAGTTAGGTAAGTGATTTCTACCATCCTAGTTCTATGCCATGTGTGTAGAACTAACCTAGCAGTCTAGCCCTTGTTACCTATGATCTTGTGACCACTTGATGATTAGCTGAGGTGACTTTTAGGGTGTTCCATGTTTATGGTTCTCCAACTCTGCTGGTCAGTTTTGAAGGACGCTAGATTAGGTACTGTCTCTGCCTATACCAACATTGGTACAAGCACAATGCGGCAGGATAACAAATTGCTGTCAGAAATGAGCCTAGCTGAGCATTGGCCAACAACTTTCAGACATGCTAGGTATGAGTCCATCTATGACAACAGCTTTCCGTCTACTTAAATTCTATTGTGTCATGAATACACGGACATCAGTATAAGTAGGAACGTACCCAATTCTCATCCAGCTTTGAATGTCGTACAAAACAGACACTATGGTAGACCTCGCATGTGAGTTGCACAATAATTCTTATGTACAATAGTTAACTGACATTGTATTAAATTATTTTTGGTAATTTTGAAATTAGTGAGGAAAATGAAATGACTACAAATTCTTCCTTATTATAAAATAAAGGAGATATCAATACCAAGTTATTATGGGGTATACTTAATCATGTGTATATGACATTCAACCCATCCAACAGATTTGCTTTACTATGAATACCCCAATACAAAATTCAGATCATATGCACACAAAAGGTTCTAAGTATTGGAATGTTAAAGTCCTGATATACATTCTCTTCCATCTTTTAGAGCAAGTGGTTGTTTGACATGAAAAGTTCAAATCCCTGTACTAGCAAATATGCTGCTAAACCATTCCCCGAATCAGAGTGGTTGAAAATTCCTTAACTTCGTTGAGTAGGTAATTGTTTATTGAAATAAGTCTATCGGACATTTTTCATCTTTTATTAACCGTTCAATCACTGTCCACCAATCTAATAGCCAAAACAAGAAGAATTATTTATTCATGATATACATCTGAACAGGGACCGTAAGTTGTACACTACCAGTTTAAATGACTGTACGCCACGTATGCAATATCTAAGAAATTTCTAAGTGCCTGCATATCTTCCAACATTCTCTGCTAGAGTATCGAAGGTTTTCTTAAAAGATAACAGCGTATATAATTCAAATATAATAAAATATAAACAAAAAATAATAGTGAATATCGTGGTTGCGCTACAATGTGTGTTTGCCACAGTGCTAAATTGTGGGAACTCATTAGATGTACACATGTCATATATCAACCCCAATCAGAACCATCTAGATGCCCCCATTTTTGGCAAGTCAATTTCATGATCACCTATTGAACGGCTGCAATTGCCCAATCAGTATGATCTTTGGGCTACTCCGACGGCCAGACTATATATACAGTACATGAGTTGCGAGAATTTAGATTGTAACAAACACACATTGCACCAAATTGTATAATATCATAGCTGATTCATTTCATACTCTGGAAGATTATGAAACTTGATAAGCACACACATAAAGTCAAATTAAACCTACTAAATATTGAAACCCAATTTCTCTAAATCAGAATCCTAACCTGATTTACACTTGTTGAAACAGGGCCATTGAATTTTTTTATTTTTATTTTTCATTCAACCGTCCAATAAATGTCCATGAATCCATATAACCTGGCCTAAGCAGTTAAAGTTTGGGGAGGTAGCCAACCCAAACAGGCTGGTTGACAGCTCAATGCATAAAGCACCCAAGTCTATGGGCCACTATGTTGTATATGTAAGATCCACTTTGTTTATCAAATTCTGCACATATTTCACTCGAAATGAGAATAAACCTACTCTTCAAGTTTTAGTTGAACTTGGATAGAGCTTTTTTTAAGAAACTTGAAAATCATTGAAAATCCAAACCGATCAAAGAGTATAACCCTCGGTGTATTATGGGAATTATTGACAATCTTGATCAACAGATCTAAAACCTAATAAACCAAGTCCTTGATAATATATAAATCTTGGTTCTCCAAAAACCATGTCTACATGTCCCTCCAATAAAATTGATTGTAATCAGTTCAAAATGCATCAAGGATCCGAACAGGAAAGGATGTATGGAACCCTAATGCCTTCCAAAGGCATCCAATGGAACCGATCGGTTGATCCCAATGAAGGTGGGCAAACGATTGAAGAGAAACCCAACTTTTTAAAAGCTCAAAACCCCCTATACATGGCAGAAAACATGCAAAGATGGTTGAAGTAAACCATCGACTCACTATGCATTGACGACAACATAACATACTTTATACCAAACCAAGATCTTGGCTAACTTCTCGGACGATGAAATCTTAAAACAGGGACGCGTGTTGACACCATCGGCTTATCATGGGCCGGTGATTTCGATCTATAAATTCAGCACCCATCTGCCATTTAGACAGGGCAAGAAGACAAGGGAATGACCAAGGGCCTGTTTGGCCAGGCAGCTTGGATGGGATTGGAAGGGATTAGAAGGGATTGGAAGATGGATCCTGGGATTGGCCAAGTGTGCCAAACAGTCACGGGATCTTGATCCCGGGATATAGCAATCCCTTGGATCTTAAGACAATCCACTAACATCACCATCATTACCTTTAAATCCCATCCAATCCACCCTAATCCCTTCAAAATTGCTTGGGACATGTTTAGTTCGAGGGATTGATAGGGATTGGAAGGTTTAATCCCGGGATTGGCCGGGCATGCCAAATAGACCGGACATAGCAATCCCATAGATCTTGCACTAATCCACTGACGCAGCTATCATTACCTTGAAATCCATGCAATCCACTCTAATACCTTCTAATTCCATCCAATCTGCCCGGCCAAACAGGCCCTAAGGGAGTAAAGAGAAGGGTTTGGGAAGGCATGTCCAATCAATCTCTCTTATCAATGGACTTTGTAAATCTTCAATTAATGCCAAGATCTTGCCAAACTCGAGAGTTCAGCTTTAAAAAGAAAATCTACTAAAGAAGCCAACAAAAGACAAGAATAGAATTGAAATCAAGATATCTAACCATCCCTTTTGCATAAAAGGGTGTCTGATATCTCACATTTCCTTCTCATTTATTAGTCATACTCAAGAGCCCATTCCACACCACATATTTCTTACACATTTGTAACATCAAGTTGCACTTTTATTCTTCTTTGCTTATATCTCATTTTCTTATTTATGTTTGCCTATTTGATCTCAAAATCCTGTGTTGAAAGTCTAGGACTGCATTTCATCAACTATATTTTTATTTTGTTTATTATTGTCTATATGGAGCCATTTAACTCTGTGAAGTAAGGTAAGAGTTCTTTTACGTTTTGCTTATGTGGCCCTTTGTGGATTATGTGAAGCATGACTACGTACATAATGTCAAAATTCTACCAAATTCCCTTAAAAAATATAAAATCATGTAAAGTAAAGAACGCATGTTGTGTGAGCAGGAGATGGAACCTAACCCATTCTTTTATCACCGAGACCTTTCTCTAGAGTCTATGATCGACATGAGTCACTTCAATCATGGAATCTTGTGATTCCCCTATTCATAAGTGATTTTACGATTTATGATCGACTGTGGACTCAAAAGTTTCATTGGCTAGCGGCAACTCTAAAATCTGAGGCATGTCCTTTGCATATGAGTCATACCTTATGATACTGCACAACCAAGAAAACAAAAGCAAATCTAATCTAATCACAGCCAAAAGCTGAAGGGCACGCAGGCTCTCCTTCAAGTGGTGTTCAGAAGTTTTATCCTCGATGTTAAATTGTAAGGCCAAAATCACGACTTAGACAAGCAATTTCAAATGAAAGGATTGGAGGCTAATAAGTGTGGTAGTCGATTTGTATCTTTCACCAAACCTATTAATCAAGTGTCCTTGACAAAGAAAAGTTACAATAATAAATATGGTATATTTGAGCACGCCACACGCTCGTGGGATTTCTTGGACACCTTGTAATTACATTGGAGTCCAATTCAAAATTGCCTTGGAATCCATTTGAATTGGAGTCCTTGGCTAAGAACGCATTCAAATTCTTTTGTGTGTGTGTGTCTATATATATATATATATATATATATATATATATATATATATATATATATATATATATATATGTTCAAAATTGCCTTGGAATCCATTTGAATTGTAGTCCTTGGCTAAGAACGCATTCAAATTCTTGTGTTTATATATATATATATATATATATATATATATATATATATATATATATATATATATATATATATATATATATATAGGAAAAGTACTATGCGCTCGACGTCACGATCAGCTCCCATATGGTCGAGCTGTGTGGGTCCCATCGTGATGCGTGTTGACCATCAACACCGTGCATTTGATGGGTCCCCTTTAAATTATGAGATATCCCAAAAATCAGCCGTATATGGAACTCAGCTGGGCCATAACATCTAAAATCATGTGAAGACACCATTAAAATATATAAAAGCACTTGGTGGGGCCCACCTGAGTTTTGAATGTGGCTGAAACTTGTTCTGAACCCTCATCCAAGCGGGACACACATAATGGATGGGCTGGATTTACAAACAATATCTCGGTGGTCCCAAAAAATGATTATGAATGTTTTAATGGTGCACGGCTCCTCTCCACTTCTGTATGTGGTGTGGCCCACACAAGTCATGGAATGACTTGATTTTTGAGACCTAGGCCCACAATGGAATGGTGCATCTGACTGATGGGGTAGATGTTTGAAACACATCACGGTGAGGCCCACACAGCTCGACCTCATGGGACCAACCCATCATCTGGAGCGCATAGTACCTTTTCCCTATATATATATATATATATATATATATATATATATATATATATATATTCTTTAGTATATTTAAGAACTTAAATTAGATTAATTAAATAGGTCTAAAATCTATACTTGAGTAAATATGTGGCATTTGATGGAATGATTGTAACAAGCCCGTAGAAATAGATAATTTGAATGAGGAACTCTCAAGCCTCGAGTGGACTACAGATGTAAGGAATACAAATGGGTCGACTCACCAACAGTTTTTAATCAGTCATTTAAACAAGTAATGTTTGAATAGTTCAAATCATTATATTGGTGTGCTTTTAGTGATGCATCCAATAATCAAATTATTTGGGTATCATGGATGTGCCAAGTGTATAACAGATCAACAGCATAGCGATACCATTGTCAACAGTGCGACTTTCCTACCTTTAAAAAAAAAGGTATAGAAGTCCTATCACACCAATTACATACAACAAAACAAGATGACAGTATTCCAAAATATCTCAGAAAGTATGTTTTTATTTTGGTGGATATACGGCCACTTACCTCCTCTTACCCAAATCCAGAGTACCAAACGGGGTGCTAGCGTTTCTGTATTAAGCTGATATCATTTTAATTGGTGTGACTCATGTGACCTTTTAATCATCTTCTATATGTACGGTCTAAATAAATGCTTCTCACCTGATGTACGGAGTAAATTTTACATATATTGTTGCAGTGTTCTTATGGGATGACTTCCTTAAGGCGGGCCCTCCTTCACCTGTATGGACAACGATGTCAAGGGAACCCTGGCTAGAGTTGGGGAACCTCCGATGCTTAAGTCAGTTATCTGATCGATAGCCAAGAGCTTGTCTCAGTTAGTATTGCGTACCTTCTTCCGTCCCAAGCTTAGAGATTTATACAGTTTGCCAACCCTTATCCTCAGAGGATTCTTCTCCTGGGATTGCTCTGAGATCCCGAGAATCTCGGGATTCACTACCCGTATCCCTGGATTTCCGTAGAACAGCATCTGTCCTCGTTCCGCTACTCTCTGTCTCGGCTAGGTCGTGACCGACTCTGGGGGAGTCTCGGCCAGGTCGTGACCGACCCTGGGGGAGTCTCGGCCGACACAGGAGGACGGGTTCCCGGCCCTTTCACGGACGGAATAATCTCGGTTTCTATCGGTCATTCCTTACTCCGTGACCGACAGAACCAACTCCTTGAGTCGGTCTTATTCTATCGGCTGAGTGGCTTTAACACGCTCGGCCTTTAGTGGGCTTATGCAGGCGAGGTCATCACTCTGACAGAGCGACTTTAATCATCCTTGCTTAAGCCTCCCGGCCTATCCTTTATTCTGTCGGTGTTGTCTCGGATTCTTCAGGCAGTGTCAGCAAAGCCGACCTACTCTTATCCGAGTCTCCAAGCTTAACACATTTTTTCCCAACAGTGAGCCCCCCTTACTCCTTGTGTCGTCTATGGCATCAAGGAGTACGATTTTCTCGGTCGGTTCGTATTAGCATCCGAGACAATGATGAGGCATTTAATGCTCTTTGAGTCGTCTTCAACGCACGACGTTACGCCTCCCAAGGTCGCACGTGCGACTAGCCGTCAATTCGTTCCGTCCGCGTATAAAAAGCGGACGCGTGGCCACGATTTCACCGCAGTCAGTCAGCGGTTGCCACGCGTCGAACGGGGGAGCCGAGGCGAACATCAATTCGCTTTTGCCATAATTGCCCTGCCACGTGGCGCGGCTATAAAAGGGCCGGGCGGGAGGACGGTGCGAACTTTGTTTTCGCCCTTCTTCCCCCCGCCTGTGTCTGATCACGAGTGCGTTTTCACTTTTTCTTCTTCTCCTCCTCCACTGTCACCTCTTTCTCCGTCAATCTTTCCTTGCAGTCGTCGTCGATTTCCTTAGTGAGTCATTTCCTTCTTCTTTTATCAGCTTTAATGGCCGCACACGGCTCTTAAAGCCCTCGGGAGGAAATGTCCGTAGATGAGGGTGTGTCCCAACACCTTTGGGACGTTACGGAACCACCTTCACTGTTGACGGAGTTTGTCGTCGGTGCTAACGCCGCATTCCGGCTTGTCAGAGAATCCGGCGACTCATCGGCTGGGCGTCCTGCCCAGACTGGTCCATCCAGCGGTGGGACGTCTCTGGTGACTCGTCCAGGGAGACCTAACCCTTGGGTGGATCAGATGGAGGATGAGGATGAAGAGGATGACTTAATCACGGGCGAAGGAACGACCGTTCCATACCCTGTGAACCGAACTGCGGAAGCCTCTGGGTCGTCTTCAAAAGGGGAAGAAGACGAGCCCAGCGGTCTCGTCGCCTTCATTCTAAATGAATCCGACTTAAACCGGATCAGGGCTGGATACCATGTCCCTGACTCGGTCGTCCTCCATCTCCCTCGTCCGAGTGATTTGCCCGACCATCCCCCTGCAGGGATGGTCACAATTCTCCAAGTCACGATGCAGTGTGGCTTGCGTTTGCCACTCCAGCCCATTGCTCGTGACTTTCTATCCCGAGTCAAAATAGCTCCCGGTCAAATTGTTCTGAATGCGTGGAGGAATTTGTTCGAGTGTGCCGTGCTCTGGTCTGAGTTAGAACAACCTTCCCTCATGGTCGACGAGTTCCTCTATCTATACCAAGTCCGACCAAACCCTAACTTTCCTGGCCTCTACTTTCTGAGCGCGTGAAGAGGTAAAGGGGGGTCTTTAATAACCGACCCACCTATTTCGAACAAGTTCTGGAAGGAAAGGTGGTTCTGGGCGTGCCGTCGGTGGGAGTCGGCCGACACGTGGCCGTACGAGCCTCAAGAATCCCGCACGTTCCGTAGAGCAGGTGACTCGGTGACTCGGCCCAATAGTCTTTCCTTTTCTTACTCTTTATTTTTATATCCTCTTCCTCTGATCCTGACTCCATAATGTCTTGTAGATATTTTGAAGAGGAGAGGGAAGCTCTAGTCCGGGGCTCTGACTCGGATAAGAGAACTGAGGAAGCTAAGCGCGGCAGAGCGATCTTGGAAGTTGCTTCTGCAACCCGAGCGCCTCCACCTTGCAGGTTTAGACTCATTCGTCTCAGGTAGTTCGTCCTCCTTATCTTTATCCTTTTGGTTTCCTATTTGCTCCCTCATTCTTTTTACTCGCCCTTGCAGACCTCCCCGAAGCTCGCCCTATTCTGAGGCCCGCGCCTGAGAGCATGGCCGAGCCTTGCCCCGCCTTGAAGCCACTTTCCAAAGTGAAGGCCCCCCCGAGATCGGCTCAGTTGTCCGGGTCTCGGCCCTCGAAGCAGCAGAAGACCACGGGCAAGGGTAAGGAAACGGTCGTTCCACCTACTGCTGCACCTGCTGCTCCCCAAGTGGTCGTCCTTTCTGACCCTGATGAGAGAGCCGAAGAAGTGGAGTCAACTTCTCCAACGACTCAGGTGACACTCGAGTCAGGGCCTATTGCTGAGGAGGTCCCAGGGCCGAGGGAGGCCCCGCGCGAAGAATCCCCGAGAAGGGAGATGACTCAACAGGAGTCCCCCTTCACGAAGATCATTGCAGGGATGGTTCCTTGGGCGCTTGCCCACGGGGGCGAAAGAGACTTCGCCAGTTATTACAACGCTCCGACGGCCCAGACCCTCGGGCATGCGGCGAGGTTGCTTTTTGAGGTAAACTTTTCTCCAATCTTGTGTCGCCCCTAGCTAAGTTTTATAGCACAGCTCACTGTCTCTTTATTGCAGCTAGCTCCTTACCTCGTCAAAGCAAGCTCGGAGCTGACCGCCTCCCAGAAGCTCGCATCCGAGGCAGAGACGGCGAGGAGGGTCGCGGCCGAGGCTGAGGGCCGTATAGAGATCGCTGAGAGCCGGATTGGCATCATGACCGGCGATCTCTCTATCGCTCGGAAGTTGGCTCGGACGCCCGTGCAGCTCTCGAAGGAGTTAAGGCTGACAATGCTCATCTGACTTCGCTCCTTCAGGAGGTCGAGGAGAGGGAGCGGCGCATTCTTCAAGTTCACGGCAAGTGCGAGGGTGCTCTTGCTCGCGCGAAGGCCGAGGCCGCCGGCCTCATTCAGGAAGCTCAAGAAGAAACGCGCCGAACCAAAGAGGAGCGAGAGCGAGCCATGGACGCCTTCCTCGAATCTACCGAGTTTGAAGAGGAGAGGGACCATCTTTATCAAGGTGGTTACAAGGTCTGCATCTTGGAGATGAGGGCGGCCTTCCCTGATCTCGATCTCTCCGCCTTTGAAGTCGACAGTCCGACCGCCGAGGCTGCTGAGGGTGAAGCCACTGAAGGAGATGCCGCTGCTGACGAGGCCGGTCCTTCGGGCGCCGCATAGGAGTTGAATCCCGACTGAATGGGATAGTCGGATAATGTACTTTTCTTTTTGTGATTTTTTTTTTTGTTAGTGACCCGACATCAGGTACTTGTACGGAATAGAACTTTTATCGAGTCGACTTCAATTACAGCGCTTTTTATTCTATCTTACGGGTAATAAGTCTTGAGATGCTCGGCGTTCCAAGGATGAGGCAACAGCTGTCTATTTAGGTCTTCCAGTCGGTAGGTTCCCGGTCGGATGGTGCCTGAGACGACGTAGGGGCCTTCCCAATTTGGCCCTAATGTACCCGACCCAATTTCCTTAGTGTTTGGAAAAGTCTTTCGGAGGACCATATCCTCGGCTCGGAATCGTCGGACTTTAACTCAGCGATTGTAAAATCGAGACACCTGTCTTTGTCGGGCCATCATCCTCAATCGAGCACTTTCTCTTCTTTCTTCTAACGAATCAAGCGCGAATGAGAGGAATTCACCATTCTCTCGTCCACTATATAAGTTGACTCGGGCTGAACCAATACCGATCTCAACCGGTGCGACTGCTTCCGCACCATAACATAGGGAAAAGGGGGTTTCTCCCGTGGCAGTCCGTGCTGTGGTCCGATAGGCCCACAGTATATTCGAAAGCTCTTCGGCCCACGCTCCCTTTGCTTCGTCGAGTCTCGTCCTGAGATGCTGCTTTATAATTTTGTTGACCGTCTCGACCTGTCCGTTCGTCTGAGGGTGATGAGGAGAGGTGTACACGTTTCGAATCCCGAGGTTACTGCACATCTCCCGGAATTGTTTGTTATCGAACTGCCTTCCATTGTCGGTAACTATTGTCCGAGGTATCCCGAACCGACAGATGATATTCTTCCAAACGAAACTCGTGATCCTTTGCTCGGTAATTTTCGCCAATGGTTCTGCTTCAGCCCACTTCGTGAAGTAGTCCACCGCAACCACGGCAAATTTAGTCTGACCCTTCCCCAATGGAAAGGGCCCGATTATGTCGATCCCCCACTGTGCAAAGGGCCATGGTCCCGACATCGGAGTCAGCTCCTCGGGGGGTTGTCTTGAGATTATTGCGAACCGCTGACACTTGTCGCATCTCTGGACGAATCGTTTGGAGTCATGCTGTATAGTCGGCTAGTAATACCCCTGTCGCAACACTTTGTTGGCGAGCGAGCGTCCTCCTGAATGGTTTCCACATATCCCTTCGTGTATCTCTCGTAAGATATAGTCGGCTTCTTGGGAGTCGACGCACCTTAGTAGAGGAGCATGAAAGCCTTTTTTATACAGAATCCCATTCAAGATGGTGTAGCGCGAGGCTCGAACTTTTAACCGCCGTGCCTCGGCGCGGTCTTCTGGAAGTTCACCATCGTTGAGGTAGCGGACGAGTGGGTCAAACCAAGCAGTTGCTGGATTGATGGGAAATAGGGCCGAGACTGTCGGCTCATTTATGCTTAGTTTAGGGATATATTCAATCGGAACCGACCGAGATATGTCTTTCTCATCTGCTGAGGCAAGCTTTATTAATAGGTTGGCTTTGGCGTCTTCGGTTCTGGGCATTCGAATTACTTCACATTTCTGGAACCGCCAATCAATTCTTTAGCATTTTCCTCGCTGACTAACGAGGAAATCGAGGAATTTTTCCGAGCTCACGCCAAACGCGCACTTGCTGGGATTCAGCTTCATTTTATATTTACGCAGAGTCAAGAACATTTCTTCCAAGTCCTTCTCATGGTCGGCTGCCTGTTTACTTTTGACGAGCATATCGTCAATATAAACTTCCATCGTTCGGCCTATTTGCCGAGCGAACATTTTGTTCACTAACCGCTGATACGTTGCTCCGGCATTCTTTAATCCAAACGGCATCACTCGGTAATAGGTTTTTGATTTATCATTCTCGTGCATTACAATTTGATTATAGCCTGAATAGGCATCCATAAAACTTAGCAGTTCATGACCCGCGGTACTATCAACCAGCTGATCAATGTGAGGAAGAGGGAAGCTATCTTTGGGGCAGGCTTTGTTTAGATCCGTATAGTCTATACAGACTCGCCACTTCCCATTGGCTTTCTTTACGAGTACGACATTGGCTATCCATTCCGGATAGTACATCTCTTCGATGAATTTGGCTTTAAGAAGCTTGTCGACTTCCTCTCCAATGATAGCGTACCTTTCCGGGCCGAGAGGACGACGCTTCTGTCGGATGGGTCTGTAGGTTGGGTCGATGTTGAGTCGGTGTGTTATGACCGAGGGATCGATCCCAGGCATGTCTTCATGACTTCAAGCGAAGATATCGGCATACCGTCGAAGCAAGGTGATCATCTGTTCTTTAAGAGACGGGCTCAAAGATGAGCCGATTCGAACTACTTTCGAAACGTTCGTCTCGATTAATGGCACCGAGACGAGTTCTTCCATCGGTTCCCCCCGCTCGTGAGATCCGATACGGGGGTCCAGCGATTCAATCGTCGAAACCTCAGTCGGGGCCTTGACCGCGGTGGCATAGCACTTCCGAGAATCTTGCTGATCTCCTTTCACTATCCCTACTCCCGACTCGGTCGAAAATTTCATGGAGAGGTGGTAGGTAGACACCACGGTTTGAAGGAAGCTTAGAGACGGTTGGCCGAGTATGGCGTTATACACCGACGGTTGGTCCACGACTAGGAAGTCGACCATCACGGTCCTTTGATGGGGTGCAGTTTCGGCGGTAAGCGGCAGCGAGATGATTCCCTCTGGAAGTACCTGTCCGCCCGAGAACCCGATGAGCGGGGTTCGGACAGGCCGTAGTACCGGCCGACCTATGCCCATTTTGTCGAATGCTTGGGCGAACAGGACGTCCGCTGATGATCCTGTATCCACTAGTATCCGGAATACTTTTCTATTCGCGATGGTAAGGGTGACTACGAGCGCATCATCATGAGGATGATGAATGCCTCAAGTATCTTCTTCAGTGAACGAGATACAATATTTCTCTCGTTTCTTCTCCTTGGGAGGCCGAGATAGCAGAAGAACCTCGAACTCGAGGCGATCGAGGCTTCTAGCGTGGTTTCTTCGGGCGTTATTTGAGTCCCCACCGACTTGATGACCTCCAACGATCGTTCGAATTTCTTCTTGGGGCTGCTCTTCACTCGGTCCTGTTGCGACGCCGGTCCCTACAGTATGTTCTCTTAGCCGGCCCTCTTTAATCAGCCGCTCAATCTCGTCCTTTAAGTGATAACAGTCACTCGTGTTGTGACCATGGTCACGATGGTAGTGGCAATATTTGTTCTTGTTCCGACGATCCGGATTTCCTCGCATTTTCTGAGGCCAGTTGACGAAGCCTTCGGTCTTGATCTCCATTAGTACTTGTTCAGGAGATTTGTTTAGGGGGGTGTATGTAGAGAATCTTCTGTCTGGTCGCTTTCCTGGCCTGCTGTCGTCTCGCCCCCGGTCGTCTTTTCGCTTTTTCCCTCCGGCTGAGTTGGCTTCTTTTTTGGCCGACTCTTTTGCCGATGGTTTTGTGTTCTGGATCTTTTCTCTTAGGAGTCGCGTCTCTTCTGCATCGGCATATTTGTCCGACCGAACCATAAACTCGCCCAGAGTATCGGGTGGGTTTTTGTCCAGTGACGCCAAAAAAGGCTTGTCCCTAACCCCCTGCATGAGAGCGTTGAGAGCCGTCTCCTCAGAATGCTTTCGAACTTGCAGAGACTCGAAATTGAAGCGTTTAATGTAGTCTTTTAGTAGTTCTCCTTCCCTCTGAACTATGTTGTTCAGATACGCGGGAGGCTACAATTTCTTTTTTCCACCAATGAAATTGCTGAGGAAGGCGTCACTGAGTTCGGCGAACGACTTTATCGACCTGGGTTTCAATTGCTTAAACCAAAGTCGGGTTACGTCAGTCAAGGTTAGAGAAAACGCTAGGCACATAACAGCGTCCGAGGCGTCGTGCAATTCCATGTAAGTCCTGAAGCATTCAAGATGCTCTGTTGGATCAGTCTTTCCGAAAAAAAGAGTTATCTGGGGTAAGCGGAACCTTTCCGGTAACCGAGCTCGCATTACCTCGTCCACAAACGGAGAAGCTTTTTCTTCGTATTTGGTCGGATCTGAGTTCCGACCGTGCTTTATATCCGCCATCTCCTTTTCCATCTTCTCTCGGACCTCGTTCTTGAAGTCCTGTATATCAGCCTTCCAGGGTTCGGCGCTCTCTGCCGTTTCTTCAGCGTCTGCAGGTAGCCGACTTCGCCTCCTCTGATCTATTCTATGCCTCAGATCAGAGGGAGGCAAAACGGCTGTTGCTAAACGGGCAGGCGCCGGGTGACTTGGTTCTCGAGGCTGACTCGGTCGTCTGGGCGACTGTGGTGCGGCAGGCTGCGCTACAGACGCTGGTGGATGAACTTGTGCCGACTCCTGGCGCTGCATCTGCTGGCTACACAGTTGTTCCAGCATGTGTTTCATGGCAGCCATCTCGGAACGCATTTCTTGAACCTCGCGATCTAGGTGTGCGTTCCCTTGATTAAGCTGGCTTGTAGTCGCAGGCGGTGCTGCCGGGAGAGCTCCCTGAGCTATGCTAGCAGCGGCCTCCCCAGCTTCATCTGGGTCCGTCCTTCTTGTTCTTGCCATTCGAATAATTGGAGAAAACGGCTTTTTGTCCGATTCCCACAGACGGCGCCAAACTGTTCTAGTGTTCTTATGGGATGGCTTCCTTAAGGCGGGCCCTCCTTCACCTACACGGACAACGATGTCAAGGGAACCCTGGCTAGAGCCGGGGAACCTCCGATGCTTAAGTCAGTTATCTGATCGATAGCTAAGAGCTTGTCTCAGTTAGTATTGCGTACCTTCTTCCGTCCCAAGCTTAAAGATTTATACAGTTTGCCAACCCTTATCCTCAGAGGATTCTTCTCCTGGGATTGCTCAGGATCCCGAGAATCTCGGGATTCGCTACCCGTATCCCTGGATTTCCGTAGAGCAGCATCTGTCCTCGTTCCGCCACTCTCTATCTCGACTAGGTCGTGACCGACTCTGGGGGAGTCTCGGCCAGGTCGTGACCGACCCTCGGGGAGTCTCGGCCGACATAGGAGGACGGGTTCCCGACCCTTATACGGACGGAATAATCTCGGTTTCTATCGGTCATTCCTTACTCCGTGACCGACAGAACCAACTCCTTGAGTCGCTCTTATTCTATCGGCTGAGTGACTTTAACACGCTCGGCATTTAGTGGGCTTATGCAGACGAGGTCATCACTCTGACAGAACGACTTTAATCGTCCTTACTTACACCTCGCGGCCTATCCTCTGTTCTGTCGGTGTTGTCTCGGATTCTTCAGGCAGTGTCAGCAAAGCCGACCTACTTTTATCCGAGTATCCGAGCTTAACACATTTTTTTCCTAACATATATAATAAGATACACTTAATAAAGCTTGGGACCATAATTTGGACAGTTTAATTAACATGCTTATATCACGTGGTAATTTCTAAGAAATTCATAAGCGCCAGTGTTTCATACTTCACACTCGGCCAGAGTATCAAAGTTCTTCTCTTGATTTGAAAAAGAAAACCCACAAACCTCACATATCCTGACCGTACAGTAATTATTAAATTGCCATATATATGTCCGGGCAGTGTGGCCCACCCCTGATGACTCTCCTATCTCTAATTCCAACCTCAAAGATGCCACCGTATGACTCTTCCCTCTCCCTTTCCTATATTTAAATCGACAATGTCTCAGCAGAAGCATTTAGACTTTGAATTTCTCGTTCATTAAACAAAGCAGAGAGAGAGAGAGAGAGAGAGAGAGAGAGAGAGAGAGAGAGAGAGAGAGAGAGAGAGAGAGAGAGAGAGAGAGAGAGAGCCCAATGGCTGGATTGCAAAGATCTGCAATATCATTCAGGAGGCAAGGTTCATCTGGTTTGGTATGGGAAGATCGGGTCCTTGCAGAAGACCCGAATCAAACAAAGAAGAAAGAAGAAGAAGAAACTGGGGGTGTAGAATTCAGAGAATTGAGGCCTTCTCAGAGCGTTGGATCATCTGGGATCAGAGAACGTAGCTTGCCTGCAGCGACAACGATGCAGCGAAGTCGATCGGGTGGTGCTGGCCGCACGTGGCGGAGTTTGAAGGTGTCGCCTGCGATCGATCCTCCATCTCCTAAGATGTCTGGGTGTGGGTTCTGCGTGTTTGGGAAGTCAGCTGGTGGCGTAAAGCGGCCGAAGAAGACTTCACGGAAGCGCTAGCTTCGGTGTAATATTCGGATGTGTGGTGGAATGATCGTCGGTGTAGAGTTTGTGTTTGGGGCGATCATCGGTGAATTCGGTGAGAGTTTGATGTTTGTTGCTTTAGTTTAAGATCTTTTTGTTTTAATTTATACATATATGTATTAAAATATAAAAGTAGTATGGATGCTAGCTACATCCGTTTTGGATGAGTTGGGAGATGGGAGTTCATACAACAAAAGACGACATGGATTTCCTTTTGTTGTTGGGTTTGTATTTCCAGAGAAGATTTTTGTATTTTCTTTGGGTGTATGGATTTTCATTTCATTTGAATGTTTTGGATTGTATGTGGTGATGTTTTGATTGGGTCTTTAGCTAGGATTTTGATGAACAAGGAGACCCAGTTCGTCTCTCTCTCTCTCTCTCTCTCTCTCTCTCTCTCTCTCCCTCCTTTTGTGAACGAATTAAATCATTGCATTGATGATGTTTTTATCGAGTTTTATCAAGTTTCTTTCTTTCTTTTTTTCAAATTTTCTTCTTTTTTGGTAAAATCAAAGCCAGGATTAGGTTTTCTTTTTTTTTTTTTTAAATTGTAATTTCCCTTCTTTTTCTGATGTTATGGTCTACATTCATCCACCAGACTTAGTGGCAAAAATTTCTCTCTCTCTCTCTCTCTCTCTCTCATTTGGGTGTATCAAAATTATTGAATTTTTTATTTTATTTTATATTCTATGAAGTTATAGCAAGGATTTCAATACACAAGCAAAACTCCATTAAAGCTGTCTCTCTCTCTCTCTCATGTTTTATTGAGTTCTAGCCTTCTAACCTCTCTCTCTCCCCTTTGGGTGTATAGAAAATCGAAATTTGTTGAATTTTTGTATGTTTCATGGAATTCTATCAAAACCCAGTTAAAGTTTTATGATGAATTTTGATCCACAAGCAAAATTCAATTGGATCTCTCCCTCTCTCTCTCTCTCTCTCTCTCTCTACAAGAACGTCTCCTGGTATTCCTAACATACATCGGTTGACGATCTCTCTCTCTCTCTTTCTCTCTCTCTCTCTCTCTCTCTCTCTCTCTCTCTCTCTCTCTCTTCTCTTCTCTTCTCGGTTGACGGAGTACCATTGCACCGAGTTTCTGACTTTTCTAAACATCTGGGTCCAAATCAGGAGGCACAAGAAACAGGGGCCCACAAATGAATCATGAAAAGGTTGGTATGATCCAACGGTTCTGATCATCTTGGTATGTAGCCTATGGCTGCAAATGAACATTTTAATAATAATCATGCCATTAGGAAACCAATTAATTTACGTAACAAGCTGTTATCATGTGTCACAATGACGTATACAGATGTCACCGACCTTTTCTTGTCTCCATTCTTCATTTCTTATCTTCTCAATCATACACCACATGACATAACTCTGCCGTCCAACTTATATATGACCCACCACACATGCACGTCAATCTCCACCTTCCAATTACTGGCCCCACCACCCACTACTATATTCATTGAAGAGAAGGTTCAACAGGTTAAGGTCCACCCGGTGGATAACTTCCAATCTTTTATGTGTGTACCATATCCAATCCGTCCAATAGGTTGGCCCAAGCATGAGGATTTGTTCATGAAAAATTCAGCCACATCTAATCATTGAATGGATCACATTTGTAATTTTCTATTTATCAATGGCTACAATATTTTTCTATCATGTAGCTCACCTGGTGGGTGAATAGGGTTTATTTTTGCACTGGGTGATCCTCATTGTGAGGTCAACATATTGGAAGGGTTGGATTTCTTATTCACTTAATAGATTGGAGGTTATTTGCTAGATGGACCATCACTTATAGTGACACTGGCTGGACCTGAGACTCTCTTGGTTAAATCGTTCGTTAAATTGTGATCCTTCGGTGTGGCATACAGGCATGAATCCCATATGAAAAGTGGGCCCTACCACTCATTATTATGTGTTCGGCTTCAATTTAGATGTGTAGTGAATAGCTTGTTTAATTTTGATAATGGATGAATGAATGTATGTGTAAATGATTGTATTAGGATTAAAATTGTGAAGATTAGCTTTACAGCTATTACTTGATAAAGAATTAAACAATTTATGAAGGGGAGAGTACGTTTGTTACAACAGCGATAGTTTTATTGTGTTCACTAACAAAATACACATTTATGCAAAAAGAAAAAACATCTGAGGTCAAGTGCCTATTTTATTAAAATGAATTAAAATGCAGTACAATCAATATAAAAATATATAAAAGCGAGAGAAATTATCAATAATAGTTTTGAGTAGGTGAAGTAACTATGGTCGGTCAATAGTTCTCTACACCGTGGATGGTTAGGGAATGAAAACAGGTTGTAGTATGGGAAATCACAAAGTAATGATTTAAGGATTTCGGACTTAAATATTTAGGGTCAAATGAAAAAGTCATGAATGAAAACTAAACTAATTTTAATTTATTGCATTAATGCATTGGATAAAAGTATAGAGACTAAAGTAACTATACTAATCAATCTGACTTACTACAGTATGACGTTATATAAAAGTGAAGAGGTTAAACTAAGCTAAGTAAAGATAGATGCCCATGTTGAATAAAAAAAATTTGATAGACAATATTTAGATAAATAAGATGTTTATTTGATTGTATTGAGAAGGCCTAAAGTTTTTTTTTTTTTTTTTTTTAATTTACACATGCCCACGCACCCCCACACACGCAACACGCACACACACCCCACACGCACACCGAGAGATTTCACAACCATGGGTATTTGAATCCTTGACTTGGTGTTGAAACTCCAAGGAGTCTACCACCCGGGTATGAGTAAGGACCCAACACAAGGCCTAAAGTTATTCATTCTCTATTACTTTTATAAACTTTGATTAAATGGTGGCCTTGCATATTATTTGTTGGCTTTTGAGAGATGGTCAGGTCAATTTGCATCCTTGGCTCGATACCCTTTTATTTTGAGATTAATATCTAGCTAACAATTGTGTCATGCATGCTCTCTAGGCCCTTTGCGTATGTGCAACTAGTATCTTTTGCATATGTGCCTTCCAGAAAATGACTGTTTTCAGAGTTTTAGTCATGCATACGTCTTTGGTTGCCATATATGGTATTTTTGGCGTGACACGAGTCTTCTGTGGAAATGTGTTTCTGGCTCTCATAATCTATCTCTACAATTCATGAGCACCTTTCTTAGCTTAAATATGAGATCTACCGTCCATTGCGTGGTCTGCCTCATTTTAATCATTTAACCCAAAAACAACGATGGATCATCCAACACTCAGGTAGGCCACACCTGAGGGATTAGTTGTGATAGAAGGCTCACCATTAGTTTTTTCAAAGTACTATTGTTGTGTTTATATATATGCCATCTAATCCATTCATCTGATATTACTCATCAGGATGAAAGAATTATAAAAAAAATTACAGTACTCTAAAACTCAGGTGAGGTTGTGCCACTTGAATTTAGAGGTTTTAGGTAGAAATTGTTTGGCATGGCCCACCTCAGCGTTGAATCATCCTGATTTTTGGGATCAATCACGACAACGTGAATTTAGAGGTTTTAGGTAGAAATTGTTTCGCATGACCTACTTCAGTGTTGAATTATCCTGATTTTTGGGATCAATCGCAACCACGTGAATTTAGAGGTTTTAGATAGAAATTGTTTGGCGTGGCCCACCTCAGTGTTGAATCATCCTGATTTTAGGATCAATCGCAACAAAGGGTGATATACATGATGGACGGTGTGGATTTTATACACATTAAGTAGTCTCTCAACGCTAATGAAAGTAACCCCACAAAGATTGGCATATACATGCACACAATCTTCACCGACCATAAAGTGGGCCCTGACATCCAATACTATTAAATAATGATCACTCATTGTGGCATACATGCATGCCAATCTTCACCGTCCCAAATCGTGGTCCCACCATGGGTTGAGCACTGGATGAAAGTCGTCACACTGGTTGGATGATTTTAACCCTTGGATTGTGGTAATCAAGTGGATGGTCAGGAAAAAGCCGAAAGGTCCAAATTCAAATAGTGTGGTCAGATCTTAACCATTCGTTGATTGATCTGATTGGTCATTCTAGGGGATTTACTATTGCTAGTGGGGCTAGAGAACTATGCTAGTTTCACAAAAATTAAAGAACGGTGGAGATTCTTTAACGGTACACATGGTGTAGTTATCTGGAAATCCAGACCATTCGAATTGCTTAACCCAACCATGGATGGAACATAACCAACATATTGCACTGATCTGATTATTCATCCTTTCTTAATTTGAACCACTCACTATTTCACTCATATTCATCCATTTGATATTAATTAAATGGTTAGGATTGCTTGACTAGCATAATCCTAAAGATATACTTTTTATCTATTATTTTTATTATTATTTTAAGAAGTTTCTATCCTTGTCTTTATTTTAGAGATGCACTCATCCATCGATGGAATCCATAATTTAAATTCTGGACGGCTGCACATCAGCCCCATGAGAGGGCCTAGTCACCACTATCTTCCAACAGAACGAGTTGGCCGCCACGGCTATTGATGACATTTTTATTATGGTTATTTTATATATTTATATAAAATATTAAAAAATATTTTTTTAACCCACTTAGTCGACTGATCGAGTCCTGAGCAGCTTGACCCAGTCACCGGCGCCCAAGTCAAGATCCGTCTTTTGATTTACGATCTATGGGTTATATTTTAAAATAAATAAATGAACAGATGCTAGTTTGATTCAGAACATGTGTGGCCCACTTGATAAGTGGGTCAGCTTGATTTTAGCCAAGATGATCAGCATGGTGGAGCCAACCTTAAAGATGGCTTGGAAGTTGTACACATTTTAGCATTTGCAGCTTCTTGTAATTTGTCATCCAACTAGTTGTATTTGAATAATCCTTTCCATGTTCTAAAGTAAACGGTCCTCCTTCCACTTGCTTATTTTTTAAAACTCTAATAAGCAGGTAACTGGGGTGAACATGGTCTTGGCTTTGGAATGAGGTTGAAGGCTCATGGGTTGCACATGGGCACAGATCATTGAGGCCTGGTAACTAGTCGGATTGAACCTTTGGTCTGGATATAAAGGCCTAACACATTGTTCTGCGGCTTAAGCCTAAGGGTGCAACTTGGGTGGGTCTAGTCAGGTTGAAGGTTGTTAAAAACCCCAGGATTGATGGAACCTATTAAGCTAGGCTCTTTAAATCATTACGTAACAAAGGTTGACCCTAGCTCAATCTGATATCAAACTGGCTCAAGTTGTGGCCTGACACATCTTGAGACTAGCCCAATTTACCAAATCCTCAATCCTAACTCATCTTGGGTCACGTCCACTTGAGTTGGGTTGGTTGGGTCAGGTCAAGTTCGTTGAGTTGTAATTAGGGTTAGATTCTTACTTTGCACCAAAATGGGGGTGGCTCTTCAACATGTTTGTATAAGAATGTGGATGAGGCGGATATAATATAAGGTATGACAGTAAAAAAAAAAAAAAAAAGCCTTTTAATATCGGGTCTGATTTGGGGTGGGCTGGCTTGCCTGAGGTCACGACCTGACCGATAATTTCCTGCCTGAGCCCAACCAGGTTTGAGCCAGACCCAAGTTACATCCCCACTCAAGTCATTTAACACTGTTGGAATTAGATGTTGCAATGGGTTGGGTTTGGGTCCAGTCAGGGGTTGGGTCAGGGTCATTCCAAGCCTGACCCACTCATTAAATGGACCGAGAAGAATTTGGGCAAGGACCCTACCTGTAATCCATTACCTTGCGCCCGACCAGACCAAGTTAAATTCACAAGCTCAAGCCCAACCCAACCCATCATGGTTGGGTCCTTCACATGAACGGTTTTGAACACTGAACCATGGGTCTCACCTGTACAAACTGAAAACCCCAACAGCACTGCTTAAACATTCAGTCCACCAGAGAATCGTATGCTCTTCTCTATTTAATACAGGCATTCCTACTCCCTTAAAAAATATATATATAAATTTCACAAAAAATAAAACATGCTTGAGCCCACTGTCTCACACACCCCACACTCGTGCAGAGCACATGGCTGGTCTTGCATAAACCAAAAACAGGCTTGCAATGCCCACATCTGTACGGATTTTGATTAATCTAATGCCTTTTCAACCTTGGTTTTGAATAACAAAATTATGATTTTCTCCATAGAAAAATACAAAAAACAGCCCGTCGAGTGCGTAACAAACGACCCAAAACTCGTCCCCACAATGCAATGCCAGGCAGGCCCATACACCCTGTCGAATTCCTGAAACAGCAGGCTCGAATTAGTTGTCCACATAGAATAACTCAAATTTTAATAAGGCACAACGAATATCATCAATGGTAGAGGAATTTTGTACTTAATTAATGATAATATCTCTAATCAAATCATCCTAAGCACTCAATATGGGACCCAACATATGAACAGTTTGGATCATCAAAAGGCAGACCCTACAAGTTATTGGGCCGAATACGATCCAATCCATTATCGTTGATTTCCTCACTTTCTAATGATTGATAAAACAATTTTAATGGTTTTTTAACATATTAATCTAAATTAACACACCCATTTCTTTTGTTTTAACTTTCGCCTAGGCACCAATTGGATTGCTAGGATCTCTAATCAAAACATACATTTTGCACCATGGCCCACCAATTGTATGATCCTTTGGATGCATGGTCTGCATTATCCGATCATCAGGCCACATGTGAGGATCGATGGCCTGAGACTCAAGATTTCCTTAGCAGGACAATGCCGCCCATTCCACATGCCGGTCACATTAACTATTATTAAGTGGAATCTGTCTCTATCTTTTTTATAATTAAACAAAAATTGGATTTTTTTAAATCTTTATTTTATTGTTTTTCACCTAGCTTGGATCACATGGCCCATATCATCAACCCACAAATTGAATCATATATATATATATATATATAGAGAGAGAGAGAGAGAGAGAGAGAGAGAGAGAGAGAGAGAGAGAGAGAGAGAGAGAGAGAGAGAGAGAGAGAGAGAGAGAGAGAGAGAGAGAGAGAGAGAGAGAGAGAGCCGTGTAACAAACGTCACTAGGTAATGGGCCATCTTTATTTTAGAATAGGGTAACCTATCTACTGTTTTTCTGTACCTTTTGGTTGGGCAAACACAAGACAATGTCAAACAAGCCCACATCTTCATTTCATGTGTCCATTGAGAACATAAAGTGTGTAAAGCATACCTCCATCTAATACATATTTCCAATAAAGGTCACGTTTGGATGTACAACTAATTGAACTGCAAATCGCAAACTTATGGTTTAATTAGTCCTTTAAATTATAATCACATTCCTTTCAAGTCCAACTTAGGCCCCGTTTGGATGTACAACTAATTGAATTGCGAATCGCAAACTTATGGTTTAATTAGTCCTTAAAATTATAATTACATTCCTTTCAAGTCCAACTTGAAATTGAGATTTGGAGCTCAGTTTCTCAATGCTAATGCTGAGGAATGAAATTACAAGTTAGTTATTCCACTTGGTAGACTATTGAAATTTGATTGGATGTAGTGCATTCAAACACACCCAAAAGAAGATACTTTAAATTCTTGGATTTTATACATTTTCTAAAACCATGATATAATTATCATAAGACTCAAATTCAATCTATAGTTCCATGAAAATGAAATGGTTAATTAAAAAAGAAGTGCAACCCATACCTTCTTCATGTTATAGGCCAAGTGCTTGGAGCTAAACTTCTCTAAGCTATCGTAGGTTCGCCGAGCACATCGGAATGCATGCGCTTGCATGAACTCCGGCATATCTGATGAAACCACCTTCACATGAAGGAATGCAGCCACTGACTCCACATTCGTTTCGACATGTGAAACGGACTTCCTTCCTCCTACTATGACGTGGCCCTCTGTCTCCCTTTGCATAGTGCGGCCTGCCATATTTCGAACTTTCGACTTCCTTGACCCTCCACTTCCATTTTGTGACATGGGTTTCGCTGGCTTCACTTCGACTGCATCACCGTATCCCGGCGTGCGCTTTCCGACACCAAAGCCATAGAAACTGATGGATCCCTTCATTTGCTTCATTTCCATTTCTAGCCACACATGAAATGTTGGTTACATTAGGTGTGCACATGATACAGGTATATATAAAGGCCATGAAATGTTCAATGCATGAAATCATTAATAGTGGACCATTAATGTAATGTTGATTTGAATAATTAAAGGAACAAACCATGTGTCGCTGCCTTCGATTAAGGGAAATAAATTTGTGGTGATGTTTGGGAGAGATTTGATATGTTTGTTTTGTTCTCATTTGTATGAGGCTCGTATAGTCTTGTGGTGGAGACTCACCGGACTATTACATCTTTGTCCTATGTGGGTTGTGTTTCTGAAGAGCCAGCACATGTGCGGCCCACTCATCCAACGGCTTTATGATTGGGTACCCCTAATGGGTTTGTGTACACGTGTCACCAGTGATCGCCGTTGGGGAGTTGGTCATGAGATGTATGGGGAAAAAATAATTTTATTTTACTTAATTTTCTTTGATTAGGCGAAAATCAAGTAAAAATCAGACCAGACCAACGGTTCTCCATCAATTTCGGTGTACTGCTCCTGATGTGTGGGCCATCACCATTTTCTCTTTGGGTGATCTTTATGGCGGGATCCATCTTTTGCTCGGCTCAGATGTTCTGAACAAGTGACATTTTGGCGGGAAATAAAGGGTTGTACGTGGAAGTTGGCATACGACGTTGCCTGTTAACATTTCTGTTAGGATGCATGGATCTCAGCCCCTCACATACCACCAGATGTGCAGAGGTGGGTAGAAGCATCCAAGCAGTTAATCAGGTGGGGCCCATCGTGTAGATGATCTGGCCCAAAAATCAGGTCGATCCACTCATCAGGTGTGCACGAGTAAATGGACCAGCGGTTTCTCATATCTTGGTACATATGTGGTAGGGCCATCTGATGGACGGTTTCGATCTCGCACGGAAATTTTAGATGGAGGGAGATCTAATAATAACGTGGGTCTCGATACCCGACAGTGCTTCCATCCTTCTCTTGATCTACCATCTCGCATACTGAAACTAGAATCGATGTTTGCGGCTGATAATAGCTCGGTGGCAGGTCAGGAGGTTGATCCGGTCCGTCCATCTAGTGGGGAACTTCCTGGATATTCCCCTTGGTTTAGATTCATATCTATTCGAGCCATCAGTCTCTATCGTATAATCCATTTTCATCTCAGCCATCCATTTGAAATTCGAAGTCCGCCATCAATGTGGCAATGTAGAAAGCAATGGAAAACAACGTACACCCACCCAATGTCCCTAAATTATATGTGGGGGCCACCAGATGATTGGATCGCCCTCATTTTTGGGGCGTTCCTTGTTCACACGGGTGCGGCCCTGTTGGATAGGATAATACCACACGCGCGTGCGATAGTAGATCCGACATTGACATTCCAAGGATTTTGGGCGGTTATCCATTGTTCTCTATGATGTGGCCAAGATGATGGTTGATTGGCCTGATTTTTGTGATATTCGTGCCTGATGATTTTCCAGGCCTGTTGGACGGATCGGATGGCTCACAAAAACACTACGGATTCGTCCCCATGGATCATTCCCCCAAACAGTTTGCTACATTTGAGGGTGGTTTCTATGCAACTATAAACATGTTGTACAATTTTGTATGCCGACCCCACCGTGGTGTGTGTGCATGACATCCAATCCGTCCATCATGTGCACGGACCATAGGATCTTCTTATATCCCTGAAATCAGACTAATAAAAAATTCATGCGGGACACACCATTTAAAATCATTCATAAAGCCTCTAAAATCACATCTTGTGCCTGTGCCCTCCTGATTTTTGAAATGGCCTGGTTGTTCGGGTATCCATTCATCCTGGTGGGCCGCATTTTATGACTGGACTCGATGAAATATAAAAAAAAAAGGTGGGCCCCACATGCAATCTGGAAAGCTATAATGGTGGGTATTCCCATATGAACTGTTCATTGAATTGTGGCCCACTTGTATTTTGGATCAGCCTTAGTTTTGGCATGCGAGATGAAATTTATGGGATACACGTTATGGACGGAATGGATTTGAGCCCAAACGGACCATGAGGCCCATAAACATGATTGAATAATGAGCTTATTCTACAAACTAGGCATGATATTGCGAATTTCCAACAAGACAAGGAGCCCGGGTAACAGAAACTCGGAGGGGCCCACCGCGATGTGTGGGTGACATCCACCCTCTCTATCAGCTTCACCAGCTCATTTTATGAATTGAGACAAAAAGTTAGTTAGGTTCAAAACTCAAGTGGGCCCCACCACAGGAAACAGTGGGGATGGGACTCTCACCATCGAAATCTTCTAGGGCCCACCGTGATATTTTTATGCAATCCAACCGTTGATAAGGTGAGTCCCACCGAGACGAAGGGAATTTACAAATACCAGCCTGATTGAAAACTTTATTGGACCCTGATAAGGTCCAATGATGGACATGCCCATCAACACTATTTCCTATAGTGTGGCCCACTTGAGTTTTGAATATACATGATTTTTGGTCTCACACCCATCCATGAGCTTGCACAATGAATGGACGGAGATGATTCCATATAGACATCTCGGCGGGCCCCACAGATTTTTGTTGCAGGAACTCCCTGGAACAGGTGTTATAGAGCTGTAGGAAATTCATGGCCAACTGGGGATATTGAGATAAGCTAGAAATGTGGAAGGTTGGTGATTGTGCAATTAAAGAGAGAGAATCAGATGAGAAGAATGTCGCTAGCCATGGCCCATGGGGTGGGCCCCACAGTGCTCATAATCATGGATGCAACATTTCACATCAGAATAGCTACCAAATAAAGTAGGGAAAATGATATCTGACCGCACCCCTGAATGATTGTTTGCATACAAACCATTTTTCTCATCTTGGGAATTCAACGAGTAAGTATTGGGAACTATTTTAATACATTCATGTACTGTTTCAGTTCCCAAAATCAAGTATGCGAGTGTAAAAGCGTGGGTGCCAAATGCCAATTGAAGCTCTTATAGGGACGCCGAATGTGCAGTGAGGACACTCTGTGGGGCCCACTGTAATGTATGTGATTTATCCACGCCATTCATCTGTTTTCTGAGGTCATTTTAGTATAAGGATCCAAAATTGATGTGTATTCAAACTCAAGTGGACCACACCAGTGAAAATAGTGTGGATAATGATGTCCACCATTGAAACCTTTCCAGGGCCCACAGTGATGTTTATTTGTCATCTAACCTGTTGATAAGGTCACACAGACATGGATGAAGGGAAAACACAAATATCAGCTTGATCCAAAACTTCTGTAGCCCCTAAGAAGTTTTCAAACGTTCAATTACCACTATTTACTGTGGTGTGGTCCACTTGAGCATTGGATACACTTCAATTTTTGGTTCATGCCTTAAAATGTGCTGTAAAAACAGATGAACGGCATGGACAAAAAATATACATCTCCGTGGGCCCCACAGATTATCCACACCACTCTAGTTAGTTGAGTTGAGCCGGTTAAAACACATACATCATCTACCCTTCTGCTACACTTGAGTGTGGGGTCATTAGGTTTGGCCAGTCATAGGTTGGGCTTGGGCCAAGCTCATAGGCTCATCATTAAGCATACACTCAAAGAAAAATTGAAAAAAAAAAAAAAAAAAAAAACACAGGACACATGGATCGTAATCAGAACAGTTCATCATTAAGTCTCATTACTCAGAGGGTTGGTTCCATAGCTCAATGGTAGACAGGCTCTGTTCTAAAACCACAATTATATAATCAACTGCGCATGTGGTGGGTCCTTACTCTTGCCCGGGTGGTAGACTCTTGGGAGTTTCAACTCCTAGTCAAGGGTTCGAGTACCCATAGGTGGTGAAATTCCACTAGCCTGAGTAGAGGTGGGCATCGAGCCGAGTCGAGTCGAGGTGGGCCAAGATCGGCTTGGCTTGTCCATGATGTACTCGAGTTCAAGCTCGAGCTCAGCCTTGAGCTCAACTTTGAAGCTTGGCTTGTTTGCTAAAGCCGTCGAGTCAAGTTCGAGTCGAGCTAGTGGTTCAAGTTGAGTCGAGCTCGAGCTTGTTGGGGGTGAGAGACTCTAGGGTTTGTTTTTTCATTTTTTTATTTTTAAGTTTAAACTTAGAACTTATATTAATATTATATATATATATATATATATATATATATATATATATATATATATATATATATATATATATATAAAATATTTAATATATTTATTAATTGAGCTGAGTCGAGCTCAAATTCAAGCTTTGAGTCGAGTCAAGTTCGAGTCAAGTCGAGTTGAAATGCCCCTTGGTTGAACTTGGCTTGAATTCAACTCGAGCTTCAAATAATTAGCTTGGCTCAGTTTAAATCGACCATTCAAGCTGAGTTAATCCGAGCTGACTCGAGCTGAGTCGAGCGAGTTTTTTGAGCTAGCTTGACTCGTGAACAGCCCTAAGCATGAGTGTGGGCGTGTGTAAATAAAATAAAAAAATTAAATATAAAAAAATGCCCATGTGGTGTGGGTGCATGTATAACTATCTGGAGAAGTATCGTGCCGTGTATCCTTGGATTGCCGTAGCTAAAGGTATATAGCAAACCCACTACTAATTTTGTAATAATTTTGTGATTTTTAGTTGATATCTTTGCATATATATATATATATATATATATATATATATATATATATATATATATATCTCCATGTGCGCGAGCGTGCACCAGTCAGCACGGAACTCGTGTAAACTTTTTTGAGAACACATCATACATGATGTAACTCCAAAATCTAAACGGTCCACGTGAAGGAGCACATCATGAAACCTTCCAGGCCCAATTTTTACTCCCATCCGAAACTCTAGTGGGCTAAGAAAAATGAAAACAGTTTCATCCCTTGATTTTCATTTCTCTTTGTTATGGCCCACCAAAATTTTAGATCAGGGTGAAAATTTTTTCCTTAGAGTTTCATGGGATTTCCCATCACATGGAGTACCATTCAGATTAGATGCCCATAACACTAGTATAAAAGTGTGCATCACGCATAGGTGCATGCGTGTGTGTGTATGTGTGTGTGTACATGGGAAAAGGTACTATGCGCTCGACCTTATGAGTCCGTCCCATGAGGTCGAGCTGTGTGGGCCCCACCGTGATGCGTTTCTAACATCTACCCCATCAGTCAGATGCACCATTCCATCGTAGACCTAGGTCTCAAAATCAAGTCAATCCGTGACTTGTGTGGGCCACACCACATACAGAAGTGGAGAGGGGCCGTGCACCATTAAAACATTCATAATCATTTTTTGGGTCCCACCGAGATGTGTTTTGCAAATCCAGCCCATCCATTATGTGTGTCCCACTAGGATTAGGGGTCACACCAAGTTTCAGTAGCATTCAAAACTCAAGTGGGCCCCACCAAGTGCTTTTATATGTTTTAACAGTGTATTCACATGATTTTAGATGGTATGGCCCACCTGAGTTCTGTATACGGCTGATTTTTGGGATATCCCATTATTTAAAGGGGACCTATCAAATACACGGTGTTGATGGTCAACATGCATCATGGTGGGGCCCACACAGCTTGACCTCATGATATATATATATATATATATATATATATATATATATATATATATATATATATATATATATATCATGACCTTAGCTATGGAATCATAGATTTCATAAAAAGTTAACATAATAATAGGCCCAACTATATCTTCTCAAGCTCAGTTACAAATTAGGTCAAATTTAAGTTTAGGATGCTTTACTAGGTTAAATAAATAGGAATAGTGAGGTGTGGTCAGGTCGTTATCTCAGATATGCAATTGGCTTCTTTCCAATTCCCTAGAATCCACCGTACATCAAATCATGGAGCTAAGAGGCCGCACACATACGCCTAAAATATCAATTCATGCTACAATTATTGTACCTTTGGAGCTCCAAACTTCTCTCTTTCATCTTTTGCATTACTTTCCCTTTCTTTGCATGCCAATGGAATACTTTCACCAACCTTGAAAGAGTTTGGTACCAGGACTCCGTTTATAAACACTCGTCTTTGGGTTTTATCTCTAATAATAGAAACTCCTCTCTCTGGACATCTCCACACTTAGAAACTTTCCCCACCATGTGTATGGTCACACTTTAATGAGGCCCATTGATGCCTTGTGTGATCTAATCCATTCATTTAGGTGGGCCTGAACTTGTATGTACCCTTATTTGATGTGGGCTTCAACAATACCCAAAAATGACTCAACACTAAGGTCCAAAGATCCAATGGGCATAGTACTTAAACCTGGTTAGATCTGGTCCGAGTCATTAAAAATGAGACCCAAACCTGGCAAGACCTGAACTCAATCAACTCCCATCCTAGAACTCTAAGACTCAACCTGAACCAACACATCGACTGGTTTGAGCTTGAAGCAGGAAGGATGTGATGAGATCCATCACAGTATTCCTCAGGGAAAACTACTTCGAATTCATGGAGCTCTTTGGATTCCTCACAAAGTTTCCTCAAATCCATGAGGGATAAAATAGAAATAAATTCTAATAAATTTAAAAATAAATTGATTGATGATAAAAATATAATTACAACCCTTTAAATAGTGAACTCAAACCTAAGACGGAGTTTTATACTCAAAATTCCTTGAAAACGTGACTGACTATAAATAGTAAACTTACTACTTATAAATGGTCATGCTTCCTAATAAATTTCATGGCAAAAATAGCAAGTGTCCAATTTGGCCTAATTATGTTAATCTCTTAATTTTTCTAAGCCATTTTCATGGTGGGCATGACTTCTACAACTCAAAGGATCAAAAGTTATGATCAAATTAAAACTTACTATTTATAGTAAAAACTAGAGGTGTACACGAGTTGAGCTTGGCACAGCTCGCCTCGGCTCGGCCACTAACTAACCCTAGCTCAAACTCAGCTTGGCTCAGTCCTTGAGCCTGATTGGCCAGCTCGGCTCATTTTTGTCAGCAGCTTGGGCCAATTCGAGCCTCTGCAGCATTTTCTCAAACACATGGAGTGCACCTTCAATTTCTCACGAAATGTAAAACAACAGCATTGGTTTACAAGTATTTCATCAAATATTCGTAGGAAACATAAAAATCAAGATATAAGGGAATTTGTTTCATATCCAAACCTTCCTCGCCACCAGCCGACACTTTGTTGAGTCATTTCATCAAACACTTGCTGAGCAACATCAATATCAAAATAACCGAGTCATCGAACTGGTTCGATCCAAGTTTGATTCGAGTTACGATTCGTTCCGATTCGAGTTAAGCTCGGGCAAGCTCGAACTCGGCTTGAAATTTTTTCGAACTTAAAAAATCAGCTCAACTCAGGTCGAACTCAGTTTTGAATCGAGTTTAATCGAGCTTTTTCGAGTCGAGTCGAGCGAGCTAACCAAGCTAACTCGTTTCATGTATAACTCCAGTAAAAACAGAAATAAAATGAACTTTTGGCCATCAATAAAATGGAATCTCACAAATCTGGCATAGGCAACCCGACATGGTAGTGTTGGTTGGCTAAGGTAGCTTCTCCTACCCAAAATATATATAATCATATATATGATATGGCAAAAAAGTCATTCTTGTTTGCAAGATATGACTGCTTTAAGGTTCTAATGGTCCTGATCACCTCTGCCTCTAATCGAGCCTCTGGTCCATCTTGGCCATGAAAATGTCCGCGACCCTCTCTGCATCAGGGTTGGCCCATAATAATGCTATTCGTGTTATTAGTGTGTGTATTAATACCTTTCATAAATGCAGGAATTGTTTAAGAGGGCAAGCTTGGATAGTCCAATTTGTTGATCTGGTCAGTCTATTAGCTTCAACATACATCTCATGGGATATAATGTGAAAATCGTAGTAAAGTTTGATGGGGTTTTTTTCCCCGTGCTCGACCGGTCGTGGGCCGATGTTCGACCAGCCGTAGGTTCGAGTCGTGACATGACTCAAAGTCTAACGAGTTTGGACTGATTTTCTTGGGGGTGCTCGACCGGTCATGGGAGGTGCACGACCAGTCGTAGGTGGCACTCGACCGGTCGTGGGTGGCGCACGACTAGTCGTGGTTACGCAGATTCGTTCCGTGATTTTGCACGGATTTCGTGTCGCAAGTCCTTTCACAACTAAGATGTGGAAAGGAATTTTCTAAAACTATAAAAAGGGGTCCCTAGGATTTTTCTAGTGGATGATGGTGATAGAAAAACACAAGAGGGATATCAAAGGTGAGAGAGAGAAAGAGAGAGGAAGGTTATAAAAAGGAGGTTATACTCGTGGAGGTGATCTATTGTGCAATCAACATCTCAGTGCTTTTATGTTCTCGTAATCAATGAGATCTCTCAGTTTTTCTTTATTCTCTTACTGTTTATCCACCCCCGTGTGAGTGATGAAGGTTTGATCATAGCAAGGTGTGCTTGTGATCGGTTGTAACGTTCTGCTTTATAGTAGATTGTTGATCTGGACAAGGTCCTGTGGTTTTTACCTCTTTGAGGGTTTTTCACATAAAAATCTCTTGTATGTGTGGTTGTTGCTTTGATTTAGTTCATTGCTTTTATCATCTCATAATTCTGGTTTGTTCTGGAGGGCTAGATCCTGAAGTTTTGTGCAAGGCCTCCAACAAAGTGGTATCAGAGCTAAGTTTATTGAACGAGTAGGATCGGTTTGAATTATGAAAGGTGGCTCATCAAGGATGATCAGCCTCAATGATTCTAACTGGATCATATAGAAGGCTAAGATGGAGAACTTGCTTTATTGCAAGGACCTATATTCTTCAATTTTAGGCATATCAGCAAAATCAAAGAATATGTCTGATGATGATTGGAAGAAGATGGACCGGAAGGCGATGGGGTTTATTAGACAATGGTTGGAAGATTCTTTGTTCCACTATGTGTCTACGGAAACTTCAGCCGCTAACATATGGCTGAAACTAGAAGGGATGTATGAGAGGAAGACAGCCGCTAATAAAATTTTTCTTATAAGGCGACTTGTGAATTTCAAGTTCAAGGATGGTAGTTCTGTGGCTGAGCACATGAATGAGGTCAGCGATATAGTGAACCAACTCCCCTCTATGAAGATGGTCCTAGATGATGAATTGCAGGCTTTGTTATTGATTAGTTCATTGCCTGACAGTTGGGAGACATGGATGGTATCTCTAAGTAACTCCGCGCCAAACGGAAGGATATCCATGGAACAGGTGACTACCTGTCTCTTCAATAAAGAGACAAGGAGGAAGTCTCGGGGATCTACTCAGCAAGAGGCCCTTGTGACACAGGAATGAGGAAGAGGAAAGAACATGAAGGATGAGAAGGCCCGAGATAAATCAAGAGACAAGTCAAGTAACAGAAAAGATGTTGAATGCTGAAATTATGGCAAGAAGGGCCACTATAAGCATGAATATCGTAAGGATAAGAACGAAAAAAAAAAAGAAAAAGAAAATTAGAAAGAAGATAAATTAGATTCCATTGTGGTTGCTTCAGATGACGACGTTGTACTTATTCTTTCTGCAGATCATGATATATGTCTCACAGCTATGAGTCAGGACATCGAATAGGTGATAGACTTGGAAATCTCTTTTTATGCGACTCCACGCAGGGACTTCTTTACAAGCTACAAGTTAAGTGACTATGGGATCGTGAAGATGAAAAATTTTGGCATATCGAAGATCGTAAGAGTTGGTGATATTTGTGTGAAGACTGATGTGGGCTGCATATTGGTTCTCAGGGATGTGAGGCATATCCCAGACCTTCGCCTCAACTTGATATCGACGGGAAGGTTTGATGATGATGACTATAAAAGCTGGTTTGCTGATGGACGTTGGAAGCTCATCAAGGGTTCGTTGATCGTAGCCAGAGGAAAGAAGTGTTACACCCTTTACAAGGCATGTCTCAATGTGTGCAAGGGCGGGTTGAACACAGCAGAAGATTCAGCTATTGACATGTAGCACAGGCTTCTAGGTTAGATGAGTGAAAAAAGGCTTCAGCTACTAACGAGGAAGCAGCTCCTTCCAGACATGACAGGTACACCTCTCAAAATCTATCTTGATTATTTATTAGGGAAACAACATAGAGTTTCATTTGTTAATTTTATTTCTCATGTTAATAAAGTGCATGCATTAGATTTAGTTTATTCTGATGTTTGTGGTCATATGAGGACAAAAACTATAGGTGGGGCATTGTATTTTGTTACTTTTATAGATGATGCATCTAGGAGAGTTTGAGTTTATGCATTAAAATTCAAGGACGAGGTCTTTGGTGTGTTTAAATTATTTCATGATATAGTTGAGAGAGAGACAGGTAAATCATTGAATTGCATCCGCACTGACAATGGTGAAGAATACATTGGTGACTTTCATGAGTACTGCAATACATTGGCGACTTTCATGAGTACTGTAAGTCCCTGGGTACACGGTATGAACAGATGGTTCCCAAGACCCCCCCAGTATAATGGTGTAGCTGAGCGAATGAATCGCACCATTGTTGAGAGAATCAGATGCATGTTATCCCATGCAAAGTTTTTCAAGACGTTTTGGGGAGAAGCAATGCACACGGCGGTGTATCTGATAAACAGGTCTCCATCAGCCCATTAAATAGAGAAGTACCTGAGAAGGTGTGGACTGGACAGGATCCATCGTACGGTCATCTCAGGGTGTTTGGATGCAAGGCATCCGTTCATGTACCAAAAGACGAGAGGTCCAAGCTCGATATGAAGATCAGACAGTGTGTGTTCTTAGGTACGGTGATGAAAAGTTTGGCTACAGATTGTAGGATCCGACCGAGAGGAAGCTCGTCGGGAGCAGAGACGTGGTTTTCTTTGAAGGTCAGTGTACAGAAGACATTGGTAAGCTAGAGAAGTATCAGCCTAGTTCAGGTGAGCTAGAGGACATGGATCCGATTATTCCTCTCGTGGTGCCTGATGACGGGAGAGTACAGCAAGGTGCAGAGGACGAGGGAGTTCTTACAGAAGACGGATCGGGAAACAACCCCCCACCTGATCCACCTATTGAGCCATAGGTGAGGAGGTCATCTTGGGATAGGTAGCCGTCCAAGAGGTACTCACCACATGAGTACATTATACTGACTGATGGGGGAGAGCTAGAAGATTATTCTGAGGCCCTATCCGACGAGCATAAAGGGGAGTAATTGAAAGCTATGCAAGAAGAGATGAAATCCTTACATAAGAACCACACCTATGATATAGTGAAACTGACTAAGGGCAAGAAAGCTTTGAGCAACAAGTGGGTGTTCAGAAAGAAAGTTGAGCAGAAGAATTCACAGACAAGGTTCAAGGCCAGACTTGTGGTAAAAGAGTTCGATCAGAGGAAAGGCATAGACCTCGAAGAGATATTCTCACCAGTAGTGAAGATGACATTCATACTGGTGTTGCTTGGATTGGCGGCTAGCATGGATCTGGAGATAGAAAAGTTGGACATTAAAACTGTTTTCCTCCATGGTAACCTGGAAGAAGAGATCTACATGCATCAACTAAAGGAGTTTAAAGTCAAGGGCAAAGAGCATATGGTGTGTAGGCTGAGGAAGAGCTTGTATGGGCTAAAACAAGCTCCACAGTAATGGTACAAAAAGTTCGATTCGTTCATGTTACAGCATGAGTATGATAGAACGAAGTCGGACCACTGTGTATTCACGCATAAGTTCTCAGATGGTGATTTCTCTATTCTACTGTTATACGTTGATGACTGTTGAGGGTCAAATAGTGCATATTAGACCTCATTTATTACTTGAATTTACGAGCATAATATTGTTTAATGCCCAGTTTTAATCGTGTTTTGTTGCAGGGTGTGATTAGGAGAGTTGACTAAAAAAGGATGTCAATAGCTTGGATTTAACGTTCTGATGATCACGAGGGCAAGGGATGGACTTTAGAGGATCAAGATTGACGGATATACACGGTCAGAAATCCGAAAAAACTGAGAAACTGAAGCTTAAGTGGCCTGAAAGTCAGCCAGAATGTAAAATCACAAGGTTCCCACCATCCGTTTAGCTCAGAATTTCATACATGGTCAAGGGACCATAAATTAACCGTACACGTCAAATTTCAGTCGTTTGATCCCTGTGGAAGTGTCCCAATGGCTAGATCAGCCCACAAATCATCCATCTGGAGCCCACCTGATATCTAGATATGCTTCAAAATTGGTATCAACACATTAAATGAGAAGACAATACAAATGGATGGAGCAGATTTCTCATGAACATCTTCAAAGGACCTCATTTACATCACGTGTGCACGGTAGACAAGTGCACCAGCCGTGCACTAAAATTCTCAAAGTCGGTCAGCACATGCTGACCGACTCCATCTTCTTCAATTCAAAAAAAAAAAAAAAAAAAAACCAGCGGACGCACCAGCGTCCGCTAGTTTCTCACTGTGGGCCCCACCCATCGCCCAAATGCATGATCCAACCCATTCATTGTGTCTAGGGGGTGGCCACGCCCCTATCCATGTTGACCTTCTCACCCCATGCATGCTATCATGCAATCGCCACTGTTAAACGTCAGATGGACGGCGAAATAGAATATTCCATGGGCCAAGCCAAAATCAATCTGAAACCAGTCATTTCTTACTGAAATTCTGAGAGGAATTCGGTGGACGGATTGAATTTCTCAAGTGTCTAACGAAATGGGCCCCACAAGTGTCACAGCGGAAGACGTCTGCGTAAGGCAGCCAACGAACGGACGGCCTACGTCCGTTTTGCGATCGACTGTGGGCCCCACCTATGGACCATATGACTCATCTGATCCAACCATCTTGTAGAGAGATGCAAACACTATAAAACTTAGGCGATATTTTTCAGCCATGCATGCACATGTGTGCGGTACAGAGATCACAAAAGGACTACCCTGGGACATTCAAAATTGATCTTTTAGTGATTTCTTCTCTGGACTTCGTCAATGGACATTGAAAACTACTCATTCTTGACTAAAATTTCGTCCTGAATCCAATGGACGGGGTGAATTTTACAAAAAATGCTTCTGTGGGGCCCACCGATCACAACAGCGAAATGGTGCGAAAGGTTTCGCACATCCGCGAAAACTGATTTTTTCAGGTAGTTTTGGCCCACCATCTTTGATCATATGGCAGATCTGAACCGTCTATCATGTAGAGGACCCAAGAAAGTACTAAGAGACGGTGTTTCTTTGGAACGTATTTCGAGGTACTGAACTTGGCTGCGAAAAAGCTTTCACTAGGCATGCATAGCTTTCCAAATCCTATTTAAATCCGATTTTCACCACTCCAGCAGTTATATAAGGAGGTTTTGGACGTGGGGAGCATTCATTCAGGTCTTGGGAGGAAGATCAGAGCTTGGAGGGGAGAAACGTGGAGCAGTCCTGGTCGTGGAAGCTAAGCAGGAGAGAGAGTTGGTTTTTTTTTTTCTTTTTATTTTGGTTCAATTTTATTTTATGGTTAGCCTAATTATGATTATAGGTGGCTAAACCTCTTAGCTAGGGCTAAGAGGTGAAGCTTGTAGCATGATGGGAGACGTTTAATTATGTCTTTTGTTTAATATTGAACTGATTTTGATTTAATTTTATTTTGAGAATATTTTTAATTCTTAATGGTCTGTTGTGACTGAAATTACAATGGGTCTGTGATGCTTTGAATATTTTTATTTCCTTTTCATGTTTATGATGTTGGAACCCTGTTGTTTACCATAGTCTCCTGGGCATGGTTGGATGTCGGTACCCTTCCTAACCTTCATACATGTGATGGGTTGGTAATTAGTTTAATTCTGTTGTTTGCCATAATCTTTTGGGCATGGTTTGGTGATGGAATCCATTCTAATTCATATACCTTTCATCTCTTGAAAACTAGATCAATGACAGTTCAGTTAATTTTCATGAAACATGCATAAG
This sequence comes from Magnolia kwangsiensis, assembly GCA_037074715.1. Classification (NCBI taxonomy): domain Eukaryota; kingdom Viridiplantae; phylum Streptophyta; class Magnoliopsida; order Magnoliales; family Magnoliaceae; genus Magnolia; species Magnolia kwangsiensis. The sequence continues at coordinate 87,842,774 of CM073581.1, forward strand.
ATCTCCCTAATCTCTACAAGTGGATCCTTTGAATCTCTAGTTTCCTTTCCTCTGATTTTTATAAATTTTAGATTAATATTTTCACCATTATTCCTCAAATTATATTCAGTTTAGATTTCATCTTAGCCTAGTTCTAGTTCTAGTTAGTTTAAGAATACGTACAGTTTCAGTCCCTTGGGATTCGACCTCGGTCTTACCAAGTTATTACTACATCACAACCCTGCACTTGGGGAGTGAACAAGTTTTTGGCGCTATTGCCGGGGACTGTCGACTACGTTTTTCTGAAATTAATTAGTTTTAGGATTAGTTTAGGATTAGATTTTCTTTTTAGAAATTTTTAATTCTAGGATTAGAAGCTTAGTTATTTTTCTTATTAAAATTTTTTCTTAACTTTACAAACTTTCTATTCTTCCTTCTATCTGATTTTTAGAACTAACTCAATTTTTCTGTTTTATAGGAAGCTTCTAATTTAGTAAGCTCTTTCTAATTCTTCTTTCTTTCGAATTTCTTCTTTTTCCTAGAAATTAATTTACTTTTAATTAGGACTTTCTATTCTTAAAAACTAACTTATTTTATTTTGTTTTGCAGATTCTTAACCTAGGACTCCAAATTTGGTAACTTCTTTCCATCTTTCCCTTTTATTTTCTAGATTTCTTCTTCCTTTCTTTTAGGTTTAAGTTAGAATTTGAGGGCTGAGTGTGTTTTATGCCCCAGTGGGCACGTGACAACACTCGACGTCTCGTGACTGAAGGAGGATTAGTTGAGGGGTTGACTGTCCATCGCAGGACTAGACACCACTCGAATTCTCCTGAGTTAGAGGATGTTATGGCTGAAAATCAACCTCAAGCACTACCCCAACCAAGGGTTGAGGAAGTACATGATGAGAATGAGGTGCATGAGGCACCCCCGTCTCGTACTTTACGAGATTATTTACAACCGGTGGGGGTGAGTACGCCCTCATGCATGATTTTTCCTGAGAATACAGGACATATGGACATCAAGCCAGGGGTTATCCAACTCCTTCATAAGTTCCATGGGATTGAGTCTGAAGAACCATACTTGCATCTGAAAGAGTTCGATGAAATCATAGGCACCTTATACTTTCCTAATGTATCTGAGGATACTATTAGACTGAAACTCTTTCCATTTTCCTTGAAAGAAAAAGCCAAGACGTGGTTACATTCACTGCGTCCTAAATCCATTGGCACATGGAATGATATGCAGAGGGAATTTATAAAGAAATTTTTCCCACATCATAAGACAATTACCCTCAGGAGAGCAATCATGAACTTTGACCAAAAGGAAAATGAAACATTCTTCCAATGTTGGGAAAGGTTCAAGGATTTAGTTAATGCATGCCCACAACATGGCTTTGAAATATGGCGCATTACAAATTTTTTCTATGATGGGCTAACATCTTCCATGCGCCAAATGGTCGAGATAATGTGTAACAGAGAATTCATCAATAAAAATGTCGACGAGGTATGGGATTACCTCGATAGTTTCGCTGAAAAAACACAATCATGGGACTATTACCCAAGGACGAACACTACGTCTAGGCCGACTCATTCAAGGGAAAAAGGAGGAATATATCTCCTGAAAGAGGATAATGATCTTAACGCTAAGGTGGTCAATCTCACTAGAAAATTTGAGGCCATGGAAGGAAGGAAGGAAAAGGTTAATAAAAGTATTTACGGCATATGTGATTGCAACATTCATATAACTGAAAATTGTCCTTCAATACCTGCCTTTCGAGAAGTATTGAATGAAAAATCTAATGCCGTGAATAACTATCAAAGACCTTTCAATGGACCACCCTCTAATACGTACAATCTTGGCTGGAAAAATCATCCGAATTTTAGTTGGAGGAACGGACAAACTGCTACCCCTCAAGGTTTTTTCAATCAAAATCCAAATCAGGGAAGACCTCAAGAAGAACCGGCTCAAAATTCTATGCAAGAGCTGACGCAGATAATGCGAAATTTTATACAAAAGATAAATTCACGTATGAAGGCTATAGAAAAGGGGATGCTTCCTGCACAACCAATCCCCAATCTTAAACCGCAATACGAGACAGGTGATCCCAGCTCTTCAAATCAAATGGGGCACGCTAAATCCATCACCACTCTTAGGAGTGGGAAGGTTATTGATAAAACCCTTCCGGTTAGGCCCGAAAAGCCTTAAGAATCAGAAGAGGACAACAATGATGGATCTAGTGGCGCCCCACAAAAATTTGAACCGGAACCTCTAGAAAAGTCAGTCGCTCCGTTTCCCCAACGGTTGGTTGAACCAAAACGTCTATCTAACTCTCAGGATATCCTAGAGGTGTTAAAACAAGTGAAAGTCAACATTCCTCTGCTTGACGTTGTAAAACAGATTCCTTCATATGCTAAATTTCTAAAGGATTTATGCACTACCAAACGATGAAAAAGTGTTCAAAAGAAGATTTCTTTAACTGAGAAAGTGAGTGTCATCCTAAAACAAGATGTGCCGTAAAAATTCAAAGATCCCAGTTGCCCAACCATATCATGTGTAATCGAAAACTATCGAATTGATCACGCACTTCTTGACTTAAGAGCAAGCGTCAATCTGATTCCCTATTCGGTATACCAACAGTTAGGTTTGGGTGAATTAAAACCCACTCAAACCACACTACTTGTTGATCGTTCTGTTCGTGTACCAAGAGGGATCATCGAGGATGTGTTGGTTCAGGTTGATAGATTCTACTACCCTATTGATTGGACACCGAACCTATCAACGACACGAGCACTCAGATTCCCGTCATTCTTGGTCGCCCATTCCTGTTCACTTCAAATGCAATTATCAATTGCAGGAATGGTGTCATGACTATGTCCTTTGAAAATTTGACATTGGAATCGAATATCTTTTTCAATAACGGCAGCAACTCAGAGGATGATGACGATTTTCAAGATGTTAACATGATTGATTCTTTTGTAGAAGATAGAACGCCTCTCACCTTATCCTCTGATCTTCTAGAGACGTGCCTGTCCCACTCCCATGATCTTGATGATAATATACTTAGGGAGACGTGTGCCATGCTTGATACTGCACCGGTACTTGAAGTTAACCGGTGGAGGCAACAAATTGAAGAGTTGTCCCAAACCGATATAGTGCCTCTACCGTCTAACCTTAAGCCACCGAAGCTTGACCTAAAACCTTTACCCTCTGATTTAAAATATGTCTATTTAGGTCAAGATGAGATGTACCCGGTGGTGATCTCTGCCCACCTAGAGAAAGAACAGGAGAGTATGCTGAAATCTACTCTCATTGAGCATAAGGGAGCTCTTGGATGGACGACAGCAGACCTCAAAGGAATTAACCCATCGATTTGTACTCACCGCATATATCTTGAGGACAATGCAAAGGTTGTTCGGCAATCACAACGTAGACTGAATCCAAAATGAAGGAAGTGGTTAAGGCCGAGGTTCTCAAACTATTGGAAGTGGGGATCATATACCCCATATCCGATAGTCAATGAGTGAGTCCAACTCAGGTGGTTCCTAAGAAGTCCGGGATCACCATCGTAGCCAATGCCAATAATGAACTCGTGCCGACCAGAGTTACTACTGGTTGGAGAATGTGCATTGACTACAGGAAGCTGAATACTGTCACTAGGAAGGACCACTTTCCTTTGCCCTTTATAGATCAGATCTTGGAAAGGTTAGCGGGTCATTCCTATTACTGTTTCCTTGACGGGTATTCAGGTTATAATTAGATTGAAATCGCTCCTGAAGATCAGGAAAAGACCACATTTACATGTCCCTATGGCACCTTTGCTTACAGAAGGATGCCATTCGGGTTATGTAATGCCCCTGCCACTTTTCAGCGATGCATGATGAGTATCTTTTCTGACATGGTGGAAAAATATTTAGAGGTCTTCATGGACGATTTCTCTATTTTCGGTTCATCTTTCAGTGAGTGCTTAACAAGTCTTAAATGTGTGCTGAAAAGATGTGAAGAAAAAAATTTGGTATTTAACCGGGAGAAGTGTCATTTTATGGTTCAAAAGGGAATTGTCCTTGGGCATATCATCTCGTCCAAAGGAATCGAGGTAGATAAGGCAAAAATCGATCTTATCTCTAACCTACCTCCACCCAAGAACATCAGAGACGTGCGATCCTTCTTGTGACATTCAGGATTTTACAGACGATTCATAAAGGACTTTAGTCTCTTCTCTCGTCCTTTATGTAATCTTCTTCAAAAGGATGCACCATACGAGTGGACTGAGCAGTGCCGAGAAGCTTTCACTAAGCTTAAGGGTATGTTAACCACTGCTCCGATCATGCAGCCACCCGACTGGAGTCTTCCTTTTGAACTTATGTGTGACGCCTCTGATTATGCTCTTAGAGCGGTTCTAGGCCAGAGAAAAGATAAGCGGCCTTACGTTATTCACTACGCAAGTAGGACTCTAAATCCTGCCCAAGTGAACTACTCGACTACGGAAGAGGAACTCTTAGTCGTAGTGTTCGCTTTGGACAAATTTCGGTCCTACCTGATCGGATCTAAGATCATCATCTACACAGATCACGCGATACTTAAGTATCTTCTTAAGAAGAATGATTCTAAGCCCCGCCTGATACGATAAATCCTTCTACTCCAAGAATTCGATTTGAAAATTAAAGACAAAAAGGAAGTAGAGAACGTAGTGGCCGATCACCTTTCTCGCCTTAATACCTCTGATTCCCTTGAGGTGACTCATATTAATGATATGTTCCCTGATGAACAATTGTTTAGAGTCTCCCATTCACCTTGGTTCGCTGATATTGGTAATTATCTTGCTACATGTTCGATACTGACACATTGGACATCGCAAGATAAGAAAAAATTCTTTACCAAGGTGCGTAACTTTTTCTGGGACGATCCATATTTGTTTAAATATTGCCCAGACTAAATCTTAAGGATGTGTGTGCCAGACGATGAGCATCAGAGTGTCATCTCCTTCTGTCACTCACAGGCCTGTGGTGGTCACTTTTCTGCTAAAAAGACCACGGCCAAGATTCTACAGTGTGGCTTTTACTGGCCCACTATGTTCAGGGATACTCATGAGTTTTGCAAAGCTTGTGAGCGTTGTCAAAATTTGAGAGCATTGTCCCGTCGAAATATGATGCCTTTGAATCCCATCCTTATTATTGAAGCATTTGATTGCTGGGGCATTGATTTCATGGGACCATTCCCCCAATCATTTGAAAATCTATATATTTTGTTCGCCGTAGAATATGTCACTAAATGGGTCGAAGCAATTCCATGCCGTAAAAATGACCATCGCACGGTCATTAAATTTTTGAAAGAAAATATCCTGTCGCGGTTCGGAACGCCTCGAGTCATCATTAGTGACGGGGGCTCACACTTCTGCAATAGACCATTCGAGAGTTTAATGAAGAAATACGGTATCTCACATAAGGTGAGTACCCCATACTATCCACAAACAAGTGGACAAGCTGAGATTTTCAATAGAGAGATCAAACATATCATAGAGAAAATGGTTAACCCTGATCGTAAGGACTGGTCAATTCGATTGACCGATGCCTTATGGGTGTACCGTACTGCTTTTAAAACTCCTATTGGAACATCTCCCTTTAGACTTGTCTACGGAAAAGCTTGTCACTTGCCTATGGAATTGGAACATAAAGTATATTGGGCGATCAAAAATCTAAATTTCAATCTAGACAGCGCTGGCTCGCTACGCAAACTTCAGTTAAATGAACTTGAAGAAATCCGGAATGATGCGTACCAAAACTCGAGAATTTACAAGGACAAGATGAAGGCGTTTCATGATCAACATATTCTACGAAAATCATTCATGCCAGGTCAGAAAGTCCTTTTGTACGATTCTCGACTCCACCTCTTTCCGGGTAAGCTTCGATCTCGTTGGACCGGCCCTTACATTATTTTTACTGCTTATTCTCATAGGGCCGTCGAGATAAGAGATCCCGACAATGGCAAGGAGTTTAAAGTAAATGGACATCGATTAAAGCCATTTGTCGAGACATTTGATTCAAAGGACATGTCCATGCCTCTGATTGCTCCTGTTTACCAGGACTGATCTCCTAGTCTGATGGAGGTATAGGTAGGTTTATCGCTTTCATAGGACTAGGATTGTTGCTTTATTTGTCTGGCTGAAGACGGTAAATTTAGCGCTCCTGGGAGGCAACCCAGCTTTTCAGTTCATTTTTCTAGTTAGATGATTCAATGTCTGTGGGTAACATTACTGCAAACCCTCACGAGACTACAACTCGTCCACTAGGAGTAACCTAGGGGTTTAAAGGCTTTTGCATACGCTAAATGCAATCAAGAGCACCTGTGAAAGTGGTATAGGTATGATTTTATTTTCGTTATTTTTGTTTTTCTTTTTCTCTCGTGCTAACCAGCTTCCATACTGTGAACTCGTGGAAAATCTCTCTTGATTCGTTATCCAGGTACTATCTTCCCATCATTCTACTTTCGTTGTTTCATGTGCATTGCATGCTCATATCTTTTATATTGAGGACAATGTAGATTTTAGGTTGGGGGTGGGGGATTAGGTAACCTAATCAGTATTTTCTTAAGTCTTGAGCAAAAATTGTGAAAAAAAAAAAAAAAAATTTCTGGGAATTCTTATGAATTCGAAGTGATTTTGATACATATCCTGGATTTAGAAGTTCAAGCTACGTGATGTTGGTAACTTTACGACTCTTGAATTTAGTTATCTGTTAGATTTCACAATTAAGATCAAAACATTAATCCATGATTGGAAGTTGTAAACATTGATTGAGTCATGATCTCACATGTCACATCTCGCTTCCACATTAAGTGTTCAGTTTCATATCGAAGGATTAACTTGGTAATCACTGAGCATGAAAGGAACCAGCTTGAAATATTTTTCCATCATGGTATAAAAATTGTAAAGGTTGGGTAATTAATCTTCACCATAGGTTTGCTCCCTATAGGTGTGGAGTTAATTTCCCATGAATGATATAAAAAGGTCTGGGAGTACGGTCTTCACCATAGGTTTGCTCCCTATTGGTAGGGATTTGATTCCTCTCCTTGACATGACTATTAATGGAAAAATAAAAAAAGTTGAAAAGATCAAAAGATGGAATTTATGAGGCAAGTTTGGTTATCATGAGTTCTCTTGCTGGTTACCAATGAGATCCTGAAATAACAAATTCAATCTTAATGTGATTAGTTGAGATTCCACTATACACTCATGGATCATAATGTTCAGAATTTGTCTGATTTATAGATTAATAATGACATGCTCATCATGGAAAAAGATATCCAAAAAATTAACAGGTTGAAACAAGAGATGGGCAAGTCTTTTGCGATGAAAGACTTGGGCCCGGCTAAACAGATCATAGGAATGGAGATAACCCGTGACAGAAGCAGTAGGAAGCTTTAACTGTCACAAGAGTGGTATACTGAGAAAGTCTTAGAGCGGTTTAATATGAATGCAGCGAAGCCGGTCAGTACTCCACTGGATGGTCACTTCAGATTGAGCGACATGCAGTGTTTCAAGATAAAAGCAGAGGTAGAAGAAATGCAGAAAATACCCTACGCGTCAGCCGTAGGAAGTTTAATATATATTATGGTGTGTACACGCCTAGACATAGCATATGCGGTTGGTGTTGTCAGTCGGTATCTTGTCAATCCTGGCAAAGAACATTGGGCAGTAATGAAGTGGATATTGCGGTATCTAAGAGGCTCATCCAGGTTGAGCCTATACTATGGTGACGATAAACTTATGCTAAAGGGCTACACAGATGTAGATATGGCAGGTGACATAGACTCCAGGAAGTCTACATCGAGGTTCATGTTCACGTTTGCAGGCGGAGTGGTTTCTTGGCAGAGCAAGCTATAGAGGGTCGTAGCATTATCGACGACAGAGGCCGAATATATTACAGTCACAGAAGCATATAAAGAGATGCTTTAGATGAAAAGGTTTCTACAAGAACTTATCCTGAAGCAGGACCAACACATGGTTTATTGCAATAGTCAAAGTGTTATATACTTGAGAGCAAGAATCTAAGTCAACATTACAAGTCGAAGCACATAGAGATTCGGTATCACTGGATCATAGATACTTTGGAACAGAAGGTGTTACAGGTTAAGAAGGTCTACACAGACGATAATGGGTCAGATATGATAACCAAGACTTTTCTCAAGAGCAAGTTTGAGGTTTGTAGAAACCAAACTGTCTTGAAGAAGGTGAATTCCTTCTGGGTCAAAAAGGGAGAGATTTGATGGAATTTTTTTTCCCGTGCTCGACCGGTCGTGGGCTGGTGTTCGACCAGTCATAAGTTCGAGTCGTGGCACAACTCAAAGTCCAACGAGTTTGGACTAATTTTCTCTAGGGTGCTCGACCGGTCGTGGGAGGTGCATGACCGGTCGTAGGTGGCGCTCGACCGGTTGTGGGTGGCGCACGTCCGGTCGTGGTTACGTAATTCGTTTTGCGATTTTGCATGAATTTCATGTCGTAAGTCCTTTCACAACTAGGATGCGTAAGGGAGTTTCCTAAAACTATAAAAAGGGGTCCCTAGGATTTTTCTAGTGAATGATGGTGATAGAAAACACAAGAGGGATATCAAAGGTGTGAGAGAGAGACAGGAAGCTTGTAGAAGGGAGGTTATGCTTGTGGAGGTGATCTACTGTGCAATTAACATCTCAGTGCTTTTACATCCTCGTAATCGGTGAGATGTTTCAGTTTTTCTTTGTTCTCTTACTGTTTATCCACTCCTGTGTGAGTGATGAAGGTTTGATCATAGTAAGGTGTGTTTGTAATCGGTTGTAACGTTCTGCTTTATAGTGGATTGTTGATCTGGATGAGGTCCCGTGATTTTTACCTCTTTGAGGGTTTTCCACGTAAAAATCTCTTGTGCGGTGTGCGGTTGTTGCTTTGATTTATTTCATTGATTTTATTATCCCATAATTCTGGTTTGTTCAAGAGGGTTAGATCCTGAAGTTTTGTGCAAGGCCCCCAACAGAGTGATCTGTTCTGTCCATAAGTTTGGCCTTCTTTTTCTCAGACTAATCGTTTTGCAAGCGGAGGATTATGGGTAAGATTGTAAGTAAAAGCTGATTTATTTTTTATTTTTTATAACAAATCTCTAATAGCCACCGCTAAGTAGATGAATCAAATGGTTTATTAGACCTATCTTTTTCAAATTATCTTGACTGTTTATTTTAAAGGCAATTAATTGTATGGTTAGAAACATCCAATTGGTAGAATGGTAGCTTGCGAAATGTGTGGTGTACCAACTTGGCAAACAAGACTAGTTTCAAGTCTTTTAATGCAACTAAGTACACCATAACTTAATACTACTCTAAAAAATAATTGGATCATTTCTATTTAAAATTTACGTTTATACATTTTGAAAAGAGAAAATGTTCACACACAACTAGTTGTATGTTTAATTAATTGAAGTGTGGGGCCCACTGTAGTTTTTACTGCACTTTCATTATTTATTAATTGAAGTATGTGTATGTATACTTGAACAATTGAACATGCATATCTACGCATGCATGTATTCAGACATATACCATGGAAAGATCTTAGCCATCATAAGGCCATGGCCCATATATATCCATATGCAATCAGACCAAAGACAATCTTGGCATGGTCCCAACAACATACATAGATATTCTAGATAAAAATAAGAAGTGGGTAATGTCACCGTTTAAACTGTGAATCCTAATGAGAATAGGAATCAGATTCACCAAAGCAACAATCACACAGAAGATTGAGTTTTTGATAGAGAGAGGTGAATCACATCATGGATGAGAACTGTAGAAAAGCAAAGCCATGTGCATTCCTTTCTATACATGGGAAACTAAGGAATTTCTCATGTGCAAAAGTGGTATGTGGGTAATTAGAGGAAAGAGACCAAACAGGACTTGAAGTCCAAAAATAAACGGTTGGTGATGCTTTTGGGGACCACTAAGGACCACTAAAGAAGTGGGGCATAACCATAGGGACAACTAATTCTTTTATTTCCATAATTAGACCATTGTGTATTTTGGGGAAAGAGTAGATGAGTAATTGAATTCGGGCATGAAATGTTACCCAAGTTAATGAATCCATGTTAGGAATGGGCCTGTGGTCAATCCAAAGGAATACTTTGTATTGGATGGTTAGGGTCATTTGAAAAGTTCTGTAGCGGAGGGCATGCATGACTCATTGGATAGGCAATTTTGGAGGTGTAGACATGAATTAGGTCAAATTTAAGGAAAACCACGAACGGACGGGATTGAAGGAAATTAGGGCAAAAATAAGTTGGATTAAGTACACCTAAATATGTTGTTGGTAAACTATCAACAAGTTCTATGTATTGGGTGATGCCAAAAGTCATTGATTCTTTAATTATTTTTTAAAATAAGGACATTTTATAAATTAATTTTAAATTCGAAGTTAAAATTTACTATTTTTAATAAGTTATAAATTTTGATATCTTTAAGTGTGCTTTTAGGATTAAAAAATATTTAATTGTACTAAAAGTACTTATTTGAATAATTGGAAAGGGTTGAGTAACTTTAGAAGTTTACCATTTTAATAAAATCACTTTAAAAATTTTAATATTTCAAAAAAGTTATAAATTTATGATTTAGGGCATATATAAATGATCTCAATTTATTTATAGAGAGACGTTATTCAATTTTTTTGGATAATATTTTTCTTTCAAAGATTTTTTTTTTTTTTTTTTTTGTATTTTTGTATTTTGCGAATTTTAATTTCTTTGTGGATCTTATGTTTGTCTTAGAGGAAGAAGATGGGTGATCTCCTCTTTCTTTCGACTACACATCTGCTGCATGATTTACTATCAGAGTCATTGTGTCAGCCGGTAGGAGAGCTTTATCTTTTTATTTTTTTAAAATTTTTTTTTTTCAAGTTGCTATGTTAAGACATGTGCCACATGTACATATTTGTGAATTTTACTTTTTAAAAAAAATTCTCAAAAATTCTAATTTTTCTAAAGAATGCCAAGACTTTCCAAAAATGTTGAAAAGTGTTTTTTGGGTGAAATAAAAATCAATGAGAATTCTTAAAGAATTTTGCAATAAAAATCCCTAAGTCATGACACGTTTGGTGATGACTCATTCAAGTTGAGTGGGACTTAGTTAAGTCTAATCTAGTCCGGCACCACAAGTCATCGTTGAAAATAAGCATGACTTATTTTGACTCATCTAAGTCATGGGTCACAACTCAACTTGAGCCCAGATGAGTCAGTCCACGTGCTGAGTCTTGGATCCAGGTTATGACCCAACCCATGCATCCATGGACCCACTATGCTAAGCCCACATTCCATAAATGTACAAAACATCCGTTCATACTCCACAAGGGCATAACCATAGAAGATAGAAAATGAATGCGAGGAGCCTCTTTTGACTCTTGCAATTGTTTTTGTTCGTTTCAAAATTTCCTCAAACCTCCTTCGACTCTTTCACTAGTTTTTGTTCATTCATTTGAAAATTCCCCCCCCCCCCCCCCCCCCCCCCCCCCTCCCCTCTCTCTCTCTCTCTCTCTCTCTCTCTCTCTCTCTCGTGATGTGAGAAAATTGCAGAAATGGGGGTTCATTTCAGCCCAAAACAATTCATGGGTTTCTAACCTTCTGCTTTGGACTGAAGGGAGCTCCTAATTCCGCTCTTTTCCTAGTGTTCTTCCATCAAAATCTGATGTCTGCGATAATGGTTTTCTGTACACTTGTTGGTCCACGGCCTTGATGGATTTTTTACTAAATGGGTAAGTTTATATGGTCTACTAAACCATATGCTTTGTGATTTTTGAAACTTTAGGTTGTTTGGGTTATTAGATTTAGATATGTTTTGAAAGCTTTGTTAAATTCTAGTAGTGTTTTAAGATTGAAGAGGTGAATCATGGCGATCGCATGAACGTTGCGCATGTGTGCATGATCCAGGCCCTGCATCAGGTGGGTGATCAACACGAATATGCCCTGTCTCGGAAGCATGCCTGGTCCACTCATCCAATGGGCCACATGTGTACATTGAGGGCGAGCTGCTGGTGATTTTCTTTCAGACTTTCATCATGAGAATGTGGCCCACCTGATTGGTGGATTGGCCTGACTTATGGGCTAGATCATGTTGAGATCTGGTCCCACCAAATAGTTGGTCTAGATATTGCACATGTGCTCCGAGATTCACGCCTTTGGAGGGGAATTGCAGTAGCATTTCTCACTAGAATTAGTCATGGTCCATGGGCGTCTTGGGCTTTTCAAGCCCGAATTTAAATTCTGGACTCAGGGCCCACTTGGACTGCAATCCTCTGCAACAAGTTTGTTGGGCCCACCACATTGCACATGTGAAATCCATTACGTCCATTGGCTTCGAACCTTGATACTAGGCCTTGGGGACAAAAAATCAGCCAGATCCACAACTCGGTGGAGCCACACCACAGGGAAAAATAGTGGGTATGATGACGATGATAGGTTTTCTCTTACATGGATCACCATAGTGTGTATCTTTATTTAGTAACGGCGCGTTTGGTGCATGGTATTAGATGGGATTAGGTGAGGTGGAATTGCATTTGGTCTCCTGCCAATTCCACTCAATGTTTGAGAAGAATGGAAAAACTTAGAATTAGATTAGATGGAATTGCATTGGGTCCTGTGCTAATTTCACTCAATGTTAGCAAGTTGTGTAGGTCCCCACCATGATGTGTGGGCCATATCCACACTGTCCACCCATTTTTTAAGATTATTTTAGAGCATGTGCCAAAAAATCAGGTTGATCTAAAGCTCAAGTGAACCCCACCATAAAAAGTATCGGGAATTGAATACCTATCATTGAAAACTTCTTTAGGGCCACATGTTTTAAATCGGCTTCATTTTTAGGCTCACGCCATAAAATGAGGTTACAAAATAGATGAACAATTTAGATATAAAACGCATTATTCTCAATAGTTTCAAAGGTTGGTGGGTATATCCATTCAATGTACTACCGTATTACAAACATAACATGAAATTAAACTTATTCAACTGTAACAAGGTACAATCCTGCCATGTATAAAAATTACTAATTACGCTTTTTGAATCCCATCTCACCTAATCCTTCCCAGCGTCATGCGCCAAACACCCCCTAAGTGTATTTGGCCAGACTAGGTAATAAGTTCTTTCACGTCATGACATTGTAATTTCATTGGCTTGTCATACATTTGTTAGAGAGAACTTTCAAACGGTAATCGGTGGTACCTGATCATGTACAACGGCAATAAGATGAGGTGTCATTTCATTGGCTTGTGAGACACTTGTCAAAGAAGAGCTCACCCACCTTTCAAAAGCTTGTTCGTCATGGGTGCGGATTAGGTACTAGTGCTACCCTCGCCTTTTCCAAGCTCGGGACAGACGGAGGCTCTGATGGCCACTGAGAGGCCACCGTGATGTATGACTCTTATCTACACCGTCCATCTCTCTTTTCATATCATTATAATCTACCAAACCAAAAATAAAGAAGATCCAAAGCTCAAGTGCACCACACCATAGGAAGCAGCAGTGCTAAGGACGCCTACCGTTGAAACCTTCCTAGGGCCCGCTTTGTCGTTTATTTTCCATACAACACCTTGATATGGTCATATACACCTGGATGAAGTGAAATAACAAATATAATCTTGATCTAAAACTTCTGTTGTCCTTAAGAATTTTTCAATGGTAGAAATTTAATCCCCACCGTGTGGCCCATTTGAGAATGGATCTTCTCTATTTTTGAAAAAATATTCTAAGATAATATGAAAAAAATGGATAGACGGTGTGGATAAAGTTCATACATTGCCGTGGCCCCTCAGTGACCCTCGAAGCCTCCGCCTGTCCCGATCTCTGAACAGGTTGTACCTAATCCACCCGCGTTGGACGCGGATTTCCTGCGCAAGCCTTTCGCAGGAAGGGAAATTAGGTGGGGTCCACTGTGATGTTTGTGAGAAATCCTCCCCGTCTATCCGTTTTTTGAGTTCATTTTAGGACATGTTATCAAAAATGAACCGTATCCAAATCTTAAGTGAGCCGAAAACATTATAATTAAATGTCCACGGTTGAAATATTTGTGAGGCCACCGAAGTTTTGACTCATGCTATTTTTTTTTTCAGTTCATTCCAATATTGACGTTATTAACGGTATGGATGGTATCTAAACATTACTGTTGAACCCAAAAAGGTTTTCACGTAGAAATTTTCCTAACCACATTTTCCTTTAATACTGCTCGCTCAAGTTTTGAATACGATTCATTTTTCACTGCACATTCTGAAATGAACTCACAAGACGGATGAACGGGAAGAATTTCTCAAAACCATTATAGTGCCCAACCTAAGTTACCAGCGCAGGAACTTCCTGCGAAAGCCTTTCAGAAAATCCGCGTCCGTCGTTGGTCGGGAACGGATTGGCTACTCCCCCTGACCAATGCCTTGGTCGGTGCTATGTGGCTCAACCATGATGTATGTGTTTCATCCATGCTATCCATGTGTTTTTACAGATAATTTTACATCATAAATACAAAATTGAGATATATCCAAATCTCAATTGTACCACATTACAGGAAACAGTGTTGAATGCGGGTCGACCATTAAAAACATTTTGGGGGGCCATAAAAGTTTTGGATCAAGATGATATTTGTTTTTTCTCTCCATCTTGGCCTGTATGACCTAATCAACATATTGGATGTCAAATAAACAGTATATTGGGCCTTAGGAGGATTTAAATGGTTGATATCCAATCGCTATTGTTTTCATGTGGTGTGGTCCCCCTGAGATTTATATCCCTATAATTTTTAGCATAAAGAAATAAAATGACCTTTAAAAATGGATGAATGGAATGGATGAAACACATACATCATGGTGGGGCCCACAGAGCACCGACCATCAGCCACGGAGCTGGTGTCAGGGGGAGTAGCCAATCCGTTTCCGCGTTGGTCATGCTCACATGTCCCGTGGACCAATAAAATAGTGCCATGTCACAATCTAATAGAACTCAGCCCCAGCCGGACCGAATCCACCCCCCATCATCAAACCTATTATTAGGCGTGACTCACCGGAAAGGAGGGAATATACAAAAATTAGCTTGATCCAAAACTCAAATAGGCCACAGTCCATTAACTTAAAGAGTTTTAGTCGCAATTTAACATGTTCCCATTGGTGTGGCCCATCTGATTTTTAATGGGCCAATCTTTTGTATTTGCGACGATAAACATCAGAGATATCGCCTGATGGAGGGAGTAGATTTCACATATACAGTCCCAAAGAGTGCAGTCTAAAATTGGTGTTGTACACGATGATGGTTCATACGCAGACATTCAGCGAGTGTACATAAAGCAGCCACGTAGTTCAAATTCAACCGTTCTGATCATGGGCCAAGCTTTAGACGGGTCATAAACTAAAAAGACATACCAAACTGATCTGCAAACTGGCCAATTGATGGGCATCTTATCAACGGTTTAAATGAAAAATAGTAAATGGTTCAAATGCAACAATCGAACGTACATTTATGAGAGGAGGGAGTCGTTCAATGGATCTGATTTTGGGGTTATGATCTGCATGCGAGGCATACAACAATTTTGTACGGTTAGATTTGAGTTCGGGGTAGGCTGGGAGGAATTATATGTCCTGATGCATAGCAACGTGGACGGTATCCTGTTGCTGCAAGTTGTACATGTTGGAGGATCCTGACCATTGATCCGAAGAAACTCACAATGGATGGGGAATGGGAAAAAAATAGTAGTTAGATGGATCCTAATTGTTGAATAACTATCATAAAATAAGCAGTAATTAAAAAATGTATATTGGCCGTCCAAACTGACTGTTCATAGATTGAATGGATGGGATCTGCGAAAGATTTTGTCATCCTCCATACTCTGTGAGGAGAATCATATCAACGACGTCGATCACCGAACCATGGACTCCACTTCTGGATAAGGTATATGTAAGGAGACGATTCTGGACATTATAATCGCTCGCCTAAGCATTGTAGGTTAAGCCCATCTACAAGAGCCGTTAGTGGGGCCTACCCTGATGTTTACATGACATTCAATCCGTCCATCATGTGAGATCGTTCATGTTATCCATGGTCCCAAAAATCAGGCCGATGCAAAGCTCAGTTGGGCCCACACTACAGGGAAGAGAAGGGATGAGATGCTGACCATTAAAAAGCTTTAAGATTGTGTGTGGGGCCCAAATTTTCTTTTATATGACATCCAATCCATTCAGAAGATGAGACCCACAATAATAAACGGATGTTAAGGCCAATCCAAAATTAAAGTGGGTCACACCATGACTCATCTCTTTATAACATTCAATTCCATGCAATGCAAAATGGATGGTTAGATGCAACCTTAGATGCTGAGCATTCTCCAGGTCATGTACCAGACTTGTAGGACATTTGAACGGTGGAAAAAGGTGGGAAGCATTATAAATAGAATGCTTGGTAACTGTCAATGGTTTATATTATTTGAACCATCATCTTGTGTGCCCAACTTCTAGTATATACTTCTATAAACAATTATATTTGATCTTATGATCTTAACCTTTCAATTAATGGCTAAGAAAATGGGAAGAAATCTCAAAATCATTAATGACAAAAACCATCTCTGTTAGGAAATGTTTTAGATCTGATTATAGTGTTGCTCGATCGGTCGTGGGGACCTTCGACCGGTCATGGGAGCTTCTCGACTGGTCGTGGCTTGCACCACTCGAAGTCCAGCAAGCTCAGTTTTTTCATGTCCGGACCCTTCGACCAGTCGTAGTACGGCTAGTCGTAGCTCCCCTTTGACCAGTTGTAGGTTTGCAGATTAGTTCCGCGATTTTACGGATTACGGAAATCTAGGTTCTTTCGCAACTGGGATGCGAAAGAGAAGTTGTCTAAACTATAAATAGGTATTCTTAGGGTTTTTTTAGAGTATGAGAAAGCTTTCTAAAGGGGTTTTAGGAAAATTAAAGGGTGTAGCAAGGGTGAGATTCGAGGTTGTTCGAATCGGGTAAGTCGTGTCTCTTTGTAATTTATGTTTTCATAGTAAAGATCTGTCGCTTTGTGTCGTGGTTTTTTCCTGCAAGGATTTTTTCACGTTAAATCTAAGTTCTTTTGTGTGTGCTTGGTGCCATTGAATTGCTATCCCAGATCTAGATCTGTGTGACTCTGTAGGTCAAAATCTCCAACAACTGGTATCAGAGCTATCGTTGGGGCACAAATCTAAATCTGAGCGACTAGCAATAATGGCAAGCGCTAAGTATGAGATTAAGAAGTACCCAGGGAAAAATAATTTTGAGTAATGAAAAATCAAGATAATGAGTTCCTTAATCAAGCAAAGCGAAGATGGTGCTCTTGAGGAGCGAAAGTCTATTATGACTGATGCTGATTGGAATACTCTTGATAAGAAAGCTTTATCATTGATCCGTTTATGTCTCACGGATAAGGTTCTCTACAACGTTATGAGGGAGAAAACTGCGACTAAGTTATGAGCGAAGTTAGAGGATGTTTATGCAAAAAAATCTTCTGAAAATCGCCTACACTTGAAACGGCAGTGGTATAACTTCAAGATGGCAGAGGGTGAAGATCTAGAGGCTCACATCAGCAACTTTAATAAATTAGTTTACAAATTGCTGGATATGGAGGAAGTAATGAAAGATGAAGAATAAGCATGTATGTTGTTGAATTCTCTTCCGGCGTCTTATGAGTCATTCAAGGACACTATGTGCAGAATGAATAAAACCCCGAGTGTCAACATCGTTATCTCAGCCCTTTAAGGAAAGGCTATGAGACAACTGAACAGCAACATGAAGATATCTTCTGATGCACTGTTTACAGTGGGTAGGAATTCTGGACAAGGTATAGGTTCTTCAAGTTCTAGATCCAAATCTAAGGGCAAGGGCAAAGGAAAGGTAAAGTGCTGGAACATTGGAAAGGAAGGACATATGAAGAATGATTATAAAAATTCTAAATCAAAGAGGGAAGATTTTGAGGTTTCATGTAGAGAGGTCAACGTTGCCACGTCAGATGGATGTAATGGTGATGTTTTATCTGTGTCTTCGCCCAGACGGTCATACAATGATCGTAAGGACGAGTGGATGCTAGACATAGGGGTATCTTTTCACATGACTCCTCATCGAAGTTGGTTCACCAGATACAAGGAGTGCGATGGTGGACAGGTATTTATGGGCAATGACATTGCCTGTAATGTTGTGGCTGTTGGTTATGTGCGCATCAGGATGTTTGATGGGGTGGAGCGTACCTTGACAAATGTGAGGCACGTTCCTAATTTGAAGTGGAATCTGATTTCTCTTAGTGTGCTTGAGGTAAAAGGATGCAAGTACACAGGTATTGATGATGCTCTTAAAGTATCCAAGGGGGCACGGGTAATCATGAAAGCATAACGACTCAGTAACTTATACAGGTTGATCAAGAGCACTTCAAAAGGTGGAGCTGCAGTGGATGTAGCAGATTTCACCTCTGCACGTGTGTAGCATGTTGGGCATGACCACATGAGCGAGCAAGGCAGAAAGGTTGACACATGCGGAAAGAGATATAGAGCAGGTGGAGCAGCCACCTGTGAGAAGAATCACATGACATGATCGCAGGATATCGGTGAGGTACATAAACGACTTTAATATCACAGGAGGATTCATCTTCTATTCAGATGGCTCTAGGTGAGCTTGGTGTTGAGAAGTGAAAGGTGACTATGAGCGATGTGATGGATTCGTTGTACCAGACCGACATATGGGAGCGGGTGGAGCTTCCAGTGGGCCGGAGAGCGGTTGGATGCATGGGGATCTTCAGGAGGATATAACATAGATACAATGTGAGATTGATAGCGAAGGGTTATGCTCAGAGAGAAGGGATCGACTTCGCAGAGATATTCGCGTTGACGGTATAATAGGTGTCTATTAGATCGGTGATTAGTGCTGGTTGGCTAACGTGATCTTGAACTGGAAGGATGGATGTAGAGTCTGCACTTCTTTAAGGAAAAGCGAAGAGCAGATCTACATGAAGCAACCAGAGCAGTTTGAAGTTAAAGAGGCTGAGAAAAGACTTTGCAAGAGGTCATGGTTCGACTTGTCGCCTAGGCAGTGATTTGATTCCTTCATGGTGAGTCAGAAATTGATGATATGTAAATCGCCAATTATGACATGTCTGAAATCAATGTACTGAAGACTCGGTTAAGTGAGACATTCAGGATGAAGGATTCAGGGGCTACAAAGATGATTCTCGGCATTGAGACTGAAGGAGGAGTAGGCTTTGGTAATACAGGAGGAATACCTTGTGTGTAGGTATTGATCAAGGATGTGATGGGCCAGGTAAAGCCAGAGAGCGTTCCCTACGTATCTCTCCTTAAGTTTTTCTCAGGATTTGTCCCAAAAACAGATGAGGAAAAGCAGGATATCTCATGAGCCTTATTCGAATGCGGTTGGTAGTGTATACCAGGGTCTGGATTAGACCAGTTATTTCACGGGTTATCAGTGTTGTGAGCAAGTACCCCGACAAACAATATTGAGTAGCGGTGAGATGGTAAGAAGACTATGTCTTTCTTTGTGAGAAGACAGGAGTAAAGATGGTTGAGTACGTGGATTCTGATTCAACGGACATGCTCTCCTAGATCGTTCCTATAGAGAAGTTCAAGTTATATGTAATTTCTCTGGGCTTGGTAATGGCCTAAAAGAAGGACGGGGTATGCACAAGAAGCTATGATGTGATACAAAAATAAGAGAAGATGTCAAGAAGCTACACGATTGAAGATTGAAAACATGGTGGAGATTGTTAGGAGATGTCTTAAATCTGATTATGGTGTTCCTCGACCGGTCGTGGGGACCTTCGACCGGTCGTGAGAGCTGCTCGACTGGTCGTGGCTTGCACAACTCGAAGTCCAGCGAGCTCAGTTTTTTCATGTCCGAACCCTTCGACCAGTCGTAGGGATTGTTCGTCCAGTCATAGCTCCCTTTCGACCAGTCGTAAGTTACGCAGATTCGTTCCGCGATTTTACGGATTACGAAAATCTACATCCTTTCGCAACTGTGATGCGGAAGGGAAGTTGTCTAAACTATAAATAAGTGTTTTTAGGATTTTTCTAGGATATGAGAAAACTTTCTAAAAGGGTTCTAAGGAAATTAAAGAGTGTAGAAAGGGTGAGATTCGAGATTATTTGAATCGGGTAAGTCCTCTCTCTTTGTAATTTCTATTTTCATAGTGAAAATCTGTAGCTTTATGACGTAGTTTTTTCCCGCAAGGGTTTTTCCACGTTAAATCTGAGTTCTCTTATGTGTGCTTGGTGCCATTGAATTGCTATCCTAGATCTAGATCTGTATGATTCCGCTGGTCAAAATCCCGAACAATCTCATCATGTATCTAAATCATTAATCTTGTGATTCACCTCTTATTCCTCATTCCTCTCAAGAATTACTTTGATGTGATTATCTTTGGGCATTCTATCCATGACTGACCATATATTCTAATTTATTTATGAGAAAAATCATTAATTCATAGATGTTGGTGATCGTATGTCTTGTTCAGGCCATACTATTTCCTGTTTATATCAGGAATCATTTTGATCTAATGATCCTAGCTACTGGATCCATGGCTGAGTGAACGGCCCAAATTATTAATTACAAAAAGTCTTTGATCACGTATATTAACCATTCATCATGTGGTCACTGCCTCTAATTCCAATTAGTAGCGGAAAAAAAAAAATAGTAAAAAAGTTATGAGAAAGTTTTATGGATTAGAATGTCCATCCTGTGGGCCCACCTGTGATTAAGGATTAAAGTCAGATCAAATGGACTTTGACCACCCATTATTGCTGGTAATTTATTTCTCACTTCCTACTGGAAATAGTCATAAATAGCTAATAATTACGGAGAGTAGGTGATTGCAGTACCATTCTCCTTGTGACATTGACCGATATACCTTTTGTACTTAAATGAGGTAAAAATAAAAAAATAAAAAATGTAAAAATAAAAATAATGGAGCCAATGAGACAACTTTGATGTTTGCATTGATCTATCAAGTGCCTTTGCATTTAGCCTGTAATAGACCTCATGTAATAATTGACATAGTTTTATAGTATCTTTTGTTTCATTTCTTTTAGAAGAATCATAAAAGAAAACTATATATGTTTCATTTCTTCTAGAACAATTACTATTTTTTCTTTTTAATGTGCAGGACTTGGGGTGTACATCGAGTCGAGCTGGCCTCAACTCGACTTGGCTTGAACACTGGCTGGCCTTAGCTCGAACGCGGCTCGACTCGGTCCTTAAGCCTAACTGGCCAGCTCGGCTCGGTTCAGTCAACAAGTCGGGCCGAGTTCATCATTAAGGCATTTTTACAAACACTTGAACTGTGACTTTACAATCCTACTGTTTGAAAAACAGAGGCAATGGTTTTACAGGTGTTTTATGAAACACCTTCTAAGTAACATAAAACCACCCCCCCCTCTCGAAAAAAAAAAAAAAGGTATTTGTTTAATATACATACCTTGCTTTCCACTGGCCAAACCTTCCTTGCCACTAACCACATTTGGTTGAGTCATTTTATCAAACAGTTGGTGAGCAACATAAATGGCAAAGTAACCAAGTCACGAAACTAATTCAATCCGAGTTTGATTCAAGCTAGATTTGATCCGAGTCCAGTCGAGTTGGGGCCTGCTCGAACTTGGCTCGAACTCATTTTTGAGCTTAAAAAATCAGCTTGACTCAGCTCGAATTGAGATTCAAATCGAGTCAAATCGAGCTTTTTCAAGTCGAGTCAAGCGAGCTAACCAAGCTAGCTCGGTTTGTGTACACCCCTATGCAGGACTCATTCATGAGCTAGAACAAATATGACGAAGTATCGATAATTAGTACTAATGAATGGGATAGAATGAGTCTTATCCATGACATCCATCCCTTCAGCCCCTTCAATTTAGGGGGTGAGACAAAAATAAAAAAATAAAAAATGAAAGAGATGCAAAGCTCAAGTGGACCACACCAATGGAAACATGAGATTTGTTAAAATTTTGTTGTGATCTCTAAAAGCTTTGGATCAAGCTGCTATTTGCCTTGTCCCTTTATCTTTGTTTATGTGACCTTATGAATAATTTAGATGACGAACAAACATCAATGTGAACCGTGTGGATATAAACAAATTTCAACGGAAGACATCTTTGGGACATTGTTTTTTGTGGTATGGTCCACTTAGACTTTATATCTTCCTCATTTATTAGCCCATGTTCTAAAATATGTTGGTGGGACATTGTTTTTTGTGGTGTGGTCCACTTAGACTTTATATCTTCCTCATTTATTACCCCATGTTCTGAACTATGTTGGTGAAAAGAGATGGACAGACAGATAAGTCACATACATGCCAATCGGGCTGCAAATTTAAGCAAACCTTCTTTAGAACGATATTGGAGGAGGAAATAATCACCTCTTGCCAACTCGGTATTAAAAACTATAATTGTTTACTTACTCATATTTACAAGGTAATTTGAAAAATCAATCACCTTCTACAAGCCATTTGGCATCATAAAAACAGTGATAATAAAGGGTAATAATAATAATAATAATAACAATCACCTTCTTCAAGCCATTTGGCATCATAAAAACAGTGATAATAAAGGGTAATAATAATAATAATAATAATAATAATAATAATAATAATAATAATAATAATAATAAAGGCTTTGGAATGAAATACGACTGTGGTAAAACCATTTCTTAAGAGAGATAATTTTAGGGTCTGTTTGGGCGGTGGGATTAGAAGGGATCAGGTGGGATGGGATTCAAAAAACATAATCATTACCCATTGTAGGGATTGTCTCCTATTGCCATGGAATTAAATTAATGTCATGCTTTGTTGATAGTATGGTGGTACATTGAACGGATATACCCACCATCATTTGAAATTACTTAAAATAACACACGTGTTATATCTAAACCGATCATTTGTTTTGTAACCTCATTTTATGGCATGGGCCTAAAAATGAGGTAGATCCAAAACTTATGTGGCCCCAATGAAGTTTTCAACGGTAAGTATTCAATGCCCGTTGCTTTCTATGGTGGGGTCTACTTGAGCTTTAGATTTACCTGATTTTTTGTCCCATGCTCTAAAATAATCTTGATAAATGGGTGGATGGTGTGGATATCGCCCACACATCATGGTGGGACCTACACAACTTCCCAAACATTGAGTGAAATTGGAGGACCCAATGCAATTCCAGGCTTTTCCATTCTTCCAAACATGGAATGGAATTGGCACAGGAACAGATGAATCCCATCCCACCTAATCCGTTCTAATCCCGCTGCCCAAACAGACCCTTAACTGTCTTGAGGGGAAGAGATTTGAGTCCTTCCCCACTGTACCAAAATGGTCTAAGCTGAGTTTCATTGTAATGTATGGGTTTTATCTATGCTATCCATTCATTTTTTCAATAATTTAAGGTATGAGATGAAAAATGAGATAGATCCAAGGCTTAAGTCAACTACATAGTTGGAATTGGACATGCATCATTAAAACTTTGTAAGGCACACAAATTTTAAATCAAGTTGAAATTTGTATTTATCCTTCATGCAGATCCATGTGACCTTATGAATAGGTATGCAGATCCATGTGACCTTATGAATAGGTTGGATGGCAAATAAACATTACGATGGGTCCAATAAAAGTTTCAACAATGGGTGTCATTATCACCATGGCTTTTTGTGATGTGGTCCACTTGAGCACTGGATCTGCTTCTTAAGAGGAGAAACATTGAGCGCTGCATAGAAACCTTTCCGTGCACATGGTTGCATTTAGGCTCGTTGAGTTTACATCACTACTACTTGGATCACATCACTACTTGGATCATCCCTTGCATCCCATGTTTGTGAGAAATTCACCTTGTTCATCTGTTTTGAGAGATCATTCCAAGACATGTGACAAAAAACGAGGTAGATCCAAAACTAAAATAGGTCACACAAGAGGAAAAATTGGGAGGAAAATTCTTAATGTTGAAATCTTACTAGGAATACCAAAAAGAAAAGAAAAAAAACAATTGCCTGACACAAATTTTATGGCCACAAGAATGTTTCAACGATTCACAATGAACCCCCACTGTTTCCTCTCATGTGACCCACTTAAGTATTGGATACACATCATTTTTGGTAGCATGTTCTAAAATGAACTCTCAAAACAGATGGTTTTCATTGAGCGGATCAAAAGATTGGTGAACCAGTCCAAAGCCCACAAAGCTCCTCTGGAATAGTCGGTTTAAATTGGCATCATCCTCGGCAAACGTCAATGTAGTATAAATATACTGACTTTAAATAGGCTTTAGGATTTACGGTCATATTATAGCAATAAAAAGAGGAGTATATCCAGTGAGGAGCCGGGTTGTAGGAAATAGGCAAAAAGAATGACATGATGTTGTTTCTCACTCACAAAGGAAGACAAGGAAATGAATATTGAGTGAATAAAATAAGAAGTTTATTGAGGAGTAGGCTTAACCATGGGGAGGAGAAAGACCAGTGAAGAGCACCTTTAGAACCGTTATATGCCCTGTAAGTCCCAAGAAAGCCTCAGTTGGATAGGTCAAAACTTTCGTATGGGACAAGGGAAGTGATCTGCTGGTTGGTGAGTCTCTCGATTTCTCACAAACATCTCTGTGGGCCCCACCCAACATCCTTGCACAAGGAGTTCCTGCCAAAGGCTTTCAAGAAAGCTTATAAAGAGTGGACTGAACATGATGGACAGTCCAGATATGTTGGGACCTTCTCTCATGTACTTAGCCCGTTACGTCATTACTCTATCAAGGGAGCCCGAAACTACCAAAATAGCTCAAAACTTGAAAGTTCGCTGCTCTTGATGTTGACCTGAGCCGGTTCTACTCAAAGACTGACCGAATCATGGTTTTGAAAGTATCACTTACAATCACAACGTGGTGTGTAGAAAGTATGATTATAGAAAATAAGAGATCGGATTACGTACTGAGTTACTCAGTATGCTCTTATCGTACCGAGTAAACTCATTTGGGCCCACTGTGAATTTATGTGGTTTATCCACACCTTCCATCGGTTTTTCCATCTCATTTTAGGCGTTGATCTCAAAATTGAAGCTTATACAAATCTCAAGTGGACCATACCACAGGAAACCGTGGAAATAATGATTTCCACCATTGAAACCTTTCTATGCCCTACAGTGATGTTGATTTGTCATCCAAACTGTTCATAAGATAAAACAAACATGGATGAAAGGAAAAAACAAATATAATCTTGATCCAAAACTTCTGTGGTCTCTAAGAAATTTTCAATGATATAACTTCAATTCACACTGTTTCCTATGTTGTGGTCGATTTTAGCTTGTAAATCCTTCGGTTTTGATCTATAACCTTAAAATTATCTTGTAAAATGGATGGACAGACATGATAAAATACACAAATCATGATGGACCCCACAGGGTTTACTCAGTACGCTTACTGTACTGAGTTACTCAGTACGCAATCCGCTTCCAGAAAAGAAGGCCACATCAAGGATTATTTCATTTTTGTGGGTGAAATGTTTCCTACATTTATCTTATGCGGCCCACGTGATATATGTATAACATCCAATCCATCCAAGATATGCGCCCCATCATTATGATTGCATAAACAAAAGCTTAGCCGGATCAAATCATCACATAGGCTACACTTGAATTTGGATGTTTTGAGTGGTGTATATTATTTTTATGGACCGGCTCATTTTATAATTGGATCAACTTTATTTTTGGTTCACCTAATAATTATATTGGTGTGCATCTTTTGGATGATCGAGATGTACCCTCCTCACATGTGAGATCTCTCTCTCTCTCTCTCTCTCTGTCTCTCTCTCTGTGTGTCTTGGAGCCCAAGAAACGCTGAGTTTGGACTGCAGTTGGATTGGGCCCAAGCTTGGCCCAACAAAGACACGTAGGCCCAGTGAGGTACAATGTATGAAAACCTTTCCATGCAGGTAGTTGCAGTTGGATTCGCCTGGGACCACATCACCCATCTAGACTATCCATTAGGTCCAACCCACTCGTCGCAGGCTTCCTTTAAAAAATCATACTGATCCAACCGTCCAATCACTGGCGTGCAAAAAATAGATGGACAAAATCATTTGTAGAAGATAGTCCAAGCACATGTTTAGGGCCCTCCAATTGCTGTTAATTTTGCAAAATAGCGAAAGAAAGAGTTGTATGGACCTGATGGACAGTCTTGATAGACAATCTAGCTACCAAGAAACACAAATTTACACTGCTTAGATGATCCCATCCATCCTTGATTTGACCTTAGTTTCTATAGCCGTCCCTTTTCCAAGCAATGGATGAGATGGTTACGATTCCCTAACAAAAATAACTCTTTAGAATCATCATCAATCCATGATGGCCCCTAACAAATAAATGGATCAAATTATCTATTGGAATTATTTTGTGTAAATAATCATGACCGTCTATATTAAAGCCCATTGATCAATGGTTAATTTTTGTCAGATTGGTGAGATGTTCTCATAGTAGGCCATAAAATATCCGTCTACCTAATAAACGGTCTGGATCTATGGATTGGACTAAGTGTCCCAATATATACACTGGTACCATAAAAGACATAACTTAGGCCATATTTAATGGGCCTGTGTGGCCCAGTAGCCATTCAACTACTTACACTCCTACTTTCTACCACTTGCATGCAGGTGTGGCCCACCTTATGACGAACATGGACTTTTGAAGCAGTTTGCTTTTAGGGTCAGTAGATTCTCTCCTTCACATTCAAAATCAAAGGTACCACTCCAAGAGAAGGAAATCAGAACTTGCAGCAATGGATGTCTTGTATGGAGCAAGGAATGGTATGTCCATGTTCTTATTACAACCATATGTACACATGCATACAAGCAGTTCTTTGCTTCTACAACCCAATTTCCTACATAGGTTTTCATTCTCTTCCCATCTTGTTTTCATGCTTGTATTGTCCATTACATGGGCCATCAAAAGATGTAAAATGGGTGGCCATCAACATTCAAAAGAGAGGCTGAAAAACAGTAACTTTTTGTATTACAAGCCAACCCTCTTCTCTTCTTTATGCCTCTCTTTGTTTTACATCATTCTATGCATTTTCAACTGCTTTGTTTGGAATGGACATTGTTGGTCTCATGAGAAGCTTCCCATACAATTGGATTTAGTCCTTAGAACTTTTGTTTGGTTCGCGATCTCCATGTATTTGCATGTCGAGTTCTATCACTCAAAAGAGAAGAAATTCCCTATGTTTCTAAGGGTTTGGTGGAATTTATTCTTCTTCATGTGCTTTTCTTTCATTATTATAGACTTTGTTTGTTATAGAATACGTAGAATTCTACCAACCAATTTGGGGGTTTTGGATTTCGGGTCAGTTCTTATCGGTTTGTTCCTTTGTTACACCGGATTCTTTGGAAAGAGGGATGAAGAAGAGACCCCTCTTCTTGAAGAGCCTCTTTTGAATGGGGGAGCTTGCAAGAAGAGTGCCGACGACGATTCAAGTCCTTATTCAAATGCCAGCTTTCTTAGCATCCTTACATTCTCTTGGGCGGGCCATATAATTTCTGCCGGTAACAAGAAAACATTGGATCTTGGTGATGTCCCCCTGCTTGCAGATGACGATCGTGTTAATGGGGTCTTCTCTGTTTTTAGAGATAAGCTTGAATGGGATAGTAGAAATTGTCGTTCTGATGGAATTCGAACACTAAAATTGTCGAAAGC
Organism: Magnolia kwangsiensis; assembly: GCA_037074715.1. NCBI lineage: Eukaryota > Viridiplantae > Streptophyta > Magnoliopsida > Magnoliales > Magnoliaceae > Magnolia > Magnolia kwangsiensis. Next base: position 87,870,442 of record CM073581.1, read on the forward strand.
TTTGTTCTTATCTGTATGGAAAGAAGTACTGTGGTCGTGTTTCTTCTCTCTTCTATACACAATCACTTCTTATGTTGGTCCCTACCTGATTGATGCCTTCGTTCAACACCTAGACAGCTATCAAGAGTTCCAGCATGAAGGGTATGTGTTGGTTTCGGCATTTATTGCTGCGAAACTCGTTGAGTGCCTTGCACAAAGGCATTGGTTTTTCAGAATACAACGGGCCGGGATGCGGCGCCGAGCAGCACTGGTCGCAATGATATTCCACAAAGGTCTGTTACTGTCAAGCAAGTCAAGGCAATGCAATAGCTGTGGGGAGATCATCAATTTAATAAGTGTCGATGCAGAAATGGTCGGGGAATTCAGTTGGTATATGATCGATCTCTGGCTGGTCCCAACACAAGTTGGGCTGGCCTTGTTGATCTTGTACAAGAATCTGGGCCCCGCTTCACTTGTTGCTTTGGTGGCATCCATAGCAGTTATGCTGGTGAACATTCCTTTTGGTAAGTTGGAGGAGCAGTTCCAAACCCAGATGATGGAGGCAAAGGATATGCGGATGAAATCAATGTCTGAGATCATGCGGAACATGAGAACCCTCAAGCTTCAAGGTTGGGAAATGAGGTTCTTGTCCAGAATACTAGAGCTCAGGAAGGTCGAAACTGCTTGGTTGAAGAAAAAAGCATTCGCCTCAGCTGTAGCGACATTTCTTTACTATGGTGCACCTACATTCATGTCAGTGGCTGCATTCAGCGCCTGTCTGTCTTTGGGTGTCCTACTAACACCCGGAAGGATTCTATCTGCGGTCGCAGCATTTCGGATCTTACAAGAGCCTATCTATAATCTTCCTGACACAATTTCGGTGCTTGCTCAAACCAAGGTTTCCCTTGACAGAATTGCATCCTTCCTTCGCCTCAACGAGCTTCCACCTGATGCAGTTGAGAAGCTTCCAGAAGCTTCAGAGGTCGCAATCAAAATAATCAATGGGTGTTTTTCTTGGGATCTGTCTACAGAGAATCCTACACTGAAAGATTTGAATTTTCAAGTGTTGCATGGCATGCGGGTGGCTGTTTGTGGAGCAGTTGGTTCAGGGAAGTCAAGCTTGCTCTCTTGCATCTTGGGTGAAATCCCAAAGATATCCGGGACTATTGAGATGATGGAGAAAAGGGCCTATGTTGCTCAGTCTCCTTGGATACAGAGTGGCACGGTGCAGGACAATGTCCTGTTTGGTAAGGAAATGGATAGAGAGAGGTACGAGCATGTCCTTGGAGCATGTTCGCTGAAGAAAGACTTGGAGATTCTACCGTTCAGGGATCAGACGATTGGATCAACTTGAGTGGTGGACAGAAACAAAGAATACAGATCGCACGTGCTTTGTACCAGGATGCTGACATTTATCTGTTCGACAATCCTTTTAGCGCTGTGGATGCTCACACAGGAACCCACCTTTTCAAGGTAACTCTTCTTTTAGCTCCTAATTTTGATGAAGTGGAAGAACTGAATTACAACTACCTTCATATTCATATTCAGAGACTAGAATCCAATTGGCATTGGTTTCACTTCCAAACTGGACTTAAAAAGAATCGAACTTTGGTTGGAGGGCTACTTCATTATGAATACAAGCAAATACCATTACAGTCAGTCATTTCCTCTTGATTGAAATGAATGTTTGCAATTCAATTCAATTGTTCATCCAAACACAACCAAATAGAATTTGCGTGCGTGTGGGTGCGTGTGTAGATAGATAGATAAGAAATGCAAATTGTTTTTGCATTTTTTCTTTCACCTAAAAAGTTTGTGGGACTATCCATGAAGCCGTAAAAGGCTTTCCCATATGATGCAAGAAAGAAAAACACTCCATCCTTTTCTTTCCATGCACAAAGGTTGACGAGTGATAGATCAAAGGGGGGAATGCAACATTCCTCAAAAGAAAAAACACCTCAAATTACAACCTTGAAATTGATAACTGTAATAGTAGTACACAATCAAGACCAAATCTAATTACTTAGAATTTAAACTAATACAATTCGAGGTCGCTGTGTTGGACTCTAGCTTCATGTGAAAGAGTGAGTTATACTCAAGTCTCAAATTCTGAGGAGAGAGAGAGAGAGAGAGAGAGAGAGAGAGAGAGAGAGAGAGAGGGAGTGTGTGTGTTCTGTTTTACTCATTTTCTATGGAAATTTATTGGGTGTGGGTGTAGTATAGCTCAAGAGAACTCATTTTCTATGGAAATTTATTGGGTGTGGGTGTAGTATAGCACAAGAGAAGCATCCAAAGACAATACACTCTCACCCTATAGTATCCCATAGAAACATGAGTAAAACAGAATCTCTCTCTCTCTCTCTCTCTCTCTCTCTCTCTCTCTCTCTCTCTCTCTCTCTCTCTCTCTCTCTCTCTCTCTCTCTCTCTCTCTCTCCAGATTCAAACCACCTAGGAGACTGTCATACTGTTATGTTGTTTTGATTATTTTCAATTATTTAAGTATTTTCATCACCAAGACCCTTAAAATTGCTAACAAAATATGTATGGCAGGAGTGTCTACTCGGCCTTTTGCGTTCAAAAACGGTGATTTTTGTAACCCATCAAGTAGAGTTTCTACCATATGTGGACCTTATCCTGGTGAGCAGTTTTCTGTTTGTTTCTTTTCATTGGTTTGATTTCCATGACCCTCGTTATGCGGATCTACAATGTATAAGAAAGACTATTTTCTATGATATTACAGGTTATGAGAGATGGAATGATCACACAAGTAGGCAAGTACAACGACGTTCTTAATTCAGGAATGGATTTTATGGAACTGGTTGGTGCACATAAGAAAGCTTTGTCAACCCTTGATTCTATGGAGACGTCCTGCAATACCCAGCAACTTACTGCTGAAAGTTTGAGTTCTCACATGAAAGATGGTTTATGTAATATAGAAAGTAGAATACAGGAATTGAGCAAAGAAGAGGAGAGAGATCAACTGAATGGAAAGACCGATGAAATAACTGGACAGAACGGACAGCTCATCCAAGAGGAAGAAAGGGTAAAAGGAAATGTTGGTCTGTCTGTCTACTGGAAATACGTTACAGAGTTACATGGGGGAGCTCTTGTACCACTGATATTGCTGGCCCAAATTCTCTTTCTGCTTCTTCAAATAGGCAGCAATTATTGGATGGCTTGGGCAGCTCCAGTGTCAGAAGATGCAGAACCGCGAGTTAGAGGTTCACTTCTCATTGTTGTCTATGTCGTTTTGACCCTTGGAAGCTCCATTTGTGTCCTTGTAAGAGCTTTGATTCAAGCAATAGCTGGTTATAAGACAGCAACATTGCTATTTAACAAAATGCATACATGCCTCTTTAGGGCTCCAATGTCATTCTTTGATGCCACTCCAAGTGGGCGTATACTTAACAGAGTAAGCGAACATCTCTCCTGTTTCGAAATGCAAGCCATGTCACTATTTTCAGGCATGTTTAGACATTCAATTGAGATAAACTGAAAAAATTCAATCCAATAACTGGTAAACGGGCCAGCTCTACTCCATTCATAATGAGAGATGGATCCCCCAAATTACCATTACAATCATTTCAAGTCACACTTGCAATGCTTGAAATTACAATTTGCAGTTTGGTCATGTCTTCACTTTGAATTGTTTATTCCAATTAAATAGAACTGAACATCCAAACCCACCCTTGATGATTCTAAGAGCCAATGCTGTCTGTTAATTGGGTGTCTTTTTGTTCTTGCAGGCGTCAACCGATCAAAGTGCAGTTGATGTATCGATTCCTTTTCAGATAGGATCAGTTGCCTTCTCAATCATACAACTACTGGGAATCATAGCAGTAATGTCACAGGTTGCGTGGCAGGTTTTCGTGGTTTTTATCCCCACAGTTGCTGCTTGCATTTGGTATCAGGTAATGCATATGCCTATGTTGAACATAGGAATGGTAGTTCAAAAACCAAAAAATATTTTTGGGGTTATCTTATCAGCTACTTGATAATTAACACCATGGTTCACTCTTTGAAAATTTCAAATTGGCTATGACTAGAGCAATTCGATGGGTAATGAGATATCATATGACTTATGAAGTTGAACTACCGATTTCATTACTGCTATCCCTTTTCCCAATGATATTGTGTTTTCATGTACATTTTGGCCGTGTTTGGATTCTCAATTCAATCAAATTTGCAATAAGTCAATTCAATAAAGTGGGAATCACGGAACTCTGGGCTTTAGTTATAATTGTGAGTTGCCATCCCCATTTGATCATTTTGTTTATATCATATCATAGACTGTTTATTAGTAAGGTTACAGTTCCAAAACTACAAATTGTCAAACTAGTGATTTCGATCCACATGAATCTGCTTACAACCAATCTCATTGCGCCACAGAGGTACTACATCACTGCAGCACGAGAACTCTCCCGTTTTGTTGGAGTACGCAATGCTCCTATCATACAACATTTTGCCGAATCAATATCAGGATTGACGACAATCAGGAGTTTCAACCAGGAATCAAGATTCATGAGAGAAACTCTCCATCTGATTGATGGGCATTCCCAACCTAAGTTTCATAATGCCGGTGCAATGGAATGGTTATGCTTCCGCTTGGATATGTTGTCATCTATTACATTTGCATTCTCTTTGGTAATCATGATCTCAATGCCAATGGGAGTAATTAATCCAAGTAAGAATTTCTGAAACTTTTAAATTAAAAATAAAAATAAAAATCCAATTGTGACCGTTGATTGTAGACATGTGGCATTGGAATTTCACTTACATTGCTTTCCTACTTTCAGGCATTGCAGGCTTAGCGGTGACATATGGGCTTAATTTGAATGCACTCCAGGCATTGGTCATTTGGAATCTTAGCAATCTTGATAATAAAATCATATCCGTTGAGAGAATACTTCAGTACACATGCATCCCTAGAGAATCTCTGCTTGTGGTAGAAGCAAACAGACCAGATCGTAATTGGCCATCATATGGACAAATTGACATCAATGATTTGCAGGTGAGCTCAAGTTTCATTTTTATGGAAGCTTCTTTGGTATTCATATTTTCATCACTGATTATTTGATTATCAGCTGTTTTATCCCATGGTCAACCCTTTATACTGAGTGAAACAACCCATGTTGTATGATGTTATTGAAATGCATATTAGTGTATTATCATATTAGTTCCTATCATGGTTTTTAGACTTGGTGGCTCGGATTGACTTGTTCGGTCTGTAGTAGTGTCACGACTTGCCTGAGTGAGCAGGTATATCAGCCCAACTCACCTGAGTCAGGGATGATTTTGGGGGCCAACTAATGGTATTGAACTGGATCGGGTGAATCTGATTCTAATCATATGAGTCAAATCGGAATCGTTCGAGTCTTAAATCCATGGTTCCAAGAGTACCTGAAAACGTATGTACGTAAACTGAAATGTGCTAAAGCTATATTACAAGGCTTTGGTAATTGAGTGCAAATTAAATGTTAAGATAGCTAGATTGATTCTAATTGTAAAGTCAGATCATAAATTAAAAAATTTACTGATTTTTTGAGAAGTATTTATTGATGTTTTTATAGAAGTAAATTTTTTTATATCAGATACTGGTTGGACGAAATCAACCACATTCTAACATTTCACATCAGATTCAACCATTTTATAATGTTTCATGGCATTTCAATGTGGCTGATGTAGGACAATTAACCACTTGCTTTAAAAGCTCAAACTGTTAGAGTATGGAGAATTAATCCCTTTATCTCATTGCCCGGGCCCCACGTCTCATGGGTTAGGCCTTCGGTCGAACCCCCCTCGTGGGCCCCAAATCACATGGGTACCGCCTCACAAGAGCCACCCGAGTCACACGGGTGGGGACCGTATCTCACGAGTCACCTGCATCACACAGGCCGCCCACCCCGAGTGTGCCCCTGCATCTCACAGGCCACCCCACTCAAGCCCGGTGTGAAAATGCCCCTACATTAATCACCGCCGGTGAGGAGTCTCGAACACGAGACCTCCCGCTCTGATACCAATTTGATGTAGGACAATTAACCACTTGCTCTAAAAGCTCGAACTGTCAGAATATGGAGAATTAATCCCTTTATCTCATTGCCCAGGCCCCAAGTCTCATGGATTAGGCCCTCGGTCGAACCCCCCTCGTGGGCCCCAAATCACATGGGTAGCGCCTCACACGAGCCACACGAGTCACACGGGTGGGGCCCGCATCTCACGAGCCACCTGCATCACACAGGTCGCCCACCCCGAGTGTGCCCCTACATCTCACAGGCCACCCCACTCGAGCCCGGTGTGAAAATGCCCTTGCATTAGTGGCATTGAACTATATTTAGTGTTCACACCCATTAGACATTGAAAAGTCGGGGATCTTTTGGTAGCAGGATTTGGATTCTGACTTAACAATCCAAATCCTGGATTTTGAAATCAGATTTTTGCATTCTTTCTGTTGCATTTGGCAGCATGGATTTTCAACCTTGTGAAATCCAGAAATTATGTTTGGCAGCATGGATATTTACTTGGCCCTTAAAAGAGATGAGAAAGCAGTTATGACAGTTGGAGAGGATTGAAAATCTAGGATTTTGCACCTCACCTTTTCTCTTGAATTCTAAAAGGGGCCCTTTTGAGCATTTCCAATCCAAAGTGGATTTGAAATCCAGGATGTTGGGGGTGCCAAACATGATTTGGATTGAAAATTCCTGGATTCCAATTCCTAACTAGTTCATGCTGGCAAACGACCCCTAGTATTCATTCGCAATTCCATTTCATCAGCCTTCAGTCCAAAAGATGAAACAAAATTATAACCATTGCTGCTCATGAAACTCTATTTCATTACATTTTTAAGAGATTACTACAGTTCTTATATAGTTTTAATCAAACAGGATTCAAGTCCAATCAAGAGTAGCTTTTCTCTGTATTCAGGTTGAATGATAGGACTTTTAAGTCTGCTATACAATTAGTGTATAGATAACAGCAGAAAATAAAAATTAATTAGGTTTTGTCCTAATGACCATAGACAACTGTCTGATAGTATTTGCATCGCTGTTCCCCAGCCCAGATCAAATAGGTTTGATGTAAGCTGGACAGCCCATGGTTGAGCTTTTGCCAAATACCATGTTGGCGAAACAGTATTTGTAAAGCTGACCCCAAATAGCTGGGACATGGCTATGATGATGATGATGAAAGCAATGATTCTCTAATAACCATAATGATTATTATTATTATTAATAACCAATGGTCCCATTGTCATGATGATACCAATGGCGAATCTTTATTTATTTTATATGTGCTTATGTTGAAATAACAATAATCTCTGTATGGCATATGATGTGTATGTACAGACATTTTAGTGTAACAGGTTTGAATGCATCTTGCTTGCCTTTCAAAGAATAGCTCATTGCTCAGTTTGTTTGTCTCTATGCTAATGGGTGCAGGTCCGCTACGCCCCACATATGCCTCTTGTTCTAAAAGGTCTCACATGCAGTTTTGCCAAAGGAATGAAGATTGGGATTGTTGGGAGAACCGGTAGTGGAAAGTCTACTCTCATACAAACACTCTTCCGTATCATAGAACCCACAAGTGGTCAGATTCTGATTGATGGCGTTGACATCTCAACAATAGGATTGCATGATCTAAGGTCCAGATTAAGCATCATACCGCAGGATCCAACTATGTTTGAGGGGACTGTGCGGAGCAACCTTGACCCACTTGAAGAGTATACAGATGAACAGATTTGGGAGGTTCATTGGTTTTACTATGCACACATCTCTAATAATATTCTCACACTTGTCGTTTGATGCTTGCGCATGATGATTTACTAATGCAATATCTCTTTTGTTTCAGGCTCTAGACAAGTGCCACTTGAGAGAAGTTAGTAAGAAAGAGGAAAAGCTTTATTCCGCAGGTCCTGTTCATACTTGGATTCATCACATAATTGTTAACTGGCATAGGTGGGATGGACCTCTTGGTAAGCGATGATCAGGTGGGACCCATCAAAGGGTCATGCCTTGATTTCCCACTATCAGATTATCCTAGCTTCCATTGAAATTGGACAGTTCCAACAAATTGTCCACAGTTAACAAGAATCCAATCAGACATTTAGATCACCAGATGGAGGAGAATTTTGGGGTATTTCCATTCACAAGCCTAGTATGAACAATTTGGAATCTTGGACAACTTAAATGTGGGCCCCATTTGTATAGTTTGTGAAAGCATTTGCACGTGGCAGAAGCGGAATAAATCAAATCAAATCAAATCTATTTTAGGCATTCATGAATTAACATGAATTTAAAACCAACCGTATTGTTTATGGATTTATGGAGAATGGAAGATGATCAGTGCCTCGCTCTCTCTCTCCTTCTTCTCTCAGACCAACCACCTTAGCATTTTCGCTTTATGTATAGCTTTCCTGGAGCATGGAACTCTATGGGGCTTCCTTGGCTGCTCTCATGTATTTGAAAGACTTGTAAGCATTTGCCACCAAACTCAACTTGTCATAGAGAGAGCACTCTATGGAGATTCTTATAGGTTACTTAAAGAGCAAGCAACACCCACAACATGCTTGCCTAACCACACAAGAACTTTGACCGAGTCAAACAAGTTTGGACATTTCCACATGTACACCACATGGATGTATGTGATCACCCTATCTTATGCTTTCATACACATCCTTCTATGTGCCGCCTTAGGCCCACTATCCCACACCCATCATATCCCACGGCCATAATTGATCATCCAGTAACAAATTTGAACCATTGATCTTGTAAAATAAAAATAAAAAATGCATATGATGATTTTAAAATCAATTGTTTCATCAAAACAATTTACAAAACTAATTTGGCAGGCCATGTTGATCAATCATTCCAATTCTTGATATAAGACTAAACCTATAAGAGCTGTAGATCCTATGTTGAAAATCCTAATGCCCATGAGAACATAACTGATTACCCAACTCACCACTATCCACCTACAAGGCTCACATATTGGTGAATCAAAGTAATCAATTAAATCCTCACTAGGTCCCTAAGTCCTCTTAACATTGAAAATGCAACTACTAGACAATTAAACTCAACTTGAATTCTTAGATCCAGTCAATGTGTATACATGCACACACCTGCACGTGGGACAATATCTCATGGTAGAAACTCATCATATGCACAACAGTTACATCACGTATAGTGGCCCATGGATTAAGTTATTTTGAATTACGTGTTGGCCATGATAATATTCTAGGTCCATGAAGAACAAGACAACTTAGATTTTAATGTATTTCGTATCGAACGTATCCTACTTCATTCTCTAGGGATACAGAGACCTCGATGAAGTCTCCCAACAAATGCATCACATTCATATCCATTCCATACATACACAATAACAAAAAGGAATAAACAAAGCCTTAATAAAGAAAATAAACATAATTCATTGGACTAGAAGGGCATTCATTCCAATAGTTCATTCTTCCAAGAAAATGATCAATCGTATTTCCTCTTCTTCTTCTTCAATTTTATTTTTTTTTTAGTTTGTATTATTTGATTTAATTTTGTTCTTTTAATGTGTGTTGCAGTAGCTGAAAACGGAGAGAATTGGAGTATGGGTCAGCGGCAACTGGTCTGTTTAGGTCGGGTGCTACTGAAGAAAAGCAAGGTTTTAGTGCTTGATGAAGCAACAGCGTCTCTGGATACTGTGGCTGACAACCTAATTCAGAGAACATTGAAGCAGCACTTCTCTATTTCTACAGTTATTACAATAGCACATCGAATATCATCTGTTCTTGATAGCGACAAGGTCTTGCTTCTTGATAATGGTTAGTGTGAATAAATGGATTTGTTCTTTCATCCAAAAGTCCTTTCTAGATGCTTGATTTTGAGTTGTGTTTTGTGTTCTATAAGGGATTATTGTTGAATATGACTCTCCTACTAGATTGTTAGAGAACAAGTCATCTGCATTTGCAAAACTGGTCACAGCATACATCATGAGATAAATTTTTAGTTCCAAAAAGTTGACGGGTGTCTGAAAGAAGAATTCTTCAACTGAGGTCGATTTTCACTTCAACGAAAGAGATCCAATGGTGTCAATTGCACGAGAGATCGTGTTTTAAAGGTACTGTACAAGTACGTAGTCCCACTATACATGTATGCATGCATGCATGTTCATATGTATGTATCATCATCTTCACATCATCATAACCTTTTCTTCTTCCTTTGAACTTGCAGGTCTCTTATTTGATGACGAGGAAGAGACTTTCTATCCAGCACTGAGGTGAAAGCTTCCCTCATTAGTCTATGAATCGTGTAAAAGCTTGATTTGGAGAGGAGAAAAAACAGAAAAAAATGTGATGATGGGGGCTGAATGTCACATCATGCGTGAGTTTACTTGAGGTAATACGAAGGACTAGTGATTAAAAGTACAGAGCTGTTGTTAGCTCATCTGTTGTTTGGAGAAGAAATATCTATGAAATGATCAGTTCACCTACTTTTACATGGTTGGTCAAATGGTCCCACTCCAGCTATTCATGGGTGAGATGATTTGGGAATTGACCAAATTCATGGATAGACGTCCCACCAAAGCTTTTAAGGACCTGCTGCTGATGAAATAAGACAAATTCAGATCCCAGAAATCAGATATCCAAGTTCTTTAATCAGATGGCTAAAATGGATATGCCCAAGGTAGATATTAGAATAGCTTCAAGGGCTTAATCCCTTCAATTTAATCACGTAGGAGTGAGAACTTCATCCGAGACTGAGCTTAGGGTCTGATGTACCAACCCCGTCACCACAAGCAGCGGCTCCTTCAATCGCCTTTGCTACACTATCCTGTGGGCCTAAGTTTGACTTAAGAATTGGTGGGCTCCACCACAATATTGAAGTGAAATCCACCTTGATTGCTTGCTAAGGTGTGTCACCCCATTTTAGACGTAGGGCTCAAAAATTAGCCTGTTATGTGATTTAGGTGGGCCATATGAAGGGAAACAATTGGGAGAGGTCAGCTTGTATTGTGTTTCCAATCGTATGGTCCGCCTGAATGAGGGACCGTGCTGATTTTTGGGCTCTCCAGCTAAAATGGAATTACACACCTGGTAATCAGGGTAGATTTTACATAAACATCACGGTGGGCCACATGTGAGAATTTTTGTGACTTTTGCATGAAAATTATCTAAATTGGACTTCAAGAATTAGTGCCAATCCACCTTGATCACCAGGAGAGTCATTCCATTTTAGCCTTAGAGCCTAAAAAATCAATCCGATCCATGATTCAAGTGGGCTACACTATTTCCAATTGTATGGTCCACTTGAATCACATAACTGGCTGATTTTTGGGCCCTATAGCTAAAATGAGTGGCACACCTGATAATTGTGGGTGGATTTCACATCATCATCATAATGGATTATATGTGAGAATTCTGTAGAATTCATGTCATATGCATGGAGGAATGTGTCGAACATAAATTTTGGATTCACATGAAATCCCTCTTCATAGTGCCAAACACAAATGAGTATTGCAATTCACATGAATTATATGGTAATCGTGATTGGAATTCTAATTCACATCGGATCCATATGGCCAAACAATTCCTAAATAGAATGTAAGTTGTGTAACTTGATGAAAACACAATTAAATAAAATTAAGAAATGTCATAAAATTTTATAAAAGAAAACTCCTATAATAGAAAGGGCCAGATTTACCAACGAGTCGATCCCCCATTATAAGTTCTCCTTGACCAAGGCCTACAGGAACTGGGTTATCTACAGCTTTTAACCTTGTTTGCATAGGTTCATGGACAGATTTATATTCAATACTCCCTAGGGCTTTCAAAGGCTTGGATAAGCTTTTCCTAAGGAGATGCTAATTTGGTCAAAATGGAAAAAGATAAGCAGAGAAGTACCTTTCCCTTGCATGCATGATGCATCCAAGAACATGTATTTATAAGGTGTTCTAGCTTTTTGGGCCCACCTTTATTGTTTGTGTCGAACTCAAAAAAATGCATACTGTTAACCACCTCATGTTCACCATACGTCTCAAGAATCTTGTTGATCCAAATTTCTGTTGGGGCAAACTACACCTGAGATTTTCTACTGTAGGTGTTAACCTTCCACCATGTCTTTCATTGTTCCCTTTGGTATGGCCCACTCAAGCTATGGATGAGGCCAGATTTTGGATTGAAGGCCTAAAATGGTTGGTTGGATCCAACGTATACATCATTTAGCGGCCCCCATGTAGCTCAAACACACCTTAGCAACATGTTTGAAGGAGTGAGTTCTCTTCCTGAATTTCCAAAGAAGAGCTCGATGAGTATGTTGAAATTCTATACCTCAACAAAGGCCCAATCTTTAACTAAGACCATGAAATCGATGGAGGTTGGATCTTTGACAATGATGGCAAGCATTAGAAAGGCCCGACTCGTAATTGTTTCAATTATCAACATCAATATTCAAGAGAACATCGACCAAGATGCGGCTGAGTTTATTGTGGAATATTCACTTCTTTTTGACTCCATCTATACTAGCATGTAAGATTGAAATTTTGACAAGATTGCAATAATATCTTCTGAATGTTCGTGTGTTGTTTATTTCATTTTGATAGTAGAGGACCGTAATCATGAGCCATCCATCTCGCATGCCGTAATTTCACATTTGATACTATGCCATGCTCATAGGAAAATAGCAAAATGGTGCTATCCCACACCTCTTTATCTCCAATACGGGGTGTTGCATTACGTCGATAGCTGGATTTCGAGAAAAAAAAAGTAGAATTCATCTATTTCAGTAAGGTCCGTTTTAGCAGCGTTTTGTGTAGCCACATAAAGGGAGGTAACTTGCATGAGATCCACACCATACACAAGGTGCGTTGGCTCATGTTAGCTCTGGAGACCAAATAAGGTTGAACTCAAGTGGATCACAACATAAGGAACAATTGGTCACGCCTGCCATTAATTGTGCGTGGTATGCCATTCAATCTATTCATTTGGGATAATTGAAAAATAAAGATATTCCAAAACTGTGGTGTTGGGATTTTTAAAATGTAGTGGAAAATAAAAAAATTTTAAAATAAGATTTTAAATTTTTATAGCTTTAAAGATCACCACTCAGATGTTCTCGAGTTTCTAAAAAAAGTAAAACACAAATCCGATACGTAGGATTACCTTTATCAATACAGCTAAAAAACGGTTGTTTTACTATGTAATTCCTAGAACTAGAAACTCTCCCTCATCTATCCCAAATGTAGAAAAGGATGAGAGCCACATGTCACTCCTTGAAATAGGGCCAAGGGTGACAAAAAGAAGCATCCACACGGGTAGAATCCCCACATTCAGCATGTGTGATGAAGAAAAAGTAAGGAAGTATTCTCTCTCTACTTCTCTCTTTCCAATTCTCTCTTTCCTTTTCTTTTTCCCTCTAGAGTGAGGGACATCGAAGGCTCTCTCTTGTGTGCTCCTCTCCCTTTTAGATAGGATTCAAATATAAGAGATTAGGGTTGCAGGGAAACCAATTATGGTACTCTACAATGTTTCATATGCCCCACTACATTTGAATCTTGTAATCATGCCTTAACCCATGTATCCAAATTGATTTAATTATTCCACTATCATGGTCATCCACTATTGATCTAATACCCATGCAAATTAAAGGGTGGAACACACCAAATCTAAACTATTATATCATCATCAAGTACAGTTAAATTTTTTTTAAACGATTAAAATAAAGTTTAGCAGTTGAAAACATGTAAAACATTTTAAATGCTAGGCCTAGTGGAAAAATCATTTGGTGAACATCTGAATTTAACCATAAGTTTGTAGGAAACCAATGAATCCCTTGTTGAATCATGCAGCTTCAATCGGACCTTGATACATGCACCACCTGCACCTACTTCTGTTGGCCACATGATAACGATTAAAACCAAGCCAAAGCACATGTACTCTAAGACCTCGAACTCCTCACATATCATCAGGTTATGGATTAATCAAAGCTAATATATTCTCAAGTTGATCATAGTCCAAATGTAATGAGCATCTCAATTTAAAGACTTAAACTCAACCCATTAATATAAACGCTCAACAATTCCAAAATTAACAGCATATATCCATGGCACAGTCACACTCTTACGTGGGGTAGGGCTAAGTCACACTGACTAATTATCATGACCAATGATGGAGACCTTTCATCTTGACTCATTATCAGTCCGTTTCACATGAGATGACCATATAATAATACTAGCAATCACAAGTTTATCCTATAACATGCCAGGTGGCCATGGCATAACAAGGTATCCATGGCTCATAACTCTCCCTAGTCAATGACCATTGTATCCACTCTCAACTTTCTAAGGATAAGCAGATGAATCTTTCCTTTAACCCATGTCCTATACATTCCAGGCACTCCACATATTAATCATGGCATTGTAACTCGTCTGTTGACCTACAATCGCCATGATCCATAGTCAAGATCATCAATATCACATCTAGATTGATTTTCAAGGCACAACTCCAATAGGTGGCCTCACCATGCAAATTTAGATAGGCATGTTTCCATTGTTTTCTCTGGTTTTGGCCCACATCAGTTTGGATTAGTCTAATTTTTGAGATTGTGGCCAAACATAGGTAGTCTTACTGTCAAACACCAGAGGCAAAGCTATTTTACACAATTGTATGATGCATGCCAAATGGACCATAGGAGACATTTTCTCCTAGTTTTTAGTTTTCTAGATAGGATTCCAATCTCTTACTACTATCACTTATCTTGTAACCTACTTTTCAGTTACCAAACAATGGTTATCAAAAAAATGTCAAAACTATGTAAAATTAGTCCCATTTTAAAGCTTATTAAGTTACCTTTTCAACAAGCCTAAATTATATGATTTCGACGCCTTTTGAGTTAAGGTCAATTTACTGGAGTCATATAATATTGTGGCGAGATTAGAAGATAATTTAGTTTTATGTTTAATTAAAATATGGCTAGAATTAAAAATGAAACAAGGTTAGGATTATATTAGGATTTATTTACATTAAGAAATATTGCATTCTTTATATGAATAATTGATTGATTTTGATTTCTTAAACCTCTGTTTGGTGCTGCTTAAAAATGAGTTCATCTCGTTTTAGTTAACAGTAATTATATACTGGAAGTTAAAATAAGGATAAAAGACAATCTTGATAACCAATAATTTATATAAACCATGAGCTCTAATATATAATTACTGTTAACTAAAAAAATGAGTTCAATGAACTATGATCTCTAATACATAATTAATATTAACTAAAAATTGAGACGAACTCATCTTTTAATTGGTACCCAAATGGGCTCTAAAAGGTTTGGTCCCTAAATTTCCAAAAATAATGTGCCCAATTTCCTAGAGGTTTGTGCCTGATCCTGCAAAGCCACTCACAGATCTCTTTTGATTGGGTTTTCGTCAATTTCTCACTAAGACGCTGGCGGGATTGCAAAGCATGCTTATCCCCACATTGCCATATAGATGGTTTTAAACCAGACTTGAGATATCCCAATGGGAAATTGAAAAGAGCAAATCCTATCTGCCCTAAAAAATGTAAACACCCAAACAGGTCATAAGTTCATTAGCAAAGCCAAGAAATGATGTGCTCTTCACTCATAACTCAAAAATTTTATTGCTTTATTTAAGCACACCTAGTTCCTAGACAACCAAAACTCAGGTTACAGTATTATTGGAATCACAAAAAAAAAAAAAAACAGAACTGTGTGAGATTTTCTACAGAATTTGTGAATCACTCCTGCCATGTATTCTCAACCCATCGTTGAGATTAATCATGAGATCTGCAGAAAAAAATAAATAATAAAGCATAAGAAAAACATCAGATATATATGAGGACAGGTCCAGTGTGCATCCAATATCATTTACTAAACATTATCGACCTCCTAGCGAATAGGATAAGATAGACAAATCTGCAGCTCAATCAGAACCAAATGATGGCCCACCTTGTTGATGATACAATGGTAAAAAATTGCACCAAGTGGCTGTTCTCTGACCATTCAATCTGTGGACATTCTTTTGGGTACCACGGGTTTGTCGGATTGATACCATTTAGTAAATGTTATTGTAGATACACAAAACAGGATTTTAAAACTTCAGTTAAATAGCAAAAGATGTTGCTGATGTACTTACAGCGCAAAAGAGAAGATGTCACGGATTCACGCCCATTATCATCATGATCAATCAGGTTGTATATCAACTAATGGCAGCCCAAGTATTGCCAGCCATTCATAGATTCACTAAGTTTTCAAAACTAGAGTTTGACCTTACGGTATACTCGGCAACAAGTCTTGAGAATGAAGATGAATTGTTTTCCAACAGTTTTTTGGGAGAGTCGTATTCCACAATAAGGCCTGTTCAGTAAAAGAAAAAAAAAAAAAATCAAATGCTTTGAAAAGGATAAAAAAGATGGAAGAAGAAAGCTGGATTGGTAAGTTGCGAACCATTATCAAGAAGCAAGACCATGTCGCTATCTAGAACGGATGTTATCCGATGTGCAATCGTGATGACTGTACAGCCAAAGAACTGTTGCCTTAGTGTTTGCTGAATTAGGTTGTCGGTCGCAGTATCGACTGAAGCGGTTGCTTCATCGAGTACCAAGACCTTGCTCTTCTTCAATATCACCCGTCCCAGACACACCAGCTGCCTCTGACCCATGCTCCAGTTCTCTCCATTTTCAACCACTGCCATTCACATCAGGCACTAGACTCTGTAACACATCGTAAATAGCAGATACAATCACTGCTATAGCACCCCCGCCCCCCCCCCCCCCCCCCCCCCCCCATTGCGTATATATCATATTCTGAAAATTAGCGGGCCAGATGAAGTAAATATCAGCTAAACAAAAAGAAACTAAACCTGTAGAGTCAAGCTTTCCTTCCTTTCTCCTTACTTCGTCCCCTAGCTGGCACTGATCTAGAGCCTAAAATAGGAAAGAATTGCACGTCAACAAATCGCTGTGCTTTGGAATCCATGGAAAAGATATTGTAAATATGTTAGCAATGCAGATAGTAAAACAAACACACCTCCCAAATCTGTTCATCCGTATACTCTTGAAGAGGGTCAAGGTTACTTCGCACAGTCCCTTCAAACATAGTCGGGTCTTGCGGGATGATGCTCAATCTGGATCGCAGATCATGCAGTCCTATAGTAGAAATGTCAAGGCCATCTATCAGAATCTTACCGGCAACTGGATCAACAATGCGGAAGAGTGTCTGTATGAGAGTGGATTTTCCACTGCCTGTCCTCCCAACGATACCAGTCTTCATCCCGGCTGGGAAAGTACATGTAAGACCTCTCAAAACAAGAGGCATATGTGGGGCATAACGGACCTGTATCCAATATTTTCAAATAGATGTTTTGAATTATTAAAAGAGAAGGAAGAAAATTGTGTGATTATATAAGAAGATACATAAAAGCAACTATGTAGAAAAGGAGGAACCGGCCGCCCACAACCCATCCATTGTCATCATCATCATCATCATCTAAGCCTTATCCCAACTAATTAGGGGATTACTCATAATCCCTTGCATGCTAACAATGGTTGTAGGTTAAGTTAGCATACAATCAATTGTAGGCGATCCATCATCTTTGGGAAAAAAAATAATTTATTATTAAGGAAAAAAAAATCAAAACTAAATGAATATCCTTTAGCAGTTTCAATGCATCCAACAGAATGAATTTCTTAAAAGATGAGAGTTTGTGGTATCATCGATTACAAAGAAGCTTTGAGAGTAAGAGACTTGAGATTACCTGCAAATCATGAATATCAACTTCTCCTTCCACTGGCCAGTTAGGGTCCGGCCTATTGGTTTCTATGACAAGAGGGGGTTCACTAGAAATGCTCATGTATTGAAATATTCTCTCAACAGATATGATTTTGTTCTCAAGATTGCACAGATTCCATACAACCCCAGCAGCAACCATGTTTAAATTAAGTCCGTACGTTACTGCTAAGCCCGCAATGCCTGAAAAAGAAGACAGAGTAAGATTCCATTTCCACATGCCTGTCATCAATGAGAAGTTAGAGGTCATTCCACAAATATATGGATAGAGGATTCTCAATCTGAGGGTGTGTATAGTACCCTCAGGTTCCAAGTTTATACAAGTGGGGTCCACGTTTCCACAATCCAGACCATTTGCATGATGAGCACACAATGAATGAAACAGTCCAAATCTCTTCAATGGGACAATCCTAACCTTTCCATGGGTGGCCTAAAATAGACTGTTAGGAATAGAAACCATAATGGTCCATATCCAAATTAAAATAGGCTAAAGATTGAACAGCTAGGATCTTCCAATCTGGAGGTTTTAGGCAAGGCCCATCTGATCAACAGGCTAGATCACTGTATCCTGGATGCTACATATATGAACTGAAAACATGAGGATGCTACCCTCGGGTTGAGGATCATGTCATATCATGTCATTCTTCTTGAATGAAGTTATACCTGGATCTATTATACCCTTTGGCATGGTTATCAAGAAAACCAAACAAAAGGCGAATGTGATGGATGATAACATATCCAAGCGGAAGCACAACCACTCCATTGCACCAGCAGTATGAAACTTGGGTCGTGAATACCCATCGATCAGACACAGGTTCGTATCCATGAATCTTGATTCCTGATCGAAACTCCTGATTGTTGTCGATCCTGATAAAGATTCAGCAAAGTGCTGTATGTTGGGAGCCTTGCAAACTCCAACAAGACGTGCTAACTCTCGTGCTGTCGGTATGTAATATTGCTGTGGAATGACAAACGTAAGCAACATCAGAGGAAGTTACCTGAAGATTTATCATGTTACAGCATCATTCTACTCCGGATTGAAGTGATCCATGATCAGTTTGTGTGTGTGTGTGTGTGTGTGTGTGTGTGTGTATCTTAGAAGATTAGCAAACATTAAAAATATTTTTAAAAACTAAAAATTAGGGAACAAAAAGAAATGTCTGAAGCTGTCTGTATTTTGTATCTAGTCCTTTAATTCTTTGTAAATTCAAGAAGAAGAAGAACCAGCTACAGGCATTACCTGATACCAAATGCAGGTTGCAATAACAGGGATGAAAACGATGAGAACTTGCCACGCAACCTGAGACATTACAGCAATGATTCCCAGCAGCTGAATGAATGAAAAGGCGGTTGACCCAATTTGAAAGGGAATGCTTATATCTACTGCACTTTGATCAGTAGATGCCTGTAAAAGAAAAAGGCAGCTTACATAAAGAGATGCATAGCCATAGTGGCCTCAAAATACCAAATAAGTCCAGTCTCATGGCTTGAATCCTGAAAAGAAGTATATAGGTCTCTTACTCTATTGAGGATTCGTCCACTTGGAGTGGAATCAAAGAATGACATGGGAGCTCGGAATATACACATATGCATCTTATTGAACAATTGAGTCGCCGTCTTATATCCAGCTGTAACAAGAAGCAACGCTCTTACAAAGACACAAATGGAGCTTCCAATGGCCAAAGCAACATAGACAAGAATGAGAACCAAGCCTTCAACTGGAGCTCTCGTATCTTTTAAGACAGGAGCAGCCCAAGCCATCCAGTAATTGCTTCCAATCTGAAGAACCTGAAAGAGAATCTGGGCCAGCAATAAGAATGGTACAAGAGCTCCTCCGTAAGCCGTTGTAATGTATTTCCAATAGACTGATAGGCCAACCTTGCCTTTCTCCCTTTCTTCTTCTTGAACTAGCTGCCCCTTCTGCCCGATTATTTCATCCATTTTACCATTCTGATCCTCTCTCTTCTCTGTGTCTTTATGTGGGGATTGTTTTCTGCTTCCAGCATCACATGAACCATCTTCCACACTATTACTTGCTTGTGAGTCAGGCTCCGTCTCCATAGCATCAAGGGCTGACAAGGCTTGCTTATGCGCACCGATAAGTTCCATAAAATCTGTTCCTGAATTGAGAATGTCATTGTATTTTCCGGCTTGTGTAATCCTCCCATCTCTCATTACCTGCCAAGCCAGAGAAAGGTTTTTTTCTTATGCATTGGTGATGCACTTATCCGGGGTTGTGGAACCAATGCAAAGTAAAGAAACAGAGAAGTGCTCACCAGGATAAGGTCAGCGGAAGGCAAAAATTCTACTTGATGGGTAACATAGATCACCGTCTTCGATCCTAAAATCCCGAGCAGACACTCCTGCCATTCAGAGGTTGGTTACATGTATTAAAGCTCTTCAAAAATGAAAATTACCCAAATGCTCAAAGAAGCAAAACAATAAGTAGGAGTCCTTTTGGTGGGATTTAAATTTGCAACTGTATTTCCAAAAATCGACGATTTAACTAAAAACTCAGTCTGGTCAACTCAACTCAACTGAATTTTGAGGCGTGGCCACTTTTCCAACTCAGTTTTTAAATGGGGAAAACGGGGTCTATCCTGAAAACCTTTCATAGGGATAGAGGAATGCGTGTTTATTTAAATACCTAGCTGAATCTTTGAGCCAACCCAACCAATATTTAAGCCATCCCGATTCATGTGCACAATAAACCAAATTGAGGTCTCCATATTCAGTTTTTTTTAAACTAATGTTCGCAACTACTGGCTAGTTGAATAGTTTACCATGTCATTTGTGAGCAGTGATCAAACAAAATCACCTGATATTACTACAAATGAGAAGAGTTCGTTCTAAAATATATTGGACTAGTTGTTAAATTCAGGTATGTAACATGTGAAAATATAACAAAATCCAGAGGAAAATAAAAAGACATACCTTAAATAGATGGGTTCCTGTATGAGCATCAACAGCACTAAAAGGATCGTCAAATAGATAAATGTCTGCATCCTGGTATAGAGCACGTGCGATCTGTATTCTTTGCTTCTGGCCACCACTCAAGTTGATTCCTCGCTCGCCAATGACAGTCTGATCGCCAAATGATAGAATCTCCAAGTCTTTCTTCAGAGAACACGCTTCAAGAACATGCTCATACTTCTCCCTATCCATTTCCTTACCAAACAATATATTTTCTTCGATTTTCCCGCTCTGTATCCAAGGTGATTGAGCAACATAGGCCTTGGTCCCACACAATTTAATGGTCCCAGATATCTTCGGCACTTCTCCTAAGATGCAAGAAAGCAAGCTTGACTTTCCCGACCCAACTGTTCCACAAACAGCCACCCTCATCCCATGCAAAACTCGGAAATTCAAATCTTTCAAAGTAGGATTCGCGGAAGAGAGATCCCAAGAGAAATTCCCATCGCTTATTTCAACTGCAACATCAGAACTACCTTCCGGAAGCCTCTCTACAACATCAGGCTGAAGATCTTCAAGGCGAAGGAACGATGAAATTCTATCAAGAGAAACCTTTGTCTGCGCAACCATGGAAATCGTATCGGGGAGATTATAAATGGGCTCCTGCAATATCCTGAATGTCGCAAGAGCAGATAAAATCTTTCCCGATTCTAGCGGTATCCCCATAAGCATACAAGCTCCAAACGTAATCACAGACACGAATGTGGGTGCACCATAGAAGACAAATGTCGTCATGGCCGAGGTGTAGACATATTTCTTCAACCAGCTTGTTTCATCTTTCCTTAGCTCAACTATCTTGGACAAGAACTTCATCTCCCACCCTTGGAGCTTGAGGATCCTCATGTTCCGAAGGATCTCAGACGTCGCCTTCATCCGTACATCTTTTGATTTCATCAACTTGCCCTGGTAATTCTCTTGCAACTTCCCCAACGGAACATTCATCAACATAACAACCACAGTTGCAACAAAAGCCGCAATTGAAGCCAGCCCAAGATTCTTGTACAAGATCAGCAAAGCCAGTATAACTTGCACAGGATCTATCCATATATCATGCATATACCAACTGAAATCCCCCACGCTCTCCGCATCGACGCTCATGAAATTTATGATCTCTCCACTGGTATGGCCCTGCCTTGACTGGCTTGACAGTGACAGGCCCTTCTTATAAATCATTGCGACCAAAGCTGCTCGGCCCTGGATTCCAGCCTGCTGCAGCTTAAAGAACCAACGCCGCCGCGAAAGGCATTCAATAATCTTCGCAATGAAGAATGTGGAAACCAAAACATACCCTTCATTCGCGAATTCACTATGGCCATTGAGGTATTGAACAAAGGCATCGATAAGGTAGGGACCCACATAAGAAGACAGTGTGTATACAAGCGCGAGCAAAGCTGTCCACAGCACTTCTTTCCAAACAGTGAAGAACAACGCTTTCACCAATTTTAGTGTTCCTACTCCATTACTACTATCTTCTTCTAGCTTATTTTTGAAAACAGAGAAGACCCCATTAACGCTATCATCATCAGCAAGCTGAGGAACATCATCGATGTCTAATGTCTTCTTATAACCGACTTTAAGCAACGGACTCATCCAAGAGAAAGTAAGAAGACTAAACAGACTAGCATTTGCATATGGAGTTACATTATCCTTCTTACTCTTCTTACGAGACCCACCAACGCTATTCCCATTCAAAAGAGGCTCTTCAAGAAGGCGCGCCTCTTTTTCTCTGTTCTTCTTTCCGAATAATCCAGCGTAACAAAGGAACAAACCGACCAGAACCGACCCAAAATCCAAAACCCACATATGTATGGGCAGAATTCCGGGATGCCGATAGTAAACCAGGTCCAGAACGATGAAAGAACAACACATGAAGAAGTAGAAGAACCACCAAATCCTCAGGACAATTGGGAATTTCTCCTCTTCCGAACTGCGGAACTTGAAATGCAAGTAGGCTGAGATCATGAACCAAGCAAGAGTTCTAAGAACCAAATCCAATTGGGTGGAGATATTTTCATCAGACCAACCATATTGATACCAAACAAAGTAGCTGAGAATGCTAAGAACGAGATGAAACAGAGACAGACCCAAAGAAGAGAAAAGGGCAGGTTTGTAATATAAAAAGCTACCGTCTTTCAACCTCTCTTTTGAATGTCCATGGCCACCCATGTTACATCCCTTAATGACCCATGTCATAGATAGAAGAAGAATGAAAGCAAGATGGGTGGAGGCTGAAAAGCCATGTAGAAAGATGGGATTTTGGAGAAAAGTAATGGCTTTATGCATGTAGGGAGATGAGTGTGAGAAGAGCATGAACATGCCATCGTTTCGAGCATTGAAAGTAGCCATTGATGTGGGTTTTCTCTGAGATGGGTGGCCTTGGATTTGAATACTGGAGTGAAGATGGATACTATGTATATAAGAGGAGAGAGAGTCAAAGGCAAAGGAGGCGGCTTTCTTGGAGGGTGCAGGATAACGTGGTGCGCAAGGGAGAGATGGGAAGGAGAAGACAAAGGGCGCTGGGAAATACGAAGGGTGCAATGAAGTACAAAGAAATAGAGAGAGAGGTGGCGCCTTCACGAGAAGGGTGGGACACGCATGACTGAGAGTGATAAGGAGATTGAGAGTTTGTCGTTTACGGGCCTGATTACTTGCGGAGAAAGAAAGGCCCATTTTTGACCGTATAGAGGTGGGCCCCACGGAGAAAGAATGAACGCTGTGGTGTGGTCCACCTTATATTTTTATCTGCTTTATTTTTGGGACTATCGTCTAAAATAAGCTGACAAAATGTATGGACGGCGAGGATATACAATGCATACATCGTGGTGGGGCCCACGGTCAGGTTCCCACCTACATCCCTGGTTTTGGGTCGCAGCCAAGTCGCGATCTCTTCCGAATTTTCATATACGCCCGTTTCTTCGCACTCCAGTTTCGTGTAACCCTTTGTCTATGTCCCAAAGCTGTGTGGGGCCCACCGAAATGTTCGTGTTAACATCTACTCCGTCCATAAGTTACTACTGATCGAGTTAGTATAAAAGCCCAAAAATAAGGTAGATACAAAATTCAAGTGGGACACACCATACGAAATCCTTCACCTATTTTAGGCAGCGATTGCAACGCCCAAGTTTGTGAGGCCCACGATGTATGTAAAATCCACTCCGTGCATCAGATTTTATTCTCGATTCTTGGACTCAGTGTAAAAATCAGCTCAATACACAAACTCATAATGGTCACACCATAAGGAACAATGGGAATAGGATGTGTGGGGTCCACCATGGAGTTTATCTTTCATCAAACCCGTTAATCAAGGTGTAACTCACCGGGTTGAGGTCAATAAACAAGTCAGGCTGATAGAGATGTAGGAGGGTAACGCCATGCGAACTTGGGAGCGGATTAGGTACGCCCCAGCCTCACCCAAGATTGCGGGACCATTACCAATGGCCCACCTTGATGTAGTTATTCCATATCCACTCCGTCCATACGTTTTTCCATATCACTATAGGGCACTAGCCCCAAAGTGAAGGAGATCCAAATCTCAAGTAGACCATATTATAAGAAACAATGGTGATTGAACACCCTATTATTAAAAACTTTTTAAGGCCCACTGTTTCCTACCGTATCATCCACGTCCACCAGAGAATTGGATTTACTTCATTTTGGCTTATAACTTTAAATGGTTTATAAAAATAGATAGACATTATAAATATAAATACATACATCAAAGTAGGGCCTACACGGTAAGAGTTGCACAGTCCTGGGTAAGGCATGGGCTGCACCGAATCCGCAACCCTAAACCTGCAAATCTTTCGCCCGGTTTGATTTTCCAAATTCACTCCAGATAACCAGTTATTACAATTTTACCTGTTTGAAAATAGGTAAGTATTTATGCTTCAAAAAAAGTCCGAAATGATATGCTTAAAATTGTGGGCCCCATCGTGATGTATATTACATATCCACGTCGTCCATCCATTTAAACAGAACATTTTGAGGCATGAGCCAAAAAATTAGGTAGATCCAACATTCAAGTGACCCACGCTAGAGTAAACGGTTGCCCTAAGAAGTTTTCAACAGTGGGTGCTTTATTCCTTTTTTCTTAGGGTGTGGTCCACTTGAGTTCTGAATCTGCATCATTTTTTGGCTCATGTCCTAATTTTAGTTGGCATAACAGATGAATGAGGTGGATAATCCCTGTCTCCACCTATATTTTGCAACATTTGACTCCACCTATATTTGGCAACCTTCTCCATTTTAAGGAAAAAAAAGTAACAGCCAAATTTACGACAGAAAGAATAAATAATCATTACTAACTTTACCTGCATTTACATTTACTTTAGAAAATCTAAAATGCCCTTAGAATAGTTTCTCATCGTCCACACTAGCGTGTCCCATCATAGTTACCGGATAATAGAGATACAGATGCCTACTGGACGGTTCTCTTTGGGCCCGCAATAATATTTTTGTTATATCTATACTGTCCATCTATTTATTTTAGCGCACGGTAAGCCATGAAACTAAAAATTTGTAAGCCATGGGACCAAAATTCAGAATGATCAAAGTCTAAGGTGAACCATACAACACGATGACTAAACACACACCGTTCAAAACTCCTCGGGATCACCAAAGTTTTGGATCAAGATGATACTTGCACTTTCCTTCGTCCAGGTCTCCGTGGCACAATCAACAGGTTTAGATGATTAATTAACATTACAAGGAACCTAACTTAAGAGGTTTTTAATGGTGGACGTTCAACTACCACTGTTTTCCTGTGACGTGGTCTATGGATCCATCTCATTTTTAGGTTTAAGCCCTAAAATAATGATCTAAAATAAATGAACGGCACAGATAAAATACATAATCATTGTAGAGCCCACTGAGTATTGTCCAGTAGCGACACCACTAACCTCGGTACTGTGTTGATGTCACCTAGTTGAGTTGGCCCACCGTGATGTATATATTTTTTATCCCTTCAGCTTGTCCATTTGACCATAGGAAGCTGAAGTGGACCGCAATCCGGGTAGTCGTGGGAATAGGAAGCTGGTTACGTCCAACCACCACTCCACAATGAGCCGTCCGACCAGCACTCCTGTGAGGCCCACTATGATTTATCTGTTCTACCACTCCGTCCATTTATTTTCTCATGTAATTTTAAAGTATGAGATCAAAAATGAGGTATATCCAATTCTTAAGTAGACCACACCAAATAAAGAGCTTATTTTGCATTAAATGCAAGAATTATATTTGGTGTGCTCCACTTAAGTTTTAGATATACCTAAAATTTGGTCTCATTCTTTAAAAGATCTAAGAAAATGGATGAACCGAGTGGAAAAATAAATGCACCAATGTGGGCTCACAAAAGTGCTGGTGGGATGGCTTATCGTACTAGCAAAGGTCAGACCCAGACGGCTTCAGTGAGAATAATGATGCCCATTGTTGAAACCTTCGCGTAGCCTATTATTATATTTATTTACCCTTCAAATTTATGGATAAAGTTAAAAGAGTAATGCTCACACACAAAAAGTTTGGACATTCCATTTTTGTCCAACTACCGATGCATTTAATAATAAAACTTTCTATTTTATATAATACATATGCTTACATTGAGGGATTTTAAAATACCCATCAGAGTGATGTAAAGTAACACACGTGTTAAAAATCTAAGCCATTTATTAATTAAGACTCATTAAAAAGAAATTTGGGAGCATGGCATTGGAAAGGATTAGGTGCGATGGTATTCAACAAACATAATTATCACCCATGATAGGGATTGTTCCATGTTACCATGGAAGAAGTTTAATTCCTTGCTTGGTTTGTAACACGGTGTTACATTGAATGGATATTCCCACCATCATTTAAAATTATTAAGAATAACACACGTGTTATATATAAACTGTTAATTTGTTTTGTAACCTTATTTTATGGCAAGAACCTAAAAATGAGATTGTGTAACATTTCGAATTTTTCACTATTTTGAATTTTTAAAAATTCTTAAATTATTTTTATTAATTAACTTATAACATCACTTAAATGACTATTAACACTTAATATTAGTATATACGGGGGTGGTACTAGTAAAGAACCACACAAGTCTGATTAATCAACCGTAGGAAACCATCAAATCCGCCCGATCACTTAAACATCAGGTGTAGCCCCATAATTTATTCACATAGGACCCAAATCTAACCGACCCGTCGTTAACTAATCAAGACAAGCATAATTAAATTAAGGATCTAACCAAAGCCGAGTCAGATGAGGCCTGAATCTTAATAATACACCAAATCAATCATTGTAACGTCCCGTCCAACTAGCACAGTGTCCTGGGGCGTCCACGTACGATTTACCGCAGGACCATTCATTTAAGCCACTTAAGGTGAGATACTACAAGTTAATTAACATAGGATTAACCCATTAGAATAAACCAGACAGGTCATGATAGGGCCTAATGCAGGCCGCTAAGCCAGATGGCCTGTTTACACTTAGCAACAGCCCGTGCGGGCCATACCGCGATGCAGGAATGTCAGAAAATTACAAAACTTTATGGAACACTAGATCTCACTGGGCTTGAGGTCTATCGCGGACCTCAGACCCTATGGACACCCAGAACTAGGATTTGGCACTGGCCATATGCACCACACCAATGCCAGAATTTAAATCTGGCACTTGCGAATGAAATCGAGACTTCGGGCTTTTCAGCCGTCGGATTTCTTCTAAATTTACAGTGAAAGTCTAATGTGCAGGCCTACGCCCGTCAACAAAACCTGGGCCCCGATCGTGGTACGGTAACCGTTGATCGCATATCGGACCCGTATGATCAAACCAAATATCCGATCAACCCCAAAATTTGCATGGCCCTTCATCGGGCCATGATCCACCTATCTTATAAGTTTCATGGTCAGGGGATCACCAAAACTTCCTCAACAACCGGAATGGACCCCGTAGGGCCATTTAAAAATCGGAACCGTATGATCAAACTCCATGTTCGTTCATTCATTTGCTCCCAAACTTTGCATGACCCCTCATCAGGTCATGGAGCACTTGTCCTATAAATTTTGTGACCAGGGACCCATCAGAGCAACCCCGTTACTCTTTTAGCTTTAAACCGACGGTTTAGAGTAATCATGACCAAATCTCCACTTTCATTAGTTATAAATAGGCCATACTATAAACATAGTTAATCCAAACCCTAATCAATACCCACGAAAAATCTTATTATCTAATTCATTCTAAAAATGATCTGATTTCCCGAACAAGCTCTAGACCCCTCGTTGGTGGGCCACTAATTCCAAAACTATAGAATAATGTCTGTCTTACTGGGCTTGATGTCCATCGCGGGAGTCGAGCCTGAGAACTGTCCAGAACCGCTCAACTTGAGCCAAAAGACGAGTACATGAGAAATGCAAATATCCTAAAAAAAAAAACTGAAACTTAAGTGAATTGGGTCATCCACTCTTATACAAAGTTGAGGATTTCAGACCGTCAGTTTGTGACCAAACTTCACACGTTGAGTAAGGATATTTTCCTTCTCATATCCGTATAGTCGCGGCCCTGATCGACCATCGGTGACCGTTGAACAGACTTCTGATCATATCTATCGATCGGCGCATCCAAATGGCGGGCCGATCATATCCATACGTAGATCATCATTAGGATCAACTATCCTACGGTGTATATCAACATGTATGCCCCGTAGTGGGCCCTAGAGGTTAGAAAAACCCTCCCATAGAGTTAGTTTGGTAAAAACCCAACACTTGGGGCCATTGACACCAAATCTGGCACTATATAAGGGTTTCCTTTGGGCACCCCTCTCCCCATACGAATTTTACCCTAGAGAAGAGAAAGAGAAAAGAGAAAAAAGGGAGAAAGAAGAAAAGAAGAAGAGAGGAAGGGAGAGTGAAGGTGAGTCATAGATCAAAGTGGGGCCAAGGGAGTCCGATGCTTGCAACTCCTCACCTCTTCTTCAACGAATCCTCCACCACGACCGCACATTCGCTTCCATTGATTGTATAGGTAAATTTCTCACCCTTTTTTCTTGAAACCCTTGTGTGTGAGGGTTTGCGTGAAGTTCTAACATGTAAATGGTTGTTTTAGAAATTCCGGCCGATCTATCCCGAAATCCACATCCCCTATGTCGTTTCCAAGCCTCCAACGAACCCGAAGGTGCGGACTATTGTTCTTAGGTGGCCTAGCACAAATTCTATTATAAGTTTAATGATTTTGATTGCTTAGATGCTATGATTGGAGAATCTAGAGAAACCCTACGAATTGTATGTCGGTATGGAATTGTATGATTGACTCTCTCATGATGTGTTCTTGCCTTTAACATGATTTTGTGTATGTTTGATTACATGTTTATGCCTTATTCATTTTTTTCATATGTTGTTGCTTCATGGTATGTATGATTCACTACTCTTGTGCATATGATTTTTTTATGATGGAGTAAGTGCTTAACTTCCTCACCAAACCACACACTCACATACACTTTGTTTCATGATAGCGGTAGCTTGCTTGTTAGGAATATTTGATTCGTGTGATTGAGTTGCATGAAATTATGAGGATGATATGCTAGTTGATAACTTGAATAGTTGACATGTTATGGATCATCATCATACCATTGGGTTGGTCAGGAACATGAGGAGAGCGAAGGTGGTCCCATTGGTAGAACCGCCTCGAGACTAAACATATGGATTTGGGCGGGTGTGTTCGGGTGGCTGTAGTTCGACTACATGGGTCTCTTGTGCCCGATGTCACTCGTCTCATGCTCGTCTGACTCTTGCGGTTTAGTCCATTGTCTGACCAACTCTTTTTGTTAACCCTGTGTGCTCACATATGTATGGAACCTGAACCACCCTACAACCGTTGCAGCCCATTAATAACTCACTTGAAATTGGTCCACAGCCTCGTGAGCCGGGCATGGTGGAATGGGAACTGTGTCCGAGCTGTCGGCATACGCTGGGGTGTCGCGCCTCCCCGTAGTGACCACGAGCGATCCCTTTCTCTTAGCACTCCTCATGTGCTTGAAGTCGGGGATGAGGAACCCGACGGGATCACGGACCGCGAGGTCTTGGCCTCACGCATTGGGGGGTCTTAACCTCACAACCAGCTTAGGGCATTGATATGTGGGGTGCATCAGATTCTCAAACCTGCTGGATGAATGGACTTAACTAACAACTCGGCTAACACAATCGCATTGCATCGCATTAGTTAGGGTAGCGACTCGGAAGTCGAGGTCCCAATGAGGGAGTGCTGACATACGCGATCGTTAGATGGAATCGCTCGAGGGAGTGTTGTGGCGAGGGCATGCATCATATCATTCTGCATGCATGCATTTTAAATAAGAGTTGCTAGGTATTGTTGATTATCTATTTTTCATTAAATTCATATTATAATTGATGCCTGTTAAAACTTAAGATTAATAGCACCCACTGAGTTGATCACTCACTCCCACTCTTGGACGGTGTTTTAAAACACCAACCAGACTCTCTCATAGTTGCAGGTGATGCGGAGAAGGGGGAGCATGGTGATGTTACTCTCGACGAGGTGGAGCTTCCATACTTTCAGTTGATGGACGACTTCTCATCAGCTTAATCAGGCAGGATTTGGATTGCTGAGTTGCGAACTCAGCTTTATTCTTTGGGGTTATAGTATTCTTTTGTTTGTTTTTGTTGGGCAATGCCTTGGGCGACCCCTTTATATTCCTTTAGACTTGTACATATATATATCTTTTTCACTTCAGTAGACTAGTTGTGGTTGCATTTCATGCTCTAAGTAATTCCAGGTTACGCGTTTAAACTTGATTAATCTTAAAAACCATAAAATTGATGATAAGTGACACTCGGGAACTCGGAAGTCGAGCGTATGCACGACCCCCAATTTTTTAGGGCGTTACAGACAGATCCAAACTTTTGTAGCCTTAAAAAAGTTTTCAACAGTAAGTATTCAATCCCCATTGCTTTCTATGGTGGGGTCCACTTGAGCTTTAGATCTACCTAATTTTTTGGCCCATGCTTTAGAATGATCTTAAAAAATGGTTGGCCAGTGTGAATATAGCCCACACATATACAACTTGATAACATTGAGTGAAATTGACATGGACCCAATGCAATTCCATTTGATCTACTTCCAAGCTTTTCCATTCTTCCCTTACATGCGGTGGAATTGGCACAGGACCAAATGCAATTCCATCCCACCTAAGCCCAGCTAATACCATGCGTCAAAAGCCCCCTGAGAAACTACACTTGTAAGGAAAGAACAAGTGAAAGTGCGTATGCAGGTTAAATCTGAATTGTTGGACTGTTTTATTAACAACCAATACTTTTTGTAAGTATTTGACATATTTAATCATAAGATCTTCAAATTCTTTTTTACCCTTGGGACATTGATGTGTAATCTATCCAATACATGGATCTGATTTTGAGTTGGATGGTCCAAATCTATAATAGCATACTGCCCCTCCAACATTTACTCTTCATTCACTTCTCCTCCTTCCAAATATTAGTATAAAGTTTGCAACACCTTCCTAAGCATAACAGGGCATTGCTTTCGCAGACCTAGAATGAAAGAATTCCTGTGAAGTAGATCCATCCCGTCCATCATGTGGGCCACCTCATGTTTGGATAAGGGCTTAAAACTAAGGTAGATTCAACACTCAATTAAGCTACACCATGGTAACTAGTTAAGATAAAAATTCTCACTATTAAAATCAACCAAATTGTGTTTAGCCTACTGGCTTATATACATATATTGCTGTGGTGTTTAACAAAAAGTAACGCTTGTAATGGGCGAACCTGTTAGACGGTCTGGATGCCATATTTACACAAAGGATGGATGATACATTTGGTTTAGTACTCAAACTTGTACTTTTATTGGAAAAAAGAATTCCGGCGGAAGCTAAATCTTGATATTTTATTGGGCTCGCCTTGATGTGTATGTGTGATCCACTCCAACCATTAGATGCGTAATTATATGTACGGTACTTATCCTAAAAATTAAGCTCACCTATGATTCAAGTGGACCACACTGAGAAAAATAGTTATAATAGAGATGTCCACCCTTGATTTTTACAGGGCTTACCATAGAGATGATATCAAATCCACTCCAATTGTTAGATGCCACACTAAAACTTAGGTCTAAGCCAAAGATTCAAGTCCATCTATCTTTCAAGTAGGCCAGACGAATGTAAATAGTTTGGAGGGTGAGCTTTTCTTTATCAACTATTTCCAGCTGTGTGGTCCACTGAAACAAAGATACGTCTGCTTTTTGAAAGTTAGCTCTAAGGTAAGGTCACCCACCTGATGCTCGGAGTAGATTTAAAATTAAAGCCATGGTGGGCTGACCCGAACGGGCCATCTCCGCCAGCATTATAAGGATTTAGTACCAAGATAACGCCACTTCTCTTCTCTGCCCAGCGTTATTAGCATTAATTATCATCTTAAATTAAGACACATGTACTCCGCATCTGATTTTCTTTGGGCTCACTCTGACATGTATATGAGATCCACTCCGACTATTATATGTATAATCAAGTTATAGACATAAAGCTAAGAAATTAGGCTAACCCATATCCAGATGGGCCACACCAATGGAGGAGGGAGACATCCACCCTCGATTTTTACAGGGCTCATCATAATGAAACTGTGAAATCCATTCCATCCATTAAATGTCACACCAAAAACGAAGCCTGGGTTCCATAAATCGGGTTCATAAATGATTCATGTGAGTCACACTAAAGGAAATAGTTTAGCGGGTGAACCTTTCCATGTACAATGTTTCTAATCATGTGGTTGACCTGAACTAGGATGGAGATGAAATCTGAGACCTCGATATAATATGGGGTAACATAATTGATGATCGGGGTTGATTTTACATTAACATAACGATGGGGCCCACCCAAGCCGTGGCCCGTTTATCATTCCAAAATGAAATTAGTACGGATGGAAGCATTTACATTCATTAATTAAGGGGGATTGGTTTCATTAAATGCATGGCTAGTTGGACAGGACGCGGATTTCTTGCGAACCTTTCGCATGAAGCTCCTGTGCGAGGATTCTGGATGGGGTCACTGTGATGTTTGTTAGAAATCCAACCCGTCCATACGTTTTTTGAACTCGTTTTAGGACATGAGACCGAAAATGATTAGGATCCAAAACTCAAGTGGCCATAATAGATGAAACAGTGGGAACAGGAATTTTTACCGTTGAAACCTTCTCAGGAGCCATCTTAATGTTTATATTCCATCTGAACCGTTTAGGAGGTCATTTTCACTGATACAAAGTGAAAAAGATAAGAAATTAAACTGATATAAAACTTTTGTGGCCATATAAATGTTTCAACGGTGGTCACTAAATTTCCACTGTTTCCTCTCGTGTGGCTCACTTGAGTTTTTGATCCTCCTCATTTTTTTGTGGCATATACTAAAATGAACTCAAAAAATGGATGAACGGAGTGGCTTTCTCACAAATATTGTAGTGGACCCCACACAAAATCTAGCTTAAGAACTTCCTGCGAAAGCCGTTTCGCAGGAAATCCACGTCTAGTTGGACATAAATGAATTATCCAGCTATTTGTGTGTGCACACTACTCAAGTTAAAAAACCCAAATGACAGCTAAATAATAAAAAATAAAAAATAATAATAATGTAAAAATATATCAAATAATATCAAATTAATCATAATGAGACACAAGGGATTTGGTGACCTCAACACAGCAGCTACGCCAGCAATTTGGTACACCAGCCAAACTGCTTCCCATTATATAGCGGCATTAAATAGCTATGGGCATGACTGGTTGAGGAGCAGAAGTCCTGCGATGTGAGCACAATTGGTATGTATTGCATTCATGTTGTCCGTTCGTTTTGAGAGATTATTTTAAGGTATAAGATAAAATTTGAGATAAATTTAAAACTATAGTAAATTTAAATAAATAAACAAATAAAAATATAAGGGTTGGAATTTTTACTAAGGTTAACCATGATGCTTATTTAAGATATGACATGTACATAAGTTAACAAAGACTCCTTAAGAGTTTCAACACCGGGTCAAGGGTTCGAGTACCCATGGTGGTGAAATCCCACGGTATGCGTGTGTGGGGTGT
Source organism: Magnolia kwangsiensis (assembly GCA_037074715.1). Classification (NCBI taxonomy): domain Eukaryota; kingdom Viridiplantae; phylum Streptophyta; class Magnoliopsida; order Magnoliales; family Magnoliaceae; genus Magnolia; species Magnolia kwangsiensis. The sequence goes on from CM073581.1 coordinate 87,904,260, forward strand.
GTGCGCGTGTGGCATGAATGTGTGGAGGTGGAAAAAAAAAATTAAAAAAGGTTAAAAAAGACAAAAAATAAAATAAAATAAATACAATTATCAACTTGATCAAAAATTCATGTCAAATTTAGAAGTATTGAATGGTAAGTGACGTGGGTAAAAATGGTTCAACCACCGATAGAGCCAGCTTGGACTCATGAGCACGTACTTTTAGACTTGAGTGTTCCTGAACAATTGTATCATATCATTTTAGAAAAGGGTAGACTTTATGCTCCCAAGTCTGGTCCTTGGCATTGTATATTTTTGAGACTTCGATTGAGCTTATCTGTGCAAATTTTGACTAAGCTTATATATACATCTCCAAGAAATGTCTAGATGTATACGACCAGAAGATCAATTGGCTTGCCAAGATCATGGGGACGGTCCATCAAGATTGGTAAGTATCACCAAGGAGATGAGTTCACTCCCTATGTTCAGAGCATGGATAGATCGAAGTACGTGAAGAACTGACCAATGATGGCCAGTGTAGAAACTCACTCTAAGCTAACTACGGAGATCAACTCGATTGATCGATGGCTCGGCACATCTCAGCCACATCATGATTGATTGAGGACTTGGAGTAGGTTAACGTTAACACTCATATATTTAAGGGCACAACTCAAGTTGGCCTGAAGCATCCATTCCATGATTCTAGGGTTGACCACGTCAACGCTTATCACCTGCACAAATCTCACATAATAGTTGAGAAACTTAAGTAAAGATTATGCTTAAAACCGAGGACCATCTCTAGCCCACTTACCATACAAATAAGAGGCTCCATCTTCACGAAAAGGTAAACAAAATCTCTCATCCAAAACTCCTCAGCATTATCAAATCAAGATTCCTATCTTAACTTTGGCATAGATGGTCCAAGCCTCTTTTGTCTTCTCTTTATGGAGGTGTGTAAAGGTCCGTCCATTCAGCCTGGATTAATCCAATTTTTGCATCAACAGTAAGCATTCAAATTCTTGCTTTTTATGACGGTGTCCACTCAACCTTTAGATCAAATTCATTCTTTAGATCATGGCTTAATTTGATTTCGATCTAAGTCATGCTTTGGATCATGCCTTAAATTGGTCTGTCCAAATGGATGAACCGTGAGGATACAACGCATATGATCCAATGGGGTCACAGAGCTTGGTGTCGTCTCTTAAGTAGCGAGTGCCTTTATTCAACGTGTCAGTAATTAACCCACGTCCTGCCCTGACTGGCTCTATTGGTTTGGCTCACCACCCAATGCGTAGGTCTACACACGTGGGATTTAGTTTTGTCTTTTTTGTTTTTTTTTTAGCTGTGGTCTTGAGAAACTGATGGAAGGAGGGAGTTGTCTTGTCACGTGGGCTCCACACATCTTACTACCACAGGAACTTCGTGTGACCGAGGGCATAGGCAATCCGCTTCCTGATGAGCCGATATCGGCAATCCAGCGTCTCATACCATTGGGATATTGCTTCCCAACCTACTCAGTCACTGAGAAATTGAACACGTGGCATATAAGAACCTCAAACTCAACCGTCCAATTTATGTGTCCCATCTCAGATGTATCATAAACAAAAATTGCATTTATCTGATCATAAAATGATGAGGTTGGTGAACATTTTAATTTAACGGTTGATATGAAATTAATTCCTCATTCCTATTTAAGAAAAAAGGGTCCACCAATCAGAGGTTAGTATCAACTAATCTGACTTTCGGATTGTAATCTGGCTACAGTTGTTTACACAATTTAAGCAGTTTCATTTTATTTATGCATGCCACGTGTACAATTTCCCTGTACTCTCCTGCGTATTAAGCATCATACGCTAGGCGGCCAGAGTATCGCATACTTTCTCTGAAACGTAGCAATCCGTATGGAAAATGGAGCGCGGCCCTGGGCTCACCCAAGAGGACGCAGATTACGTCCTACCCCGTCCGGGCGGGACTATGGGGTCCACCGTGATGTAAGCCTTTATCTACGCCGTTCCTCATTTTCCTCGGATCATTTAAAGATATTGTGCAAAAAAAGAGGCAGGTCTAAGGCTCAAGTGAACTACAAAGTGAGGATTGAACGTCCACTATTAAAAACTTCTTGGGAGTTGGAGTTTCGGGTCAAGCTAATACTTGTGTTTTCACTTCATCCACGTCTACATGACCTTATAAATAGGATCATGCTAAAAAAACATCAACATGGCCCTTAAAAGGTTTCAATGATAGATGTCATTATCACTACAACTTTCTTTAGTGTACCACTAGAGTTGTGTAGAATAAAATATTAAAATAATATTATAAAAGTAATGACCAACGTGAATAAAAAACTTACATCACAATGGGCTTCACATGAGACCGAGCACCAGCAAATTGCAAGGGACTAGCCAATCCGTCACTTTCTTGGGATTGTTAAAATAATAAAAAAAAATTTCTTACTCACTTTAAGACTATACAACTTCTAAATGAGAGTATTTTTATTCGAAACAATATTAAAAAGTCATAAGGTTACTCTTAATATATCCGTGAGGTAGTACCTCCCAAAGTAATTTGGCCAAATTTCAAGGCTAGCATGGCCAAATTCCATTATTAAATCTTCCATTAGTTTTTTCACAATTTAAAACTTGGAAATGACTTATCATCCTCACACGTGGCACTGATGTGCTGCTATTACAATGGGTCAAAATGTTGTTCTACGGTGGATGGATGACATCTGTCAAATCACTCTGATTAAGCATTTCTAGCTATTCAATTAATGGCCATGAAATGGATTGTTAAGGGTAAAACAGTCAGGTACTTCAAAGGGAAAATTAGAAAGGTAATACTAACTTTTGATTTAGATTTTTAGGCTATCCTCCATCCATAGCTGAGTCTGGTTTTTGGACCGTCTAGGTTGCTTTATAGCCATGTCATGCGCATGGTTGCAGAGCCTCCACCATTTTTTAAGGTGCCCAGTGCTACGAGTCTGCTCCTACATTGTTTAACAGGTTATGTACAACTAACGAGTCTGCCCCATTAGATCACAGAGCACACGCCACAGGCAGATCGGAAGCGGATTGCGTACTGAGTAAACTCTGTGGGGTCCATCGTAATTTAAATATTTTATCTACTTCGTCCATCCATTTTGACGTATAATTTTAGGGCTTGAGCTTAAAAATGAAGTATGTCTAATTCTTAATTGGACCTCACCAGGGAAACAATGTGAATTGAAATTATACCGTTCAAAATATCTTAAGGGTCACAGAAGTTTTGAATTAAGCTGATATTTGTATTTTTCCCCTCATCCATGTGATCTTATGAATAGAAAGGTTTGAACGGTGGAAGTCATTATTCCAATTGTTTTTTGTGGTGTGGTCCATGGGCTGTGAACATACTTATATTTTGGACTTAATCACAAAAATGATATGAAAAAACGGATGGACAGCGTGGATAGCCCACATACATTCACTGTAGGCTCAACTGTATTTACTCAATACAATAAAAGCATATCGAGTAACCGATCCAATTCGAGGCAGATTTAAATCGCAGGTGGACCACCAAGGACATCTTACATGCAACATTCGTGGTCTAAAATAAAATGTCTAACCGGTTTATCTTAATTTGATTAGATAACTGTAGCTATCCAATCTGTCCATCTGTTTTATCACATCATTTTAGAGCATAGGACAAAAAATGAATTCAAATGTATGGAGCCATCCTTGGATTTTCATAAACATCTTGGTGGGTCCCATAAACGGTCGGTCAACCGTCACCATACTTTAATGTCCGACAACCTATCTGAACAAGTTCAGTTAGCGTTAATTGCGTGCAACTACCGGCGTGAGTGTGTGGGGGTGTGTGTCGTGTGTGAAAAAAAAAAGGAGCGTGTAACCACCCCTCTATTTAAGTGGCCAATGACCTCTCTGAACACGCCAATTAATTAAACACGCTTATTGATGCAACTCTCGCCTAGACCGTACATCAGGCCCAACATGATGTTTGTGACAAATCCACCCTATCAATTTGTTTTTGCATATTATTTTAGGACATGATTTGAAAATTTTTTAAAAAAAACGTAGAACCAAGGCTCAAGTTGACCACATTACAGGAAACAGTGTATAAGGACAGCAGACATTGAAATATCTTCATGCTGACGCAGATAATTAATCCCAATTCCTGAACTTTTCTGGATTCCTCATGAAGGCTGATTGAAAGCAGGGAAATATAAATAAATTTAAAATATCAAGTAATAGGAGAGAAATCAAAAGTAAACTACCATTAAAACTTATAGAATTCACAGCTTATTATAAATAGTAAACTTATTATTTATAGACAACCATGATATCTATAAGTGTGAAAGTTTTTGGCTAAATATAGTAAGTATTCTATTTGACTACACTAAGCCTTCTCCTAATTATTCTACATTTTTTTCATGTCACGCACAAGTCCTAAAGCTCAACTGATAAAAAGTTATAATTGAACTAGATAGTAAAAACTAAATTAAATATGATAGGATTTTGCAAATCCTGTGTATGGTCAATCCTACTTTTGCCATGTTGGTTGGCTAAAGTATCCCGTCGTACCACAAAATCATATATTTTACGTCTAGTAATTCATTTCGGATTATGATATGCACCCGATCTAAGGTTTAATGGTCTGGATCACTTTTGTCATCAACGGAGCCTTTTCTTATCCATCTTAGCCATGACATTGTCCGTGACCAGCTCTACATCATGGCCCACTTTGAGCCTTCGATCTATCTCATTTTTGGGCCCATACCCTAAAATGAGCTGCCAAAAAACTATAAACAGGGTGAATATTTGACAAACATCAAGGTGGGCCCCACGTATGGCCCAGGTGAGAGTTGCACCACAATCGACTCTAATGAATGGTTTACTAGCAGCCAGCTGAAGCAACAACTACAAGCGCACGCTAGGCTGCACATACTTCTATGATACGTGTTATGGGAAGATCCGAGATCGATATTCCGAGCCGAGTCAGCACCGTTCCGACTAAGGCGCGACCCATTTGGGCTGAACTCAGTATCAGCACCACACGAGTCTGAAAGCAGAATTCAGCTCGGAGAGGGGTCACATTCGATCGGACCAATATATGCCCTCGACCGTCTACTTGAATTCGGACTGGCGGGAGGATAACTTGAATTCGGACTGGCGGGAGGATCGCATGCTGATGCTCCGGTCGGACTATCCAAGCCGAGGCTACGATCAGAGACTCATACTACGATCGATAGGAAAATTGCCACATTGAGACGTGGCCGGAAACTTCGCCCGCAGATACGCACGATCCGCCAGATACGCTGCACACGCGGTAAATTGCGGGCAATATCTCCATGATCCTAGAATTCCTCTGATCGTGCCGAGATTGTCGGACTCAGACCGCCTCCCAGGCTGGTATAAATAGGACGTATCACCATGTCTACAGGTACGACAAATCGAGCTCTCCTCTACACTCTACTCAGACATGATTCCCCTATCCTGACTTAGGCATTGGAGGGTCCCCCGGCTTAGCCAGGGTCACCTTTGTCTGCTTTCCTGGTGCAGGTTCCAGGGATCATACGTGGTGGTCGACGTGGAGGGAGGGCTGACCGGATTTTGGCATCAACATTTTTTGACGCCGTCTGTAGGAACCTGAAACTAGAAGTCAGGTTCTCATTTACCCAAGCAATGATAAGGAAGAAGAAAGCTGCAGTAGTACAACCACAACCTAATGAGCAGACTCGGTCGTCGTCATCGCTTCATACCGAGTCCGCACCGGGACTATCCCAGCGACCGCGCAATCGGTCGAGCAAGTACCACGCCATGCAAAGCGAGATCCAAGCCCTGCGCGACGAGATAAACCGAATGAAACAACAGCGGGAGCCAGAACTACGCCCGGCTCAAGAACAACCCGTTCTCAAGCCGGTGGGGCTGTTTGTGGAAACTCGCTCCGTGCCGAGGAGTGTGAGACCCGAAGTTCCCCAATATTCGGGGGTACCGCAGTCGGGTCAAAATCTTCCTGCGACACGTGGCAAGGCATCCGCAACGAATGAGCCCGCTCGAGCTACGACTACTGTTCACTCGGCCACATCCGCCCTGCCCCTCACGGACCTCCGTCATCAGTTAGAGCGAAGGAGGGAAAGGAGGACACCAGAGGTCGAGCATGCTCAAGAGGTCGTCGTGGAGAATAAAGACCCATGGGAAGCGCAGTTTGCGGAGTTGAAAGATAAGTTCTTGACGTTGGAGAAAAAGCAGGAGCAATCGATAGTTCCGGGCACGATCCAGGAGATGATGAAAGAAATCGAGCCCCCCTTCACTCCGGCCATCATGGCCGAAGTAATGCCACAGAGGTTCCGGATGGATCGGGGGATCCATCCGAGCACTTGGAGCCCTACCGATCCTGGATGCAGATCGAGACAGCAACAGATGCAATGATGTGTAGGGGGTTCTCTATCACCCTCATAGGGTCCGCTCGGATCTAGTATCGCCAGCTGAAGCCTGGATCCGTGGGTTCATTCGCGGAACTGAGTCGACTATTCCTTACACAGTTCATAAGCGGTAAGAGAAGTCGGAAGCTCAATACTCACCTGCTTACCATTAAGCAGACACCGAAAGAATCACTGAAGGATTACGTCGCTCGCTTCAATGAAGAAACGTTATATGTCGAGGACTACGATGATAAAATGGCCCTCGCAGCCATCCTGATCGGACTAAAGGAAGAAAAGTTCACCTTCTCCATCGGAAAGAATTCGCCGAAAATGCTGGCGGACTTTATGGCGAAAGCTCAAAAGTATACCAATGCCGAGGAGTTCACTAACGCTCGCAAGGGTATGCAAGTGTCCAATTCGACGAATAAAGGGAAGAGGCCTCGGAACGAAGACTCCCACTCGACCGGCAAAGGGACCGATGACCGCGTTTCCCGGGATCGTCGACCAAGCCACAGGCCGGAAGAAAATTTTCGTTCCTATACCCCGCTCAACACATCGGCCAAACAAATCCTGCTGGATATCCGAGGAGACAGAATGCTCAATTGGCCAGTCTGTATGAGAGCTGATCCCAAGCATCGGGACAAACGGAAATACTGTCGTTTCCGCCGGGACCACGGTCATAACACGGACGATTGCATGGATCTGAAGGACGAGATTGAGTCACTCATTTGTAAAGGACATTTACACCGCTACACGAAGAAGAAAAAGTCCGTTTGGAGAGAGGAGCGAACGCGGGAGCAACCGAACAACCCCCAGAGGAACCCGCTGAAATTCGTACCATCTTCGGGGGATCAGCTGGGGGAGGAGACTCAAACCGGGCTCGAAAAGCCCATTCCCAGAGGTCTGAGTCGGAACACCATATCCACTTAGCAGAACGTCCCAGCAAGGAACTCCGAGTCGCTCTGTGCAGCCTGACCTTCACGGAAGAAGATGCACGGGGGATCCAGCATCCACACGATGACGCGCTAGTGGTCATCATGACCATAGCCAATCACAAAGTGTACCGCATCTTAGTCGACACTGGAAGTTTTGTAAGACCCGTATCTTGGTCCGTACCTTTTCGTAGACTTTCGCGGTCTTACCGGTCGAATTTCGGTAACCTTCGACCCTTAACCAATATCGACGTGCGACCCTGATTCATGTGCCGACAACCCGAGTCGACTCAACCCAAGACCACTACCATAGCAACCACGCCGTCATTGCGGTTCTGATGCTGCGACTCGCGCGCCGAGGCGATACCCTGGTCAAGAGATGTGGGCCAACGTTCGGTGCGAGGAAACGCCGTGCACTGCGAAACTCAAGGGAATCTCAACGATGTGTCACATCAATCAAATCAATCCTATCAATCAATCACCCATCAATCCATCACATGTCAAGTACACATCACTTTCATCCCTTTTTCCAAGCAACCACAAAAGTCTCCCAAACCCATACCTCTCTTACACAAAAAGCCACAAAAGTCTTCACCACCCATCCCTCTCTTACACAAATGGCCACAAAAGTCAAAGATTTCTTACACCCCCATCACCACATCCATCCATCACTCTCTCTCTCTCTCCCTTTACAACTCTCTCTCTTTCTCTCTTTCTCATTTCAAATCTCCAAGCAAAAATTCCAAGCTCCATACGTATGGAATTTTCTAAGTATCCCTAAGCTCCAAGTGGCCCACTTTCCTACCCCATCATCTTCCATCTCAACCCTCCATTCCTCATCTCATCCATTGAAGTTGAAGCTAAGGTGCCAAGGAACCCATAGGAGCAAGAAGATCGGACGGTGGGTGCCTCTATAGGGTAGTTTCTTTCTTATTTTTATGATGGGCCAAGTGAGACCCACCGATCAATGGTGTGGATCTCGCTTGGGACCCTAAGATAAGGCCGATGGCCCACTTGGATCACCATGATCGTTCCATGATGGGGCCATCCTCCATGGACCCCATTATGATGTTTATTTCTTTAGAAAGGTCATCTAGACCATCCATATTGGTGGGGAAAGGATCCCCACTGTTGATTTTAAGTTTTGATGGTCCCTTGTACTAAATGACCCACTTGATGTATGATTCATTGCAAGGGAGGGCTCATAGTGGCGGAGCCCTCCATCAGAAGCCGTGTCCCACTCTCCATGTCTCTCTCCCTTCTTATTTCCTTATTTTATTTTATTTTATCTTATGCAATAGGATTGTGAGGCCCACTTGTATGGACCCCACCTTGAGGTATTTATTTTTATTCAAGTGGGGCCCACCTTATACGTTGTACCCATGTCACCCATCAGTGGTGGCCCACTTCATCAGGGCCCACCACTATCTATAAAAATAAAAAAAATAAAATCGTCCAGCGTCTGGGACGCTGGACGTTTAAAAAAAAAAAGGGGAAAGAAGAAAAGGAGGCATTTGGGTGGTCCACTTGCTTAGGCCCCATCGTGATGTATTTAAACAATCCAAGCCGTCCATCCTCTTACCTACAACAATTTAGTCGTTGGGTAGAAGTTTGGGTCTGATTGGAAGACCTGGTGGGCCATAGCATCGAAGAATGCATCATTACCATTCAAGGATCCTTTTTTGATTTTTTTTCATTTTCTAATCATAAAAAAATTCAAACTTCGGACTCATTTCGACTGTTACGGGCCACTGAACGCAATGGCTGGAGTGGATTTCCAGGTAGTGGGCCACACACACGATTTTGGGCAAAAAAAATTAAAAGAGAGAGAGAGGAAGAGTGAGGCAGCAAGATGCTGCTGCTGTTAGACCAGTGACGCTGGCGCGTCCTGTGTCAATGAGCGGGAGAACGTGAGCCCACGGCCCTGCATATGGGCCCCACCATGATGTTTATTTGCTATCTAAGCTGTCCATGAGGTGAGCCACCCCCAGTAGTGGGCCCCCTCTGAATTTCAGCCCCATCCATTTATCAGGTGGCCCACACCATAGGGAACAGTGTGAATGAACATCTACCATTGAAACTCTTTCTGGGGCCCACAGAAGCTTTGGATCAAGACGAAATTTTTGTTTTCCTTCCACTTAGGTCCACCTGACCTTGTGAACGGTTTGGATGGCAAATAGACATTTCAGTGGGCCCCACATGGGACCCACAATGATGTATGTGTTAAGTCCACCGTCCAGGCGGACGGTGGCACCCACCATGGTGGCGCCCACCTCATGTATGTGTTGCCTCCACCGTCCAGCGGACGGTGGGGCCCTTGTGATGTATGTGCTCTATCCGCACTGTCCACTGGACAGTGGGACCCACCATGATGCACGTGATGCATCTAGACCGTCCATCCACGTGGTGGGATCATTTTAAGGCCTGATCTATTGGGTGGGTGGGCCACTCACATATGGGTTAGGCCCATTTGGTTTATGAAAGGCCTATGGGTTAGGCCCATTTGGATTGTAAAAAGCCTATGGGTTAGGCCCATTTGGATTGTAAAAGGCCTATGGGTTAGGCTCACTTAAAACACATAAGGCCTATGGGTTTAGGCCCACTTGATATGTTCCAAGTCCATAGGACTAGGCCCTTTTGATGTATTCCAAGGCCCATGAAATTGGACCCATTTGATGAAATTTTAAAGCCCATGGAAGTAGGCCCATTTGATATATGAAAGGCTTAGGGGTTTAGGCCCACTTTGATATGCATTCAAGGCCTAAGGGTTAGGGCCCATTTGGAGTACATATGGGGTTCAATTGGTGTGGCCCATTCGTTACCTTTAAGACCCATGAGTTAAGCTTATTTGATGCAATCCAAGGCCCACGGGTTTTGATCCATTGCAATGCACCTAAGACCCATTGGTGCGACCCATTTATATGGCCCATCTGATGAATAAAAGGCCCATAAGATATGGCCCATTTGATATATATGTAAGGCCCAATGGGATGAACCTACGGTCCATTGCAATGTGTAATTCCAATACAAACTGACCAGCGATGTTACAAAGATTGTGCCTTGGGAGCAATGTTGGTTTGACGTCCACATTGCGAGTGTAATGCTGGTTGGATGTCCACATTACGACTCTCCTTAGGGCCCATTGTTAGGCCCGTACTTATTGTGTATAGGCCGTCCAGGTCCATCTGCATTGTAAAATAGTTCATTTTATTATAACATGTTTAGTACAGTTCCATGACTCATGATCATACGCATCATATGTATGCTTGACGTGAGAATTGTCTGATCATAGCATTTGCCTTCGGGCAGGTTGTTTATGGGCTCCCGGTTAGGCGGTGTTTCTCTACATGAGCGCACGATATGCGTAGGATTTGATGCATGACTGGATAGCGTGAATCATGCATATCGCATTTGTATGACATGGATATTGTATGCCCTAGCGACATCAGGGCCGTAGCCTCCACAGACGCATCGTGGTTGGTAGGATTGGATACTGAAAATCTTGTTTTACATGGGGTGCTATTGAAATCCCTGGGTGAAAGTCCCTAAACCCTTATGGTACCAAGAGGTTGCTCCAACGTCTACACCGAGTGGGTAGATGAGCGTTGAGTACCGATTACCAGACGGTTACGCTCTCCACTGTGTCGTGGTCGGTTGGAAGGGGGTGCAGCCTTACCCGCCCGAGTGTAGGGGGCAATGCTAGGCTGAGTCTGACCAACTCGAGGAATGGGTTCGCTATCGATGAGTCGCGCCCGATATTGGCAAACGGATAGTGAAGTCTTTTTCACTTACCTTATTGCGCGCGATGTGGCGGCAATCCTGTTTAGAGTGTACTAGACCCCGGTGATATTCCATATTTGAGCTGTATTGATGTGTGGACATAGATAAGGATCTGTATGCTTGAGTTGCATTGCACATAGCATGGCCTTGGGATGGCCGATACCATTCACGTCTTGCATCGCATAGCCTTGGTACGGCTCATGATATTATGGTTCCATCTGCATATTCCGCATTACTCTAACATTGCATGTTTATATTACTACTTTGCGCATACACTTTCACCACCCTCTAAGCTTTCTATAAGCTTATGCACGACCGTTGCGTGCAGGTGACGTTGGTTCGCAGCAGCGTTGAGGCAGGAGTACGTTGCAGATCGTTTTAGAATTTTTGTTCTTTAGCATTGTATTTCCCTTTATGCTCATTATACTTGTAAAGTTTTTGATCATAGTGAAAATATAATGGAGTTCTTGGTTGTTGTTTGTGGGTTACGTCATTGGTTATGCTTATTACTATTCAAACTGACGTTGAAAATCCTCTTCGTATCATCCCAGGATCGGAACCTGGCGAATGGGAGCTAGGAGCCGAGAATGGGGTTCTACGGAGGCTGTCGGCGCCGGATTCGGCGATCGAAAATTTTGTGAGCCCAGTTTCTAAGTTTGGGGCGTGACAAGTTCGGCTGATGTCATGTACTCCGAAGCATTCAAAAAGATGAGAATTCCACAGTCCAAACTCCGACCTGTGAAGACTCCTTTGCACGGCTTTGCCGGAGAGAGGGTTATCTCCGAAGGGGCCATCTCCCTCCCAGTAACAGCGGGAGAAGGGAAACATCAAGTCACACTCTTGGTTGACTTTTTAGTTATCAATGTTCCATCAGTCCACAACGTGATCTTGGGCCGACCCTCCCTCAATGCAATGAGGGTGGTCGTCTCGACTTACCATCTGATGATGAAGTTCCCGGTTGAAGGCGGGATTGGTTATCTCCGAGGCGATCAACGCGAGGTCCGGAGATGTTATGCGATAGCCGTGAGAAAAGGGGCCGCTAAACAAACGCTCGTAGTCAACGCCTTGGACCCTCGCGGGGCAACCAAGAATCCCCCTGTCGAAGATCTAGGAAGAATACCGCTCGATGAATCAAACCCGAGCAAAATGTTCAGCTCGGAGCATCCCTGAATCCCGAGCGGAGAGACGAGTTACTGGCCTTCTTGAGGCAACACCGGGACATCTTCGCGTGGTCGCACGCAGACATGCCTGGGATCTCGCTCGACCTGCTAGTTCACAGGCTGAACGTGAACTCAGACCACCGGCCAGTGAAGTAAAAAAGATGACCGTTCGATGCCGAGCGATATGAAGCCATTGTCGAGGAGGTCTCAGTCCTGCTCAACGCGGGTTTCATAGAAGAAGTTTACTATCCTGATTGGATAGCAAATGTTGTACTCGTCAGGAAGTCTAACGGGAAGTGGCGGGTCTGTGTAGACTATTTCAATCTGAACAAGACATGTCCTAAAGACAGCTTCTCATTACCTCAGATCGATCTACTGGTGGACAGCACAGCCGGGCATAAGCTACTCTCGTTCCTGGACGCCTATTCCGGATACAACCAGATCACAATGTATCCCCCAGACAGGCAGAAGACGACCTTTGTCACGGACAGAGGACTCTACTGTTACTGGATCATGCCGTTCGGCCTGAAAAATGCTGGGGCAACATATCAGAGGTTGGTGAATCAGATGTTCGCCAAACAGATCGGACATAGCATGGAGGTGTATTTGGATGACATGCTGGTGAAAAGTGTCAAAGCCTCCGACTACCTCGCTAATCTCGAAGAAACATTCAATGTCCTCTGTGAATATCAGATGAAGCTTAACCCCGCCAAGTGTGTGTTCGGAGCTGAGTCAGGGAAGTTCCTAGGCTTCCAGGTCAGTTAGCGAAGGATCGAGGCCAACCCAGACAAAATCAAGGCTTTCCTCGACATGAATTCGCCTCGAACTTTAAAAGAGATATAATGTCTCACGGGAAGAGTTGCCGCCCTCGGACGCTTCATATCTAGGGTTACAGACAAATGCCTTCCTTTCTTCCAGCAGCTGAAGGGCCACAAAAGGCGGAGTGGATGCCGGATTGCGAGTAAGTCTTCCAACAGCTGAAACAGTACTTGGGATCGTCGCCGCTCTTGTCTAAGCCAGAAGAAGGAGAGCCCTTGTTCCTCTACCTCGCCGTTTCGAACTCAGCCGTCAGCTCGGCTCTGATCAGAGAAGTCGGAGCCAAGCAGTACCCCATGTACTAAGTAAGCAAAGCCATGGTACCGACCGAGACAAGGTACCAGTCGCTGGAGAAGCTGGCACTTTGCCTCGTCGTTTCGGCCAGAAGACTCCTGCCATATTTTCAAGCCCATACCATAGTCGTACTAACAGACTCCCCCCTGAGGCAGATCCTCCAAAGACCCGAAGTGTCAGGTCGGATGACCAAATGGGCTGTAGAACTCGGAGAGTTTGACATTCAGTTCCGGCCCAGGACGACACTCAAGGAACAAGCTGTGGCCGACTTCATCGCTGAATTCACAACTCCGGATGAGGAGCTAGTCAGGAAGGAAGTCGAAATGACATCACCCGTCTCACTGAGCAATCAAGAGCTCGCGTCGAATCCGGGATGGGTCCTTTATGTTGATGGATCTTCTAACATTAAAGGAACATGTGCCGGAGTCGTCCTGGTTGCACCCGATTCAACGACGATTCAATACGCCGTCAGGCTCGGATTCAAAGCTTCAAATAATGAGGCCGAATACGAAGCGCTGCTAGCTGGACTCCGGCTGGCAGTGAGCCTGGGTGTTCAGACCTTACAAGTCCGCAGTGACTCACAGTTGGTAGTGAACCATATCTCTTCGAAGTACGAAGCTAAGGAGGTCAGAATGATCGCCTACCTCGAAGAAGCGAAGAAATTGATCGAGAAGTTTTGGAGCTGCACCATCCAACAGATCCCCATAGCCGAGAATTCATGGGCCGACGCCTTAGCAAGGCTCGCCTCGGCCTCCGAGGGAAATATATCATGTTTTGTTTCAGTCGAGTTCGTTGAGCACCCAAGCATCGGCCAGTCAGAGGAGGTCAGCCCCGTCCAGTCCATCCCCAGTTGGATGGACCCCATTTTCAATTATCTATCAACCGGCGAAACTCCCTCGGATAAGCTTGAGGCGAGGCGACTTAGGGTCCGAGCGACACGTTACGCCATATTGAACGGAATACTGTATAAGAAGGGACATTCCCAGCCTTACCTTAGGTGCCTCCGGCTGGACGAGGCCGATTACGTGATTCAGGAGATTCACGAGGAAATCTGCGGAAATCACTCGGGCAGCCGTGCCTTGGCCATGAAGATACTTCGTCAAGGGTATTTCTGGCCAACTCTCAAGCAAGACTCCAAGGATTTTATTCGGAAGTGCGATAAGTGTCAGCGTTTCGCTGCCGTGCCGAGGCAACCAGTAGAGGAAATGACCCCCATGAGTGGGCCATGGCTGTTCGCCCAATGGGGGATCGACATCATCGGCCCCTTTCCCACTGGGAAGGGACAGGTCAAGTTTGCTGTAGTCGCGGTCGACTACTTCACCAAGTGGGCCGATGCCGAGTCAGTCGCAAAGATCACTGAGGAGAAAGTGATCGATTTTGTGTAGAAAAATATCATCTGCCGGTTCGGGATTTCGAGAACCATTGTCTCTGATAACGGCCGCCAATTCGACAATGACAAGTTCCATCGTATGTGCCAAGGACTTGGCATTGTGAACGCTTACTCATCACCTCGGCACCCACAGTCGAACGGACAGGTAGAGGCGGTCAACAAGATTATCAAACACCATCTCAAGACGAGGCTGGAAAAAGTAAAAGGAAATTGGGCCGAAGAGCTCCCCTTCGTCCTCTGGGCCTACAGGACTACAGCTCAGACTTCGACGGGCGAAACCCCATTTTCGTTATCCTACGGCTCTGAGGCAATGGTGTCGGTGGAAATCGGACTCCCTACGGCGCGGGTTAGGGGTTTCGAAGAAAGTCAAAACTCCGAGCAGATAGCGGCTAATCTGGATTTACTCGAGGAACTCCGAGAAGTTTCTAAGCTTCGAACAGCGGCTCGGCACCAGCAGGTAGCGCGCTTCTACAATTTCAAAGTTAAAGTTAGGCGCTTCCGACCAGGAGACTTAGTCTTCCGACAGGTTTTCCAGAACACGGCCGAGACAGGGGCAGGAGCGCTCGGACCCAATTGGGAAGGTCCATATCGTGTGGTCAGATCTGCCAAACTGGTCTCGTACCACCTGGAAGACCTCGAAGGACATCATCTCCCTCATCCTTGGAACGCCGAGCACTTGAAGATTTACTACCCGTGAGGAACTAGCCTTCTAAGGCTCATAATAAAATGTACGCCTCCGAGCGACTAGCCTTTAAGGCTCTCAATAAAAGGTCAATTCTATTTTTAAATGCATCCAACTGTCCTATTCGCACAGGCACGAATTAAACGGTTCGATCCTTTAAGGGATCGGAACCTAACCTCACGGAAAGTCGACGAGGCATCCCTTCGGGAGAAAAAGCCTAAAAATGATCCGACCACCCTATTAAGTGTTCGACTCGGCATACAACAAAACAGAGGCGACGAGCTAAGTATCCTATGGGGTCGGACCCAACTAAGGCTTGGGCCGAGGAGACTCGGATAATCGACCCCAAAAACTAAATGACAACAGACTAAGCTTATCAGCTCAACATCTCAAGCAAATCAACAATGTGATAAGAATATTTTTCATTAAATTCCTTCGGAGGGACAAAAGTACATAGGTACATTGATAGCTGAAAGAGAAAAAAAAGAGAAGTCTTCAGGCTGGAGGAGGAGCTTGGGCATCAGGAACCTGGGCGTCGGGAGCTGGTTCCGAGCGGACGATGTCAGCCGAGGTATCTTCGGAGTCGTCGGGCAAGAGAGAATCGAGATATAGGTCCAGGTACAAACCCAGAACCGCCTCGAGACATGCATCGAAGTCGCGGTTGTAGAACGTTGCGGCGTCATCATCCCTTTCCTTAGAAATCTTGAAGTTTTCGATTGCAGCAGCAACCGCTGCGGCCAAAGAGGCCTCGTCCTTCGCCCTCTGGGCCTCCACGGCTTGATTCACGGCTCGTGTCCTCTCCTCAACCGCCTCGGCCTTATCACGACTCAGAGCTTCCCCAAGCCGAACTGTCTCCATGGCCTAGGAGTCCGCATGGGCCCTTGCACGGATCAGCTCAGCAATCGCTACGTCACCGCTCTTCTTAAAATCATTTGCCTTATCCTGCAGATGTACCTCCCTGGCCTCCAAGTCCACGACGACTCCCTGCAGTCGCCTGACCCTGGCCCTCTCGCCCGTAATCTGTTGACGGAGGCTAGTCTCCTCAGACCTCAAGGCCGCCACTTCAGCCCGGAGAGCCTCTAACTCCGCTTCCTTCCCCTTGTACTCTCGCACTCTTTGCCGAATGGAGAGCAGCACCGGGACGACCTGAATAGAAAATAAAGATCACTATCTACGGAATGTGTATAATAACATCAAAGAAAGGTCTTCTCGGAGACATACCATATAACATACGGAGGCGAAGTCGTTCAAGAAGCCTCCCTCCGATCCTTCAAGGGTCTGGGCAATGTCTTCCTCCTTAGCATGCTTGGCGGCCGACGAAGCCAAGCATGCCATGTGATAGCCAGGTTTGAACCCCTCCCCCCCCGCTCGTGCCCGCTTAGGCAGAGGCCTCAGCTCCCTCGGCCCCTACCCGACTGCCGGCCGAGCTTTGACCCTCAGCGCGGACCTCCCCCTCAACCTCGGGGGGGAAGCACATCTTCGGCTACCCTGTTGGCTCCCTCTCTCTCAAAGGATGAGGAAACGGCGATGGGGGGCTCGGGGGCTACGGCGGGAACGGTGGCGGGAGGAACGACGACGGAGGGAGCCCGAACAATAGAGCTCGGCGTAGCCGGGGTGTCAGCCTCGGTCACTCAGACGACCCCCGGAGGAAGACGTACCACTAGCCGAAGCACTACCGGAGGAGCCGCGGCAGTGCTAAGGCGCTTCGGAGCAGACAGCGCAGAGGGAGTACCAGCGGGCCTCGGTGCCGGACTTGATGGAATTGGTGCAGCAGAAGATTCTCCCACACGAGGGGGAGCCGGCTTCTTCCGAGTGATCTTCACTCTGGGGGCTTCTTTGAGTAGCTTTGCTGCTGTCGGAGTTGCCTTCCTCTTCCACGCCCCGTACGCCTCAGCCATGCTTGCAAAAGAAAACTGCCAGCTACTAAATAAGTGAAGAAAATATTATTGAAGAGGTCAGGACAGCTTACTCAGAGAGGTGGCCAGAGGTTGGAATTGGTAGAGCCCGGACCGGTGAAGGTTGGCCGCAGTTATCAGATCGGTGGAGGAGCGAAGCGACTCTGACCGCGCTCTGGCCTTTGCGACCTGATTCTTCTGGTTTGAGTCTAGGAGCGGCAACCCCTTCACAAAAACTACAAAATAAAAAAATGTCACTTCTACGAAAACAGGCAAAAATTAAAATAGCGACTAGGATGTAGAATGAAGTCCGACCTGGCTTTGTAAAATGGGTCGGAACCCGAGCTGTCAAGGTCCCAAGCTCAGCCGTCGGGGCCTCCCAATCACCTGTTGTCCAGAACCATTTGTTCTTTCAGTCCTTGTTGGAAGACGGCAGGTGCATCACCAACCCCGACCCTTTACTCCCCCGAGTCGCAAAATAGTACCATGGGTCGTTGCTATCATGCTTGACCATGTACAGGCTCAGCAGCTCCTCTGGGGTCAGCTTGGGGTTTCCAACTTGCTTCCAAATTATGTTAGCTGAGATCATCACCTTCCATGCATTCGGAACGAACTGTCCAGGAGCCAGCCCGAGGTAGGTCGCTACCTTTCGAATGAAGGGATGCAGTGGGAGACGGACCCCGCACTGCAGCGCGCAGAGAAAAATGGCCACCTCACCCTTAGCTGGAGTGTCAGCAACGTCCAAAGGGCCAAGAGCCCTTATTTGCACGGAGTCGGGGACCGGAAACTTCGAGCGAATCCATTCTATTTAGGATTCTGACATGACAGAACTCACAGGGACAACCTCTGTGATCCGCAGATTCGCAGGCATATCAGTGGCGGTAGTAATTTCGACTCGGCGTGCTCGGGGAGCAGCCTTCTTACTGGGTTGCTTTGTCCTAGCACCCAGTGTCTTTTGCTTCCGAGGGGGGGTACTGGAGAGTGGCTTCGAAAGGGCCCTCGGAAGACCCGTTTTCGCTCCCGGTACTCCTCGGCTCGGAGTCATTGCCATACACTTCGGACCATCTCCAGATCAAAATACATTGTGGAAACAAGGATGTAGGTGAGCAGGACTCACCGGATGATGGTTAAAAATCGCCTTTTTGTCGGAAACCTTGAGTTTGGCCGGAATCGCCCCTCGTCGGAAATCGCTTCTCCGGTGTGCTCTCTTAAACCAGAACGCGAAATGACTAACGAACGCCCGGAGCGCCTTATATAGGCAGCAAAAGATTTCTGCATTAATGGCCAGCTTTGATAGCAACAGCCGAATCGGCACGAGCCGATCTCCGAGCACACATGACAGCACGGCATTGGACAAATATCGAACCGTCAGTACGGCCCCGACATCGGGTAGTGCACCTTGATACGCGAAAAGATGCCTCAGCAGTCAGAGCCATCATAAATATGTTGCCTTAAGCCTGCGTGGCAACTTCTCATAGGCTGGGGGAAGATCGAGGATCGTAACCGTCGCCACGCATAAGCAGAAGCGACCAGCACGGGCAATTTGAAACCCGCCATCATTGCGACGAGCGGAAAACCTTCGGTATAATTACTCTCCGAGCCCGCAAGCAAGCTCGAAGAGTAGGGGGCTTCTGATATGGGAAGATCCGAGATCGCTATTCTGAGCAGAGTCAGCACCGTTCCGACTAAGGCGCGACCCATTTGGGCTGAACTCAGTATCAGCACCACACGAGTCTGAAAGCAGAATTCGGCTCTAAGAGGGGTCACATCCGATCGGACCAATATATGCCCTCGACCGTCTACTTGAATTCGGACTGGCAGGAGGATAACTTGAATTCAGACTGGCGGGAGGATCGTGTAAGACCTGTATCCTAAGTCGTACTGTTCTGTCACTTTCCGCGATCCTTCTCGTCAAATTTCGGCAATCCGCGACCTGTAGTCGACGTTGCGCATGACAGTAAGTCGAATCATATACGGTTGAGCCGGCTTAATCCAAGACTTGTATCATTGCGACCACACTGTCGCCGCGGTTTCAACGTCGCAACTCACGCACCGGTCCGATACCCTGACTAAGAGATGTGAGCCAGCATTTATTTCGAGAAAACGCCGCGTGTTTACAATCCCAAGAAAATCTCTACAAAGTGTCAAATCAATCCCATCAATCAATCACCCATTAATCACTTTATGTTAAGTACAAGCACCCATGCTTCCTTTCTCCACAAGTCAAGCAACCACTAAAGTCAACTAACCTCTCACCTCACCCATCACTCACTTCACATCACTCCATCACTCTTACAACTCTCTCTCTCCCTCTCATTTCTCAACACACCAAACCCAAGCAAGAGAGCCCTCTCACGTCCAAGCTCTTCCCATGAGAAATGTGAGTTTTGGTGGCCCACTTTCCCATCCTAAAACCTCTCATCCTAGCCATCCATTTCCCATCTCCACCATCAAAGTGAAGCTCTATGAGACCGGCATCCCGACGGACCAAGAAGATCAAGTGGTGGGTGCTTCTATAGGGTAGTTTACTTATTTTTACGATGGGCTAAGTGAGGCCCACCGATCAATGGTGTGGATCTCACTTGGGACCCTAAGATGTGGCCAATGACCCATCTTGATCATCAAAATCATTCCATGATGGGGCCATTCTCCATGGACCCCATCATGATGTTTACTTTTCTTGTATTAAAGAGGTCATCTAGACCGTCCATTTTTAGTGGAGTGGGATCTCCACCGTTGATCTTTTGTTTGGATGACCCATATGTAATGGGACCCATTGATGTATGATTGGATGGTTGAAACGGAGGGCCCATAGTATCAGGGTCCCTCCATCACACGTGTGTCCCACTTTTCTCTTTCTCTCTCTCTCCCTCTCATTTTTATTTATTTTTCTTGAATGTTGATGAGGCCATGTGGCCCACTTGAATGAACCCCACATGAAATATGTATTTTATCCAAGCCCTCCATGAGTGGGGCCCATCTTAGATGTATTGTACTTACACCATCCATCCTGTGGTGGCCCACCTAAACATACAAAAAGGGGGGGGGGGAAACGTCCAGCGTTTGGACGCTGGACGTAGAAGGAAACCACAAATATTAGCTTGACTTTTACAAGCCATTGGGGTGAATCGCTTGCATAGGCCCCGCCTTGATGTATGTTTCTAATCCATGCCTTCCATCCTCTTTCCCGACTCATTTTAGGCGTTGATCTGAAAAATGGTGTCGATCCGATATTCAGGCGGGCCATAGCATAATAAACATCGTCTTTACCGTTAAAAGTTGGCTAGGGCCCACCTTGAGTCAAAAAATACTGTATATTAGACTCGTTTGGTTTGTATTGAGCCATGCAATCCAATGGCTGGAGTGGATCCATCACACGCGGGCCCCACACCTAAAAAACCGTAGAAATTCCCGTTTTCAAAAAAAAAAAAAAACAAAGAGGCAGCAGACGCTGCTGCTGCAGAGGCGCAGGCAGAGCCTGCGCCAGGACGGGCTGGCGGACAAGGGGGTCCCACGGCTGACAGTGTGGGCCCCACCTTGATGTTTACTTGCCATCTGACCTGACCACTAGGTGGCCCACTTTCTGAGGTGGGCCCTCCCCAAAAATGAGGCCCATCCAAAGCTCAGGTGGCCCACACCATAAGGAACAGTGTGAATTGAATTCTACCATTAAAACCCTTTTGGGGTCCACAGAAGTTTTTAATCAAGATGAAAATTGTGTTTTCTCTGCACCCAGGTCTCTGTGACCTTTACCAACGGGTTGGATGAAATAAATAAACATTATAGTGGGCCCCACGTGGGACCCACCGTCCACGCCAGTCCCACTGGCGGACTGACTGGAGATACCTCATTCCAACACTTGAGGTCCTGCATCGATCCCTGGTGGGGCGGATAACATGGAGTGTGTGCTGGCGTGGGTGGGACCCACCAATGATGTATTTGTTTTATTCACACCGTCCGTCTAGACGGTGGAATCCCACTGTGATGTATGAGTTCTAGCCACACCATCCAGATCTATGGTTCAAATGAACTAGATCTATGGTTCAAATGGGCCCACTTTGGTATGTGTATAGGGCCCATGTTGGTCCATTTATGGCTATTCATTTAGGCCCACCTTGGTGCACATCTAAGGCCATGGGATTAAGCCCATTTGGCATATGTAATGACCATGGGATTAAGCTCATTTGGCATATGTAATGCCCATGGGTTTGGGCCCATTTGACATATGCATTGCCCATGGGATCCAGCCCATTTATTCTATATAAGGCCCACGGGATTTAAGCCCATTTATTTTATATTAAAGCCCACGGGATCCAAGCCCATTTGATGTGCATGGGGCACAAATAGAGTGACCCATTTGATATATTTACAGCTCGTGTGTGTAGGCCCATCTGATATATTTAAGGCCCAAGTTGTGAGGCCACTTTGATGTGTTTCATGACCCATGGGTCATGGACCATTGCAATGTACATAAGGCTCATTGGTGAGGCCCATTAATGTAGCCCATTTGATAAATGTAAGGCTCATGTGATACGGCCCATTTGATGTATCTAAGGCCCATGGGTCGAGGCCCAACGAGATGACCTTAGGGTCCATCGCAATAAGTGATCTCTCATGGTTCATGTAATGACATTTATGGCAGGTCGTGCCTAAGGAACAATGTTGGTTTGACGTCCACATTGTAAGTACAATGTTGGTTAAATGTCCGCATTGTAACTCTCTTTAGGGTCCATTGATAGGCCCATACTCGTTACTATTCGTCGCTTTATAACATACTTGGTATAATCCCATGACTCATGCCCATACGCATCATATGTATGCTTGATATGAGTAGTGACTGATCATAGCATACGCCATTGGGCAGACCATTTATGAGACCCGTTATGAGACGGAGTGCCCTGCATGATCGCGCAGTATGCGCTGGATTTCTGTATGATTTGACGGCGTGATTCATGCATCTCGTATATGTGTGACTTGATCACTGCACACCCTAGCGACATCAGGGCCGTGGCTCCACAAGTATATCGTGGATGGCCGTATTGGATACCGAAAATATTTGTTCTAACACTGTGGGCACTTAGGATGTGCTTGGATGAAAGTCTCATAACCTTTTTGGTACCAGGAGATGCTCTAACGTATAGACCGAGTGGATACACGAGCGCACGAGTGCCGAATACCAGTAGGCCACGTCTCCCACTGTGTCGTGGTCGGTTGGAAAGGTATGTGGCCTTATCCGCCTGAGTGAGGGGGCTATAAGCTAGGCTGAGTTTGACCAGCTCACAAATGAGTCCGCTATCGACAAGCCGGGTAGGCATTAACATACTACTGGTCGGGCGGATAGTGAGGTCTTTTCCGCTTGCTTGACTGTGCAGCTAGGGAGATAACAGTCACTGCGAAGTGTATTAGACCCCGGTGATATCCAAAGAGGAACTGTACTGATATATGTACTTGATGAGTACTGACTTACTTGGATTGTATTTCGCATATGACATTCGGCTATGTAGGCCTTGCATTGCATCGGTACGCCGATGGCATTCATATCTCGCATCATGCCTTGCATTACATAGCCTTGGTATGGTTGATTGTATTCATGGACTTACCGCATACTTACACACTATTCTGATATTGTACACTTAGCGTTTGCCCTACGCACACACTTACACCACCCTCTAAGCTTTTGTAAGCTTATGTACGATAGTTGCGTGCAGGTAGCGTTGGACAGCAGCAGCGCTTAGGCAAGACCGCGTATCAGACTATTTGGAGCTTTTTGATCACCTTGTATTTCCCTTTCCGCATTGTACTTAAAATTTTTGATATAGTGGATATGTGGTGATGTTGTTTTGTGACTTGGTTATGTTTGTGGTTATGCTCCATTACAAAAAAAAAATCATTCTGAAAATTCTCCTTGTAGGATCCTAGGATTGGAATCTGGCATTTGATTATCAGGAGCCGAGAATGGGGCACTACGGAGGCTGTCGGCATCGGATTCGGCAATCGGGATTCATGTGAATCCGATTTTCGGGTTTGGGGCGTGACAGATTGCATGCTGATGCTCCGGTCGGACTATCTAAGCCGAGACTACGATCAGAAACTCATACCACGATCGATAGGAAAATTGCCACATTGAGACGTGGCTGGAAACTTCGTCCGCAGATACGCACGATCCGCCAGATATGCTGCACACGTGGTAAATTGCGGGCAATATCTCCATGATCCTAGAATTCCTCTGATCGTGTCGAGATTGTCAGACTTAGACCGCCTCTCAGGCTGGTATAAATAGGACGTATCACCATGTCTACAGGTACAAAAAATCGAGCTCTTCTCTACACTCTACTCAGACCCTGATTCCCTTGTCCTGACTTAGGCATCGGAGGGTCCCCTGGCTTAACCAGGGTCACCTTTGCCTGCTTTCCTGGTACAGATTCTAAGGATCATACGTGGTGGTCGACGTAGAGGGAGGACTGACCGAATTTTGGCATCAATAATACGTTAACTTGTCTTTTCAAGCTCTATTTTAGATTTTAAAATAGATTTTATATCCACGAAGGACTAACCGTGCTTTTAACTATAAGGAAGGGAAGTGGGGCTGATATTGTTTTGCAATAACATGTCAAAGTGGTCGTTACACACTTTAAGTTGGGGCAAGAGCTACCGACAGTAGGTGGGGCTCACTATGTTGTTTATGACAAATCCACTCCTGACATCTCATTCTTCATGTCATTTTAAGGATGATGCCTAAAATTGAAGTTGATACAGAGTTCACGTGGGCCACCCAACATTAAAAAATGGGGTTCAACGTCCACTGTTGAAACATTCATTGGGCCAAATATTTTTTTGGTCACAAATCCATCCGTACATGTGCTAACTCAGCTCATTTTAAGGCATAGGCAAGAAAATGAGGTAGATCCAAAGCTCAAGTGAGCCACATGACAGGAAACAGTAAAGAACGTTCACCGTTCAAATATCTTGGGGCGATCGTGGGCCCAATTTGAGTGGTTCTGCCTTTTTTTTTCCCATAACATTAAATGAGATGAAAAAACAAATGAACGGTGTGTACTTCTCACAAATATTAATGTGGGCCCCACATTCGGTGGTGTGAAGTTTGGCAGTGCAACGAATCCAGTGGAGATTGCAAGTGTGGTAAACCAGGATAGTTTTGTCAATACAAAAATAAAAAAAACTTTAAGCGGTTTTGAGGAAATAATTTAAATCAAGAGGTTTTCGGTTCAAAAATGAAAAGGCAGCGGTCATACAAAAGTATTCCTACTTAAAAATTAAAATGGTCGGGTGCAAATCCTCTTAGGTGCGCTCATGGAGCACCTGTGGTGGTACCCGGCTGTCGTGAGGTCCTCATCATCTATGCCTCTGATCCACACCGTCCATCGTATTCTATCCCTCAAGTTTACTGTTGAAAGATAAATTAAAATAAAATAAAATCAGGCCAATAAAAAAATTAGGTGGGCCATGACTCAGCAAACTTATAAAATCACGCCATGACTGAGTTCCAGTCTTAAAAACCTCCTACATTACCAATCTATGTAAGAGGATGAGTCACCGCATAACATAGCCGTCGAGTCTTCTTACATAAAGTCATCACCACGTGACTGCTTTATTGACTAAGTAACGTGGTCCTTGTAGCTACCCGACATATGCTGGTGTGGGCGGTCCATAATTAGATAACACTGTATTCTAAAATCTGCTCGATGACTCCTGTTTGGAAGCATTATGGAATTGAATTGCAATGATAGATTTTGAAAATGTGGAAATTATTAAAATGCAATTACCTTCGTCATTGTTGTCAAGATGAATAAACATCACCGAGTCTTAAAAACGTTGTGCATGACTGTGCTGCATGCATGTGAGAGGATGAATCACCACTGTTTTTTGTTGGAAAGATTAACATAGCAGTCTATTCTTCTTCCATGAAGTCGCCATTAACTGCTTTGTTGACTAAGTAAGGCTGTCCTTAAAGCTACCTGACGTGCTGGTGTGGTCCATAAGATAACAGTATTTTCTGAAATCTGCTCAGTAATGTTAGTTTCGATGCATTCTCAAATTGAATTGCAATTATCGATTTCAAAATGTGGAAATTATCAAAATGCAATTTCCTTTTTCACCATTCTTGTCAAAATGGAATTATTGAAATTTGCTCCTATTTGATTTACATGGAAAACCGTGTACTCTATTCCATTAATAATCTAGACCTATTCACATTTGTTGTGAGTTGAGGTGAACTTTGTTTAATGAGAAATACTATTTTCACTCACTTCAATATAAATGAGATTTCCACTTATTATCTGAATATACCACCTAGTTGGTAAGAACTGGGCTACCGTCTCTCTTGCATGAAACCAAAACCATATGGGTAGAACTACCATGAGAGCCAACCTATCAAGTGAAACCCTTCATTTTCAATCTAAAAACCAATAGGTATGATCATCCAAAACTCAGGTACTCATTTCATCAGAAAATCCCACTTTCAATTTGTGAATGTTCTTTTTCTTTTCATTTATCAAAAAAACTGTCTTTACAAATTAAGTTCTATCAGTCATTCCATCATGCTTGTGGAATGCAAAACCATACACCGGCTCATCATTTTTTGGAAGATATTTGCATACAACCTATCAACAGTATCCGTTACTTTGACAAAGGGTGAATAACGCCTTAAAAATAATATGATCACACATTCTTCCTTTTGTCCTTAATATTATAGTTTTTGATTTCCTATTTCTTACTGTTGATGCCAAAATCTGGTCAGCCCTCCCTCCTCGTCGATCACCACGTATGATCCTTATAACCTGCACCAGGAAAGCAGACAAAGGTGACCCTGGCTAAGCCGGGGGACCCTCCGATGCCTAAGTTAGGACAAGAGAATCAGGGTCTGAGTAGAGTGTAGAGGAGAGCTCGATTTTGCGTACCTGTAGATATGGTGTGATGTAGTATTTATACTTGACTGTCGAGTGGTCCGGATCCGATAATCTCGGCATGATCAGGGGGATTCCCGGATCGTGGAGATACCCCCCGCGATCTATCGATCATGTAGCGTATTTGGCGGATTATGCGTATTTGCGAGCGAGGTTATCGGCCACGTTTGGTTATGGCAATTTTCACGTTCAACGAGTGGGGTATGCACGTCTGAACGTGCGTTCGGCTTGGAACGTTCGCTCTGTTCGGACTGTATGCTCGGCTCGGAACTTCGTTCGCCTCGGAACGTAGGTTAGAGCAGAGTAGTTATAACGTAGATGATCATCCGATCGGATCATAATCCGGAGTCCGACCGCAACCAAGTCGGCTGCTCGGATGGATCCCGTCTTGAAACAGGTCGGGAGGGTCTCGGCTCGGACTTACCCCCTAATCGGCATTTTATTATGAGCTCAGATTTTCCATAACAGAAGCCCCCTATTCTTCGAGTTTGCATGTCAGCTCGGAGAGTACATAGGTAGAAAATCTCCTACCATTGTCGCAATGATGACGAAACTCGAATCACGTGAGCGCCAGTTGCCTTGGCTCACACCTGGCGACGGTTACGATCCCGAATCTCCCCCCGGCCTATGAGAAGTCGCCACACAGGCTGGAGGAGGCGTGCGCCTGACGGTTCCGAGTGCCGGGCCGTCGCTTCACCTATCGAGGCACACAGCCCGATGTCAGAGCCGTACAATCGGTTTGTATCCCGCAAATACAACGTCGCGAGGTGTACTCGGAGATCGGGTCGTGCCGATTCGGCTGCTGTCATTATGGCTCGTCATTAATGTCGAATCCCTTCACTGCCTATATAAGGCGTCCCGAGCTTCTCATTGCCATTTTACGTTCTGATTCGTAAGAGCACACCGGAGGAGGCGATTTCCGACGAGAGGCGATTCCGGCCGAATTCAAAGTTTTCTGGCTAAAGGTGATTCCCAGCAAGCACCCGGTGAGTTTCTTCGACTCTCACTTCTCTGCAATGTCTTCCGACCTCGAGATGGTCCGTGAATATGCTAATGACTCCGAGCCGGGGAGTACTGAAAGTGAGAGTGGGTCTTCCGAGGGCCCTTTCGAACCCACTCTCCCATACTCCCCTCCTCAGAGGAAAAAAATATTGGGTTCTAAGACAAGCAACTCGATAAAAAAACAACCACCCGAGCCCGTCGAGTCGAAACCATTACCACCACTGAAATGCCCGAGAATCTGCGCAGCACGGAGGTAGTCCCTGAAGGCTCTGTCATGTCGGAGTCTTAGATGGAATGGATCCGTTCGGAGTTCCAGATCCCTGACTCCGTTCAGATAAGGGCCCTTGGGCCTTTGGACGCGGTCGGCGTTCCGACCAAGGGAGAAGTAGCCATCTTCCTTTGCGCGCTGCAGTGCGCGGTTCGGCTCCCCGTACACCCTTCGTCAGGAAGATTGTGGCCTACCTTGGGTTGGCACCCGGACAGTTCGCCCTGAATGTCTGGAGAGTAATGATCTCCGCCTACATTATCTGGAAGCAAGCAGGAAACTCCGAGCTGACTCCAGAGGAGCTAATGAGTCTTTACATGGCCAAGCATGATGACAATGATCCATGGTATTATTTTGTGACTCGGGGGAGCAAGGGGTGGGGGTTGGTGATGCACCTGCCATCTTCTAACAAGGACTGGAAGAACAAGTATTCTGGGCGGCAGGTGAATGGGAGGCACCCGCGGCTGAGCTTAAAACCTCAACGGTTCGGGTTCCGACTCATTTTGCGAAACCAGGTCGGACTTTATTTTGCATCCGGTCTGCTACTTTAGTTTTTTCTTGTTTTAGTTGTAATAGGACTTTTCCTTTGCAGCTTTTGCAAAGGTGTTGCCGCTCCTAGACTCGGACCAGAAGAATCAGGTCGCAAAGGCCAGAGCGCAGTCGGAGTCGCTTCGCTCCTGGGCCAATCTGATAACTGCGGCCAACCTTCACCGGTCTGGGCTCTGCAAATCCCAACCTCTAGGCACCTCTCTGAGTAAGTTGTCCTCTTCGCTCCTGGGCCAATCTGATAACTGCGGCCAACCTTCACCGGTCTGGGCTCTGCAAATCCCAACCTCTAGGCACCTCTCTGAGTAAGTTGTCCTGACCTCTTCAATAATCTTTCCTTCACTTAGTAGCTGACAATTTTCTTTCACAGGCATGACTGAGGCATCCAGGGCACGGAAGAGGAAGGCAGCTCCGAGCGCAGCGGAGCTACTCAAAGAAGCCCCCCGAGTAAAGATCACTTGGAAGAAGTCGGCTCCCCCTTGTGTGGGAGAATCTTCTACCGCCCTAACTCCATCAGCCCCGACTCTGAAGCCGGTTGGTTCATCCTCCGAGCCACCGACTCCGACGTGCCTTAGCTCCACCGTGGTTCCTCCGGTAGTCTTGTGCCCAGTGATACGTCCTCCTCCGGGGGTCGTTCGAGTGACAGAGGCTGATTCCACAGCCGTACCGAGCATTGTTGCTTGCGACCCCGCCGTCGTTATTCCTCCCTCCACAGCCATCGTTCCCACCGCAACTCCCGAGCCCCCTATCGTCGTTCCCTCATCCTCTGAGAGAGAGGGAGCCAACAGGGTAGCTAAGAATGTGCTTTCCCCCCCTTCCCCCGAGGTTGAGGGGGAGGGTCACGCTGAGGGTCAAAACTCGGCTGGCAGTCGGGTAAGGGCCGAGGGAGTTGAGGCCTCAGCCCAAGCGGGCACGAGCGGGAGGAAGTTCGAACCCGGCTATCACATGGCGTGCCTGTCCTCGTGGGCCGCTAAGCATGCCAAGGAGGAAGACATCGCCCAGACCCTTGAGTGATCGGAGGGAGGCTTCCTGAACGACTTCGCATCCGTATGTTACATGGTAAGTCTCCGAGAAGACCTCTTTTCTTTGATGTTGTTATGCACATTCCGTTGTATATGTTTTGTAGATTCTGATCTTTGTTTCCTGTTCAGGCCATTCCGGTGCTGCTCTCCATTCAGCAGAGAGTGCGAGAGTACAAGGGGAAGGAGGCGGAGTTAGAGGGTCTCCAGGCTGAGATGGAGGCTTTAAGGTCGAAGGAGACTGGCCTCCGTCAACAGATTACATGCAAGAAGGCTAGGGTCAGGCGACTGCAGGGAGTCGTTGTGCACTTGGAGGCCAGGGAGCTACATCTGCAGGAAAAGACAGATGATTTCAAGAAGAGCAGTGACGCAGCGACTGCTGAGCTGATCTGTGCCAGGGCCCACACGGACTCCTTGGCGGTAGAGACGGTTTGGCTTGGGGAAGCTCTGAATAATGTTAAGGCCGAGGCGACTGAGGAGTGGACACGAGCCGTGAATCAAGCCGTGGAGGCCCAAAAGGTGAAGGACAAGGCTTCTTTGGCCGCAGCGGTTGCTGTTGCAGTCGAGAGCTTCAAGACTTCTAAAGAGAGGGATGTTGAGGCCGCAATGTTCTACAATCGCGGCTTCGATGCATGTCTCGAGGCGGTTATGGGTTTATACCCGAACCTAGATCTTGATTCCCTCTTGCCCGATGACTCTGAAGATACCTCGGCTGACATCGTCCGCTCGGAACCAGCTCCCAATGCCTAGTTTCTTGATGCCCAAGCTCCTCCTGCCTGAAGACTTTTTTTTTAATGTACCTATGTACTTTTGCCCCTCCGAGGGGATCTTAATGGAAAATATTCTTATCACATTGTTGATTTGCTTGAGATGTTGAGCTGATGAGCTTAGTCCGCTGTCGTTTAGTTGGCTTTTAAAGTCGGTTGTCCGAGCTTTCTCGGCCTAAGCCTTAGTTAGGTTAGACCCCTTAGGATACTTGGCTCGTCGTCTCTGTTTTGTTGTACACCGAGTTGAACACTTAATTGGGTGGTCGGATCGTTATTAGGCTCTTTTCCCATGAAGGGATGCCTTGTCGATCTTTCCTGGGGTTAGGTTCCGATCCTTAAAGGATCGGACCATTTATTAAGCTTCTTCCCCTGAGGGATGCCTTGTCGATCTCTCGTAAGGTTGAGTTCTGAATCCTTAAGGGATCGG
Organism: Magnolia kwangsiensis; assembly: GCA_037074715.1. Lineage (NCBI taxonomy): Eukaryota > Viridiplantae > Streptophyta > Magnoliopsida > Magnoliales > Magnoliaceae > Magnolia > Magnolia kwangsiensis. Next base: position 87,934,556 of record CM073581.1, read on the forward strand.
ACCATTTATCTCGTACTTGTGCGGATAGGGCAATCAAACGAGCATTCAAAGGTAGAATCGGTCTTTTATTAAGAGCCTTAAAGGCCAGTCGCTCGGAGGCATACATTGCATCATGAACCTTAAAGGTTATTTCCTCACGGGTAGTAGATCTTCAAGTGCTCGGCGTTCTAGGGATAAGGGAGATGACAGCCTTCGAGGTCTTCTAGGTGGTACGAGCCCGGTTTGGCAGATCTGACCACACGATATGGACCTTCCCAATTGGGTCCAAGAGCTCCTGCCCCTGGCTCGGCCGTGTTCTGAAAAACTCATTGGAGGACTAAGTCTCCTGGTCGAAAGCGCCTAACTTTAACTTTGAAGTTGTAGAAGCGCACTACCTGCTGGTGTCAAGCCGCCGCTCGGATCTTGGAAACTTCTCTGAGTTTCTTGAGCAAATCCAGATACACTGCTATCTGCTCGGAGTTATGACTTTCTTCGAAGCCCCTGACCCGCGTTGTAGGGAGTCCGATTTCTACCGGCACCATTGCCTCCGAGCAGTAGGATAATGAAAATGGGATTTTGCCCGTCAAAGTCTGGGTTGTAGTCCTATAGGCCCAGAGGACGAAGGGGAGCTCTTCGGCCCAGTTTCCTTTAGCCTTTTTCAGCTCTGTCTTGAGATGATGCTTGATGATCTTGTTGACCGCCTCTACTTGTCCGTTCGATTGCGGGTGCCGAGGTGATGAGTAAGCGTTCACAATGCCGAGCCCTCGACACATGCTACGGAACTTGTCGTTATCAAATTGGCTGCCGTTATCAGAAACGATGGTCCTCAGAATCTCGAACCGGTAGATGATATTTTTTCACACAAAGTCGATCACTTTCTGCTCGATGATCTTTGCAATTGACTCAACCTCGGCCCACTTGGTGAAATAGTCGACCGCGACTATAACAAACTTGACCTATCCCTTCCCAGTGGGCAAGGGACCGATGATGTCGATCCCCCATTGAGCGAACGGCCATGGCCCACTCATGGGGGTCATTTCTTCTACTGGTTGCCTCGGCACAGCAGCAAAACGTTGGCACTTGTCACACTTCCGAACGAAATCCTTGGAGTCTTGCTTGAGGGTTGGCCAGAAATACCCTTGACGAAGTATCTTCATGGCTAAGGCACGGCTGCCTTAGTGATTTTCGCAGATTCCTTCGTGAATCTCCCGAATCACGTAATCGGCCTCATCCGGTCGGAGACATCTAAGGTAAGGCTGAGAATGCCCCTTCTTGTACAGCACTCCGTCCAATATGGCGTACCGGGACGCTCGGACCCTAAGTCGTCTTGCCTCAAGCTTATCTGGGGGGGTTTCGCCGGTTGATAGATAATTGAAAATGGGATCCATCCAACTCGGGATGGACTGGACGGGGCTGACCTCCTCTGACTGGCCGATGCTTGGGTGCTCAACGAACTCGACCAGAACAAAGCGTGGGATCTTACACTCGGAGATAGATGCGAGCCTTGCTAAGCATCGGCCCATGAGTTCTCAGATATGGGGACCTGCCGGACAGTGCAACTCCAGAATTTCTCGATCAATTTCCTCGCCTCTTCAAGATAGGTGATCATTCTGACTTCTTTAGCTTCGTATTCTGAGGAGATATGATTCACCACCAACTGTGAGTCGCTGCGGACTTGCAGAGTCTGAACACCCAGGCTCACCGCAGCCTGAGCCCAGCCAGCAGCGCTTCGTACTCAGCCTCATTGTTTGAAGCTTTAAACCCGAGCCTGATGGCGTATTGGATTGTCGTTGAATCAAGCGCCACCAGGACGACACCGGCTCCTGCTCCTTTAACGTTGGAGGATCCATCAATATAAAGGACCCACCCCGGATCTAATGCGGGCTCTTGATTACTCAACGGGGCGGGCGGTGTCATCTCGACTTCCTTCCTGGCTTGCTCTTCATCCGGAGTTGTGAACTCAGCGACGAAGTCGGCTACAGCTTGTCCCTTGAGTGTCGTCCTGGGCCGGAACTGAATGTCAAACTCTCCGAGCTCTATAGCCCATTTGGTCATCCGGCCTGACACTTCGAGTCTCTGGAGGATCTGCCTCAGACGGGAGTCTGATAGCACGATTATGGAGTGGGCCTGAAAGTATGGCCGTAGTCTTCTGGCCGAGACCACAAGGCTGAGCGCCAATTTCTCTAAGGACTGGTACCTTGTTTCTGCTGGTACCATGGCTTTACTTACGTAGTAAACGGGATACTGCTTGGTTCCGACTTCTCGGATCAGAGCAGAGCTGACGGCTGAGGTCGAAACGGTGAGGTAGAGGAACAAGAGCTCTCCTTCTTCTGGCTTGAAAAAGAGAGGCAGCGATCCCAAGTACTGTTTCAACTGTTGGAAGACTTGCTCGCACTTAGGCTTCCATTCCGCCCTCTTGTGCCCCTTCAACTGCTGGAAGAAAGGAAGGCATTTGTCTGTAGCCCTAGATATGAAACGTCCGAGGGTCGCGACTCTTCCCGTGAGACACTGTATTTTCTTGAGGGTCTGAGGTGAGTTCATGTCCAGGAGAGTTTTGATCTTATCTGGGTTCGCCTCGATACCCCGTTGGCTGACTTAGAAGCCTAGGAATTTTCCTGACTCAACCCCGAACACGCACTTGGCGGGGTTAAGCTTCATCTGGTATTCACGGAGGACGTTGAATGTTTCTTCGAGATCAATAAGGTGGTCGGAGGCTTTGATACTCTTTACCAGTATGTCGTCTACATACACCTCCATGGAGTGTCCGATCTGTTTGGCGAACATCTGATTCACCAGTCTCTGATACATTGTCCCAATATTTTTCAGGCCAAATGGCATGACCCGGTAACAGTAGAGTCCCCTGTCCGTGACAAAGGTGGTCTTCTGCCTATCTGGGCGTGCATGGCGATCTAGTTGTACCCGGAGTAGGCGTCCAGAAACGAGAGTAACTCGTGTCAGGCCGTACTGTCCACCAGTTAGTCGATCCGAGGTAGCGGGAAGCTATCTTTGGGACACGCCTTATTCAGATCGGAGTAATCTACGCACACCCGTCACTTCCTGTTTGACTTCCTGACGAGCACGACATTTGCTATCCAGTCAGGGTAGTATACCTCTTCTATGAATTCCGCATCGAGCAGGATGAAGACCTCCTCAGCAATGGCTTCATACCGTTCAGCATCGAATGACCTTCTTTTTTGCTTAACTGGCCAGTGGTCTGGGTCCACGTTCAGCCTGTGGACTTGCACATCGGGTGAGATCCCCAGTATATCTGCATGTGACCATGCGAAGACGTCCCGGTGTTGTCTCAAGAAGGCCATTAACTCGTTCCTCTGCTCGGGATTCAGTGATGATCCGAGCTGAACAGTTTTGCTCGGATCTGATTCATCGAGGGGCATTCTTATCAGATCTTCGACGGAAAAATTCTCCGTCGCTCCGCGGGGGTCCAAGGCGTCCACTACAAGCGTTTGTTTAGCAGCCCCTTTTCTCATGGCTATCGCATAACATCTCCGGGCTTCGCGTTGATCGCCCCGGAGATAACCAATCCCGCCTTCAGCCAGGAACTTCATCATCAGACGGTAAGTCGAGACAACCGCCCTCATTGCGTTGAGGGAGGGTCGGCGCAGGATCACGTTGTGGACTGATGGAACATTGACAACTAAAAAGTCAACCAAAAATATGACTTGATGTTGCCCTTCTCCCGCTGTCACTGGGAGGGAGATGGCTCCTTCGGAGATGACTCTTTCTCCGACAAAGCCGTACAAGGGAGTCTTTACGGGTCGGAGCTTGGACCGTGGAATTCCCATCTTCTCAAACGCCTCGGAATACATTACGTCAGCTGAACTCCCGGTGTCGACCAAGATGCGGTACACTTTATGATTGGTTATGGTCATAGTGACCACTAGCACGTCGTCGTGCGGATGCTAGATCCCGTGTGCATCATCTTCTGTGAAGGTCAGGCTGCACGGAGCGACACGGAGTTCCTTGCTGGGACGTTCCGTCAGGTGAATGTGGTGTTCTGATTCGGAGCTCCAGGAATGGGCTTTTCGTGCTCTGTTTGAATCCTCTCCCCCAGCTGAGCCCTCGAAGATGGTGCGAATTTCGACGGGCTCCTCTGGGGGGTTGTTCGACTACTCTTGCCGCCGTTCTTCTCTCTGTGCGGATTTCTCCTTTTTGGCATAATGACGTAGATGTCCTGTAAGACCCGTATCCTAATCCGCACTGTTCCGTGGATTCCCGCGACCCTTCTCGCCAGATTCCGGCAATCCGCGACTTATGGTTGACGTTGCGCACGACCGTAAGTCGTATCCTATTCATTTGAGCCGGCTTAATCCAAGACTTGTATCGTTGCGACCGCACCGTCGCCGCGGTTCCAACGCCGCAACTCACGCACCGATCCGATACCCAGACGATGAGATACGGACCCACGTTCAGTTCGAGCAAAAACACCGCGCGTTGCAAATCCCAAGGAATCTCTACAATATGTCCCATCAATCCCATCAATCACCCATCAATCACCTCTCATGTCAAGTACACACACACCCATGCTTCCTTTCTCCACAAGTCAAGCAACCACCCAAGTCAACTAACACATCACCTCACCCATCACTCACCTCACCCATCACTCACCTCACCCATCACTCACCTCACATCACTCCATCTCTCATTAATCACACCTCTCTCCCTCTCATTTCTCAACACTTCAACCCAAGCAAGGGAGAGCATCCAACGTCCAAGCCCTCCCCATGGAGAGAAGTGCATATGTGAGGCCCACTTTCCACTCCCAAATCTTCCATCCTAGCCATCTAATTCCCATCTCCACCATCTAAGTAAAGCTCTAGGAGACCGGCTATCCAACGGACCAAGAAGATCTAGAGGTGGGTGCTTCTATAGGGTAGATTTATGTGTTTTTATGGTGGACCAAGTGAGGCCCACCGATCAATGGTGTGGATCTCACTTGGGACCTTTATTTGTGGCCGATGGACCACTTAGATCATCATGATCGTTCCATGATGGGGCCATTCTCCATGGACCCCATCATGATGTTTATTTCATTTCAAAAAGGTCATCTAGACCGTCCATAACGGTGGAGAATGGATCTCCACCGTTGATTTACATTTTTGATGGTCCTTCGTTCAAAGGGGTCCGTTGTTGTATGATTTCATGTAAGGGAGGGCCCATAATGACGGGGACCCTCCATCATAAGCCGTGTCCCACTCTCCATGTCTCTCTCTCTCTATTTTATTCTTTATTTTTAATTTATTTTATTTTATTTATTACAAAAGAATGGGGTGGCCCACTTGAATAGATCCCATCTGGATGCATTTATTTTATCCAAGTGGGGCCCACCTTTCACACCATTTTCATGCCGCCCATCAGGTGGTGGCCCACTTCATCAGAGCCTGCCATATAAAAAAAAAATAATAAATAAATACATAAGTTTATTTGACTGTCCAGCGTCCCAGACGCTGGACGCTGTGAAAAAAAAAAAAAAAAAAAAAAAAAAAGAAAAAGAGAAAGAAAAAGGGAAGAAGGAAAGAAGAAAAGAAAAAAATTGGGTGGCCTCCTTGCATAGGCCCCACCCTGATACTTATATCCGATCTGAGCCGCCCATCCTCTTACCCACGGCATTGTAGCCGTTGGGTAGAAGTTTGGAGCTGATCCAATCACCTGGTGGGCCATAGCGTCAAAGGTCGCACCTTTACCATTCAAATATCACTTTCTTAGTTTATTTCACTTCCATGCATCAAAAAAATTCAAACTCTGGACTCATTTGGACGGCCTCGGGCCACTGATCGTAATGGCCGGAGTAGATTTCATTTTCACGGGCCCCACAGGCCAAAAACTGCAAAAAAAATCACTTTCCTTCCAAATTTTTTTTTTTAAAAAGAAGCAGCAGAGGCGCTGCTGCCTCTGACCCAACGCAGGACGCTTGGCGTCCTGCACCTTCCAGCGGCGGGCGGACGAGGCCGACCCACGGCTAGGGCCGTGGGCCCCACCTTGATGACCGTTTCACCATCCAACCCATTCATTAGGTAGGCCAACCCCCTGACGTACCCCCCTCCAAATTTCAGAGAAATCCAACGCTCTGGTGGCCCACACCATAAGAAACAGTATTGATTGAGTGCTCACCATTGAAACTTTTGGTGGCCACGGGAGTTTTGGATCACGATGATATTTGTTTCCTTCCCTTCATCCAGGCCTTGTAACCTTACCAACAGGCTGGATGGAAAGTATACATTATGGTGGGCCCCACATGGGACCCACAGTGATGCTTGTGGCTAATCCACCGTCTGCACGGACGGTGGAGTCCACGGTGGCCAGGGTGTGTGCGTGGGTGAGTGCATTGTGTGTGTGCGTGTGTGAGGGCATTTGAATGCACATGTGCGTGTGCGTGTGTGCGGATATTTATATAAATATGTATATATATTATTACCCTAAATATATATACATACTGTATATATTAATAAATGATAGTGGGCCTTCCCGTGACCCCCGCCATGATGCGTGTGTTGCACCTAAACCGTTCATTAAATTGTTTTATGGCTTGAGCCAAAATGAGCCAGATCCATGGTACAAATGGGCCACCATGACATGTGTATAGGGCCCTTTTACTGATTTAACTTTGGCCATTCATTGAGGCCTACCTTGGTATATATATGAGGACTAAATGGTCACCCATTTGGTACATATAAGGGCTACGGGATTAAGCTCATCTGGCATTATAATGCCCATGGGTTTGGGCCCATTTGACATATGCAATACCCATGGGATTCGGCCCACCTACTCTATATAAAGCCCCTGGGAACAAGCCCATTTGATGTGTATGGGGCACAAAGGGAGTAGCCTAGTTGATATATTTATGTGCATAGGCCCATCTAGCATGTTTAAAGCCCAAGTTGTGAGACCACTTTAATGTATTTCAAGGCCCATGGATCGTGGACCATTGCAATGTACATAAGGCTCATTAGTGAGGCCCATTAATGCAAACCGTTTAGTGAATGTGAGGCCCATGTAATACGACCCATTTGAATATATCTAAGGCCCATGAATCAACGCCTAACGGATGTCCTTAGGGTCCATTGCAATGTACGTTTCTCATGGTTCGTGAAATGATATTTATGGCGAACCGTGCCTGGGAAACAATGTTGGTTTGACGTCCACATTGTATGTACGATGTTGGTTAAATGTCCGCATTGTAATTCTCTTTAGGGCCCATTGATAGGTCCATACCTGTTACTATTCATTGCCTAATAACATGTTTAGAATAATCTCATAACTCATGCCCATACGCATCATATGTATGCTTGATATGAGAATGACTGATCATAGCATACGCCATTGGACAGACCATCTATGGGGCTCGTTAGGTGACTGAGCACCCCACATGATCGCGCAGTACGCGCTGGATTGCTGCATGTTTTGACAGCGTGATTCATGCATCTCGCATACGTATGACTTGATCACTGCACGCCCTAGCAACATCAGGGCCGTGGCTCCACAGGTACATCGTGGATGGCCGTATTGGATACCGGAAATACTTATTCTAGCACTGTGGGCACTTAGGATGTCCTTGGGTGAGAGTCCCAGAACCTTGTTGGTACCAGGAGATGCTCCAACGTCTAGACCGAGTGGATACACGAGCGCCCGAGTGCCAAATACCAGTAGGCCGCATCTCCCACTGTGTCGTGGTCGGTTGGAAGGGGGTGTGGCCTTATCCGCCTGAGTGAGAGGGCTATAAGCTAGGCTGAGTTTGACTAGCTCGCAAATGAGTCCGCTATCGACGAGCCGGGTAGGTATTGGCATACTACTGGTCAGGCGGATAGTGAGGTCTTATCCGCTTGCTTGACTGTGCAGCTAGGGAGGTGGCAGTCTCTGCATGTGTATTGGACCCCGGTGATATCCAGAGAGGAACTATACTGGTATACGCATGTGAGGAATACCGACTTGCTTGGATTGCATTTCGCATATGACATTTGGCTATGTAGGCCTTGCATCGCATCGGTGTGGCCGATGACATTCATATCTTGCATCATGCCTTGCATTACACAGCCTTGGTATATTCATGGACTTACCGCATGCTTCCGCATTGTTCTGACATTGTACACTTGGCGTTTGCCTTACGCACACACTTGCACCATCCTCTAAGCTTTTGAAAGCTTATGCACGATAGTTGCGTGCAGGTAGCGTTGGACGACAGCAGCGCTGAGACAGGAGTGCACATCAGGACCTTTTTGGAGCTTTTGATCACCTTGTATTTCCCTTTCTGCATTGTACTTAAAATTGTTGTTATAGTGGATACGTGGTGATGTTGTTTTGTGACTTGGTTATGTCTGTGGTTATGCTCCTTTACAAAAAAAAATTCATTCTGAAAATCCTCCTTGTAGGATCCCAGGATCGGAATCTGGCATTAGATTATCAGAAGCCGAGAATGGGGCACTACGGAGGCTGTCGACACCGGATTCGGCAATCGGGATTCATGTGAATCCGATTTTCGGGTTTGGGGCGTGACATGTCCCTTACGGGTGAGGGACTCAATCTCGTCCTTCAGATCCACGCAATCGTCCGTGTTATGACTGTGGTCCCGGTGGAAACGACACTATTTCCGTTTATCTCGATGCTCGGGATCAGCTTTCATACAGACTGGCCAATTGAGCAGTCTGTCTCCTCGGATGTCTAGCAGGATCTGTTCGGCGGATGTATTGAGTGGAGTGTAGAGGGAGTAACTTCTATTTTACCTAATTTTAAATCTATAATTTAATATTTTCATGTCTCAACAATGCAAGCCTTTTTTCTTCCCGAGCTCTGAGAATGGTTCAAAGGAGATCAAAGTTACGTGGGCCCCACAATGATGTATTTATTATATCCACATATTTGATCTATTTTTAGAAATCATTTTAGAGCATTAAAAAAAAAAAATCATATACAAAGCTCAAATGGACCACACCAAAAATAGCAGCAAGGATAATGATTTCCATTGTTAAAAAATTAGTAGGGCCCACCATAATGTTTATTTTCCATCCAATTTATTAATAAGGTCAAAATTACATGGATGAAAAGGAAAAACAAATTTCATATTGATGCGAAACTTCTGTGACCTCCAAAAGGGTTTCAATGGTAGAAATTCAATTCTCACAGCTTTTTGCAGTGTGGTCCAAATGATCTTTATATCTGTCCTATTTTTTGGCTCAAGCCTTAAGACGAACTCGCCAAATGGATGAACGGTTTGGATATAACACATACCACATGATGGGACCCACAAAACTTTCTGGCTTATCTACACCAGCTATATAGCTGGTGTGTGGTACACCAGCCAAGCCGCTTCCCCTATCAGGTGGCTTTATATAGCTCCTTTACCATCTTTGCATCTTTCCCCTTTTAAGTTTATGATAAGGGGATTTCCTACTCAGATGCTCCTTGACCAAGCTGCATTTAAGACGATGAGTCACCACCATTTTTATTTGTGAAAACTAACATTGGAGACCAGACGATGAGTCACTACCATCTTTATTTGTGAAGACTAACATTGGAGTCGGGTCTTTTTCCATGAAGTTGTCACCCCGTGACTGTGTTACATATTGACTCAGGGGTCCTTATTGCTACCTGATGTATAATGGTGTGGTCCATAAGATAACACTATATTCTGAAATATGGTTGATAATGTCGGTCCGATGCTTTCTCAAATTCAATTGCAATTATTGATATCAAAATGGAGATATTATTAAAATGCAATTTCTTTCTTCACCATCCTTTTAAAAATGAAATTATCAAAATACAATCTCTAATTTATTTGATTTGATGGTTCCTACTATTTGAATGGTAAAGAAAACTATATACTTCATTAATAATTAAAATTTATTCGCATTTATTATATATTCAAAATAAATATTATTTAATGAGAAATGAAATTTTCATTAGGTAAGATAGAAATGACATTTTCACTTATTATCTAAATTTACCACCACGTTAGTAAGAACTAGGGTTGTACACGAACAAAGTTAGCTCGGTTAACTGGCTCAATTCAACTCGAAAAAGCTCGATTTAACTCAGTTCAAAATTGAGTTTGAGTTAAGTAAAGCTGATTTTTTGAGCTCGAAAAAATTTCGAACTGAGTTCGAGCTTGCCTGAGCTTGACTTGAACTCAGATTGAACCCAACTCGAATCGAATCAGTTCAGTGACTTGGTTACTTTGATATTGATTGTAACACCCCGAACTATTCTGGCCTTTACAACTATTATCCTTATTATTATTATCATAATAATTTTTTAATATAGACTTGATAGGCCATTGGTAGACTATTTATATTGATGGTAAATACTATAAACATAACTACAACTATTAAATAGAAATATTTTAATTACTATCCTTAAATATTATTATTGGTAATGGCCTATACTAGTTGTCATTATCATGATGATTATGATTACTAAATTGGCTAATATTAATTGAATCATCAATGTTAATAAGTACCTCGTAACTATCAAATTAACCCTTTAATTAATTGTACAACTAACTAGGGTCCAAACCCCAAGGTCTGAGTCTAGACCTAGACTCTTGGGTGAAACGCTAAAAACCAAGGTAATCCAAACCCTAGGTTAAGACTTTGACCAAGAATAAAGCTTGAATCTAACAGTATAACTTTACAATTCATGATAGGGTTTGATTTTAAGGAAACATGCATTCTCTAGTGACACGGGTAGGCAGTTCAAAATATAAGGTGATGATTCTTCCCCTTGAGCTTTCCATCTTTCCGTTCGCTTAAGTTATAGTTTTTATTTAAATTTATAAATGATATCTCTATCTTATAGTCACATGTGCTAGCTGGTGGAAATTGAATTACTAAATTGCCTGTTTAATATTTATCCTGCATATTTATTTATGTTTGTTGATTATTTGTGGGTTGCTTATGAAACTTAAACTGGTACATTGGTGGAAAACCCCACCTATATGTGTACACCCATACTTGGGATGTAACTTGATTGATGGTGATTAAAATGGACCTTCGATCTAGTCGTTATTGAATGATGATTTAAATTAACCATTGATGTGGGCCTACCATGTAGGGTTGTTTTGTCCAACGATTTTCAAGGATGGTCTTTTATCGCATGATTTTGATAATCGCCTTATGTGGCTTATTTTGACATTTGCCTTATGTGTCTTACTTTGATATTGCCTTATGTGTCTTTGTCCTAGTAGTTTTTCTATATGATCTCGATGTTTTATACTGTGCAACCATGCGATAGTAAACCCCATATGTTGTAATATGATTGGCCACTAGTTGATGGGTTTCCATTAAGCATCTTGAGATTGTAGTCTCATGGGCCAGGGATGGTGGTAATGGGATACTATGCCCAAGCCGTCGGCCTACGCTGGGCTATGTGCTCCCCGTAGTGACCTTTGAGCTTATTTAAATTGGCTGGTTGTAACTAGACTAATAATGGTTTGGTTAATCATGCATTCATAGCATATTGGTGATGACGGGTGGCTAATTCTGGATGCTGTAGCACGTACCCTAGAGTTATTGGGGTATCATTTCGATAGCTCCCAGACCATCGACTATCGACCCCTGTCCGACTTGATGATTTTCCCAGGTTGATGAATTGCATGGGCGACAAGCCCAAGTCCGACTGGATGTGCATCCCCAGGTCGATGTGCATTCATGCATCCATGTATTTAAAAAGACTGCATCTGTATTGTTTGATTTGCCTTGTTGCTTTATAACTATGCTTACCTAATGCGGCGGTGTGTAATCTTGAGGGGAATTCACACTGAGCTGGTCACTCATCCATCAAATATACAACCGTACAGGTAGAACAGGTGACCCAGATGATGTATACGTTCAGACTTGATGAGGAGCTGTGCACAGGTGCTATGGATGCACGGCCGTATTGCTAAGAGGAGTCGCGTGATCATGCGGCTTATATGTTTTCTGTTATTCCTTATGTATGCAAATTTTGTATTTGTTATTGTTGAGACATTAATTTGTATAAGTCATTATGGGCAACTACTTGTATATTCTAAATGAAATAAAAAATTTTCTTTATGCTGATTTGTCTATTCTACGCTCATATGCTTACTCTGATAAAGAAAAAAATATATACTTGAATTTGACTATCCTTTAAGGTTAACACTCGGGTTTTTGGAAAACGAGTCATATACTCGGGTCCTGAAAACACGGGGCATTACAGTTGGTATCAGAGCATGGTTTGGACAAACTTGGCCTTGGAAAATGATCTTATACAAGCCTTAAATGTCTCAGTTAGGACATTTGAAATTAGAAACTTGAACTTAGGTGAATCTTCCTTAGACTTAGGATGAGAATATAGAAACCCGAACTTAGGTTCCCTTAGAAGTTATTCGGATGACAAATCTAAACTTATATGAAATTTCATCTGGACTAAGGACAATTTACGAACATAAACCTTGTAGGAGTAACTTTACCCATCATAAAGTATAGTAGACCAAACATTGGCACTCTATAAACTCGAGGAGTCTAATTTGGAATTGATGTTGAACTCCCTAAAGCGTCTCTTTAGTAAGAGACAATGAAATAAATTTAGATATTATAGGAAATTCTCTACTCTCCATATCATATATTAAATTAAACCCAAATACTCACATAAGCTAAGAAAAATTGTTAGGAGTGTAACTTGAATTCCCTAATACATTTCGTTAATTGGAAATAACAATTCTCAGAAATTCTAGTGCTTAGAATTAACTAGAGATAAAGTTAATACAAAATTTAGGTAAGTTTCCAAACATAGGCTAAGCATGTCGAGTCTAGATTTGAAAACCTTGGATGAACTCAACAAATTTCAAACTCAAACTTCCATGTAGGAATTTGGTTATGAAAATTTTAAGTGGTGCACTAGGTGATCAGAGTGCGCGCTGGAAGCGTGATGGTCATTCCCGCCCATTCACATAAACTTTTGGGGCTCTCATTGAAAATTTTGAAGATCACATGATATTTTCCATGAGTCTGGAAGAATCAGGATCACGAGTTGATGGAACCATACTTAAGTGATATTGCGCTGTTTGAGTCAAATTCTAAGTCCTAGCAAATCTCAACGATCTCAATGCCCTGATCAGGTAGAAGATCGAGATTTAACAGGATTATAAATAGATACCAAAATCCTCTGTCCTGCGCAGACAGATGATCGATGTATCGGGCTCAAACCTACTATGACCATCTATTCATGTTCACCTGAACATTGGAAATTTGAAATCTTTAAGGGGGGTAGGTTATAATGACTCTTGTTCTAGTAGTGAGTTATGAGCACTTATACAAATAACCTTAATGTAGAAAACAAGCGAATGCATATAGACATCATAAGATAAATTGTGTTGAATCTCGAGGGAGAGATTTTCTTTAAGGGAGGTAGATTGTAACACCCCGAACTATTCTGGCCTTTACAGCTACTACCCTTATTATTATTATCATAATAATTTTTTAATATAGACTTGACAGGCCATTGGTAGACTATTTACATTGATGGTAAATACTATAAACATAACTACAATTATTAAATAGAAATATTTTAATTACTATCCTTAAATATTATCATTGGTAATGGCCTATACTAGTTGTCATTATCATGATGATTATGATTACTAAATTGGCTAATATTAATTGAATCATCAATGTTAATAAGTACCCCGTAACTATCAAATTAACCCTTTAATTAATTGTACAACTAACTAGGGTCCAAACCCCAAGGTCCAAGTCTAGACCTAGACTCTTGGGTGAAACCCTAAAAATCAAGGTAATCCAAACCCTAGGTTAAGACTTTGACCAAGAATAAAGTTTGAATCTAACAGTATAACTTTACAATTCATGATAGGGTTTGATTCTAAGGAAACATACATTCTCTAGCGACACGGGTAGGCAGTTCAAAATATAAGGTGATGATTCTTCCCCTTGAGCTTTCCATCTTTCCATTAACTTAAGTTATAGTTTTTATTTAAATTTATAAATGATATCTCTATCTTATAGTCACATGTGTTAACTGGTGGAAATTGAATTGCTAAATTGCCTGCTTAATGTTTATCCTGCATATTTATTTATGTTTGTTGATTATTTGTGGGTTGCTTATGGAACTTAAACTGGTACATTGGTGGAAAATCCCACCTATATGTGTACACCCATACTTGGGATGTAACTTGATTGATGGTGATTACAATGGACCTTCGATCTAGTTGTTATTGAATAATGATTTAAATTAACCATTGATGTGGGCCTACCATCTAGGGTTGTTGTGTCTAACGATTTTCAAGAATGGTCTTTTATCGCATGATTTTAATACTCGCCCTATGTGGCTTATTTTGACATTTACCTTATGTGTCTTACTTTGATATTGCCTTATGTGTCTTTGTCCTGGTATTTTTCCTATATAGGCTCGATGTTTTATACTGTGCAACCATGCGATAGTAAGCCCCATATGTTGTAATATGATTGGCCACTAGTTGATGGGTTTCCATTAAGCATCTTGAGATTGTAGTCTCATGGGCTGGGAATGGTGGTAATGGGACAGTATGCCTGAGCCGTCGGCTTACGCTGGGCCATGTGCTTCCCGTAGTGACATTTGAGCTTATTTAAATTAGCTGGTTGTAACTAGACTAATAATGGTTTGGCTAATCATGCATTCATGGCATATTGGCCATGACGGGTGGCTAATTCTGGATGTTGTAACATGTGCCCTAAAGTTGTTAGGGTATTGTTTCGCTAGCTCCCAGACCACTGACTATCGACCCCTATCTGACTGGATGATTTTTCCAGGTCGATGAATTGCATGAGCGACGAGCCCAAGTCCGACTGGATGTGCATCCCCAGGTCGATGTGCATTCATGCATCCATGGATTTAAAAAGACTGCATCTGTATTGTTTGATTTGCCTTTTTGCTTTATAACTATGCTTACCTAATGCGGCGGTATGTAATCTTGAGGGGAATTCACACTGAGCTAGCCACTCATTCATCAAATATACAATCCTACAGGTAGAACAGGTGACCCAGATGATGTATACATTCAGACTTGATGAGGAGCTGTGCACAGGTGCCCTGGATGCACAGCCGTATTGCTAAGAGGAGTCGCATGGTCATGCAGCTTATATGTTTTCTGTTATTCCTTATGCATGCAAATCTTGTATTTTTTATTGTTGAGACATTGGTTTGTATAAGTCATTATGGGCAACTACTTGTATATTCTAAATGAAATAAAAAATTTTCTTTATGTTGATTTGTCTATTCTACGCTCATATGCTTACTCTGATAAAGGAAAAAAAATACACTTGAATTTGACCATCCTTTAAGGTTAACACTCGGGTTTTTAGAAAATGAGTCATATACTCGGGTCCTGAAAACACGGAGCATTACATTGATGTTGCTCGCTAAACGTTTAATGAAATGACTCAATAAAGTATGGCCGGTGGCAAGAAAGGTATGTATATGAAACAAATAATTTTTTTTTCCTTCATTTTTATGTTGCTTATAAGGTATTTGATGAAATACCTGTGTAAGACCCGTATCCTAGTTTGTAATGTTCCGTCAACTCCCGCGATCCTTCCGGTCGAATTCGGTAATCCTCAACCACTTTCTGATGTTTGTGCGCGATCCTAAGCTGAGACCTGTATGCCAAAGATGGCTAAAAATTGAAACCTATACCTTAACGACCGCGCCGTCGCCGCGGTTCTAATGCCGCGACTCGCACACCGATCCGATACCCAGTCTAAAAGATGTCAGTCTGCGTCCGTTCCGAAGAAACACCGTATGTTGCGAATTACGAGAGAATCTCTACGAGATGTCCCATCAATCAATGTCAAAGTACAACCATACCTCAAGTACAAGCCCCATCCCTCCTTTTTCCCTCAAGTCAACTCTCTTTCCACCTCACCATCTCACTTTATAAAAATTTCAACCATAACCATCCCTCTTTTACCCATTTTTCAAACCAACGCATACTTCATTAATTACACCCATCACTCCAACTATATCTTTTATTATTCTCTCTCATTTCTTAAAATCTCCCAAGCTAAAAAATTTTCATACGTCCAAGCCTCCTAACTCTCTCCCAAATCACAAGTGTGGCCCACTCTCTCATCTCTCATCCTCACCATCAAAGGTCCATCATCCACCGTCCAAAGCAAAGACAATGAGCTAAGGAGGCTAGGGGAGCAAGAAGGAAGCCAAGAGGTGGGTGATCCACCATTGAATTCTTTTTAGGGACCACTTATTAGTGGGACCCATTTTTGATGTATGATTTGCATTATGTGGGGCCCATAGTGGCAGGGCCCCACCATCACCGTCTTTTTTTCTCTCTTTCTCTCTCTCTCTTTCTCTCCTTATCCTTCTCCTAAAATGAAGTGGGCCCCACCGATTCATGATAAATCTACTCCATCCATCAAATGGTGTGGCCCATTACATCTTAGATAAATGATATATATATATATATATATATATATATATATATATATATGTACATGCAAGGTGGGCCATGATTATGTGGGACCCACCTTGGTAAACGTGGACCACGTGCATGTGGGAGCCACCATGATGTAGTGTTTATCCAGGCCGTCCAGCGTCCAGGGACACTGGACGAGCGTGGTGTGCATGGAGCGTGTGTACTGACATGTAGGGTACTAACGAACTGACAAAAGAAAGAAAAAGGAAAAGTAAATGGTGGGCCACTGATGCAGGCCCCACATTGATGTATGTGCTTGATCTAAGTCGTCCACCACCTTCCTCAGACTATTTTAGGCGTTGAGCTGAAATTTGGGACCAATCCGTTCTCAGGTGGGCCACACCATCTAAAATCATGTAGAGACATGCCTGAACATATAAAAGTATTTGGTGGGGCCTACCTGAAATTTGGATGCATCTTAAACTTGGACTGAACGGTCCACCACGTGGGACACACATATTAGACATTTTGGATCATCTTATTGTGGGCCCCATATTTTTTTTAAAAAAAAAAAGAGAAAGAAAAGGGAAAGGAAACGGTGGGCTGCTCCAACATGGCCCCACCTTGATGTATATATTTAATCCAAGCCATCCATTATATTCTCGGGATCATTTTAAGCGTTGAGCCGAAAAATGAGACCGATCCAATTATCTGGTGGGCTGTGGCATTAAGAATACTAGTATTTTCCTTTAAAACTTGGAAAAATGATTGCTGAGGTCCACCAGAAGCTTGGACCCACATGAAACTTGTTTTGGACCCTTAATTTTGTGGGGCATACATAATGGACAGTTTGGATTGTAAATAAACACTTTGGTGGGCCCTACATGGGACCCACTATGGTATGTGTGGCTTACCACACCGTCCACAACAGTAGGTGGTGACACCCACTGTGATGCAAGTATTTCACTCACGCCATCCGTCCACGGCAGTGGACGGTGGCCCCCACCTAGTATATGCATTGTGTCCACGCCGTCCATCACTGTGGGCCCTGGCCCACGTGACGTTATGAACAAGTTTGGATGGCATTAAACATTACAATGGTCCCGTGTTGGGTAGAAAATATACATTTTAGTGGGCCCTGGGACTATATGACCTTATCAACAGGTTTGAATGGAAAATAAACATTTTGGTGGGCCCATTGCTACATGGCCTTATCAACAGGTGGGATGTAAAATAAACATTTTGGTGGGCCCCTTGCCACACGGCCTTAACAACAGGTTGGGTGGCAAATAAGCATTTCAGTGGACCCAGGATTGGATGGAAAATAAATGTTATAGTGGGCCCACATGGGAGCCTACCATGATGCATGAGTTTCATCCAAACCGTCCAACCATTTTGAGATCATCTTAAGGCCATTGTAGAGGCCCATCTTAATGTATTTGTGGCCCGCCCACTAAGGCCCACTTTGTTATTTATGGGCCCATGTGTGTAGGCCCATTTGAAGTATTTGTGGCCCATTGTTGAGGCCCACCTTGGTATATATAAGGCCTATGTGATTAGGCCCATTTGATGCACATAAAGCTCATGTGATTGGGGCTCATTTTTAATGCATACTGAGGCCCATGGGTTATGACTCATTGCAAAGGACCTACGGCCCATTGGTGAGGCTCATTGAGGTGATCCATTTGATGAATGTAGAGCCCATATGATACGGCCCAAATTGATGTACTTTAGGCCCAATTGGGGGCAACTAGGTCCATTGCAATGCGTGATCCCTAATGGCATATGATGATGTTTATAGCAAGTAATGCCTTGGGAACAATGATGGTTAGATGCCCACATTGTAAGGATGACGACGGTTAAATGTCCGCACCATCACTCTCCCTAGGGCCCACTAATAGGCCCATATTGTAGTCTACAAGCCATTTAGGCCCATCTTCATTTTGAGCAAAGCCCACCTATTACGTATATTAGGCCCATGTGCAGGGCCCGCCTATTTTGTATTTAAGGCCCGTGGAAGTAGCCCAATGAGATGCATTTACGACCCTTGTGCCAAGGCCCATGGCGATATATATGCAACCCACGAGTGAGGCCCGATGTGATGAAATTATGACCTATGATGATGTATATTAGACCTTGTATGAGGCCCGTTGTGATGTGTATCCAGCCCGTGGTTAGGGCCAATATGATATTTTTATGCCCCATCTTGATATATTAGTGTGGTCCATTGATGCAGCCTACTTGATGTGAATGAGGCCCATGCGCAGGGCCCACCTATGAAATATATTAGGCCCATGTGAACGACCCATAGTGATGTATTTTTTACCCAGTTGATAAGGCCTATAGTGATGTATTTGTAGCCTGTATAGCGAGGCCTGTCATAATGTATATGTAACCCTTGTGTGAGGCCCATGTGAGAGGCCCATGTGAGAGACCCATTATGGTGTGCATTAAGCTCTTAAGTGGGACCCATGGTGTTGTATATTTGGCCCTTGTATGAGGCCATGGGTCCACTATATGTTAGGCTTTATGTGGGTCATTCCTTGGGACATTGGTTAAATGTCCACATTGTCGAGGCCGATTGTTGATATTGACTATGAGTATGTGATAGCATAGCATCATGATACATGCCCATACACATCATCTGCATGTTTGTTATGAGTTGTGGTTGATCATTGCATATGTCATTGAATCTGTTGATATGAGACTCCCTGATAGGCGGAGGTTACCTCACATGAGCGTACGACATGCGCAGGATTGATGCATGACTGGATTGTGTGACTCATGCATCTTGCATTGTGTGTTATACGCCCTAGCGACATCAGGGTCGTAGCCTCCACAGGATATCGTGGATGGCCAGACGGGACACTGAAAATATTTGGTTCTAGCATACGGGCGCCATAGATGTCCCTGGGTGAAAATCCCTAAACCTCCGTGGCCAGGAGATGACTCTAACGTCAAGACTGAGTGGATATATGAGTGCACGAAGGCCGAATACCAGGAGGCCGTGTCTCCCACTGTGTCGTGGTCGGTTGAAAAGGGGTGTGACCTTACCCGCCTGAGTGAGAGGGCAATGTCTAGGTTGAGTTTGACCAGCTTGAGGAATGGGTCCGCTATCGACGAGCCGGGCTTGATATTGGCAGGCGGATAGTGATGTCTCCTCCACTTACCCAGTTGTGCGATTGGATAGGGACGACAAGCTGGCGTAGAGTGTAATAGACCCCGGTGATGATCCCCGAGATGAACTGTACTGATATGTGGATTTAGTGAGCAGGAGTTGCATACTCATTAATTCACTATTCACTCGGGCTGGTGGTATGCAACTATTTATCACGTGTACCTTCGCAATGACCATGATTTCGGTTGGGGCGCGCGACTAACCTGAGATTAGGAGTTTACTACATTGAGTCTAACTATCCAAATTTAGGTATGAGACTGGTTTGGATAGAAGTCCCTTATGGTGGATCCCGTAGCCTGCGATACTATGTACTATCATCCCGACATCACACTCCAGCATGGTCATTCCATTAGCACCACATATTGCATATTGTATTATATCCTCGGCATATGGCATTTTGGGTTGTTATGTTTCTATATTCCTGTGACTTAGATGAGAGTGATGATATTTGTTAGCTCTTCCGAATTGTATATTGCATTATATCCTTGTCATCCGATATTTGATTATATATGACTCATCATTTGTATAGCTGTCTTATATTGCGTATTCTGATATTGATTGACTCATGGACATGTCCGTATTTCTGCTTACTCTGTTATCGTATGATTTATGATCTTGTTTGTATTTCGGTTTACTCTGATAATTTCTGCTCTTGTCAGTATTTCTGCTTATTCCGACATTGTATGATTTATGAATTATCAGTGTTTCCGGTATTGTATGATTAAGGCACTGTATTGAATACTTGATACTTACCTTATGCACACACTTACACCACCCTCTAAGCTTTCTATAAGCTTATGCACGATAGATGCGTGCAGGTAAAGTTAGGTTGCAGCAGCGTCGAGCTTAGAGCGTGCAGTGGTCTTTCGAAGCTTGATTTTGATATATGTATTTCCCTTTCAGTATTGTACTCAAATGATTATATTAGTGGATATGTGATGATGATGTTACCTTTGTGAATTGGGTAATCTTGTGGTTATGCTTATTACGAGTTAATTGTACAAAAAAAACCTCCTTGTAGGATCTTGGGATCGGAATCTAGCATATGAATGCTAGGAGCCGAGAATGGGGTACTACGGAGGCTGTTGGCACTGGATTCGGTGATCGGGATTCCTTTGAATCCGATTTCTGAATTTGGGGCGTGACAACCTGTAAAACCACTGTTGCTATTTTACATACGGTGAGATTTTAAAGGTACAATCTATGTGTTTGTGAAAATGCTGCACAAGAAAACTCGGCTCAATCTTGACTCGAACTCGACTCAAACTGGGATCAAGCCGCTGACTAAACATAGCCGAGCTAGCCAGTCAAACTCGATGACCGAACCGAGCCGAGGTCAAGTTGTGCCCAGCTCAACTTGGTTCGACTCATATACACCTCTAGTAAGAACCAAGTCTATAAAGCAATGTGGGTGGAACCCACCCTGTCTATCAATTAGACTACTTTGTAATTTAAAGCCAAGAGGCATGACTGCCATAATTGAACCCACCCTATCTACCAATTAAACTACCTTGTTTGTAATCTAAAGCCAAGAGGCATGACTGCCCAAAACTTACGTACCCATACCATTAGAAAAAGGTTGAGATGGAACACCCACCACTAATTTTGTTTGAGGCCTACTGAGTTGTTTGTAAGCCATCCATCCCATTCAACTCAGGGGAGCCAATTAGTTGTTACCTACGGTGGGGCTCACATTGATTATGTATTGTATATCCACACTATTTATCTATTTTCCAATCGTCTCAAAAATTAAGCAAATACAAATCTCATGTGGACCACACCACAAGAAGCACCGGTGATTGAATGCCCCACCATTAAAAACATTTTAGGGTCCATATAAAATTTTTGTAATGTTTATTTGCCATCCCACCTGTTGATAAAGTCAACCAGACAAGGATGAAGGGAAAATACAAAGATCGGCTTGATCCAAAACATTCATGGACCACAAAAAGTTTTTAATGGTGATTCACCATTGTTTCCAAAAGTATGGTCCACCTGAAATTTGGATCTCCTTAAGTTTCGGGATTGCACCCTAAAATGAGATGGAAAAATAGAAGAACAAATATATTTATATATACAACAAATACATCATGGTGGGCCTTACATGGTCAGGGTAATACTTGAAAAACACATAATCCACTCCTAACTAGTCATACCATGTGAATTTAGAGGTCTTAGTAATAATATTTTATAGTGGCTTACTTAAGGTTTGAATCAGCCAGATTTTTTATTTTTATTGGTTAAAAGCTAAATAAGGAGCAGGGAATTTATATATAAGATAGTCAAAAGTTTTTATTTTTATTTTTAATTATTAATTTATTGGTGATTAGTATTAGAAAATATAATTATTATAATTATCCATGTCATTGAATGATTTTGTGCATTCAAACACTTGCTCAGACAAGATAAGCCAGCCGGACGCAGATTAGCTACTAACAGGAGTAGCCATACTGCTATTGAAGTGATGTCCCCAAGTTCAGTGAAGCCCACCATAATATACGTGTTGTATCCACACCATCTATTCATTTTGAAGAGATCATTTTAAGAAATGAGACAAAGAATGAGTCAGATCTAGAGCAGTAGTGGACCCCACCACAGAAACTAGTGGGGAGAGTGAGGCCTACCATTGAAACTTTTCTAAGGTCCACCAGGATGTTTATTTGAGATCCAACTTGTTCATAAGTTGTCACAAACGCAAAAGAAAGGCAAACAAAATTACCAGCTTCATTAGAAACTTTTGTCGCCCTTAGATGTTTTTAATGGTGAGTGCCACTCTCCCCACCATTTTCCATGGTGGGGTCTACTAGAGCTCTGGATATGAATCATTCTTTGGATTGTGCCCTAGTATGATCTCTCCAAATGGATGGACATCGTGGATACAAAACATACATCATGGTGGGGCCCACAGTTTTTGATGACGTCACTTCCATAGCTCAATCCAACTACTCAACCTGTCCGGAGCTGAAGTGATGTCACCAACTTCTGTGGGCCCACCATGATGTATATTTTTTATCTACACTATCCAACCATTTGGAGAGATCATATTAGGTCATCATCCAAAGAATGAGTCAGATCCAAAGCTCGGGTGAACCCCACCATAGAAAGCTGTGGGGACAGTGACGCCCACCATAAAAAATATCTAAGGGCCAAGCTGATATTTGAGTTTTCCCTTCTTTCAAACCTACTTTAATACATGAATAAGTTGGATCTCAAATAAACTTCCCCTACACCATCTAGTGGCTGGTGGTCGGTGCATTATGGGCCCACCATGATGTATATGTTTTATCTATTCTGTTCATCCATTTTTTAAGATCATTTTAGGGATTTATTTTTAAAACTGAGAGGGATGTAAATCTCAAATGGACCACACCACAGGAAAACAATAGTGATTGGATATCCATTGTTTAAATCCTCCTAAGGCCCATTGTACTGTTTATTTGACATCCAATCTGTTGATTATGTCATAAAGACCTAGATGAAGGGAAAAAAACAAAGATCAACTTGATCCAATATTTTTATGGTCCCTAAAAAGTTTTTAACTGTTGATGTTCATTCAACACTGTTTCATGTAATGTGATCCACTTACCATTGGGATTTAATTCGTTATTTTTGTGATATCATGAAATGATCTAGAAAAATAGATGAAAGGAATGGATGAAACACATACATCGTGGTGAGGGCCACATAGCACCGACCATCAGCCATTGGCTGGTGGCAGGGAGAGTAGCCAATCCGTTTCTGGCTTACAAAGGTTGGTAACGGGCGTCCGAGCTCTTTCTAATCTCATTGGAAGTTGAAAATGACTCGCTCTCACGCGGTTTCTAGCCAAAGTCTATTTCATGCATGCTTTTTCTCAATCTCACGGGAAGTTGAAAACGATTTGCTCTTACGCGTTTTCCAGCCATCGCTTTCGGGACCATCTTGGATACTTCCACCCCCTACGGCCGGCCGACAACTAGGATCCATACACGTGGCACATGGACTGCTCCAGTAAGTTTGGCCAAGGGTTTTTTTTTTTCTTTTTCTTTCATCTATTTGTTTTGTAGATTGTGGCCTACCTGATGATAGGATGGTCCACCTTATGGACATCTTGGATCACGTGCACGCATCACGTGTTGACACATGAGTGGACCTATACACACGTGTGGAGTCCCTCCTAATGCAGTTTTTCCATCAATCTTTCTGCTTGAAGATTGAAGTTATTAGAGAGTTGACTGACCTCAAGTTTTGGCCAGATGATCTATACATTGAGCCCCACTCGATAGACAGTTCCGATGTCATATATATATATATATATATATATATATATATATATATATATATATATATATATGGAAAAGGTACTATGCGCTCGACCTCACGATTAGTTCCCGTGAGGTCAAGCTATGTGGGCCCCACTGTGATGCGTGTCGACCATCAATACCGTGCATTTGATGGGTCCCCTTTAAATTATGGGATATCCCAAAAATAGCTGTATACAGAACTCAGGTGGGCCATACCATCTAAAATCATGTAAAGACACCGTTAAAACATATAAAAGCACTTTGTGGGGCCCACTTGAAATTTGGATGCGTGTGAAACTTGGTCTGAACCCTCATCCAAGTGGGGCACACATAATGGATGGGCTGGATTTTCAAACCACATCTCGGTGGCTCCAAAAAATTATTATGAATGTTTTAATGGTGCACGGCCCCTCTCCACTTCTGTATGTGGTGTGGCCCACACAAGTCACGAATTGACTTGATTTTTGAGACCTAAGCCCAGGATGGAATGGTGCATCTGACTAATGGGGTAGATGTTTGAAACGCATTATGGTGGGGCCCACATAGCTCGACCTTGACTAATGGGACATACTCGTGAGGTCCATCGCATAATACCTTTTCCCATATATATATATATATATGGAAAAGGTACTATGCGCTCGAGCTCACGACTCCATCCCATGAGGTCGAGTTGTGTGGGCCCCACCGTGATGCGTTTTGAACATCTACCCCATCAATTAGATGCACCATTCCATCATGGACCTAGGTCTCTAAAATCAAGTCAATCATTGACTTGTATGGGCCACACCACATACAGAAGTGGAGAGGGGTCGTGCACCATTAAAACATTCATAATCAGTTTTTGGGTCCACAAAGATGTGGTTTGCAAATCCAGCCCATCCATTATATGTGTCCCACTAGGATTAGGAGTCATACCAAGTTTCAGCAGCATTCAAAACTCAGGTGGGCCCCACCAAGTGTTTTTATATGTTTTAATGGTATCTTCACATGATTTTAGATAGTATGGCCCACCTAAGTTCCGTTTATAGCTGATTTTTGGAATATCCCATAATTTAAAGGGGACCCATCAAATGCACGGCGTTGATGGTCAACACGTATCACAGTAGAGCCCACACAGCTTGACCTCGGGATAAGCACATAGTACCTTTTCCCATATATATATATATATATATATATATATATATATATATATATATATATATATATATATATATATATATATATGAGAAATACTCACACACAACTAGTTGGACCGTCCAACTAGCTGTCTGAATTAAATGCTAATTAATGTTAATAAATGATGCGTATAGAAAAGTTAATTAAAAAGGGGAGGAGTTGCTGGCTTGGGATGGCCGCAACATGGTGTTTATGTAAAATCCACTCCCTCCATTTGATAAGTCACCCCATGTTGTATCCAGAACTTGAAAATCAACCCCAGATGTGGTTGAAGTACACCACAGGATCGATAATAATGTGGAGGGAAAGCTAACCCTTGAAATTGTTTTCCTTGGTATTGCCCACTTGAATCACGTATGGGCCCGCATTTTGTGCATCAGGCCTATCATTTGGTGTGACGTCTAATGGTTGAAGTGGATTTTACATTCTCATCACGTTGAGCCCAGTAACAACCAAGGGTCGAGGTCTGTCCCAATTGTTTCCATTAGTATGGCCCACTTGAATCATGTATCAGCTTGATTTTTTCATAATCTGAGCCCTACATGGAATTACACATCCAATGATTGGAGTGGATCTCATAGTACACATCACGGTGGGCCCAATACAAAATATAGGGTGTGCATTGCAATTAACAGTTAGGTCTTAGAAACGTTGGACGTTACCGAGAAGTGGGACTGGAACCTTGTTACCTGAATGATGAGTAGTGAGGTGCTTCCCAGACCGTGGGGCCCACCTTCATATATGAGTTGTATATCCATGTCATGCATCAGTTTCTATGCGTAATCTTAGCATATGTTCTAAAAAACGAAGCAGATATAACCAAAAGAAGCAATAGACATTGAGAGCCTGCCATTAAAAACTTCGAAGGCCCATCCTAATGATTTTTTTGAAATATAACTTGTTGAGAAGGTAAGAAAGACCTGACTATAGGGAAAACACGCATATAAGCTTGATCCAAAACTTTTGTAGCCCCGGCGAAGTTTTAATGGTTAATCACAACTGTTCACTGTGGTGTGGTCCACTTGAGATTTGGATCTACTTCATTTTTGAGATCATGCCCTAAATTGATCTGGAAAAACTAATGTACGTCCTGGATATACAAAGAATATATGAACGTAGCCCCACGGTCAGTGAAACACCCAATACGGTGTGACCTAGGTTATAAACTGACTCGGATTGGGCAGTGACACCCAAGCTAGTGCCGTGTTGACCTGGCAAATTCTGTGGGTCAATCATGATGAATGTATTATATCTATACTGTTCATCCATTTTCTTAAATTATTTTAGTGCATGAGCCCAAAAATCATTAGGATCCAAAACTCAAATGGACCACACCACAAAAAGCAGTTGCGTCAATGACCCCACCGTTCAAATCTTCCTAAGGCTGACTATGATGTTTATTTGACATCTTACCTGTTCATGAGGTCACAAAGACATGGATGAAGGAAAAACGATAATATCAGCTTGATCCAAAACTTGTAGCTCTTAAGAAATCTTTAATGGTGGGCGTTCAATCCTCATTGTGTGGTTAACTTAAGAGTTGGATCTGTATCATTTTTTAGGTTACTGCTCTAAAATGATCAGAAAAATGGATGGTCAGCGTGGATAAAACTCATACATCATGGCTCATGGAGCCTTCTCTAAGTAGCAGAGGAGTACGTTCGTTTCCATTATTGTACCGGAGGAGATATATTTAAACAAGGGACATACATTTAATGAGGAGATAGAAAAGAGGAAGGTGTTTCTTTCCGAAGAAAATGAGATCACTAAAACAAAGTACATATGTTATGTGTTTGGACCAAGCGTGGCATATGTAAGACATCCATTAGGTAACATCTCTTGTAAGCAGGTGAAGATAATTTTTTATGGTGACCAATAATATAATATTCTTCTGAAAAAATTAGACAGTTAGAAATCCATTCCAACTGTCCATATTCAACTTACAAGTGTGGCTATAGCAATGAGAACCATTTAATAATTTTTAGTAGATAAATTTTAATTAATGAACTTTATTTGATAATCTTTAAGATGTAAATTTCATCACACATATATAAGACATGGTGTCACACATTCTCACATAGTATACTACATTGATTTGAAAATGAAATTTGTGTTATTTAATACACAGTTAGTTGGACCAAATTGAATGGTCTAACTAGTTATGTTTAAGCATTACTCTGTATATATAAAAAGAAATGCTCACACAGCTAGTTAAACCATTTACATCAGTCCAAGGGTTGTGCATTAAATTACATAAGTATTTCTTTTTATTTACATGTAATGCTTAACTATGAACGGCCATGTTACATAAAGTGTTACATGGATAGGAATATGTGTCAAAGATCTACCTCCTTTATCAAACATGGTTCCCTAATTAAATTTTATTTGCTAAAAATTTATAAATGGGCTTTATAGTTGAATCCACACATGTAAGTTACGAACTAAATTATTAGATTGAGTTTTTAACCGCCACTTTTCCTGTATAAAAATATTATGTACTATTGAAAAGAAATATATATTTTTTATACCTTTCATATACGTACAATGAACTCTATTTGATTAACGGATTGGATTTCTTACCTATCTGATACATTATCCAAACCCATCACACGTGCACACCTTACATGGTTGTCTCACTTTTTTTTTTTTTTTTTTTGAAAAAAACCTGTTCCTCCTATCTCTCTCTCCACATTTAATGCTCTCTCTCTCTCCCTGTGCCGTGGCAGACGTAAATTGCCTCTTAACCTTCCGCCACTTCCGGCCATAGGAAGCTAGTGGCCCACTATGATATTTGTGATAAATCTATTCCGTCCAACCGTTTTTTTAGATCGTGTTCGGACTTGGGTAGAAAAATAAGACAAATCAAACACTTTGGTAGCCACACAATAGGAAAATCTGCATATTGAATTGAAAATACAAAATTATTAGCATGATCCAAAACTTTTGTGGCCCGTCCTACCATGATCTTGTATAACATTTGATAGTCTCCGTGCATCAGTACTCTTCCGGAGTGTTTTCAAAGGGGGGTGGATTAGATTTTACCTTGACAATGGGGCCCACCTTGATGCACATGTTATACATCCACCCTATCCATCAATTTTTATTGATCATTTTTGGACTTGTTCAGTTGTTCTCATTATTTAATGCTCACCTTCAAAACTACTCGGGTTCCACCTATGGCCCATGCAATGTTTATTTACCATCTAACCTTTTGAAAAGCTCTATCACCTGGTTGTAGTAAAAATACAAAGATCAACTTAATTTAAAACTTTACGGTGAACAGTAAGTTTTTAATGGCCCATCACCATTGTTTCTAATGATTTAGTCCACTTTAGGTTTGAAAAAGGTATTGTGCGCTAGACCTCACGATAAGCTTCCGTGAGGTTGAGCTATGTGGGCTCCACCATGATGCGTGTTGGCCATCAACATCGTGTATTTAATGGGTACCCTTTAAATTATGGGATATCTCAAAAATCAGCCGTATACAGAACTTAGGTTGGTCACACCATTTAAAATCATATGAAGACACCATTAAAACATATAAAAGCACTTGGTATGGCCCACCTGAGTTTTGAATACTGTTGAAACTTGGTCTGAACCCTCATCCAAGTGGGACACACATTGGATGGGTTGGATTTGCAAACCACATCTCGATGGGCCCAAAAAATGATTATAAATGTTTTAATGGTGCACAGCCCCCCTCCACTTCTATATGTGGTCGAGAGCATAGTACTTTTGGGCCACACCACATAGTACCATTCTATCGTGGGCTTAGGTCTTAAAAATCAAGTTAACCCTTGACTTGTATGGACTATATATATGGAAAAGGTACTATGCCACTCGCCCTCGCGATAAGATCCCATGAGGTCGAGCTATGTGGGCCCTACTGTGATGCGTGTCAACCATTAGCACCGTGCATTTGATGGGTATCCTTTAAATTATGGGATATCCCAAAAATCAGCCGTATACGGAACTCAGGTGGGTCATACCATCTAAAATCATGTGAAACACCGTTAAAACATATAAAAGCATTTTGTGGGGCCCACCTGAGTTTTGAATGCTGCTGAAACTTGGTCTGAACCCTCATACAAGTGGGACACACATAATGGATGGTCTGGATTTGCAAACCACATCTTTTGTGGGCCCCAAAAATGATTATGAATGTTTTAATAGTGCATGGCCCCTCTCCACTTCTGTATGTGGTGTGGCCCACAAAAGTCACGGATTGACTTGATTTTTAAGACTTAGACTCACGATGGAATGGCGCATCTGACTGATGGGGTAGATGTTCAAAACGCATCACGGTGGGGCCCACACAGCTCGACTGCATGGGACAGAGCCCTGAGCTCGAGCGCATAGTACCTTTTCCCACACACACACACACACACACACACACACACGTCTGTTATAGAGTGAGCTCCTCGTTCTGAGTCGTTTGCTGAATGTTGGAGTGAAGATGGAAGGTATGCATATAATGAAGGAGAGAGAGAGGCCCAATCCGGGCAGCATAGAGGCGGGCCCCACAGAGAAAGAATGACTACTGTTTCATGTGGTGTGGTCCACCTGCAATTTTTGGGGCATGCCTTAAAATAAGCTCACAAAAAGGATGACAGAGAGGATATAAAATGCATTAAAGCGGGCCTTAAGAATTTTTTAATGGTAAACGTTCAATTACCGCTATTTTCCTACAGCGTGATTCGCCTTAGATTTCGATCAACCTCATTTTTGGGCTCATAACCTAAAATAATGATATAAAATGGATGGATGGCATGGATAAACGTATATATATCATTGTGTGGCCAAAGAGTACCGTCCAGTATCGATCGTGAAGTGTTACGCAATCCCGATTATGGAGCTGCCTAAAACGGACGCGGATTTATGTGTCCCAGATCAGATGTATCGTAAACAAAAATTACATTTATCCGATCAGAAAATGATGAGGTTGGTGAACATTTTAATTGAACGGCTGATATGAAAATCTCCCTCTTTCCACGATTTAAGCTATTCCATTTGAATTTATGAATGCCACTCGTACTATTTCCATCAGGAACGGATTGGCTGCTCCCCCTGCCACCGGCCCGTGGCTGGTGGTCGGTGCTCTGTGAGCCCCACCATGACGTATGTGATTCATCCATTCCGTTCATTCAATTTACAGATCATTTTAGGGCTTGATATAAAAAATGATACGAACGTAAATCTCAAGTGGACCATACCATACGAAAACAATAGTAATTGAATATCCACCATTACAATCCTCCTAAGGCCCATTGTACTGTTTATTTGACATCCAATATGTTGATTAAGTCATACATACCCAGATGAAGGGAAAAAAACAAAGATCAGCTTAATCCAAAACTTTTATGCCCCCCAAAAAGTTTTTAATGGTCGAAATTCATTCAACACTGTTTTCCTGCAATGTGGTCTACTTAAGATTGGGATATACCTAATTTTTTCTCTCATGCAATAAAATGATCTATAAAAATAGATGGACAGAATAGATGAGACACATACATCATGGTGGAGCCCACAGAGCACCTACCACCAGCCATTGGCCGGTGGCAGGGGAGTAGCTAATAGAGGTGGGCATCAAGCCGAGTCAAGTTAAGGTGGGCCAAGCTTGGCTTGGCTAGTCCATGTTGTACTTGAGTTTGAGCTCGAGCTCGAGCCTGGCCTCGAGCTCAACATTGAAGCTTGGCTTGTTTGTCAAACCTGTCAAGTCGAGCTAATGATTTGAATTGAGTCGAGTTTACCTCGAGTCAAGTTCGAGCTTGTTAGATGAGAGAGTAATGGATTATGTTTTTGATCCTCATCTATTAATGAAAAATTCAAAAACTTAGGAGAGTCAAAACAAACCCGATGAAAAAACCAAACAAAACTTCGAATCGAATGAGGAAACCTGTAAGAACCGATATGTTCTTAATCTTCTTCCACCAGTAGAAATCCAAGTACTAAAAAAGAAACAAAGCATAACACAGATTAGAAATCTAAGTGAAGAGCTCTAGCCAATCAGATCATTGGATTTCTTTGAAGCTCTAACAAATCTGAGAAGAATCCATCTCAGATTTCTTGGGTTTCTTGCCCAATAAGTAGATCTCAAGAAATTGAAATCATACTATTGTGGAGCTGAAATGAAAACGAGTGGTGGCGGCCGGGTGGCCGTGCAGATAGTAGCGGGTAGAGAGAGAAGAAAGGAAAAAAGGAAAGGAAAAGAGGGTGCGTGCGGTCAGGTAGAGACTATAGGATTTGTTTTCTTTTTTCTTTTTTCTTTTTTTAAAAAAAAAAGTTAAAACTCAAAACTTATATTAATAATATATATATATATAATATTTAATATATTTATTAATCGAGCCGAGTCGAGCTCGAGTTCGACCTTCAAGTCGACTCAAGTTCAAGTCAAGTCGAGTTGAAATGCCCCCTGGTCGAACTCGACTCGAGCTTCAAATAATTAGCTTGACTCGGCTCGAATCGGCCATTCAAGCTGAGTCAATTTGAGCTGATTCGAGCAGAGTCGAGCGAGTTTTTCGAGCTATCTTGACTTATGAACAGCCCTAGTAGCCAATTCGTTTTCAATTTGGTATACGCGCCTGCTAATTAATCGGATGCCGATTTCCTGCGATAGCCTTTTCGGAGGAAGTTACCTCGTTTCAACACTTAGACTGTGTTTGGGCACGTGAGTTATGGCGGATTATATGGGATGAAATTACAAACATCTCATGCCTTTATGACGCGCAGGGTATTGTCGGCAGATTGTAGTGTAAATCTGTATTCCATGCACCGCCAGGCCCTCTTTGGGTTTTGTGGGATTGCAACCATCCCATAGGATTTCAAAAAAGCTTTTGTTTGAATACCTGATGGGATTCAACTACATATCGGATTCGAACGACTCTCAAACTTACTTTACCCACTGTACGGCTGATATGTGAGACTAACAGTAAGATTTGTGTTCAATCAGCACCATCCATCCATTTTAGTAGATACAAATTAGAGCTGAAAGTCGGACGGGTTGGGTTGAGTCGAGTTGGTGCTCAACCCTAACCCAACCCAAGGTTCCTATACCTGAACCCTAACCTAACCCAACCCAATCTTGGGTTGGGAATTCTCAACCCAAACCCAACCCAAGCGGGCTCGGTCGGGTTGATTGGGTTGGTTGGGTATATACGTGCTAATATTTTCATTATTTCATTAATTTATTATATTTTAATATACGATTTATTTTTTATATCTATAATTTTATTAATCATATATGTGATTATTCATTATAAAGAATTTCATTTTTTTTCTTTAAAACAAAGTTAAAATATAAGACAACTAGTCCTTTAAATGTCATGTAGCATAGCATGAAATCTATTTGGAGAGAGAAATCTGACATATCTTATTAGCTTGAGTACTTGGAAATGATGTGAACAAATGAGATTTAGCATCACTAGTGTGCATTCAACACAAATAGTCCACACTCGATTATAATTTATAAGTAATTTATATATTGATCGGGTTCGGATTAGGTCGAGCAACCTGAGACCTCAACTTGAGCCCATAAGGTCAGACCCGAAATATTCTATTCAAACCCAACCCAATGTCAGGTCGATCACGAGTTAGGCGGGTTGAACCAGCTCAACTTTCAGCCCTAATACAAATATGTATTCAATCAAAACTTATCGCACACCCAAAAGATCAAGTGGACCACACTACAGGATACAGTATAAATTAAACTCTTGTATGGAATACGTTTTCTAAGTACCCACATTTTTTATCAATCTCATGTTGGTTTTTTTCCATTCATCTGCGTCTTCGGGAACTTAGAAAAACTTTGGATAATAAATAAATCTCATCCGTGGGTCCTGAGAAGGAATCAACGGTGGGAATCATTGTTTCCATTTCCTCTAGTACGGTCCAGTAGAAATTTCGAAATCCTACCAACTCCATTCCCAATGCAGTCAATCAGTCTTACCACGTGGAGAAACGGTGGCCTGGCAAACATGCTCTCGTTAGTCACATCATAGATTGACGATTCCCATTCACGGTATCACGTGTTAATCCCCCGTAACTCACGCGCCCAAACACAGCAGTCTGCCGGTTGAGCTATGGATCTGAGCGTAGAAAATGTTAAGATATGAAAATCCGTGACAGTGGTTCCTTCCGCAGAATCTGCTTTCAATGCATTAAATGGTTGATATTGAAGAATCCCGTGGCATTGACCGCTTATGTCTCGCAAGCAGATTCTAAGTATCACGCGCATGTGAATGATCAAGATCAAAACATAGACAAGAATCAACGATCGCCGAAGATCCGTTTATCGTGTGGTCTGGATCATCTTATCAAGAGCCTGCAAATGGATCGTGATGAAATAATAAGAGGGCCCACATGCATCAACTAATGATCCGTTGATCCGACGGTTGAGAACAACCAAACAAAATAAACTTGAGATACGGGCAAAATAAAGGCCCCACCATCACACGGTCCTAATCTATGATTGGATCATCCATACATATAGTAACGATGCTCAAGCCAACCAAAGTCAATCAGCTGCAAATGAGTGCCATGAAAGTCCTCCGAGATGGCCCACTGGTTTCAAGGGAAGTATACGATCCTTGGGCAGCGTATAATGCTTAATTAGGACGCGGATTTCCTGCGAACACAGGTGGGGCCCACTGCGATATTTATGAGAAATCCACCCCGTTCATCGGCTTGTGAGTTAATTTTAGGATATGAGGGAAAAAATGAGCTGGATCCAATGTTTAAGTGGGCCGATGACGTGAGAATCGAACGTTCACAGTTGAAATATTTGTGGGGCCACATAAGTTTTTAATCAGGCTGATATTTGCGTTTTCAGTTAATCCCAGTAAGAATGAGGTCATGTACGGTATAGATGGCATGTAAACATCACTGTAGACCTAGGGAGGTTTCAACGGTAGGAATTTTCCTAACCACCTTCTCCCATAGTACGGCCCACTTGAGTCTTGAATTCTGCTCACTTATAATTTCATTCCCGAAAATGAGCTCACGAAACGGATGGACGGAGTGGATTCTTGGGAAACGGATTGGCTACCTGGTGGTCGGTGCCATGTGGCCCATCATGATGTATGTGTTTCATCCATGCCGTTCATCTATTTTTCTATATCATTTTATAGCATGAGACTAAAAATGAGGTATATCCCAATCTCAAGTGGACCACATTACAAGAAACAATGTTGAATGAATGTTGATCATTAAAAACTTTTTGGGGGTTACAAAAGTTTTGGATCGATCTGATCTTTGTTTTTTCCCTTCATCCGGGCTTGTATGACCTAATCAACAGTTTGGATGTCAGCCCGACTCAGCTTGAACTTGGTTTGAAATTTTTTCGAGCTAAAAAATCAACTCATCTCGGCTCAAACTCAGTTTCGAACCGAGTCGAATGGAGCTTTTTTGAGTTGAGCCGAGTAAGCTAACTGAGCTAACCCGGTTCATGTAGAGCCCTAACCATGGTTATGACTTAGATGGGCATATATGTGCCTGGCTACCATTTGAACCGCAAGTACGCATGCACGAGTCGGATGGCATATAAAAATCATGACAGGCCCCAATATCGTCAACAACCCCAATGTCTTCTCCGTCACTTTCACGTCATTTTGACTCCCAAACCCAATGTCTTCTCTGTCACTTTCTCGTCATTTCGACTCTTAAGCCCAGTGTCTTTTGGACGGGCAATGGATATCGTCTTATGACGATATACGGCGGTTATCTCGACTCTTTCCATCCCACCAGCTATTTGGTCAGTCCGTGTATGGGCAATGACACCGCCCTTGTAAATGGTGCATTGGATTTCGATCGGATTCGGCAAATCTGTCCCCCTCTTTTCTCCATCTCACCAAATCTCATGGGATTTGCGATGGGATTAAAGAGTCTGCTTCGGACAGCAGGCGCAGGTGACTCAGAAGGCTGATGGAAGACACGCGGCACTGCGATCGGACCAATGGTGCTCATCCATATAAGGTGTTAGGGATTTTGCCCTGCGGAATCACACGGATCTAGATCTAGGATAACAATCTAACGGCACCAAGCACACAAGAGAACACAGAGAACACTCAGATTTAACGTGGAAAACCCTTGCGGGAAAAAACCACGGCACAAAGCGACAGATCTCCACTATGAAAACAGAAATTACACAGAGAAGGGACTTACCCGATTCGAACAACTTCGAATCTCACTCTTGCTACACCCTTTTAATTTCCCTGGAACCTCTTTAGAAAACTTTCTCATGCCCTAAAAAATCCTTAGGAACACCTATTTATAGTTTAGGCAACTTCCCTTCCGCATCCCGGTTGCGAAAGGACTCAAATCCGCAGTTTCGGGCAAAATCACGGAACAAACTGTGTAACCTACGACCGGTCGTAGCCCTCCTACGACCGGTCCTAGACCCCTAAGACTGGTCCTGAAAATTTAAGGACTGGTCCTATACTGGGAAAAAAAACAGCACAATTTGCTGGACTTCGAGTTGTGCCAAGGCTCGAACCTACGACCGGTTGAGCACCTCGTGGCTCCCCCACGACCGGTCAATCAACATGAAAACTTGAAGATTGAAGGCTTCTCCTCAACATAAGGTTCATGGCTGGTGAGGATGGGTAGAGGAGAAGCTTCAGGTTTCGTCGTCCGACTCCCTCGTCGGCGTTGAGGTGGATTTTCTTCGGTCATCTTCATCACCCACGTTATACAGCCAGGTTTGGACTACTTCAACCAACGGCGTTACTAGCCACGGTGTACCCTGTCCCTGTTGCAGAAAGTGAGGTGAATCTTCTTCCTCGTCTTTATAACGCCACGAGTCATTGTCATCGATTGTAGGTAGGTACCCAAACCCAAACAAAAATAATGGTGATTTCCCTAGTGGTGTGGTGTAAGGTATTGCAATCCTCTGTTTCAATGTCTGTTTGAGTGTTTCTTCATTTCATGTACTATGTATGAGATCTTCTTACGCTTTCTTATGAGAGAAAGAGAAATGCACATGATTTGATGTTTGTTGTTGTTGTCCTAGATCTTGATAGAGTTGGGGAGTTGGGGGTTTTTTCTCCCCTCTTCTTTAAGATCTTTAAGATCATTATAATAACAAATCATGGAACATGGAACTAATAGCTATAGAGAAATCATTGTCTGCATCGGGTGTGTGTGTGTGTGTTTTCCTTCTTTTATTTTTTCCATAATGGGTTGTTTGGGGAGTGTTTTTTCTTGGATTAAAATGGGTCCGATCTATTTTTGGTTGATGGGTTTTGTATTTTTTTAATTTCTTGGATCTTGAATGGATTTGGGTACTTGATTGTGAGGAGAAAAATATCATTTCCGATGATTAAGAACAACGCTCGAAGAAAAACCAGTTTCAGCGTTGTGTTTGTGTTTTTTTTTTCTTTTTTTTTTCCACTTTTTTTTTTTTTTTAAATAATGTGTTGTTTGGGAGTGGTTTTTTCTTTGATTGAAATGAGAGAAATCTATTTTTGGCTGATGGTTTTTAGTAATTTGTTGGATCCTGCATGGATTTGGGGACTTGTTTCTTTCTTTTGTAGTGAAAGACCATTCCAAGGAGAAAAAGATCATTAAAAGGACTAAGAACTACAGCTGAAGAAAATCCTGCTATCTGCATTGTGTGTACCTGTATGTGTGCGTGTTTCTCTTTTTCTCTTTTTTAAAATATACAAACAATTGGCTGTTTGCTTCGATGGAAATAGATAGGATATGGTGAGATATGCTTCACGCCCAAAACATTATTAGGAAGGAATTTCTGATAGTTGGTGGTGAGGAATGAACCAATACTAAATACATTTCAATACAACGGGCACAAAAAATGATCTGGAAGGAATTACAGTCCTATGTAGCTTTGGATGGTTCTTGGTGAGGGTTTGATGAAACGGTGGTAGAGTGAAATCTCTATTATATGTGTGAAGATAACCTAAAAAATCATATTAGCCCATTGTAACAATGTTAGTGACAGTGGAGTAGAACCTAAATTGGCTGGAGTAGTTCATTGAGTTGATCTAGCCAAAAAAACTGGGAAGGAAAGCCGCTAATTTGATTAGTGGTGTTGGAATTTAAACTCCTAAATTACTCCATGATGTCTGATTCTACCACACAAAGAGCTATCTCCATAATGTTCCAATTAAATCATTATTACTTTCCCTGAGTCGAGATTTCTGTGGAGCAAAGTGGACATACATAATAGTTCATTGCGCGTCTTACCCTCATCAAGGGCTACCATGATTGACATGTGCATTGGACTTGAATTACATGTCCTATTGACTGAATATCTGGCAATTCACTTCCTTAGATGTGTGTTGCATATTCAACCAGTTTATTAGTTTTGCCAACTTATGACAAGAGTGCATTAGAAGGAAAAGGGAAACAAAAAAACCAAAATTGACAACTCCTACTCATTGCTAAATGCCAATCAAAACTCATAAATTCTTTGCTGGATTATTGTTGAGAGTCGAGACTTCATCTTTACTACAAAAGAAAATAAGTGGCTGTTTCTCACCTTTCTGGAAAAAAAAAAAAGCGGTTGTTTCTCACTTTTAATTTTGTTAATTTTGGTATTAAAAAGAAATTCATTTGGGTGTTGCTATTCTTAATCAAACAGTGAAGAAGATAGATGTAATCACCCACTTCGATCCACGTTCGGGTTAGATGTATCTTTGATTTCTCATGGGTTGTGAGAAAGTTTTAATTCGAGTGGTGGTTTAGACAAAACCCATTTAATTCAAAAGATCATATGTATTGGTGGAAATTAATTAGTTTAGACATGACCCGTTTGTTCGTGTTATTGAGAAATGACCTTTTCATGTTAAAAAACTCAAGGAAACTCATAAGCTTTCATGGTGTAACATCCCGAAAATCGGAAGTCGGGTAGAAACCCAACTCCCGAGTTTCAAAATGTTATTTATGCAACATAGATAATGTTAAATGCATGTTGTCTATAAAAATGCATTAAACAAGATTGGGATTAAGCCAGAACAGCATATCATACTCCAGAGACAGTTAAATTAACAAGCGGAAGACTGTGATACATACATATAATATATAATTGATTGTAAGTCTCCAGAGTGTGAACATGTTACCAGGTTAAACATATACATGTATACCTCAAAATAGAAAGAAAGAATATACATGAGTGCTCTGAAAATATAAAATGACAAGTGTCATGACATCTAATGAACCTCCATGTAATCCCGTCGATCAGAACACGCATAAAGGAGGGATCCTCCTCATCATTATCAAGTCCAGCTCCGCCTCGCAGGCCGTGCCATCATCTGCAATCACAATAGGGTCTGGTGGGTGTCCGGAAACACCGTCCCGTAACGTGGGAGTGAGTGATCAACTCAATGGAATAATAGAGCAGAGATTAGCATGTTCTCAAATCAATCATGCGATAATAGTAAAGTAATTAATCAAACATTCCTAAATACTATTGTTAATGCAATATGATATGACATGATGGATGCCCTTACCGACGATCTCCCTCATACGGCACCATCTTATGCCCACGGCATGCTTTCTTCCCACGGTACTCCATATCTTCCAGGCACATGCAATGTGATGGTGATATGATTACCAAGTAGTTATTAGTCCTTTTCATACCATAGGATTGGGAAACTAAGGTACCTTGCTTATATCAATCCCAACACAGATCCTGTCTAGGGTCGTCACTCCTAGTAATCTCATACGATGTTATATTCATAGGTCGCTGCAAGGGCTGCCAGGGCTGTTGCACGCACTCGTTGCTCCTCTCCCCCATCACCTTATCAATACAGGCCTATTATATCCTTAAGACTACATCAGGACTCGACGCCCCCATGCGGTGTCAGGATAAACTTAAGGTCACTACAAAGGGCTCGTCACCTGATCAGTGTAGGCCGATAGCAAGAATATAGTGTCCCATACCACCATAATCTGCTCAGAGTAGGGTGCTCACTGGTCACTACGGGGAGGTTTGTGGCCCCAGCGTAGGCCGACAGCTAGACCACGGTGTCCCATACCACCATGCCCGGCTCATGAGTCTTTATGAATCAAGGTACCATGGTTAACTGGGTTTCCAATGGTAAGTTCAGTACCCTAGGTTCAAGCAATTATGACTCATACATGGTGAAGATACAATGGCCAGTCGGGTTACTTGATGGGCTCGACTAGTACGAGTGCATCTCAAGCTGAATGACATGAAGTGCATGAAACACTTCGTGTGGCCTAACCACTACCGCCAACCCAAAACACGACTCACGTTCATCGACGCGTCCTTCGTGACAAATAGAAACCAACCACGAATTCGATCTATTACCGACTGCCTGGACTGGGTCATAGCCCCAAACATTTGTAAACAACATCAGTAAGCATATGAGAGTAGTAAAAATGAATATAAACAATACAAGCATGTTGACACGTGTTATAACATACAACTTAAGCAAATAATCCCACACATGCATTTCATATAAACAATGAAATCAATACATATAGCCAACATGATGAAAATCATTTACATCAGCATATTACTTGAGAATTCCATCTCAAAACTCATACACAACACCATTTACTCAATACATACTAATACAAACATTTATACAAACACTTAGACTACACACTTTAGTCTACATAGCGTATGTCGACTCAAAGTGCGCTTAAGGGCGAATCTCTTTGCCAAACCAATCATGCACGCATTCCTAATATTCTAACACGATAAATAGCCATGGCAAATATTTTATCAAAATATGGACGTAAGCAATATTTTCTACAAATGACTAAAATACCCTAAATCTCATATTTACCGTACGTTTATGAAACGAAAAACGGACAGCATGTTGTACATGTCAAACGGCGTTGCTGTCGATAATCTACTATTAAACGACATTGAAAGCTTTGAAATCAGTCAATCAAAGCGTCTAAAATCCTAACCTTTCGCCTTAGACGTGTATCGATTCGAATAGCACGAGTACGCTTCATCAACGGCGTAAATGCGACCTAATGCATAAGATACATAAGCTATTTCGATATTTGAATCGAAAGAATCCCAAAACATCAAGTAGTTAGGGTTTTTTTACCTAGGAGTGCGTTGGAATCGCCGAAAAAGTGATTGGAGTACGGTGCTTTGGCACGTGCAAAAGCTGCAGCAAGTGGCGGGAATTTCCTCCCACTACTCTCTCAAAATCTCTCACTTTCTCTCTCTCTCAATCTAGGATTTTATCCAAATTCGGATGGGAGAGATATGAGAGGGTTTCAAGCCCTTATATAGGCTAAAACTTCACCAAAACAGACTTGGGAACAAAGTATACTTGAGTTATAATCAAATCAGGACTTTTTTGATCCAAAAGAGTGTTTCGGGAGGTCCCCTGGCCGAACGCGATCAGACTTAAGCTCATGGTCACTGGATCTTGCTCACACGAAGTTTTCAGACCGGTAGAGTTCCCAGATCGCACGTGGAGGTCCAGTTTCAGTTCAACAGTCATCGTACCTAGATCAGGTCTACAAGTCTCATGATATGAAAGAGAAATTTTTCCTGATCCGAGGGTGTAATTTGGCTGAATTCTGACGGTCAGAACGCTTAATAATAACGCGCCAAGTCACGTGCTAGATTTGAATTAAAATTTTCAAATCTAACCATATTCTCACTCTCTTCACTCCAGGCTCAATGAAATAGGCTTTGAACGTCGATTGGCCTTGATTTTCGAAACGGTTGTCAAGTCCAGCTAAGCGGTCATAACGGTCTAAGATTGTAGGTATCGGACTTTCGACGCGCGGTATAGATCCAATACAAAGTTTCAAAGAGTTCCTGAGAGCAAACGGGTTTAGAGTTTGATCCTAGGTTTCAGGGTATTATAGCACCATTGATTCTACAAGTTTTGGGTCTTGTAGAACGTATTTAAAGCGGTCAGGGACAATTTCACAGCTACTCCAGCGTAGCGCTAGCTAACTTACGCTTAATTTCTAAAGGAATTAATCCTAAGTGATTTCTTTGGCCATGGAATTGGGTTCTGAGCGGTTACCAAGGTGTTTTGGTTGACCCATTACCATAGGACGTCTAATCCCAGGTTGGCAAAAATTCGGGGTGTTACACATGGATATGATGTCTGAATGTTATCAGTATGGTTGTAAGTGAGGTTGTTGTTCTTTGTAATGTTTTAGTCTCTATTTTCTATTTGGGTTTTCTTGTTTTTGAGACATTGCGAGCAGAATCAAGTGGAGCTCGAGTTTTATCGAGTTTTCTTTTTCCAAGTTTTAGGAGTTATAACTACTCAAGTGGACTAAATCTTGAACAAGTCTCGACTGAATTGTAACTATATTGATATTTTCATTGTCCATCAAATCACAACTACACGCCGGCTTAATTTGCATCTACAAGGTAGCTGGGCATTGGTTGGGTGGTTTGGGATAAAAATTGGGATGTCAATTTGGTTTTCTCAGTTTCAGTAGGCAAAGGAGATCACATCAAACTGTTAGCTATTTGTATGGGTATTAAGCTGGTGAGGAAAGCTTTTGTGGATCACATGGGCTTCCATGTCGTACATGACCTCTTGAAGAGAATATCTATTGTAAATGAGATTTAAGGCTGCGGCCTCCGCTGGGCAAACTTTTTTAGAGTGGTTTTTAATAACCGACAGCTATCCATTACCTTCTTGTACAGTTGGTCTTTATTTTATTTTCTAATTTCTTATAATACCATTTGTGTTCTGTCAAAAAAGAAGAAGACTCGGATCACTACGTTGTTCTAGCTGAAGACCCCATTTGTTATCATAGCTGGATGCATTTCTTCATCTTTTTTAGTTGCTCATGGGTGGGCATTTTTTGCTGTTGTCGTGCTTTGCTTCTCTCATCATATATGAGCGGTGTGTTTGAGGTTCCAAATAAATACATCTTGCATTTGCAATCTGCAAAAAGAAGAAAAAAGAAAAACCATTTTCTTTTGTTTTCTTCTTCTTGTGTTCTGCTGCTGTAATCTCTGTTAGAAAAGTGAAAGATTGCAAAATTCATTTCTGGGTTTTGATTATTGAAGTGGGTTTATGAGATTTTTGCTTTTCCTAAGAGCTTATAGTATTTTTCCTTTACAGATATTACTGTTTTTTTGTTGGATTTTTAGAAGGAGAGTTGGTTGAGCTTGAAATAGAAAACCTAAAAATATAGCTGGTTTGATTCATCTTTTTGTGAAAAACAGTATCATGGATTGCTGATAATTCTAAAGAATCACTTTTATTAGGCAATTGCAATTTGCAACCATCCATCCATGGCTTGGAAATAAGATAACTACAGAAAATCAGGCCACCTA
The DNA here is from genome assembly GCA_037074715.1 of Magnolia kwangsiensis. Lineage (NCBI taxonomy): Eukaryota > Viridiplantae > Streptophyta > Magnoliopsida > Magnoliales > Magnoliaceae > Magnolia > Magnolia kwangsiensis. The sequence goes on from CM073581.1 coordinate 87,976,831, forward strand.
GAGGATGGATAGGATCATCCAATCGGTGTAATTTTGCATGCGGTCCATGAAATGTGTTCTGGACTTAATGGACAATTCAGATTGATCAGTTAGAGTGCCCAAGTTAACCAATGCAACTAGGAGTAGCATCAAAACAACTTACAAGTTACCTCAGGTTTTCCTTGCACATTAATGCTACTCCATTTTCTTAGTCATTGATTGGATTATCACATGCATCTAATGCTACTCCAACTCTAATAAAATGACAAGCCAAATTGCATTTTGTATTATACTTGCCAAACACCCTACAAGACTAAATTGCATTTTGTATTATACCTACCAAACACAATAGAAGACTATATTGCAATTTGGACATGCGCGGACCAAATAAACAAATTCAGGTTGGTGGACAACTCCTTTCCTAATTTCATAGGGAAGGTCCTGACTTCCAATTCTTTTGAATCCACCCCAAGATAGTGTGGAATAATGGATATTTCGCACCCACTGTAGACCAGATGAAAGGTGACAGTCATTGATATCTCTATTTACAGGATGGTGCTTAGAAGGGAGAGTCTTATGATGTGATGGAATTACAAATATATGAAAAATTATTTTAGTTGCAAGTAATGGTATCAAATAACAATGCACATAGAAATAGAGTAGGAGTTGTGAAGATATTTATTAAACCATCGACGCTGTACATCTAGGTGTAGGTGACCCAGACAAATGGATAATGAAGAGGAGGAGGACGAACGTAGGGACATAGTGGTTCAAGCGGTGGCAACTTGTGTGGCAGCGGTTCGAGAATACTGCCGAGCTTACATGTTTAAACAACCGGCACATTATGGGGATGATGAGCGGGCAAGGTTCATCAACTCAATTATTTGGGCCACTGACCGGGAATGTGTTACCAACTCAGGATGAGTCGAGAAGCATTTTTCTTGCTATGTTCTAAACTTTGCGAGAAGACACTTCTTCGTGATAGTCGGAATGTCAATCTTGAAGAACAAGTCGTTATTTTCCTTCACACGGTGGGCCATAACATTGCAATCATGTAATAGGGCATCGTTTCATTCGCTTGGGTGAAACGGTCAGCCGACATTTTCATCGCGTTCTTGATGTGGTGGTATTGTTATACCCTGTTTACGTGAAACAAACCGAATAAGAGCCACCCACCGACCTCCAAACAAATCAAAATTGGGCTTCATATTTCCAGGTATAAGTATTTCCGAAGGTCTCTTATCTACTCTACTGTTCATTTTCATCTATCAATTCACAACTACACGCTGGTTTAATTTACATATAATACATCATAGGACTGTGTTGGTGCAATTGACGGTACACATATTCCAATGCATGTTCCAGCACCCGATCATGCTAGCTTTCACAACCCGAAAGGGATTTTATCCCAAAATATTCTTGCAACCTGCTCATTTGATATGAAGATATTGTATTTGCTAGCCAATTAGGAAGGTTCTGCATTAGACGCGAGGGTGCTAAACAATGCGTTGACTCGAACTAAGGATCCTTTGACAGTCTCAAATGGTAGATCACTATAGTCGTTGCACTGGAATACATATTTGTAACGCCCTGAAAATTAAGAGTCGAGCAGGAGCTCAACTCCCGAGTTCCAACACATCACTTATGTAACATAGATAATGATGATTAAATGTTGTCTGTATTAGCACATTAAACATGAATGAGATTACATTAAATCAGTATATCATATTCCACAAATAATTAAATTATGCAAGCGGAAGACTGTGATAAATATATAAAGCATATAAGTGATTGTAATTTTCCAGAGTATGAACGTCATCAGGTTAAATAATTGCATGTAAAATTTTAAAATATACAAAATGATAAAGTATAATGTCATCTAATCATATCCCTGTAGCCCCGGTGGTCTAACTCCAGGTCTACATAGACCCGCCAGAGAGTTGCAGATAAGAAAATTTCTCATCATCATAAAAGTCCGGCTCCGCTTTGTAAGCATCGCCATTATCTACAGCTAAAACAGAGTTTGGTTGGTGTTTTAAAACACCATCCCAGAGTGAGAGTGAGTGATCAACTAAGTGGAGCTATAAGGCAAAGGTTAACATGTTATCAATTTAATCAAGTAGTAATGATAAAGCAATATAATAAGCATTCATAGGTACTCTGCTTAATACAAGGATAATATGTGTTAATGATGCATGCCCTCGCCTACACTCCCTCTGCGACATCATCTCACGATCGTGCATACACCCCTTCCTCTGTGTTCAACTCCTACAGCAAAAGAACATGCAATGCGGTGCATGTGCGTGATTAGTCAAGTTCTTAATTAGACTTATTCATACAGCAGGATTGAGAAGCTAAAGTACCTCTCTTTATATCATTTACCCAAACAATGATTCATCTAGGGTCGTCAATCCTAGTTAATCACATATAATAGGCAAGTTCGCGAGTTTATACCATAGGTTACTACGAAAGGCTCGTCACCTTAGCATAGGCTTAATTCACACTTGGGGTCACTGTAAGAGGCTCGTCACCTGATTGTAGGTCTATTTTATACTTAAAATCATTACGATAAGGCTCGTCACCTTAGCGTAGTCCTACTGTATACTCGAGGTCTTTACGAGAGGCTCGTCACCTGGTCGTAGGTCGCCAGCTCGAATATAGTATCCCATACACCACCATATTTGGCTCATGAGTTTGGATTGTTCATTGGTCACTATGGGGAGGCTCGTCACCCCAGCATAGGCCGACAGCTCGACCACGGTGTCCCATACACCACCATGCTCGACTCATGAGTCTTAGCAGTTTGTGATACCAAGGTTAAACAGACTTTTCACTGGTAAGTTAGTATCTTAGATTCAAGCAGTAGCGTCTATACATAGTGAACATATAATGGGTCAATCGGGTTACTTGACAAGCTCGACTGGTATGAACACATGTTAACTTAGTCGACATGGAGCGTGTAAGCACTCCGCGTGGCCTAACCACTGTCGACAAGCAGTGTACGACTCGAATTTCTCGAACCTATCTTGTGTGGCGAAACAACCTCGACCACTAACTTGGAAATCATTACCGATTTTCTAGACTATGCAGTAGTCCCAATCGTACTCAAATACAATAGGCATTCATGTTTGATAATCAAAATAGCATGTACCAATCAATTCAAATATAAATCTCACATAAGCATTTTAACACATAGAGTACATGTTAACATACATAGGTATTCATCCATAAAGCACATAGTAGTAAGATAGGTTATATGAAGGAAACTGTAACTATAGATAAGATTATTGAGAATCCTATCTCAATGCCCTCATTACATATATTTCCACAAGTATTTCCTCACTCAGGCATTTTATAAAACACTTAGATTACACATGTTAACATGTGTAATAAATTAGTTATAACATATATGATAGAAAATCCTTTCACAAGGAGTTCTCATATGCACATCAATCATATAATCTCAATCAAATAATCATAGTAAGCACAATCATAATTCCATATTCATTCAAATATTTCAACAAACGCATGGAATGCATTATATATAACATAGTTCACATATTTATGTAATATACAGAAATCATTGCATCTAAACATATATGACAGCAATCAAGTCAGTTATAAACTGTTACTGACATTGAAAGTCTTGAAAACCATAATCTAAATGTTTATATTCCGCACCTTTCGTTAATATACTCAAATCGAACTCAGTTTATACACTAAGTCTTCGCCTACAGCACAACGGCTACCTGAATCACAAAATAGGTTAACTATTTCGCCGATTCTACTCTTTGGATTCCTAAATCGGATTAGGGTTAGGATTTCTTACCCAAAAATGGAATCAGAATCGCCAATGTAATGACACGGGAGAGGCAATTCAGCTCGTGGAATGGTGGGATTGAATTCCAGCAACGATCTCTTGCTTTCTCTCACTTTTCCTCACCTTTTTCTCCTCTTTTCTCTCTTCTCTCTCCTAGGGTTTAGAAATTTCGTATGGAATGAGAGAGGGATGGGTAAAAGTCCTTATATAGGCCTAGAACTGATGAAAATGGCCCCAGGGCCATGGTATATTTAGGTCAACGAGGCTCATCTGGAGGCCCATTTTTTTGCATACGATCTGGAAAAAGTTTCTTAATATTGGATCTACGTCAGGTTAAGTTTTCGGTCCAATCGGATCAGTGGATCGACCGCGGAGGACCTGTTTCAGTTCAACGGTCACCGGTACTCGATCAAGGTCATAAGTACACTGACATGTGTTGAAAATTTTTCCTGATCCCAGGGTATAATTGGGTCAGAATCTAACAGTCTAAAATCTTAAAATTGATCTGCAAGCGAATGGCTCAATTCACTTAAGTTTGAATTCATCTTCTAAAGATATTTGCGTTTCTCACATACTTCGCTCCAGAATTAAGTTGTGCGTTTCGGGATACTATTTGGACTTGATTTCTGAGATAGTTGTCAAGTCCAATAAGACAATCATAACCGTATAGTTTCACAGTAATCAAACTTTCGACGCGCGGTCCAGTTCCGATACGAAGTTTCGTGATGCTCCTGAGAGCAATTGGGTTTTGAGATGGATCCTAGATTTCTAGGCAATGTAGCGTTAGCAATTTTACTCACTTCGGGTCTTGCAGTTCATATAGAAAACAGTTCAAGCTAATTCACTAATTAATTCAGTTTAGTACTTAATTAATTTTTGGCTAATTTCTACATAATTCGATCCTTAGGGAATTCTGCCTGAGGTGGTACTCGGGTCTTTGTACGAATTTTTTTGAGACGTTACAATATCGATAATTAATGGTTCAATCTGATACGCTTAATGTAACATTAGTTTTAATGTGTAAGAAAATATTACGTTGTCGACGCTAGATATGCCCATTCACGAGGATTTATGGCTCCTTACCGTGGTATTCGATACCATTTGCAAGAGTATCAAACTGGCAGAGCACCGTCGAACATGAGGGAGTTGTTTAATTATTGTCATGCCCAGTTGTGGAATGCAATTGAACTTTATTTTGGCTTAGTGATGGGTAGATTTTCGATACTGAAGACGGCAATCTAGTATCCATTTGAAACACAAGTGAAAGTTGTCATTGCTTGCTTTGTCTTTCATAATTTCATTTGATCTGATATTGAGTGTGGTGAAGATCTATAGGCTACTGGTATATCGGTATGCAAGGTGGAGGGTAACCCTAAACCCACCGAGGTCTCCATGCATGACAAGCAACGGTGTTTATTTCAATTGAATTAAATGAAGAAAGAAGCGTGGATTAGGGCGCGTGATGCCATCGCAGAGCGAATGTGGGTAGATGCGCAATGTAATGGTAGGACAAGATAGCACAGTAAATAGCCGTTATACTGTAATTTATATTTTGCATATTCTGTCTTTACGTATGAAGTACATTAAACTAAACGTGTTGTAACTAAATGGAGTGGGCAAGGATTATTCTTGTCTTGTTAATCAACCGTGTAATTTGCCTAAAGCACTCCGACGTTCTTTACACATTAAACTTGGGTGGTTTGATTGTTTGAATAACATGGCACATAATAGCTTGTTTTCTGTGTAGGTGTAATGTCGGACAATTGTCTATCTGATACATCCACACCTATACAGTCGCCCATTCGGTCCCCTGCTTTACCTACGCGATGTTCGCCACGAGAAAAGACAATCAAATCCCTTGCAGAACCCCTCTTCCAGGCAGCAAAGATCAAGTGGAGCTTTCCAATGGATTAGGTTCTATGTAACACATTGTTGGAACAAATCACACTGGGAAGGAAAGCCGACAACGGCTTCAAAAGAGAAGCATATCAAGTTGCGGCCAAGCAAGTGACAAAACAGGGGTACCTGTCACCTAGCAAAACGTACAAAACAGACTCAGATACCACAAAAGAGAGTACAATGATGTCAGAGACATGCTTGCGGCTAGTGGATTCAGCTGGGACAATGAGCGTATGGTGGTTACTGCACCCGATGAAGCATGTGGGAAGAGTATCTCAAGGTACTATTAAATCTAGTTGTTCTATATCTGTCTATCCCATCTATTAGCTTTCAACCCAAACCTCTGATTATATAAATCTGAGTACATGGAAATAATGCGGACTGTTATGTTTCTATAATCACACCCACGTGTTGAGAGACTACGGGGCAAGAGGATCGAGAGAATGGATGACCGAGGGGTTATCGTTGGCTCCGATCAAGCGACCGGACGCTATATAAAGGGATTAAGGACAATGGCTATATCGTTATCTAAGATTAATCGAGATCTGAACGAGACTTGGACGGAGTTAGATGACAATCTTGACGATCATGTTGACCTCTCCGAGGATACGTTAGGGGATTCTATAGGGACCATGCGCGGTCAATTTTCCTCGAACACACCGAGCATGCAAAATTGATGTTATCACGACACTCCCACTTACATATCTGATACAGATCATGGCCGCAGTGGAAGTGGGAGTAGTACCAAGAAACGACAGCGCCCACCTAGACCCTGTGATGTACTTGGCGTTTCTCTGAGGTCTGTTGCGGACGTTATGTGTGACTTTAGGCTCGGAAAGGAGGTCAACCGAACTAGCAAAGTTCTGGATGTCCTTAAAGAGGTGCAGGGCCTAACCAACTCTGAGTTTATTGAAGTTGGTCAGCTCTTAAGTAGGGACGAGAAGATGGCATGCTTCTTTGTCAGCCTACGCCCTAGCACTGCGTGGATTGGTTAAAACAAACCCTAGTGTATATATATATATATATATTTATATATATATATATATATATATAGTAATTATTAAGGTCATCAGTTCACTTATGTGGCAACTAGTGGTATTATATCTTTCTTTTTAAATTTTTTTTTACTTCAAATGATAGTTTTCCCATTGTCTCAAGTATGATGTAGTTTCCTATTTTTCTGTGTTCGAGCTAACATGAGTAGATGATTGTAGTGGGTTTGAGCCCGATACCTTGATCTTTTGCCTACGTAAAACAAAGAATTTTCTGTATCAATCCCTAATCCTAATAAACTTTAATCTTCTGCCTGATCAAGGCATTGAGATTGTTAGGGTTTGCTAGGATATGGAATTTGGTTCAAACAATGTAACTTCGCTTAAGTGTGGTTCCATCGACCCATGATCCCCATTTTTTATTTTTTTTTGGACTCATGGGGAAATATCATGAAATTTTAATTTCTCCTAAATGGTAAGTCTACGTGTCCCATTATGCTTTCACTGCGCACTCTGCTCATCTATGCGCCATGTAAAAATCTCAGGACCAAGATTCCTATAAGAGATTCATCCTTAAAGTTCGAAATCCTGCTAAATTTATCTAGGATTCCAAACCTAACCCTAATATGTGCAGCCTAGGGTTGAAAATCTACCCAAAATTTCATCACTTCACTTCTAATTAATTTCATGTACTAGAGTTTGTAGGAAATATTATTTATAAGTAAAGAGATATATTAGGGAGTTCAGATTACATTCCCAGTGCAATCCTTAGTTTAGGGAGCATTTGTTTTCGATCAAATATACAACATGGTGGTTAAGGGAATTCCTATAAGTCTAAATTTGATCCATTTGCTGATTATTGCAAGAGCGTTAGCTTTAACTATGAAGTTTTAGGAAAGTTCATATCCTAGATTTTTAGAATTTTATTTTTTTTTCCATTTGAAAGACAGGTATAAGAAATGTCCTTATGTAGTCTTAAGTACATCATAGTAGATATTCACATAATTAATTTCTAAGTTCGAACAACCATGTTGCAATTTACAAGGGAACTAAAGTTCTTGTTTCTAAGTTCAAATGGTCGTTTTGACAATTTTCATGGGAACTAAAGTCCTTATCCTTGAGTTCAAATGACTCATCCTAAGAATTTCAAAGGGCTAAAGTTTTGGATATCTATGTTCTCAGCTCGTACTTAGCTCGGATGAAATTTCATATGAGTTTGGATTGCCATCCATGTCACTTCTAAGGAAACCAGTTTCTAGATTTTCATTTCCTCCCAATTCTAAGAGTTTCCTTCATGAGTGAAAGTTCAAGGGTCTATCTTAGAAGTTTTAAGGGGCCTATAGTTTGAAATATCTATGTTCTAAAATCCTTTGAAGGGAACTTTTTATAAGTTTAAATGACTATTCTAATAGTTTCTAACTACAATCGACTAACTTGAAAATTTCAAAGGAACCTAAAGCATTAAGTATCCATATCTTCAAGGGAATCTAAAATCATTTCTAAGTGTTATAGTTATCCAAATAATTATCTAAGGGACCTAAGGTTTTGGGTATCTATATCCTCAATTTCTCCGATTTGTAGGGGAATTCCACATCAATTCGAATAACAATCTTAGCAATTTTTGAGGGAACTTAGGTTCATGTTTTTACATTCTCAACCATTTTCCTAAGTCTGAGGGAGATTCACCTAAGTTCAGATTTCTAATTTCAAATGTCCTAACTGAGACATTTAGGGTTTGTATAAGATCATTTTTCAAGGCCAAGTTTGTCCAAACTATGCTCTGATACTAACTGTAACGCCCCGTGTTTTCAGGACCCGAGTACATGACCCGTTTCCCAAAAACCCGAGTATTAACTTTAAAGGACGGTCAAATCCGAGTATACATTTTTTTTCAACTATCAGAGTAAACAAATGAGCCTACAAATCAAACATAAACGAAACTTTGCATTATCATTTAAATATACAAGAGCTACCCAAAATAACTTATACAAACCAATGTCTCCACAATAACAAATATAAGATTACACACATGAGAAATTTAAAAGCATATGAAACGCAAAAGAAAGCTGCAAGATCATGCAGTTTCCTTGACAGGTACAACCACATGTCCTTGACCACCATAACGGCTCCTCATTAGTCTAAACCTACGTATCACTTAAGCCACCTGTGCTACCTGTACGGTTGTATTTTTGATGGGTGAGTGGCCAAATCAGTGTGAATTTTCTTCAAGATTACACACTGACGCATTAGGTAAGCATAGTTATAAAACAATAAGGCAATCAAAATAACACATGATGCAGTCTTTTTAAATGCATGGATGCGTGAATGCACGTCGCCCAGGGGATGCACATCCGTACGGAAATTGGGCCCGTCACCCATGCAATCATCGACCTGGGAAAATCATCCAGTCGGAACAGGGGTCGATAGTCGGTGGTCTGGGAGCTAGCGAAACGATACCCCAACAACTCCAGGGCACGTGCTACAGCATCCAAAATGAGTCACCCGTTATCGTCAATATGCTATGAATGCATGATTAGCCAAACAATTATTAGCCCAATTACAATCAGTCAATTTAAATAAGCTCAAGGTCACTACGGGGGCTTGTCACCAGCGTAGGCCGATAGCTCGGGCATAAGTCTCATACCATCATCCCCGGCTCATGAGGCTACTATCTTAGGATGTTTAATGAAAACTTGTTGACTAGTGACCAATCATATTACAATGTATGGGGCTTACTATCGCATAGTTGCACGATATAAAACATCGAACCCATATAGGACAAATACCAAAATAAAATCGCATAGGGCGATATCGAAACAAGCCACATAGGTAGATATCAAAACAAGCCACATAGGGCGAGTACTAAAACCATGTGATAAAAGACCATCGTTGAAAATCACTTAGACACAACAACCTTAGATGGTAGGCCCACATCAAAGATCCATCCAGACCACCACTCAATAACCACTAGATCAAAGGTCCATTACAATCACCATCAATAGAGTTACATTCTAAGTATGGGTGTACATTTATAGGTGAGGGTTTCCCACTAATGTACCAGTTTAAATCCCAGAAGCAATCCACAAATAATCCAATATCATGAATTAAATATACAGGATAACATTAAGCATATGATGTAGCAATTCAATTACACAAGTGAATATCAGATAGAGATAACAATTATCAATTTGAATTAAAATAAAACTATAACTTAAGCTAATGGGAAAATGGAAAGCTCAAGGGGAAGAAATCATCACCTTATGTTTTGAACCGTTTACATCATCGCTAGGAAGTGTGTGCGCCCTTAGGGTCGACCCTACAACGAGTTATAAAATTGTACGATTAGATTCGAATTTCATGCAACAGTTAGGGTTGAGATCATGGCCTCAGGTTTGGATTAATTATCCTTAGAAATTTATGTATAATTACGGTTTCATCCTTGAGTTTAATCCTAAACTTGATTTTAAGGTTTGAAATCCTGAATTTTATTAACATTAATATTAATATTATTATCATTATAGTATAAGGGATCAAATACCACTCTAGATCCAAATCTCATACACTATCTAGGTTTAGGTTATTGTCTTATAATTTAGGTTGCTTAGGTCTAGGGTTTTATCCTAGAGTTTAGTTTTAAGATAGATCTTTAAAGTTGAACCCTAGTGGCGTGTAATTAATCATAATGTTAATTTAATAGTTATAAAATATTTATTAACATTAATGTTAAGATTGGTGCTAACTATCGCAGCAATGATAATCATCATGATGATATTAAATTGTACAATCTACTATTAATGATAATATTCAAGCATGGTAACTAAAATGCTAATATTCAATAACCGTAGAATTTCTTATTTATTTATAATAACTAATATAGGCATTGATAATCTCCTAATAGTTAATCACGCTATATAATTGCAAATATCATAGTAATACTAATGATAATAAATAAATACCAAGACTTATTATTTATGATGACAAAATATTAATAGTTAAAAATAAGAATTTTTGTTTTATATGAAACACTAATATCGATCTAGATAACTTACTAACTGTTATTTATTTCTAATATTCATCATCGTAATAATGATGGAATGACAAAAATGTAAATTGAAATTGAAAGAATTTTGATATGGAGGAGAGACGTGGACTCACCTTAGTCGACTTGGCTCAACACGACCGCCCATCTACTCTCTCTCTCTCCATCTCTCTTTCTTCGTTCTTTCTTTCTTTTATTCCCTAGGGTGAATTGGGCCCGATCTTGGCCCAACAGTGGCTGTCCTATTTGTGGCCCAAACTGATTCATGGTGAGGCCCACTAGCTAAATGAGGGCGACCCACTGTTTCACGCAGGGTGCGGCCCTCCTGATCTCGGTCTGCGGCCCACCCGCCCTATGGCCGGGTCTGGATCAAACCTGCGGCCCAGGTGGAGATTCTTTTCGTCCCAGTTTTCACGGCCCGTCTGTGGGTTGTTTCAGCTCGGATTGAAGGCCCAGCTGAGAGTCGTCCTCAGCTCAGATTGTGGCCCATTTAAAGGACCTGTTTCCCTCAACTTTCGGCCCATATAAGGCCATATTTTCAGCTTTGATTCAGACCAACCTTGGCCTGGATTTCCGGCCTGAATGATGGCCTGATTCCATCCCTTCTATATGGCCTGCTGAATGCCGTTTTCCAACCCCATACACGGCCTGATGCAGGCCTGGACTTCAGTCCGTTTACACAGCATCCGGGGTGTCGGATTCTTGGTCCGGACCTGGCCTAGTTAGATGGCTGCTGGTGGAGAGGAATGTGGACAGCGGCACTTTCTGCTGACTCGACCCAACTCGAGCTGCCAGGGTCGGCCTGGTGCAGCGCTCAACAGGCCCTCCTCTTCACTCTCTTCCCTGTCTCTCCTTTCTGATTTCTCTCTTTCCCCCTTTTTTTTTCTGCTGCTGCCGGAAGCATCCAGCAGCACTCAAACCAGTCAGCGAGTTCGATCGGTCTGCTCAGACTCGGCCCAAGTCGCGGGTGGTGCGGCAGCCACAACAGCAACCGCACCCCTGTTTTCTCACCCTCATTATCTCCTGATTTCTTTCCCCCATTCCTTTCTTTTCTCTCCCTTTATTTTCCAGTTAGAAACGTGCCACAGAGGGACGCCAATCTGACCAGACTCGACTCGATTTGAGTAGTCGAGTGCGGTGGGTCGGCGAGGAAGACGACGATGCTGTCAATGGCGTCCTCGCCATCACCACATCTCCCTTCAATCTGCTTCCTTCAGAAAGTCCGTAAGGACCCCAGAAAGCTTTTGAACCAGCCTCATTAGAGTTTGGAGAAGGTTTTGTTGATGAGTATGGAGATGGAAGGCAGCGGCTGATTTCCTTTCCTTCTCTCATTCTCTCCCCTTTTTAAAAGTAAAAACTAGCTTGGACGGTCCAGATCACTCTATTTGGGACAGTCTGGATGAGCTTCTGTTTGCTCACGCGGATCGCCAACAGGTTTTACGGAAGACAGTTTCCGTTTCTGGAAACTATGTGCTTGTAGGGCCTGTTTGCATCGCCGTTTGTGTATGTACACCTTCACGTCTACATGAGAGGCCCACTAGGTTTTGGTCAGGCCTCAGCTGCGCACAAGATGGGTGGTTTGGATTGCCCATAAGGTCGGTGTAGGTGGGTCATTGGTCACAAACACGGACGTACGTCCGTCCGCTGTTTTCAAACAGAAAGAGAGAGGGAAAACTTCCCTTTTCTACTGAAGCACGGGTCAGCTCGTGCTGAGTGGCCTGGGGCGCCCGGTGCACAGCGAGTGCTCGTCAATTGTGCACATGCACCATCAGAGTGGGGTCTACGGTTGTGTTTGGTTGAAATCCACTCCGTCCATTTCACTTTCTGATCCCAATCCCAGCCTTTGAGCAAAGACCATGCAGATCCAAAGCTTATTTGGGCAATACATCTAGATCTTTATCATTTATTTATAGGTTTGCACTGATCCGATGGCCAGATTTCATTCAACCTGATCATTAACAGCTACCAGCGCCCTAAGGTTCATTTGGGTAAAAATTTAAAGGTTGGGCTATTGGTCTGATGGCCTAAACGTGACGATCACATGGTACACCATTAAATCGAATGTTCTTAAACTAGTCTAGGTGCACCCTAATGGCCAGCATTACCATCTGACAGTTGGTTTTACATGATTTGGCATTGGATCATTGGATAAGGTGCCACGAACTTGACGAACAGTGGATCTTAAGGTCTCGGGCTTGCAATCGATGATGATTGGTTTAACTGATCTATTGAAGCGATTGAGATCCTAAAATAGACATCTCTGAAGTTATGATGGACTAATTTGAGAATCAACCAAGTGGTTGGCTTATCGTACGAATGAATGTTGTACTTGACAGTTGAAATGAATATCGAGAATTACTGGGTGTTGGTGTGCAAGTATAACCATGTGTGTTTCCACACACGTGTAAACAGATTTAGGCTTCTCCTGGTAACACCCGTGTATTGAAAAGTATGGGGTGTTACATCGAGGCACCTGCATCCCAGTACAACGATGGGCTTGCCTCCCGGATGACGTTATGGTCGTCATCCCAATAGATGACCCGAATAGTGATTTCTCGAGCGACTTCAACGGATGATGCTGATGTGTCAAGGGGTGAAACGTTAACTGCATTGCTAACAGGTGTTGTAGTTGTGTTTTTTATTATGTATATTGTCATCAAAATTTAGTCAATTGATTTCCCTAGTAAATAATTTCAATACTAATTAAGCATACCATGATACGATGTTACATGGAATGCAATTCTTGCTTTACAACGTTTATTTGATATACTTATCTTAATTGATGTAGTTACCATTAAAGTGAATTGAATGGCAGTAATATGTCTCCATGAAATAGATGACAAGCAAAGTTAGCAAGTCCAAACTGATACCATGGAGCCTAGTTTTGGATAGCATGGAAATGAGCCCCACCCATCCTATAGTATAGCATGCTCGAACAAGCATGAGTTTTGGATATGAGTGGATTTTTTATTCATCTTCCCCTTCATTCTGAAGAGTCAGACCTAGTAATCTAGATATAATAAAAGAGACACCATGGTAGCCCCACGAGAACATAAATGATTGGTGTTTCATCCTCAATGTTCCCTGTGGTGGGGCTCATATAGGTTATGCATTTGGATGATTCTTGGCCGCAAGGCCCAATTGAGGAGTATGTCTGATTGATGGAGTTGTGGATTTTGAAAGAGTTGATCGGACGTTTAACTCTCTTTATTTTGAATGAGAGATGCGTTATGCCCATGTGCTTGTTCAATAAAGCTCATGTATGCACTACACATGGACCGCCATGGCATGATAGGTCTCGGGCCAAAATCTGCAAAGCAAATCTATGTCATCGAAACACATTGTTAAAGGTTTCTAACTCATTCCCCAGTTTTCAATATTGTGGCCTACATGCAGATTGGATATTCTATTTTTTGGAAAACACGTAGAAGATAGGACCATCCTTATGGATGGAGTAGAACTCCGGACGCCATCTCTCTTGTTTCGTCTCATTTTAGAAAAAAAAAAAAAAAAAAAAAAAGAGCTATACACTGCTATACCCCACACCTCATCTGAGTTCCTGTGACCGTTCACCACCATTTAAAAAATGGCAATGCCTCTTCCACCTTACACTAGCATAGTTGTATAGAAATCCGGACCGCCCAATTCTCCACCCAATGGATGGATCACAACTTCACAAAATCACCAAAGCACCACTACATAACAGTTTAGCTCCAACCATCCAATTTATAACTATAATCTGGATGGTTAGGATTGCTTAACAAGTGCAGTTTTCGACATATGCTCCATCAACAATGTGCCCCACGTCCCGGACAGTCTGGATGTCCATACAAGAATTAACTTGGACAACTCAGTATCACTCTTAGATGGTGATAAACTATCATAGGAGTCTAACCAGGTTCAAAGAAACTAAAAATCTCTGGCCCACCATTCCCATCAGGATTTTATTAGGGATTTCGACCTGCGGAATCGCATAGATCTAGATCTAGAATAGCAATTCAATGGCACCAAGCACACACAAGAGAACTCAGATTTAACGTGGAAAACCCTTGCGGGAAAAAACCACGGCACAAAGGGACAGATCTCCACTATGAAAACAGAAATTCTAAAGAGAGAGGACTTACCCGATTTGAACAACCTCGAATCTCACCCTTGCTACACCCTTTAATTTTCGTGAAACCCCTTTAGAAAGCTTTCCCATACCCTAGAAAAGCCATAGGAACACATATTTATAGTTTAGGCAACTTTCCTTCCGCACCCTTACGAAAGGCGACTCAAATTTCCGCAGTCCGCATTAGATTCGGAAACGAATCTGCATAACTACGACTGGTCGAGCCGAGGCTACGACCGGTTGTGCATAGGTCACGACCAGTCGAGCACCTCGGACCCCAAAAACACTACTCGCTGGACTTTGAGTCGTGCACTGCTCTAACAGACTCTACGACCGGTCGTGGCTGACCCACGACCGGTCGAGTAATACTAGAAAAAAAAAACAGATTTAAGACTTTTTTGCTAACAGATTCATCATCTGGAAGGCTTCTGAATCTCTGGACCCGATTACCCGCTCGAACTTGGCTGTCATGTACATGAGTTCACCCTTGGACCAGGCTCCATTCCCCGGCAACACCGCTGCACCCATCGAAACGGGTCCCACTGCCTTCAGTACCTTCCACTTAGGGGGCACACACTCTCGCTACATCGCTCACCCACATTTCTTCCCGTTGCAATTAGTCCTCCACAACGGCTCATCCAACAACCTGATCCCTTTCTTCTCGACAATCCGATCACAGTCCAGTGCAATCCTCACTAGGCCCGACGCCATCTCTCCGATCCAGTCTCATCCTATAAAATGATGTATAAAAATAGATGGACAGCATGGATGAGACACAAACATCATGGTGGGGCCCACATAGCACCGACCCAATCCGTTTCCCTCGTAGGGAAGTGGGCAGGCGTTGGATACGGCACAGGTATAGTCCCATGGGATTGGTCCGACCATCCCAAACACGCCCGACTACAAATCGATGGTGTACACCGAATCCAACCACCATCACAAACACATCCATCCCGGAATTCGTTCCATCCCATGAATTAGCCGACATCCACTGGCACCAGCATTATCACCTTATAAACACTTCCATCCCTCCTAATCCCATGGGATTGGTCTGGCCAAACACGCCCTCAGTCTCTCTCCCGTCCTTCGCCCTTCAATAAAGCAGCCGCCTCTCTCTCTCTCTCCTTCCTTTTATACAGAGCTTCCTTCTTCAGTCCAACATTCAAATCTAAGGCCACCCATCTCAGAGAAAACCCACATCAATGGCTACTTTCAATGCTCGAAACGATGGGATGTTCATGCTCTTCTCACACCCAACTCCCCACATGCATAAAGCCATTGCTTTTCTACAAAATCCCATCTTTCTACATGGCTTGTCAGCCTCCACCCATCTTGCTTTCATGCTTCTTCTATCCATGACATGGGTGGCCATGGGCATTCAAAAGAGAGGCTGAAAGACCGTAGCTTTTTGTATTACAAACCCACCCTTTTCTCTTCTTTGGGTCTCTCTCTGTTCCATTTTGTTCTTTGCATTCTCAACTACTTTCTTTGGTCTAAATATGGTTGGTCTGATGAAAATCTCTCCACCCAATTGGATTTAGCTCTCAGAACTCTGGTTGGTCTGAAAGACTGTAACATTTTCTACAGATAAAATAAAATTAAATATTAAAAAATTATTATAAATTAGTAAATAATTTTAAAATATTTAAATATGGGATGTTTGGATTTGAGGAAAGTGTGGAAAGAAAACAGGTTTTTGGAAACCCTCTTTCCCACGTTTGTGGTGGTCTAAACAATAATAATTCTCAACCTTTATATCCTTACTGTTATTTCTCATCACTTGCTTAACATCTATAGAATAAGCTTTTTATGCAACCATGTGTGTGGGTCCACTATCTATAAAATCCACTTGGTACATTATGTGAACCCCCTCACTTCTTTGTGACTCCATCTAT